>CM028682.1:7251875-8692500 GCA_016760335.1 Gastrodia elata | reverse complement strand
ATAATAAACTATAAGTATTGAAAAGAAAGACTCATCCTAATATACTGATGATCGTATGGAATTATACAAATCAACATAAAGTAAATTGAAGCATGATACATATAAGTAAATTGAATCAATATTATAATAGCCAAACTCTTAAGCACCAATGTATTGTTTGCTTTGGCCTAAAAGGCCTCATAGTTTTGCTTTTAGAAAATAACTTCCCAACAGGTCACCCATCATGTAAGTGCTCCCACTCGAGCACGCTTAATTTTGGAGTTCTTATCAGGAACTCCACCTTATTTGAAAAGATGCCTCAATATTTAAGAATTTCACTTATTACTACTTAAGTGGGTATTCACAATTTTCTCAACTGAAGTGATGACATTCTTGTTAGTATCCACACACAGATCTAAGAACTATCTATTGGGTAGATAGGACTAGAGGTGACCCCTACAGGCACAAGAAGTACCCACAACAATGAAGCACCTTAACGATCATGGATTTAATAGGCTGCTCACATGAAGTGGTACTTTGCCCTGTATGACACTTAGCTCCTATCTAACACCCTATAGTTTGCTCTGATATAATTTGTACCAACTCAAACTCTTAAGCACCAAGGTATTATCTGATTTGGCTTGAAAGGCATCATAATTTTGCCCATAGAAGAAAACTTCCCAGTAGGTCACCCATACTAGGAGTGCTCCCACTTGAGTACGCTTAACTTTGGAGTTCTTATCAGAAACTTCACCGTTATCTAAAATGGCACCTCGATATTTAAGAATTTCACTTATTAGTACTTAAGTGAGTCTTCACAAATATCTAGCATCCTATTATATATGTAAGCAAGTAAGCACTAAACTAAAGCTGAATTGCAGTAAAAGTAAATAGAAAATAGAACAAATTATGTAAAAGCTATCATATCAGAAAAATTAGCTAAATAAGCCACTGAACTATAATTGAAATGAACTGTATCATATCATATCACTTAGCTTCTCAAAGTTAAGGCAAAAAAATTGTACTATATTAAAGAGGCAAAAAATACATATGCAATAGTTTTTAGTTATTTTACTTTACTATTGTGGACATGTCCAGAAGTAGCTGAGAAGTCAAGCACGTCTGTAAGACTGAGGTGGGTTCCTGAGCTAGACACAACTCTCCCCAATGAGTACGAGTCAGGTCTCCTTATTTTTCCTTACCACATGTCCATTAGCAGTAATGTGTATACACAGTCTCTCATCCAAAACATGACCCAATGCAAGTGTTGTCCTAATTTTCTATATTTGTATTTCATGCATCAAATTATCTTATATGACATGTTCAATGTAAAAAGGCCCAAAATATAGGAAATACAAAGTACAAAGTTCAATAGTAAGAAAAAGACTCTACTAAACATAGATAATATTTATTATTATCTAATTATCCTTTCTAACTATTCTAAATTCATAAAAGCTTAGAATCTTTAACACCCTACTATCAAGTATAAACTCAGATTCACATTCTTATATGTTTAAAATAATTAGAACTGATCAGGTCCTAACAAAATTCAATCAATGATACTTATAGGTTAAATAATCAATCAACATGTCCTAATTAATGAATTTAGACAATCCAAACTTAATTTTGATTAAGGTAAACTAAGATTGAGGGATTAAGAATTAAACTCTAATATTGGGGTTTAATCTTTTAACCTAAAGGTAACTTGTAACAATCCTAGGTTGTTACTTAGCTTAATTTTAGCTTAATCGTATCATAATTATTATTTTATTGATTTTATCTAGTCATTAGAACCAATCCTCGAAAATTTGGAGCGATTCAGAGCTCAATCAAATAATTGGATTATTTAATAATATTTAATTAATTAAAAAATTAAGTTATTTAGTTTGACCTCAAAATCAAAACTTGACTTCGCCATTATACTCGTCACCCCCAAATTAGCTAGGTTTGATATTTTGGACGTATTTGGAAGTCGTTGAATTTTCACTAATATTTTATTGTAATTAAATACCCCGAAAAATAGGAAATTAAATATTCGTTGGAATCAAAATCTGACTTCGTTGTTGAATTCCTCACCCCAAATTTAGCTATGGGTGAATTTTTGGTATTTTTCAAAAATCATTTATAAAATATGATTTTAGAAAATTAATTAATTTACATTATTTAAATCCAATTTTTTTTCTGTTGTTCCCTCCTTTTCCTTCCTCTTTTTTTGGTTGGCTGAGACCCATAGACATCCAATTCCTGCTGAGCCTCCTTTCCCTTCAGCCCCCCTGCCATGCTCAGCCTACCCCTATTTTTGTTTTTTTTTCTCTGCTCCTGCCACCTTTGTCCCCTTTTCCTCTCAACCTCCTGCCACCCCCCCTTATCTCCACAGCTGGGATGGGATATGTGGGGATCCACCCCTTAATTCACAAGATTTAAGCTAAGGGGTGGTGTGTCACTCTGACTAATCCTTCCTTATTATTAGATTAGGATAAAATCCACAATCCACCTAACAAGGGAAAGAGTAGCACAGAATCCAATAATTAATCACTATCTAAGTAAATCATACAGAGTGCAGAAGCGATTTAAATGAGAAACATCCAAGCATCACAATATGAATAACATGAAATACAACTCAGAATAAATAACATAGTAATCCTAACACACAGTCATGGGTACCTGTATTATTACATCACATTTAAAGTTTAAGCCATTAAAGCAAAAAATACTCTCATCCTCACATATAATAAAACTATGCTGCTGCTTCTTCCAAGGGCTCCTCCTCTAGATAAGGCTCCACTCCTAACACATGATCATCTAACTGATGAGGGTCGGCCATTGTCGGTTTCACAATGTAGGACCCCAGGCAAAAAAAAGAGAAAATCTTGTGTTAGAGAATTGTCTAAGTACATTTTAAACTGATAAGTTTTATGTATTTTGTAATATCACCATTTAACTTCTTTAAGCAACAATTATATCAAATGGGGGAGCAACTAACTAAATAATAAGAAAGGAAAAAGCTATAAATAATATTTATAACTTAAACAAGAGGAGGCTAAGACATGCCTAAAATATAAGCTAAACCAGGTAGGGCATATAAATATAAGTAACTGTACAAGTGTTGAAAAAAAATGCTATATCCTAAATATGCTAGTGATCATATAAATTATGCAAATTAAATAAATAAAACTTGACAGTGATATATATAAATAGCAGCAATAAATCTAACATCCTAAAATATATATAAGTAGAACAAATGAATAGCTGATTGAATAAAAATACTGAAATATAAACAAACATCAATGTTATATTTGAATATTCATGTACTAACTGCCATACAAAAAAAAACTAATCTAGCCCACTGAATATCAAAAGGATCTTAGCGTCAACAAGGAGGCTAAGGCGCAAAACTATATACTCCTAGCATCATCAAGGAGACTAGGCAGGATATATGGACTATATACTCCTAGCGTCATCAAGGAGACTAGGCAGGATATAGGGTTTTTTCCTAGCGTCATACAAGGAGGCATAAATAGAAAACACATAACAAATTTTCTCTTTGCGTCATCAAGGAGACTAAGCAGAAAATATATAAACATAGTCTTCTCCTAGCGTCAACAAGGAGACTAGGCAGATGACAAAATTGAGAGGCAGCTCTAACACATGCAATTATCATCTTTAATTATTTACTTTAACATTTTCACAAGGAATCTAAGGAGTCTCCATATTTTCCTAAAATTTTATTCATGCATCAAAGTCTTATATGATATGCTCAAGGAAATATGGCACAAACAGTCAAGGAATGCGTAGCACAAATATTAAACTAAGCAAGGGACTCTACTAAACATGGTGATATCATTTATTTTCTAATTATCCATTCTAACTATTCCAAGTTACACAAGTTCAAGATCTCCAATTCCTACTATCGAGTGTAACTTAGAAGCTCATCCTTATAAGTCAAAAAGGATTAGAACTGATCAGGTTTTAATCTAATTCAATCAAATTATGATTATGAGTTAAATTAATAAATCATACGTCCTAGTATTATGAATTTAGATGTTCTATCTAAGATCTGATCAAGATCTTCTAAGCTATAGATTATGGATTAAACATCACAAAATTGGGCTTAGCAACATAATTCAAAAGATAAGACATAAGATCTAGGTTTCATTCTAAAAGTGATCTACTAATTAAGGCAAATCCTATTAAGCAAATAAAATTTAATAGGGTGAATCTCCTATCCTGAATTTAAGGTTCAAAGACAAAATAATCAAAATTAAATTGCAAAATCTAAAAACTATTAAAACCAATATTTCATCTATCGAGTAACCCATTTACCCAATAAATAAAATCTAACCTATGATCTAGTCCTAGTCTCTATAATGGTCCTTAATGTGATGCGAAAGATCATAAGGAAAACGATTTAGAGAAATCTTGTGAAGTTAGCCAAATTTGATTGAAAAGCTTTATTGAAAGGTTATAAGATTTAATGAAGGCATGATGTGAGATGAATCTCACATCATGAAGTTTAATACTCATTTATTTTGCACAAAAAGAAAAGGTGCAATTCAACTCATAATTCCATTATTATTCAATTCACTATTTTTACTATTCAATTCGCTCATTACTATTCAATCCGCTGTTTTTACTTATCAATCCGCTCATTACTATTCAATCCGTTGTTTTTACTATTCAATCCGCCCATTACTATTCAATCCGCTGTTTTTACTATTCAATATGTGTTTTTTCTATTTAATCCGCTCATTACTATTCAATCCGCTGTTTTTACTATTCAATCTGCTCATTATTATTCAATTCACTATTTTTTAATATTCAATCCGCTCATTTACAAAACACTATTTTAGACTACAAGGCTTCATATAAGCATTCAATTAAATAGCTTTATAGCATGCTCAATAATTTTAATAAGATGTACAAATGCATCAAAATCAAAACTATAAGTGTTTAGAATACTATATATTTATTTAAGCATGTGTTCAATATTCTTATAAATATAGTTTTTAAGATTTATTGTGAATGTTATAATCAATTTTTAATTAGAGGAAATCATGCACGGATGAAATTTAATTGGGGCATTGGTGTAGTTATCATATGCAGTTTTAACAAGTTGGGCAAAATAAGATATGCCAAGAGGCAATCACTTAGAATATGCTTTAGGTTATCATTGAGGAGGATTAAAACTTATTTTCCAATCTAGTATATCTCCAACTCTCCCTAGAAATTTCAAATCTAATGAATGCGTTAAGCAACTTAATTGATGAGACTTGAGTCATATAACTTTACTGAATTTATATTTAAGATTTAATTGTACTTTTGAATTGAATTGTGGTTAAGAATACACTTCAATATATTAGAGAGCCAAGACTACAAATTCTTTTTTTTTTTTTTGAATTTCAGAAATTCAGCAATACGAATAAAATTAAATAAGGTAATAGATGGTATGTCACCAATCTTCCCAATTGGTCGCTTAAACAAAAGTTCATGCCATGCTATCCTTCTCTTAATTACGCCTCTTTAGGATTCATTACAACATTTCCTTTACTTTAAAATGTATTACAACCATTACATCAATAGCTATAACGATTTATCCATTTTATGATTCATTTAACAATTTGCTTTCTTTTAATTTAAGAGTATTTCAATCCATAAATCGACCATTACTAAAATTTCAACAGCCTCATTTCACTTATGTTTTAATCCGAGCTTTACCATTTAGAACAAATTTATCTTTGAGAATGATTCAAAACTTTTACAATCAAAACAGTGACCTCCACTTGCCATAAATATAGTTATAATTTATTTTAAAACTTGATCAAATCTCCCACTAAAAATTATCTTTAGTTATTACTAAGAAGATTAAATGATTGCTGCTTCACTTTAAACAAAACCATTACTAAACTTTTTAGTTTTTTTTTATATTTTAATTTCTTGCTCATATGCTCTTTTGATATATAGTGATTTGATCGAGATCAACGAAGGTAAAAGGCATGATACTGCTGCAGCTTCCTCAATTAATAATATGATTATCAACTCCGGAAATATTAGAAACCTTGTATTTTCAACAAAAGCAAGCAATGATCTCTTCGATTTTGTGAAGCACAAATTAATAAAGAATTATTGAGATGAGTGGAAGCTTCGCGTATCATTTCCATACAGCTACCCTATCTCTATATCCATAACTTCTCTGTTAAATTTCGAAGTCCGCTGAGCCTCTCCTCGACTCATTTGACGTCCATCTTATCTTGTGTGCTGTACATGTAAATACCCAAAATTGGAGTGTCATGCAAGAAGTTATCTCCACAAGCACAAGGCAGAACTTCACACTTTTATTACGATTAAAAGGCTAAATGCTCCTGTCCCTAAATAAAAGTTCTGTAACACATTGTTTCCAATTAATTCTAAGCCCCCTCTTTTTTTGTTGTTGCTATAATATCAAAATTATTTATAGTTCTGCTCTAGTAATTAAAAGAAAGCTGTAATTAAATACAACTTCCGACCCCAATTTGCAACACAGAAAGAAATTAAAAACGACGACAGTTGTCATCTGTGTAGTTCAAAACGCCTTAGTTGAATTGCTGGGCGAAAGCAAATCAAATATACTAGAATTGACTAGTAACCAATGCAGCCAATGGGAGTAATAAAGGCATGTCCTGGCAAGATTACTTTTACTTCTTTTTGAGCTACCACCTAACTCTAAAACTTTTAAACAAAAATAGATAAGATCAAATTTAATTTAGAAATTGTTCATTAAACTTATATATAAACCCACTTAATATTTTATTCAAACGCATGATTCTCCTAATTATCATTAGCATAAAATTTAAACATTCTCAGCTAAAAGATGATTTAATTAATCAACAATCAGAGGTCTGCTTTCAAAAGAGAGAGGTAGCAGTTGGAATAATAAGAAAACACAAAAGCAACCATCAACTCTTCCATTCAAACAACAATTAAATGTAAAATCATATAAATATGGCAATCCCATTGTACATTTAATTGTTCTTCTTCTACAATGCAAATTAAAAAGAAAAGGAAAATAAAGATCAAAGTTTTGAATACAAAAAATACCTAAAATATAATTATAACACAAGCTATTTTGTAGTATAAACTTAGACATCGGAAGGTGAGAGAATATACAGTTCTTGGGAATAAAAATATGCTCGAGTAATGCCGAAAAACAAAGCTTGCCACTTTAAATTGTTCCCTGAAGACTAAACACATTAATTCTTACCCATATTTTCATGTTGTCTGCAACTGTCAAAAGTCATCAAAACTTATTTCAATAGGAAGGCTAGGCTTGAACACCTTTGAGATGAACAGAAAACATACTCATATCTCAACAATCATTATTGTAGTCAAATGCCATTTAAAAAACCCATTAATTAATACAGCTATAATCAAATTCTTTCAGTTTGACACAAGCAGGCTTGATTAACAATGCTTTTACCAATGCTGGCACATTAAATGAATATCCAAAGGCATTTCGAAACCCCAATTTAACTTAGGTGAACTTAGCAGCACAAGTCTTTAGTAAAAGAATGGATGAACGAAGAAATTTGAAGTGTCAAACACACAGTCAAAAGTACACAGAGATACCTCTTTCAATCGAGCATCACATTCAAGCAGCGCATGAAATATAAAGGAGAGGGGTACCTTGCTCGACGGCGGAGTTGGGTGAACCAGCACCAAGAGGAAGGAGGCATCGGGTGCTTGGAGAAGGATCGGTGATGCCAGCTTGACGCGCTAGGAGGGGCTCTCGGCCAAGCCGAGAGGGAAGGTGTGGCGACCGGGGATCGAAGTTCGAGAGTCTCAAAAAAATGATTCATATACTAAAAATATACATTCATGAAAGTAAAGAAAATAAAATATATAAACGTTCATATTTACATTCAGAGCCATTCATATATGAATTTACAATAATTTTAATATTTACAATAAAGATTTAAACATTCTCATTTTCTCACATCTTTATTTCTTCTATCTTTTATTACTCAGGTAGATCTTCAAAGTTTACTTATCAAAATCTAAAAAACAAGTTACCAATCAGGTAGGAGTACGCAAATCATTCTTATATGAGTAATTCTAGCATCTTATAATAAGCATAAATCAAATATGAAAATGAATGTGATATCTGCATAGCATATATGAAGGAAAAACAAATTTTCAACTTTTAAATATTGCCCTGTAAATTAGCTGTGAAATTCAATGTATGTATGAAAAGCATAAATAAATAAATTTTATCAAAAGTATTTGTAACATAAAGTCGAGTTCATAGACTCCTGAGCCAAAATGGGTAAACCCTAGGCATAACCTTTACGAAGTTTTCTCACTACCCGTCGATAGTTTAATCTCAAATTTGAAACTGATGGTGTGTTTTTTCTCTGGATTTGCTCACTTTCTAATAAGGGCTAAATCCCTTTATATGACTCCTAGGGGCTGCCAACAGGCCCAATCTGTATAGATTCTCAGTGTTGCTTTCCATCCTCCAAAGACAAATACCACAATAATATATACCATATTTCATCTTTTTGTTATATGCTTATTTGATAACATTCTTTTACAGTTTTATAAGCGGTAAACAGTTTTGAAATAATATTTAAATAAAAAATGGCTCAAAATGAGAATACTGAAATAAAACTTATAAGTAGATTTACGTACCTAACTATTTTGATATAATTACAACCAATTCAATTCCTTTGATCTGTCAAAAATAATTTAATTCATTAATTTAATATTTTATGCTTTTTAATATGATTTGTAATATTAAGTTTCTAAAATAATAATAAAAGGAATATTTAAATTAATCTATTAATTAATTTTGAGTGATTATTAAGTCTTATAAGGTCAAATTAGGAATTTAACTTTATAAGGGCATATTAAAAATTTTTATATTAATGAAATCTAATTTTTTTTTATTAGTTTATTAAAAATTATATCCTAAGGTTTTCATAGAGTCTAAAATTATTAAATTCTGATATGTATTGGCTAAGTTATAGCCACTACAATTTCTAAGATTAATAATTAGGGTTTAATGTGATTAGTGAGTGATTAGTGAATTAAATCACAAAATTACTAAACTAATCACATAGCTAGGTTATAATATACTTTATGAGTTCTCTAAACTAAAATTACTCAATTTGACTTTATAAGGGTTAATGAATCATTCTTTTGAGACTCTCGAACTTCGATCCCCGATCGCCAAAGCAGGAGACGGCTGCCCTTGGCTGGCTGGAGTTCGACCTAGGAGGTGGAGAGGTGGTCGGCCTAGAGGTTAAGAGATGTAGGGCTTAAAGCCTTTGGCTTTTTAGGGGATATGGAGGCGGAGGTTGCGAGGCGAGGCGACGGAGACTCCTAGGCGGAGAAGGCGCGTGTCGCACGAAGGGAGAGGCGAGGCCGAGAGGGGAGGGAGCCGAATGCGCGCAATTCAGAAAATTTTAGGGCAGAGGCGATTTAGGGGAAGATTAGAAAAAGGAGATAAAAAGGGAACTTTATTTATATCTAAAATAAAATTAGGTTAATTTCATTATTAAATTGATTGATTAAATGACGTTAAAAGAAATCACTGAATATTCACCCCTAGCTAATTGAGGGGTGAGGAACGCAACGGTGAAGTCGGATTTTGATTTCGATGAGTATTTAATTTTCTCATTTTCCAATGTATTTAAATATTTTTAAAATATTTGTCGAAATTTTGACGACTTCCAATTGACACGAAAACATCACCCCTAGCTAATTTGGGGGCAATGAGCACAATGGCGAAGTCCTTTTCTCAATCTGTGGTTTATTTAGATAGGTCAATTTTAGTGTTTCTGGATTTTCTAGAAATCAGGATTCGATCTATTTGACTCTTGATTTGGACTAGGTCTTAGAGGTTGACTCCTAATGATTCAATTAACACTTAAGATTGAATTTAAAACTAAGATCAGTCCTAATTGACTAAGGTAACAACTTGAGTTGTAACAGGATAACTCATGCCCATCCCATCCAAAGCCAAGCCTTCTCTACCATTAAAACAAGCTGAGCTCCTCTCCTCTCATCCTTCCCCCATTACCATGTTTGCTGAAGGAAGGACCTCCCAAGCTCCCAAGCCTCCCTTAGAAAATCTGTCATTGTTAAAGCCAAGGTACCTCCTTTCCCCCATTGAATGGATTTAATGGATACTTTATTTCATTCTTATACTTAGTTTGCATCCTCAAAAATCGATATTTAGGGTATGGAGTTCGTTAGAGCTCATTGGGTCTGTGATTTTAGGAAGATGAAGTTGCTCTATTTTTCATCCTTTTTGCATAGCTAGTCCCTTAACTCCATTATTTTCATTGATAACATAATCGTTTGGTGCCGATTTGAGTATCAATGGAAAGGTCTCGGAAAGACCTTTCCAACGGTATATAGCAACTCACGTGAAGTGCTCAGGTTGAGATTAATTGAGCCTGAAAGTTGACCCATTACAATTTTCGCACAAGCAAAATCACCATCGGGCGCCGCAGCGCCCAAAGTTTTGAATTTGGGTCCATAATAGTTTAACGAAGTATAAAAATATTTTTGATGAAATTAAATAAAATCTGCTGCAGCGCACCAAAACTGGTTGTAGCGTCCTTTCAGGAAAACTATATGAAATCAAGAGATAAATTAAACAAACAATAACTTTCAAAAGTTAAACTGCTACAACGCACCGCGGCATCTGAAACCGCTGTAGCATATTGTAGCACCCAGCTCTTGGGGTGGTCAAGCCGTAGTGTGCATTAGCGCCAAAAAGCACTACAACGCGCTACAACGCTGCAGTCCGTTGCAGCGCGCCATAGCGCCTAACAGCGCGCTTGGCTTTCAGCCAGAAGGACCCAGAACTGTCACGATTGGCCCAGAACCGGTTGAAATGGTCAAAACTTCACTATTTTCAAAATTTAAGGACCCTAGGACCCTAGTTTAAGTAAAATTAAGCATTGTATAAATGTGTAGGTGAATTTTAATTTGCCTTAGATGATAATTAATCCATACTCGCTCCTAAAACCCTAGATATTAATTTGACCACATCTTAGTCAATTAGACTTCAAATATATAAATTTAAAGTGCTAACTAACTTAGAATTTTAATGTCAACTGCAATTTAAAATAAAATTTAAGCTCTGGACCCTAGAAAATCAGAAATAATCAAAATACCCCAAACCCTAATAAGGTCATAACTTGGCCAAATGAGGTCCAATTTGGGTATACTCCTAGTTGAAATACTTAGTATGATATAGGAAAGCTATAGCCATTGAGTTTGCTAAATTTGGATCTCAAATGAAAAAGTTAAGTTTTTGACCCCTCTTAACCCTAGAAATGACACATTTACCACTAAACTTAGAACACTCATAAATAATCTATTAGAGATCAAAATTTAGTATTCTTAGACTCTATGAAATCCTTGGACAGTATATAAGATTAAATTAACTGAATTTTTAGCCTTTGCTAAGTGAAATTACTAAAATACCCTTATAGGTAAAATCATTAGTTTGGATCTATATGACCCAATTCTTATCCAAATTGAGTGTACTTACTGTCTAGCTTTATGTTAGATAGTAAGGAGTCATTTGGCAATAATAAACTCTAATTTGAAACCCTAAATCAAAAAGTAACTTTTTGAACCTTTAAGTTGGGGCAAAATGGTCATTTTGCCTAAATTTTAGGTTAAGCTCCCTTAACCCATAAATTATCTTTTAAATCATTAAAAATCAATATTAAAATTGTATTATAATCATTTGAGTGAATAAAATTAGCTGTCAAATCAAATTAGTTAAATTCTCTAAAAATTTTCTTAAGTCTTTTCTTAAGATTTTACACTTCACATTAGGACTATTCCTAAGACTAGGACTAGATAATATGTTAGATTTCATTCATTGAATAATAGGGTTATTCAATGAATGAATCCTTAATTTTATTAGTTTCTAGATTTTGTAATTTAATTTTGATTATTTTGTCTTTTAACCTTAGACTTAAGATAGAAGAATCATCCTATTAAGCTTGACTTTACTTAAATAGGATTTACCCAAATTTGTAGTTCACTCTTAGTATAACCCTAGATTCCTTAGATTATACCCTTTAGATTATATGATTAAGTCCAAGCTAGTGGTGTTTAATCAATAATCTATAGCTTAGTAGATCCTGATCAAATCTTAGTTAGAATAGCTAAATTCATCAAACTAGAACGTTGTGATTTATTACTTAACATATAATCGTACTTGATTGAATTAAATTAGAACCCAATCAGTTGTAATTTTTTTTAACTTATAAGGCCATATTTCTAAATTACACTCGATAGTAGAAATTAGAGATTCGGAACTTGTGTAACTTAGAATAGTTAGAATTATTTAATTAGACAATAATAGTGTCATCATATTTAGTAGAGTCTTTTGCTTACTAGTTGGATTTTGTTGCTCACACATTCCTTAAAATTGTGCTTTAACTCCTTGGACATGTCATATAAGAGAACTTTGTGCATGAAATGAAAACATGGAATATTTAGGATAACATATATATTGGGTTCAGTTACTTGGTGATCTGGTGTATTTTACTCCACTGGACAGGGATAAGGAGAAATAAAAATGCTTAACATTACTCATTGAGGAGTGTGTGTTAAGCTTAGAACCCGTATAGTCTTACAGATATTCTTGACTCCTTAGCTGTTTTCGGATGTGTCCACAAAAATACAAGTAAAATAACTAAATGATTTTGCATTTGTATTTACTGTCTCTTCAGTCTTACTGTTCTGTTCTGTCTACCCTAGCCCAGAAAGGCTTTGGGAATTTTTTTCTGGGCTTGATTGGCCAATCCTTTATGTTATGGCAATTGTAAATACCTGTTTCAATTACAGTTTATTGTTTATTGCATTATTAATGCATGTTATTTTAGTCAGCTGTATTTTCCTTACTTACCTGCTCACTTGTACATATTTATAAATGTTAGATTTTATTGCTTACTATATGTATTGCATTTAGATTTCTATTTTAATCAGCATATGTCATGTGATCATCAACATATTTAGGATTAGACTTTTCTTTCAGTACTTTTACTTACTATATTTTATATGATGTCTATTCCTTGCTTAGTTTATTTGAGGTGTGCCTTTTCAATTCCTGCTTAATTATAAATGCTGCATTTATAACTTATCATATTCCTTATATACTTACTGCTCCTATTCTAGTTAGTTCACTTTTGTTGGTTTAAGTAAGATGGTGACACTAATAATGCATGTAAAATATTCTTCATAAAATGTACTTAGATAATTGTCTAATAAGATTTTTCTTTTATTGGCTGGGGCCCTGGCATTGTGAAATCAATAATGTCAGAGTTTGATCAGTTTGAAGATCCAGTTCCTATAGGGGAGCCTTTCATTGAAGAGGAGCATCAATTGGGTGATCCAGAAGTTGCCTAGTTCTTTTATATTTTTGTGAGGATGAGTGATAATGCTTTACTTCATTAATAACTTTAAGTAAACTTTTGTAATAATACAGGTACCCTTGTGATAGCATTTATTTTATGTACTGTTATTTCTGAGTCCTTTACCTTTGTCTCTCATTTGATGTATGGTAAAATGGATGTAATGTTTACTTTATATGCTTCCACACTCTGTACTTGTCTTAATTTAGTGACTGATTCCTTGTATTCATTATATGCACATCCTTCCCTTATTAGTGGATTGCGGTTCTTACCCGATCTAATGACAAGTGAGGAATTTGTAAGAGTGGCACACCACCCCTTAAGTCTAATCTTGCGGGTTATGGGGTGGGGCGCCACATAACCATAAAGGCTAAGGTTTAAATCCCAAACCTTCCCAATACTACAAGTTAGGTTATCTTATTAAGCAAAGTCAAGCTTAATAAGATGGATATCTAAACTTAAGACTAAAATTTAAATATAAATAATCATAAATAAAAGATGAAATCTAGAAACTATTTAAACTAAGGCTTCATCCATTGAGTAAACCATTTACTCAATGAATAAATTCTAATCTAATTTCTATTACTAATTCCTAAGGAAAAGATCCTAAGATTAGAGGGAAAATCTTAAGGAAATTCCTAAAGGATGACTTAGGATTAGATTGAATAATTTAAGCATTGATGTTAATTAAATTTAACGATCTTCATTTTTTTGATCTAGATAACTTATGGAGGGCAAAAGGTGAGTAAAGTTCGCCTTATGAGGTTGTTTACACTAACTTAGAAATTCCTAAGGTGATTTTAAGGTTTTCCCTTAAAATATTAATTTTGAGTCTAAAATATCCTAAGTTGGTTCCAATTCAATTATAATACTAATTTTAGTGATTAATTTAAGATTCTAAGATTTAAGGATACTTAAACCTAAATTTGGGCAAAATGATCATTTTGCCTCTACTTAAGGGTCTAAAATATTACTTTTGATTTAGGGTTCTAAATTGAAATTTATTGATGCCAAATTATTACTTATTGTCTAATATGAAGATAGACAGTAAGCACATCAAATTTGGACAAGGATTAAGTCTTCTGAGCTCAATTTAAGATTTTTAACTCTTAAAGACAATTTTGGCAATTTTACCTAATAAAATTTAAAAATTTAGTCATTTTATTGTTGTTTGCTATTTAAGAATACTAAATTATGAGGTATATTGGTCATGTTATAGCCAAAATAAGTTTGGGGTTCAAAAATATAATTAATGGGTTTTAGGAAAGCTCCAAAAACCTAACATTCTAAAATAATGTGCAAATTCATCAAACTCAGGGGCTATAACTTTCCTATAACATACTAAGTGCAATGGCTAGGAGTAGACCTAATTTGAACTTCATTTGATTAAGTTATGAGCTAATCAAGTTTTAGGTAATTAGGGTAAATTAGGAAATCTAATTATCAAAACTTAAATTTTCTTATAGTTTACTGCTTATTAGGTTTTTCTGATCAAAATGATATATTGGATGACCTACTTTGGAGCTAAATTGAATAAATTATGGCTAATTGAATTTATAGGTCAAATAGGGTGATTAGGGAGGGTACCCAAAAGATTAGTCAAATTTCAAATCCAACAGCAAAACTAATACTATCACTGCACTCTTGATAATCTCTTGATTAAAATGAGACCCATACTGATTATGTTTGGGTAAGTATGTATAAAGTTATGGAGGTTTGAAGTTTTTTAAGAATTTTGAACTAATTTGGAGGTCCTAAAATGTGACTATGTACACAAATACTGGAAATCTGATACTGCCATATTATTCCTCTCATTTTTATGAGTAAAATGAGATATATATTTAATGTATTTGGATTATTGGTTTGTAAATTATGGATGTTCAAAGTTTCAAGTATTTATTTGAATTAAATTAATTCAATTTAGCTTAATCTTTCCTAAAGTTAACAACTAAAATAAATGCGGGTCCCACAGACAGCCATCACAGAGTACAGCCCACAGATCACGACACATCAGCAGGCATTGACCCTACTGACAGGCACGAGGAGACGCGCAACTGATACGGGCCCTACAACTGACATTCGCTGATGCCACGCGGATGGCCCACTCGAGGCGAGTTGGGCCCGGGCCGACCTGACCCATGACCCACTCACCTCCCTGATTTGCACTATAGGGGTCTGTGGCGCCCCACCCCTTAATCTATAAGAATTAAGTTAAGGGGTGGTGTGTCACTCTAGTTAACTCTTCACTTATCATTGGATTAGGATAAAATCCACAATCTACTTAATAAGAGAGGGAGTGAGCATAGAATCAAATATTCAGTCACTATCTAAGTAAACATACAGAGTGCAGAAGCAATTTTTAATATAGAACATCCAAGCATCACAACATAAGTATAAAGAAATACATATCAGAACATAAGCATAGAATCTAAATACGCAGTCATAAGTACCTGTATTATTACATCAATTTAAGTTTTAAATAATAAGGATAAAAGTGCACTCATCCTCACTTAAAAAAATAGAAGGGGCTAAATAACTGCTTCTTCCACAGGCTCCTCCTCCGGATATGGCTCCACACCAAGATCCTGATCGTCCAACTGAAAAGGATCTGCCATTGTCAGTTTCACAATGTAGGGCCCCAACCAAAAAAAGAAAAATCTGGTTAGACAATTGTCTAAATACATTTTAAGCTGATAAGTTTTACATGTGTTATGTAATATCACCATTCTATAACTTCTAAGCAACACTATATATAGGAGCAATAAGCAATATAAAAGGAAGGAAAAACTATAAACCATCATTTATAACTTAAGCAAAAAGAGAGGCTAAGACATGCCTCAAGTGCAAGCTAAGCAAGGTAAGGCATAAATGTAGAT
Source organism: Gastrodia elata (assembly GCA_016760335.1). Taxonomy (NCBI): domain Eukaryota; kingdom Viridiplantae; phylum Streptophyta; class Magnoliopsida; order Asparagales; family Orchidaceae; genus Gastrodia; species Gastrodia elata. Next base: position 8,676,224 of record CM028682.1, on the reverse strand, counting down.
AACCAAACAAGTACTGTAAGAGGAATACTATATCCTAAACATGCTGGTGATCAAAAGAAACATGCCAATTAAGATAAAATAACTCAATAGTGATACATGTAAATAGCAGCAAGGTTTTAACATCCTAAAATATAAAAATAGTACAAAAAAATAGCTGACTAAATAAAAATGCTGAAAAGTAAACAAAACATCATAACTGTATATACATACAAATGTCCATGTATCAACTGCCATACAGAAAAGAGCTAATCTAGCCGACCGAATATCAAAGGATCTTAGCACCAGTACAGCTAAGGCACCAATGGTATACCCCTAGTGTCAATAAGGAGATTAGGCAAACAACGCACAACAGAGTAACAGAAGATATAAATAAGGCCTTCCCCTAGTGTCAATAAGGAGACTAGGCAATAAGAAGACAATACTGAGAGGCAGCTCAAATATATTATTATCTTTAATTAATCACTTTAATTTTTTCATAAGGAATCTAAGGAGTCTCCATATTTTCTTAACATTTTATTCATGCATCAAAAATTTTATATGACATGCTCAAGAAAATATGGCACAAAAATCAAGAAATGCATAGCAACAAAATATCAAATAGAAGCAAGGAACTCTACTAAACATGGTGATACTATTTGTTTTCTACTTACCCATTATAACTATCCCAAGTTACACAAGTTCAGGATCACCATTTTCCTACTATCGAGTGTAACTTAGAAATTTATCATTATAAGTTAAAAAAGATTAGAATTGATCAAATTCTAATCTAGTTTAATCAGATAGACGACTATGAGTTAAATCAATAAATCATACGTCCTAGTTTTGTGAATATAGATGTTCTAACTAAGATCTGATCAAGATCTTCTAAACCTATAGATTATGGATTAAACACTACAAGATTTAGGTTTAATCGCATAATCCAAAAAGGATAAGACCTAAATTCTAGGTTTTATTCTATAAGTGATCTACTAGTTAAGGCCAATCCTATTAAATAATCAAACATAATAGGATGAATCTACTATCATAAATCTAAAATTAAAAGACAAAATAATCCAAACAAGTTATAAAATACAAGAAAAGTCTAGAAGCTAATAAAAATAAGGTTTCACCCATTGAGTAACCCAATTTATCCAACAAATGAACTCTAATCTAAGATATAGTCCTAATCTCAAGAAAGGTCCTTAGGTGTAGTGTTAAAACTTAGAGAAATCTTGGAATCTGATCTAAGGGTTGATTTCACTCACTTAAATGTCACTAACATGATTATAACATTAGTTTTAATATTTTGGAATGTTAACTAAAGGTTAGGGGTACTTAGTCAAATCTTAGGGCAAAATGACCATTTTGCCCCTACTATAAAGGTTAAAAGTCAACTTTTGACTTATATACTAAAATTGAGTTCTCTTAGTTCCAACTAATTCCTTACTGTCTAACTTAAAGATAGACAGTAAGTACGTCCAATTTGGACTTCAAACGGTCAAGTTATGACCAAAATGAGGCCAAGGGTACTTTGGTCATTTTCTAAATTTTTAGGGTTCAGGTCCTAAATATTATTTTAGTTTATTAATTACATTGAAATTTTAAACTATTTAGCATCTTGAATTTTTAAATTTGGAGTTAATTTGACTAAGTTATGGCTGCTTAAAATCTAGGAGTATTTTGGTCATTTTTCACTGAGAATTCTAGGGTTGACTTTTTGTTCTGATATCCAAATGAAAAAACTAATGCTACTACAGTGATGGGGCCGCTCTCCTGAGCATTATAAGACCCATATTGACTATATTCTGATAACTGGGTAAAAAGTTATCAGGTTCTACAGAGGTCCTAAAATGCTACCTTATTATGCGTAACTCGAAATTAATTTTTGACTTACGTTATTTGATTCTTTACATTTTTCTGATCAAAATGAGACCTATATTGGCTATGTTTGGATTATCATACAAAAAGCTATTAAACTTTTAAGTTTTACTATTCAAAAATACAATTTGTATTATTTTACTATTCATTTATTCAAATTATATTAAATTACTGTTCATTTCTAAAGTTCAAATTTTATTTTCCTATATTTAATAATTAATTAATTATCTATAATTAATTAATACTAATTAATACTTAATTAATATTTAGTCTATTACTTAATTAATTTAAATATATTAATTATATTTCCAAATATTAAATCAATGTTTAATTAATATCAATTAATTGATTAATTATTACTGTTTAATTAGTCTAACCAATCAATTGATCACTTAATATTAATGTTATTATAATATTAAACATTAATTAACTAATTCTTAATTGAATAATTAGGCTAATGATAATACTAAGTATATATATACTCTCATTTGAAAATCCATTCCTTGATTGGGCCTGTGATGACTAAAAGATTCATTACGATTAGGCATTTCATATGCCCTTTGCTTAAGATCTTTTGATGATTGGTGATGCTCGACTACTCGTGCTGTTTCCACAAACTTCTCAAAGTTAGTTAGTTGGAATGGGACGACATGATCTTTGATGGATTCACGCAATCCACTTTGGAAACGGTAGTATTTGTCTTCTTCAGTAGGTACTAAATTTGGCGTGAAACAAACCAGTCTTCTGAATTTTGCTACATATTCTGCCACGGTTCGACTACCTTGAGTCAATATCAATATGGAATCTCCCAAGATGTTCTTTGACGATGGGGGCACGAAGGCTTCCTTGAAGCCTTCTATGAACCAATCCCATTCAATGTCTTCTAATTCATATTCTTCAAATTGGGTTTCTCTTATATTCTTCCACCAGTGTTCTGCTTCATCTTGAAGTAGATGTGTGGCTAATCGTACATTTTGATAGTTTGGACTGCTCAGACTTACCAAAATTTTCTCCACTATCTTTAACCATGCCATTGTGTCGATTGGAGATAGCGTTTCATCGAATGTAGGTGGTCTCAATCTTAGAAAGTTATGTAGCATTCCATCGCCAGATGTTCGATTGAGATTGTATGAGTGTGCAACTCGCAATGCAGATGAGGTACTGGCATTAACATATGAAAGAGCAGCTACCAACCTTTGAATGGCTAATGCTTGTTGGTTCAGCATATTCATCACACTTCTTATATAAATTGATTCCTCTACATTATTGTCATTAGGAATCACAACAACATTATTTGGAGGATTACTAGAAGATGGGACGTCATTAATTGGAGTATCGTTAGGAGAGGTAGCGGGATTCATTTTCTAAAAAATAAAAATAAAAACAACTATCTTTAATATTAGAAATTTTTTTTGTTGATTTCTCATTATTAAACGAACAATCTTATTCAAAAAGATATTGAATATAACAAGGTAGTTTAAATTGATAAAGATTATATGCATCTACTACTAAACAGAGACTAAGATTAATGTTTATAATTCCATAAGAGAAGCTGCAATTATAACAAAGATGTGATCAGGATACTCAATTTCTTCTAAGATGGGTTCTACACGCTTTAAGTCACTATCTAGTCAAATGAGAGAGATATAATCTTCTGAAACTAAACTAATGTATTGAAGAGATTTATTTAGCACACAAATTTTGAATTCTCCTACATCTTTGATCTACTTGATGATTTAATTCTTAATATTAACTCAAATCTCTTAGTATAAAGGTCAAGATTTCACATTTTAGTTGCTCTAATACTAGAGATATTATGAATGTTCATTTATGTTATTAAACCACTTACCACTTTTCTAAATTAATCCTTACTTAAGTTTCACTATTTATGGAAGTATTTTCCATCTCATTCCTTTCATTCTGAGTGTTTGATTATGATAATATTGATTTTATTTCAAGTATTCATTTAGTGACTATGTGATAGAAGAACAATCCATTAGGTAGAGAGGAATACAAATTCCAAACTGACACCTTATGGAACTCTCTGATACCAACTGTGGCGACCCAGCCCTGTCGTTGTCCTGTTAACTCTTAAGTTAACATGATTACGGTGGAAGGGTCACCAAATTACAAGTTCCTCACTTATGAATAGATTAGGCACACATCCTAACCCATTATAATTAAGGAAATTGTCATTTATAATAGATATTCACTAAATGATATATAAATGAAATGAGAGTGCGGAAGTCATAACATAACATCCATTCCATCACAATATAATAGTAATAACATATATCCTAGAATAAAAGCAGTAAAAGAAAATACAATTAAACATGTATTATTACAACGTTATTAAAAGAAAGAACTGAAATAAAAGAACAACACTCATCCTCACAAGCAGAAAGGAAAAGAACTAAGGATCTATAACAGCTGAACCTCCTCCTGAATCTAGTCTCCAAAAGGCTCCAAAACCTCAAATAGCTCAGAGTCTACCCATTATCGGTTTCACAATGATAGGGCCCCAGCCAACAAAATAAAAATCTAATTAGACAAAATGTCTAAGTACATTTTAGGCTACAATTTTCATTATATTAATTTAAATATCACCAATGGAGACTACCACTGATAATGTGATATTTCAAACAATTCATAAATACAACAATGTAATCCCCAAATATCAATTTTCTCCCCTAGCCAATTTGCCATCGAAGCGTATGAAGATGTTCGAAGATGAACTAGAAGTGTGTTGCCTTCCTTGGAGCCCTAGAAGTGTATTGGGAGTTAGATAGTGGCTTCCATCATTATCTGACCCATTAGATTCATAGTACTTCCCTGCTTTTTATTTTCTTTCCCTAACTAGAAAACCCTAAAATAGATAATTCCTTTCTTTAAATTCACATTAAATGATTTAAAATAACTTAAGTCAACCCTATCTAAGATCTTGATGACCATAGGGTGACCTCTATCTCTCATAGTAGAGCTTGGTATCTCTACCATATGAGTCTTCCCTAATTCTCAACTTGAAGATTATGTTTGAGTGGACCTAATTACTATAGGAGGCTCACAAATGCCTATATTCCTCAATCACTTATATTTGGTGAAAAGCTACACTACACTTGAACACCTCATGAACTCATAAGTAATTCTTAAATACTAACATTGTCATGTGCTCATGAATATATATATATATATATATATATATATATATATATATATATATATATATATATATATATATATATATATATATATAACTCAACTAAGCAACAATATAGGAGCAGAAATGCGTATGAAATAAAAAGGTAGCTTTAAACAACAAGTTTATAATTAAAACAAAAGGAGAAGTATACACATACCTCTCACCATAGCTACAACAAGGTTAGGCATAAGAAAAGTAAATACTAATAACTGAAGTAAATATCAACCCTAAAATATGCTTATGATCAATACAAGTACATGTTAATTGACATTAAGTAAAAGAATAATATGAACATTACATAAATGTAAACAAAGCTAACATCCTATATATAAGTAAACAATAAGTAAATCTAACATCCTATATGTATATAAGCTGAAAAAATGCAGTAAAGACTATAAGTAAAATAGTGCAAAAATACAGGAAAGTAAACTAAAAGCAATAAACTGAAGCTATACTAGCTACTCAAGCCAACCAAATTGAAAGAAGACATCAACTCTCTTAGCCTGATGGGCTAAGGCAAAAGAGCACAAGTAGATGTATACCTAAAATTAGTACTGCTATATCAGAACAAATGACTCTTTAAGTCACAGTAAATCCAATATATTCTCTTTATTCAACAGCTAGTAAATGAAACACTATGTGGCTTCACCAATAAACTAGTTTTCTTTCTACTATGGTGAATCAAATCCGTTATCTCTTTTTGACAAACTAGTAAGTGAAATACTAGGTGGCTTCACTAACAAACTAGTGTTTTCGCTACTAGGTTGCACCAATTCCAAAGAGGCAGACTAATTCATCACAAAGCACCAATGAAATAAAAAAGATATTTATGTAGGTTCAAAATTGACACAAGATACTCATCAAATATCCTATGTACACAACATATGCCCAAGGTATAAAGCTCAAATATAAGGTAAGCAAAGCATCAAATATCAAAGTGAGAAAGAGACTCTACTAAGATATATGTGATATCCATTATTATCTAATTTATTTGTTCTATCTACTCTAAGTTACATAAAATTCAGAATTATCAATCCTTAGTCTAAATATAACTTAGATCATGACCTTATAAGTTTAAAAGAAATTAGAACTGATCAGGTTCTAATCTTACTAAATCAATATTGACTATAGTATTCAATTAAGCAAATCAATCAACATAATTTGATGCTTTATCATAATCCTAACCCATCTTGATTAATCAAATCAAGATGAAATGATTAAGGATTTAACTCCAAATGATGAGGTTTAATCACTCAATCCAAATGTATATATAAGGGTCTATGGTTTAGAACCCTAGTCTCACAGATTAGGTTAAGGCAAATCCTAATGAGTAATCAACTCATTAAGATAGATTTTTATTTCTATTTCTAAGATTTAAAGGTCAACTAATCATTTAATAAACTAAGAAATTTATAAACTAGTAAACTCAATGCTTCACCTATTGAGTAACTCAATTTACTCAATAGATGAACTCTAATTTAAGATCTATTCTTAATCCTAGGAATTAAGGTTCTTAATTACTAAGAGTATCTCTCAAACATACATCATAACTAATGTTATTAAGACTTATGGAAAGATCTAAGAAGTTAAGGAAGAAGGACTCACAATTTTACTTAAGATTTTCTTAAGGATATAAGATGAGATTTTGATCAATGATTTAATTAAAACTTGAGCTCACATAATTTATGATTTAAATCACTTATTCTTAGTGTTTATAATAATTAGAATATGATTATAGGGCTTTAAAATGCTAAACCCTAAGCGAGGGCAAAATGACCATTTTGCCCTCACTTATGGGTCTAAGAGATTAATTTTTTATCTAGGATTCAAAATCTGAAATTTTTAGTGGCAAAGTGTTTCTTACTGTCTAATATATGAATAGACAGTAATTATATAAATTTTGGGTAATTAATAAGCCTCATGAGATCAAATTAATGAATTTAACTTATAGGAGCATTTTGGTAATTTAACCTAATAGAATCTAAATTTTCTATTAGTTTATTGTTACTTACTATCTAAGGTTTCTATAGAACCTAAAATCATTGAATTCTAATAAGTATTGGCTAAGTTATAGCCAATACAAGCTAAGAGGTAAAAAGGTAATTTAAGGTTTCTTAATTAAGGTTCAAAAATCCTAACTATTCTAATTGGTGTCCAAATTGAGCAAAATCAATGGATGTAGATTACAAATGATTCACTGATCATAATAACTAGTGGTAGACTCAATTTAGACTTTAATTGGCTAAGTTATGTCCTAATTAAGGTTTATGGTGATTAGTGAGTGTTTAGTGAAATTAATTACTAAATCACTAAACCAACCACACCACTAGGTCTTAGTATACTCTAGAAGCTCTTTGAAATATAAATCACTCAATTTTGATCACTAATTATGATAATCTTTACTAATCAAGATTTAAGATGATTATAGTTGATTAAGAGATCTAACTGTTAGATCTAAAATATTTTTATAGTTTACTATTAAGTAGGTCTTCCTAATCAAAATGGTATATTGAAAGACCTAATTTGGAGCTCAATTGACCAAGTTATGGTCAATTGAAGATCTAGGGTTAATTAGGGTAATATGTGTTAGGTTCTAAAAGTGATTAGGCAAAAACTAATCCAAACAGAGAATTGAACTAAGTTATTCTAAAGGTTTTGCTGATCACTTTAAGACCCACATTTGATAGGTTTGGATTAGTGGTTACAAAGTTGTGATTATTTGAAGATTTGGGATATTTATGGCAAATATGGGGGATCCTAAATGTCACTAGGTGATATATATTTCCAAATAAAATTTTGACAGTGCCAATAAATTTCTCATAATTTTCTGATTAAAATGGTATATAAGTTTAATATATTTGGATTATTGGTTTGCAATTTATGGAGGATTAAAGATTCTATAATTAATCTTTTAATTTAATTTAAATCAGTTAATTTAACAATTAGAAATTTTAAATTTTCTAAATCATTCAAATGGCAGGCCCCACAATTCCATACGACCGCGCCGCAGAGGACAGATGGCGGGCTCCACAGTGGACCACGTGACGGGACGCACCAGAACAGGATGGGCCCGACCCGAATCATCTCACTGCAGGAAGACTATTCGGGTCAGGCCCAAAATCATATCCAAAATTGGATCTTCATCCTACAAGCTGGAACTGCCTGATGACTTCTTCGCAGTGCACAATGTTTTTCATGTGTTGTCACTCTAGAAGTGTTTAAGAGAGCCTCATCACTTGATTTTAATTCCCCAAGTAGAAATTTAGCCAGATCTATTATTCGTTAAAGAACCTATAAGAATTTTGGGAAAGTTCAAAAACAAATAAGAAGCAGTTCAATCCCAATGGTCAAAGTTTAGTGGAAGAATTGTTCATCTACACAAAACACTTGGGAGAAGGATTTCAATATGCAATCGAAGTACCCAAGGCTATTTGAGATTATTGGTACTTACTCATCTTTCTCATTTCTGTTTGATTAATTTAGTTCATGCACCATTCTTCCGGCCTAAGTGATGTCGAGGACGATATTATTCTTAAGTGGGGGAGTCTGTAACAACCCAAAGTTGTTATCCTGGCTAATTAGAACTAAACCAAGTCTTAATTTTGGTTTTAACACTTTTAAATAATCATTAGTACCTCACCCTGAAGTTTTGGTCCAAATTAGGGGTTAAACGGATCAAACCATAATTTTGGAAATCTCATGAACCCTAGAAATTGACCTAATTAATTTGACCTCAAATCAAAAATTAAACTTTGCCATTACGCTCGTCACCCCCAAATTAGCTATGGGTGAATTTTTGAAGGCATTTGAAAGTCATTGGATTTTTATCGAATATTTTAATATATTTAAAATACCTCGAAAAATAAGAAAATTAAATACTCATCGAAATCGAAATTTGACTTCACCGTTGCATTCCTTACCTCTCAATTGCTAGGGATGATTTATTGAGAATTTTTAGAAGTAATTTAATAACTCTATTTAAATTAGGAAGTTTGGAATTAAATAATTAATTAATATCTTAATTTTATTCAAACAGCACCGTTCGCTTAAAGTAACATCGTCACCCATTTGCCATCGAATCAGATGGCTAACCTGAGCCATCTGATTGCATGATCCAATGGTTCCCGATCCGCCCTCTCTATCTCCCTCTGAGGTTAGGGCACGCGGTGCGCGTTGCCCTGGCTGCGGCACGTGGCCAATCGCCATGCGCGGTTGAGCCTTGGAGGCTTTGTTGGATCCCATTAAACTCTAAGTCGCAGTCTTGAACCCATTTTACACAATCTAGGAGCATCTGGAGCCTTCAATCGATCTTCATCCTCTTCCCGATCGTGGACCATCGAAGCCAAGTACCCCCAATCTCTCTCGATCTTCATTTGATCTATGATAATTCATTTCGTAAAGCTATTGCATGTATTAGATCATTGTTTAGTCGAACCCGGTCGGGCTTGATTGAGCCCGATCTAGCTAATTTAGTCGATCATTGTAACAATCCCATGTTATTACTTAGCCAATCTTAGCCCAATTGTAGCCTAATTATCATTTTATTAAGTTTATTTAGTCATTAGAATCTATCCTCGAAGATTTGGAGCAATTCGGAGCTCAATCGAATATTTGGAATATTTTAATATATTTATTTAATTAGAAAATTAAGATATTTAATTTGACCTCAAAATTAAAATCTGACATCACCGTTGTGATTGTCACCCCCAAATTAGCTAGGGTGATCTTTTGGACGTGTTTGGATATCTTCGGATTTTTGTGAATATTTTAATGTAATTAAATACCCCGAAAAATAGAATAATTAAATAATCATCAGAATTGAAATCCGACTTTGCCGTTGAATTCCTCACCATCGAGTTAGTTAGAGATGAATTTTTAGAATTTTTTGGAACCCGTTTATTCACCCAATTTTTAATTAATTTGGAACTAGAAAATTAATTATTTAATTTCTTATTTCCATTTTATTTTTGCCTCTAGCTAGACCCCGCCTGCCTTCCCCTCCCCATTTCCTACGACTTTTCTTTCCTTGCATACGCACGCAAGGAAGCCCTCTCTTTCATTTCTCCATTTTTCTGCAAAAAATCCCCCCACCCCCGCCCCCATTCTCTCCCATGCTAGGATGGGAAAGGGCGCGTCTCTCTCCATGCTTGAGCCATGCCTTTCATTTGCTGAAGCCAAGCTCTCATTCTCCTATGAAATGGAACTCAGCCCCCCCTTCCTCTCTATTTGCTCAAAGCTGAAGCTTCTCCTCCCATGCCCTTCACTTGTTGTGCTTTTTGTTGAAGAAGCCTTCAAGTCCTCAAGCTCCCAAGGAATTAGTAGAGGTATGCTTCCATTCCTCCAAGGCTAAGGTAGCAATTTATTTTACTTCATTAGCTACTCTTTCCTTAATTTTTCAAAATACTGTGAATAATATTTTCATTAGCTCTTGCGTAGTGTCTAGATATAATCGTGGAGCCTCAATCGGACTCAAATGAGTCCGATTGATGCTCATTCATCCATTAAATTTTCTGTCAAAAACTGTATAATTTTTGTATACCCGAAGCTCTGGCATCCATTTTTGCTTGTTAGAATAATCTGTTTTTGCTAATTTTGGTATCAATGGAAGGTCTCGGAAAGACCTTTCCATCGGTATATGGCTCCACACATGAGGTGCCCAAACTTATGAGTATTTGAGTGCGAAAGGAGACCCGTTATAATTTTTGTACAAGTAAAATCACCGGCAGGCACTACAGCGTGCCGTAGTGCCCGAGTCTCGGGCTGAATACACTGTAGCGCGCTGCAACAGCATATAAATTTGATGAAATTAAATTAAATGCGCCGCAGCACTGAAATCTGACTCAGGGCCTAAGAGCGCTGAGACGCCGTAGTATCCATCTCTTAGAAACTTTGGCATTGTAGCGCATAAAAGCGTTGTCGCACGCCGTAGCATCCATCTCTTGGAAACTCTAGGGCCGTAACGCACCACGGCGCCTAAAAGCGCTGTCGCGTGCCACAATGCTGGAATCTACCGCAGTGCCTGAAAGCGATGCAGCATGCTATAGTATTGAAACCCGCTGCAGCGCCTAAAAGTGCTGCAGCATGCCGGAGCGCTCCGCAGCACGTCGTAGCGCCTGACTTTCGGCCAGAAGGCGCTACCGCGCGCTGCAGCACCCATAAATGTTTGAAAGTTCCTAGAACTGTCAGGAATTGCCCGAATTTGTGATTTTTTACATTCTAATGACCCTAGGACCCTAATGGGGCCGAAAGTCATAGTAAGAATATGTAGATGAATTTTTATGAGAATCCATTATTTTACCATGAATAGTATGTTCTAAAACTCATAGATAATTGCTTGAATATTTTTTGTGCCAACTGAAAATATTAGAATCTTTAATTTCTTGTATGATCAAGTAGAACTTAATAACCAAATTATATAGAATTTAATTGCTTTACATTTATAATCAAATTCTAATCCTTTTTTATGTTTGATTTAATAATTTGATTAGCCTTAATTACTCATTATGTTTATGTATATTAGAGAACTTTAACATTGATTTGGATATCTTGATTTACTTAATTTTATATTAAAATATATTTGAACATAAGAATCTTAAGAATTTGATTAAGTAAATGATACTTAATCTAAATTTAAAATTTGACATCAATAATATACAAATAATATATTAATTTATTATTGATCTATAAATCAACTATTAGTCTTAATTTGGTAAGGCTAGGGGTTAAACCCTAACCTATCTGATTAAGATCTAAATGAAATCAACTTGATTGGAAGATAATTAAACATGCATAATTCTAATAATACATCTGATTTGATATTAATTTTAAAAATAGTGAATTAGAAGTACTAAGATCATTAATAAACTTATGTGATTTATTATTTGAGCATGTACTTTAAGATCCTTGATTTTTTTATATAAAACTCTTAGTATGAAAATAATTATAAAACTATGTTGATTAATTATAAGATCAAATATTAATAATACTCTCAATTATACCCTATAATTATAGTATAAGTATTGATCAGATGGGTGTTCCAATCTGATCTAATCAAAATAATCTTAATAAATAAAACTTATGAATTTCAGCATAGATGTTGAATATATAAGATCTTAATGATCTTACATTATGTTTTTTATATGGTGATAATATTAACCTTAACAAATGTTAACACATTGAGGTAGGAAGATCTTATTGTGATATATCGAGGTAGAAACTTAGATGAATCACCTACAATACTTAGAATAAGAATTCTCCCATGTGATAAGAACCTATATTGAGTGACCTTTTTGTCACACCCTTGGAACCTTATGTAGGATTTACCCCAATAGAGTTTGAATTTATATCTTTGGTGATCCTTGTTAATTAAATAGAATTGACTGAACTCAGATTATTAGTTGAGTATAGTAGTGTATATCCATAGTGCTAGATCGCTTTAGTAGTATTCATGGTTAGTTGATTCACTTTAATGTAGGACTATATCTGTGTTCTATCCCATGAGTTTAGTCAGATATAATCCCACTTACAATAAATTATCCAATCCTAAGAGTGTTATAATTAGGGACTTAGATCATTAGTTTGTTTGAATAAAAATTGCCATCAGGTGATGCCTCCTATCGAAGATCGCTTCCATAGATGTGGCTTCAAAAAAACTAAGTGATTCAAGTCACCATCTTTAGGACACTAGGTATGCTTGTAATTGGGGTAATTAATAACTTAGTTTGAGATAAAAATTGCCATCGGATTATGCCTCTTATCGAAGATCACTTCAATAGGTGCAGCTTAAATAAATTAAGGGTTAAATCTATCTTTCTTGGAAACATACTAAATATCTGTATACAACCTTTCCAATTGATGATTTTAAGTAAAATCCTAATTAAAACCAATTATTGAAATTAGGACAAGGAGTCGAAATCCATTTAGATGGATTTTGCATAATGGAGATATTTGATTCATTTTCTGATTTTAAAATATTTTTTAAATTTCTGAATTTTAAGACATGTAGTGCAAGAGACATGAGAATGAATATAAGCATGATGTTTGAGTATCAATACTGATTTATGGGCTACAAAATGTTGTATACATCGACCAAGGAATTTCAGGATGCATCGGCATCACAGTAAATTGTATTCCTAACCAGATGTATGTAGACATTGGACCGTACGACTCGTAGCAGTTTAGTGATATTTTGGTTACATATTAGTGACATACAGTATCGCGGTATATACAGATGCATGACTTCAGTGGCATGCAACATAGTTTTACATGTTATTTACTCAATTTCAGATCATATATTGTCTTTATTATTTTTCAGTATTCAGTATATCGTTAACTTTACTTTACTTCAGTTTTATACAGTTTCAGATATTCAGTTACTTTTACAATTTTTCTGCAACTATGTTTTATGCTATTTAAACATTAAGTAAACAATTAGAACTGCTTATAATAGTTTCGATGTGTTAGACTTATTGTCTAACACCTGATACTCTTGGGATCCGGCAATTTGTTAAATCCTGAGCAGCTTATTGAGCCAGATCAGGAGGACGTTCAGGAGGTTCTAAAGGAGTATGTGGAGTCTTAGTTGATTTCTCCTTCAGCTTTACTGCTTTTGATTAGTTATTTCAGTCTAGTACTTAAATTTTATTTCAGTAAACTATTTGTAATAATTTTTGGATGTATTTACTTTTCTGTTCTGAGATGAATGTTTTCATTCAATTTATATGATGAATATTTCTAGATGTATACTTAACTTCCGCACTCTATTTATATATTATGTATACTTAGTATTATGATATGATCAACATACTGGAAATGCTAATATTTTATACATATATCAATGTATGTATTTATCTAGTACTTAGGATAAGGATACTACTCTTATCTTAAGTATTAACTCTCGACTCTCATTTGGGGTTAAATCAGTAGGCTTCAGCATTAGTTTGAGCTAGTATGGGAGATGAGAAATTTCTTCTTGAGTAGCACAGCGCTCCGCACCGATTGATTACTTTTTTTTCTTGCGCACGATGATGGGGCGAGGCGCTACAATCGTCCACAATGCTTGCTGTTAGGCCTCTGCTCGTTCGTAGGTCCTAACCTAGGGCTTGAGTATGCAGTCGAGCTAGGCCACCTCGGGTGGCGGTTCAACAACTATTGGGTAGGCCTTATCGAGACCTACCCTCAGCCTTAAGGGTCAAGCCTTGCCATCGTCGAGAGGGCCACCATATTTCATGCCCTTGGTCCCTCGCTACAGGATTTGTCGAAGGAGGGACCGATTCCTTTGGGATGGGTTAGGTTAGCCCGACCCACGATTAACGAGGGGTCGACGCGTGTCAACCCTCAGCGGAACCGTAGAGGCAGTCCCGCCACCTCTAAATTGTGGGGCTCGCGCTGCCCCATATTCGCTGCCATACAATCTCACCCTGCCACGCGCCATCTGTGGGGCCTGCTCCTTTGTCTGTAGAGCCACTTGTGGGTCCCGCCATCATTTTTCTTAATTAAATGCATTTTTATTTAATTAACTACGAGTTTAAATTATTGCTTAATTTAATTAATTAATTCCATAAACTTTAATCACTCATAACTTATTAACTATAAATCTAAATATATTAAATATATACCTCATTTTAATTAAGAAAATGAGAGGGACATTATGGCAGTATCAAATTTTCATTTGGATGCATATTTAACATAGTGATATTTTAGGACCCCATAATTAGTTCAAAACCCTAGAAAACTTCTATTGCTCATAACTTTGCACCTACTAATCAAAACATAGTCAATATATATCTCATTTTAATCAGGAGATCATCAGGAATGTCGTGATATTATTAATTTTGATATTAAACTTGTAATTTGATTAATGACATTTAGGTTCTTTTCCTAATTATCTTTTTTAACCTATAATTTCATTTAACCATAACTTTGTTATTTTAGCTTCAAATTAGGTCATCTAATATACCATTTTAATAAGGAAGACCTAATAAATAATAAACTGTAAGAAAATTTAGATTTTGATAATTAGATTCCTAATTTGTCCTAATCACCCTAGAACTTATTTAGCTCATAATTTAATTAAATGGAGTTTAAATTGGGTCTACTCCCAGTCATTGCACTCAGTATGTTATAAAAAAGTTATAGCCTCTGAATTTGCTGAATTTGAACATTATTTGAGAAAGTTTGGTTTTTGGATATTTCCTAAAACCCATTAATTACCCTTTTAGACCCTAAATTTGTTTTGACTATAACTTGAACAAATGATATTATAATTTAGTGATTTTAAACTCAATGGGATCCTTAAACAGTAAACAACAAAAGTATTACTGAATTTTCAGATTTTACTAGGTAAAATTACTAAAATTCCCTTTATAGACTAAAAACCTTAAATTGAGATTATAAGGCTTAATCATTGTCCAAATTTAGTGTACTTACTGTCTATCTTCATATTAGATAGTAAGTAATCATTTGGCAGCAATAAATTTTAATTTGGAACCCTAAATCAAAAAGTAGTATTTTAGACCTTTAAGTAGAGGCAAAACGGTCATTTTGCCCAAATTTAAGGTTAAGTATTCATAAACCTTAGAATCTTAATTTAATCACTAAAATCATTACTGATTTTAAATCAACTTAGGACCTCTTAAACTCATAAATTAGATATTTTAAGAAAAATCTTATAATTCTCTTAAATTTTCCTAAGTCTTAAGATAAGCTTCATAAGATGAATTTAGCTCACCTTATACCCTCCATAAGTTAATTAGATCAGAAAATGAAGATAGTAAAGATTAATTAACATCAATGCTTAAATTATTTAATCTAAATCCTAAATCATTCGTTAGGAATTTTGCTTAGGACTTTTCTTTAACCTTAGGATCTCTCCTTAGAAATTAGAGTTATAGTGATTTAGGTTATAGTTCATTCATTAAGTAAATGAGTTACTCAATAGATGATACTTTGGTTTTTAATAGTTTCTAGATTTCATCCTTTATTATGATTATTTTGTATTTAAACTTTATTATAAGTTTAAAGATCCATCTTATTGAGCTTGACTTTGCTTAATAAGAAAGCCTAGCTAGCAGAATTGGGAGAATTTGAGATTTAAACCTTAGCCGTTACGATCACCTTTAGATTAAGGGATTAAACCCCAATATTTAGAGTTTAATTCTTAATCTATCAATCTTGGTTTATCTTAAGCAAGATTGGCTTGGATCATCTAAATTAATTAATTAGGAGGTGCTGATTAATTAATTAACTTATAAGCATCATTAATTGAATTATATTGGAACCCGATCAATTCTAATTGCTTTTAACCTTATAAGACCATAAATTTGAGTTTATACTTGATAGTAGGGTGCTGGAGATCTTGAGCTTATATAAACTTAAAATAGCTAGAATGGATAAACTAGACAACAACAGATATCACCAGTGTTTAGCAGAATCTCTTACTTACTATTGAACTTTGTGCTTTGCATTCTTTGTATTTTGAGCCTATTTGCATTGGACATGACATATAAGATAACTTGATGCATGAAATAAAAACAAAGAAAATAAGGATAACATTTGCATTGGGTTCATATTCTGGATGGGAGATTGTGTATACACATTACTGCCAATGGACAGGTGATAAGGAGAAAGAATGACTACATGACACGTACTCAGTGGGGAGAGTTGTGTCTAGGTTCGGGAACTCACCTCAGTCTTGCAGACGTGCTTGACTCCTTAGCTGCTTCTGGACGTGTCCATAGGAGTAAAGTAAGATAATTAAAAATTATTACATATGTATTTTTGCTTCTTTACTTCAGTATAATTTTCTGCCTTAACTTTGAGAAGCTAAGTGATATGATATAATAACGTTCAGTTTAGTTACTGTTCAGTGGCTTGTTTAGCTAATTTTCCTGATATGGCAGCTTGTACATAATTCTTTTCTACTTTTTGTTTACTTTTATTACAGTTCAACTATAATATAATACTTCTTTACTTATGTATACTAGGATGCTAATTGTTGATTCAATTTAGTTTACCTCCTGTTAATATGCATAATTTGATATGATCATCAGCATGTTAAGATGAGTCTTTCTTTTTAGTACCTATAGTTTATTATATATATATATTGTCTAATATTGTTGCAGCTTTGTGGCTGAGGTATGTCTTTTACCTCACTTTTTATTTAAATTATAAATATATCATTTATAGCTTTCCATGTTCCTTTTTAGCTTGTTGCACCTATTTGCTTATTTTAATTGGTTAAGTAAATAGTTGTATCTTAAAATAACATATAATTCATAGTCTAAAATGTACTTAGACAATATATCTAATCAGATTTTCTTTTCTTTTGGTTGGGGCCCTGTCATTGTGAAACCGACAAAAGTAGATTCTGAGCTGTTTGAGGTGGTTGAGCCAGGAGTGGAGCTAAATCAAGAAGAAGAGCGTCATGTTGCCGAAGATCTTTAATTTTCTTATTTATTTGCTTGTGAGGTTGAGTGTTTATTTTTTCTTTAGTTTAAACATATTAAATGTTGTAATAATACAGATACTTTGTGTATTTTTTTTTTCACTACACACTTTATTCTGAGCTACAAATTTCTTATTTTTTGTATTATGGTGTAATGGATGTAAACTTGTTCTTTTCTTTCTTCCGCACTCTGATTGATATATATATATATATATATATATATATATTTAGTGAATGATTCTGCTGCTTCATAAGTGCATATCCCTCTCTTATTAGTGGATTGAGGATTATATCATAATCTAATGATAAGTGAGGGGTTTGCCAAGCGTCGACCACCCCTTATTCATACTTGGTTAAGAGGCAGGGCGCCACATGTGGATTCTATGAAAAAATTCGTCTGATCAAGCTTGATCGAGCTCGATCAGACCGGTCCAAATACAATATATGGCATGAAATCAACATTCGGAACCAAATTGATGAAATTGATTGCAAGAAATGGGAGATCTAGTACTTCAAATGGATGGGTGACGGTTGGGGGGAGTTTCGATCAAGAATTCTCTCGGCTTCTGCAGGGTTTAGATCGAGCAATGAGGGAAATGATTCAATGAGAAGCTTTAATGGAGCCTTGAGCGGTGCTCATTGCCAATGGGAGCATCCAGCTGGCAGGGCAGCTCGTGCCACGCGACACGAGCCGTTTGGCTGGCGATCTCTGTGAGGGAGACGATGCTTGGGCCGTTCGATTTTAATGGCCTGATTGAATGACGTTGGATGCACTGTTCAGGCCAACGGGTCTGGTCCAATAAGAGCCAGCGGGTCCTACGCTATTAAATTATTTTTTTTAATTTCTTTTATTTACTTAATTAAATCAAAATTCTTAATTAATTTGTACTATAAATTAGGGATCATAAAAATTCCAATAAATCACTTCAAGCTAATTGAAGGCTGAGAATCACAACGATGAAGTTAGATTTTTTGATTTCAACTGATATTTAATTTTCCTATTTTTTGGAGTATTTTAAAAATATTAAAATATTTGCCAAAAATCCAATGACTTTAAATTGCCTTCAAAATTTCATCCATAGTTAATTAGGGGGTGATGAGCGTAATGTAGAAGTTAGATTTTTGATTTGAGATCAATTTGGATATGTTAAATTCCTGGGTTCCTGAAATTCTTAGAATCAGGATTTGATCTATTTGACATCTGATTTAGACCAAAACTCTAGGGTGTGATCCTAATGACTACTTAAGAGTGTTATAATCAATTTTAGGACTTTGTTTAGTCCTAACTGACTATGATAACAACCTTGGATGATTACAATAGATTTATCTACTTTGCACTGTATTTCATGCTAGATCAAGATCAAAGAAGAAAAAAATAGCTCAATAATCTGAGCATAATACCATAAAATTAGAAGAAAACTTTGTTGCATGTTAGCTCACAGTATTAAACAGAACAACTAAAGCATAATAAAACTCAAATTGCAATGGTTACAAAGCAAAAAAAAAACTTAAAGACTCAAATTGTATATGGAAGCAAAAACAAATAAAAGACCCAAAGTCTAGAAGACTCGGATTCAACTCCTCCAAATGAGGTTCGTAGAAGACCAAAGACACGACGGAGCATCAATCCTTAAAATCAGTGTAGAATCTGTTCGAGGGGTATGGCCAAAGGAAGTTACCAAACCATCAAATGTGATTTAAAATAACATCACAATCCATCCTTATCTCAAATAAAAAATTGGCTAATATATTCCTCCCCAAACAAAGTATCATTTATATCATATGAATTTAAATACATAAAAAACTCAATATTCAGATCAATTAAAATCACTTTACTATATAAGCTATTATATATCACTTTACTTGAGCATTGCAATAGCAACAATTGATGACTATATAAGAGGGATTGTTTGAAACTGTTATGCTTGAGGCAAATGCTATCGATTGAAGGTGCAGTTGTCAAACTGTTATTCAAAGTGTCAACATAATAATTCTAAAAAATAAAATTGATATATTTGTGTGAGTTGCTATAATATAAGTTGCTATATATCACTTGAGCATTGCAATGGCAACAACTGATGGCTATACAAGATGAATTGTTTGAAAGTGTTATGCTTGAGGCAAATGCTATCAATTGAAGGTGTAGTTGTCAAACTATTATTCAAAGTGTCAACATAATAATTCTAAAAAATAAAAGAAAAAAACATCCATAATAGAAGGTATAACAAGAGTCAAAGCATAATGTATGGAAGCTAAAATTTATAAAGCACGAATATGCCTTTAATATGATGTGGCAGATTACGTAGACATAACATGACTACATTATCACCTTCAATGCCTTGATTAATAAGCCAACAGCTACTTGGTTGGCCACTTTCCATATGCGAGAAATTCGATAAGTAAACTTATTAGGCTTTGACTGTTGTCTCAAGCAAACTATAACAAGTAAATGTGAAAAAGGTTGTTTCAAGCAAACTATAACAAGTCCTCTCAAGAAGTTTCAAATGTCATTTAATATTTCTAAATTTTCATAAGCGCTGATAAATATATAAAACCTAAATGCCCTCAACAGAAAATATATCACAGCAAAAATCAAAACCTGTTCTCTGAAAATGCAACATAAACCAAATAAATGAATCAATATGCTGGTGTCAGCGGGATGAGCGACGAAGCTTCGATGCTAGGCGAGGCAAGAAAATTTTGGAGGCAGATAAAATGGCTCAAATACTTACTCACGGCGGATGACGACATAGAAGGAGACGAAGGAGGGGTTTGTGTTTTGTGGAGAGCTCACAATAGCAGGGGGTCGACAGGCTCTGCACTCGAATAGGAGAAATGAGAAGATAGGTTAGAAGCCGCGGGCTCTTCGCTCGCAAAGGAGAAATGAGAAGCTAGGTTAGAAGTAGCAAAAATTCATTGCGGAGAGTTCACGACCGGCTTGAACGAATTTAGGGCAAGTATTATCCTAAAAAAATTCAAATAAAATTGAAGCTCGGTTGAAATCGACTGGATTCCCAGCCCAAAATACCTGTGATGTGAGAAGCTACACACTTTTAGCTTGTCAGCAATTCTAACCACTGTACAACTCTACCAGCAAAATAATATACAAAATAGGCAATTATGAAAGCCAGCTATTGTCGGTGAATTATAAAAGAAGAAGGCTGGGTCCCCACTCATTTCACCTGCTTCAGCCTTCAGCCTTCAGCCTTCAGCCTCCATCGCTGGCCTCTTGCTGAAGATCTGAAAGCTTTCCGTCAGAGAAGGCTGCAATGGAGTTGAAGATTAGTTATTTATCTTTCAATAACCTCAGATCCAGCTCAAAGCTCGTGTCTTTAGCCAGTTTTCATTTGTTCTTCCTTCTCTTCTTCTGCTTAAAGTCAGCTGGTACATAGCATCGCTGATCATATTTTTTTTCTTTGATACGGAAACAATTTGTCTTGATTTAACATTTCCAAATAGAAGCGATCTTGCAATGTTTGTTTAGTTACTGGATTTTTTGTGCATTCTTTTGCTGATTTAGCTTCGCGTATTGGAAATATAATGTTTTGTTTATTGCCTTGCACTTACCTAATCCTGCAGTGTATTAGTTCTCATTAAGGCTGTTTGGTTGCCACATTTAGGCATCATTTAAGCCTTTTAGAGGGATTTAAGCTTAAACTCGCCAATTAATAAAGTAGAGAGTTTAGTAAACCATTATTTCGCTTGGTTTGAGTCCCACATTGGAGTTTTGATTATTCATCTGTCTGCGAAAGGAGAATTGCACCTCCCTGGATTACTATTAATCGTTCGCAATAGCCTGTTTCAGTGCACAAAGAAGTAATTTGTTTTGATCTGAATAGTTCAATTGTAATTGCTTAGAATTTATTGCATCCTCTTACTTGTCGAATTTCTTATTTTCTGAACAAATTATGATAAGGTTTGAATTTATTACATGCTTGTAGTTCTCCATTGTGCATTTATTAATGTCAAAGGTAGTTGAACAGCATACTAATTATAGTCACTATTTAAAATACCCCATTAATGGATGGCAAAAGCTGTCGTTATATTATCAAAAGCTGTTGATATTTACAATATTAACGTATAAATTGACCATTTTTAATTTCATGCCGACAGTTAATATTATATATCAATGGCTAATGGCCCTTGATATATGTTGATGGCTAATAAGTTTATTTAAAAAATAGTGTTGGAAGCTTGACCATCAGTAATATGAAATCAATTGCCCCCCACTGCTCTGGTCTAGCAAAAAAGATTGCTTTGTTTATGCTTATTCATAACTCGTTTCTTACTTTTTTGTTCCTTGCTATATTGAATATTGACAGCTTGACTTCAGTCATCCGTTGATATTATGTTACTCTAGAAAATATAACACCCCTATTATATATCATTTAACATTTTTTAATCTCAATTGTTATTGATAGTACTCATGATAGAATGGATGATTGCTCCACTTTGCTCACAATTTCATTGGCTTTCATGAGCACAATTCCTAATATTTTAGATCACTAGTTTTGTGAAAGACTGACCATTGCCTATATTGTATATGTCAAAAAAAAAAAACATTAGTAGTTCTAAGTGTAAGCTATCATTCCTAAGGATGAATAAAGCCTATCAAGGATAGAATCCTCTCTCAACTTTAAAACAAAAGACATAATCCCCATCACTAGAAATTTTGGCACAACAATCCTTGATATAAGATTCATCTTTATGGATAATAAAATGTTGCTAAACTTAAGAAAAAAGAAAATAATGTTAAACGATAAGATCAGCTTTGCTTTTTCTTATCGACATGCCTCATATAGCTTCTTCAATTTGGTTATCATAGAAAAATTGTCTCCTTCCACAGTTAGCACGTCCATCTCATACATTCAAGGCATGGAAATACTACTAATATCGCAACTGCTTTAACTCAGCTTCAAGGGGAGATGAGGCCTCAAGCATCCTTCCCCGGGCAATAAGAAGTTCACCATGATCATCACAAAAACAATAATCCCACTACAAGTCCTTCCATTATGTAGCATTAAGATCATTCAAAATTAGCTTTGCCCATCTAGGTGTGTGGGGACCAATGATGCTATGAAGTACTTTGGATAAATTAGTAACTGAATAGCGGTGGCAAGAATAGAGATTTTAGTGAACCCTAGCATTTGAGCATTTCCATGAATAATATAAGATGTTGCGTTATAACAGAACCGCCGAGAACAACGTTGGTCTCTTCCTGCTGGTAGTTAGAAGCAATTCCTTGAAATCCTCCCAAGCGCTTGGAACAACAATCTGAAAAGCCCAATCCATCAAGATGTCAACTATGACTCATATTAAGCTTCGGTGGCAAGTAAAGTGTGCAATAACTTCCACTTCATTAGAATCCAGATGTGAAGGGATGTGTTGGCTTATCAATGTAGGAAGGGCTAGTCATTGGTGGGAAGAGCAATTTTAAGAAACCTTGGCATAAACATAGCCTTTCTCAGCCCCAATCCCTAAGTTCCTGTATGCTAAGGCCACTGTGAAGGCTCTATATCATGATCATAAACCATTCAAGAAATAGGTTTATTATTACATTTGAAACTTCAGGTAGTTGTATTGACATTAATGTCATTGATAACTACCCCCGCAAGATAGTGGTCCACCAAATTTCCTAACTGAATGCCCAATATGTAAGGCAAAATCTAGATATTATCTATGTACGCAGCTCCAATGTTTGCCTCTCCAATGCATGGAAATTAATGCATATGGCATCCCAAGTTTAAGCTTCATCACCTGATCAATTGTCCATAAGAAGCCAATTTTAACTCCAGTGCCAATAGTCCAGTACGTATAAAATTGGACTGAATTCCATCCTTTTGCAATTAGCTTCCAAATCGGCATGTTACTGCACTTTATTTGTGAAACACGGCTGTGGTCACCGTATTTTGGAAGCATTTTGCACCCAAAGAAGATTTTTCCTTATGATAAATTTTAATGTATCATTGAAACAAGAGCACGAGGCCATTTTTTAAAATATAAAGACATAATTCTTCAAGAAGTTCACTTTGCTGGTTACAATATTCATCCAAGAAGTACACAGATTTACAATGATTTGAAAATATTGTTTTGATGCTTGGTCTAAAAACAGATGTAGTATAATACAATTCAAAATGCCATGCTTGCTTTCTTATGAAAGCAGAACACCAATGACCAGAAAGCTTACTCTAGCCATTCTTTATCCTTGAATGGAAATAGGAAGATCTTTTCATAATTTTTGTTGTAACTTTTCTCTCTCTAAGGCATAAATGATTTAGTTTGGATGATTGTGAATAAACAAATCTGCTTATTTATACTTATTAACAGATGTACAATTGAAAACCTATCCAATTTGTACCAAAAAATAAAATAAAATTATATGGAGTACTGAAGTCACTTATTTTAGATTATGATAGTAGTTTTACTTTAAAATTTTTAAAATATATCCAAAATTACCTGGGGCAAATCTCAACACAAGTGCTATTTTCTATTTTAAATTGATTGATGAATCGAATGAGTAAATAAAAATTTTAGAGGATTTGATTGGTATCTATGTTCTAGATTTTGGTGGTTGCTGGGGAATTTATTTACCTTTGATTGAATTTATACAACAACAATTATAATGAACTATCAGTATAACATCATATGAAGATTTGAGAAAAAGAGTTAGACATTCATATTCAAAATCTCTATTTGCTTTCTTAATTACGGTATGCTTGCTTTCAATAATCATTTAATATCTGAAAAAATTTTCTAATGATATTGAGCGTCCCAAATTAGCATTCACTTGATTGATTTTGTATTTTTTTGCTTTTGAAAGATTGCGAGGATGACATCATTTTAAGTTGGGTTATTTGCGATATTTGACATTTAATAATAATTAACAATATTTATGAAATTTAAAATTTGATAATTTTGGCAATTTTTTGTGAATTTAGGTGCTTTTAAGTAAAAAAATACATTTTTTGTATTAAAATTTGTTTGCATTTAATATATAATCTCTGCATTTATTTTATATTTTTTGTCATAATTATAGCTTTTAAATTTTATAATTTAAATTTATGTACTGAGCATTAAAAAAACTGATATTTGAATGCCACATAGATTTTGATTTAGAAATAGAGGCCGCTAGTAGTTCGATGTTTGCTTATAAGGTTGTACAAGTATTTGTTGATAACTGTATGTGTTTAATTCTATACTTTAGTAAGATCTAGTTTTTGAGTTTTTCATGTAATAGATAAGATGAAGATTGGAATGCAATGACTTTGAGGAGAATGATTTTATTATATTGATTAAAATGAAGTTTTATTATTTAAATTTGTGAATTCACATTGACCTAATCTTGCAAAACCCTCTTGGAATTGGCCCTCGTTAACTTTAGAATATCCAGAGTTTAGCTATCAATGTTCCCTAGCAGCCCCAATTCTCAAAAGTGAGAGAATTGCAGTTCATTTGCCCTCAATATGCCGTCAATATTTGTCTAGGGCCCTTGCCATTGATAGTTGGCCTATTCTAGTAGAGAGTTTACATTTGTTCAGAATAAAAATTGTTACATTGACTAGACATTCTTTATAAGCATCGAAGGTTTGGATAAAATAACTTGTAACATAGTTTTATGGAGTTGTTTGTACACAATGCTTAGTTTTTATGAGCAACAGCATCTAAATCTTTTTGGTTGATTTAATATAACTACTATAAATATCTTTGATTTTCTGCAGAAGCTTTTGATGCTCTTGACCCCAATGGAAACATAACCATCAAATGGGATATAATGCAATGGACTCCGGATGGCTATGTTGTAAGCTTCTGAATCCGATTTCTTCTGTAGCACAACACAAATGCTAAATTCGTGAGACAACTAAACAGTTACATGAACTTCATTTTCAGGCTGTTGTTACCATGAACAACTTCCAGCAATATAGGCATATCCAATCACCGGGATGGACACTTGGCTGGACATGGGCTAAGAAAGAGGTTATATGGTCGATGGTTGGCTCGCAGACAACCGAGCAGGGAGATTGCTCAAAATTTAAGGGGAACATTCCCCACTGCTGCAAGAAGGATCCAACGGTCGTGGATCTCTTACCTGGAACTCCATATAACATGCAGATTTCAAATTGCTGCAAGGGAGGAGTGATTAGTTCATGGGTTCAAGATCCATCTAATGCCATTAGCGCATTCCAGATTAGTGTGGGCGCTGCTGGAACCACGAACAAGACAGTTCGCGTGCCTAAGAACTTCACCCTCAAGGCTCCGGGGCCAGGCTATACTTGCGGAGACGCAAAGGTTGTTAAGCAAACCCGATTTGTTTCTCAAGATGGCAGGAGAACTACCCAAGCTCTGAGTAAGTTAAATGTGTCATATTCTTTATGGCTTCTCGTGGTCTGCTTGTTGGTTTGTTACTATGATGATGAAAGTAATCTAGGATCTTAGCTTTGAGACAATGCAATCAGTTCAATCAATATAGTAGCTTGTTCTATAATAACATCGTTGTTTTGTATGCTTTAGGATGGGAATTAATGATGAATGACAGTAAGAATGCATATGTATGGAATAAAAAAACTTTTAATTTAAAATGAGTAATTTGTCAGAAAAATTTAGTCCCAAATTATTCAGTTGTCCAAATTAGTCACTCAATTATACAATGTAGTATATTTGGTCCCAAAACTATTCATTTTCAGAAATGAATGGTTCGGAGACTAAAATGTGTCCCTATTTTTATTTTTGGGATCAAATTGGGATAAAATATGAGCTGTTAAGGGGTAAAATTATTGAATAGTCTCAGACCAAATTGCCCGCACTACTAAGCGAAGACAAAATTCTAACTGTTATCTCGTTCTTGCTATTTGCGCTTGACTGTTTTGTTTTTTGTTCGTTCTGCAAAGACATAGGACAAAAGCAGGCATAATATTTTCTCATCTAGGAAATGAAATTTGTATTATTAAGAACAAATGCGCTATAACACCCACTGGATTGCTTCAAAATCCGAAATTTGCATCTTACCTGTTAGGGGAATGCTATTGTTCTATGGCGAAAAACATTGATTTTTTCAATAATAATATATATTGTGTTCTTATGCTTTTGAATTCCATTTATGCTTACTGTCATTAGTTTCTTTGAACAAACTTGTCATCTCCAATTATGAATTATATATATATATATATATATATATATATATATATATATATATATATATATATGTATAGATGAATGATATTATTATTTTGCTTCAAAATAATTTTCCTAATCCATTTACATGATATATGGGATACATAATAAAGAAGTTTTTCAAATAATAAAACTTAAAAATTTGGCATTAATCTCAATGTCTATCGAAATAAATTGATGGTGGAGATGTGTGAGTAGCTATTTTTTCATCTAGAAAGGTATCTTTTTATTTATAAGAAAACTACTGTACTTTTAAAAGGATAAATTCACCCTTCCTGAAGACATTTTAATAAAATCAAATTGAACCAAGTTAGAAAATAAAACTCGTGATTAACAACCATTATGTTTATAGATGGATAGATTCACCTATTTTTATTGCAAGTTAAATCACTTTTGTTTTCCGTAATTTTTTTAGATAATCCATTATAATTTCTTGATGGATGATTAGAGATATGCAATAAAAATGAATCTTTCTATCTAAAAGTATAGTATATATCTATCTATCTATATATATATATATATATATATAACACTTTTACATTATTAGAAAAATGACATTTTAAATTATTGTTGCAGTGACATGGAACGTTACATGCACCTACTCCCAATTCCTTGCTCAGAAGACCCCTTCTTGCTGCGTCTCTCTTTCTTCCTTCTACAACGACACAATAGTTGACTGCCCAACATGCTCCTGCGGCTGCCAGAACAACTTGACTCAACCAGGGAGCTGCGTTGAGTAAGAATCTAATCCTAATCATATCATGAAACTCTGCCCCTTTAAATCAAGTTCCATTATCTAAACCTGAATGCCTGTCCCTCTTTCGTCTCTATTCTCAGGGGAGATTCACCTTATCTCGCCTCCGTCGTTAACGGCCCCGGCAAGAACAGCATGACGCCGTTAGTCCAATGCACGCCTCATATGTGCCCTGTAAGGGTCCATTGGCACGTCAAGCTAAATTACAAAGAGTATTGGCGAGCCAAAATTTCAATCACAAACTTTAACTACAGAATGAACTACACGCAGTGGAATCTTGTTGTCCAGCATCCAAATTTTGATAATGTCACACAAATATTCAGCTTCGATTACAAGCCCCTCACTCCTTATGGTGGCATAAGTATGCATTACTTACAAAACTTTGATGCAAAAAAAGCATAGACTTTGTGGATGCATTAATTATATTTATTTTCTTAGATGATACTGCAATGCTGTGGGGGATGAAGTACTACAATGACTTGCTCATGGAAGCTGGTCCTGCTGGAAACGCTCAGTCTGAGCTGCTTTTCAGAAAGGATACTTCGGCGTTCACTTTCCAGAAGGGATGGGCATTCCCTAGGCGAATATATTTCAATGGTGACAACTGCGTAATGCCGGCTCCCGATGCTTACCCGTGGCTGCCAAATGTTGGTCGTCTATCAAGTAGTCCAATGGTTCTTCCATTGCTCATCTTCTGGATGACATTGACATATACGCTCGTTCACATGTAGTGCACTGAATGGAGGTATTGTGCGAATTTTCGATGTAGCCTTACTTTTTTGTCAATTGTTGAAGTTAAATGATGATTGAAACTCTTCAACTACATAGAAGTCTTCATCTATAAATTGTACAATGTTGTTGTTAATTGAGAGTTATTTGTAAACTTATCAAATTGTATGCCACAAAAGGTTTGATGTGTTGAAACACTTGATGTAAAATAAGAATTAAAGAAATACGCAGATGGTATGTTGTGTTGTAGTTTTTCTTTTTTCATGTCTAGAAGTCGTGAAGAGTTCAAATATTTTGTTATAGAGCTGTGTGGTATGAGTTATTTGGGTGTAGAGTAATCTACATTTAAGATTTATAAATTTATTTAGTATGCATGATTTGCAAAGTAAAATAATTCTAAGTAAAGTTGCTGGGGAATTGAATTCCCTCGTTTGATGTAATTAAATTATACTCTGAATCAGTCGTAATTTAATTACACAGAGCCATGTAAAAAAAAAACTTGCGGGAGACAGGGGAGATGTGTCGAGCTTCTTTACGTCTCCTTCACATTGATGATTCATCGGTGTGAAAGAGCCACCTTCAGCTCCCTCCTATTTGATTTTGGCTTTTGGGTTGAGCTTCTCTTTGTATGTTGCCCTCTTCTCCCCAGTAGCTGTTAAAATGATTCTTCTTATCGACGGTTCAGAAGCTCGCGTGAGCAGCGTGCTTGCCGCGTTCATATCCTACCTCTTTGATTTCTTTGTGGGTTGAGTTTCTCTTCATTCATTATTTATAATATTATATTTATTATTTAAATGCATAATATAATGTACATCATTATTATAGTCACAATGTTATATTTGTAATATATTGATAGTAATCACTATTATTATAAACATCCTTATTAATACGTTCCTCACTTAGTACAAAAGATAGGATTTATTCTTCTTCAAAGGCTACCTCTAATCGTGAAGAATTATCAAAAATAGAATATTATGCACTTAAATTTAAGTTTTTTTTATTAGAATAAAAGAAACTCAAATTAAAATTAAAATTTTAAGAAAAAAATTAGCAATATAAAAATTAAAGGTCACCTAAAATACTGATATGTAAATAAATATGCTGTGGAGCATTTTGAAGAAAACTTGCTAAACTTTATCATAAATATTATACTCTTCAAGAATACACATTGCTTCTCCTTCAAAAACTCACATGACTTACTTTTTAGGCATCCCTGAGATATTTGATGGGCAGATTTAGTTTGGAGTAAAGGTCTAAAAATCAAATTCAAATGTATTATGTGGATAGTTATAAATCATGGTTTCAAAACAACTGATATCTTAAATGGTTGGGGACTTTATTGTAACACCATTTGCAAATTATGCCTCACTTATTCTTCTCTTGTGTTTACGTTGGTGATATTATGAATTTTGGAAAGTGACTAAAGAGGGTATTTCTTAGCTCTCTGGGAGTCATCATTGATAGCATCTGAAAGGAGTGAAATGCTGTTATAAACTTTGGAAAGTGACTAAAGAGGGCATTAGCCTTATAAATTTTGGAATGTAACTAATCAGGGCATTTCTTACCTCTGGGATTCATCATTGATAGCATGTTAAGTATTTGGAAGCTAAGTAACATTTTTCTTTCCAAAAGTCAAATCCAATCTCGTCAAACAACATGGGCGAACATAAGAAGCATCTTTCATTGTTGAACATTCCCTTCTTTGGATAGTGCCATTATGAGTTAGAGACTCTTTCTGATACTATATGTAAACTTTCTTAGGAGCCAAATAGATACTAGTAAAAGAGGGAGAATTTTAAATTTCTAGCTTAAAGTTTGAACTTGAAAAACCTTAGGTTATTATTTATGAGTTTGATATATTTTGTTAAACTTAATAAAATATGCAATAAGTAAGCAAAATAAAGTAAATATTATATATAAAAAGCAAGCAAGATAAAGCTTTCATGGGTTTATGGTTCAAGTATCCTTGACTCTATGCCCACATTTCCAAGTTCTCTTCTTTCATAATCCACTCAAATATAAGTCACCCCTTCGATGATTCCACATCAAACGAAGAAGCCAATGTTGCAATCCCCTCATCAAAGCTGTCTCAAGGCAAAGCCTCATTTATCCCTCGTATACACTTTTTTGACTGCAGAGATGCAGAGCCTACCCTCCTCCCGTGAGCAATGTCAAACAAAAGCTTTCTCGATCGTCCCTCCTTCGCAACTTGTGCCTGAAGGAGCTGCCAAAGTTCTTTTGCATATTGCAAGAATAGGGTTAAGAATTAAAAGTAATTAAGAAAAAAATTAGCATACAAGAGTTGAAGTGAAGTTCTCAAATTCAAGTCCTCTTGAACTTTGAAAGGGATTATTTCTAGAGCACTTTAGAGCTCTTTACAATTGCTTGTGAGAGTTATGTTTAATGTTAAGAAGTTTGCTAAACTATTGGCCAAGGCACCTTATTTATAGGTGATGAGTTATGGTAACAACAATAAAGTACGCTCGTATAATTGGGCGGGTTGATGCACCTTGGCGAGTGAGGCTGTGATCTGTAGCTTGGGTTATCCTAATTGAGCCGTGTGGGAATCGATCATGACCCACTTGGGCATGTGGCACGATCAGTGGCTCACAACCTTTCTTCTTAGGACCGCTGAGATGCAGGACAAATTTGCTTCGACGTATCTGGGTAGAATATTTTGGTGTAATCCTACCACGCTCATAGATAATTCTATGGAATCATGACACATATGGGATCTTTATTGCTATTTTTTTGTAGCATTGTATATGGACACACATCAACATTGAACTTAGGCATTGCGCATCCAGGCATACTATCTAGTGGAGTGAGCTCTTGTGTTGGGTAGGCAACTTCCTTAGTGTGGTTAACTAGCATTATGAGAGTTTATTTTTCTTAGACTTTATTTACATACAAGCACATACAAAAAAATAATATTAATAGGAAAAATATAACAATACTAAAACTAAAGCAAGGACTTCAATCCTAGAGATGCATGTTAAGAAAAAAAAGGGGGAGCTGTTTGGAGGCAGGCGCTACGACGTACTGCAACGCGCTACAACGGATTTGGCGCTACAGTGCGCCGCAGCGGCAGGCAAGTCGAAATCCAGGTATTACGGTGCGCTGCAGCGGTAGGCTGCTCGAAACCCAGGCGCTACGTCATGCTGTAGCGCTTGGCGGATTTCTGGTCCGGTTGAGGTTTCACCCTAAGCAAATTGGGGGGTATTTTGGATCATTCAAGATTCAAAATTGAGCTGGATATTTAAGGAAATATATTGGAGGAGTTTCCAATATTGGCATTCCACATTTATGAGGCCTTGATTGCTGAGAAAAAGTAGAGTGTGGTGGCTGCTCCATTGAAGAAGATAAAATTCCTATAGATTTTGTAAGGGTTTATAACTTAAATTCATTGTAACTCCTCTAAATAGTGAAATTTTGCTCTTCTCCCCATGGACGTAGGTGTTAGCACTGAACCACGTAAATTTTTTTGTCTTGTGGCTGTGATTGTTTGCATGCAATTTTTTTTTTGCTTTATTTGGATTTTCTCTAAGTCTCAAGCTTTTGTTCCGCATTGATTCGTAACCTTAAGAGATCCCAACAAGTAGTATTAGTGAGAGGTTGCCTTGTTTGTTCTTGAAAGCTAGGGTTTGCTTGAGCTACTTATTAATTTTGTATTTGAGTATTCTAAAGCAAGAAGAAAGACATGGCAGAAAGTGGAGAATAGATTGTTGGAACTTCATCATCGTCGGTGGTGGAGAGGTCCCTTCACCAAGTTGTGACACGTTCGGCAAAAATAGATGTTATCAAATTTGATGAGATGAATAACTTTGGTATGTGGTGGTGTGAGGTGGCAGGCGCACTATGCTCCATAAATTTGGAGGATGTGCTTGATGGTGAGGAAAGATCAGAAGAAATTTTAGAAAGGGATTGGATCAAGATGAACCGTAGTTGCATACAACTTGATCCAGAATTGCCTAACTTAACTATATCATTTACTTTACTTTCACTATGCTTGTGTTGGAGCTAAGTTTTATAATTAATTGCTTGAGATGTGATGAATGTAAATGGATGTGTACAATTGAATATTAACTAAATCATTAGTTGCATATTTACTTTGTATGTTAATTAGAATTAGTTATATATTAAATTTCATATAGAATTGAAAAATAGTTACATATCTAAGTTGAGAATCTCTCCTTATTCATATTATATGTATTAAGTAATAGTTGAATTGTACATACTCTAGGATAGATAATTATTATATATGTGTTTTCTCACTTCAAACCTATTAGAATTATAAATAAGCAATCCCATATAACAGATTGACTTTACTTTAGAATTGAAAATAAGCAATCCTATGTAATGGATTGATTTTATATTAAAATTATAAATGAGCAAATACTATGTAATGGATTGACTCTATATTAGAACTGGAACTAAACAATCATATGTAATTGATTGATTTCATGTTAGTTTTAGGTTGTTTTCTTTCAATTATATCTTTCATTGGAATGGAAGACTTGTATGTCTAAATTGCAGGTGTTTCTTTAGCCAAATACAGCAAAAACTTTGCCAAAATTTTTAAGAATTTAATGACTTAGAATAATTTGGAAAATTGTAGACTCATGTTTCACATGTTAAATATTTAAAATTTTCATATCTAGAATTGTAAGTACTTACATTAATTGCTTTTAAATTATATTCTCATATGTCCTTACATGTATTATATTTAATATGTACTTTATATAACATATTTTTATAAAAATTCTCTTCCATCTTAACTTAAGACCCTTTTTTAAATCCTTGGCCAAACACAGTATCTAATGATTTAGATTAGTTTCCTTCTAGTCTAGTATTAGATATTGTGGTGATGTATCAATGTTGAGTTTAATAATTCTCAATATTGGGGTCGTCTCAATAACTTTCATTCATAAAAAGATCACAAGGATATCTAATGTGCTTGATTCGAACTATATAGTGTTCAAGATAGCACTAGAAAGGGTAACAACCCAGGGTTGTTACCCTAACTAAAACTAGATTAATTAAGCTAAATCAAGGTTTGATTTTGATTTCATTGGACTCAATGGGCCATTTAAACCTAAACCTAGAAGTTTGAAATCAATTGGAGCTAAATTGGAGAATTTAGTATTTTTGGCTATTTTTAGGCCATGAAAATACCTAAATTATTTTGATCTCTAAATTAAAATCTGATTTCATTTTTGAATTCCTCACACCCAAATTAGCTAAGAGTGAATTTTTGGGAATTTTTGGAGCTTATTTGGTCATAAATTGAATGTGATAAATTTTGGAATAATTAAATAGTATTTAAATGATTTTTAATTATTTTAAATTAAATTTTTATTAAATTAATTCAGTGGGATTTGCTGTCGGGACCGCGGCAGATCCGCTGCGGGGTCCCGACAGCGGCTCAGCCTTAGCAGCCAATGGATGCGTGTGCACAAATCTTGGCATGTGATCAGACGGCGCTGATCACTCTAGCCCAGGACTCTTTCGTCTCCATCGGATCTAAGGCTTGATCCGACGGATGAGAAGGCGCCCGCTGTTCGTTAATTTGGATTCCATCAAGCCGTCCATCGCCAACGGTTCCGCGGATCAGACGGCTGAGGAGAGATCTCAGCCGTTCATCTTCGTCCCCGTTCGCTTCCAGTCCCGACAGCGAGGATCTGCCGTACGCGCCACGTCAACCCGGTCGGCCATGCCTTCACCATATCCCTCTGGCCGTTAGGATTTCTTCCTTGAATGTCCGAACCCGGTAGAGGGGCTCAGTGGGGGTCGAACCTCCCAATTGAGGAAGGTCGAGGCTGCCATTTTCCCCGAGCCTGGTTTACTGGCTTCCAGCCTTGCCACCCGGACCTAGGCACTTTGAGGCCTATAAATACCTCCTCTGATCTCACAGTGAGCTTCTTTGCTCACTGTGAGGCTCACCTTCCCCTTTGCCCTCTGTTCCCAGCTCCCAGTTCTTCCAAGCTCTCCCGGCGATCGAACCCGCTGCATCTGCTGATTGAGGGTGAGGTCTGGAGTTCAGACCCCCTTGCAGAGCTCCTGGAACCTTTAAGTCCACTCGAGACGGCCTGCATTCGCTGCGAATCATCGAACTGAGGTACAGCTTCCTTCCTCTTCTCTGTCGAGCTGAATCCAACTCGATTCGCCTCTCCTTAAACCCTAGATGCTGAGTAGGACCTTACCTTAGCTCCTCCGTATTCGATCGAGTTGGAAAGCATGGTCTGGCAGTGACCCAGCGACGAATTCATCGTCTGTGCACACCGCTAAACGGAATCCTGGTTTTGCCAAATTCGGCATCTCTAGTAGGAGTTAATTGCCTAGCTAGTATTAGATTCCTCTGGGCGATAATTGAAATCTGGTATCGATGGGTGGGCTCGACTAGATCGATCGATTTGACTAGAATCGATCGATCCAGTCACGAGCCCAGACGACAAAAATCACAGAGTAGCACTCCAACGATCCAGACCACTTCAGGGCCTCTCGAGTCGCCCTATCGCTCCCTCCTTGATCCCTAAACATGTATGGATCAAGATCGAGGCGACCCGTGCACTCTGTGAGGAGAATTTACTCCTCACAGGTTCGCCAGCTGGGGAAGTCTCGGCCGAGTAGTCATTTGGCGAACCGGTGCCTCCCAGCTAGGGCTTCTTGGCTCGATCGGTGCGTCTAGAGTCAGGGAAGGTGTAGCTGTTGAAACCAAGGTAGGGCATGGCCGGAGCGCGGTGAATTTGGCGCTGGAAGCCCGTCTCAGGAATTAGGGCTGCGGATGCGTGCAGGAAGGAAGACAAAGATGACTCTGGGTCGGGCCGACCCCGACCCGCGTCTTTTTAATTTGGGCCGCTGTTATTATTAAATTTTCAAACAGCATTTTTAATGGTTATGAATTAATTTAATTAAAACCTAAAGTTCTAATTTAAATAAAAATACATAATGAATTAATTAAATAATTTTAGTTATACAGATCCAAATAATATGATCCAATATACCATTTGAATCAAAAAAATTCAAAGAATCTAAATATAAAATAAAATCTTAGATCCAATAGTTGGATTAAAAATTATTTGCCAAACCTTCTCTGTTTTTAATTAAATCATATAAAATTATTTAGTTGTCCAATTTATGAGTTTAAGGACTCTGATTGCTCATTTACACCCTAAGGAACAATTCCAGACCCTTAAAATTAATTTTGGATGATTAATTTTCTTAATCACTCTTTAATCACCCTAATTAAGCTTCTAATTTGGGGTGGGGATGGTTCCTAATATCATATTAGACCTAGTAATACCTAAGTGTAAGATTGGATTGCCCTAAAGTATCTTAAATTCACTAATCACCCTAAGTGCCTTAATTAGGTGATTAGTGCTAATCAAGATTATTTAGGTCATCAAAACCTAAGATAAGGGTGTTTCCCACTTCAATTAGTCATATGAAACACTTTAAAACAGATTAGAACAAATTTGGACAATAAAACCCTAAAATCCTAATTTTAGCCTTAAGAGGGGCATTTTGGTCATTTTGGCCAAAATGTGATTTAATGTTCCTTAAGGACTGAAAATTTCAGTAAACCACTATAAAATAGATTGGAAATGTTCTCTGAAGTCCTAGGACAAGGATAGTGATAATGTAATCATTAATCCATGAAATCTTCATTTAGCCCTTAATAAAGATACTTAAATCTTAAGCATTCCTTATGAAGATCATTTGACCTTAAACTTACTAAATTTAATAATTGAAATGACCAATTATATCATTAATAAATTCAGTTAAGATAACTTAAGAATTAAGTGTTAAAGAAAAGAAATTGGAAGGGTCTAAGTGAAATTGTTAGCCTAAGATCTAAAGTGATCAAAACTCAGACCCTTAGATTTTAAGTGACCTAAGAATGTCAAAATGGGTTAAATGTTAATCTAATACTTGAAATGGTCAATTCTAACTTTAATAAGCTCCTTATAGTGAAATTAAATTCTAAAGAAAATCACAATTGGAATCTCTTAAGTCAAAACTCTAATTAGAAGTCTAAAGTGATCAAACTCAGATCTTTAGATCTTAAGACCTTAGACTTAGATTTTCAATTTGAATCAAATCACCTCCAATTGAAATTCTTTAATGATTAATTGTTTAATCTCTTGAAACCTTCCATGTGGGTGTTGGGTGATTCAATCAATAAGATAATGAAATTATCTTAAAGATTGAATATAGATCTTAGATTCTCAAGTTCTTAATTGATTATTTTATCTTATAATTAGTAGAATAGCCTTTCACTAAGATCTTAATTCCTGAATCTTTCAAATTATAGGATTCTTTACCTTTGGGATTAAGTGAGAAACCTAGATCCTATTTTAATATCACCTTGGATTTGAAATTTGAACTCAACATAGGGTTTAAGTTATAAATTCTTAAATCTTGATTCATTTAATCAAGATTTGGGTAAGCGAGTAAAATATTCATAAAATTAGGTCGTAGATTTGCTTACTTAAACATATAGTCATCACATGATTTTGGATTAGAACTTGTTAAGTTCTAATATTTAACTTTAAGGACGTAAATCTGAGATTCTACTCGTTAGCTGGATATTGGAGATCCTAAGCTTGTACCTTCTCAGAGTAGTTAGATTTGGTAATTAGACAACAACGGATATCACATAAGCCTAGATTGAGTCTCTTGCTTACTTTGACTAGATTGCTTTGCATACCTTGAATTTTGAGCTTTAGCCCTTGAGCATAATAGGAAAAACTTAGGATGATGTATCCTAAGATAGTATTGAATGTACATATCATTCAGTTTTATTTTGTTTACAGTTAGTAGAATATGTCCTAGCTTAGTTTGCCTCTTTAGTAGTAGTATTGTATAGATTGGACCCAGACCTAACATATTTGGATGGTTAGGCTAGGGATTGATTGATTGATATTGGAGGCCCTGTATGGCCTATTGACTAGTATGGTAGTACTAGGACTTAGGCTTATTACTACTTTAGCTGTATTATATTATTTTCTTTTCTAAATAGCTTTGCCACATGCTTCAATGGCCTTATTTTCAGTATTTGTTCGCTTTGCTACATGTCTCAGTGGCTTTATATGTTATATATTGCTTTGCTTTTGCCACGTCTCAGTGGCCTTTCTTTTCATCTTAATCTGCATGTTGTATGTATACTTTCATGGCTTAGATATATGTATGAATGACATGTTTAGGATGCTAGAATTTTATCGTATTCAGTACTTGTGTTCTTTTATACTCAGCATATTTTACCTTGATCATAA
Source organism: Gastrodia elata (assembly GCA_016760335.1). Lineage (NCBI taxonomy): Eukaryota > Viridiplantae > Streptophyta > Magnoliopsida > Asparagales > Orchidaceae > Gastrodia > Gastrodia elata. The sequence continues at coordinate 8,638,797 of CM028682.1, read as the reverse complement.
TCATATTAGGATCATGTTTATTCAGTAGCTGCAGTTATTTTGCTTTTAGTCTTATCTTGCTTATTTAGTATTTTGTATGTCACTTCACATACATGTTACATGCTATAAATAGATAGTTTATAGTATTCTATTTCTTTCATAGCTTGTTGCCCCTTTACTGCTTGCATGTGTAGTTAAATTAAATGTGATATCTTTTAATATTCAATTTATTTAAATAGCCTAAAATGTACTTAGACAATTGTCTAACTGTAACCTTTTTATTTTGTTGGCTGGGGCTCTAGCATTTGTGATACCGACAAATATCAGATTCAGACGTATTCGTGGGCAGTGTCGCTGAGGAGGAGCCAGTTCAGGAGGAGGACCTTCCAGCTGCTATTTAGATAGTTTTGCCTTATTTATTTCAGTGAGGACGAGAGTTTTTCATTTTTCAATTATTCATTTCAGTTTATAATAATTAACTTTTTGGATGTACTCTACTTTTTGCATTGTGATGAGTTACTTTATTGCATTTTCTTTCCCTACTATGTATGCTTGTGGATGTTACTTTATTTTGTACCGCTTCCGCCACTTTGATATTTATATTGATGGATGTTATAGCACTTGGTGACAAGCCCTTGACTTAAGGCAGGTTGGGTTCGCCTAACTTTACTTAAGTTGGGGATTTGCCACAGTTGGAGCACCGTACTTTCTTATTACCAGTACGGGGGCCCCACATTGATGATGAAAAATATTAAAATAATTAAAATGATAAATGGATGATGTAATAGTAAGTATGATATTTTGTAATAACCCAGGTTGTTACTTAAGTTAATTAGGACTAATCTAAGTCCTAATTATGATTCTAATACCTTAATCAAGTCATTAGGAACTCACCTCTAAGATCCAGTCCAAATCAGGGATCAAATTGATCAAATTTTATTTTTGGAAATTTCTAGAAACCCTAGAAATTGACCTATTTAAATTGACCTCAAATAAAAAATCTAACTTCGTCATTACGTTCATCACCCCCAAATTTGCTAGGGGTGATATTTTGGAAGCATTTGGAAGTAGTTGGATTTTCGATGAATATTTTTATAATATTTAAATACCCCATAAAATGAGATAATTAAATACTCGTCGTATCAAAAATTTGATCGCGCCGTTGTAATCCTTTCCTCTCAAATAACTAGGGATAATTTATTTGAAATTTTCTGAATGCTCATATATATCTAAATGGAATTAATGAAATCATTATGAAATTATTTAATAATTAATATTATTACTTAAGTAACGATGCCGTTTATTATACCTAACGTCGTTCGCTCAATTTAGATTAGTTCTAACGGTTGATTCTGACCAATCCATTGTCTCTGCCAACGCGTGCCACGCGCGTAGCGCGTGGCAATCGATGAGTTGCGCCGAAGACCTCCTTCGCTAGATGGATCCCTCTCTGTCTCCCCGCCGCTTTAAAACCCTTTAGCTATGTTCATTTAAGCTATTCGAGAACTCCATTTCTTTGTTTGACTAAATCGGGCATGGCGAAGCAAGATCGAGTAGAACCCTAAAATCATCTGTGAGTTTTAGAGGTACCCACTTCTACTCTTCTTCGTAATAAAGCATTTTACATAAATGATTGTTGCGCATCTAAACGAATCCAATTGATCGGTCGGATCTGAGTTATCCTGATCGAGCGAATTGTTTTTGGCTTAACCCTAATCGCGTTGGACGAAGCTTGCGGGTGAAGTCGAAGAGACGCGGGTCGGGTGTCGAGCCGAACCCGACCCGTCAGTTTCTCTTCGGATTTGCTTGCGTGGCCACTGCGGGGAACGATTTCCTGAGGTGTAAAGTCTAGGCGTGCCGCGTGGCTTGAGGCGGGGCCTGCTGCCTCCTCATCAGCTATCACGGGTGGGTCCCGCAGGTGTATCATCTGACTTCCATGGGCCACGCTCTCCGCCTTTGCGTCCTCTGTGTGCACGGCACATGTCGGTGGTCTCGCTGGCGGTCAACTCACTGTCGGCGTGGGTCCCACCTTCTGAAAAAATTTAATTAACAAATATATATACATATATATATATATATAAGCATGAAAATCCTGCAATGCACAGAAAAAATTTCAAAAATTGCAAACAGTTTTTTATTTAAATATTACAAACAACTCTTAAAATTGGATGAGCACAATTTATATATACTTCTATATAGTCTATATACGTTTGTAGAAACTTAGAAAATATAAATAAAATTTCTTAAATTTTTGTATTTTTTTATTTATAAAAAATATAATCTCATTGCTGAACTCTGAAAATACACGAATATACGGTAATAAATAGGAGAGAAATTAGAAAAATTTGTGGTAAAACTTTCTTATCATGTTTTATTTTTTCTCTAATTTTGACTTATTTTCTTATGGATAAATAAAACTCTTTTTTAACTTTTTGTCTTTCTGCTTAAATAGAGGCAAAGCATTCCTCCAAAGCCTCATCTCGCCGCAGATATGTATATATGTATGTTGATTAATTTTTTCATACATGTTATTCAATATGGTCATAATTTTCAATTTTTTTGGAATATTATAAAATAATTTGATAATAATTAAGATTAATCGAAATTAAAGATAAAAAATAATATCATTTAGTAAGACATATATTTGCATATAAATAAATAATTAAATAAATGTTATACTAAAATTCTTAGAATTATTAATCAATTTTGTTATTTATTAAATTTAATTTTAAAATTTTAAATTATTTAAAGTAATTTTTTAAAATTAAAATATTATTATTAAAATAATTTATGAGAATATTTTTTAAAGAAAATCCAATAACTAAACTCAAATATAAGAAATATCTACAAATAAACAAAAAAAAAAATCTCTTTCCTCATTTAGTAAGATATATATTTGCATATAAATAAATAATTAATAAATATTATACTAAAAATTTTAGAATTATTAATCAATTTTGTTATTTATTAAATTTAATTTTAAAATTTTAAAATATTTAAAGTAATTTTTTTTAAATTAAAATATTATTATTAAAATAATTTATGAGAATATTTTTTAAATAAAATCCAATAACTAAACTCAAATATAAGAAATATCTACAAATAAACAAAAAAAAAATCTCTTTCCTCATAAAATTTCATCATTTCCAAATGGCTCCCTCTCATACTCTTCATATTCTCTCTCTTATATCAATATATATATATATATATATATATATACATGTAGACATATAAACTTAAAATAAAATAATAAAGGAGAAAAATGTTTATAGAATAATAGCTTAATTTAATTAACAGATAGATTAAATGAAATACTATATAATTAATTGATTCAATTAATTATCACACTTTAAACATCAATATCTTGAAATATACATGTCCAAATTTTACAATCAAATATACTATATTAATCAGAAAAATACAAGAAATTTAATGATGCCATTTATTTTACTGTAACTTTAATATTTCACATAAATGACATTTTAGGATATTTGAATATTCACAAAAATGCCACTAATCTTCATTTAGCCATAACTTTGCACACACTAATCCAAACCTATTGAATATGGGTCTCAAAGTAATCAACAAATCCTAAGGATTAATCTAGTAGTGTTCGATTTGCTATTTGGATTAGTTTTAGACTAATGACAATTAAGACCTAACCCTAATTTGGACAATTAATCTTAGAACTTCAAATGACCATAAGCTTGTCAATTGAACTCCAAATAATGTCATCCATATATCCATTTTGATCATAAAAGCCTAATTAATAGTAAACTACAAAAATATTTAAAATCTAATAGTTATATTTTTTAATCAACCCTAATTACCCTAAATCTTGATTAGTGAAAATTAGCAAATTTAATGATCCAAATTGAGGGCTTTAAATTTCAGAGAGCTCCTAGAGTATATGAAAATCTAGTGGTATAGTTAGTTTAGTAATTTGGTAATTAATTTTACTAATCACTCACTAATCACTCTAAACCCTAATTCGGTCATAACTTAGCCAATTATAGTCCAAATTGAGCCTACTACTAGTCAAAGTAATCAATGAATCATTTGTAAACCACAACCACTAATTTTACTCAATTTGAATAGCAATTGGAAAAGTTAGAAATTTTGACCTTTAATTAAGAAACCCTAAATTACATTTTTATCCCTTAGCTTGTATTGGCTATAATTTAGCTAATACTTATTAGAATTTAATGATTTTAAGTTCTATGAAAACCTTAGATAATAACTAATAATAAACTGATAGAAAATTTAGATTCCATTAAGTCAAATAACCAAAATGCCCCTATGAGTCAAATTCATTAATTTATTCTCATGAGGCTTAATAATCACCCAAAATTAATGTAATTAATGTCTAATCTTATATTATATAGTAAGAAACACTTTTCCACTAAAAATTTTAGATTTGGAACCCTAGATTAAAATTTGATCTTTACTCTTAAATAGGGGCAAAATAGTCATTTTGCCTAACTGTATTGTTTAACATTTTAAATTCTTAGAATTATATTCTAAATGTTATAAACAGTAAGAATAGTGATTTAAATCATAAATTTTATGAGCTCAAGTCTTAGTTAGATCATTGATTAAAATGTCATCTTCTATCCTTAAAAAAATCTTAAGTAAAATTATGAGTCCTTATTCTTCCTTAAACTTCTTAGATCTTTCCATATGTTTTAATAACATTAGTTAGTGTGGCGACCGGGGACCGAAGTTCGAGAGTCTCTAAAGAATGATTCATACAATTGGAAATATTCATTTATAAAAATAAAGAAAATAAAATACATGAATATCCATATTTATATTAAGAGCCATACACATGAAATTACAATAATTTAAATATTTACAATAAAAATCTATTCACTACTCATAACTCATATCGCTTTTCTTCTTTTCTTTTATTACTTTGGCAGATCTTCAAAACTTTTTAATTATCAAAACCTGAAAAAAATTCAGTTTACCAGTCAGGTAGGAGTACACAAATTATTCTTATAAGAATAAATCTAGCATCCTATAATAGGTATGAATCAAATATAAAAATAACTGAAAGACTGCAAATAAAGTAAGCAATTTCCAAAATCAATTTCTGCCCTGCAAAATAGCTGTGAAAATCAACATATATGAAATAAATTTTATCAAAAGCATATGTAACAATAAGTCGAGTCCGGAGACCCCTAAGCCCAAATGGGTAAACCCATAGGCCTAATTCTGTATGAAGCTTTCTCATCACCCGTCGGTAGCTTATTCAAATTAGGAACTGATGGTATGTCTTTCCTCTGGATTTACCTACTTCCTACAAGAGGCTAAATCCCTCCATATAACTCCTAGGGGCTTGCTAGCTAGCCCAATCTGTACAGATTCCAGTTTTGCATTCCACCCTCCAAAGACAAACACCACAAAATATATATAAATTCTTTTTGTTACATGCTTTTTGATATAATTCTTTTGCAGATTAAAATGCGATAAGCAGTGCAAATAATACTCAAATGAAAAATGGCTCAAATAAGAATACTGAAATAGGACTTATAAGTAAATTTGCGTACCTGACTTGTTTTGATTCAAAATCAACTAATTTTAACTTGTTTGATCTGCCAAAAGTAGTTTGAGTCATTAATTTAATACTTTATGATTTTAACAAGTTTTGTAATAATAAGTTTTTATGATATTGATATTTGAATTTATTGAATTACTTATTTTTATGACTAATATTTTCAAATGAAGTGACAATTTATATGAAACTTTTAGAAACATGTAAAAACATCTATATTTCCTATAAATTTTCTAAGTCCTAAAATTCTTAAAAATTTCGGCAGAATCTCCTTTGTTTTTGTTCAAATTTTCCAATTTACACAAATAATCTCTAATTCTAAATATAGAGTTCAGTCCTTTTTATAGGACTGCTCATTTCCTATTTTAAAAATAGAGTTTAATTCCAGTTCTAAAATAAGTCAATTCATTGACTATTTCCATTTCTAATAATTCCTTAATTTAAACAAAACAATCTACTAATTGCGATTCATACATCCTATAAGCATCTATGAAATAAATAAAGGATGCAGAATTTATTTTAGAAATTTTATAGAAGTAATCATCATTTGTCTTATCAAGTCATAAGTCAACAACATTTTTAGCACAACATTTCTTTTGATATTAATTTATAACTTAACCTACAAAAGAATCATTTGTTAAAGCTAACAATTAAATATAAAAAAAATAATAATCATTTGAATTTAAAGACAGCATATGATCTTCTAAATACATGGCAGTATTTGTACGTTACAATATAATTGGCAACAATATGAATTTCCATGGCAACATTTTGATTCTATATTGACAACGTTTGATTACAATTTAAAGGACAACAATATTTATTCAGCATTGCGATTATAAGAGGACCAATACATATGCAGTATTTGACTTATGATAGCACTAGATCCTTATTTAAGATAAATGGCAGCACATGTTCCATTATTTCACTTAATAGCAATATTAGATTACTTATGAACTCATTGATCTTTATTTTAGAAAAACACATGGCAGCCTTTTAATGACAGCATTTTAAGAGTATCACGGTATTTAGTCATATTGAATTAACTAAAAAAAATTGCAATATTTGATTCAAATAAAAGAAGTGTCAACATTGATTTTATTGAAATAAATGGCAACACAGTTTTTCCTTAAATTACATTCATCTAATGATAGCATGTGATTCATACTTAAATAAATGACAATAACTTTCTTACCTTTCAAGGAAATAAAATCACTTACTTCTTAACATTGATAGCAACATTTATTTTCATAAAACATAAATAGCAGCAATTTGATTCTATAAAAGAATAACATTGATTCTCATATATTGACAGCATTTGGATCTTATGATTAATTGATAATAACATATGTTCTTACTCGCAATTGATTGTAACATATGATTTCATACATGATAGATGACAGTAAATGATCTTATGCTGGAGTATATGACAGTACTCATTCTTATTTATATTTAAATGACAGCAATTATAAGGAAATAGCATTACACATGAAGTATAACATCATTCATCTTCAATATTCAACATTAATAGTTAAGATTGAAGCATATCATATGTACCCAATACTTAATGAATACCAAATCAACTTTTGTAATTTACTAAATACTACCTTAGTATTTCAACAATTCTAAATATCTCCAAATGGATTTAATATTTGGATTTAACTTATAATAAAGAATGGGATTTAAATTTCGTATAGTAAATGGAAGTAATATGACAAAATTGAGGTTCCGTAAACTATATGGCAGCATGGCAGTATTTATATCCCCTAGTTTACATAGTAGCAATTTCAAAGCTCTTGTCATATATTGAGAACGTGTGACACTCCATGGTTTAACTGCTTTATTACTATTGTTCAGATGCTTAATGTATCAAGCATATGTGATGTCATACATTATTTCATGCATACATTTAATATTTAACTGAGCGCATGTATTGAATATGATACAAAACCCTAACCAATTGAAAGGTTAAATGTAGATGAGCTTCCTATTGATCCAAAATTAAGAAAGAAGATGTCAAATTACAATTAAATTGAATAAGATAAAACTCAATACACTTATTTACTAAAAACCATTGTCAACTCACAGACACAACTTCCTCAAAATTAAACTTAAAGATAAGTAAATTTAATTTTACATAGTATGACAAGTATAAGAAAAATTAGAATAAAATGTAGTAGATGATGCAATTTATATAATGCTTGTGCTATTATTTATATTTACACAAGTGAAGTGCCAAAGATCAAGCCAATGGTGATACCTTTAATATTAAGAGATTAAAATAGAAAAACAAAGATTTCAAATTTATGTTGGCAAATTAATAAATGCACACAATTCTAGCAAAACCCTCTATATAAACATGTGTAAACTATCATGCTTATAATGCAGTTGTACACAAATTCCATAAGCAAACTGATTAAATAATTAAAAATTGAGACAGCATTTCATAATATATGGTCAACAAATTTTAACTTTAAATAAGCTCGTCAATTGAGACAACATTTCAAAAGTTAAAGAAAAATGATGATAACTAAATTAAAGTTTTCATTTGGGGACGTAAGTGTCACAGATTATACATCAACTTATATGAAGTTTTGATTAACACAAAACATAAATTAGCATAGAAATAGAAGTAAAAAGTGACTCAAATTGAAATATTTTTAATCAGCAACTAAATTTCTTTAATATATATATTATTTTCATAAGAGCATGAACATTTAAAAATAATTTAAGAAAGAAATGATACTAAACGGTGTAAGCCAAACTTTAAGATAATAAACGAATCAATTAGAGATTTTATTGAAATTGTAAACATTCAATTGGGCAAAGTTTGCTTAAAACTCAAATTGGCTTAAGCAGATCTAGTAAGTTATTAACCCTTGGAAGGGACACCAAATCTTAATGATTTCATTTAATACTCAGCAACATTACAAATCAGCCATTCAAAGTTCTTACGAACTCAATTGGTTTATAGTATACCTTTCGATTCCTTAAGGGAAGCTACGAACTCCAAATATGCTGTTCGAAATTAAAATAAGTAACGGGAAGGTAATACCTTTAGTTGCAAAAGTTCAGGAGGCGCTGTTATCTCGGCGCTTTGCTAAGGGAAAGCTCGATCGTTCTCGGCTTGGAAGGAGGCTCGGCGAGAGGGGGTTTGGCGGAAGAAGGTACGGCCAGATGGAGGAGAATCGGAAGTAGCGTCGGGTAGGGTTCGATTCGGGTAGATATGTAGATGGAGAGGATAAGAGCTTAACTGGAGATAATAACCGTATCTTTATGACTTGCGAGGATAAGAGGTCTCGGCGACTTGCCATTGGATGTTGTGAGAGGTGGAAGCCACGCGTCGTGAAGGAGGGAGGATGGAGAGGAGCCGAGCGTGCGTGTAGAGGATAAGGATTAGGATCTTCGTGCGAATGAAAGGGGATCGGCTTGCGAAATGAAGGAATTTCGGCTGAATGCATTTAGGTTTTTAGGTTTTTGGAAGAGATTTAAGAATATCTAGGATCTTAAATAAGCCGTTGGATCAAAATGAACGGCTGGAATTTCTGAGCTAAGATCTGGAGTTATTTAAACTCCAAAAATTACAAACTTGGTATCAAAATGACCGTCTTGACGAGACGAACGCACATGTCCAAAAATTATTGAATTTCAACAAGTACTTTATTTTATATTGATTTTTAAGTGAAAAACTTGAAAAATTAATTATGATAAATCGATAACTCAAAAATTAACGAAACTTGAAATATAGCATCTTCATATGACGCTTGACTTAGATATACAAAAATTTCCAAATTCTAATTCATAATTTTCATATTATTAGCCTTTGAAGTTTATACTTCATGAATTTATTCAGGACAATCCAGGATCCCAAATGCGCTCAAATTTTTATTTCAATAGGTATTATAAGAGAATATTTTTATTAAATTTTTATTTGACTTAATTTGGATTCCTATTTTGACAAAAATTTCTGAGTGATCCAAAAATATCCAAGAAAATTAACGATTTCCAAATATTCTCAAAATAACACTCCTAGCTAATTTGGAGCTACTGAGTCCAACAGCGAACTCTGTTTTTAAATTCTAAGGTCTAAACTTGAAAACACACTTTGGTATTTTACAGTTAGAATGTGTGTCTGAGAGATACTCTTAGTAATTAAGAGCCTTAATTCTTAGGATTATGAATAAATTTTAGGTTAGAGTTCATCTATTGAGTAAATTAGGTTACTCAATAGGTGAAGCCTTGAGTTTATTAGTTTATAGATTCTCTTAGTTTATTAAATGATTATTTGATCTTTAAATCTTAGAACTAAGGATAGAGATCTATCATAATGAGTTGATTTCTCATTAGGATTTGTCTTAACCTAATCTATGAGACTTGGGTTCTAAACCTTAGACCCTTAGATATACCTTTGGATTGAGTGAATCCCAACATTTGAAGTTAAATCCTCAATCCTTTCATCTTGATTTAATTAATCAAGATGGGTTGGGATTATGATAAAATATCAAATTATGTTGATTGATTTGTTTAATTGAATACTATAGTCAACATTAATTCAGTAAGATTAAAACCTGATCAGTTATAATTTCTTTTAAACTTATAAGGCTGTGATATAAGTTACATTTAGACTAAGGATTGATGATTCTGAATTTTATGTAACTTAGAGTTGATAGAACAAATAAATTAGATAACAATAGATATCATCTGTGTCCTAATAGAGTCTCTTGCTCACTTTATATTTGATGCTGTGCTTACTTTATATTTGAGCTTTATATCTTGGATATATATTGTGTACATAGGATATTTGATAAGTATCTTGTGTCAGTTTTGAACTTACAAAAATATCATTTTTATTTCATTGGTGCTTTGCGACTTAATTAGTCTGCCTCTTTAGAATTAGTGAGACCTAGTAACAAAAATACTAGTTTGTTGGTGAAGCCACATAGTGTTTCACTTACTAGTCTGTCGAAAAGAGATAATGGATTTGATTCAACCTAGTAGAATGAAAACTAGTTTGTTGGTGAAACCACCTAGTGTTTCATTTACTAACTATTGAATAAAGAGAATATATTAGATTTATTGTGACTTGAAGAGTCATTTATTCTGATATGGCAGTACTAATTTTAGGTATACATCTACTTGTGTTCTTCTGACTTAGCCCATCAGGCTAAGAGAATTGATATTTTCTTTCAGTTTGGTTGGCTTGAGTAGCCAGTATAGCTTCAGTTTACTACTTTTAGTTTACTTTCCTGCATTTCTGCACTATTTTACTTACAGTCATTACTGCATTTTTTCAATATATATATATATATATATATATATATATATATATATATATATATGATATTACTTACAGTCATTACTGCATTTTTTTAGCTTATATATATATATATATATATATATATATATATATATATATGATGTTAGATTTACTTGTTGTTTATTTATATATATGATGTTAGTTTTATTTACAGTTATGTAATGTTCATATTGTTCTTTTACTTAATGTTAATTAGCATGTACTTGTATTGATCATAAGCATATTTTAGATTGAGATTTACTTCAGTTACTAGTATTTACTTTTCTTAAGCCTAATCTTGTTGCAGCTATGGTGAGAAGTACTTACTTCTCCTTTTATTTTAGTTATAAACTTATTGTTTATAACTATCTTTTTATTTTATACATGTTTCTGCTCTTATATTATTGCTTGGTTGAGTTTATGGTGATATCTAAATTAACATAATGAAAATTTGTAGCATAAAATATACTTAGATATTTTTGTCTAATTAGATTTTTCTTTTGTTAGCTGGGGTCCTATCATTGTGAAACCGACAATGGTAGACTTTGAGCTATTTGAGATTTTGGAGCCTTCTGGAGACCGTATTTAGGAGGAGGTTCAAGCTATTGCAGATCATTAGTTCTTTTCCTTTCTGCTTGTGAGGATGAGTGTTGTCCTTTTATTTTAGCTCTTTCCTTTAATAATATTGTAATAATATATATTAAATTGTATTTTCTTTTACTACTTTTATTCTGGGATGTATGTCTTTACTGTTGTATTGTGATTGAATGGATGTTATGTTGTTACTTCCGCACTCTAATTTCATTTATATATCATTTATTGAATATCTATTGTAAATGACAATTTCGTTAATTATAATGGGTTAGGATGTGTGCCTAATCTATTCATAAGTGAGAAACTTATTATTTGGTGACCCCTCCATCGTAATCATATTAACTTTAACAGAACTACGGCGGGGCAGGGCCTCCACACATTTGGAGAAGAATTCTTATATACAAGTTTAAGATATAATTGCATTTTTGAAACCAAACTTTTCCCAATTTTATCCAATTGATTAAAAAACCAATTTATAACAAATTTAGATTAACTTAGAATAAAAACCCCAATTATTTGTAATTTAGACATTATTGAAAAAAAGTAAGCTTTAGTAACAAATACACACTGTTCTTATAGAACAATAAATATCGGGATCTCCCAATCCAATATTACTTCAGACCACGTGCGCTTGTGTGCAAGTGCAAATATCTAATTTTAGGTCTATCACAAGCCGTTGAGCATTTGGATGCTTTGGAATGGTTTTTGATGTCACATATCAACTAAAGGCTAAATTGATGTGAAACAGAACCCGATGTTGGGCTTATTTTTGCATGGCTCACTCAGGTGTTGGGTGTGAGCCCAACAGGTGCATGTATTAGCTCTTGAATAGAGGGACAACCGGTTGGGCATGCCTAAGCACCCATTAGAGTGGATTGGAGAAAGCCCATGCACATGTCTGGGCACTAAAAAATGTGTCAAATGGTTCATGAATATGCCAGACATTAAAATAATCCAAGAATATGATTTTAGGATAATATGTAGTTCCATGATATTTCTCCTATTTTAAAATTTTTCAAGTAAAATGTGTTTGGATGTTTTATTTTTCTCTATTTTTGCTGCTTATTTATTTTTTCTTCCAAATGTGTTAAAGCTAATGATTCCTTGATGTTTTCACTCGTAGATTCTCATTGGTGCTTTAAAGAGGACAACATGGTGTTTAAATCCCTAACTATTGATATTAGAGCGGATCTAGCTTTGTTAAAGTGGGAGCATGGCGGTTGAAATAAGACTTAGCATAGTGATGTACAACAAAACAAACTTTGTATTATATAAAATTCATATAGAAGATTAGTTGTAGCAAAAAAAGTTGTATTTTCCATTAAAATGCATTAAGAATAAATCGCAATGAATGAACAATGAAGAATGGATAAATGTTGATAGAACAACCTTGGGAATAATTCTGTTGTCCCTAACTTCATCTGTTGCATGCAATATAGTGAATGAAAAAAGAATTGTATATCTAATGGTTGCCTTGATGATGTGCATGAAAATCTCTCGCCATCGTGTTCCTAATTAAGAGATTGTTCAACATGGATGGCGGCTTGTTTACAGAGCATGTGAACAACATCAACACCATCACCAGCCAATTGAGCTCATTGACTGCCATATTTGATAATAGGATCTAAGCACTATTATAGTTGGGATGGCCTGGTGATGGCGATGAAAAATTCATCAGGATCTGTGATCTTGAAGTTTCACAATGTAGTTAAGTTGATCCTAAACAAAGAGGTGAAAAGAAGATCTAGTGGGGAGGCGTCAACATTCGACACCTTGAATATAAAAATTTGAGGTGGGAGTTGGGAGTGAGACTCGAATTGGAGTAAGAGCATCTCCATAAGAGGGAAGTTGATGAACCAAACAAAATGATGGAAATGCAGTAAAAAATACCTTCTCAGGTGGGATTGTGTATAGTAGAGAAAAACTAAAAGCACAAAGTGGGAGAATGGTAGTGTAGTAGCATAAATGTAACAAATCAAACAAATATGCTAATCATGTCCTTAGATGAGATGGCATTTTGGGTGGTAGATTCGAGAGTATCATGCCATGTGATCCCAAGCAAGGTAGTATTCAAAAAATATATAACGTGCGAGTAGGGGTGCATTTGCATGGAAGATAACACCCCTTGCAACATCGTGGGGCAATGAGAATTGGGTGTTAGATTGCTGAATGGTTCAACGTGAAATATGATAGATGTACGACATTGTAAGAAGTTTGAAGAGGAGCTTGATCTCTGTTTACTAATTTGCATGGGCTGGATACACAACCATGTTTGCAGAGGAATTCCAGGAGGTACAATGATAACAGAAAGAGGGAGACAAGAATCATCAGTTTATGTGGCAGGTTCAAGTCTAACAATGATGCATTGGTCAGAAGGGCATAATGGTGTGAGAAGGTCAAAATCTTTCCTATTAAAAGAATACATGAGCAGGAAGTTGAGACAAATCAAATTCACTCTTAATAAGAAGTTTAGCAGTCATAAAGAGATAGAATATGAGGCTTTAGTGAGACGGATTGAGCCTCAAGCACCACTGAGTAAGCCTAAGAAGACGCGAACATAATGAGCACATAAAGGCCACCCTCCGGGAATTCCACTGCGCGGCCTAAGGGTAGTTGAACCCGGTCAAACGCAACACTCTCCACTATCCTTCTCTTGTCTATTCCATAATATGAATTTGATTTGCTAATCGGCTAAAAGTTGAGGAGCTAAAACTTTTAAGTTGAGGAGTGTTGAAAACAAGTGGGAGCATGCCAAGGTTGGCAAAGCGCGGCCACCAGCACCAAGTCTATAATCGGACTTGGAGGAGCTAACTATCAAAGGATGATTACTCTTCAAAGAAAGTGAGTGAAGAGGAGACTGCTAGTAGCATGCATCACAAGGTAGGGCTTGTAAGAGATGTTAAAAATGACTTAATTATTCACTCTGGTAGTTCGGTTTGGGATGAAAGATGTGATATTTAGCCACACCATGCCTCCAAGAGCTATGAGGAAAGTGATGTCATGGATTAGAGATGAAGAATAAGTTGAAGCCTGCACTCAACTTTGAGTGTATTCCGAGTAGTTGCACCAAAGTGCTGTGCACTGTGACACACAAGGTGTGTCCATGCAAATGAAAATTGAAATGATGTTAAAGATTTTAAATGTGTTTTTATAGCAATCCCAAGATATTAATAATTTTACCTAGATTAATTAGCCTTAAGAAATTAGATTAGGGAAAATGTAAGCCAAAATTATACTCATCCACTCCCTAAGTAATACTAAAAGTTCCTAAAATCAATGGGAAAGTTTAGGAAGTCCTAAAAGAATCAAAAATTTTTGTAATATAGGAATTAAAATAATTTGAGAAATTAGGAAAAATAGAATATCAATAGAAACCTAAAATAATTGTAAATTTGGATTCATCATATTGAATAATACAAAGATAGAATAAACTTAAAATGCACAAAATACTTTTTGAATTAAATTTGTTACAATGCAATTCATTTAAATATAAGACTTTTTCTAGCTCTTGTTCTCAACGATGCAATTCATGTAAATATAAGACAATATCCATCTTACAAAATATTAGGAGTTAAAATATGTGGAAAAGGTAATTTTATTTTTGGATGATTTCTTAGATATGTTCATCTTCGCCGCCTACATAGACATGCCTTCACCATCACTTTATAAACCCTCACCTTCTCCTTCGCGAACGCAGAGCTTCGCCATTACCGACTAGCTGGAATCGGTGAAGACAATTCGCCAAATTTGCTGATTCACCGAGTCGCGGGCGATTAGCCAATTCGGGAAGGGAAGCACTCTAACAGAATGTCGCGATGTTATCTGAATATTGATCAAATTTGGTTGACATTCAAATAATATTTGGGAACAACATTTTCGAAATTTGAGGTGTGATAGATGAGATAGTATTCAAACAATCAGCCTCAGTCTTAACAATGATATTTTTAAATAGCATAACATTACAAATAGAAGTGTGAGAACCAAACTGCTCATTAGATAAAAAGAAAAAGTAGCTCAAGGACACATGCACGAAGGCACCATTTCTCAGTCCCAAAATCACAGCATACAAAAACTGCAAAGAAAAGTAATCATCAATATGCTAACAAAGAAGTAAACTCACGATCCATCCGATTGCTCCAGAAAAGGTCTGACGAAAGTCCTCCTCCACCAGACCTCGAACGCCCTGTGAAGATCGGGGCAGCCATCGCCGAGCTTCAGAAAGCTGCCCAACCAAGAGAGCAACACCGCCTGCTGATCCTCCAGCGGAAGCGTCAGAATCGTTTTGCCGATCCCTTCTTCCACAACCTTGCGATCAAACCATCGGCAACCGTGCCGCAGCCAGCAGTAGTCGTCGACGAGAGGCTGCATCCAAACGCGCAGCAGCGTTCGGCGCGTGTCCCTCGACGGAAGCATCTCCCCCTTTCCGATCCCGACGAAGATCGCGGCCGTGATGCAGCTGACGGGATGGCGTGACACTACCGGCAGATTCGCGTGCAATGAAGCCAGTTCTTCCTGGCACGCCCAAATCGCTCCGAACTCATCTGCTGCGTTCGCGCCCGATAGAATCTCGACCAAAAACAGGAGATTATCGGCCATGAGAGCGATCTGGCTGGTGACGGCTTCCTTGAAACCGGGCTCCGAGGCTTCTCTGAAGATAAGGAGGAGCGATTGAAGGCAGGTCCGGCAGGATTCGCGAAGCGTCTCCGTAGATTGGCTCATCAGATGGTTGCTTTCTTTCAGGAGTTTCAGAACTAAGGACTTGGCCTCGCGCCTGCCTTTCTTCTCTTCGCCGCTGCTTCTGAGGACGAGATCCAGAATTCGAGCGAGGGTGTCGTTGGGAGGTTCCGAGGAGACTACTCGATTCAGGATTGGGCTTATTGCTCCATATTTTTCGACTTCCAAGGGCCGAATTGACGACAGAACGCTCTCGTCCTCGTCTCCAGCCCAAGGGGCTGCTTCCAAGTAGTCCAAGCAGGTCTTCACACACGTTTGGAAGCCCAGCGCTTCAGCAGCCTGGCAAAGAGCAGGTTTAGAGTACTATGAATAAGCTGCCATGCTCACAAGAAAAGATAGTGTAAGTCTAATGTGATTGAAACAATATATTGCTTGATTTATAAAACATTTTCCCTCAAGAAATGGAGATAAGTACAACAGTCCTTTATTTTCTAAGCTATTTGGATCCTGCTCATCATTATTTTGTATAGTTGACCATCTCACTCTAAGAGTTCTTGATAACATATACATGATCTACAGTTACTGTTTACACTTTTTTTTTTTTATCTACTGATATGAAACCATTTAGATATTAGATAGTTCTCCATTACATAAGTTTTGCTTTAATCTCCTATCAATAAGAATGTTCATAAGTAATATAAAAAGATACATATAACTATCTTTATGCATCCAATTGATACAAGTACACCATTAGACAATCCTCCTTTCATTCAAATACATATAACTACTCTATTAAACATGTCCTTAATAACTTCAATAGAATCCACAAGTACTTTGCTTGCCAATACTCAAGAAAAAACTTCTATTCACACTATATCAATTGTCTTTTATAAAATCATTGATATTAAATAAATATCTCTCCCTTAAACCTCTAATTAAAAGTATGACCTCAATAGTTGTTTACTAGTATTAATCTAAAATGATTTTGTGAAAAATTAGCATATCATCATAGTTAGACAATTACTCTTTCTAAAATTTTATGATTTATTAAATTAATTTATCTACAATTTGCATAATTCTCATGTCTTCTATTCTTATTTCTAGATGCTATAATATTCCATCACTTATCTAATATATGAGTTTTCAAAATTATAATAAATAACTTGTGCTAGTAAAACTCTTCCTCCCTAAATATTTTCAAACATTAATAGGGATGCTTTGCAACATTATTAGATCAATTTTTTTTATTTTCACATCTCTCCTCTCAACAATATCTATGTTCTCATATAAACTTTTAAAAGCCATGATCTTAATATGATTGATTATTATCTTAAATTTATAAGATATTATTATTTTTTTCTATTTATATTTAATTCACTATTAATAACAATATTTATTTTCTTTAATTACTATTAAGGATTCTCAAATTATATCTTTTGAGTACAAATTTAAAATTTTGTTATTAAAAATATATTTATTTTTGTTTTTAAGGTTGTATCATTCAATCATCATACAATAACTTCAATTTTTTTCCTTTACCAACACATTTCAAATATAGGACCCAAATTTAATGTTGGGCATTCAAACTTTTCCTTTGTTAAGAAGAGTATTGCTACACTTACACATTAATATACACTAAAATATATAGATGATATGTCAATCCAATGTGTAATTAAATTATTAGTTGAATGCACTTTTTGATAATACCTATATATAAAAATTACAAAAAAAAAATTTCTAATTAGTCCTGAATACTTTTTGGTGTATATTCTTGTATAACCATAGCATTTTCCTATTAAGAATATCACCAAAACGAGTATGAATATTATTGAATTATATAGCTATTCATCTAACATATTTATTTAAATCTATTTAACTAAATAATATTATCTCTTAAAATATTCTTTAAACTAACTCTTCCAAATCATGGCATAAGTATTTTTAATACTCATGCATATTCCTATTTGAGCCATAATTTTATGACCTTTTTTCTGTAAATTTCACTTGATAATCTTTTGAATGCTAATTCAAAATAATACACGTCATTTCTATATGGATTATTGCCCAAATATCCAAAGCTTAAGGCATAAATTATCATTTCTTTTGCTTTCACACCAAGCTACCTTATTATATTAATATATAAAATATTTATTTTATTAAGTATAATATCAACTAAACTCCCTAAGTCTGTCTATCATAATACTAATACATTAACTCCATATTCTCAAACTAGAATCATGAATTAGCTTATTTACCTACATTTGTCTATATAGTGTAATAGAGTGAAAATATAAAAAGCCCTTTTATTAAAACATGCTCTCTAAACTCAATCGACCAAATTAACTTTAAGCACAATTTAATAATCATAATAATAAAGAATAAGGTGTTAAAGTGATATAAACAAACATAGGTAGATGCCTTATGTTAGAGCACGATGAATAAAGCGCAAGCATGCAGGTACAAAATTGTACAAACACAATACAAAAAAGTTCAAGAAGTTTATGTGGAAAACCATAAATGAGAAAAATCATGGGAGAGGTAATGATGGGCTTCAAGATAAGATAAATTGGCAAAATTGTTTAATGTGAATGTTAAAAATTTCTTTCGCAAACATTTATTATATAAAAGAGGGATTAAAGCTACAAACAAACCAATCGATCCGCAC
Source organism: Gastrodia elata (assembly GCA_016760335.1). Lineage (NCBI taxonomy): Eukaryota > Viridiplantae > Streptophyta > Magnoliopsida > Asparagales > Orchidaceae > Gastrodia > Gastrodia elata. Next base: position 8,620,032 of record CM028682.1, on the reverse strand, counting down.
TAGCAACTCAGTATCAGTGATAAATGGTTGGAGAACTAAGGAAGGCTTCCTTTTATTCTAAAAGAAGGTTCCTCCATAGATGAGAGAAAAGTAGATAACAAAATTTAACTGAAATCAGAGTAGATAATTTTACACAAGAAATTTAGAAAGACGCACTTTCTAGCAGAAACGCCAAGGTGTGTTCAAATAATCAGCAAGTGTCCTAGACTTCTACAAATCTTCCAGATGTATTAGGCATGTCCCTAAATCCTAGTCCTTTCTTCCTATGTTCTAATGCTAGTTTGTGAGCAAGGCTTCAAACGCTTATTTCAATATTTAGTTTTAGACACTATCTCAAATAATGTAGGCCCATCAATCATAGAGAAATAACAAAAACTTCAAAAAATGGATGATAAATAGGCATGTTCACAACTAACACAATATAAAACAACTCTAAGCAGCAAGAGTTCTTATAATCCTTACATATACCTTAAGCATGCGGAGAACATGAGCAGCACTTTTTTTTATTAATCCTTTCTTGATTTCCTTGCAATACATAAGCCCAATTGCCTCAACATATATCTCCACATCTTCACAATCACCAATCTCAATGCAGGCTACAGGGGATTGCTTAGAAAGCTTCTCTGCAAGGAAACTACTATGTTCCGCAAGAATGTTCCTGTGAACATTCATCCTCACAGATATGTTTTCCTTACCAGACAAAACAACCTTTAAATCGCATGTATCAGGCTTACCGAAACCAAAAGATATCTTTCTTTGCAGATTACCCACATTCGGCTTTGCTATTCTCTCGGGGGTCATTACAGGATTCAGGCAAGAACTGTCTGATGCCAAGCATTGCTGATCTTCTGAAGCTACCAGAGTTTTTAACTGGTGAGCAAGCTGTCTCTTCTCCATGGAAGTATTTAAAGATTTCTGACCTGAAATCTTTCTTGATGGTGAGCTCTTCTGTTTGCTCTGATTGTTTTGATGTTTAATGGTTCTTTGAAGCACAACTGGCGCAGGGCAACACCAAAACCCTTCTGGAGTTACGGCAATGGGGACGTTCCTGATTTTTGTTTGTCTAGGTTCGACGCTTCTAACCCGTAAATCTGCCATTCTTTAGTTCTATTTTGAATTCAAAGGCATGCACTCTCAAAAAGTTTAATTATAATGCTGAATTCTCCAATGCTGCTGATAGTGGACATCATAAAACTGCAGTTAAATATATACAAATCAGAATCAAACAAATGGGAGCTTAACCTCAAAACAACTGAAGAAGGCGCAAATCCATTCAACTTCAAAGGTGTGTGGGTTTCAGCAGAAGAGGTGCATCTTTTGCTTAAGAAAAAAAAAAACTAAAAAATGCTGCAAAGAGAAATCAGGTTTGAATCAAAACAAGAACTAAAAGAATCGGTACATATGGATATAAAACTCTAAAAAAAAAATCACGCGAATCGCAAACACGTGATCGGAAAAATATACCGGCAATAATTCAAGAATGCATATTCTAAATCTTAGAAGCAAAAAATTTTCACCAACAACAAAAAAAAAAAAAGGCCAACCTCAGAGTTTCTCGTTGCTTCTATTGATGAACCCTTCACCCTTTTTGAACAGATCTTCATCGCCGGTCTTTGGTTTCTAATGATGGAAGAGAACCCTAATGCCAAGCATGGAGGAAACAGGGAATGAAAGGTAATGCACACAGCAATGATGCCCATCCCGATCCATGCGCCAACAAATTTAAACGGTGAATATAAGAAATCAAAGGAGTAAAGATGGCATACTACGGCAGGCCCAACTACTTTCCCCCTTTAATCAGATGGAGATGTCTCTGCTTTTTCCATCCATGATATTCGAAGCCATCATCCCCACAGCTCTCCCCGTTCCCTCCCTGCCTCTCCCCCCTTCCCTTCTTCCTAGGAGACTAATTGATGATTAATATTGGCAATCAACTACTCTATTGTTATTATTATATTACTTTTGAAATAAAATAATCACCAAAACATAAATTTTCTTTTCTTATCTTCAAAAAAAATTTAGACTCATTTGGAGCTTTGCTAAGTAAGTTGACTTAAAATTACTAATAAATATATTTATATGTATTTTTATTAAAATTATGTATTCATCTAAGTTGGTTTATTATGTAATATTAAAAGTTAAGTTTATGAGTTCGACAAGTCAAATTTGATTTAAGTAGCCAAGGGTTTAAAAATTGGACCGGACCGGCCGATGTGACCAGTTCAACTGTGAACCGACCAGATTACCAATTCAAAGTCGCCAGCTTAATCGGTTTATGCAAAACCTGGGAAAAACAGTTTGATTTTACGGTTTGACCGCCGAACCGTAAAACTGCTCTGGTTTTAATCGAACAACACGATTCTTTTTAATCACACAGAGTTGTGCGATTAAGCGGGGACGATGCGATCTGAGGATTTGCGATCTTTTTTATTATCTGACGATTTTCGCGTTAGCGATCGTCATTTACGGTTTTTCCCTAAATCGTTTTCGATTGCCTCTCAGTTTCTGGCTAGGATGGTTTGACTTAAACTCATCTGCCACATAATTGAGCTTAACTTCTGAAAAACTATTAATTTAGATACTTTCATTAACCAATTTGTTGCCTTCAGTGAAACAAAGATAGAGAAACCGAACAACTTTATTGATATTTGAAATGATCACTTCATTTCAATCGTCAACAATTTTACATTAAACATACTCATTAAAATATTAACTATTCAAATACCATTTTCATAGAAATAATACTCATTTAATATTTTTTAATCATCAAGAAAAGGATAATCTGTATAGCCAATAATTGGATCGGAAGTATAGAAGGTGAGCCTGTTATATTTATTAAGAGGTGAATTTAGCTCAAATCTTTTGGGCAAATCTGGATTTGCCAAAAATAATCTTCCAAATGCTACCAAATCAGTATACTCTTCATTGACAACTTTGTTGCCTTCTTCTTTATCGTAGCCCCCAACAGCGATAAATGTACCATTGAAAGCCTTCCTTATTGGGAGTAATCTATGAGGGATTTGCCTTCTGCCATCGACAATTGACATTCTAGGCTCAATCATGTGGCAATATAGAATGCCATACTTGTTCAGTGATTGCACCATATAAAGCCCCAATTGCTCAGGATTTGAATCCCAACACTCCATAAAATCTGCGAAAGGAGAGAGTCGGATGCCCACGCGCTCTGCGCCAACTTCATTGACAATCGCCTCGACGACATCGAGGGCAAATCGACAACGATTTTCTAAGCTTCCGCCATATTCGTCCGTCCTATCATTTGCATGGTCCTTCATGAATTGGTCCAACAAGTAACCATGAGCACCATGGATCTCTACCCCATCAAAACCTGTGAATTACATAGCATTACAAATGTTTTAAGAATTTCAGCGCTCTTGCTCTCTCTCTCTATTCAAACACAAATGCATACCAGCTTCAATGGCATTCCTTGCTGCGAGTCTGAAATCATTAACAATTAGTGGAATCTCTTCCGTGGTTAGCCGTTTTGGTGGAGAATAGTACTCTATAGTACCATCATGTAATTCTTGAGATGAGATTGGCTTATCAGTGCTTGATATAGGTGCTTGTCCATTAGGCTGATAACCTAACAAAACCAAAATCACATTTCATTTATTTGAGCATCAAGGTGTTCATTGTAAGAGATTAATATTTTAGAATAGATAAAAATTAAATTCTATTTGTACTTGGTAGAACTAATTCTGAAGTGATTCATGAACCTGCTTAAACCTGATTCATTAATGAGTTCTCTAGTTGTTTATTTTCTTTTTGGAAAAAGTTAAGCATCAATCAGACAATAATGTAATCGATGAGATTTGAATCATTGATTTCAAAAGTTTAAATTTAAAGACCCTAATTACTGAGCTATAACATCATTCACGCTCCTTCAGCTACATCTTACTGAGACTCTTTTTTTATTGTTGAAAAAACATTATTTTCTTACTTCACCATCTAAAAAATCAAATCTTTATACTCTTCTTAGATCTGTGTTTTGATTGGGAACTTAGAAGTCCAAAAAGATAACTTATAACAGAAGGTCAACAGAATACAGTAGAGTACTATCATGAATATATAAATATAAACCTTTATAGGTCTGAAGAAATATTCTAATAATACTAAAGTATTTTTATTCAGATTATAAGGAAAAATAAAATGCATTAAATTGCATATATACAATTAAGTACCATAATTGGAGACTCTTCCTACATGCCATATTTGACAAAAGAAGATACCGCCCTTATCATGAACTTCTTTAACAATGGGTTTCCATGCCTCCACATGTTCTTTAGTCCATATCCCCGGAGTGCTCGGATACCTAAATTAAACTTTTATAAATCTCAAGAACGTGTAAGAAAAAATAGAAAAAAGAAATTTTTTAATTAGTGGCGGATATGACTGTGCATATGATAATTTAAGTGTATTATATTTTTTGATTAATCACCCTTGTGCAGTATCAGAAACTCCTGTTGCCTCAGTTATCAAAAGGCCTCCCTTCGTTGTTCTTTGAGAGTAATAGAGGATCGCATGAGGCTGAGGAACATTTCCATACGATCTTGATCTTGTTAATGGTGCGAGCACTACTCTGAAAAAGTGTTTATACAATAAAAAGAGATTATTGGTTTCGCATAATTTGCAGAAAGTTCGAGAGATAGATCTGAAGTTCGGATCTCAAATTAATTTTCAGAGAAAATAGATCAGACCTGTGAGAGAGATGAAATCTACTCATTACGTATGGTTTGAGAAGCGCCATCTTATCTTCTTCTCCCATAGCTTCTCTCTGAATGATATTTAGGAAATCAGCACAGATTTATAGAATAGAGTCCGAGACTTTGAATTTTATTTCTATCAAAAACTGACTTTCAATATAATATTATTCACCTTTCTAAAATAGTTGTATTATTTAAAGAGTCTCATGTCTGTTGACCCGGACTTTTTTTGAGTGTCACAGTGAGCAACATTACTCTTATTTAAAAAAGAAATGTTATTTAGATACACTAAATAACCAAAAGTTTTTTTATATGCTAGCAAATTTTATTTAAAATTATCATATAAATTAAATTAATGCTTTCTTAAAGGGCATGTGATGATAATGCTGGCTTTATAAATTATTAGATGATCCTGACTTTATAAATTATTAGCGCATCCAGCTATCCATGATGGATAAATTTTTTTTTTTTTTTTATTTTGCATGTCATATATATTTTGGTATATACTAATATGTAAATGTAACAATATTCTTAAAATAATAATAAATTATTACGATTAAACATGTGACAACAAATTATGTGTGTTACATAGAAAAGTATTAGTTGAGGTTGGATTGTCGGCAACTTCCTTGAGAACATCAAATGAATGATGGCCAAGGCGTTGATTAAGTGTGGTGGAGTTCAGGTTAGTTTGAAAGGAAGCTAGAGGTGTGGACGAGGACGGTTTTGGTGAGAAGGCGTAGAGTCCATTAATGAGCGTGCTGCGGTGGGGAACTTGCTTGGAATGCAAATCCTTCACAAGGCAAAAGGCAAGATCAAATTCAACAATAGTATTGTTATCGTGTGTGAAACGATGATAGATAGATATAAGGTTTTTTTAGCTATGGGGGACATGAATGATATTATTTAATTTGAAGGAAGAGATAGCAACACCCCAGTGTGAGTAATGGGAATGGTGGAACCATCGCCGATTTGGAGTCTCTCGAAGCATTATGGTTTGCATTGCGTCCGCAGAGGGTGTAGCCATGGTGAGTCGCCCCAAAATCAAAGTACCATGGCTCAGAAGTGTTTGAGTGAAAGGATGTTGGAGTTGTAGCAATGTGGTAGCCTATAGGTGTTGACGGAGCTGCAGGTGGCAGGAGAACATGGGGCCGAGCAGTAGATGGTGGATGGGCATCAGGGTAGAGAGTGGGTCGGTGGTAGCAATTTATTGCTATATGTTGGAACTTGCTACACAATTGACACTGGACAATGTGGGTGGTTCGAACATCACTGTGTCTCCCTCCTCCACGTTGGAATCAGTGCTGGCCACGGCTACTGTTGGCTACCTGAGTATAGACTAAACCTTGGACATAATAGGCCATTGGGATAGTAGATGTAATGTCTGCCAAATCAGAATAAAGGATGTGATGATTTATGAGGATGTCGCGGAGTTCTTCAAGGCGAATTTGTTCAATGCGGGCGGTGATAGCTGCAGTTAGGGCAGCATATTCTAATCCGAGTCCTATCAAAATGCTGGGTATGATTTGTTGTTTCGAGATGGGTGAATCTGAAGCTGTGAGATCATGTGCTATGGATTTAATTTTTTGGATGAACTCGATCATAGATAGTTCTCCTTTTTTAATGCTACGCATTTGGAGCTCTAATTGTTGGATACGAACTTGGCTAGATGAGTCGAAGACATCAGCCTGGGCCCTCAAGATAGTGAAGGTTGTGTCATTGCCAAGAACTTGGGCGAATGTGGATTATGTGAGTGAGGAGATTATCCAGCTCAATATGGTTTGATCCAATTTATACCAAGATAGATATTATGTATTTGGAATACTGTCGAGTAGAGTAGGAGGAGGTGGTGGGAGTGAGTCATCCGCAAAGCCAAGGAGGCCATGTGCTCGGAATATGGGGAGGAATTGAGAGTGCCATATAGAGCAGTTCTTACCGTCAAGTTCTTCCGGCAAAAGGTGATGGATGGTATTTAACTGTTGGTTGATTTGATTGGTATGAAGGACCTCTGAGCTTGCAGATTGTATTGAGGAATCCATTGACAAGGCGGAGGATCAAGGATGCAAAGCAGGTCTGATATCCAGCGGCTGATTGAACAGAAAACCAAAAGATGCGTCGAAGTGATGATGAGTTAATCGGGAAAATGCGTTGGATAGAAGATGTGTTGATGTTTTTATCAGGAAGAGAACCAAGTTCTCCATTAACCTTGCTCTGCAGCTCGGCAAGGTAGAAGGGATGAGAGGACATTGGGAACTTCAATGAATGATGTGACATAATCCATTGACCCAAAGCATCCTCCTATCTAGCTAAACTGCGTGTGAAGCGCATGACGCATGGTAAATGAAATCTTGCTTATGAGATCATCTGAAATAAAAGATTTCTTTTGGTAACCTAGACGTAGAAAGTCAAAATCAAATTAATAAAACTAGATCTCATAAGAGTTTATGTGCTAAGGAAGAACCCAAAGGAGTTCTCCTTGTGCAATAAACTTGAACCTAATGTACTTGGAGGATACTCCGATTTCAATGGTGTTCACTTGATTTAACAAAGCTAGTAAACTAAAGTATACATTCAACAATGAAGTTGTAGTACCAACCCTTGTAAATATTACAACGAAATCTCAACTCTCTCCTTTTTAATCAATCATATCTTTACTTAAGATCTTGTGTATCGCTAATTAGAAACCAACAAAAATCAACCAAATTTGTCATCTAAACATTAGTGAAAGAAAAATCAACTTTGTATCAGAACAACCGTTCCCTGAGGTTCGATAAATCCCGAAAATTAAACTTTCTACTTATTACTTCATACCACGTACACTTGCGTGCAAACGCAGACGTGTATTTCTGTCTGTCAACTGTTATGCTCCTCCATTAGCACCAGATTTAGCATTGCAAAGATAATAACAGGATTAGAATTCTTAATAATTAGATAGTACTCTGAGTACTTCAAAATATACTTAACATTGCACTTTCAGCAATGCGATAAGCAAAAATAAGAACATAAATGAACTGCATGAACATAATTTTTTAGTTCAAAGGATGCACTATTCTCAAATTTTGCATAAGAGTTATTCCTACTTAATAAATCAAGCATATGCCATACTTTGTTTCAAAACGGAAAACCAATCATCACCTATAGTTTGTCCCATGTGACAAACCAAAATCCCACTCATTATTTGTCTTGCATTAAAACCAAAATGTCGCCCATAGTTTATTCCACATGATAAACCAAAACACCACTCTTTGTTTGCAAGACAAACAAAAATGCCACCTGTAATTTGTCCCGCATGGCAGACCAAAGTGCAACCCATAGTTTTCTTTACACACAAACTATAATGCCATGGTCCCACATGGAAAACAAAAATGCCACCTATAGTTTGTTCTGCATGAAAACAAAAGCTCCCATAAATTGTGTTTGTGTGCGTTATGTGTGTGTGTGAACCTTTTTATTTTTGTTATGTGAGCGAAAGAAGTATCAGGTTTCAACAATATATGCATAATCACATAATTGATTTTTTAGCCTCATATTTGACTCATTTCACAAGTCTGAAGCTTTTAATTTTTATCTTTGGATTGGATTCTATATTTGGCAAAGTTTAGGCCTAATTTGAGCCCAAAGTCAGTCTGGCTAACTTGGGTTGGCTTGGGCTAGTTCAAGTTTTGCCTATTAATCACCTTGGTGCTTAAGCTTGCCTAAATATTGTTTAACTTGCCTCAAACATCATTCAGGTGGTAATTGACCTGGCCCTCACCAAATCCTAGCTTGGGTCTACTTGGGTTTAATAGGTTTATCTCGGACTAGCTCAAGTTAGTTTTGCTTGAACTGAGTGTTTTAAGTTTGGGATATATACTATTGAGGTCAATTATGAATGTATGAAAGGAAATGGGGGGTTATTTATTGAGGAGGGAAGGATTATTGGCCATCGTGAGGCCCCACGCGCCGACGGACATAATGGGCGTCGTGCGCTGCTGTGGAGGGGATGGACGGCGCAACGCGCGGTTCAGGGGTCTCTTCCACAATTTTCACATATAGGAGGGGGCTGTGTTGAATATAAAAGAGGAAAGAGGAATGAGAGAGAAAGTGCAAAAAAAAACTAATTTTATTTCAATTTACTTTTCGTATTTTTTTTTCATTTGATTTCCAAATTAATAAAACTTGACAATCATACTAATGCAAGAATATTTTTGTTTGGAGCTATATTTTTGTTTTATATTAAATTTCAAATATTAAAACTTCTAAAATTAATTACGGGCAATCTAGAACTCTAGTTTTAATGAAAATTTGCATGTATCTTTTTTTAATATTCTTAGTCCAATTGATCAAAAATTTTTAGTTTAGATTTATATTTTTCCAAAAAAAAAATAATTTTTAATTCAAAAATGAATTTAAAAGTAATTATTATCCATATTACTCTCAAATTTGTGCATTACAATCATAAAAATATATTTTTTCTAATTGTATTTTTAGTTTGACCTTATTTTGAAGTTATTATGAATCCTAAATTCTTAGTTGGGTCTTTGTACTAATTAGTCAAGGACATTGGATCATTACATAATGGTAGTGTAGAGGAATCTTATTGCCTATTAGGATCTTGAGGAGAGAGTCAATGAATTGTCATGGATTAAATGAAAACCTTTAGATCCCAATGGGTCATCTATCCAATGATCAAATCAATTCATCTTAGATTATGGTCTCATCTAGTAAATTGCAACGATTAAATCAAATGGTGGAGATCCACTTCATGGTTTCAAAGAAGGCTCCTTTAGTATTAAATTTAATCCAATAACATCTTTGTTCCTGTAATGTTGTTTTGCATAACGTTGGATTTGTGATTTTGGATTGGAGATTCGTAATTTCGATTAGATCGAAGTCATTGGATTTTAAGATGGTTTTGGTTATTTTTGCGATTTTACTGAACTATCAGCCATTGGATCCAATCATAGTGTAGGGACCCCAATAATCGTGTAGAAAATTAACCCAACATTGGAGCGCTACCTTAGCATCTAATACACAATTAGAAGAAAATTAATCAAATATAGATGCTAAGTGGCCAAGTCTCTTTATAAATAGTTATTAAGTTAAAATGATAAGCAATTAAGGAGATAAGTAACACAATATTAGAAGTATAAATAATATAAGCAATTATAAATATCCACTCATTCAACCCAAGCATTTACAAATAAGGAACACAACACAGATATAAGTAGGGATATATAAAAATAACTTAAGCAATTAAAGTCTAGTTTAATTATAACAAATCTATTTAAAAGAAAGAGTAAGAGAAAATATAATCATTATCTCTATTAAACTAAAAGTGCAAGTAAACTTTAAAAATAAGCAAAAGTCATTCATTTAAGCTTTCCAATCACTAGGACTTGCATTATCTGTATCAAAGAGCTCTTGATCAATCATATTTTGATATCTAAATATGATAGGGCAAGTCAATAAAAGAAAAATTATAATTATACTAAATGGTATAAGCACATTTTAAGATTAGCTATATTTTAAATTAATATGATATTATAAGTATAATTTATAATTTAAACTAAACAGTGGAGCTATAAAAGTTAATAAGTAAGGAAAGGAAAGTAGACATAATTATAAATAAAACTTACTTTATAATGTCTTCTTGTATAAAGTAAGTTGAGTAAGTTAAGTAAGAATACTTGTATAAAGTCCTAGCCTGCATCCAAAAATAATAAGGAAAAAATATCCTAAAAGGCTAATAACTACTAAGTGCATTTAAAGTAAATGAAATGAAAGTAATATATGTTCAATGAGATTCATGCTAAGTAAGCAAATAAAAATACAATAAAGCATTTAATTGAAATTAAGCAATATACAATGTATTCTAAATGAACTATAAGTAAGCAAAATAGAATACTGAAAATGGAGAGTGTAAAGCATGAAAAGTAAAAGAAGATATCTAAGACAAATATAGCCTAAGACTATGTGTAAGTAACATAGCTAAATAGCTATAATGAGATCTTACAATCAATGAGATTGTAAAAAAACTCATATGTTATAAATTTAAGTTGTATTAAGAAATTATCTCATACTGCGGGCATCTTTTACAAAATGGGACGAGAAGTTAAGCACGCTTGCCTAACTAGTTCAGTGGGGTTCAATTGATTAAAACATTCACATTCACCCTCTCTAGAACGTGAAGTTTTGGAATATCGCTGACCTTTCTGCCCAGTTTACCCTTAGCTATAGTTTTATGAAACTTTTATTTATGCACAATAATCTTGTATGAATGTCCAAGAAAAATGCTCAAAACTAAGCAAATATTTAATAAATTTCAATAATTGTAAACTATGTAATATCATTTTATTATCTAAATTTTAATGATCTACTTAATGATTGAAGCTAATTAAGCTCCTAATTGACTTATAGATATTGATTTTAAGTCATTTGTAATTAATAGTAGAGGAAAGAGAAGTTTGTAAAATAGTATTTTCAAGTAATTGGAATTCATTCTATATTAGTCCTAAACTAATCAAATCAAGCAGATTAATGATTCAAGTTTAAGAAAACTAGTAAAGGAGAATAAGATTTATAGTTTGCTAAGCTAAAGAAAGTATAAGCTAAAGGAAATGCTATTAACTTCATCTAGTTAGCTTACAAATTAGAAAGTATCAAATTAATTTAATCATAATCATATTTAAGATTAATTAATATTGAGTAATGGAATGTATGGAAAGAAATAGATTACATTCTATAAGTATTAATTCAATTATAGTTGTAGAGAAATTGAAATATAATAGCTTATTTAAAGCATGAAAAGAAGATATTGTTCTCTAGTTTAATCAATTGAGAACTAATTTGAAAGATTAAAGACTATGGAGATATGTGCTAATCATCTAAGTGATTGTTTAGGCACTAGTCATCTAAGTATGTGTGTGTGTATTATATTTTCATATTCGTTAACTAATTTATCTTATAATTTTCTTTTTTCTTATTATTGTGGCGCTGACAGCAAGGAATGTAGCGGGGATATGCGCAACACGTGGCCCGGCTAAAAAAGGAACGGTTTGAGTGGAAATGAACCGGTCGGTTCATTCATCAAAGCATTCTTGACCGTCTCCGTCTCCACGGTGGAGACTTCGCACGGGGAGGATTAGGGCATCACGACATACATCCTATAAGCCATCTCAAGTTTTGTCAAGCTAACAACAAATGTAAAATCTGAGATTTATTATTCGAAACATAAAGAAACCAAGGTTGAAAATGTTTCCTAGATTTACAAAAATAGAAGCCCTAAATTTTGCTTTCACCGAGCATAAGAAGGCAGGATGGCAAGATCAAATCGAACTTAACCAAGCCTGATCAAATTTGACTGATCATGTATTGCATAGCCTTACTTAATTCTAAACCTGCAGTTCAGTTAGACATCACAGATTTCTGAGAAGCGCAGAAGAATTTATATATCGAAATTAGTAGAATTAAATGGATAGCGATATTAAAGCCGCACTCGAATTTACTCAGTTCTGAAACAAATTGAATATTTAACAAATGTAAAAGTTCGAAATTAAGAGGAAAAATCAACATGACGAACAGGAATGAGATGATTTAGAAGCAATGTACCTGCACTTTGGAAGAAGCTATTAGGACATAGGATCACCGCAAGTAATCATTCCAAATACTTATGCAGGGACTACGTTGGACTTAGGCAGTGAGTATACCTTCTCGCTAGCCAGGTTTGAAGACACTCACATCTATTTCCGTTTTCAGCACCGACGCCCTTCTTAGCTCTAAGGAACCAAGTTCGACAAGGATTGAGCAAAACTGAGAATTAGGAATGAATGGGGATGATAATGCAACGGCAGAGACAGCTGTACAACTGCGCTCAGGCCACGATCGGCAAAAGGACAGGGGAGGTGTACAGGAAAATTACAGGAACCGTTCGATCGAGTAATCAATCAAACGGGTCAAAATCCTCTGACGAACGAATGGATCATAGCCGTTTGATTATCCTTAGGATAGATCGGCGGATGAGATGCGTGAGATTCGCTGTTTCGTGAAATGAAAGAAACAACGGATCTCCGCCTTTTAATAAAAGAAGTCATTGGATAAATCAAATGATTATTTATTTTTATAAATTTATATGCCTATTTAATTATTTATTTAACCCAATTCATTTCTTAAATTTAAACACTTAATGCTCTCTGAAAAATCTCAAACTTTCACCCTTATCTATTTAAGGGGTGAAGAACTCAAAAATGCAAACGAATTTTTGATCGGAGGTATATTTAATTGTCCAAAATTTTAGGGTATTAAAATAATATTAAAATATTCGTGAAATTTTCGATGACTTCCAAACACTTCCAAAATACGACCCATAACTAAATTGTGTGTGGTGAGTCCAATGGTGCTCCATTTTCGATTCTGAGATCTAAATAAATTAGATATTTCCATAATTATCAGAAAATTAAGAAATATTAAAAATTGTCAAACGGTCTCCAAATCATATGAAATTTGAGGTAGAGACTTTTAATAAGTAATGGAAGAGATTTTGAGCCAATTAGGTCACTAATTGATTGGTAACAATATTATGATTGGTAACAACATTATGATTGTTACACATAGATCCAAAGATTCTAATTTCATCTATCATTCTAATATTTGATTTTTCTTATTTTAGTTAAAAATAAATTCATAGGACTTTAATTAAATTAATTTTAATTGAATTTTATACATTCTAAGATAATCTTAACTAGAAAAAATTTGAAATTTTTATCCCTTACATAATTTGAATAGATGAATCCAATTATGCAAGAAACTTCAGATCTTGACCATTATTTTTATTTTCATATTTTTTGAATTATTATAATTTATTAAATTTTCAAAATTTAAATTTTTACAAAAAAATTTTCTAATATTTTTCAATTAGTCCAATAGATTATCCTTAGTGGTTTGAAGACAATTTGGCCATTTATAGGTTCCAACTTTCCTTAAACTAAATTTCCTAATGCTATTGGTTAAATTTAATTATTTATTTAACCCAATTCTATTGGTTAAATAGCCAACAACTTGGGGTTTTAGGTACTCTGCCTCACTCTATCTCTAATATCCTTCATGTTTCAATTGGCTCACTCTTATAGAATAAACTTATGCTAGTTTTAACTGTGTTATTGCCACATACATATGACTCTTAGGATGAGATTAGTTTGTTATTTTGGTATACTTTGGGCAAGCTTAAAATGCTCTTGGACTATCATATTATGGCTTATTTTGTATGTTGCAATCTCTAATCTGGTTTAAAGAGGATAAATTTAAATTTGCATGATCAACCAGAAAAAATGTTATTAATAGTCGAAGAATTAGGGTTAGGCTTCAGAAGATTGAATTGGAGGGAGATGACGTGACTCATCTTCTTTAGTGCATTAATTCATTTATTCATTCTCAAAGTTACTACATCTAACATGATTTTTTTTTTTTTTCTTTCACCATTTCACAATAAATTAGTAAAAATCACATATTTTGGGCAGTGTAGATAGCCTTTTGGAACATTTCAATGAGCTTAATGATAAGTGGTCCAAAAAGATGCACTAGTTCTCCGTTGTGCGTAATGTTTATGTTATTGAGACAACCAAGAGATCTTCAACCCAGAAGATGTCCCTAGGATTATAATTGATTGCTGAGAATCATCGAAGCAAAAAAAATATATATATATATTCTAACACAAAACCAAAGAATGATCACAACACAAATATTCACAAACATGCAAGTATACGAACACAAGGATATTCACAAACAACCAAGAGATCTCTGTAATGGCCCTCAATTCTTTTATAAAGCTATGAGTCCGAGCAGATCACTCTCCCTTGATTGTTGCCTTGTACAATTACACTAATTCAATGCACATTTTTTGCTCATCCATGCACCCAAATATGTCCAATTATGAACCCACCCCACCTTCCTCTCCTATAAATGGAAGCACTTTCCCATGCCTCAAACTGTACCAAAAGCTCTTAAATCTTCTCATATATTGTTTTTAACCTTTAAAAAATATTTCTAAGCTCTTCTCAAAATTTCAATAGTTTGTGGGATATAATCCTAAATATGGCTATATGGTTAGATGTTAAAATCATAGGTTGTTACTTAACCTAATTATCATTTCATTAAGTTCATTTAATCATTAGAATTAATTTCCGAAGATTTGGAGCAATTTGGAGCTCAATCAAATATTTGGACTATTTTAATAATATTTAATTAATTAGAAAATTGAGATATTTAATTTGAGATCGAAATCAAAATCCGAGTTCATGAATATTTTAATGCATTTAAATACCTCAAAAAATAGAATAATTAAATAATTATCGAAATCGAAATCTGAATTCATTGTTGAGTTCCACACTCCCAAATTAGATAAAGATTAATTTTTGAGATTTTTCGGAGCTCGTCTATCATCTGATTTTAATTAATTAAATTACATTAATTTAAAAATGCGCAAGCCACTCCCTTCTTCCCCACTTCCTGCACAAGGAAGCTTTCTCTTCATGCTTTTGATGGGAGAGAGCTTGCTGCTCCATGATTGCTGCCCCGCCATCCCCTCTCCCAGCCCACACCTCATCATCCTTTAAGTTTAAATCCTCAATTCCCCTCTCCATTTACTGTCTACTGAAGCTCCTTCTCCTCCCCCAAGCTCCTGAAGAAAACTCAACTCTCCAATCTCCCCATTTGCTAAATAGATGAAGAAGAAGCTTCCCCTCTCAAACTCTTGAAGAGAATCAAGCAGGAACCTCTATTCTTGTAAGCTAAGATACCCTATTGTATCATTTCCTTGTTCTTTTCTTTCTCCCATGGGATTGATCCAAAGGCTGCTTCACATCATTCATATACTTATTTTATTATTAAAATCATGTATTTGAGCGATCGATCAGAATCCATTTTAAAAGAAAAAATGAATGATGATGTGTAAAAAAGAAATCTCGCATAGGTAGCTAGGGCATCATTGTTTGCGACGTTAGGATAATATTTTCATGCCGATTTTAGTATCAATAGAAAGGTATTGGACTTGAGGTGCCTGCTTCGTATCAATGGAAAGACATTTCCATCGATATATGGCACCGCACTTGAGGTGCCCTAAATCGAGAGTATTTGAGTACGAAAGTGGACCCTTTCCATTTTTCGCCTAGGCAAAATCACCGTCAAGCGCTACAGCGCGCCGTAGAGTCTGGCTCTCCGCCAAAAAGCGCTAAAGCGCTCCACAACGCCCGCGCCTCAGGAAAAATAGCGTCGTAACACCTAACTCTCGGCCAAGGAGCGCTACGCGCGCCGTAGCGCCCGCATCTCGGGAAACCTGGCAACGTAACTCATCGTAGCATCTGAAAGCGCTGCAGCACACCGTAATTCCTGGCTCCCGCCACAGCCCTCCACAGCGCACAGAACTGTCCAGTTTTGCCCAAATTTGATATTTTTCATATTTTGATGACTATATAACCCTAATAATGCAAAAAAATACTAAAATTAAAATTGGTTATAATGGAATCAAGCATTGTGTGAATATATAGGTGATTTTTAATATGAAATCTATCTCTTATCCTAATGGCATGTTCTAAACCTTCTAAAATTTCACTTGAAAGTTTTGTGCCACATAATAATATTATAATTTCTGATTGTTTGTATGATTAATTAAAACTTGATGGCCAAATTTCATGTAATTTAGATAACTGATTTTGTAATTATTGTGCTAATCTATTTTAGATTTGTTTAAGATTTAATTAGCCCTAATTACTTTATGTTTCAATTAATGTAATATTTATATGTTTCAATAACAGTAGTATACATATTAGAAAATCTTAACTTTCTTTTAGACATGTAATCCATGATTTGATATTAATCAACTCTTAAACCCTAAAAATCTTAAGAAATGCTTAAGTTAAATAATAATTAATTTAATATCATTTTAGACATCAATAATGCATAATAAATTCACTGATTTTGTTTATGACCAATAATTAAGCAAATGAACTTGGTTTGGCCAAATTAGGAGTTTAACCCTAACTTGTCTAAATTAAGACCTAAATCTTAATTATCTTAAATAAGCCCATTTGATTTAAGAAATTAAAGAACTTGCATGATCTCAATAATAGTTATTGATTGATATTGATCTTAAATTAGTAATTTAAAAATATCAAGAATTGCAATAAATTCATATGATTGATCATCTGAATCTAACATTTAGATCTTTAATTTTCTCTTAAGAAAGATTATTAGCATAACTAAATTATAAAATGATTATAATTTGTACATGATAAATTCTTAATAAATTATGTGATTATACCCCATAATCATAGTATAGGTTGAGATCAGATGTGTTTTACCCATCTGATTTGGGTTTTACCCATCTAATTTGTAGAATCAAACTCAATGTATTAAGGCTTGTAGGTTTATATAATCCTTTTATCGTGAATTATTGTATATTTTAGTGCTTAGATATTAAGATTAAAATATAGTAGTTTAATTTAATAATTGCTAGACCTCATTAATAGATAAACTATTAGGGAAGGAAGAGCATATTTGTCTGATTTGTAAGGTAGGAACTTAGATGCACCTTCTTAGTCTTATATAAATAATCATAGATTCTTGTGGTAGAGTAACCTAATAATTTAGATTGAAATCATTCCCTTATGATAGTATCCTAAATTGAGTGACTTCTAAGTCACATCCTTAGAAATCTTGTGTAAAACTCACCACAATGATGTGAATTCCTTAGTCTGTTATTCCTTGATTATTAAATAGAATTGTTAGAAATGTGTAGAACTATCAGTTGGAGGTGATAGTGTATATCCATAAAACTGATTTATTTCAGTAAGAAAATGAAGTTGGTTGATTTACCCTGAATCGAACTGTAGAGTCTCAGTCTTATATTAAGTAATTAGATAAGTACAGTTCAATTCAGGATAAACATCTCAAGTCCAAGAGTATTATAAGTAAGATATTTAACAACTTAGTTTGAGATAATAAATTGTGACCGGGTTCAGCCCCTTATCTTCATGTGTTTTGATAAATGTAATTAAACAAACTAAGTGTTCCAAGTTACCTTTCTTAGGACATTATAAGTAAGCTTTTAACTAGGGTATTTAACAACTTAGTTTGAGAAAATAAACTATGATCAGGTTCTGCCCCTTATTGTCATGTGTTTCGATAAGTGCAGTTAAACAAATTAAGTGTTAAATCCATATTTCTTAAAAATATACCAACTATGTATATATAACCCTTTCAGTTGATAAATTTATGAATAATCTTAGTGATATCATTCAGTGGATTATAATTAGGAGTCAAAATTCATTTAGGTGAATTCTATACAATAGAGATAAATGAAATCAATTTGATATTAAATTGGTTTCTATTTTTTTGATGATTTTACAAATCATACTGAATTAAAATCATTGGCATAATAGCATAATATCATAAGCATAAAAGCATTGTGAAATACGGGATGCATCATGCATCATGGATATTTGGATTCTTCGAGGTGCATGAGGCATCAAATGCATAATGACAGCATAAATCAATGGCATAATCAGATGCATATTCAATGACATACAACATAGTCTTATTTCTGCTTTTATTCAGTTTTAGCTTCTTAGCTGTTTTCTATTTTCAATACTTAGTCTTTCATCTATCGTTTTACCTTATTTTCAATTTTGTACAGTTTCACATTTTTCAACTGTTTTAGTGCTGTTATATATTTTATTTAAATTGCTGAAATATTAAACCTTAGATAATTATAACTATTTATAGTAGTTTTCAATGTGTTAGACTCATTGTCTAACACGTGGTACTTTTGGGATCCGGCAATTTACTAGATCTAGAGCAATTTATGGAGCTAGTTCATGAGGCGTCACAAAAAATCCATGAGGAGTTCGTGGAGCACTAGAGGACTTTACATCAACGTTTACCTTTTTGCATTAGTTTACTTTCAGTTCAGTCACTATACTATTTGTTATATTTTCATTCAAGTAAACTGTTGGTAATAACTCTGAATGTATTTTCTTTTCTTTTCTGAGACTATACTTTACTTAGCTTATGCGATAAATGTTTCTGGATCTATGCTTTAGCTTCCGCACTCTGTGTTTACTACTACTTATACTTGTATCGTGATGTGATCAGCATACTGGAAATATTGTTATACTTATATATATTGGATTACTCATATTCCACTCATAATCCAATGTATATACTATATTGTCTAATACTTAAGATAAAGTTTTAAGCTTATCTTAAAGATTAGTTAAGCAGCTCATTATTTAGCAGTCCTTCCCGAGTAGCGCACCGTTTCGTCGTCAATTGTTAACTCCTTTGACGCGGCGACGAGACGGGGCGCTGCATTAGATCTGCTTGGAATCATTTTCTTCATGCTAACCATGTGCACACTTTTCTAAACAAGATTTATAAGGTACAAAAAAAGAATTGCGAAGGAAAATGCCAATAGCCATGCTTCATATCCATGAGCAAGCAGGAGGTGGAAACATAAAGGACTATAAAGTTGAAAACTAAGAAAAGAAATCATTTGGCTAAAGCAATGGGCAAAAGTTGCATGGTTGAAAGTAGGGAAGGATGATTTAAAATTCATTTATAAATATATTGGAACCAAAAGAGTAAGTGGTTTCTTGAGCAACATAGATTGCTTAGCGAGTAGTGTGTTGAATGCTGGACTCAATAATGCTCCTGCAGTTCCTATATTTGAAACCGAAATCCAAGTTATTCTTAATTCTCTTAATCCTGATGTTGCACTAGGTCCTAATGGATCCTCATCAGACTTCTTCAAAACACTTTGGAGAACTATCAAAGATAGGGTTCATAATGCTATAATTTTCTTATGGTAATAAATAAGCTTCTAAAAAGGATAACACACAACAATCATTCTAATCCCAAAAACACTCTCAAGTTAAAGCATAGAGATCTCAAACCCATCTTTTATGCAATACATTCTACAAACTGATTGCTAAAACATTGGTAGCTAGGCTAAAGCCAACTCTTAAGCTTTGTTGATGGAGCCCAATTAGCTTTTATTTCAAGAAGAAATATAACAGATATTGTTCACCATGTATCAGAAATTCCTCTCTTATTCAAATGTCAATGGTCATTTCTTTTGTACTGGACAAAGTTAGGGCTGCCCACTCTCCCCATATTTTGTCATTATCGCTCTGGATGGTTTGCCCACCTTATTCAAAGAGGTTAAGAAAATTTTAATTTTAAGTCATTCATGTATGTTCTTTTTCATGTTCCCGCCTTTTTGCTAATGATGTTCTTTATTTTGGTGAAGCAACATTAGAGAGCATAAATAACCTCAATATGATTCTTGTGAAATTTAAGGAATGTGTTGGGCTATAAATGAGTACTTGAAAATTTGATATTCTCTTTGCTAGGAATATTTCCAATCCAGATGGTTGACTAGTATCATGAATCAAAAAATCATGAATATGCCTTCGAAATATTTAAGGGTGCCAATCTCTACAAAGAATCTAAAAGGAGTGAATTGTCGTAGCTTGATTAAGAAATACAAATAGCCAGTAAAAAAAAAATTATTATCTTTTGGAGGTCATCTCCACCTAATCAAACCTTTTGTTTGGAATCTTCTTGCTTATTGGGGTTGTGCAGCAAGTCTTTGCGTATCGATTTCCAACACTATTACTAAAACTTGCTCCGAGCTGGATGGTCGGCCAGCTTGATACACAGATTGTGTATATCTACAAATTCCCCTTGATCTTGAACAAATACTTCGGCCGGCAACCGCCTGGAGACCTTTGAGTAGGGACCTTTGAGCTCGGAGTATTTTCCAGCTTTAATTTTATTTTGTTGCAGTGAGATGAATTTCTGATTCATTTTTCATTTTGTTCTATGTTATCTTTCTGGCTCTTAAAGGAGGTTGAATACATCTGTGCGCTTTGCTCTCGGTTTTATTTATGGCCCAGTTGCTCTGTCGAATTGTGAAGATTTCTGCAAGTTGATTTTGTTTTGTTACAGTTCAAGAAGTGCTTTGTATTCCCACGATATATCTGGAATGAATTTTTTTATTGATTCTATACTGACCTTGCTGATACAAGTGCTTAAGGTTTCTTGGTATTTGAAGTTAATAAGAGGTGTAGATGTTATTGCTGCAGGTCGGTTCTTTGGTGAGGCTGCTAGCATCTTGTGTAGCTCAGCTCGTTGGATCTGCTATTTATTTTTTTCAAAATTTTTCGGCTCCAGGAGTCAAAGTTCCATTGCTGAAGTTATAAATGGCCTTTTTGTTTCAGCTCCAGGAGTCAAACTTCCTCCTTTGCTGCTGTTACCGGAGAAGTTTGGGTAAGAGAAATTCTCTAATTAAATGTTTTACTTGTGCAACTATTACTAAATGCAACATAAAAGCTAATTGAAGATCTCAGGTGCCCTGGTTTGGTCATTACATGGTGCTGAAATAATTCAAGTAGTGTTGCTGGGCTGTAATGGTTTATATTTTGTGTTGTGTAATCATCAGACTTTAAATTTATTTATTGGAATTAAATTGGGTTTATGCCCTTATCCTGCTCTAAGAAAAATAAATGACTTTTGCTTTCAAAAAATATTGTGAATGTTATCGTAGACTAAAAGTTGTTGCTCAAAATTTATTATTTCATGTTGCTGGTTCAATTTTTACTGGACACTCATTTGCTCCTTATTTGAAGCTCACATACTTTCAAGAAAAAAAAACTTTTTCTACCAAAAAAATGTTTAAATTAAATAAATTTAAATTCTTAAGAAAAAAAATTTCAACTTGTAACTAGGAACAAGTTTGATTAAATACACTAAGCAAATAAAGCTATCATTTCATATGCCCTACGTTTGGTTCCTCCTGGCATTCTATGTTCTTAAATCATCCAACTCTAAACAAAGCTATCGCTATCCGTCAAGTCATCTATTTCTAAGGTGATTTCCTTTCTACATAAGAGATTAATCAAGGAATTCATAAAAAGCGACAATGCTTGATCGGTATTGCACTTGGGAAGCATCTCTCATATAAAGCCATTTAAGATTCGTAGTCAAAATCAGGAATCTCAAAGGTTCCTTGCCTTTTTTTACCCTCAGTGATGGATGTTATCTCCTCAAGCTCACATGGTATTAAAATACAAATCTACTCCTCAATAGTGACCCTTGGTTCTTTCATAGTAATCGTTTCATGGTTAAATTGAGAAAAGCATTAAGTTAGGTATGTGTGAGCGCTATAGGATGTTTAGAATCGCTTACTAAATAATTAAGAAAAGCATTAAATACCTAAAACAAAAAAAAAATTGAAGAGTATAGAATTATAAACATGAATGATTACTTGAAGAAGATCCATGCATCAATAATAAACTAAACTTATCTCTAGCTAAAGCAAGAAAATTTTAGTGCCATAACAATGTTGATTTTTTAAAATAAAATTGTTGTTTGAATAGAAAAATAAATGGTGAAAGAAATATTAAACTTTATCATGAGTGGGTCAACATGAGGAGATATAGTAATAAGATAAATAAAATAAAACCACCTGATGATTATCCCATTATGGGGAGAAGGCAACATTGCCCAATTTGAAATTGACTGCTTTAGCTCCCAATCTTCTGCCGCTAATCATCAAGCTCATCCTCTAAGGCTTACTAATATCCTCAAAATTATGACTGAAGAAATGAATGTATAATTTTAAGGATGGCTTTGAATAAAGAAAATTTGGAGGTGATATCTACTATAAAAAATGATATTACTACATGACAGTTGCTCAATTGAGTTGTATAGCTCTTTTGGGGATATCATCAAAGATAATTGTTGTAATGCAGGTAAAGCTTTTTTATAGAGTGGTTATTCAAAAAAAAATTCACACTGTCATTCCTTTAATTCCTAAAACTAATTCATGTGGGTGGTGGGATAACTTTAGGTCAATTAGTATTTGGTCAGTTTTCAATAAGATTATATTCAAAATCATGGTGATGAGGCTTTGTGATGTCCTATTGCTAAAATAGCTACTAATTTAGCACTGTCGCCGGACCCTATTGGATTATTCATGTGAAGTAGAAAATGATGTAAAACATACATCACATATACATTCATTTCAAAACATACATAGAGTCATCAATCAATCATTCAATCCAGCTCAATATAAAAACTAAAATATAAAATATAATCTGTCCACATCATTTATTAGTACATCAAAAGGTTTAATTTGTAAAAATATTTAAAATAAAATTTATGATAATTTCTTTTTTTAGCAATGGTCTTTCTCCTAGCCTTCTCTTGAAAGGGGCACCCTCCTAAACTAGATCCTACTCCTCAAAGAGTTCTTGACCTGACACATAAAATGTGCTAGGGTATTTGATTCCAATTAGATTATTATGAGTACTTGGATATCATATTTACATTAATATTTTATAAGCAGTAAGCAAGATATAAAAATGAAGTTTAAGCAAAAAATTTAAAATAGCCACAAAAAGAAATAATATTATTTGGCTTGTAAAAGCAATCTTCCTCAATCATTAGGCTCTAAATAGGCACATTTTCCTACATAGAAGCATTTGTGTATAAAGGCATATAATGGAATGTTGTTTAACATATTATAATAGACATTTTCTAGCACTTAAAAGAATTAAAATATTCTTTCTTGTCATGGCATATATGTTATATTACAATCTTAAAATAAAAATGTCTTATGTATAACTGAGAAAGATCATTTCACTCATACATGTGCAGAATGTAAGGCATAATCTCAAGCTCATTTATTTGATCTTTGGTTGCTATAATATTTCACATAATTATTATTAACCCTCTCATAGGCATGGTAAGGTCCTTATATCCACCAAATGGATTTACCCAATCCATATTATATATATCTATACAAATTCATAGAAAAATATTGTGGAATCATACGTACCAATTTCATATAAGACAAAAAAATTACAAAAAGTATGGAAAATCTATATGATAGTATATCAACAGAATGTGACAATATCAACAAGGTGACAAGAAAAGCTAAAATAGTAAAGCAATAACTACATGAGGTAACAATAATAACTTAAGGTAAATTTATGATATCCACATGCCTTTTCAATTTTAAGTTCAAATGATGAAAATATAAAATTTTTATAATTCATTAGCTTACTATTTAATATCTTATCATTTATATTTTTTAGTCTTAATTGTGAGGTTTCATGAGTTTTAGTTTATTAAACCTTCTATTTAAGGAATATTCTATATCTAGAAATAATTTAATTATTTAAAATTTTAGATGATAAATTACTATGTATATTTATATTTTTAGCTCAATATTTAAGGTTTATAGACTCGTGAATATTTTATTGAGGTCATGGCCATAATCATTTGTTATGCTATAGAAATATACATTTTATATTTTTTTGATATTTATACAATTAGCATAAATCTTATTATTAAATTTTCTATTTCATATTTGTTTTATTATTAATTATATTCATAAATATTATAATAAATCAAGCTTATGGTAGGCTAGGTTCATATGCCTTCATAAGGCAAATACTTGGGTTTAAATTGTTGAGTCACACTCTAAGTGAAGAGATTTATGACATCTCAACTTATCATTGATTTAAATGAAATGTGGCAATCTTCTTAGATTCGAATATGCTATAGTTGGCTCACACTACCTGGGAAACCTAATCCTAAGATGAGAAGAAGATTAACCCAACATTAGGTTTAACTCAAATGTTCAAGTGCAGGAAGGTGGCTTGAGCCTAAGGCTTAGTGAACCTAATATTTATGATTATAGTAGTCAACCATAGACCTAAATTTGAGGTCAAACCAGCAAGCTTAAAGTGAATCTATTTATGCATAGAGTGTTCTATGTATGAATTCAAGTTTTGGTTGTTTACTTTAAAGTTAGAGCACCCATAGTATGAAATGTTACTGGAGGTTTCTACACCTTGATGTAAGGTTAAGCTTTTATAAACATCTCTTAAATAGGCTCAATCATTTATTGGATGTGGATTAAGTATTGGGTTCAATATAAAGTGGTTTGTCCCAAATTTAGGCTATATGATATTAGGAAAACTTGTTTTATAGGTTATATGATATTAGGGAAACTTAACTATCTTGCATGATGGTGTGTATGAGAAAGGTATTACAAAATAAGGTAAAAAATAATGATTTCTTGATAAATTTTGTATTCTTTTAGAAGCGTGGATGACAATGGTTGGAAGGCGAGAAAAATAACGTGGATGATCAAAATAACTAAGAAAATACAATGATAAGATAAGAAACAATGGAATTATACACACATTGGTGCTCTGAAGTTATGCATTCTTCAAGACAATGGTTGTACACACCTATGGACGAAGATGATTGTACACACTAAATCTTCAAAGCAAAGTGGCTCAAATTTTTTAAAGTAAATTTTTTCGTTATCATCAGACAAAAATTCATCGTATATTTATAATTTTGTTTAGAAGAGCCTAACCCTAATGGCCAAAATTTTCACTTTGCTTCCCAAAATACCCTTCTAACACATAATAAGAGTGGAAAATGACCAATAGACTTCTCAACTAGCATTGATGCTGACCTAAAACACTAAATAACATTAATCATACAGCCTCCCCTCCATACATTAATAAATAAATGATAAATTCATGCGTGGGGTCAAAACAAACCCCACATAACTTAAGCCTACCATGTTTTGATCAGAAATGTCTTGCAATGCAAATAAATAAAATTACATTTAATTTTAAAATAAAGTATGAAAAACAATAAGGATTAATCTCTAAATTAACTCCTTTAATACTCTAAATTCTTAGCAAAAGCACGGGTCACAATTTTCTGTCGAGCAAATGGTGGCTCTATAACAACATTTTCTTCATAACCAAAAGAACTTAGCCCTGCGTAGTTGAAATCCACAGTCATCGAGGAGGCTAGGGTCTAACTTTTGGAGATTGTCTTTATCATCCATGTGTCTTCTGATGGGGATTTATTCATTAAAGAGGTAAATAATGCTTAGTAAACAACGTTAAGTACTTGATAAATTTCCTCCAGTACTGATAAAGCATCCATGAAGTTCTGCAATTCGAAATGGTACATAGTTTGACATTAATTATAAATTGCTGGCACACTGTTTAAATTTAAGCGTTATACTCTGGCATTCATAACAAAGCCAAGGACAAGATTAACTTCTTTCAACATCCTCAAAATCTGCCACAGGTGATGCAACTAATCTTCTCAAGGAATGTTGATAACAAAGTTGTCTAAGAATAAATTATAACTTGAGCTAAAATAATGCAATGAATCATTTAGTATATTCACAAGTTAAAAGTGCATAGCATAGTTGAAATGGCATCACTAAAATTCGATCATAGAAATATGTTGAATGCAGCCTCCAAGATTATTTTTCTCTGACCAAAAACTAGCTGTAGAAAATCTCAAAGGCAGACAAGAAGTACATGTCCAGCCATATCCAGATGATATAGTTTCAAAAGTGCTAACATGAAGCAAAGCGATTTAACTTTTAAATAAAATGACATGGTGCCACCATGATTTAAGATGCTCAAAGGAAGCTCATAGGCTGAGATATTTAACTTGACCCCAACTCAATTATTAAAAGAGGTGGACAAATATCTAGGATTTTACAAGTATGGGTAAGACTTTAATATAAACTATGGAATTTTACAAGTATGATAAAATTAATAGACAAATATCTGGCTCATATTATCATATTGGCTTTTATAATTGAATGTTTCACGCTCAATAAACCCAAATTGCATAGGTAATCATACAGCTACCAAGTCAATATAAAACTTTCCCTCTATCAATAATTTATCAAATTTTACTGTTTCAGATACAATTTTAGTGTCAAATGTGGGTAATGTTTATGAATAAGATACATGCATTGTGCTTAATTGCCGAAAGAACGCATCTTGAACTTAGAAATTCTTCATATACATATATAATTCATTTATGTCTCCTACATTCCTATCGCACAAAGCATTTTTTAAGGCTTTTATCTCTGATTTAGAGCATCTCAATCTCATTCTTCCTTTCTCAAAGAGATGGGTAGTAGTAAACCCTAGAACTACAAATGCTATGATGGTATATACAATTCAATTCTCATTTTTGTGTTCTGAACCTTTTTAAATCGGCTGCACCCAACCAACCTGCTTTTGAGAAGTTTGTAGTTCCTGTGCTAAATTGCAGGTTTCGTATATACAAAACCAGGAATTTTAATAATCACAATTTATGAGAGTTTCATACATACAACCCAGAGTGTTCGTAATACGATCAAAGTCTTGAAAATTTTGTACATACAAACCTAGCAGATAG
Organism: Gastrodia elata; assembly: GCA_016760335.1. Classification (NCBI taxonomy): domain Eukaryota; kingdom Viridiplantae; phylum Streptophyta; class Magnoliopsida; order Asparagales; family Orchidaceae; genus Gastrodia; species Gastrodia elata. Next base: position 8,593,033 of record CM028682.1, on the reverse strand, counting down.
TATATAAGAATGTGCCATCAGTTGAATGCAATCAAATGGGCTCATTAAGTAATGGATAGCCCGGATCATAACCCCTAGTTTCTAAAAGTCTTTCCGTTGGTTTTGGGGAGGTTTTTCCAACCCTCACACCTCTCCTTCTCTCCAAACCCTAAAACCCTTCTCTTCTTTATGTTCCTTCATCCCTCAAGCTAACCATAGCTGCCACCTTACCACTAATCTCCTTTCTCCTTCTTCTCACTATGGAGCTTAAAAGAGCTAATGGCAGCGCAAGAATGTGTCGTGGAGCTTGTTTAGTGAGTGATAATTTCACAAGGAGTTTAGTATCTTCTTCCCTAAGCTTTATAGTTCTAATAGATTATTCAACTTTATGCTTATCCTTTAGTTGTTGTAGCATATTTAAAGCTTATATTTTGTTGTGAAACTTCATTCTCTCATTATTAAAATGATTTTGTTCTGTTTAGCCATTTTTGTTATTATAAGATGAGAAATCCTCCCCCTTATTTATTTAATATGCATACTTGTGATTTTTTTTAGCTTAGATTTGTGAATATCAAATTGTGAAACACAATTTTATAGAACTCACAAATAGTTTCATACCTACCAGGATTGTGCAGAAGTTGGCGTTTTCTTTTACCAACATTTTTATCTGTGAAACTAAAATTTTCATAAATATGAAATCTAAAATATTTGTATATATGACTGATTAATGACTGAAAGATAAGCAAGGACAACCATAGGCTATGCAAGCCTTCGATTATAGTTTGTCCATCTAACTTTGTTTTAAAGGTTACTGAGAATAAAATATTTGAAATAAAGTTGGCAGTATTTCTGTAAATAAATGTAATGCCAAATAAGCATGTTCTTTTATAAAAAGGAATATTAAATTAGAACAATATGAAGCATATTTTGGGACAATTGGGAAATACTAAAAAATAACTAATGCTTTTGGTTTACAAACAAATAACAAGCATATGTGGCACAAACTTTAAATTCAATATAATGCATTAGGTGATAGAATAGGCAAGAATATTCTATTTTGTTGTAAGAGACTACGGATTTCAATATTTTAGAGATTTTTTAATCCCATTTTGATTAGCTTTTTATTTTATTACATTACACAACATGATCCATAGGCTTACAGTGACCGACCAAACCTAAGGACCACATATTTTGTAGACGATCCCCTCAAAGAAGATTGATATGTCTGATTAGGAGAGCTGCTTGTTTTTAAGTTAGATTATGGGGTATTCCATCACATTTATGTTCTACACTATCATTCTATTCAAGTTCCAATCTCACCCATCGCCTAATATTGGATTGTAAAATAATTAAGCTTCTTTTAGGTTAGATTTTGAGGTCATTAAATTTCATTTTTTATTTGCATTATTGTCTTCTTTTGGTCTCGATCTACACATCCATCACAATAAACAAGTCTAAACTACAATTCATAAAATATGATAAAAATAACAAAATATTATGGTTCTATTCAGTTTTTGTTCCATATCCAACTGTATAGTTTTACTTCCATACAATTTTGACATTTGTTTTTGTTACCATTTCTACTCCACTTTGCATTGCTAGTAGAGATACTATAATAAATTTTAAGTGCTTATGGATAACTGATTTACATCAAATGTTCAAATGTTCATTCCTCACCTTAATTTTATTTTTTATAGAGTATAGTAAGTTGGTTCCCTTCTAAGAATTAAGTGCCAATAGAAGTTAGGATATGATGGGCTCTTCTCAACCATTTTAGTCAGAATATTGAAGGTATAAATACATGTGATGACACTGAAACAAAAAGGAGGCTCCAACAAATAAATGATACTTCTATTTTTGAGTGTATTGTTTTGAGTTGTGTTTTGAGTGGCCTTGTAATCATAATTTTTTGTTACTTTTGAGATATGTTGTAGTGAATACATTTGGTCTTTAGAGAAATTTTATTGTGCCCTAAGATTTTATTAAGGTTTTTGTGATTTGAAAGTTTCTAAATGTTGCCTTTTATTTTCTGCTCTATTATATATTTGTAGTAACCCTAAGTTGTTACCTTGTATAATCTATGTCAATTAGATACTAAACCTTGTGTCATTAAGTTCTAACTATCATTAGGACCAAATCCTAAAAATTTGGGATTCATCAGAATCTGTTTGGATCAATTGGCTAATTAGTCAATTTAATGACCTAAAAAATTAGTTAAATTAAATGAATCTCCAAATCAAATTCTAACTAGTTTTTTAAATTTATCATTCCCAAATTAGCTAGGGGTAAAATTTTAAGAATTTTTGCAAGACATTTAGATCTTAGTTTAATCAAAATTTAATTGGAAAAATTGCACAAAAGGGATTATAATATCCAATAATTTCATAATAAATCTTTTAACAGTCGGCTCCGCGGGCGATCCGCTGTGGCGCCCGGTCCACGCAACAGTGGATCCAGCGCCATCTAGTTGTCCATCCGTGTGGATCAGACGACCTAGATCAAATCGCACTCTGATCCTCTATCAGCCGCCGAGTCGCGCTTGTGATCCAATACTGAGATCCTATCTTCGCTCGGCCATTACGCCTTGATGCATTAGGGTTGTTCCGCCTTTTCCTTCTATCAATCAGACGATCCATAGCGCTCCTAGTAATGTTCAGCTTCGTCCCAATTGCAAACTACCCCCAACAGCGAAGATCCTTCGTACGAAATGCGTCAAGCCTATCCCCCACTCCCTGTCCACCTAAAATCCATGGCCTGACCTTCCCGAGCCTCCCCAGTCTATTCAAAGGCCACCTGAAGCTTCAATGAGCTCCTTTGCTCACTGAGAAGGCTTCAGACCTCTAGCTGCTTCACGAATTTATTCCAAGTTCTTCCATGTTGCAACCAGCCGATCCGGCAAACTCCAGCCCCAATTCTTAGCATTGCAGCGGGTGTGACTCGACTTTCGAGTCCCCAAAAATCAACTGGCAGTTCAAGGAAGCTCCAGCGATTGAGTCCAGCCACTGGCCTTTACCCAATTGCCTGCAGTCCGTCAGCGTCCCTTGCGATCCAGGTACTCCTCTACCAGAGTACTGAACCCCCTACACTTGTGTTTGATTGCATTAATTGCAATCCCAAATTAGCCTAGATCGATTGCTAACGTCTATCGGGTTCGATTGAACCCAATTGAATGGCAATCAGCTCGAGCATGTACAGTGAAGTACAGTGCCCGAGCCCTATAAGGTTCCAGAGATCCTGCTAATCTCCCGGCCCGTTGAAGCATTCTTTATGTCGGCCTTAGCCCAAGGAATGTGCTGGGAGGTTAGCCAGCTCGATTGGTTGACTGTGGATGGAGAATTTCCCTTCCACAGTAAATCCTAGATTTTAGAAACCTAAATTTAGGATCGAACGACTGGGTGCATTCCAGATAGGGTTTTGAATCCCATCGTGTAGAATTTGACCTTAGGATTCTTTTGGGCCATTGTATGCGAACCCTAACGCTCTGTATCGGGAATTTAGGGTTTTCCTAAAACCCTAAAATCCAGATACACTTCTTCGTCCGTCATTACGAAGAAGAACAGTGCGGGTTAGACCGCCCACAACCCACACTGTCTGATAGTAGCAGGTCGTCGGGTCCCGAGTGAGCCGCGTCGTCCCGCATAAGGCAAACCCGTCGGGTCTCGGCCAACCCGACAAAGCCCGAGCGCCAAAATTAAAAAAATGTAAATAAATTTTATGTATCCTAAAGTTCAAACCATATAAAATTAAATGAAAACTAGGGTTTGATTTATTTCAATCAATATGCATCAAAAATTTATGATCTTGTATACTATTTTGATCAAAAAAAATGTAGAACAATAATCTGCAATACGCTTTTATTCTATGTGAGTAGTTTTCTTAATTATGCCTTAATTATTCAAGAACTTGATTAGTGAATATTAAGTTAAATACTTATCCAAATTGAATGATTATGATCTTCTTTTCTTCCTTATATAGAGGAGAATCTAATTATAAAAGTAGAAACATTTTTCTATACATAAATTTGCTAATCACTCACTATTGCCTCAAACCTGGATTAGTGAATAATAAACTCATTTGTGGTATGAATTGAGTGATTTAAGTGTCTAATGATTCATTAAACAATATAAAACCTAATTATAACTTAACATTCCATTTTTGATGCTCAATTTGCTAATCACCTTTAATTAGCTCAAAATCCTAATTAATAAATATTAAGTAAACCACTTAGCCAATTTTAGCCTACTTAGTGTCTAAATTCTCATTGAACGATAAGGAATTGTTTAGTATTGATAAATCATATGCTTGAACGCAATTGCATATAATAGACCTTAAGACCCTTAAGGTGTTTAATTAGATCAAGGACTTAAGACTTAGTATTAAGTCTCAAATCAGTATAATTCTCCCCAAAAATTAGTAAACTAAATATTTAGAACATTTAGTAGATTTATTTAAAAGCATTGACAAATCTCAATATCAAGGAGCATTTAATGAAATAATTATTAACCCTTAAGGATAGTATAAAGAAGAGAACTTATGTCCTTGTATATAACACTTAGATTAAGATAATGTCTAATAATAGCAAGGATTCTTGATCATTTAGGGCTTATTATGATTGACATTTCACTCTTAGAATCTTAAATTAATATTTGAAGAGGTTAGAACCATGGTAGAGACTACTAAATGATAAGCTTAGATAAAATATTGCATGAACTATAGTTAAGATAAACCTTTGAGGTAGGGTGACTTATTTGTGATACTCGAAGGTAAAACCCTATACTCACCATGTGAACCCTAAGGATTGAACCTACTTCTTGTGGTAGCTACAGCCAAGTGGAAGTAAATTGAACCTACATTTGGTGGCAGTAATTCGAAATGAAGGATTTAGGTGATTATTATCTTAGGATCCGTTAGCAATGCAATTTGGAACACACCTAAGATTTGTTAGTGGTACAATTCGGAGTACACCTAGGATCTGTGGGATACAGTCTAGCATCAAGGTTATGCATACATGCGGCATATTTAACATACTCAGATGCATATTCAGTTGGCATACATTATAATTCAGTTTCACACTTTATTCAGATTATAGCCTTATTTTCAGTTATCTAATTTATAACATGTTTGCTCTATTCCCAATTTTATCCAATTTCAACTGTAGTTTAATTTTCATCAACTTTGATTTATAGTACAGCTTTACTTTCAATTTATGCAATTTTTATTTTGTTTTACTATCTATTTTGTTGTTATTTTCAATGTTGAATAATATCCCTTAAATGATAAGAAATTCTGTAATCAGCCTAAATGTACTTAGATTTATTGTCTAACACAATATTTTCTCTTTTTATGCTTAGCTCTGGCATGTAAAACCAACATATCAGGCTTGGAGCAATTTGAGGAGCCTACTTTCGAGGAGGTCCAAGAGTTTCAGAAGGAGATAGAATAGCTGCAACTGCTAGATTGTTGATCTTTAGTATTTTATTGGCGAGATGAGAGACCTATATATATTGAACATTTAATTCTAATTTATAATAATTAACTCTAGATGTATTTTCATTTTTCTTTTCTGAGATAAATGTTTATTTTAGCTTCTGTGGTGAATGTTATGGATGAATGTTTAGCTTTCGCACTTTGATTTCATATTATCTTATACTCAGTATTGTGATGTGATCTTTCCATTATTAATCCTATCTCATATTCATTGACGATCCTTATAAGTTAAACACATCGCCAATGCATAGGGATAAGGTAACTAATACTTGAGATAAAAATCATAATTATCTTAAGGATTACTCTCAAATGTAGCATCTTGGAGAGATAACTAATTTGATCCCAATCGATTTAGCAGGAGAGTTGAGTTGATGACGGGTCAAGATGGGTTTTCTTCCCGCAGATGTTCTGGGTCATTCGTCGGCAGTTAGCCCGGGCCATCACAATATTGATCACCTAAATCCGAATAGATTCACTAGTTTTCACAATCTCTTTGAATCTAACATGACAAACTACATTTAATTATTTCCCTAAGTGATAATTAGAATGTGAGGCTCCACTATAGACTTTCAATTATTTGATATTGTTAATCCATCTTCATTCTTTGAGGATTTATTAGTAGAGAAACAAACAAATTTTGGAGTTCAGAGTTAGCCCAAAAGGCATCAAAAAATACAAGAACCAGTAGAAACATCTCTACATAAGAGACGTGTTTCAACATCACTATTTTAGTATGGTTTCAATTTATAATTTCCAAAATATATTACTGATACTTATGGATTCTAAATGCAATTTATAAACAATTGAGTTGACATTTCACAATATTTTCTATAGAGATCTTCCAATCTTGAATAATCATCAAAATTTGAGTTTTCAGGTCATGAATAATGGGAAGGTATGTTTTAAAGAAAAATTGATTACTTAGTGAAAATCTTGACCTCTAGGAATATGATGGCATACCCTAAGGTAGTTGTTCAACATAAAAGACTTGACAGGAGACCAATAACTATGGAAGCTCAAAAAATGCTTGATCTTTAAAGTGCATGAAGTGAATGCATTTGTGGGTCTACCAAAGTTTTGACAATCCTTTCATTAAGCTACACTTGGCAATGCAACAATAAAATAAAAGTTGACTCACTCCCCAAACTATAAAAGAAAAAAGTATGAGCCAACTGGATATCTAAACAAGTAATTATCAACTGAAGATATTTTTAATTATGTCTTAACTTAAATGAGGTCGTGGGTAAGACCTTAATTGAGCTTAATTTGATAGCATATTATGAAAAAAAGATTATAAGATGCTTTTTGAACTTATCCTGAATCATTGAAATCAGCTCGATAGCCCCTAAAATGACAAAGGACAATGGGCAGTGCCACACCTGTGAGGACCCGGTGCCGGGTCAGCAGGAGCAGATCCAGCACCGGTTTGCTTGTGGAAAAGTAACAGCAACAACACAAGCAACAAGTCCTCTAGCCGCAGAATCATAGAGTGATTTAAGAGACAAATATAAAAATATCAAACATAACTCATTTATTCATTAATTCATGAGTCTTGGATACATAAATTAAAATAAAAAAAAATTACAAACTTTTAAAAATATAAAGTCAAAAAAAGAAAGCAGAAGATCAGCATGAAGCAGTATCAGCTCTGCTTGGTTCTTAGCACATTTCTTCAAGGACAAACTCCTGATCTGGGCACGTTTCAAAAGTGCGGGCATTCGAATGCCAGTTAGTTGTGAAATTAAGCATTGATAGATGTCGTTTTTACAAATGTTAAATAATAAGAAAAAATAATCAATATTTGACAGGAAATAAAAGCTGTACAAATTTATCCCTGCAAACCTGTTTCAATTGCACTTGAAACTTAGCATAAAAATAATTGCAGTCACAAAAATAAATACGAAATTTTTATGATATCTGAGACAAAATATGATTTTGTTGGGCAAGTACAAAATCGAGGAAAAGAGTGGTTCATTTTTATTTTACATATCTCAACTCCCCTCTATACCTGCCCCTCAAAAGCTTATCAGTATAGGCTCCTTATAACTCCCGATGTCGGACAGCCCCGTCCTAGCGGTTGTTTGATCAGACAAAAAGTATAAAGCAACATGGAACCCTTGCTTCTCACTTATCCAAACTTATTCATATATCATTTTATGTGACTTTAAAAAAACACTTTTATCAAATTTGTGCGATGCTGAGCAGAAAAAGCATATTTAAACAGAAGTAATAAAAGACATCTGGTACCTTGTTCCTTATGTTCGAAAGTTTAGCAGTTCGACAGTTCGGATGAGTGATAGTTTGCTCAATCTGCATTTAAGTTTTGGATATTTTTAAATTAGCTCTCAGCCAATATTTTTAGGAGTAACATTTATTTTCATTTCGATTATGTTCTTCTTTCGCTTTCTTGAAGTCTGACTTTAAGATACTGCAATGGTAGTAATGTTTATTATAGCGTTTAATAAGTCGCTGAGGATAGTAATCATATTTGATACAATTGTTATCATTATTTTAATGACAAAAATAATATAGGAATGCAGGAACGTAACAAAAATGACTGTCAAAATGAAAAACGCTTAAACTGAAATTATAATCATTTTATAACATATGTATAATTTTTATTATTAATTAATGAGAACCATATTAATGTGAATGACGATATTATATTCTTTATTATTATCTTAAATATTAAGTAGGTATAACTTAAAAGAACATAGAAAATTCTCCTCTTTTCTCTTCCTATTTCTTTATCTTTTAAACTTATCATCTTACCTTTAAGATTAGGATTGCCGGAAAGTGGAGGGAGGTCGAAGTGGGTTGCTGGCCGGGCTGTTGGCCGGAATGGGGTAGTCGGACGGCTGGTCGAGGGCTGGCTGAGGTGGCAGCAGCAAGGGGCTGGCTGGAAAGGGCTGTTGGTGGCCGTCGAAGGCTGCCAAAAGCTGCTGGAGCTGCTGGAGCTGCTGGAGGGGACTGCCGTGGGGAAGGGAGGCTGACTGGGCTGCTGTGAGGGGGAGGAGGGGCTGCAGGAGGGGGGAGGAGAGGGCTGGTTGGCTGCTATCTATGGTTTGGAGGAGGAGAGGGGTTGTGTGAGGGAGGAGAAGGAAGGGGGGGCGTTTAAGTAGAGGAGAGGAGGGGCTGAGGGGGGTCGGCCAGGTGGGCCGACCAGCTTGCGCCAAAAACGGCGCAGGCGGCCCTCCCTGGCGCGGAACCTTCCGCGCCATAAGCCCTGTCGGGCGCGGGTCGCAGAGGGGGGGGCGCTAACGAGGGGGGGATTAGGGATTTGGAAATAATAAAAATAAAAACTTATATAATGTTTAGAGTTAAAATATTCGCATTTATCGCCGTTCGGCGTCCGAATACAACGAAACTTGGCACCGAGGTGTGTTACGACATGACGAACACCCTCGCGCCAAAAAAATTTCGATTTGGACCAATATTTTATTTTTAATTAATTTCTGAAGTTTAAAACTTAAAAAATTAACCACGATAAATCCAGCGCTCAGAATTTGATGAAACTTCTCGAGCAGCCTTTAAATAATATACTTAACACAACGACACTGAAATCGATGAATTCCGACATATATTTCAATATTTTGATTTTTTAAGATTTAAATAATTCAGAAAATAAAGTGAGAGCTTTCGTTATTCGGATTTCTCCCAAACTATGGCACTTTGATCTTAAAAATTATTCTTATCTATGGGTATTTTTGTTTGCCTTAATTTAAAATTCCCCGGAGTTTTGATGTCTGAAGCGGGCTCTGACCTAATTTTGAAAAATAACGAAATTGGGTCGTTACAAACTCCCTACTTAAAAATGATGTCGTCCTCGACATCACGCAAACAAAACTTAAATATGGGTGAGATTAATACCTGATACTACGTCGTTGTCTCCAAGTGCTAAGACTGGAGTGAGCGTGTAAATTCTTGCGGGAGCAGAGTTACGAGGTGCGGGTCCTTTTCTTTGGTTGGGTGTCGGCGCAGTTGGTGGTCTTTGGGCGTTGGTTGGTTCTGGGGCAACTCCTCTTGTTTGGGCATGAAACGGGGTTACAGCAGGTGTGGTGTTTGTGCCTCTTATGATGGTCACTCCATCTATCGTTCTTACGGATCGACAATCCCGAATTTGGTGGCCGGGCTTGCCGCACAGAAAACACCTTCTGCCATTGTGGTAGCACTTGCCGTATGGATGAGGTCTCCAACAATTTCCTCCTAATCCTTGACCGAAATTCTCAAAAGTTAGTTGGAAGATTTTAGCAGATGGGTTGTGTTGTTGTCTTTTGAAAGTCCCTTGGTCCTCTGTGGGACGATCATGTCTCTTCCCTTGTCCTGTGTGATTAGAAAGTGTGTTATTTTCTTCGTGTTCCATATTTAGTGCGCATTCTAGAAGTTCGGAGAAACGAGCATGTCTCAATGGAAGTATGCTCCAACGAAGGGTGTCTTTCATCCCTGATAGAAAATAGTTACACCTTGCTTTCTCTGTACTTATCAGGTTCTAAGCATACCTTGATAATCTTGTGAACTCAGCCCCATAGTTGGCCACGGAGTTGCTACTTTGAACCAATTTCATTAATTGGTTCTCCATATTGCTTTGGGCAGCTTGCGGGACATATTTGGCTCGGAAAGCTTCTGAAAATGCTTCCCAACTTATATTCTCCAATTCTATATTAGTGAAATCGGTGTTGACGACAAATTCCCACCAACGGTCAGCTTCGCCTTTAAATAGTTAGCGAGTCACACGCACTGCTTTTTCACTTGGACACTCCATACTTTCTAGTGTCTTTTCTATTTCTCTCAGCCAGTCTTCTGCCTCCATAGGACAAGTAGTCCCATGAAATACTGGTGGATTTAATTTAAAAAAAAAAATTGGAGGATTCCCTCAGAACGATGCTTTTGAGGTGATTGAACAGAGTTTGCTAAAGCAATTTTCTTTTGATTTGCTAGGAGCTCTAAGACGGCTTCCATGAAGCGGTCGTTGGTACTTCCTGAAACTTCTAATGATATAGGTGCCATAATTGGGATTTCTGATGGTATGCTCAGAAATCCTTCATCCGAATCCATCTTTTTGCTTAAAGTTGAAAGCTTCAGTTACTTAGGTTTATGATATCCTTCTCTATTCTCAAAGTGAATTATAATTTGACTTTTATATATTATCTCTTAAGCTTAGACTCAATCCTGCTCTGATACCAACTGTGAGGACCCGGTGCCGGGTCAGCAGGAGCAGATCCAGCACCGGTTTGCTTGTGAAAAAGTAACAGCAACAACACAAGCAACAACAAGTCCTCTAGCCGCAGAATCATATTGAGTGATTTAAGAGACAAATATATAAACATCAAACATAACTCATTTATTTATTAATTCATGAGTCTTTGATACATAGATTAAAATAAAAGAAAAATTATAAACTTTTAAAAATATAGAGTCAAAAAGGAAAGCGGAAGATCAGTAGGAAGCAGTATCAGCTCTGCTTGATTTTTAGCACCTTTCTTCAAGGACAAACTCCTGATCTGGGCACGTTTCAAAAGTGCGGGCATTCAAATACCAGTTAGTTGTGAAATTAAGTACTGATAGATGTCGTTTTTACAAATGTTAAATAATAAAAAAATAATCAATATTTGACAGGAAATAAAAGCTGTGCAAACTTATCCCTGCAAACCTATTTCAATTGCGCTTAAAACTTAGCATAAAAATAATTGCAGTCACAAAAATAATTACAGAATTTTTAGCGCTTGATATCTGAGGCAAAATATAATTTTGTTGGGCAAGTACAAAATCAAGGAAAAGGGGTTCATTTTTGTTTTACATATCTCAACTTCCCTCTATACCTGCTCCCTCAAAGGCTTATCAGTATAGGCTCCTTATGACTCCCGATGTCGGACAGCCCCGTCCTAGTAGTTGTCTGATCAGACAAAAAGTATAAAGTAACATAGAACCCTTGCTTCTCACTTATCCAAACTTATTCATATATCATTTTATGTGACTTTAAAAAAATACTTTTATCAAATTTGTGCGATGTTGAGTAGAAAAAGCATATTTAAACAGAAGTAATAAAAGACATCTGGTACCTTGTTCCTTAAGTTCGAAAGTTCAACAATTCGACAGCTCGGATGAGTGACAGTTCGCTCAATCTGCATTTAAGTTTTGGATATTTTTAAATTAGCTTTCAGCCAATTTTTTAGGAGTAACATATATTTTCATTTCGATTATGTTCTTCTTTCGCTTTCTTGAAGTCTGACTTTAAGATACTGCAATGGTAGTAATGTTTATTATAATGTTTAATAAGTCGCTGAGGATAGTAATCATATTTGATACAATTGTTATCATTATTTTAATGACAAAAATAATATAGGAATGCAGGAACGTAACAAAAATGACTGTCAAAATGAAAAACGCTTAAACTGAAATTATAGACATTTTATAACATATGTATAGTTTTCATTATTAATTATTGAGAACCATATTAATGTGAATGACGATATTATATTCTTTATTATTCTCATAAGTATTAAGTAGGTATAACTTAAAAGAACATAGAAAATTCTCCTCTTTTCTCTTCCTCTTTCTTTATCTTTTAAACTTATCATCTTACCTTTAAGATTAGGATTGCCGAAAAGTGGAGGGAGGTCGAAGTGGGTTGCTAGCCGGGCTGTTGGCCGGAATGGGGTGGTCGGACAGCTGGTCGAGGGCTGGCTGAGGTGGCAGCAGCAAGGGGCTGGCTGGAAAGGGCTGTTGGTGGCCGTCGAAGGCTGCCGGAAGCTGTTGGTGGCTGCTGGAGCTGCTGGAGGGGACTGTCGTGGGGAAGGGAGGCTGACTGGGCTGCTGTGAGGGGGAGGAGGGGCTGCAGGAGGGGGGAGGAGAGGGCTGGTTGGCTGCTGTCTATGGTTTGGAGGAGGAGAGGGGTTGTGTGAGGGAGGAGAAGGAAGGGGGGTGTTTAAGTAGAGGAGAGGAGGGGCTGAGGGGGGTCGGCTAGGTGGGCCGACCAGCCTGCGCCAAAAACGGTGTAGGCGGCCCTCCCTGGCGCGCAACCTTCCGCACCAAAAGCCCTGTCAGGCGCGGGTCGCAGAGGGGGGGCGCAAACGGGGGGATTTGGAAATAATAAAAATAAAAACTTAAACAATGCTTAGAGTTAAATTATTCGCATTTTTTCGCCGTTCGGCGTCCGAATACAACGAAACTTGGCACCGAGGTGTGTTACGACATGACGAACACCCTCGCGCCAAAAATATTTCGATTCAGACCAATATTTTATTTTTAATTAATTTCTGAAGTTTAAAACTTCAAAAATTAACCACGATAAATCCGGTGCTCAGAATTTGATGAAACTTCTCAAGCAGCCTTTAAATAATATACTTAACACAACGACACTGAAATCGATGAATTCCGACATGTATTTCAATGTTTTGATTTTTTAGGATTTAAATAATTCAGAAAATAAAGCGGGAGCTTCCGTTATTCGGATTTCCAAAACTATGGCACTTTGATCTTAAAAATTATTCTTATCTAAGAGTATTTTTATTTGCCCTAATTTAAAATTCCCCAGAATTTTGATGTCTAAAGCGGGTTCTGACCTAATTTTGAAAAATAACGACATTAAGTCGTTACAACACCAATCCCCTAACAATAAAGAAAAAAGGGAGTCAATGCACGAAAAGTTGTGGCTTTTAAGAAGGAAACCACATGGAAGGCTCAAATAAAGAAATATGCAATAGGACCTCGCCAATCAACTTCCTTAGCAAAATTCCCATCTTTTCTCAAGCAGTAGAGGAAAACATCCCCTTATGAGACAAAAAGAAAAAAAAATATTCTTTTGGATTACTATATTTATCACATGCATAGGCTCATTTAGTAAAACAGATGCTAACATTTGCTTTTAATATTTAAATGCAGCTAATCATGCAAATGAGTCAGTCGATAATGGTAACAATACTGGAGCTAATGAATTCAATAAGACCATCAATTTTGATGTTGATCAAGGCATCGAAGCTGAGGACTTTCCCAAATCAATCAAAAAAAGGAATGACTCAGGTTTAGATTCTCACGCCAGCTTTGCTCCAAGAGAAGCCAAAGAAAATAAATTTCAAATAGGCCATTTCAATGAGTATATTAGAATTAAGTTGAGAAAATAACTAAGCATGTTACAAAGAACTTATGAATCCCATGTCAAAGGAACTTAAAAAAATTTAAGTTTTACAAGATGCAACCATGTGTTCGAAGTTTGGAGCAAGCGCCTTAGATGGACAAAATAAATACACCTGACTAAAAGATCTTTTTAAGAACAAGATGTATGTAGATGGCAAGAAAAATAAGGCCAATGACACAAAAAAAAAATGCTTAAGGACAAGGTTTCATGTTTGAAAGAGAAGCCAAAAGAGGCTAACTCAATCATAAAGATAAATGAAGCAAAGCTTACTTCCCAATCATTCTTTGAGCTTTCCATATGACAATCCATAGTGGCACATAGTAGCACGGTGTACTCAGCCCACCAGATCTAATCGCTTTAGATTCGAGGGTAGACATCACCTCTATAGTCTAATAAAGATATCAAATCTAACAACCAATAAGCTAATACCTTTTACCAATATAACAGCAATGGATATAATGGTAATATCCATATTAATTTAAAGTAACTTTTTATATAATTTAATTCCTTGATCACGGCTAGAGAGGCTGCAGGTTTCTTGATCACGGTTGCAAATTTCTAGAGCAGATATAGGATTCTTGATCACGGCTAGAGCGGTTGATTTTTGGTTGCGGTGGGCTGATAGTTTTTCGTTTGAAGCTTGGATTAGTTCTTGGGTCGATGAAGAGGGTGCTAAGATATTAGACGAGTTCTTGAAAACGGAGAGTCAAATGCTCTGATACCATGTGAAGAATTGAGAGACCACTAAAATCTAGAATTAGAGTATATTTTCACACTAACTTTACAAGAGGTGAAGCTCTCTTTAGATAAGGAGAGTCTAATAGTAAATAGAAGCAATTGATCATATCCACATATCAAGAATGTGATTAATGAATGAGGTTAATCTCATGTGAGCTTAGTCATCTTATTAATTTTGACCCATAAGAATCTTCTAAGATCTCATATGTATTTTTAAATAAATAAAGCATGTATAAGAAAACATAAGCTTAAATTAATTACAAGTATTTAAAGATCCCTTGTATATATGTGTAAGAAATTTTTGCAAACATAATCAAGATAGTTTTTACAAGGATGCTAAGTAAAGATTCGTTGATAAAATAAATTATGCAAGAATACTAATAATCACTCGTTTTTTAAGGATTGTCTGAAATAATCCAAACAATCATCTAAGATGATCTAACAAACATAAAATTCAATTTTGATGACAAAAATGTTATGCACGAAATCAAAAGTTAAATATTTCAAAAAAAAATGTTTAGAAAATTATGACATTGAGTTATATTTTGTGTGATGTGTTACAACAAGGGCATGGGTAGCCATATATTTATTGTGATCTTGTGCAAGAAGAGGAGTGAAAATCATAAATTGGTATTGGAACTGTCTATTCTAGAACACCAACACTTTATATATGATATTTCCTCAAACGCATTGTGTCTGTGGGCAGTTATGTCGATGGTTGCACGCTGTTCACTATATAATTTGTGGTCATGAATACCTGGCATTCATATTTATTTTCCGCAATGTTGTTTTAATCTAATAGTCCAACCCACACAGCCCATCTTAAAAGGTCAAGTAAATATTCCTAAATAAATGTTATGATGAAATTACTTAACGAAAAAGGCTGAACTTATCTGTACTTGTGAATTAAGCTACAGATTATACCCATTTCAAAATTTAAGCTTAGAAACTATAGTGGCAAGAATTTTTCATATAAATCATATTTTCAGTGCATTTTTATTATTTTAATAATACTCTTTAGTTTTATAACTTTTAGCATATCATACATATCGCCTCTTTTCAGTAAGTTAAATTTTGAAGTGTTAAAACCCAAATGGCTTTCCAAGTGATTGTGGATTCAAATAGAATGGTAAAGACAATATGATAAGAAAAGATTGTTAAGAGATGACAAAATCAGCATTAATGAAAACTTAGAATCAACCTCCACAAACAATAATGGGGAGATTAAAGTATGAGTGAATAAAAGAGATGAAATGGGAAAGTAGTGGTTATGTCTTGATAGTTAAGAGTGTGAAACGTGATGCATTGTAATTCATGTTACTATGGTACGCCTAATGATTTAAAGTTAAAGTAGACTTCCCTGTTAAGTATGAATGTTGCCTGTGATGCAAATAAATACCTTTGTAAACAAAGAAAGTTTTACCGTTGTTTAACAAAAATTTAAACATAGCTTTATTAAATTGTGAACCTATCTCCTCAGTTCTGAACATTTCCAATAGCCGGTCAAGCTTCCATGTTCAGTTGGGAATGTTGTCTAGGTTGGGTATTTTTTCTTAGCAACAAATGCTCTAATAATTGAGTCAGGCTTCCACAATCATAACAGAGCACAACATTCTCAATTAATCCTGTTAACACTAAGCTTCAATTTATTTATAAGGTCGGCCGTCAGCCTATTTAGCTATTTCTTAACTAGTGTCCGCTAAAATTTTACATCATTGACTCGTACATTATATCCTTTATAATTTACTAAAGTTAGAACTTGAAAATAATATTGGACTAAGCTGAATGAACCATAATGTCAGGATCATACTTCTTCAGGCTGGTTCGGAGATTTCTCTTAAACGAAAAGAAATAAAGTTCTTAAATAGCAATTTTGAAATATGTGATATTACATAAATATCTAGTATTAATCTTTTATACAAACAATTATGCAGCCTCATATGATCATGACACCTATGTAAATCTTGTCTTAATTATATGTGATCTAATTTATAATTTTATCAAGAATAAAATTTTTAATGATTAGGATACTCAACATGAATTAATTAATTTACTAATCCTTTTAATGAAGATTGTACCAATACAATTAATTCAAGTAATATAAGTGAGCTTAATGGTTATAAAAATAGTATCAATTACACTTTCATTCGACATATTAGTAGTGCTTAGATTTAGAATGCCTTAAAGAGGATGAGGGGCAGAAATGTGGTAGGATCGAAAGACATCCCAATCGATGTATGAAAATACTTGGGTGATGAACGAATTTTTTGGCTTAACAAGTTAATTAATGTCATTTTAAAGACAAAAGATATAGTGGAGAAAGAGTATTATTATACTTATTTTTAAGAATAAAGGCAATGCTCAAGATTGTGTAAATTATAGAAGAATCAAGTTAAAGTATCTTATATTGAAACTTTGGAAAGAGTAATTTGATATAGACTATGAAGAGATACTAGTATTTATCAAAACTAATTTGTTTTATGTCAGGTAGATCTATCATGAAGCTATATATATATATATATATATATATATATATATATATATATATATATATATATATTAAAAGATTTAATAAGAAAATCCTGATAATGAAAAGTTCTTCATTTAATTTTTATAAATCTTGAAAATCTTATAATAGTACCAAGAGATTCTTTTGAAAGCTTTGGAGAAAAAAAATTATGTAGCATATATTGATATTATTAGAAATACATATAAAAAGGATGTAACATGTATTCGATTACAAGGTGGCTTTTTCTAATGATTTTCTGTTACTATTAGATTGCATCAAGGCTCGACTTTTAACACATATCTTTTTGCTTTAATTATGGATGTTCTTACTGAGCACATTCAAAAGGAGGTTCCTTGATGCATATCATTTGTAGATGGCATACTATTAAGGGTATTGCTACATATCTCCCATATATCTCCCAAAAAATATGGATAACTAGAATTTAGGGAGCTAAGAGAAATAAAAAAATATTATTAAATTCACTTTTACTTGTGGGGCCCATAAAAAAATATATTTTAAATCTTAAATCCTAATCATCCATACTTTTTGGGAGATGTTTGGGAGCCAAGTAACAATTTTCTACTATTAATGGGATGGAGTTAAAGCAACACTTGAGTTATAGAGAACTACTTTATAATCTAACTATTTCATCTTAGTAGATCTAAAACATATATATGAAATGTAAGCTCAATGGTATTAGAAGCCCTA
This sequence comes from Gastrodia elata, assembly GCA_016760335.1. Taxonomy (NCBI): domain Eukaryota; kingdom Viridiplantae; phylum Streptophyta; class Magnoliopsida; order Asparagales; family Orchidaceae; genus Gastrodia; species Gastrodia elata. The sequence continues at coordinate 8,575,478 of CM028682.1, read as the reverse complement.
ATATCGAGAACATAACTATTAAGGACCATGCCATTAAGAATAAAGCACCCACAGAGATTTGAAGTACGAGGAAAAGAGAATCTATTGTGAAAACTCAAAAAGAGTTTGTAGGGTTTAAAGAAGGCATCGAGATAGTGGCACAAAAAATTTGATGGGTTCATGCTACACCAGGTGTCAAGCAAACCATTGTTGCTACATAAAGCAATTTGACAACCATTATATAATATAGCTAGTATATGCAGATGATATACTAATTACAGAAGATAATATGAGAGCTATTTAGCACTTAAAGGAGCAGCTGTCAAAAGAATACGAGTGAAGAATCTCGAGTGCGCTAAGCAAATTCTCGAAATGAAAGCTTACACGGACATGAAGCGAAAGACTCTAAATTTATGCTAACAAGATTATGTTAAGAAAATTACGTAAAAATTCAACATGGGTATAGTAAAGACTATGAGCACATCGCTGGGGAGTCGCTTTCGCCTTCCCAAGGAACATTCACCAAAGACCGATAAGGACTGAATGAAAATGGCAACTATATGCACCTCAGCAGTCAAAAATCTAATATATGGGCATTTAGATTTCACACATGCTGTGGGAAATGTAAGCAGGTTCATGAGAAATCCATGGAAGTGTATTGGGAGTTGTGAAATTGATCTTTAAATACTTTAGAGGAACCACAGGCAAAGCATTACGCTTTGGAAGATTAGAGGAAAAGCTATAAGGCTTTGTATACTCAAATTTAGCTAGAGATGTGAAGAATAAGAGAAGCACTACGATACTATTATGAGTTAGATTTTAAGGTTGCAAAAGCTTGTTGCACTTTCAACCATAGAAGTGGATTACATCACCACTACAAAAGTAAGCAAGAAAATGATTTGTTTACAAAATTTTATGGTAGAGTAGGGCAAAAAACAGAAAGAATAGCACGTTGCATAGTGCCTACCAGAGCGTCATTCATCTTGCGAAGAATGAAATATTCCATGCTAGGACAAAGCACATTCATCTATAGTATCATTTCATTCTAACGTTTCTAGAGGAAGGGCGTCTAATGCGTGAGAAGATTCGCACCTCTCAAAATCTAGAGGATATGTTAACGAAGACGGTGATGCTGGATAAACAGAAGCTATATTTAGCTTCAGTTGCCTTAATACGTGAAAAGAAGGACGACTAAACCACACCATGCCACTATGGAAGGATTGAAGCTAAGGAGTGAGGCATGAAAAAGACTCGCACTCAAGATAATGCATGAGTAAATGAACACTTGCTATGTTCTTCTAGTTTTGTAAAGTTTCTTTATGTGCTTTCAACTCAAGATGGCATCTTAACTATAGGTTCAAAACCCTATGAGATAAACTTCCAAAGAAGAAGAAACAAATCTAAAATAGAAAATCTGCTCATTAAGGACAATTATTGGTTAATGTAGCTAAAATATATATATTATTTAGGCTCCTATAGAATCTTCCAACATTTATGTTATGTTTATTATCTTGTTTCTTATTTTATAACATTCTTACACTCATCTCAAGCTCATTCTATCCTACAAAACTCTGAAAAAATCTCTTTCAGTTTAACCATGCCATGCTAATCCACTAATAACTAATCATGCAAACTGCTAATCTAGTCTAATCAATTAGTTAACAACAATTTTGTATGCATTTTCATTGCAATCATCTATCCAAGAACAATTTCACTAAGCCTTAGTCCCACTAGATGGAGTTAGTTGCATGTATCCTTTATTGTACACGATCAAATAAAAATTTCTTCCTAAATTCCAAATTAAGAAAATGTTTTCTAATAATTTCTTCTTACAACTTTTTGGTCTTCCTCTTTCTCGTTTAATATGGTAAAATTCATATACTCAATTTTTCTAGTAGAGACATCGAACAGTTTATGCTTAATACGCCCAAACCATCTAAGAAAACATTCTCTAATTTTATCCACTATGGGAGCAACTCCAATCTTGCTATGAATTAACTCATTTTTCATTCAATCCTGTCGAGTATACCCACTCGACCACCTTAGCATCCTAATCTTCATAATACTTATTTTAACAAGTTTCTTCTTTGTTGGCCAACATCAGCTCCATATAACATAGTTGGTCGTATTCCTATCTATAAAATTTTTCTTTACTTTGGATTGAGATTTTCTGATCACACAATACTCTAGAAGTACCCCTCCATTTCAATTAACTAACTTAGTTCCCATTAATCATGTTGCTCTTTATTTCACCATTATTTTAAAATAATTGAAGTAAGGTATTTGAAATTCTCCCTCTTCTCGACCACATAACTCTCAATAGTTGTCCTAATAAATAATGGCTTCTATTACGATTAAATTTGCACTCCATATATTCTGTTTTTGATAAGATGAAAACATTTAGTTTCTAACCCGCTTGCAACCATTTGTTCAAAACAATGGAAATTTTTTAGCGAAAAAATGCTACTTAATATATTTTACCTTCAAAAGTTAACAGTAGAGAAAAATTGAACAAAATGAACAGCAAAGAAAATTTCAAACATTTAATGATCTGTGTGTCGCTAAGTGTCTTCTGTTGTAAAGAATATAAAATTGAAATGACTCAAATTTACACTCCCAAAAAGGGAAAAAAATTCTATAGTAATGCCTAGAATAATAAGAATTTTATAACTCAACCCTACAATAAGTTTAACGTTTAACCTTTCAAAGTGTGAGTAAATGAGATTCATATAATCCGGAAAAAAGAAGAAACCTCATGAATGACTGGAAGAATTTCTTTGAACTATTACAGCATCAGAAATGTGGTACATGTAAGCAAAACACAAGCAAAGTCCCCGGTCTCTATGATCACCCCAGCCTCCCCATCCTTTGAAACCAGCACGATATCCTTCTTGCCTTTTGAATACATACACTGGCCAGTCAATTTTAATATTAGGAATCATATCAATTTTCTTCAATTCAAAATTTGCCTTTCCATTATCAACACACGCATTTTGCTTATCCTGGCCCTGATGCAAGCCGCATTTCCCAAAATGTGCTGCACTCGCTCTAGGTCCCCTTAAACTGTACACAGGAGTTTCAAATGAGGGGTAAACCGTTGACCACATAGTGATATCCCAATTATAATCATCAAACCAACAAAACTCCTTAGCCTTTGCATGAATCTTCCTCCAAACAGTTCTGTTAAATGCATAGCCAACATTCCCCATCTTCTCTGCTATCAAGCTCTCCCAGCCTTCTCCCTTTGAATTAACATCAAAGGGAGCCAAGTTAACTGCAAAGAAATCAGAATATTTCTCCAGCTTCAGCTTCAAGAGCAGCTGTATATTTCGATAAGCATTTGGATAAATGAAATGATCTTCTTCAATGAATAGTATATGTCCCAGGTGTGTCCTTGTCTCTGGCAAGCCATCCCACACAGTGTTCATCATCCACCACCAGTGATGTTTCAAAGACACTATTCTAGGAGATCGATGATTGCCATACTGATCTGCATCTCCGCTGCAATTCTTCTCAGAAGGATCATCTTTATTCTGGCAGTCCCCCTTTGTAACACCTGGAAAGCTATCCAGATACAGGTGTGGCGAATAAGGAGAAAAAATCTGCTTAACCTGGCAAAACCGGATTCTCTGAACAATACTGTCCATCTCAGAGAAGAATCCATCGTGGCTAACTATCAGCATGGTTTCCCCTATCCCTTCCACATCAGCCAAACTCTTTAGCACAACTTGTAGATATTGTGGCCGATTGTGAACATACAGAACAATCTTTACATGGTCCTCTGCTAATTTTGGAAAAAACTCAATGTTCCTTGGGGGTAATCGATTTCTGTTATCCAGTGTACTGGCGAGGTCGCTCATTTTAGGAAGTTTGGGTTTGAAGTCTTCGAAGGTCAATAGTATATGATTGTCAGCAGGTTCCAACATGGTACTCGAAGAGGGAAAAGACCTTTCTTCTTCTGAACTTGATTTGGAGGTGGCCCAATTTGAACTATTTCTAATAAGCAGTAATAAAACCAAAGCAGCAGATATTAGTACCAGAACCAGGGGAAACACCCTCCTAAAGCCGGCATCTATAAATCGGGATCTCTTGTAAGAAGCCATGAACTTAATGAAGCTAATCTCTAAAGTCCCTCTAATTTCCAATAAAAAAAAACAAAAAGAGGGGAATGAAGGAGAGAAAAGTGGCCGGCGAGGACTGGGAGCGAAGCCGGCGGATCTGAGTTTCTCTAGTTGGGCATAATTATAAGAAATAATAATTAATATTTTTTTTGAAGCAGTTGAAAACGCTAATTTTTTTTTAATGAAAAATAAAAAAGTAATTATAGCATCAAACAGAGCAAGCAAGACAAGTAAAACTAGGATTTAGCAATCCTAGACTTCTAGTATTAAAACTGAGCATGAAACATGAGATCAAAATCAAATAATTTATTGAAAACAAAAATTGAGGGGTCTTGTAGTGGTTAATTCGAATAAGCTTTGATTAAATTGGTTGATCAGTTGCTGACCTGAGATAATCAGTTCACGAGGTGAAAGATCACAAGGACTGATGAATCTTAGTGGAGAGTTGCAATAACGGATTTTCAAGATATGGCAACTTTCCTAATTTTCAATTTACAATTGTTAGAAATGTGAATTGCATCTCTAGAAATGTTGTTAAACAACCTACAGTATCTCTCTTCCCATATAGTATGAGTAATAATGTTGATGGATAGTAGGCTGGTGTTCTTCCCAAGTCTTGTAGAGGTGGTGATCCCACTGTCTAGCAATTGAGACAAATACCAGGAATTAGCTAACCCTTGTCAAATGGCATTGAATTTTTAAGAACTTCCAAGGCAAATCGACAATTGAAAAAAATGTGACTATGTGAGTCTGAGAAATAATTGCAGCGATGGCACTTGTGATTAACCACGATGCCTCGAGAAATTAAGATGCCAGCTGTCTTCAAGGAGTTGTTTAAATTTTTCCATTCCGTGCAGGTGTACCGAAGTTTGTGGCCCTTGAACCAAATCTGACTGCGCCAATCAATGTATCTCCGGTCTTCATAGTACAACTTCTTTACTTTCATAAGAGAATATTGCGCCACCTCGAAAGGAAGGTGTAGCGCCCCGCCCCGTCGCCGCGCGCAAAGAATTAAGTATAATCATATCGGCGGCCAAAGCGGTGCGCCACTCGGGGAGGAATATCTCATCTCTCCGAAATGGCTGAAAACTAAGCCCACCTGAAGGGCTACTGACTCAACCTCAAGTGGGTTGAGAGCTAATACTTAAGATAAGAGTAGTATCATTACCCTAAGTATTAGGCAAATACATACATTGGATTTAGAATACGATAGGAATCCAATATATGTATAAAATATCAGCATTTCTAGTATGCTTATCATATCACAATACTAAGTATAAATAGTATAAAAATAGAGTGCAGAAGCTTAAAGCAAACATCCAAAATCATTCATCATATAAGCTGTAGAAAACATTCATCTCAGAAAAGAAAAAAAAGTACATCCAGAATTATTACAAATAGTTTACTAAAATACTAAAGTAAAACTAGGTACTGAACTGAAAATACTAAGCAGAAAGTAAAGCTAGAGGAGAGTCCACTAGTACTCCACGGGCTCCTCCTGAAACTCCTGGGTGTTCTCCTGACCTGTCTCAATATTCTACTCAGGATCTAGCAAATTGTCAGATCCCAAAAGTATCTCGTATTAGACAATAAGTCTAGCACATCAAAACTATTCTAAACAGTTCTAATTATTTACTTAACATTTACATAACATGTATAAAACTACAAGAAAACTGTAATATATCTAAAAATATAAAACTGTATAAAATTGTACAAAACTGAAGTAAAACAAAGTAAAACTGAACTATAACTGAATACTGAAAGTAAACCAAAAATAGTACTGAATCTAAAACTGAGTAATCATATGTAAGTTATGTTGTATATCACTGAAACTGTGCATCTGAATATGCCTCAACACGGTATGCTACTGATATGCTACCAAAATATCACTGAACTGTTATGAGCAGTACGGTCCAATGCCTACATACACCCTGTTGGGAATACTGTTTATTGATGACACTGATGCATCCAGAAATTCCCCCGTCAATGTATGCAATATTCCATAACTCATAGATCATCACTGATACTTATACATCATTCTGATTCTCATACATCATTCTAATATTCACACATCATGCTTATGCTCATGCTCATGCTTCTAAACTACATGAGATAAATCCAGAAAATGCTTTAAAATCTGATAATGAATTCAAAGTTTCCATTGTGCAGAATCCTACTAAAAGGATTCTGACTCCTAAGATTCTAACTGTGGTAATTGGTTAAATTTGAGAGTTTACTTGAAAATCATTAGCTGGGAAGATTGTATACACATATTTAGCATATTTGCAAGAAAGGTAGATTTAACCCTTAGCTTGTTTAAACTGCACTTATCGAAGCGCACTACGATAGGAGGTAGAACCTGATCACAGTTTATATCTCAAGCTAAGCCGTTAAATGCCCTAATTACAAGCATACTTAGTGGTCTAAATGTAGCGTTTGATGTAACGCTTTTCACTTGGGCTTGATGTAGCGCTTTTCGCTTTTCTCCTTCAATCTGTAATTTTTGCTTTTCTTTTGTCTATTAATCAATATTGCATGTAATTTTAAATCACCATCGGGCTCAATCAAGCCCAACCGAAGGTTCTATTTTCGTAAATACACTTAAATTTCACAATTCCCCATATACCTGTTGCTAGGGCATCATCTTTTGATAAGTTATTATGCTCCAATCAAGTTGATTCAGGTACCGATGGAAAGGTCTCGAAGAGAGCTTTCCATCGATATATGGCACCCCCCATGAAGTACCATATTTTGGGAGTTATAGCGTGCCCAAGGTGACCATATTCGTCTTTCCAACCATCCAGGCTACAGGTCAGGCCCGGCTTACGGGTCTGCTTGCGTGCAGCCCGTCTGGCCCGCGTGCAGCTTGTCTAGCCTGCATGCAGCCCACATGGCCCATGTATGGCCCATGAACAGTAAATTACTATTCATACAGTAATTTCAAAATAAAAAATTTACTTAATTAAATTAAAATTTTGTAAAACTTTCCCTCATAACTTTGCAATAACAAATCCAAATACAGTAAAATTATATCTCATTTTGCTCAAAAAAATGCAAAGAATATTATGGCAAGGATAATTTTTCTGTTTGATGCTTAATTTAACTAATTAATTTCTTATGGTAACAAATTACTCCATTAAACCCTAGAATTTCATTTAGTCATAACTTGATCATTTAGAATCCAAATTAGATCATCCAATATACCATTTTGATCAGAAAAGCACAAGAAATACTAATCTGCATGAAAATATTAATTTCTATTATTAAATTTCTTAATTTAGCCTAATTACTCTAAAAATAAATTAGTGAATATTAGACTCATTAATTATCCAAAAATTCAAATTTTAAGTTTTTTATCACTCACAAAATAAAGGAGAGCACATTGGCATAGTAAAAAAAAAATTTATAATTAATTTCACTAATTACTCACTAATTATTCATTAATGAGCTTAAATCCTAATTTTAAGCTTTTTGGACATTTTCATAAATCTCCTAAATTACACTTTTAACCCTAAACCTTATTTTGATCATAACTTAGTCAAAAGACCTCAAAATTTAGAAATTTTAGGTTCTATGGAATCCTTAGGCAGTAAGCAACATAAGTATAATAAAAATTCTAGATTTCCATAAGTACAATTGTTAATCAACTCTTAAGGAGCTTAAATATTAATTTAAGCTTATTAGCCTTAATCCTTAGCCAAATTATGTGTTCTCAGTGTCTAACTTTATATTAGATAATAAGAAAATATTTTGCATTAATAAAATTTAATTTGGAAGTCAAATTCTTAAAATCACTTTTTGGGCACCTTTAAGAGGGGCATTTTGGTCATTTTGGCCAAATATTAAATTAAATAAATTTTAATAAATAAAAATAGTTCTTTATATCTTAAATTAGTAACTTAATAATTTAAAATCAATTTAAAAGTATTTAGATCATTTTTCTTATTTTAGAAACCTAAATTACAAAATTTAGTACTTATAAATCTAATATTACATTAAATAAATAACAAATCATGTTAAATCATAAAATATAAAATTAATAAATTAAATTATTATTTGGCAGATCAAAGGAATTGATTTGGTTATAATTTTTATCAAAACAGTTAGGTACGTAGATGTAACAACCCAAAGTTGTTACCCAGCTTAATTTGAGCCTAATTATATCTTAATTATTATTCTGTTAATTTCATCTAATATTTAGAACTAAACTCTGAAGGTTTGGAGCAATTCAGAGCTAAATCCAATATTTTGGATTATTTTAATATTTAATTAATTAGAAAATTGAGGTATTTATTTTTACCTCAAAATCAAAATCCGACTTCGCGTTGCGATTGTCACCCCCAAATTAGCTAAGGGTGATGTTTTGGATGCGTTTGGAAGTCGTCGAATTTTTACTAATATTTTAATATATTTAAATACCCCAAAAATTAGCATAATTAATAATCATCGGAATCAAATTCTGACTTCACCGTTGGATTCCTCACCCCTAAATTAGCTATGGGTGAATTTTTTGGAATTTTCGGAGCACATTTCAAAAATCTGAATTTTTAAATAATCAAAGAAAATAAATAGGGGATTGTCTAGTCCTAAACTTGCAATTTCCCATATTTTTTAATTCTCTTCAGCTGACAGCCCCCTTCCATTTTTGGCTCCCCCATACCTCCCTTAGGCAAGCATGATGACCTATACTTCCCCTCTCCCTAGGCCCATGATGGCCTAACCCCCTCATCACATCTCACTCACCTCTCTTAAAAGAAAAGCACAACCCTTCCTCCTCCCTTTGCTGTCAAGTAAGCCCTAGAGCTCTCTCCCTTCCCCTCCATTACTGCACCTTGAAGGAGAAGGCTCATTCCCAAGGTCTTGAAGGAAATAAAGGCCCTCCTCTTCTTGTAAGGACTAAGGTACCCATTTGTTCCTCTCCTTATCTCTTTCATGATGCTAAAATGCTTGAATGCACCTTTGGAAGTCCATAAATATGTATGAAAGTCATTAATGCTCTTAAAAGCTTCATAGAAAACTGCTCTGTTTCTCTTGTATTCTGCACACTTTTGCATTTATCATCATTTCTCGTATAGTTAGGAAGCCCCGTTTATGCCAATTTTGGTGTTAATGGAAAGGTATCAAAAAGACATTTTCATTGATATATAGCACCGCTCATGGAACGCTCTGGATTGGAGTAATTGAGCTTGAAAGTAGGCCCTTACGGGTTCGCACCTGGCGAAATCACCGTCTGGCACTGCAATGCTGCAGCGCCCAAAGTTGCAAGTTGGGCCGCTGCAGCGCGCCGTAGCGTGCTGCAACGTGATTTCAGCAAAAACACATAAAAATATTTAATAAAAGTAATTAAGCAGTAAAATGCAAAATGGACCGCTACAACGCGTCGTAGCGCGCTGCAATGGAATCTTGAGCAAAACTTAGGAAATGTGAAAAATAAATTAATTGAACAGTAATTTTGCAAATTGAACTGTTGCCACGCGCCATAGCGGGCCGCAGCGCACCCCAGCGCTAAAAGCGCTACCGCGCGCTGCTGCGCGAAAAGCGCTACAGCGCCCAAACTTGTAAAATGCCCAGAATATTTCTAATACTGCCCAGTTTTGGTTGAAATGGCCAAAACTTCTCCGTTTTCGCATTTTAAGGTCCCTAGGACCCTTGTGGGACTAAATAATATCAAATTTGAACCTATTTCAGCAAAAATTAAACATTACATAAAATTTTATATAAAAATTAAAATTGAAACTTTATCATTTTTAATAAGTGTTCACCACCCCTTTTTGTAACTTAAATGTGTTTTATGTCAAATGCTAAATAATAGAATCTTAAGTGTTTGAGTTGAATAAGTATATTTAACAATTAAGTGGCATGAAACCTAATTCTTTTTTATTTGTAATTAATTGCTAATCCCTTTGGTTTGAATTAGAATTTGATTAGCATTAATTACATTCTATATTATGTCATTTTACATTTATAAACTTTTATAGGATTATGTTAGAAAACTTTAAACATTTAATTGGACACTTAATTGTGTGTAATTGTCATTAAACTAAATTTAAACATAATAATCTTGATAACTTGGTTAAGTAGATGATACTTAATCCAAACCTGAAATTGTTATTAATAAAATACTAATAATATATAGATTTATCATTGATCTTTAAACTAACCTTTGGTCTTAATTGTAGAAAGGTTAGGGGTTAAACCCTAACTTATCTTGATTAAGACCTAAATCTTAATCACTTAATCAATTAACTTGATTAAAAGATAATTTAATTGATATTATTCCAATAATACATCTGATTTAGTATTGATCTTAAATTATTGAATTAGAAGTGCCAAGGTTAATGTTAAATCTGTGTGATTGAACCATCTGAATCTAAATTTTAAATCTTTAATTTTCTTTTATATAAGACCATTATCATAAAATGGATAATAAAATTGTAATAATTTATGAAATGATCTAACTCTAATAAGATCTTTAATTCTATCCCATAATTATATAGTAGAAAGGGGATCAGATGAATTTTAATCATCTGACCTAACCACGTTAACCTAAGTCTAATAAGTAAACCTTAAGGAGTAAAAAAGTGAGATCTTAAGGGTCTTGTTATAGGATCATTGCTAAAATATTTAAGGACCTTAATTATTGATACATTGAGGTAGGAAGGACTTTTGAAACTTATTGAGGTAAGAAACTTAGATGATCCTTCATAACTTTAGAAGTTAAACTTGATACCTTGTGGTAGGAATCACCTAAAGTACTTAAAATGGGACATATTCCTTGTGATAGCAACCTACATTGAGTGATCTTTTGATCATACCCTTGGAACCTTGTGTAGGACACACCTATTTAGAGTAAGAATTAATAGATTTGATAAATCCTTATTGATTAAATAGAGTTGTCTGAACCCTTATTATTGATTGGTGTAGTAGAGTATACCCATAGTACTGGATTATCTCAGTAATATTCGAAATTGGTTGATTCACTCCAATGTGGACTTATGACCAGGTGCTATCCCGAGAGATTAGAAGAATACAGTCTCGTTAGAGTAAATTTTTCAAGACTAAGAGTGTTACAATTAGTGGACAAGATCCTTAGTTTGAGGTGTAAATTGCGACCAGGTTCTGCCTCCTATCGTAGTGCGCTTCGATAAGTGCAGTTTAAGCAAACTAAGTGTCTTAAGTCACTTTGCGTAGACCATTAAGTATGTTTGTAATTAGGTCATTTAACGGCTTAGCTTGAGATGTAAACTGTGACCGAGTTCTACCTCTTATCGTAGTACGCTTCGATAAGTGAAGTTTAAATAAGCTAAGGGTTAAATCCATCTTTCTTGCAAACATGCTAAATATGTGTATATAATCATCCCAGCTAATGATTTTCAAGTAAACTCTCAACTTTAACCAATTATCACAGTTAGAATCTTAGGAGTCAAAATCCTTTTAGCAGGATTCTACACAATGGAGACATTGAATTCATTATCAGATTTCAAGCATTTTTTAGATTTTGGATTTATCTCATAAGCATGAGCATGAGCATAAGCATGACGTGTGAGTATCAGAATGATGTATGAGTATCAATAATAATTTATGGGTTATGGAGTGCTACATATATTGACTGGGGAATTTTCAGGATGTATCAGTATCATTAGTAAGCAGTATTCCTAATTGGATGTATGTATACATTAGACCGTACTACTCATAATAGTTTAGTGATATTTTGGTTACACATCAGTAGCATACAGTGTTATGGCATATTCAGATGCACAATTTCAGTGACATACAGCATAGTTATACACATGATTACTCAGCTTCAGATTTAGTACTGTTTTAATTTATTTTCAGTATTCAGTTACACAGTTTTACTTTACCTTACTTCAATTTTGTACAGTTTTATACAGTTTTGTACTTTCAATTACTTTTACAGTATTTCTACAGATTTAATTATGTTATGTAAACGTTAAATGAATAATTAGAACTATTTAGATTAGTTTCGATGTGTTAGACTTATTGTCTAATACGGGGTACTTTTGGGATCTGATAATTTGCTAGATCCTGAGCAGTATATTGAGCCAGGTCAGGAGGATACCCAGGAAATTCAGGAGGAGCCTGTGGAGTATTAGCGGACTCTTCTTCAGTTTTATTTTTCTGCTTAGTATTTTCAGTTCAGCACTTAGCTCTACATCTGTTATTCAGTAACTATTTATAATAATTCTGGATGTATTTTTTTTTTTCTGAGATAAATGTTTCCATACAGCTTCTGTGATGAATATTTCTGGATGTTTGCTTTAAGCTTCCGCACTCTATTATATACTACTTATACTTACTATTGTGATATGATCAGCATACTGGAAATGCTGACATCTTATACATATATTAGATTCCTATTATATTCTAAATCCAATGTATGTATTTATCTAGTACTTAGGATAAGGATACTACTCTTATCTTAAGTATTAGCTCTCAACCCTCCTTGAAGTTGAATTAGCAGCCCTTCAGATGGTCTTAGTTTTCAGCTATTTCGGGGAGACAGGTTATTCCTCCCCGAGTGGCGCACTGCTCCACCGCCGAATTATGATTTTTACCCTTTTGCGCGCGGTGACGGGGCGGGGCGCTACAGTAGATCTACTTATAAGTTTTATTTCAGCATATTTACTTTGAGCCATTTTCATTTGAATCTTGCTTATGCTTTCAAATATGCTTATCGCTTGTTAATTTGCAAAAATTATCATAAGGCATGTAACAAAAAGATGAAATGTATTATATTATTGTGGTGTTTGTCTTTGGAGGATAAAAGCAATATTGAGAATCTGTACAGATTGGGCCTGCTGGCAGCCCCTAGGAGTCATATGGAGGGATTTAGCCCTTTTTAGGAAGTGGGCAAATCCAGAAGAAATACACACAATCAGTTTCTAATTTTGAATAAGCTACCGACAGGTAACGAGAAAGTTTCCTAAAGGTTATGCCTATGGGTTTACCCATTTGGGTTTAGGAGTCTACAGACTCGACTTTATGTTATAAATGCTTATGATAAAATTTATTTCATATTTTTCTTATATACTAAACTTCAAGACTAATATGCAAGGCAAAAGTTAATTTTATTTGGCAAATACTTTACTTTCTTACTTGTGATGTAAAAATTTCTTTATCTCACTTTTACATTAATTTATGCCTATTATAGGATGCTAGAATGTAGTTCTTATAAGAATAGTCTACATACTCCTATCTGACTGGTAACTATATTTTTCAGGTTTTGAAAATTAAATTTTGAAGATTTGATTGAGTATTAAAAGAGAAGAAACTGAGATGTGAGATAATAAGGATGCTTAATCTATATTATAAATATTTAACTGTTGTAAATTTATATATGTATGGCTCTCTCTCTCTCTCTACTTGTATAATTGGATTTTGGATATTATATATATTATTTCCTTTTATTTAAAAAATTTATGTTTACAAATTTTATAGATTATTCTTTTGAAATTCTCAAACTTCGATCTCCGGTCGTCACAGAGGGCTATGAACATGCAAGAAAGCCATCTTGGGATTTTTCTTAAGATGAAGAATTTATATATTGTTTGGCAAATGATTGGCCCTACTCCTTTCCAATTGAATTGAAAGAAGGTTTGAGTCCATCAGAGCCCGAGAATGAATATTTATCAAAACTAAACAAAACAGAGTGGATTTCTTTTACAGATGATAGTGAGTTCATGTTGGGTAACTCAACAGTGAGAATAATCTTGCTGCAAAGAGCGGCTTTGAGGGAAGAGGCTTTTTGGTAGAGTCTATGGAAGAAGTTAATTGCTTGGGAAGCAACATGTAAAATCTCAAGATTTTTAATATAATTAAATTATTATTTATCACCTATTTTAATTTGAGTAAATAACTAGTTATTTCTATAAAAGAAAAAATATGAGGATGTTAAGATAAATTTTAAGAAATTTTGTGAAATTTTGGGAATTTGTATTTTATAATGAATTTAAATAAAAATAATTAAAAAAATTGGTGTGTTAAATGTGAATTATTTTTGAATTTTTGGATTCTACACTATCAAATTAATTGATAATAAAAATTTTAAAATTTTTGGAGCTAAAATAGATGAATTATACTAAAAATACAATTGGAATTAAATTAATTAAGGTTTTTGAATTAGTTTAATCGATAAATAAATAAAATAAACAGATTCAGAACACTGGAACAAGAATCACCAGATCCGTGGGATCTGAACCGTTTCATGGTTTCGGATCGAATCCAATGACATGGATCTGAACTGTCATTTTAATGAATGTACGGCCAATGGCGTTGCAGCCTAACGACGATCCAACAGACCGCGCTCTCCGCCACTCAATCGAATGGCTCAAATCGCACCAACTATATGATGCCATATGCTAGTAAAGCGAAGGCGTTAGCCCATCGAAGAAATCTAAGGAGTCAGTTTGGATCCGATTCAGACAGTCCAAACTCGACAAAACTCGAACCAGTTGGGGTTCACCCTAATCGTCAATTGAATTAATACACATATTCAACTGACTAGGATTAGGAGATTTTCTATAATACCATAAGTAATACCATAGTATTTATCACCAAACTCGGATATTAACTATGTTTATCCATATTTATTGCAGCATTTTCTTAATTACACGCCAATGAATATGAGATAATTTATAAGTATGATTCTCAAACACAATGCTAAGAAAAAACAGTAAATGCAGAAGCTAAAATGCATCATCCAAGGCATTCATCATTTAGAAGCAGAAATAAAATATAAATCTCAAAAAAAAAATTAAAAAACATCAAGAGCTGTTTATTACAGAAGGCCGTGACATAGGTTCTGGAAGACCATAAGTAGTTGAAAGAACAAAGAAAGAGGTCTTCGCTCTTCCCCACACAATGGGAAGTGTTCAAGAGAAGAATACCGCATGCAACTCGGGCATACCAGTTAGTGTCTAAAACTCCTCAATCATTTGACCTTGTATGGAATTGCCAGAAACCTCACCCTTATGGTCACTGTAACCGTAATGGCGATGCTTATTATACTTGCAGAATGCCATAACATAGGTTCTGGATTTTTAACATCGATTGGACGGTGAATAACGTAAAAATTCAGCATCCGCAAAGAGGGCAACAACTAGCCTTCATGAACAAAGTATTCAGATGGGGGCCTCTACTCCCACTTGCTCCAGCAGCAAGGGTACCTGCTCCAGCTGCAAGGGTACCCAATCTAGCTGCAATGGCACCTGCCCCCGTAGCAAGAGCACGCGCTCTAATGTTACTTTGAAATTAGGTCACCCGCTACGCGTGAGACAGAACAATCAATGCAATAGGCCCAAGCTGCGTGCAACCTAAGCTCAAGATTTCTCATCGACACCCGTTGTCGCTCCATAAGACAACGATGTCATTTTAGGTGCACATTTTTAACATTTAAAATCTTATTTCTTGTAAGTTTTCATTTTAACATATTTTATAAATCTTTTTAAAATTTTGAACTTAGGAATACTATACTTTAATGACAAAGTCTGTAAATCACTCAATATATCATATCACAAGCTAGCGAAGGCACTAAATGTCGGGTTTCCATTCGGAACCTAAATTTAAGCAAACAAATTTTGTAATGTTGGAATCCCTATAAATAGTCACAATTATGAAACTAAGCTAGTAGTATTGCCAATATTAATTTTCGACATCATACTAGGTATGAATTGGCTTAGAAAACACAACACAATCATATATTGTTAAAAAAATAAAATCACTATTCATAACGATAGTAAGCCATAAATATTTATGGGAAGATTATAACAACCCAGATTGTTACTTAGGTTTATTTAGGATTAATCCAAGTCCTAATTATGGTTCTAGTGCCTTAATTAAGTCATTAGAAGCTGACTTCTAAGATCCAGTCCAAATCAGGAATCAAATGGATCAAATCCTGATTTTGGGAATTTCTAGAAACCCTAGAAATTGACCTATTTAATTTGATCTCAAATCAAAAATCTGACTTTGCCATTGCGTTCACCACCTCCAAATTAGCTATGGGTGATATTTTGGAGGCATTTGAAAGTGGTTGGATTTTTGCCGAATATTTTAACAATATTTAAATACCCTAAAAATTCGAATAATTAAATGCTCATCAAATCAAAAATCTGATTGCGCTGTTGCATTCCTCACCTCTCAATTAGCTAGGGGTGATTTATTGGGAATTTTTGAAACACATTCAATTAATTGAATTTAACTAAGAAATTTTATTTATATTAATAAATATTAATATATTTATATTGCATTTTAACTGGCGTCGTTCCCTTCCATCCACGTTGTTTAGTTTCGTTGTTCGATCGGGTGAATCATTTGAATCATTTTATCTTTTCGATCAGACGGCGGAGGTACCTCGTCCCCGCGAAAGATCCACACGGCGTGGCAGCGACGCGCGTCGCTCGTCCGTCTCGCCTCCTCGCCATTCATCATTCACTGCTTTAGATCTTCACTGTGGGTCAATTAAATTCATGCATTGATCCATTAGTGGGGATTCTTAAGTTAATTTTTCGATCGCAAGGTTGGAAGCGCTGAGATTTTCATTTCGAACACAAGCGAATAATCTGTCAGGTACTCACTTCTTTCTTGCTTAATTCACTTCGCTATCCAGCTAATTACACTTCATTCAAGTAATTGATAGTATGCAATTATCATTGTTTGATACTTAGCCACATTTGTGCTATGTTTGAAAAACCCTAGTTAAATCATTAGAAATTAGGGATAGTCATATTAAATCATTTAACATCAAGTATTTTCGCAAGCGTGAAGAGCTCGTCATTATTAACCTCTAGACACATTAGGTGTCCTCTATAACCCTCAGATCAACGAAAACCTAGATGCCCTAATCGGTGTCATTTCTCATGTGAAGAAGTCGTGGAAAATGGGAATGAGGAAGGCGCTGCCTGCGTGGCGGCTGCGTTGGAGAGGTGGGCCTCACCTCTTAGTGCCGTGTCATCTGCAATGAAAGAGTTGGTGGACCCTGCTCCGTCTTCTCGCCTCTGTTAAATCCATCTGGCGTGGGACCCACCGTTGACCTGTAGCTGTTAAATCCATTAATCAAACATTTAAATTAAAATTTTAATTAGATTAATTTAGTTAAATTCAATTATTCAAAACCCCATAACTTATAAACCTTAAGCTCAAATTCAACAAAATGTTATATCATTAGAATCATAAAAATTATGAGGAACATTTTGGCACTAGCAAAATTCTAATTGGGGTTGTATTTCACTTAGTGATGTTTAGGACCCCTAATTAAGCCTTAAATGACCCAAAATTTCATTTGATCATAACTTTGTGCACACACATCTAAACATACCCAATATGAGTCTCAAAGTAATCAGTAAAGCCTCAGGAACATTCCTATAATGTTAAATTTTCTATTTAAGGCATATTTAGACTAATCACTTTTTGACCTAAACCCTAATCTTTCAAGCTCATAACTTTTTATCCACTAGTCCAAATATAGGCAATATTGGTCTTAAAGTGATTAGTAGAACTTCTAGAACAACCCAATAGTGTTCAAATCTCTATTTGGATTAGCATTAGCTTAATCACTTTTAGGATCTAACCATAATTATCCTAGTTAACCATAAAACTTTAATTGACCATAACTTGGTCAATTCAACTCCAAATTAGATCTTCAATATATCATTTTGATAAGAAAGACCTACTTAACTACAACTATAAAAATATTTTATATCCAAAGGTTAGATCTCTTAATCAATACTAATCATCTTAAAACTTGATTAGTAAATATGATCATAATTAATAATCCAAATTGTGTAATTTTAGTTTCTAATTACTCATAGAATAGAGTAAAGCTTAATTGTATAGCTGGTTTGATGATTCTATGATTAATTTCACTAATCACTCACTAATCACCTAAACTTTAATTAAGCCATAACTTAACTAAATAAGGTCTAATTTGGGTCTACTCCTAATTAAAGTAATCAGTGGATTATAAGAAAGCTATAGCCACTAAGTTTACTGAATTTGGACTTAATTTGGAAAAGTTAGGTTTTTGAACCATTTTAGGAAACCCTAATTTCCATATTTATCCCAAACCTTACATTAGCTATAACTTAGCCAATACTTCTCAGAATTTAAAAATTTTAGGTTCTATGGAACCTTTAAATAGCAAGCTATAATTAACTGACATAAAATTTAGAATTCATTAAGTAAAATTACTAAATTGCCCCTATGAGTCAAATTCTTTAAATTGATCTCATAAGACTTAGTAATCATCCAAAATTGATGTACTTACTATCTAATTTCATATTAGACAGTAAGTAATCATTAGCCACTAAAAATTTCTAATTTAGAGCCCTAAATCAAAAAATAGATTTTTAGACCCTTAAGGAGAGGCAAAATGGTCATTTTGCTCAAATTTAGGGTTAATTGCTTTTAGGCTTTAGATTCATGTTATAATAACTGAAAATCAATAAGTAAAGTATTTTAAATAAAATTTCATTAATTTAAGCCATTTATTTAGTTTTAAATTAAAACCCTAATTTCTTCCTTAGAAAAATTATAAGTAGATTCTTAGATGTATGATGTGAGATTCATCTCACATCACACATCTTTTTTGAACTTTATTAATCCATCCTCAATCTTTTTTATAACATTAGTTAGGATTGGAGTTTGAGTGTTCATCTTAATCCCTTAAGTTTTTCCTTGGGAGTTAGGATTAAACTTTAGATTAGATTTTATCTATTGAGTAAATTGGATTACTCAATATGTGAAGCCTTGAGTTTGCTAGTTTATAGATTTTCATATTTTATTAATGATTATTTGATCTCTTAACCTTAGATTTAAGAATAGAGATCCATCTTATTAAGTGTGATTTTACTTAATAAGGATTTGCCTTAATCTTAATCTATGAGATTAAGTTTTAAACCTTAGTCCTTTAGGATCATCTTTGGATTAAGTAATTAAACTCCAATATTTGGAGTTTAATTCTTAATCCTTCCATCTTGATTTGGTCTTAATCAAGATGGGTTTGGGTTGCTTAAATAAACAAATTAGGTCGATTGATTTATTTAGACTTATATAGTCGACATCAATTTATTTATAATTAGGACTTATTAGTCCTAATTATTTTCAATCTATAAGGTCGTAAATCTAAGTTACACTCGATAGTAGGAATTAGAGATCTTGAACTTCTGTAACTTAGAGTAGATAGAACAAATAAATTAGATAATAATGGATATCACATGTGTCTTAGTAGAGTCTCTTGCTCACTTTGATATTTGATGCTTTGCTTAACTTGTTTTGAGCCTTATATATTGTTCATATATATTGGACATAAGATATTTGGTAAGTATCTCATGTCATCTTTGAATTTGCATAAATAACATTTGTTTTTTTATTGGTGCTTTCAGTTAAGTAAAGTGTGATCTAATTAGTCTGCCTCTCGGTTCCTCTTATCTGATCTAATACTTCTTATGTGGATGTTGGCCCAGTTCTGATATGGTAGTACTAATTTTATATGCACTTCTACTCAGTGTCTCTGCCTCTCAGTTCCTCTTATCTGATCTTATACTTCTTATGTGGCGGTTGGCCCAGTTATAATATGGCAGTAAGTGAGTACTTATATTTACCTTTCAGATGGAAAATTCAGCCATGACAATTTTTAGTACTGGATTTATTATTTTAATTACTTTTCTATATTTCAGCACTTTCATATTTACTATTTTACTGCATTACTAGCTTTATTTATTTATAGATTGCTAGTCTTGTTCATTACTTATATCTTTATAGGATGTTAGTCTTACTTTTCAATTATTTAAATATTTCACATGTTCATTTTATTTTATGTCAATTAGCATATACTTGTATTAATCATAAGTATGTTTAGGCAATTTTCTTTTTAATTATATTAGTACTTAGTCTTTATTTTATAACTAACCTTGTTGCAGCTATACTTGGAAGTATGTGCTTACTTCCTATTTTGTTAAGTTATAGACTTATAGTTTATAACTGTCATTTTCTTTCATATGCATTCTGCTCCTTTACTGCTTGTTTGGATGTAAAGTTACGGTGATATCGAAATAACATAATAAAATTTGCAGCTTAAAATATACTTAGACATTTTGTCTAATTAGATTTTTCTTTTGTTGGCTGGGGCCCTGTCATTGTGAAACTAATAATGGTAGACTCTGAACTATTTGAGATTATGAAGCCTTCTTAAGACCAGATTCAGGAGGAGGTTCGAGCTATGGAAGACCTTTAGCTTTTCTTTTTGCATTGTGAGAATGAGTGACTTATTATATTTCATTTCTGCTTAATCTATTAAGTCATTTTGTAATAATATATGGTTAACTTTACTTTTTGCTACTTTACTTATTTTGAGTTGGATGCTTAGTTCCTTTTTGTTGTAATGGATGGATGTTTACTATTTGCTTCCATACTCTGCTTTCTTGTACTTTTTATTTAGTGAAAATATACTTTGAAAATGGCAAAGTCTTTAATCATGATAGATAAGATAAGTACCTAATCTAATTATAAGTAG
The DNA here is from genome assembly GCA_016760335.1 of Gastrodia elata. NCBI lineage: Eukaryota > Viridiplantae > Streptophyta > Magnoliopsida > Asparagales > Orchidaceae > Gastrodia > Gastrodia elata. Next base: position 8,554,847 of record CM028682.1, on the reverse strand, counting down.
GGACCTTGTCATTTAGGTGACCCCTCCACCGTAATCATGTTAATTTAAGAGTTAATAGAACCACGGCAGGGTCGGGCGCCACAGTTGGTATCAGAGAGCTCCATAAGGTGTCATATTGGAATCTGTATTCCTCTTTACCTAATGCATTATTCTTCTGTACTTCATCACTAAATGAATACTTAAAACAACATCCATATCATTATGAGTATAACTTAGAATAAAGTAAGAAATGAGAAAATTATAGTGAATACTAAAGTATAAATATCTAAATAATAATACATGCTCAACAAACTAAAGGGATTTAATGATAATTATAGACATAAAAGATACTTAAGAATGGCGTTCATAAGTTACTTAAAAGAATTTAAGGCCATTTGGAGATACAAATTTCAATTGGGACTAAAGCAAGGAAGAATAGAAGGGGTGTCAATTGAAGGAGCTCAAGTATTAAATACGCTACTAAAGGAATGCACTTATAGAGGGCTTAATTTTCTCATTTTGGTTAAGGAATGGCTTGCAAGGGTGAACCATATTTTTAGAACTTTAGAATGGCCAGATAATATTAAAGTAGATGTAGTGTTATATATTCTAAGAGACCTTGCAAGTGAATGGTGGATTGACACTTACAAGAGTTTATCCAAGGAACTTTGAAAAGAGCATCACAAACTCACTTACGAAGATTTTTGTATAGCTTTTTCTACTAAGTATATAGGCTAAGATTTTTATTATGATAAAGATCCGTTCTATGTTTTTTTTATTGTAATATCTTCATGTTTGAAGAATAATGAAATGCTGGTAATGCTCTAGCTCTTTTTCAATAAGACTAAGAATGCTTATTTTTAATTTCAGAAAATGAATTCGGCTACTTCTCCTAACAATACTCCAATTAATGATGTCCCATCTTCTATTGATCCCCCAAATAATATTTTTGTGATATCTAATGACAATAATGCGGATGAATCAGTTTCTATGAGAAGTGTGATGAATACTCTGAACCAATAGGCATTAGCCATTCAAAGGCTGGTATCTGCTCTTCCATCTGTCAAAGTCAGTACTTCATCAGTATTGCCAGTTGCACATTCATTTAATCCCAACCGGTCTTCTGGTGATGGAATGCTACATAGCTTCTTAAGATTGAGATCACCAACATTTGATGGAACATTATCTCCAATAGATATAATGGTTTGGATAAAAATGATAGAGAAAAATTTGGCAAGTCTTAACTGTCCAAATTATCAAACCGTACGATTGACTGCACATCTGCTTCAAGGTGAAGCTGAACACTGGTGGGATAATATAAGAGAAACTCATTTTGAAGAGTATGAATTAGAAGACATTGAATGGGATTGGTTCGTAGAAGCTTTCAAAGAAGCCTTTGTATCTCCATCTTCAAAAAATATCATCGGTGACTCCTTATTAAAGCTAACTCAAGGTAGCCGATCAGTGGCAGACTATGTGGCTAAATTCAGAAGACTGGCTCATTTTACACCAAATCTAGTACCTACTGAAGAAGACAAGTGCTATCATTTCCAAAGTGGATTGCATGAATCCATCAAGGATCATGTCGTCCCTTTCCAACTAACTAACTTTGAGAAGTTAGTGGAAACTGCAAGGGTGGTCGAGCACCACCAATCAGCAAAAGAATTTAAGAGAAAAGCATTTACTCCTTCTCATCGATATGAGAGTTTCAAGCACCACTGTCCCAATCAAGGGAGAGTCTATCAAATGGAGGCTAAGGAATCTGTCAACCAAAACCAAGAATGTCAAAGGCCCCATCCCTATGGGAAGTGTTACCATTTCGATCGTCGATGTTATACATGTGGTCGTCAGGGCCACAGATACGAGCAATGTAATGCTTTCAAAATAATTGATGGAATTATAATTAATTATTCTCATCGAAATCAAGTATTCAGACATGCTCCTTTAAATAAGAGGGAGCCAAGGATGGCCTTAATGCCACCTCCAATCAAATAAGACCAAACTCCTGCCAAGATTCAAACAAATACCTCTCGACCCCCAGTTCCAAATCAAGCAAGGGTTCAAATAACAAGTAATAGGTATGCTTTGACTGCCAAAGTATATAATCTTACTCTGGTTTAAGCCACTAAAGATAACAATGTGGTTTTAGGTACACATCTTTAATAATTCTTTACTTATATCATTATAATATTTATTAAATGCTTTTTCAATTAAATGGTTAATTAGGCACCATAAATATAGAAGAGAAGCCCTGTACTGTATTTTTAATATTTGGGCTAGTCATTCTTTCATCTTAGAAAGTTTTGTTAACAATATGAAATTACCATGTTATAAACTTGCCAGAACCTTAAATGTTGGACTTCCATCCGGAGCTCAACTAAGCGTAACTAAGTTCTGTAATCTGCAAGTATCGGTAAATAAAAGGCCCTTTCAGGCCAAGTTAATAATACTACCTATTGCGAATTTTGATATTATACTAGGCATGAATTGGCTTAGTATGCATAACGCCACATTAGATTTCCAAAAGAAGAAGATTATTCTTCAATCATCTGGTACCTCAGAAACCTTTGTGGGAAGGTTTAGCACTCAAGGCTCTTTAATAAATGTATTTTAAGTAGAGAAGGTAATGAATAAAGGTTGTATAGCATTTTTGGTGACCATAATGGGAGACAATAAAAGAGAAGTTTCTATTACTGATATTAAAGTAGTTAAAGAATTCATAGAAGTATTTCTTGAAGAATTATTTGGATTACCACCTTAAAGAGAGATAGAATTTGTTATTAACCTAGTTTCAGGTACTCAACCATTATCAAAAGTACCATATAGGATGACTCCTAAAGAACTCCAAAAATTGAATGAACAGTTAAAAGAACTTTTGGATAAAGGTTTTATAAAACCTAGTATATCCCCTTGGGGAGCCCCGGTACTGTTTGTTAAGAAGAAGGATGTGATGACCCACTTAAGTAGTAATAAGTAAAACTCTTAAATATCGAGATGCCTTTTTAGATAACGGTGGAGTTCCTGATAAGAACTCCAAAGTTAAGCGTGCTAAGGTGGGAGCACTCCCAGGATGGTGACCTACTGGGAAGTTATTTTCTGATGGCAAAATCGTGAGACCTTGCTGACCAAAGTGGATAATACCTTGGTGCTTAAAAGTTTGGGCTGTTACAAATGGTATTAGAGCAAATCATAGAATATCAGATAGGAGCTAAGTGCCATACAGGGCAAAGTACCATTTCATGTGAGCAGCCTCTTGAATCCATGATGGTTAAGGTGCTACATGGTTGTGGGTACCTCTTGTGCCTGTAGGGGTCACCTCTAGTCCTATCTACCCAATGGATGGTTCTTGGATCTGTGTGTGGATACTGACGAGGACGTCAGTTACTTAAGTTGGGGAGATTGTGATCACCCACTTAAGTAGTAATAAGTGAAACTCTTAAACATCGAGGCGCCTATTCAGATAACGGTGGAGTTCCTGATAAGAACTCCAAAGTTAAGCGTGCTCAGGTGGGAGCACTCCTAGGATGGGTGATATATTGGGAAGTTATCTTCTGAGGGCAAAATCGTGAGGCCTTTCTGACCAAAGCGGACAATACCTTGGTGCTTAAGAGTTTGGGCTATTACAAAGGATGGGTCTATGCGAATGAACATAGACTACAGAGAGCTAAACAAAGTAGCCATTAAAAATAAGTATCCTCTTCCTCGGATCGATGACTTATTTGATCAGCTATCAAGTGAAATTGTATTCTCAAAGATCGACTTGAGATCAAGATACCATCAATTAAAAGTGAAAGATACTAATATTGAGAAGACAATATTTTATACTCGCTATGGGCATTATGAATTTCTAGTAATGTCCTTTAGCCTCACTAATGCACCCTCAGTCTTTATGAACTTAATGCAGAGAATTCTGAGACCATATCTAGATAAATTTGTTATAGTCTTTATTGATGATATTCTCATATATTCGAAATCCCAGAAAGAATGCGAGGAACATTTAAGATTGGTTTTGGAGGTTCTGTGAGAGAATAGTTATATGTTAAGTTTTTCAAATGTGAATTTTGGTTAAGCTCAGTGTCTTTTTTGGGGCATGTGATAGATGCCCAGAGTATTCGTGTTGATCAGAATAAAATTAGTGCCATCCAAGGTTGGGTTCAACCTAAAACCGTAACAGAGATTTGCAGTTTCCTGGGTCTAGCAGGATATTATAGAAAATTTATTAAAGGTTTTTCCCAAATTGCATCTCTATTAACAAAGTTGAGCCAAAAGGCAGTTCCGTTTATTTGGTCAACATAATGTAAAAATGCATTTCAGACTTTAAAAGATGCATTATCTTCTGCTCCCGTGTTAGTTCTTCCTAAAGAAGGTGCTAACTATCAAGTCTATATAGATGCTTCAGGAACTGGCTTAGGATGCGTATTAATGCAAGATGCATACACATCTTGTCAACTTAAGCCTCATAAGAGAAACTATGTTGTCCATGATCTGGAACTTGTTGCATTAGTGTTTGCCTTAAAAATCTGGCGCCATTATCTGTATGGAGTTCAATGCTCCATCTTTACAGATCATCAAAGTTTGAAATACATCTTTACTCAAAGAGAACTAAATTATAGACAGATAAAGTGGCTAGAATTGATTAGCGATTATAATTTGGACATTCATTATCATCCAGGAAAAGCTAACATAGTAGTCGATGCTTTAAGTCGTCATGCTATTATTAATTCTATTATTTCAGAAAGTCTGTAAGTGGATGAATTTCATAGGATGGATATTACACCAATTTGTGGCAACTTGATGAGTATAATGATATATATGAATAATATAGAACCTACTTTTCATAGAGACATTTCTATCACTCAAATGAAGGATGATGACTACTTAGACCTTAAAGTCACAATAGAAAGTGGTCGTCTCCTAGAACTGAATTTTAAGAAAGGTGCTATTTATATGGATAATCGCCTCTAAATTCCCAAATCCACATAAGAGGAGATCTTAATTGAAGGTCACAGCTCAGGGTATTAGATACATCCGGGAAACTCTAAGATGTATCAAGCCTTGAAATAATCATTCTGGTGGCCGGGAATGAAGAAAAGTGTGGCAGGATTTGTTACAAATTGCCATGCATGTTGTTTAGTAAAAGTAGAACACCAAAAACTAGGTTATTTATTGCATCCACTAGATATTCTAGAATGGAAATAGACAGATATATTAATAGATTTTGTTATGGCTTTACCTCATGCAAGATTCGGTGCTGATTCAGTATGGGTTATAGTCGATCATCTTACTAAGTCAGCACATTTTATTCCTGTCCGTCAAACTGACTCTGTGGAGAAGTTAGCAAAACTATATATTAAAGAAATAGTCAGATTGCACGGAATTCCCAAAATAATCGTGTCTGATAGAGATAGTCATTTTACTTTAAAATTTTGTCAGGCTGTACATCAAGATTTGGGAACCATCTTAGCCATGAGTACAACATTTCACCCACAAATTGATTGTCAAATAGAAAGAGTTAATCAAGTATTAGAAGATCTTCTTCGATTATGTATGTTGGACTTTTCTGGATCTTGGGAAGAGCACATTTCTTTAGTGGAATTTGCTTATAATAACAGCTTCCAGTCAAGTATTAAAATGTCATCGTATGAAGCCTTATATGATAGAAAGTGCTCAACTCTATTAGCATGGCCTGAAATAGAAGATATACAATTGTATGGTTCATAGTTAGTGGAAGAGACAAACAAAAAAGTGAAGCTCATTCAACAGAGAATCAGAACAGCTCAGGATAGACAGAGTAAATATCATGATAATTATCACCATCCTCTTGAGTTCTAAGAAGAATATTTAGTATATTTAAAAGTCAGCCCAATGAAAGGAATTTATCACTTTGGAGTTTCAAGAAAACTCAGTCCAAGATATGTGGGATCATTCAAAATCATAAAGAAGGATTGGATCAGAAGCTTATAAACTTAAACTGCCAAAAGACTTTGATGCTGTTCACAATGTATTCCAAGTATCAGCATTAAGAAAATATCTTCGAGATCCTTCCCATCTTATTCAACTTCCAGTAATATAGATTCAACCTGATCTTTCTTATGTTGAAGAACCTGTTAGAATTCTTGATCGTGATCAGAAGCAATTAAGAAATTGTTCTATTTCAATGATTAAAGTTCAGTGGAAGAATCGTTCATGTAATAAAGCCACTTGAGAAAAAGAAGTGGATATGCGGCAAAAATATCCTAATTTTTTTAATTCATGTACTTCCTTAACTCTAGCTTATTTCAATTCATTATTCTACTTCTATTTTATTTCTTTCCACTTGAGTGATTTTGAGGATGACATTATTCTTAAGTGGGGGAGTCTGTAACAACTCAGATTATTACTTAGGTTAATTAGGACTAATCCAAGTCCTAATTATGGTTATAGTGCCTTAATTAAGTCATTAAAAGCTCACCTCTAAGATCCAGTCAAATCAGGAATCAAATAGATCAAATCCTGATTTTAGAAATTTCTAGAAACCTTAGAAATTAACTTATTTAATTTGACCTCAAATCAAAAATCTGACTTTTCCATTGCGTTCACCACCCCCAAATTAGCTATGGGTGATGTTTTGGAGGCATTTGGAAGTGGTTGGATTTTTGACGATTATTTTAACAATATTTAAATATCCCAAAAATTTGAATAATTAAATACCCATAAAATCAAAAAATCTAATTACGCCGTCGCGTTACTCACCTCTCAATTAGCTAGGGGTGATTTATTGGGAATTTTTGGAACACATTCCATTAATTGAATTTAACTAAGAATTTTTTTTTAAATTAATAAATATTAATGTATTTATATTGTGATTTAACTGGCGACATTCCCTTCCATCCATGCCATTTAGTTTCATCGTTCGATCGGGGGAATCATCTGAACTGTCAGAACTTTTCGATCAGACGGCGGAGGTACCTCGTCCCCGCGAAAGATCCACGCGGTGGGGCAGCGATGCGCGTCGCTCGTCCGTCTCGCCTCCTCGCCATCCATCATTCACCGCTTTATATCTTCACAGTGGGTCAATTAAATCCATGCATTGATCCATTAGTGAGGATTCTTAAGTTAATTTTTTGATCGCAAGGTTGGAAGCGCTGAGATTTTCATTTTAAACATAAGCTAATAATCTATCAGGTACTCACTTCTTTCTTGCTTAATTCACTTCGCTATCCAGCTAATTACCCTTCATTCAAGTAATTGATAGTATGCAATTATCGTTGTTTGATACTTAGCCATGTTTGTGCTGTGTTTGAAAAACCCTAGTTAAATCATTAGGAATTAGGGATAGTCGTATTAAATAATTTAACATCAAGTATTTTCGCAAGCGTGAAGAGCTTGTCATTAGGAACCTCTAGACACATTAGGTGTCCTCTATAACCCTCAGATTGACGAAAACATGGATGCCCTAATCAGCGTCATTTCGCTTGTGAAGAAGTCGCAAAAAATGCGAATGGGGAAGGCGATGCCTGCGTGGTGGCTGCGTTGAAGAGGTGGGCCCCACCTCTTAGTGACGTGTCATTCGCAACGAAAGAGTTGGTGGACCCCGCTCCGTCTTCTCGCCTTTGTTAAATTCATCTGGCATGGGACCCGCCATCGACCTACATCAATTAAATCAATTAATCAAACATTTAAATTAAAATTTCAATTAGATTAATTTAGTTAAATTCTATTATTCAAAACCCCATAACTTATAAACCCTAAGCTCAAATTCAACAAAATTATATATCATTAGAATTAGAAAATTATGAGGAATATTTTGGCATTAGCAAAATTCCATTTGGGGTTATATTTCACTTAGTGACATTTAGGACCCCTAATTAAGCCCTAAATGACCCAAAATTTCATTTGATTATAACTTTGTGCACACATATAAACATACTTAATATGGGTCTCAAAGTAATCAGTAAAGCCTCAGAAACATTCCTATAATGTTAAATTTTATGTTTAAGGCATATTTAGACTAATCACTTTTTGACCCAAATCCTAATCTTCCAAGCTCATAACTTTTTATCCACTAGTCCAAACATATGCAATATTGGTCTTAAAGTGATCAGTAGAACTTCTAAAACAACCTAGTAGTGTTTAAATCTCTATTTGGATTAGTATTAGCTTAATCACTTTTAGGATCTAACCCTAATTACCCTAGTTAACCATAAGACTTCAATTGACCATAACCTGTTCAATTCAACTCCAAATTAAGTCTTCAATATATCAGTTTGATAAGGAAGACCTAATTAACTACAAATTATAAAAATATTTTAGATCCAAAGGTTAGAACTCTTAATCAACACTAATCATCTTAAAACTTGATTAGTAAATATGATCATAATTAATGATCCAAACTGAGTAATTTTAGTTTCTGATTACTCATAGAGTAAAGTAGAACCTAATTGTATAGTTGGTTTAGTGATTCTATGATTAATTTTACTAATCACTCACTAATTACCTAAACTCTAATTAAGCTATAAATTAACCAAATAAGGTCCAATTTGGGTCTACTCCTAATTAAAGTAATCAGTGGATTATAGGGAAGTCATAACCACTAAGTTTACTAAATTTAGACTTAATTTAGAAAAGTTAGGTTTTTGAACTATTTTAGGAAACCCTAATTTCCATATTTAGCCCAAACCTTGCATTAGCTATAACTTAGCCAATACTTCTTAGGATTTAAAAATTGTAGGTTCTATGGAACCCTTAACTAGCAAGCTATAATTAACTGACATAAAATTTAGAATTCATTAAGTAAAATTACCAAATTGACCCTATGAGTCAAATTCTTTAAATTGATCTCATTAGACTTAATAATCATCCAAAATTGATGTACTTACTGTCTAACTTCATATTAGATAGTAAGTAATCATTAGCCACTAAAAATTTCTAATTTAGAGCCTTAAATCAAAATTTTTAAACCCTTAAGGAGGGGCAAAATGGTCATTTTGCCCAAATTTAGGGTTAATTGCCTTTAGGCTTTAGATTCATGTTATAATAACTAAAAATCAGTAAGTAAAGTATTTAAAATAAAATTTCATTAATTTAAGCCATCAATTTAGTTTTAAATCAAAACCCTAATTTCTTCCTTAAGAAAATTCTAAGTAGATTCTTAGCTGTATGATGTGAGATTCATCTCACATCATATATCTTTTATGAACTTCATTAATCCATCCTCAATCCTTTTTATAACATTAGTTAGGACTGAAGTTTGAGTGTTCATCTTAGTCCCTTAATGTAACAACCCAAGATTATTACCCAGCTTGATTTTAGCTTAATTGTATGTTAATTTAGTTTATCTAGCCATTAGAATCAATCCCTAAGGATTTGGTGTGATTCGGAGCTAAATCAAATATTTTGGAATATTTTAATATTTAATTAATTAGAAAATTGAGGTATTTATTTTGACCTCAAAATCGAAATCTGACTTCGCCGTTGCGATCGTCACCCTCAAATTAGCTAGGGGTGATGTTTTGGATATTTTTGAAAGTCATTGAATTTTCGATAATATTCTAATATAATTAAATAACTCAGAAAAATAGGATAATTAAATAATCATTGAAATCAAAATCTGACTTCGCCATTGAATTCCTCACCCCCAAATTAGCTTGGGGTAAATCTTTGGGATTTTTTGGAGCGCGTCTCTTAAATTTGAATTTTTAAATAATTAAAGAAATAAATAATTATTTATTTCTTTTCTGATTTTTCTATTCCTATTTTCCTACCTGGCTTCCTCCCTTACCCCATTCGGCGCCCCATCTCCCTGTTTGCACGCAAGAGGAATGCCTGAGAGCCATTCCTTCCTCCCATGCTTCCCCCTCACCTCCTAGCTCCCTAGCTTTTGATGGCCTCTCTCTTCTTTCTTCTCCTTTAAGAAAGAGCTCAGATCCTTTATCCTCTCCATTTGCAAAATTTGAGAGCTCCTCCCCCCTTCCTCCATTGTTGCACCTTGAAGAAGAAGCTCTTCTCCAAGTCTTGAAGAAAGCAAAGGTTCCTTCTTCCTCCACTCATTGCAAGGCTAAGGTACCCATTTGCTCCTCTTCCTTACCTCCTTCATATTACTATCATACTACTGTGTATCTTTAGAAGATCCATGATTATGTTTGGAAGTCATTGAGGTTCATTTAAACATCATATTACTTTGGAAATAGCATGCTTATTTTTCATCTATTTTGTATACCTGAGCTTTCAACTGCATGTTTTGTATAGTTAAGATAATCCATTTATGTTGATTTTGGTATTAATGGAAAGGTACCAAAAAGAACTTTCCATTGATATAAAGCACCGCCCATGGAATACTTTGGATTGAGAGTATTTGAGCTCAAAATGTGGCCATTCATGATTTTTGCACGAGCGAAATCATTATCGGGCACTACAGTGCGTCGTAGCACCTGAGTTCGATCTGAATATGTCGTAGCATACCATAGCGTGCCGCAGTGCTTCTGGAGCAAAAATAATGACCTGGAAGTAAACTGTTGTCGCGCACCGCAGCGGGCTGCGGCGCCATTTTGGGAAAACTATAGGAAATCAAGAGAAAAGATAATTGAACAGTAACCCGCAAGTTGGACCACTGCAGCGCACCTCAGTGGTAACTTTATTTCTAAAAAACTATATAAAACCAGAAGAAAAATTAATTGAACAGTGTTTCCGCAAGTTGATCCGCTACAGCGCGCTGCAGCGCCTGAAAGCGCTGCCGCGCGCCGTAGCATCCAGCTCTCGGATTGGTCCCGCCGTAGCGTGCCGTAACATGAAAAGTACTGCAGCGCGCCACAACATCATTTTCCGCCATGCTACAGTGCACCACAATGCGCCACAGTGCGTCGTAGCGTCCAAAAATTGCTGAATTGCCTAGAAATGACTGAAATGGCCAAAACTTTGATGTTTTTGCATTTTAAGGTCCCTAGGACCCTAATGAGACTGAATTATATCAAATTTGAGCATTGCATAAAATTCTATATGAAAATTAAATTTGATAATTTTCCCTTTTTAATATACGTGTAAAATATATTATGTGTCATGAAAATCTTATGCCAAATGTTAAAGAATAGGATCGTTGATTGCTTATATTAATCAAGTATACCTCAATAACTAAATGGCATGAAACTTAAGCCTTTTAGAATTATAATCAAGTGCTAACCCCTTTGTTTTGATTTAGAATTTGGTTAGCCTTAATTACTTTATATTTTTCTATTATCTTTATATTTCTATGTTTTTCATGATATTAGGATGTATGCTAGAGAATTTTAATATTTATTTGGACACCAAATTATACTTAATTGATATTAAATTATAATTGAACATAAGAATCTTAAGGACTCAATTAATTAAATGATACTTACTCTAAATTTGAAGTTTGACATTAATAATATATTGATTTGTCATTGATCTTTAAATTAACTGTTAGTCTTAATCTTGGTAAGTCCAGGGATTAAACCCTAACTTATCTTGATTAAGATCTAAACCTTAATCACCTTAATCAATTAACTTGATTGTAAGATAATTCAATTGATATTATTTCAATAATGCATATGATTTAATATTAATCTTAAATCATTGAACTAGAAGTGCTAAGGTTAATATTGAATCTGTGTGATTAAATCATCTGAACTTAAACTTTAGATCTTTAATTTTCTCTTATGTAAGACTATTAGCATAAGATGGATAATAAAATTGTAATGATTTATGAAATGATCTAACCCTAAAAAGATATTTGATTTCATCCCATGATTGTAGAATAGAAAAGGATCAGATGAATTTTAATCATTCGATCTGATCACTTTAATCCAAGTCTAATAAGTAAACATTAAATATTAACTTAAGAAGTAGAAAAGTGAGATCTTAAGGGTCTTACTTTAGGATCATTCTTGAAATATTTAAAGACCTAATTATTAATACATTGAGGTAGGAATAACTTTTGTAACTTATTGAGGTAATCTTAAACGATCCTTCATAATCTTAGAGGTTGATCTTGACACCTTGTGGTATGAACTACCTAAAGCACCTAGAATGGAACTTCCCCCTTATGGTAAAAATCATTATTGAGCAATCTTTATGATCACACCCTTGGAGCCTTGTGTAGGACTCACTCATTTAGAGTAAGGATTAATAGCTTTGATAAATCCTTGTTGATTTAAATAGAGTTGTCTGAACCCAGATTATTGGTTGGTGTAGTATGGTATACCCATAGTACTGGATTACTTTAATAGTATTCAAGATTGATTGATTCACTCTAATGTGAACTTATGACCAGGTGCTATTCCGAGGGATTAGACGAATACAGTCCTATTAAAGTAAATCTTCTAAGATTAAGAGTGTTATAAATATGGACTCATTCCTTAGTTTGATTAAAATACAAATCTCCATTAGGTGATGCTTCATAGCGAAGATCACTTCAATAGGTGTGGCTTAAACAAACTAAGTAATTTGAGTCACCTTCTTTAGGAAACTAAGTATGATTATGAGTTGGGTATCTTAATGGCTTAGCTTGAGATACAAATCGCCATCGGGTGATACCTCCTATTGAAGATCGCTTCGTTAGGGTGGCTTAATTAAACTAAGAGCTAAGAACCACCTTTCTTGCAAATAGCTAAATATGGGTATACAATCATCCCTTCTAATGATTTTTAAGTAAACTCTCAACTTAAACCAATTATCGAGATTATAATTTATGAGTCAAAAAATTTTTAGCAGGATTCTGCACAATGAAGACTTTGTATTCATTATCGGATTTCAAAACATTTTCTGGATTTCTAGATTTATTTCATGTAGCTTAAAAGCATGAGCATGAACATAAGCATGATGTTGAGTATAGTAATAATGTATGAGTATCAGTAATGATTTATGGATTATGGAATGTTACATACATTAACTTGGGAAATTTAGGATGCATCGGCATCATAGTTCCCAACTGAATGTATGTATATTTTGGACCGTACAACTCATAACAGTTCAGTGATATTTCAGTTGTATATCAGTACATACAGTGTTATGGCATATTTAGATGCACAGTTTCAGTGGCATACAACATAGTTTTAAATGTTTTTATTTATCTTCAGTATTCCATTTTCAGTACATCTTTACTTTACTTCAATTTTGTACAGTTTTATACAAATTTATACTTTCAGTTACTTTATAGTTTTCTGCAGATTTATTTATATTATATAAATGTTAAATGAATAACTAGAACTATTTAGATTAGTTTTTATGTGTTAGACTTATTGACTAACACGGGATACTTTTAGTATCTGACAATTTGCTAGATCTTGAGCAGTATATTGAGCTAGGTCAGGAGGACACCCAAGTGATTTAGAAGGAGCCCGTGGAGCACTAGTGGACTCTTTCCTAGCCTTACTTTTCTACTTAGTTTATTTTAGTTCAGTACTTAGCTTTTATGTCTATATTTCAGTAAAGTATTTGTAATAATTCTAAATGTTTGCTTTCAGCTTCCGCACTCTGTTATATACTACTTATACTTAGTATCGTGATGTGATCACTATACTAGAAATGCTGATATCTTATATATATATTGGATTTCTCATGTGTTTTACATCCAATGTATGTATTGATCTAATACTTAGGGTAAGGATACTACTCTTATCTTAAGTAATAGCTCTCAACCCTCCTTGAGGTTGAGTCAGCAGCTCTTCAAATGGGTTTTGTTCCAAGCTATCCGGGGAGACGAGTTATTCCTCCCCGAGTGGCGCACCGTTCCATCGCTGAACTTAATTATGATTATTTCATTGGTGCATGGTGACAGGGCGGGGCGCTACACTTAAGATTTGTCTTAGGAGTTAGGACTAAACTTTAGGTTAAATTTCATCTATTGAGTAAATTGGGTTACTCAATATATGAAGCATTGAGTTTACTAGTTTATAGATTTTCATAGTTTATTAATGATTATTTGATCTTTTAACTTTAGATTTAAGAATTAAGTGTAACTTTACTTAATAAGGATTTGCCTTAATCTTAATCCGTGAGATTAAGTTTTAAACCTTAGTCCTTTAGGATCACCTTTAGATTAAGTAATTAAACCCTAATATTTGAAGTTTAATGCTTAATCCTTCCATCTTGATTTGATCTTAATCAAGATGGATTTGGGTTGCTTAAGCAAATAAACTAGGTCGATTGATTTATTTAAAGTTATATAGTTGACATCGATTATTTATAATTAGGACCTAGCTAGTCCTAATTATTTTTAATCTATAGGGTCGTAAATCTAAGTTACACTCAATAGTAGGAATTGGAGATCCTAAACTTGTGTAACTTAGAATAGATAGAATGAATAAATTATACAACAATAGATGTCACCTATATCTTAATAGAGTCTCTTGCTCACTTTGATATTTGATTCCTTGCTTACCTTATTTTGAGCCTTATACCTTGTTCACATATATTGGACATAAGATATTTGGTAAGTATCTCATGTCATCTTTGAATTTGCATAAACAACATTTACATTTTTATTGGTGCTTTTAGTTAAGTAGAGTGTGATCTAATTAGTCTGTCTCTTGGTTCCTCTTATCTGATCTTATACTTCTTGTGTGGCTGTTGGCCCGGTTCCGATATGGTAGTACTAATTTTAGGTGCACTTCTATTCAGTGTCTCTGTCTCTCGATTCCTCTTATCTAATCTTAAACTTCTTATGTGGCTGTTTGCCCGGTTCTGATATTGCAGTAAGTGAGTACTTATATTTTCCTTTCAGATGATAAATTCAACCATGACAGTTTTCAGTACTGGATTTATTGTTTTAATTAATTTTCTGCATTTCAGCACTTTCTTATTTACTGTTTTATTGCATTATTAGCTTTATTTATAGGTTGCTAGTCTTGTTCATTACTTATATCTTTACAGGATGTTAATATTGCTTTTCAATTATTTAAATACTTCACATGTTCATTTTGCTTTATGTCAATTAGCATATATTTATATTTATCATAAGCATATTTAGGCAGTTTTCTTTTCAATTATATTAATACTTAGTCTTTATTTTATAACTAACCTTGTTGCAGCTATACTTGGAAGTATGTGCTTACTTCCTATTTTGTTAAGTTATAGATTTATAATTTATAACTATCTTTTTCTTTTATATGCATTCTGTTTCTTTACTGTTTGTTTGGATGTAAAGTTATGGTGATATCTAAATAACATAATAAAATTTGCAGCTTAAAATGTACTTAGATATTTTGTCTAATTAGATTTTTCTTTTGTTAGCTGGGGACCTATCATTATGAAACCAACAATGGTAGACTCTAAGCTATTTGAGATTGTGGAGCCTTCTGAAGACCGGATTCAGGTGGAGGTTCGAGCTGTGGAAGACCTTTAGTTTTTCTTTCTGCATTGTGAGGATGAGTTGCTTATTATATTTCATTTCTACTAAATCTATTAAGTCATATTATAACTTTACTTTTTGCTACTTTACTTATTCTGAGTTTGATGCTTAGTTCCTTTTTGTTGTAATGGATGGATGTTTACTATTTGCTTCCGCACTCTGCTTTCTTGTACTTTTCATTTAGTAAAAATATACTTTAAGAATGGCAAAGTCTTTAATTATGATGGATTAGGATAAGTACCTAATCTAATTATAAGTAGGGACCTTATCATTTAGGTTACCCCTCCACCGTAATCATGTTAACTTAAGAGTTAACAGGACCACGGTGGGGTCGGGCGCCATAAAGATTAAGCATGCAAGCATCTCTAATTAATGTAATCAAGATGAAGAAGTTAATAAATAAGGGGTGTGATGCGTATCTTGTCACCATGATGGGAGACCAAGTGGAAAACATACCAATCTCTGAGAATAAGATAGTTAATGAGTTTGCAGACGTATTCCCAGAAGATTTATCAATATTACTGCTTGAGTGAGAAGTCAAGTTCTCTATAAAACTAATCCCAGGAACCTAGCTCATTTCTAAAGGTCTGTATAGAATGGCGCCAAAGAATTACAAGATTTGAATGAGCACAGTAAGCAATGGATTCATCAGACCCAGTATGTCACCCTGGGTAGCGTTGGTACTGTTGGAAGAAGAATGATGGATCTATGCGAATGTGCATATATTACATGGAACTGAATAAAGTAACCACCAAGAATAAATATCATCTATCTCAAATTGATAATTTATTTGATCAAATGTTCGGAGAGAAGGTCTTTTCCAAAATTGATCTACTGTCAGGATACATACAATTACTAGTACAAGAAGAGGATATTGCTAAGATTGCCTTTAGAATGTGTTATGGGCATTACGATTTCTTGGTAATGTCATTTGGACTCACAAACGCGCCCTCTATATTTATGGATTTAATACAGCGATTATTAATTCTTTTTCTAGACAAATTCATCATCATTGTCATTGATAACATCCTTATTTATTCCAAGAGAAAAATTGAGCACGAGGATCATTTAAGATTAGTTTTGGAAGCACTAAGGGAAAACCAGTTGTATGCTAATTACTCTATATGTGAGTTTGGTTGAATTCAGTTGCGTTATTGGGTCACGATGTAGATACCTAAGAAATTAGAGTGGATCAAAGAAACGCCAGCTCAATTCAAGAGTGGGTTACCAATACCTGTAGTTATAGCAACCATACTGTTGTTACCCATCAATTAGTAACATAATTGACTGCGTTTAACCCAAGAATGTTACCAATACTCGTAGTCGTAATAACCCTAGTGTTGGTACCCATCAATTAATAACATAATTGACTTAATTCCTTTTCCATTTCTCTTATAATAGTGTTAAGAGCCTCAACCTAAAATTTTGTGTGATTTGAAGATCATTTGACAATATCTAGCATTTTCTGATTTTCCGACTATTCTGAGAATACCTAATTTATTTAGACCTCATAGTAAAAAATGGAGTCCACCATTGACTCATCACCCCCAAATTAACTAGTGGTGGTATTTTGAAAGTGTTTTAAAGTTATCAAATTTTCCTCAATTATTTTAATATTATTTAAATACCCATAAAATTATGATAATTAAATTGACATTCCATCAAAAATTCGATTGCATTTTTGAGTTCCTCACCCCTCATTTAGATAAGGGTGAAAAAATGAGATTTTTCGAAGTCCGTTTGAGTATTTAAATTTGAGTGATTATATTTGGATAATTAAATAATTAAATTAATATGTATATATAATAAATAAAATCTTCTAACAACTGATATATTATTTCCGTGCATGAATCATCTACCCCGTGCCAAACACAGAACACCCGATATGGCCAATCCCCGCCGCTCGACCTGCATTTGATCTAATCAGGTGGCTGCGATTCTTTACAGCCATTAATCGTTTTATCAAGCGATTGAACATCCCTCGTCATTCACTGTACGTCTCTGCACCCGCTAAGGATCGTGGCATGCACTCGGTACAAGAGTCATACCCGCGCCATCTACCTCCTCCATGGTATTAGACCTCTTCCAAATTTGAAATTCCTCCTTTGGCATTCATTGTGCTTAGAGGAGCTACTAAGGAGTCAAGAAGGAAACCTGTTTCTCGGTGAATTCTCTATAAACCCTAACTTGAATGGCCGATGAAACCACAAGCAAAGAGGATACCGGGTACACCATCTATCATTCCTCTCAATAAACTTCTTAGTCCAATCGTTATTCCATGATCTCCATAGTAATATCGAGCTTCAATATTACGAACTCGTCCACGATTAAATACATACGTTGCCCTATTTGCTGAATCGTCTGCCCTAGCCCTAGCCATTTAGGGTTTGACTTCACTAACATTAGGGGCAATATCAGGTGTTGGCGTGGGTACCGTATGGAAGGTCTCCTCGAGATCTTCCAAACAGCATGCAGGTTGAGGCATTTGGTGGTCAGAATTGTCGCAAATGACAACCCCTAGTTCGCCCCGTTTAGATGACTATCAGGATAAAGCACTTTAAGATGGGGTGTAGCACGGTTCGACCATTTCCTTTGGACCGAATCGGTTCAGAACTCCCCGAACCATGCTCTAGCACGGATCCCGTGCACGTCATGGCCAACACACATCGCCCATAAGGGTTGACACGTGTCAAAATGGTGCGTCCAGTTTTCAGCGCTGCACCGTGATTTAGTGTCTGACGGTTGTCTTCTTTGTTTCTTGTGTTGTAAAATTCTGTGCCATACAATTCTGTGCTCTATCTTTTTTCTATTGAATGATTAATTAGCTATATTAATTGCAAATGATTATTTAGTTTGTTGATTTTTATTTCCTTAATAATTTCATTAATACATGTCCAAAATATACGATGTTATATACTATTTCGATCAAAAAATTGTGTAGATCATTAATACAATGTTTGATTTCTATTTTGCTGAATATTTTTATTTAACACTATTTTAGGCTAATTAATTAAATCTAATTTAACCTAAAAATAATATGTGACATAACTTGAGCAATTAATGTCCAAATTTGACAATCAAGTAGATCATTTTAATCACAAAAATGTGTACGACAATAATATAAAATTAGATTTAGGTTTTTAATCCTAAAATTTTTAATGTTATTTTAATCTTAATTAGGAGACCTCTAAAACCTTAATTTTCTAAAGTTGTCCAAACTTGACCTAGTTAGTGTCATTCTTCTCCTTATGCTATAAGGATTTCATATTAATGTATATCATTCCATTTGAATAACAATTGGAGATTTTATGTAATTATCTCCTCAAATTTGGAAATTTTATAATTTCATGATTTTTGTTTATGCATGTTTTAGGTATTTAAAACCCTAGGATAGCAAATATGTCTCACTTTATTTACTCCCCATACACTTTAATTTTGTATGTTTGAGACATGAATTTTATGATTTGATAATTAGAACACTTTACAATTTATTTGAATTAATCTTCATCCTTAGTAGGATTGCTATAGGATTGAATTGAAATCATAAATTGCATGTGATCCTTTGAGCTAGATTATTTCCTATTAAGATTGATAATCTTCACACTTATGTAACTGAAATGATTGGAATTTAGTGAGATTATTTACATAACATATTCTAAATTTAATTTTCCATTCTTAGAATACTTCATATAAAAATTAGAAACTTAACTTGTGTGATTTGCTATCAAAATCTTAGTTAAATCTATTCCTTGTTTATAGAATGCAAATTATATGCAAATTTTATACCCCAATTCTTAGAGAGAACTTATTTAAACTAATATATTATAATGGAATGAAACTTAGTGATAGTTCTTTAACATTAGTCTTTACATTTAATCCTCTAGCAAGTTGAGGATTTGTATGCTAGTTGTATATCTTATTTTATTGAGAGAATCTTATAGGACTAGTGTCCAATTGTTAGATTTGGATCTTTAGTTTTCATTTCTCCTCAAATTTGTAATTCTTTTTTAAGTTCTCTAATAATTGAATTAGGAATTCCATAACTCCCTATTATGATTTGGATATCCTATAGACTTCCTTAATATACAAATTATAATAAACATAGAGCTTATTATTACTAATCTCACCTCTCCCATACACTTAGACATCTTCTATCAAATGATCCTAGTTAAGTTAGTGATTAATTTGATTAGAAATCTTTCAATTTATAAACTAAACTGATAATTTAGTAGGTTGTTCATTAACCTCCACCTCCTTTAGCTTAGTAATCCATTAGAATTACACTTCCCTACTAGTTTTCTAAACTTTAATCATTCATCTAATTGATTTGATTAATTTAGGACTAATATAGAATAAATTCCATTTACATGAATATACTATAAATTATTTTCTTATTTGAATAAACTAATTCAAACTACTATTTTTGTAAACTACTACACTTCTACTATTACTTACAATTGACTTAAAGATTAATATATATAAGTCAATTGGGAGCTCTGGGAGCTAAAATAGCTTCAATCGTTAAGTAATTCATTAATAATCAAATAACTTTGGATATCACATAGTTTACAATTATTTGAATTTTCTTGAATGCTTTCTTAGCTTTGAGCCTATTCCTTTGAACATACATACAAGATTAGTGCATAAATATAACTTTCTTAAAATTATAGGGGTTTTATATTGGTGGATAGCCAAGGTCAGGCTAACTAAGAGATATAAGGAAACTTCACATTCTTAGAGGGTGAATGTGAGCATTTATATGTTCAATGAACTTATGGTAAGTAAAGAAAAGAAGACAGTGATGCATTTAAATGAAATTATAATAATATTCATTGTAATCTAAATGGACTGTAAATAAGTAAAGTACAGTATTAAAAATATGGAATGTGCAAAGCATATTAAATGAAGGAAAATCTTAGACTATAAGTCTAAGATACACATAGCCTAAGACTATGTAAAGTAAATATAGCATGAAGCTATAATGAGGTCTCACAATTTATAAGATTGTAAAAGAACTCATATTTTATTAAATTGAAATTATTTTATGAAATTATTCATTCTGCGGGCAAATACAAAATGAAGCGAGGAGTTAAACACATCTGTTTAACAAGTAAAATAAAGTGGGGTTCAAAATAAATAACACCCACATTCATCCTCTGAGAATGTGAGGTCTCCTTATTACTCTTAATTAGCCTGCTTTTGGCTTAACCAATATTATAAACCCCTATAGTCTTAATATGAAAGTTTTATTTATGTAAAATATCTTACATGAATGTGTCAAATGAAATAGGCTTAAAGCTAAGCAAGCATTCAAGGAAAAATTCAATAATTGCAAACTATGTGATATCCAAAGTTATCTAATTTTAATGATCTCTTTAATGATTGGAGCTAATTGAGCTCTCAATTGACTTAGAGATATTGATCTCAAGTCATATGTAAATAATATAAATAGTTGGGGTTTTGGAAAATAGTAGTTTAATTTTAGTTTATGAGATAACAAAATAATTTATAAGTATAACAATACAAAAATAAAGCTAATCATATCCTTATCCTAAACCATGAAATTTAAATAAGTTAACTAAATCAAGGCTTAAGAAACTAATTAGGAAATGGCATGGTTATGTAAATACTATAATTAGAGAAATTAAGAGTTAAGGTTCGATTCACTAAACTCATCTAACTAAGTTGAATTAGAAGGATCTTATTTAAAAAATCAACTACTAATCTAGCTAAGTTAATATAAAAGAAAATGTTTAAAGGAATATGAAAGAGGGATTTGTAAACTACAAACTCTATGTTTTTTATAAGTTGAAGGTTAAGGAAATCAATAAAATTCCTAAATTATTCTAATGAATTTAGAACTCCTAATACACGTCCTTAAAGAACTTAAGTGAGGACTTAAAGATTTAGATGAAGTAGACTAAGCCCTAACCTAAATACTCAGGACTAGGACTAAGGGAAACATAACCTACTCTACACAAGCAATAAGGTTAAACACACTTAATAGTTACAATATCTAGCTTTAGAGGATCACCTACAATTCAAGTTATAAATCAAACCTATAATTTCTATCATAAAGTTACAAAATGAATCAACAATTTACTAAGGATTCAAGCATCTAATTTAAGAGAAATAAGCTCAATCATGCAATTAAAAAATAAGGGAAGTAAGTAAATATGACAAATTAAATACCCTAAGGTTTAAATATACATAAAACATTAAATTATGAATATTAGAATTAGGAGCCAAAAACTTAAAATTACCAATTGTTGTCCAATTAAAATATTACATATTAATGTGGAATCCTTATAGTATAAGCAGAAAAATAACACTCAGTAGGTCAAATTGAATAACATTAGGTTTTTAGGGTTTGGGAGGACACCTAATTAGGGTTAAAATATCATTATAAGACCTAGGATTCTAAACCTATATTTGATCTCATATTTATATTCCTCACATTTTTGTGAGTGAAAAGGGCTATTTGATCATTTAATTTGGGTATTAAATGATCAAATTAGGTCACATGAATTATTATAATTTAAATTGAAATTAAATAAATTAATCTAAATTAATGATATATTAATACATTCACCAAATCAAAAATTAATTACATATTATTAATCTACGCATTATTGTGATCAAAATGATATCTAATTTTGTATATTTTGGTTAAGTATTTTTAGAGATATTAATGAAATAAGATTTTCTATCATTTAATCATTAATTAAATATAAGGCAATTATTACATTCACTAATTCAATTAATCATAGATGACAGCACTAAAGTAAAGACGGCGGAGAAAAATAGAGGCGACGCTAATATCTAGATGTGGCACGAGTAACGAGAACAGGCGGCGCAATGATGGTAACGCATGAAATTTTGCGCACTGCCAGAACACACGTTGGATCGAGGGAGCGACACGTGTTGGCCCTGGAACCAGCACAGAATGCGCGGCCTGGATGGTCGAACCGACTCAGTTTAAGGGTTACGTTCGAACCCAAAACCCACGAGTATGAGCCGCTTCATCCCGCAGTATAATCGGAAGAGGCGAGCCACAGAACCCAAAACCTAGGGCTTAGCTCTACTGTCGATTCTGATGGTTCCCTTGCACGGTCCGCACGCCGGCGAGAAGTACTCATCGAAGCCGATCTTCCAGGACCATAACGGAGTTGGCAAGCCACTGAACTGCAAGTAGAGTGATGCCCTAGATTCCTTAAATCAAACCCAGGTATCCTCTATTTACAGGTCAAGGAATTCGAACTCGACTGGATTTGTAGGAATCAAATTGAATTACTATAATCTTGTATGACTCACATAAATTATAAGCACTTAAGAATCATAAATAGGAGATGAGATGAGTACCTTCAGATCAGAAAAAAAAAAAAAAAGATTTCTGCCACAAGAATACTTCCTCCTCCAAGCACGGTTCTCCCACAGCAATTTGCTCTCGCAATAGCTTTCAGAGGATGCGAATGAGGAAAATGCTAAGAGGAGAAGCTTAATTGCTTCCGAGAGGCCAGGTAGGAGAGTCGTACCTCCACCATCACAATGGCAGGGTACGACGACAGAGGGAGGTGGAAGACATACAGGGAAAGAAATCTGGTCGTTCGTTCTATCGGTCGATCGAACGGCCAAATCTGATGTTTAAGGTCTGATCAAAATCAGACCATCTCATCAGATCAGGGAAGGCCGCAACGGCCACGATTCTTGCGGACTGTCCCGTGCACTGGCTTCACGTACGGGATCCACGCATTTTCAAATATTATCCGTTTGAAATTATAATTAATATTTATATTATTTAATTTAAATATTTTATATAAATAATTAGTTAAACACAAATTATTACTCAAAATTAAATAATCAAACACACTCCAAAAAATCCCAAAATTTTACCCTTACCTAATTGAGGGGTGAGGAACTCAAAAATGCAAATGAATTTTTAATCGGAGGTTAATTTAATTATCTTAATTTTCTAAGTATTTAAATAATATTAAAATATTTGAGAAAACTCGATGACTTCCAAACACTTCCAAAATACCACCCCTAGATAATTTGGGTGTGGTGAGTCCAATGACAGACTCCATTTTTTATTCTGAAGTCTAAATAAATTAGGTATTCACAAATTTATCAAAAAACTAAGAAATACTGGAAATTACTAAATGATCTCCAATCGTACAAAAATTGAAATGGAGGCTCTTAATACTATTAAAATACTAATAAAAGAAGATTAGAGTTAATTAAGTCACTAATTGATAGGTAACAACACTAAGGTTGTTACAGTAAGATCTCATCATAGCTTTCTAACTATGTTACTTTTCATAGTTCTATGATATGTATATTCTAGACCAAGAGGCTAAGATTTTCCTTCACTTATTATGCTTTATACTTTCTATTTTTAGTACTATGCCTTACTTACTTATAGTTCATATAGAATACAGTGTATGTTGCTTTAATTTTTATTTAAATACTTCACTACTTTTTTTCCTTACTTAGTATAATTTTTATTAGACATATATATATTTTTATTTCTTTTACTTTTAAATGCACTTTAGTAATTTATAGCATTATTTAGGATATTTTTCCTTTACCTTTTGGTTGCAAGTTAGAATAATTATACATGTGAGTATTTTTACTCATCTTACTTTCAATTGTTCTTCCTTACAATTATATTTATTTTCCTTCCTCAATTGAATATTTTCAAATGCTCCTTTGCTTATATTAAATTATAAATTAGCTTGTGATATCCAAATAAAATTATAAATGTTGGTCAATCTTAAAATGTGCTTAGACTGTTTAGTCTAACTACTTTTTTTCTTTTCTTGGCTTTACCTAATTATATTTAAATATCAAAATATGATAGATGAGAAGTCAAAAAATTTTGGTGGAGCTAGACCTAGCATTTGAAGATCTTCCAAATTTGCTTTCGCTTACTTCATAGTACTTGCTTTTATTTTATGTGAGAGAGAGTGATTATTTTCTTACTCATTCATTTAAATACATGTAATAACTTGAACAGTTTGTAATATTTTTACTTAATCTATTCTAAGTTCACTTATTTTGAAACTTCTTGAATTGAATGGGTGGATAAATACTACATGTTTTATATATACTTGTTACATATCTTCCATACATGCTTCATATTTGCTTTTATTACAAACTTTCTTTAACTTAATATAACTCACAAAGAGAATTGGCCAACATAGCATCTAGTATTGGGTTAGCTTTCTTTTAATTTGATGTTAGATGCTATGGTAATGTTGGATTTAGTTTATATCAGATATTGGAGTTGTTATAGTAGTTTTCTCATATTAGCTAGTTATTATCGTAAATTTGCTAAGTGATTCTCACAATCGCCTTGCCTCTTACAAAATCAACTCAGAAATCTATAATGTTTGTGTGGAGCCATGCCTGTGAAGAAGCCTTTCAAAAGTTGAAGCAAGCACTTTCAATCACACATATATTAACCTTACCAAAAGAATGTATAGATTACCAAGCATATATTGATAACTCTAGAATAGAGATAGGATGCATACTTATGCAAGAAAGAAATATTATTGTATATGCATCTTGTCAGCTTAAGCTACATGAGAAGAACTACTAGTCTACAATTTTAAAACTTGCCACAATCATGTTCACACTTGAGATTTGGATGCACTACTTGTATGATGTGAAGTGTGAGATTCACAAATCACCAAAGTTTGAAATATATCCTTACCTAACAAGAATTGAAATATTATCAGAGGAGGTGCTAAAACTGATCTACGACTATGAATTGAACATACAATACCATCCGAGAAAATTTAATGTTGTAGGTGATGCATTAAGCAAGAAAGACACTCTGAGTTCCATGATATCACCACTTAGTCCTTTTATTAACAAATTTTAGAAGCTTGGCATTGAGCCAGAAGGAGAGACCTTTTGTACGAAGCTATTGATCAAAGCACGGTATAGTCTACTTTTAAAAGGGATGCTGAGATATCCCAGTCCAAGGATAAGTACTGTAACGACCCAAGTCATTACTATGTCCATTAGAACTAAACCCGACTCAAAAATCAAAACCCCAAGTGACTTCAAAATTAGGGCAAACCAAAAATACAATTAAATATAATATATTTTTGTGATCATAATTCATAAGTTTGAGAGCAATCTCGATAGCAGATACTCATGAATTAATTTCTAAATTATTTATATTCAAAAAATTAGGAAAATTAAATACATGTCCAAATTCAATGATTTTAGTGTCGGTGGATTAAAAATAATATAAAAAGGTCATAGAAAAAGTTTTATAGAATTTAGAGCTCCTAATTGACCATAATTAATTTTTGAAACTTTATCTTCAAAAATTAATAAAAAATAAAATTTGCTCCAAATTAAAAAAATTTATATAAGTGTGTTTATCTCATCAAGATAAACCTCTATGCCAAATTTCACTATTTTCTGGAAAAAAATGGAAGAGAGAAAAAGTAGAGAGAGAGAGAGAGAGAGAGAAATATGAGAGAAAAATAAGAGATAAAAATGAAGAAGAAAAAGCCAATTTGAATACTCAAAGCAATTATAATGAAGATAATAAATTTGTTTACATTTAAATAATAGAGGAGACAGAAAAATTAATTAATTAAAAAAAAGTTTATAAACATACCCCCACCCTTCACCTTCTCTCATCTTCCCCCACCTCTCTTCTCCCCCCATCTCCCCCTCCTCTTCTTCATCCACTACTAGTTTTCTCCACTACCTTCTAGTAAAGCCTCATCAACACTAATATAGAGTAAGAAATAAGAAAAAATGAGAAAATTTTATATTATTTTCATTGATTTTTTTTAATAATAATATTATTATTATTAACGTTATTATTATTACTATTATTATTATATTTCCATTTATGCAAATTTTTTTTTCTATATTTATATATATTTTTTAATTTCTACAATTTTCATTTTTTTTCTATATATGTAAATATTTTATAATTTCTACAACTTTTATTTTTATAATTTTCTCCTTTTTTTCTATATATGTATATATTTCTTAATTTCTACAAATTTCACTTCTATCATTTTTTTTCTATATATGTATATATTTATTAATTTATACAACTTTCATTTTTATCATTTTCTTTTTTTTTCTATATATATGTATATATTTTCTAATTTCTATAACTTTCATTTCTGTCATTTTTTTTTCTATATATATGTATATATTTTCTAATTTCTATAACTTTCATTTCTGTCATTTTTTTTTCTATATATGTATATATTTTAGAATGTCTACAACTTTCAATCATGTCATTTTTTTTTATATATGTCTGTATTTTCTAATTTATGTAACTTTTATTTCTGTAATTTTTTTTCTATATATGTATATATTTCCTAATTTCTATAACTTTCATTTTTCTTATTTTCTTTTTTTTTATATACGTATATATTTCTTAATTTCTACAACTTTTATTTCTGTCATTTTCTCTTTTTTCTATATATGTATATAGTTCCTAATTTATACAATTTTTATTTCTGTCATTTTTCTTATATATATATATATATATATATATATATATATATGTATATATATTCTAATTTATGCAACTTTCATTTCTGTCATTTTTTTTCTATATATATACATATTCTCTAATTTATGCAACTTTCAATTAAGTCATTCTATATATATATTCTAATTTATGCAACTTTTATTTCTATTTTTTTTCTATATATGTACATATTTTCTAATTTATACAACTTTTGTTTATGTCATTTTTTTCTATATATGTATATATATATATATATATATATTCTAATTTCTGCAACTTGTGATTTTTTTTTTTCAAAATATGTATATATTTTTTAATTTCTCTATCTTTTATTTCTGTCATTTTTTTTTCTATACATATATATATTTTTTAATTTCCGAAATTTTCATTTATATAATATATATATATATATATATATATTAATTTAAGTAACTTTCATTTCTGTTATTTTCTTTTTTTTCTATATATATATAATTTTTATAACTTTTATTTCTATCATTTTTTATTTTTATAAATATATATATTTTCTAATTTTTATAACTTTCATTTCTGTTATTTTCTTTTTTCCTATATATGTATATATTTCTTAATTTATGCAACTTTTATTTTTATCATTTTTTCTTTTTTTTATATATGTATATATTTTCTAATTTTTGCAACTTTCATTTCTGTCACTTTCTTATATATATATATATATATATATATATATATATATATATATTTACTAATTTCTATTACTTTTATTTCAGTCATTTTATATATATATTTCTTAGTTTTTATAATTTTCAATTCAATAATTTTGTTTTCATTTAACATATATATATATATATATATATTATTACTTATAATAATAAGAAATTATTATTTTTAATATATAAAGATAAATAACCAAGATAATATTAATATTGATATTTTTACTAAAATAAATTGAAGAATATTATTCTTTAATTTAATTATTTCATTTATAATTTTTACATTGCTATTAAGCTTTGACCAACTTTGATATATTTATATAATATTTTGTGCTCAAAACTTAAAATAAATGATCAGAAATCAGTAATATATGTTCATTCAAGTTGATCTCAGGTCTATACACACAATACATTAGGCTAGGATATGCAAATATATGAAGAAATAAGGAGACTACAAATATCTTTTGAGATAAATGTGTAGTTAGTCAGGAACCCACATCTCATATAGTTATATAGATGTATCTAACTTCTCGATTATTATATAACTTTATCCAAATATAATCAATATTATATATTACTGTATTTTCTTTCAAAATGAGTACATATCTTAAATATATATATTATATTCATAATCATGATAATTTTGCAATCATATCATATTTAAATATCACATTTTATTTATGCTTGCAGAATCATACCGCTTAAATGCAAATTTTGATATTCTATAAACTTTACTTAAACCTTTGTGTCTAATTAAATTTTTTTTTGTTTCTTAGTTCGCCCTGTTATATATATATATATATATATATATATATATATGGCAATTCATGAACAATGTCTGGATCAAGTTATTGAGGAGGAGCTAATGCATAATGGAGCAATTTAGATATTGATTTTTTTATTATTTTAAATTTTTACTTAGTGCATAACAGATTTTGTAAACTAATTTTTTACTTTGTAATTAATAAATTTCTTTTATTCTTCTGGTATTCTAAATATTACAATAAATGTGGGAGTTAGTATTTTATACGTCTCTAAATACACTATTATACTAAACTCTGATATGATCATAGAGAGTGAGCACCTAACATTGGATTTGCTATGCTGACTTAGCAATGAGTCATCACAGTTAAAATCAGAGCATGATTGAGAGAAAATTAGTATAAAAGTGTATGTCATTATTTATGGAATTGGAATTCTAAAATAAATAAATAAAGCATATAGAAAGTAAGAATTTTCAAATCATGTATAAATAAAAAATTGAATAAAAGAATAGATATATGACCTAGCTAAAAGAATATACTTTTAGTTATTTTCTATTTTATTTTTTAACTATTAAGGATACTTTTATTTTCATCTATATTTGATAATAATACTTATGTAAATTTACTCCAATAAATGTATAATAATAAAAATTCTATTTCTTAGTTGGATCCTAAAGATTATCATTTGATCGTCTGAACATACTTAAGAGATCCAATATCCATTAATACATTTGTGGACCATGTTGACAAGTTTTTTGATATTATGAATGCTTTATTGGAGCATGGATACACAAAATCAAATAATTTTAAGGCTTCATACACAATACACCCCATATAAATATTCTTACTTTTATACTATCAGCTACCAAGTTCTCAAACATTGAGATAGATAGACTACTTCATGCCTTATTAAGACTCTAACCACTAATACTCAATGGAACTGCAAACCCAATAGACGCTGAAGATTAGGTAAAAAAGATAAGAAAAATACTAACTAGCATGAAATGCCCATCTACATATGTAATTAGATTAACCATCATTAAGTTGGAAGGAGAAGTGGAATACTGATGGGAAACTACTGCAAGCTTATAGTTCGTAAGCATGGATACTGAGAATATCCAATATAAAGAATTTATCAAAGCCTTTAGAGCCAACTACATCCCTCCTTCTGCTCAAGCCATCATGAAAGATTTGTTCATGAAGTCATGTCAGAGCAATTGTAATGTTGCTGAATATGAAATTGAATTTTAAAGGTTATCCTATTATGCACCACTACTAGTGAGCACTGAGTCTGCTCGATGCAGCTGATTTTTAAAAAGATTAAAACTTTCTATTAAGAAAATGCTTATGGCTCTTCGAATCTCCAAATTCTCAAACATGCTTGAAAATACAAAAATATTAGAATATTGGGAACAAGAAGAAGTATAAGAGTTAAGAAAAAGGCCCCCATCTAAATGTATAACAAATTGAATATAAGATATTGAGACCACCCCAAGCTAGGGTTTATCAAATAGCTCAACAAACACCTACTGGGAGATGTAACCGACCAGATTCTTATGGTAATTGTTATCACATGAGCGGAATATGTTATAAGTGTGGAAAACCTAGTCTAACTTTTGGCAATGTCAAGTAACCCGTACAGTAGGCAATCAGTGTATCACTCATCCTTCTCAGATGCAACGACAAGCACCCATACTAGCTAGAAGTCAAAAACTCACACAAGCAGCTAGACCAGCTCATGTACCAACAACTTCTCCAATGTAAAGGAGATGTCCACCCATTGCTCTTAAAGCATTAGCTACTATTTAAAGGGAAAGACCAATTGCTCCTCAGCAAGTTGCACATGCGAGGATATATACCCTTGTTATGTAATCGAGAGTCTTTAGTGTTCAGTTGCAGTAAAAGCACTGCAGCGCACTGTGGCGCGCTGTATCATGCTCAGGTTGTACTTATTCAAGAACTAAGGCGCTATAGTGCACCTCAGCGGTCAGCAAATGAGTAGCAGGTGCTGCAGCGCGCCGCAACAGAAATCATCGCTACAGCACGCTGCAATAGAAATTGGCACTAAATTGTGCCACAGTGAGTCAGTGGATCCATCCCGAGGCACATGCGATACAGCGTGCCACTGCAGTTTCAACTCGAGACTGCACACTCTATGACGTGCCGTGGCACGCCGCCGTGCTCCATAATGGTTTCAACTCGAGAACATAAGCGCTACGGTGCGCCGTAGTGCTAGGAAGAAATATGCACGGTCCAGGTTACGCCCTAAGCAAATTTAGAATATATTTTGTGCCTTTTAGGGTCCAAAATGGAGCTGGCTACTTAAGAAAATAGGTTGAGTGAAAACCTAAGTATGTTGATATTCATTTTGAAGGCTATAGCTACTGTGAGGAGAGGAACCTTGGGAAAAACCCTAAGGAGCTACAGTGCAAGCTATCCCTTGCAAGTTGGAGGAGGTACTCCAGGTGGTGAATGCTTCCTCTCCTCTCCTTTCTAGAGTTAGAGCGGGAGCATTTATGCTGATGTGATAAGCTCTTTGTAACTCTATAACCTTCAAGTTATTATAGTGGATTTCTTAGTGGTGTAGCACTGTAGTTTTTTCCATTCTTGAGTTTTCCATGTATATCTTTATGTTTGGATGTTTTTTTGTATGCTGTGACTTTCTCTTGTGATCTTGTGTTCTAAGTTTTCTTGGTAACCCTATCAACGCAACCTCGGTCATTGATTTAAAAGTGTGCGCTCTTTCTCAAAACTGCTTCTGCAGCAGAATAGAGCATACTAGCTTTGGAGTTTATTCACTAATAAGTGGTATCAGAGAGTGATTTACCTTGTTGGTCCTAGGGTTTGCTTATTTTAGTGGCAGCAATGGCCAAAGGGATGAGATACAAGATTGAGAAATTCAGTGGAATGAACTTTGCATTCTAGAAATTGCAGATGGAGGACCTGCTCTACTAGAAGAAGTTGTATCTTCCATTGAAAGGAGCCAACAATAAACTTATAGCTATGACTGATGAAGAATGGGAAGTTTTTGATATAACTGCACTATGTTTGATTTGTTTATCATTATCTTCTTTTGTTATTTTTAACATTATTAATGAGAAAATAACTGTAGATCTCATGAATGTCCTGATGAGAATGTATGAGAAACTCTCAGCTTCAAATATTGTTTTCTTGATGAAATTATTATTTAATATGAAGATGATGGATTGCTATTCAGTGACTGAACATCTCAATGGGTTCAACACTGTAATAAGCCAGTTGAGTTTGGTGGGCATCAACTTTGATGATGAGGTCTGAGCTTTGTTATTCCTCTCTTCATTGTCAGTCAGTTGGGATGGGCCGGTTACAACCATTAGCAATTCATCAGGAAATGCATCGCTGAAATTTGATGACATTGTTGGGCTTGTGCTGAATGATGAGGTGCGAAAAATATCTCATGGAGAGGCATCTAACTCATCACTGAATGCTGAGATCAAGGGAAGGCATGCTGAAAGGAGACAATAGAAATAGATCGATGTCTTGATGAGAAAAATCAAGACCTGGAAAAGCAAAGTCAGATTGCTGGAACTGTAGGAAAGTAGGTGACTTCAAAAAGGACTGCCTACTCTGAAGAAGCCAAGTGGTGGTATAAAGATAATGAACCTCACTGTGAATGTTTCAGCTGAGGAGGATATGATACTTTGATCCTCTCACTTGTCAATACAAAGTCCTGGGTTATGAACTCGGGAGCATCCTTTCATGCTACTCCATCGAGGAGTGCCTTTGAGAGTTGCACCAATGGTGACTTGGAGAAAATGTATCTTGGAGATGATAAGATGTGCAACATCATTGGAATAGGTGATGTAGATGTTAAGCTACCAAGCGGCATAGTGTAGAAGCTTAAGGATGTTAGACATGTGCCATGTCTAAGAAGAAACTTGATCTCAGTAAGCCAGTTAGCTAGAGAGGGCTACAATGCTTATTTCACATGAGACTCGTGGAAAGACACCAAGGGTGTAATTATTATTACATGAGGCAATATGGAATGTACACTTTACTTGATCAATAAAGTGTCTAATACTATTGTAGCTACAAAAGAGATAGATACAAATCTGTGGCACCCGAGGCTACAGTCAAAGGGGAAATTCCAAGGACTGAAGTTAGTATACCTGAATTTTTGTGAAAACTATGTGCTGGGCAAATTTAAGAAGGTTCAATTCTCCATAGCTGGAAGAGATCTGAAAATCAAGAAATTGGAGTTAGTGTATACAGATGTATGGGGACCAGCTCCTATATGTTCCTTAGGTGAAGCTACATACTTTGTCACCTTCATTGATGATCATACTAGGAAGATATGTGTTTACTTTTTAAAATATAAATTTGATGTGTTTAATGTATTTAGAAAGTGGCTAGCTTTGGTGGAGAATGAGACCAGATTAAAGCTGAAATGCTTAAGATTTGATAATTGTGGCGAGTATTGTGATAGGGAGTTCAAGGAGTTTTGTGGCTTGAGAGGAATCAAGAGGGAGTTTACAATTTCTAGAACACTGTAGCAAAATAGGGTTGCAGAACAGATGAATAAAATAATCACAGAAAGAGCCAGGAGCATGAGATTACATGCGAGTCTCCCAAAGCAGTTCTGGGCTGAAGCTATTAACACGACTGTATATATAATCAATAGAGGACCTTCCATAACCTTGAATGAAGGGATCTCCGAGGAAGCTTGGAGCAAAAATGTGGTGAAATTGAACCACCTCAAGGTATTTGACTACTCATCCTATGTGCATATTGATGCAGGATCCATGAACAAAGTTGATGCTAAGGTAATCAAGTGCACATTTGTTGGATATGGCGCACGCAAGTTCGGTTACAGATTCTGGGACAATCAGAATCCAAAAGTCATCAAAAGTAGGGATGTCACTTTCAATGAAAGTGAGATATATAAGTATTATATAGGAGTCAATATTGACTCCAAGGATGCTTCAGATAAAGAACCCTGGCAAATAAAGATTGATGACGGCATTAAACCAGATATTGGAGAACATGAAAAAGCTCAGGAGGGTGTCAATATTGAACTATAAACACCCATGTTGAGAAGATCTACAATAGTTTCTAGATCACCACAGAGGTATTCTCCTTCCTTATTTTCTCTATTATAAACTTGGAAGAGGCACTTCAATTTGAAGATTCAATCAAGTGGGAGGTTGCAATGAGTGATAAAATGGCATCACTCATGTCAAATGGGACATGGGAGTTGGCACCCTTACTCACTAGAAAGAAGACTCTTCAGAACAAGTGGGTTTACTGACTGAAGGAAGAGTAAAATGGGAGAAAGCACTACAAGGCAACACTTATAGTAAAAGGTTTCCAGCAAAGGCATGAAGTTGACTACAGTAAGATCTTTGCCCTAATTATGAAGATGATAACCATCAGGGTTGTGCTGAATATTCTTACAGTTGAGGATTTTTATTTGGAGCAAATGGATGTTAAAATTGCATTCCTTCATGGAGAACTAGAAGAGGAGTTATAGATGCAACAGCCTGAAGGGTACAAGGATCAAGAGAAAGGAAAATTTGAGCTAGTGTGCAAGCTCAATAAGAGTCTTTATGGCTTAAAGAAGGTAGTAAGGCAATGGTACAAAATATTCAACAGGTTCATATTAGAATCAGGGTACAAGAGATGCCAAGCAGATCACTACTATTATATAAAGCAATATAAGTCCTCCTATATTATTCCATTGATGCATGTGGATGATATATTGATATAAAAGAGATGGACATGAAGGATTTGGGGCCAGCTAAGCAGATTCATTGAATAAGAATCATTATGGAGAGAAGTGTAATAATTCTGAAGTTATCACAAAAAGAATATGTTGAAAAGGTGCTGAAAAGGTACTGAAAAGGTTCAACATGAATGAAGCGAAGCCAGTGGGCACTCCCCTAGCAAATCACTTCAGCTTATCTAAAGAATAGATGCTAAAGTATGAAAAGGAGAATGAGTATATGATGAAGGTTCCTTATGCATCAGTAGTTGGGAGCTTGATGTACGTAATGATATGCATGAGACTGGACATTGCCCATGCAATGGGAGTGGTCAACAGGTTTATGGGAAACCCAGAGAAGCACTATTAGGATGTGGTCAAGTTGATCATAAGATATTTAAAAGGTACAGATGGCAAAGCTTTATGCTTTGGAAGATCTAATATTATTTTATAGGGTTATGTAGATTCAGATCTTGTAAGAGATGTTGATAGCATGAGAAGCACTATAATATATGTATATACATTGGGAAGTGCAACTGTGTAATACCTAAGATTGTTACCCTGCTTAATTTAAGTCTAATCATATCTTAATTATCATTCTATTAATTTTATATAGCTATTAGAATCAATCCCTAAAGATTTGGCACGATTCAGAGCTAAATCCAATATTTTGGATTATTTTAATATTTAATTAATTAGAAAATTGAGGTATTTAATTTGACATCGAAATTAAAATCCGACTTTGTCGTTGCGATCATCGCCCCCAAATTAGCTAGGGGTGATGTTTTGGACGCGTTTGGAAGTCATCGAATTTTTGCGAATATTTTAATATAATTAAATGCATCGGAAAGTGGAATAATTAAATAATCATCAGAATCGAAATCTGACTTTGCAGTTGAATTCCTCACCCCCAAATTAGCTAGGGGTGAATTTTTTGAAATTTTTAGAGCACGTTTATTTAACCTGAATTTTTAGCAATTTAGAAAATAAATAATTATTTATTTAATTAAAAAAAAAATCAATTTCTTAATTTATCTCCCTGACAGCCCCCTTCCATGATCGGCGCCCTCATTCTCCCATGCCCTCCTTCTCCATAGGCTCATGATGGCCTATCCCCCTACTCCATCCTTCTCCTTCTCCATTATTAAGGAGGAGCACAGCTCCTTCTTCTTCTTCTTGTTGATGCTTTCTCATCTTTTCCTCCATTAATGCCCTTGTGTTGAAGAAGAAGAAGTTCAACTCATCTCCAAGTCTTGAAGAAAATAGAAGTTCCATCTTCTTCCTTTAAGGCTAAGGAACCCGTTTGCTTACTCTCCTTGTACCCATTTTCTCATCTTCCTTGCCTCCTTCATGTTGCTATTATACTTAAATGTATTATTAGAAATCTATAACCATGTATGGAAGCCATTAAGGCTCCTTAAAGAATTGCATTTTTCTTAAAATAGGACTGCTCTATTTTTCGTCTATTCTGCATACCCCTGTATTTATCACCATTTTTTATATATTTAGGATGCTTTGTTTGTGCTTATTTTAGTATTAATGGAAAGGTATTGGAAAGACCTTTCCATTGATATATAACACTGTTCATCGAATGCTCTAAATTGAGAGTATTTGAACTCAAAATGAGGCCCTTACGGGTTTCACACTAGCGAAAACACCATCTGGTGCTGCAGCGCCCGAGTTGCAAAAATTGATCCGCTGCAGTGCGCCACAACGCGCCGCAGCGGGCTGCAGTGTCATTTCGGGAAAAATCAATAAAATCAATTAATCAACTAATTGAACAGTAACCCGCAAGTGGATCGCTGCAGCGCGCCATAGTGCGCCACAGCGGGCTACAGCTCCATTACAGGAAAATTATATGATATTAGAAAAATAAATTAATTGAACAGTGTTTCTGCGAGTTAGTCCGCTAGGGCGCACCGTAGCGACTGCCTTTCGAAAAATTAAGCGCCGAGAACCACCGTAGCGCGCCGCAGTGTCTGCAAGCACTGCAGCGCGCCATAACATCAAAAGTGTTGTAGCGCGCCACAGCGTGCCATAGCGCCAAAAAACTATAAAACTGCCCAGAATTGGCTAAAATGGCCAAAACTTCTCTATTTTTGCATTTTAAGGTCCCTAGGACCCTAGTGGGACTGAATTTTATTAAATTTGAGCATTGCATAAAATTCTATATGTAAATTAAGTTTGAAACTTTGTTATTTTTAATAAGTACTCAAAACCTATTATGTATCTTAAATGTCTTGTGCCAAATGCTAAATAATAGAATTCTTGAATGCTTGTATTGAATAAGTGTATCTTAATAACCAAATGGTATGAAACCTAAGTCTTTTTGATTTGTAATCAAGTGTTAATCCCTTTACTTTGATTTAGAATTTAGTTAGCCTTAGTTACCTTCTATGTTATGTCAACTTTATATTCATATGCTTTCATGATATTATGGTGTATATTAGAAAACTTTAATATTTAAATGGATACCTAAATGTACTTAGTTGACATTAAACAATAATTGAACATAAGAATCTTGATAACTTAATTAAGTAGATGATACTTAATCTAAATTTGAAATTACCATAAATAATACTCTAATAATATATTGATTTATCTTTGGCCTTTAATATAACCTTTGGTCTTAATGGTAGAAAGGTTAGGGGTTAAACCCTAACTTATCTTGATTAAGATCTAAACCTTAATCATTTAATCAATTAATTTGATTGAAAGATAATTTAATTGACATTATTCTAATAATGCATCTGATTTAATATTGATCTTAAATTATTAAATTAGAAGTGTTAAGGTTAATATTAAATATGTGTGATTGAATCATCTGAACCTAAACTTTGGATTTTTGATTTTCTCTTATATAAGGCTATTGGCATAAGATGGAAAATAAAATTATAATAATTTATGAAATGATCTAACTCTAATAATATTCTTGATTTCATCCGATAATTGTAGAATAGGAAAGGGCCAGATGAACTTGTAGTTATCTAACCTGATTACTTTAATCCAAGTCTATTAAGTAAACCCTGAATATTAACTTAATAAGTAGAAAAGTGAGATCTTAAGGGTCTTGCTTTAGGATCATTCTTGAAATATTTAAAGATCTTAATTATTGATACCTTGAGGTATGAAGAGTTTTTGTAACTTATTGAGATAGAAACTTAGATGACCCTTCATAACTTTAGAAATTAAACTTGATACCTTGTGGTATGAATAACCTAAAGTACTTAAAATGGGACTTATTCCTTGTGGTTTTAACCTATATTGAGTGATCTCTTGATCATATCCTTGGAGCCTTATGTAGGACTCACCCATTTAGACTGAGGATTAATAGCTTTGATAAATCCTTGTTGATTAAATAAATTTGTTTGAACTCGGATTATTGGTTGGGTATAGTAGGGTATACCCATAGTACTGGATTGTTTCAGTAATATTCAGGATTGGTGCTATCCCGAGGGATTAGATGAATACAGCCCCGTTAGAGTAAATCTTCCAAGACTAAGAATATTACAATTAGTGAACAAGATCCTTAGTTTGAGATATAAATTGTGACCAGGTTCTGCCTCCTATCGTAGTATGCTTCGATAAGAATAGTTTAAGCAAATTAAGTATCTCAAGTCACTTTATATAGAACACTAAGTATGCTTGTAGTTAAGATATTTAATGACTTAGCTTGAAATGTAAACTATGACCGGGTTCTGCCTCCTATCGTGGTGTGCTTCGATAAGTGTAGTTTATACAAGCTAAGGGTTAAATCCACCTTTCTTGCAAACATGCTAAATATGTATATACAATCATCCTTTTAGCATGATTCTACACAATAGAGACATTGAGTTCATTGTTAGATTTCAAAGCATTTTTCTGAATTTCTGGATTTATCTCATGTAGCTTAGAGGCATGAGTATGAGCATAAGCATGATGTGTGAGTATCAGAATGATGTATGAGTATCAGTGATGATTTATGGGTTACATAATATTATATACATTGACTGGGGAATTTTAGGATGCACTGGCATCACTATAAATGGTATTCCTAATTAGATATATGTATACATTGGACTGTACTACTCATAGCAGTTCAGTGATATTTTGGTTGCATATCAGTAGTATACAGTGTTGTGGCATATTCAGATGCACAATTTTAGTGACATACAATATAGTTTTATATATGATTACTCAGTTTCAAATTCATTACTATTTTGGTTTATTTTTAGTATTCAGTTTATAGTTCAGCTTTACTTTACTTTACTTTGCTTCAGTTTTGTACAGTTTTATACAGTTTTATACTTTCAGTTATCTTTACAGTATTTTTGCAAATTTAATTACATTATGTAAATGTTAAATGAATAACTATAACTATTTAGATTAGTTTCGATGTGTTAGATTGTCTAACACAGGGTACCTTTGGGATCCAGAAATTTGCTAGATCTTGAGAAGTGTTTTGAACTAGGTCAGGAGGACACCCAGAAGATTTAAGAGGAGCCTGTGGAGCACTAGTGGACTGTTCTTCAGCTTTAATTTTCTGCTTAGTTTATTTTTAGTTCAGTACTTAGCTTTTATGTTTAATTCAGTTAAATGTTTGTATAATTCTGAATGTATTTTTTTTTTTTGAGACAAATGTTTTCATACAGCTTCTATGATGAATGTTTCTGGATGTTTGCATTAAGCTTCCATACTTTATTATATACTACTTATACTTAGTATTGTAATGTGATCAGTATATTGGAAATGTTGATATCTTATATATCTATTATATTCCTCATATGTTTTACATCCAATGTATGTATTGGTCTAATACTTAAGGTAAGTATACTACTCTTATCTTAAGTATTAGCTCTCAGCCCTCCTTGAAGTTGAGTCAGCAGCCCTCCAGATGGGTTTGGAGTTTCAGCTATTTTGGGGAGACGAAATGTTCCTCCCTGAGTGGCGTGCCGCTCTGCCGCCGATCTGTTTATACTTATCTATTGCGTGTGGCGACGGGGCGAGGCGCTACAAGCTGTGAGCTGGATCTCCAAGCTATAAAGCATCATATCGCTATTAACCACAGAGGTAGAATATGTTGCCATCACAGAGGCAAGCAATAGGATGATCTAGTTGAAGAGTTTCATGGCAGAATTAGACAAGGAACAGAAGGATGTGCGGCTCTACAGCGATAATATGAGCGCTATTTATCTGGCAAAGAATGTCATCTTTTATGCTAGGACAAAGCACATTCAACTCCGTTACCATTTCATTCAAATACTATTAGAAGAAGGACATCTTAGATTGGAGAAGATCCATACTTCTAAGAATTCAGTTGATATTCTTACTAAAGCAGTAACCGTGGAGAAATTGAAGTTATCTGCAGCTTCAGTTGGCCTCAGTACGTGAAGAGAAAGCGGGGTGAGCCACACCACATCTCTTAATAAACACTGAAGAAGATAGTGAAGGGTTAGTAGAGGAAAGGAGGGAAGATACTCTAAGGGTCTCTAAGTGGGAGATGGTTATGTAACAGAGAGCCTTTAGTATCCAGGAGCAGCAAAAGCGCTGCAACACACCACGGCATGCCATGCGGTCTTTAATTGAGAACTGAGGTGCTATGGCGCGCCTTAGTGGTCAGCAAATGAGTAACAGGTGCTGCAGCATGCCGCAGCAGAAATCCGCGCTATAGCGCGCCACAGCGCATCAATAAGTCCATCCCAAGGTGCGAGAATTACAGCGCACCACAGCGGCTTCAACTTTACACTGTAGGTGCTACAGCGCGCCGTGGCTCACTGCAGCAGTTTCAACTTGAGAACACGTGTGCTACGGCGCGCCGTAGCGCTAGGCAAAAATCTGCATAGTCCAGGTTACGCCCAAAGAAAATTTAGAGGGTATTTTGGACCTTTTATGGTTCAAAATGGAGTTGGCTGCTTAAGCAAATAGGTTGAGTGAAAACCTAAGTGTGTTGACATTCAGTTTAAAGGCTAAGGCTGCAGTGAGGGGAAGAATCTTAGGAAAAACTATAAGGAGCTGCAGTGCAAGCTAGCCCTTGCAAGTTAGAGGAGATACTCCATGTGGTGGCTGCTTCATCTTCTCTCACTTTTAGAGTAAAAACTAGAGTATTTATTCTAAGGTGATAGGCTCTTTGTAACTCTATAACTTTAAAGTTATTCTAGTGGATTTCTTTGTGGTGTGGCTATATAGTTTTTCCCATTCTTAGATTTTCTACGTATATCTTTGTGTTTCGATGATTCTTTGTATGTTGTGACTTTCATTTGTGATCTTATGTTCTAAGTTTGCTTGGTAACCATCAACGTAACCCCGGTCCTTGATTTAAAAGTGTACGCTCTTTCTCAAAACTGCTTTTACAGTGGAATAGAGCATGCTAGCTTTGGAGTTTATTCACCAACAACCCTCACTCCAATTTTAGCCCTAGAAGATAATAAAGTGGTATTATGTACCACACTCTTTTTTTTTATAAATATCTTTAACATTATATTTAAATAAAGCATGAAGTATCTTTCATTTTAAATCCTAAGCACCTTACATTTCAATGGTAAATCTTATAGCACATTATTTGACACTGGTGCAAGCCCCTCGTTTATTTCAGAAAAATTTGCTAAAATTCTTGAACTATCATATTACAACTTAGCTAAAGCCTTGAACATCGGGTTACCATCTAGTGCCCTTATGAGTGCACAAAAAATATTATGACTGTAACATACCAATTAATGGTAAGGCATATGAAATAAACCTGATAGTACTAGCTATAGTAAATTTTGACATCATTTTAGGAATGAATTAGCTCGGCAAGCATAAAGTTATGATTGATTGTCAAAGAAAGAAGGTCATTGTCAAGGGTGGGAGAAAGCCTGAAATATGTATTTAAAAGTTATGCATATCAGCATTTTTAATCAACACTTCGTAAGTAGAAAACTTGATTCAAAAGCGATGTAATGCATACTTAGTAACGATGATGGGACAAAAGATGAAAGAAATTATTTTAGCAGACACTCAAATTATAAAGGAGTTTGAAAATATTTTCCCTAATGAATTACCTGGATTACCACTAGTACAAGAAATCAAATCTCAATTAAGTTAATTCCTGGCACTCAACCTATAGCAAAGGTATCTTACTGCATAGCACACAAAGAATTACTAGAGTTAAGTGAACTACTACAAGAGCTGATGAATAAATATTTTATTCAACAAAGTATGTCACCATGGAGAGCCCCAAACCTTTTTGTAAGGAAGAAGACAATTCAATGCGAATGTGCATCGATTATCATAAACTCAATATGGTAATCATTAAGAATAAGTACCCTCTACCATGTATTGATAATTTATTTGATCAATTAGCTGGAGATAATCATCAATTAAGAATCAAAAAAGAAGATATTCTGAAAACAACATTTAGAACTCGCTAATGACATTATGAGTTCATGGTCATGCCATTTGGTCTAACCAATACTCCATTCATCTTTATGGACTTGATGC
The DNA here is from genome assembly GCA_016760335.1 of Gastrodia elata. Classification (NCBI taxonomy): domain Eukaryota; kingdom Viridiplantae; phylum Streptophyta; class Magnoliopsida; order Asparagales; family Orchidaceae; genus Gastrodia; species Gastrodia elata. Next base: position 8,513,350 of record CM028682.1, on the reverse strand, counting down.
AAAGAATTCTTAGACTATATTTGAATAAGTTTATAATAGTATTCATTGATGATATTCTAATTTATTCTGAGAGCAAGGGAGAACATGAAAATCATCTTAGAGCTGTTCTAGAAACTCTAAGGCATCATAGATATATGCCAAATAAATGTGAATTTTGGCTAGATTCTGTAGCTTTCTTAGGCCACGTAGTGAATGCCGAAGGAATCAAGGTCGATCAGAAAAAGATAAGCGCCATTCAAGAATATCCCCAACCAAAGATAGTGACAAATATTCACAGTTTTCTTAGTTTAGCTGGATATTATCAAAAATTTGTTAAGAGATTTTTACAAATAGTTGTACTTTTAATCAAACTAACATAAAAAACAGTTCCATTCATTTGGAGTCAGTAATGCAAGGAATCTTTTCAATAGTTAAAACAAGCATTAACAACCACATTAACAACCACCCTAATGCTAACTCTACAACAAGAGACAAGAACTTATCAAGTATATACTGACGCATCCATAGTATGGCTTAAATGTTTTCTCATGCAAGAGAAGAATGTAGTATCATATGCATCTAGGCAATTAAGGATTTATGAAAGGAACTATCCAGTTCATGACTTTGAGCTGGCAGCGGTAGTGTTTGCTTTAAAAATATAGAGGCACTACCTATATGGAGTGAGATGTGAAATTTTTACTGATTATCAAATTTTAAAATATATTTTCACTCAAAAAGAGTTGAATTATCAACAAGGGCAATAGTTGGAATTGATCAGCGACTACAACATAGACATACAATATCATCCTGATAAAGCTAATATCGTAGCTGATGCCCTCAGCAGAAAAGCAGACCTAAATACCTTAATGGCAAGTCCATTAATGGAAGAATTCAAAAAGTTAGGCATAAAACTTATTAACTGAAAGCAGTTAAATAATTTACTTAAAAATAAATTACAAAGCTTACATTCATGCAACGCATAATAATTTTTCAAGAAAATGATAAAGGATATTCAAAGCTAAAAGCAGACATAAAAAATGATTTCATAACAGACTTACATTTGCAAAAGGGAGTTTATATTTATCGTAGAAAAAGGATTTGGATTCCAAATAATTCATACATTTGTAATCAAATTCTAACTAAAGCTCACAACTTAGGGTACACATTTCACCCTGAAAATAATATATTGTATTTTAAAAAAATAATCAAGTTTCATGGAATCCTAAAACTATTGTCTCGAATTGTGACCACAGATTTACATCCCATTTTTGGAAGGCAATACATCAAGATCTGAGGATAGTATTAGCTATAAGTACATCTTTTCACCCTCAAATAGATGGTCAGACTGAGAGAGTAAACCAAGTACTTAAAGATCCTTTTTATTTAAGTATATTAGACTTCAGTGATAGTTGAGAAGATCGCCTTCTATTAGTAGAGTTTGCATACAATAATAACTACTAGTTCTGGATTGGAATGGCCCCATATGAAGCTCTATATGGCCGAAAGGAGATGTTCAGTTATATAGATTTGATCTAGTTGTTGAGACTATTAAGAAACTTCATCTGATAAAGAGCAGGATTGCTACAGCTCAAGATCGGCAAAAGAAATATCATGATGCTAAACATCAAATGTTATAATTTCAAATTGGAGATATGGCATATCTAAAAGTGAGCCAATGAAAGGCATATATCATTTTGGCGTGGCTAGTAAGTTAATCCTGAGATACCTTGGACCCTTTGAAGTATTAAAGCGAGTTGGAAGTTCTGCATATAAGTTAAAACTTCCAGAAGATTTGGCTGCAGTACATAATGTATTCCATGTATCTTCACTCTGTAGATGTTTACAAAATCCATTCCAGCAACTGTCCATGCCTTCCATTACAATTCAGCCAAACTTATCATTTATAGAAGAACTTATCAAAATTATAGGTCAGGATAATCGTCAACAAAGAAATTGAAGCATACTCATGATAAAGATTCAGTGGCAAAATCATATTGTCCAGGAAGCCATATGGGAAATAAAAGATACTATGCAAAAAAAGTATCCGACACTATTTAAGAACCTAGGTAAATTCTATCTCCTTATTTTCTTTTGAACTTTAATATATAGTGTGATGTTGATGACAACATCATTTTTAAATAGGAAGTCTGTAATGACCCAATTACTATGACCATTATGATTAAAACCCAACTCAAAAATCAGGACACCAAGTGACTTCAAAATTATAGCTAATTAAAAATGCCATTGGATAGAATATATTTTTATAATTGTAATGCTCAAGTTTATGAACAATCTGCATAGCAGATACTCCTGAATTAATTTTTGAGTTATTTAAATTCAAAAAATTAATAAAATTAAATATAAGTCCAAATTTAATGATTTTGGTATCGTTAAATTAAGAATATTATAAAAAAGCTATATAAAAACTTTGTCAAATTTAGAGCTCCAGATTGACCATAATTAATTTTTGAAGTTTTTATCTTAAGAAAAAAAATTACTCCAAATAAAAAAAAAATTGTATGAATGTGTTTGTCTTATCAAGATATACATTCGTGTTAAGTTTCGCTATTTTTTGAAAAAAATGGAAGAGAGAGAAAGAGGAGAGATAAAGATGAGAGAGAAAGAAGAAATAAGAAGGAGGAAGGGAAAGCTAATTTAAACACTCAAAGTAATTATGAAAATAATGATAAATTTGTTCACATCCAAATAATGAAGGAAAGAGAAAATTTAATTAAAAAATTAGTAATTAAAAAAAAGTTTATAATTATACCCCCACCCCCGCCTCCACTCATCTTCCCCCACCTCTACTCTCCCCATTCCCCTTTTCTTCCTCATCGAGTACTAATTTTTCCCACCAACCTCTAGTAAAGCTTCTCCAAAGTTAATATAAGATAACAAATGAAAAATAGATAAAATATTTCTTTTATTTTTTCTTATTATTTTATTTTTATTTATGCAATTTTTTTTTCTTTTCAATATATGTAAATATTTCTTAATTTCAACTTTTATTTCGATCATTTTCATTTTTTTTTCTATATATGTATATATTTTCTAATTTAAGCAACTTTCATTTTTGTCATTTTCTTTTATATATATATATATATATATTTTTTTTTTCTAATTTCTGCAACTTTCATTTATGTCATTTTCTTTTTTTTAATATATGTATATATTTCTTAATTTATATAATTTTTATTTCTGTCATTTTCTTTTATTTTTTCATATATTTATATATTTTTTAATTTCTACAATTTTCATTTTTGTTATTTTCTTTTTTTTTATATATGTATATATTTTCCAATTTCTACAACTTTTATTTATGTCATTTTCTTCTTTTTCTATACATGCATATATTTTCTAATTTCTGCAACTTCTATTTCGCTCATTTTCTCCTTTTTCTATATATGTATAAAGTTTCTAATTTTTACAACTTTTATTTCTGTTATTTTCTTTTTTTTTTATATATATGTATATATTTTCTAATTTCTACAACTTTCATTTGTGTCATTTTCTTTTTTTCTATATATGTTTATATTTTCTAATTTACGTAATTTTTATTTCTGTATTTATAGATATATATATATATATATATATTCTAATTTCCGTAACTTCTATTTCTATCATTTTCTCTTATATATATATATATATATATATATATATATATATATATATATATATATTCTACAACTTCATTTCTATTATTATTTTTCTATATATGTATATTTTTTCTAATTTCTGTAACTTTCATTTCTGTCATTTTCCATTTTTTTCTATATATGTATATATTTCATAATTTCTACAATTTTTATTTCTATAATTTTTCTATATATATATATATATATATATATATATATATATATATATATATATATATATATATATATATATATATATATATATATATTTAATTTCTACAACTTTTATTTTAGTCATTTTCCTTTTTTCTATATATGTATATATTTTTTAATTTTTGCAATTTTTAATTCAATAATTTTTCTTTCTTTTAATATATATATTATTAATTATTATTATAATAAATTTATTATTTTTATATATATAAATAAATAGCTAAGATAAAATTAATATTGATATTTTTACTAAACTAAAATAAAGTATATTATTCTCTTAATTTAATTATTTTATTTGCAGTTTTATATTGCTATTAAGCTTTGACTCACTTTGATATATTTGTATGAGATTTTGTGTTATTAACTTGAAATAAATGATCATAAATTAGTATCATGGGTTTGTGTGTAACAAATTTTGTAAAATAATTATTATTTTTGTAATTAATAATTTTTTATTATTTTGGTATTTTTACATGTTGCAATGAATCTGAAAGTTGGTATTTCATATGCCTCTAAATATACTGTTATACTAAATCCCAATATGATTATGTGGAGTGAGCACCTAATGCTAGATTAGCTATGCTGACTCAACGGTGGGTCACTACAAGTACTATCTGAAGCTAAGAGCTAAAATCGAAAGCAGTCATCATATCGATCAACATCTTTGTGGAGAATCTATCTATCAAGGCAATAAAATTAAAATTCCTAAATCTATGCAGCGGGAAGTTTTAGTATAATGGCATAATTATGGCTATAATATTCACCCTAGGAGCACCAAAATGTAAACAGATTTGAGACAATCTTTTTGGTGGCCAGGCATGAAGAGAAGCATTACCAATTTTGTTATGAAATGTCACGCTTCTAATCTAATCAGTCAAGCATCATAAACCAGATGGATTACTGCATCAACTGGAAATTCCTGAGTGGAAATAGTTTGATATTTTGATGAACTTTGTAATGGGATTGCCTCGTGCCAAATCAAGTGCCAATGGGATTGCCTCATGCCAAATTAGGTACCAAAATTATGCCAATGTAATGGGATTGCCTCGTGCCAAATCAGGGCTATCATCGATCATCTAACTAAGTCTACTCATTTTATCCTTATCTGTCAGATTGACTCTATGAAAAAACTAGATAAACTTTACATCATGTAAATCATCACGTTGCACAAAATTTCAAAGTATAATATATGATTGTAATAGCATATTTATCTCTAAATTTTGACAAGCAGTACATCAAGATCTGGGAACTACCCTAGTAATGAGTATGGCCTTTCATCCCCAAATAGATGGCCAAATTGAAAGAGTCAACCAATCGCTCAAAGATTTGTTAAGGCTTTATATTCTCAATTTTAGTGTTAGTTGGGAGGAACATCTGCATCCAGTTGAATTTGCTTATAACAACATTTATCAAATTAGTATTAAAATGGATCCTTGTGAAGTGTTGTATGGAAGAAAATGAAATACTCTGATGTCTTGGTCTTAAACTTGAAATGTTTAGTTGCATGGTTCTGAATAAGTTGAAGAAATAATAAAAAGGTCAGGCTCATTCAGTAGAGATTTTAGACACACAAGACCACAGAGTAAATACCATGATTCACATCATCGCCTGTTAGAATTTCAAGTAGGAGATTGTAACAATTCAAGTTGTTACCCTTGCTAAATTTGGATTAATTAAGCCAAAACAAGCTTTAATTTTGATTCCATTAGACACAATGGGTCATTTAAATTTAACCCTAGTAGTTTGGAATCAGCCGAAGCTAAAATGGAAAATTTGGTATTTTTGGCTATTTTTAAGCCCTAAAAAATACCTAAACTAATTTGATCTCCAAATCAAAATTTGACTTCATTTTTGAATTCCCCACCCCCAAATTAGTTAAGGGTGAAATTTTGAAAATTTTTGGAGGTCATTTAGACATATTTTGGATTTAATTTAAATTGGTTCAATTGCAATTTAGGGTTTTAAACAATTCATAATTGCATTTATACCCTCTTCCAACGGTCGGCTAATCCCAAACCGCGGGCGCCATCCGGGCCGTCCATCCCGCGGATCTGATCCAACGGTCGCGCCTTAGATCAAGTCCCGTCTCATCTCAACCATTCCGCGGTTTCGAGATCCTAATCCGACGACATCTAGCTATCCGTCGTAAGTACCCTCGATCAACCGTTAGATCACCCGAGTTGATCCAACGATCGATCCCTTATCCGTGATCGTTCGTAAAGTGTCAAGAGATCAGGGCCGTCCTGCTTCGATGGATGATCAATCAGACGGCCCAGAGCACCCCGCGCATTGTGGATCATCCCCTTCCTTGCCTCGTGCCAAATCAGGTGCCAAAATTATGCCAATGTAATGGGATTGCCTCATGCCAAATCAGGGTTATCATCGATCATCTAACAAAGTCTACTCATTTTATCCTTATCTGTCATATTGACTCTATGAAAAACTAGATAAACTTTATATTATGGAGATCATCATGTTGCACAGAATTTCAAAGTATAATATATGATCGTAATAGCAGATTTATCTCTAAATTTTGGCAAGCAGTACATCAAGATCTGGGAACTACCCTAGTAATGAGTATGGCCTTTCACCCCAAACAGATGGCCAAATTGAAAGAGTCAACCAAGCGCTCGAAGATTTGTTAAGGCTTTGTATTCTCAATTTTAGTGTTAGTTGAGAGGAACATCTGCATCCAGTTGAATTTGCTTATAATAACATTTATCAAGTTAGTATTAAAATGGCTCCTTATGAAGTATTGTATGGAAGAAAATGAAATACTCTGATGTCTTGGTCTTAAACTTGAAATGTTTAGTTGCATGGTTCTGAATAAGTTGAAGAAACAATAAAAAGGTCAGGCTCATTCAGTAGAGATTTTAGATAGCACAGGACCACAGAGTAAATACCATGATTCACATTATCGCCTATTAGAATTTTAAGTAGGAGATTGTAACAACCCTAGTTGTTACCCTTGCTAAATTTAGATTAATTAAGCCAAAACAAGCTTTAATTTTGATTCCATTAGACTCAATGGGTCATTTAAACCTAATCCTAGAAGTTTGTAATCAATCGGAGCTAAAATGGAAAATTTAGTATTTTTGGCTATTTTTAAGCTCTGAAAAATACCTAAACTAATTTGATCTTCAAATCAAAATCTAACTTCATTTTTGAATTCCCCACCCCCAAATTAGCTAAGAGTGAAATTTTGGAAATTTTTGGAGGTCATTTAGGCATATTTTGGATTTAATTTAAATTAGTTCAATTGCAATTTAGGGTTTTAAACAATTCATAATTGCATTTATACCCTTTTCCAACGGTCGGCTAATCCCAAACCGCGGGCGCCATCCGGGCCATCCATCCCGCAGATCTGATCCAGCGGCCGCGCCTTAGATCAAGTCCCATCTCATCTCGACCGTTCCGCGATTTCGAGATCCTAATCCGACGGAATCTAGCTATCCGTCGTAAGTACCCTCGATCAACCGTTAGGTCACTCAAGTTGATCTAACGGCCGATCCCTTATCCGCGATTGTTCATTAAGTGTCAGGAGATCAGGGCCGTCTCGCTTCGATGGATGATCAATCATATGGCCCAGAGCACCCCGAGCACTGTGGATCATCCCCTTCCTTGCCCCGTTCGCGTCTGGTCCCCCCCCCCGACAGCTAGAAACATCCCAGCCCTCGTGGCAGTACGGGAAGACCCTGAATTTCCCCTCCTACCCTCGGCGTGTTCGTCTTGCCGGTTGCCTTCTCCCCAAAATACCCATAGCCGTTGGCTTGAGCCTATCCCTTCGGCCCAAGCCCGAGCTCTAGAAGACACCTCCTTAGCTCCTTTGGCCTATAAATACCTCCAGAGATTCACAGTGAGTCCCTTTGCTCACTGTGAACTCTTAATTGGTAGCTGAAGTCCCTGGAGCTCCCGTCTCACCTCGGCAAATTCTCGACGTTCCCGAAGCTTAGAATCGCTGATACAGGGCCCGTCTGGTGTTCAGACCCCCTGCGCAGCTACTGAGACTACTTGGAGAGTTCCTGAGCTAGTCATTCCCTCTTTATCTCTGCAATTTTCCAAATCAAGGTACAACCTTCTCCCAAAGAAAATTCTTAATGTTCAGTCCCCTTTCTATCTTCTGGATGAGCCTCTGGATGTCGTTTAGAGTACCTTAGCTACTTAGGAAACCCATATAGATTATTACCAGGGTTCGAGCTAGCTCTGATCAATTGTATCGATCAATCGAGCTAGTAGCCAAGCTGAAACTGGGTCTGAGTAAGGACCCAGCGTTCGGCTTCACCCCAAGTTGTAAAACCTTGGGGGTTTGACTTGCCTCACCCCACTGATGATGTAGGGATCGAACCCCGTCGGTTTGATGACTCCTGTGAGGAGAATAGCTCGCTCACAAGGAACCCGAAGCCTCCCCTTAGTACGCCTCAGTCGAGTAGCACCCCACTGATCCAGGAGGATCCAGATGGGGGTTCTTGTCTTGATCGATGCGTCTGAGTCTCCTGAAGGTGTAGCCATCGAGAACTAGGCGGGGCGTGGCCGGAGCACAGCGAATTTGGCTAAGGAAGGTTGCCTAGCGTCGGGTATCGTCGATAGGAAGAAGATGAAGTCCGGGTCGGGCCGACCCGTGACCCGCGCCTTTTGATTTCGGGCCGTGGCTATTAACGAATTATAAAACGACATTTTCTATGGTTATTAATTTAATAAATCAAATCCTATAGTTTTAATTTAAATAAAAATACAGATTAAATTAATTTAATAACTTTAGTTATACTGATCCAAATGGTATAATCCAATATACCATTTGAATCAGAAAAATACAAGGAATCTAAATACAAAATAAAATCACATATCCAATGATTGGATTTAAAATAATTACCCAATTCTTTTCTATTCTTAATTAAATCATATTAAATTAAATAAATACCTAATTATAAAAAATAAGGGCTCTGATTACTCATTAAACCCTAAAGAACAATTTTAGACTCTTAATACCAATTTTGGACATTTAATTTTCTTAATCACTCCTTAATCACCCTAATTAAGAATTAGTAAATTAAACCCTTATTTAGTCTCTAATTTTGGGTAGGTTAATCCCTAATGCTATTTTAAGTCTATTATAACCTAAGTGTAAAGTTGGATTGCCCTAAGAATGCCTAAATTCACTAATCATCCTAATTGGCTTAAATAAGTGATTAGTACTAATTTGCTTAATTAGGTTATCAAAACCTAAGATAGGTGTGTTCCCCACTTCACTAATCAATCTGAGACACATTAAAACAGATTAGAAGTAATTTAGATAATTAAAACCTAAAATCCCATATTTAGCCTTAAGAGGGGCATTTTGGTCATTTTGACCAAAATGTGTTTAAGTGCCCCTTAAATCTTGGAAGAATTTGGTAAATTATCCTTAGTTAGATTTTAATGTTCTCTAAACTCTTAAACTAATAATGATAATAATATGGACATTAAATTAAGAAATCTTCATTCAGCCTTAATTAAGACACTTAGATCTTAAGTGATCCTAAGGAAGTCACCTGGCCTTAATAATTGGATTTAATAAATTTAAATAGTAGATTATATTATAAATAAGTTCAATTTAGTTAATTTATGAACTTAAATGCCAAAAGAAATAAAATTAGTAAAGTCTAGGTCAAGACCTACCTTAAGTCTAAAATGATCAAATATTAGATCTTAGAACTTAGATCTTAGACTTTAGATTTTCTATTTGATTTGAACTATCTCCAATTGAAATTCTTTAGATAATTTATTGTCTGAATCTTTTGAAGCCTTCCATATGGGTATAGGATGATTCAATTTATAAGATAATGAAATTATCTTAAAGATTGGATAGAGATCTTAGATTCTCAAGTTCTTAATTGATTATTTTATTTTATAATCAGTAGAGTAACTTTTCACTAAGTTCTTAGCTCTTGGATCTTTCAGCTTATAGAATTCTTTATCCTTAACTTAGGAATAAAGTATGAACCCTAGATCCTAGTCACGACACCACCTTGGATTTAGGATTTGAACATCAAAGTGGGGTTTAAATCCAAAATCCTTAAATCATGATTTACTTAATCAAGATTGGGTAAGAGAGAAAAATACTGATAATTAGGTCGTAGATTCATTTGTTTAAATCTTATAGTCATCATATGATTTTGGATTAGAACTTTTTAAGTTCTAATATTAACTTTAAGGTCATAATCTGAGATTTTACTCTATAGCTGGATATTGGAGATCCTAAATTTGTATCTTCTCATAATAGTTAGATTGGATAAATTAGATAATAACTAATATCATATAAGTCTAGATTAAGTCTCTTGCTTACTTTGACTTGATAGCTTAGCATACCTTGGATATTGAGCCTTATTATTTGAGCATAATAGGAGAATTTAGGATATGGATGATACATCCTAAGTTAACATTTGTAAAGCATATCATTCATCAAGTTTTTACAGTGCTTTCAGTTAGTAGAATAAGTCCTAGCATAAGTCTGCCTCTTCAGTTCTAGTATTGTATAGATTAGACCCAGGCCTAGCATAAATAGATGTCTAGGATGGGTATTATTATTAGAGGCCCTGTATGGCCTATTGTCTGATATGGTAGGACTATGTCTTAGGCTTATTGCTACTCTAGTTCAGTTTTTAGTATTAGTTTTTGCCACATATTTCAGTGGCCTTACTTACAGTACTTGCTTGCTTTGCCACATATATCAGTGGCTTATTTTCATATCTGATTGCTTGCTTTGCCACATGTCTCAATGACTTATTTCATATCTGCTAGCTTTGCTTTTTGCCACATATCTCAATGGCCTTTTTCTTTTGTACTACTCAGCATGTTGTATGTACTCTCTTATGGATAAATTATGTAAATTGGCATGTTTAGGATGTTATAATTTATTGTTATATTCAGCATTTGTATTCTTTTATAATCCTCATATTTCAATGTGATCATAAACATGTTAGGTTCATAATTGTATTATAGTGCTGTTTCTTTTAGCTTTTAGCATCACCTTGTTTATTTTGTGTTATATGCTATTTTACACACTAGTTGCTTGCTATAAATGGACAGTTTATAGTTATCTCGTTTCTTCACAGCTTGTCGTACCCATACTTAGCTTGCATGTTTAGTAAATTTAAATGTGATATCTTTAAATACACAGTTCATTAAAATAGCCTAAAATGTACTTAGATAATTGTCTAACTGTAACATTTTTATTTTGTTAACTGGGTCCCTGACATTTGTGATATTGACAAATGTCAAATTCAAACTTGTTTGTGGGCAGCGTTGCAGGAGAGGAGCAGGTTCAGGAGGAGAATTGTGCTGCTGCTGCTTAAATAGATTTTGCATTTCTATTTTTCAGTGAGATTGAGAGACCTTTGCATTTTCTTTTAAATTCAATTTGTAATAATTAATTCTGAATATATTTCATTTCTGCATTGTGATGAGTTACTATATTGTTTTCCTTTTTCTCTACTATGTTGTGCTTGTGGATGTTACTATACACCTATTGCTTCCACCACTTTGATATTTGTATGTATATTGATGAATGCTTATAGAAGTTAGTGTGACAAGTTTTTGACTTAAGACAAGTTGGATTTTATCTAACTTTACTTAAGTTTAGGATTTGCCATGGTTGGAGTGTCGTACTTCTTACTGTCAGTACGAGGACCCCACAGAGATTCTGTGTACCTAAAGGTCATATTTATGAGAGGGATCCACAGTTTGGAGTAAATGGCAAGCTCAGTCTCATATTTGTAGGTTTGTTTGAAGCTTTAGCTAAAATATGATCTTCAGCTTACCGACTAAAATTGCCCGACAACTTTGCTATCGTACACAATATATTTCATGTATCTTCAATACGAAAGTGTCTTCTGAAATCCACTAAATAGCTTCCTACCACTTTCGTTTCACTCCGACCAGATATGAATTTCATAAAAGAACCTATTAAAATTCTAGGAAAAGACCAGAGGCAATTGAGAGGCCGCAACAATCCCATGATCTAAGTCCAATGGTAGAACCATTTCGAAGAGGAAGCTACTTGGGAAAATGAAAAAATAATGCGATAAAAGTGTCCTCAAATGTTTAATATTTTAGGTAATTTTATATAGTGGTTTATAAATTTTTAAGTTTAACTTCATTAAATGCTCTCTTGCAACACACACAGATCCTTATGTACACACTTAAGTTGGAACTAAAATGATGTTGATGATGACATCATTCTTAAGTTGGAAGGAATGTGAGACCCCAAAATTCACCTCTTTAAATTAGGTTTAATTATGACTTAAAAATAGTTTCATTAGACTCTAGATAATATTAGGAGTTCAACAATGTCATCTAGAGTCAATTCGAACAATGTTGAAAAATCATAATATTTTAATATTAAAATAATACCCAAAAAATAACAAAAATTACTCATACCACAAATCAAAAATCTGACAGAAAATTTGAATTTCTCACTTCAAAATAAGCTAAGAGTGCAAGTTCTATAATTTTGGGACTTAAAACGGGGGAAATGTGCAAGATACATTGGAATTTTTTTTAATTAAATTATTTAATTATTTCAATTTTCAAAATTGTTTTAATTCAAAAATTCTGAAATTTTTTGACAGCGAGATCCACTATCCTAGCCCAAACACATGACATCGAATCTGTCCAATCGGGATCGTCTGATCCCAATCCGACGACCGCGGTCCGATTGGATCCGGACCATCAGATCGTACCTGAGCCGACCCGATCCACACGGCAGCCAGCCACCGTGGGGAGACACATCGCCCCTTAATGTGCCCAAATGGGGTGATTTGGGCGATGATGAGATCCTCATTTTAGCCTCATCAATTAGGGAGGTTTTGAGTCTGGAACTCGCTCTCGGAGGTCCCCATTTTTGCTCCCAAATGTCCGCCGACGTCAAACATTCAAGCTTAGGTGCCGCCGCCTCCATCCACTTTTCCTAAAATTTTAGTTTCGAATATCAATTTCATGTTGTGCTCTTCAATTTTGAAATTTCAATTTGTGCAAAACACATCAATTTCACATCCAATTGAGAAGACGATGAATAGTATTTCGCTGGAGTGAAAATGTTTTGGTATCTAATGAAGGGACTTTAGGTACCCACGTGTAGGCTTCAATGAGAGGAATCCAACGACGATTAAATTGTGGCGAACGGAGGTCGGATGGCGCTGGAATTAGCCCCAGAAGGCGAAAGGTCATGGTAAAAAATGGGGAAGATGAACAGAAATTACTGTAGCAAATACCGTTAGATGGTAGCTAACATCCGTTAACAGTTCACGACCATTGGCCATCAACGGAAATATTCGTTGAATATTCTTGTTCCGTTAGTAAGTTAATGGATTCCGTTAACGGACATTAGACGGCTGTTAAATATCACTAACTCGTGATAGAAATTTAATAAAAAATGTAAAAATTCAGAAAAATACAAATTTAATTATTTTAACAACTTCAAAAATATAATTCCAAACATAGTTAAGTTATATCTTAAAATACTCAAAAAAAATGAGAAGAATATTCTGGTATGTTGAAAACTTAATTTCGTCATGTAGTTTGAAAATGACATTTTGATTATATTGTAATGTGTCTCGTTTGTGTGTCAACATCCAAATTTAGCAAACAATGTGTCTATGGATTACTTATTAGATAACCTTTCTAATGACAATAGTATTGAATAGTTTGGGTAGTAAATTTGTAAAATATATTTTTGAACCATAATTAATTTAATTATGCCTCAATTAACTTGTCGAACACCGAATTTAGCAAACTGTGTCAACAGACTCCCAATGACATAACCAACCCAAAAATAACAAGAATGATTAATTTTGAACATTATAATTTAATTTGACATTTCTACCATAATAATGTTTATAAGTGCCTCGTAAGATGTGCCAGAGTTTGATTTAGCCAAACAAGATATCAACAAAATTCTAGTTATTATGATGTTGAGACTATTCAGACTATCATGGAGATTGTAATGGAGCTCCCGTGAGTTATTGAGAGATTCTGAAGCGATATGAAACAATTTGGGAAAAGCTCAGCTACATCATGCACCATGGTGTGTGGCGCGCCGTTGCGCGCTAGGGCGGCCGACAGACAGAGACCAGGGGGCTGTAGTGTGCCATGGCGGGTGGAATCCAGAGACTAGGGCACTATGGCGCACCAGAGCGTGCCCAGTGGCCAACAAATAGAGGCCAGGGAGCTGTGGCGCTCTTTGGTGAGTGGAGTTGAGCGACTGGGGCACTAGAGATTGTTGTGGCACCATACCTCAGCACAGCACCAAAGCACAGAGACCAGAGTACTGCAACACATTATGACACTAGGCTACCTAAGGTCTGGGCGCTACGACGAGCCATAGTGCCAGGCAGAATTTTGCTTTGGTCTAGATTATGCCCTAAGCTATTTGAGGGGTATTTTGGACCATTTGAGGTCCAAATACTAGATGGGTACTTAAGGGAACTTATTGGAGGAGTTTCCATTATTGGCAAAATGTTGGCAAGGGCTTTCGCTGTTGTTGGATAGAACCCTAAGGGAGGTGGCTACTGCTCTGCTTCTTCTTATGAGATTAATAGCAGGTGTTCCCTAATAGAGAAGAAATTGATCGGAAGGATTTGTAAGCGGTAGATATTTCTTTCTCTTGTGAAGATGAAACTCTTTGCAACCCTGTAATCTTGTTCATACATAGTGAAATTTTTGTGTGGTGTGGCTCTGTAATTTTTCTTATTCTTGAGTTTTCCATGTAAAATCTTGTTGTTTGGATGCTTGTGTGTGGATGCATGTGCATATGTTATGATATATATATTTTAATGTGCTTATTATTTTGTTATTTGCTTGGTAACCGTCAATGTATCCCTGATCCTTGAGCACAAATTGCTTATGTTGCGGTGCTCTTATTGATTCACAATACTAGTCATATGAAGAATTCTAACTCATCCTAAAATAACAAATTTATTAATCTAAATTATAAGTCCACTTTTTGAGAAAATAGAGTGCATAATTAAGTCAATCAAAAACCTTAAGTGTCGTAAAATGGCAGATCGTATATTGTAATTGCTTATAGATCAAGATATTTAGTATCCCAATTTCTTAATACAAATTAGGTTGATTGATTTTTTATTATTCATGTAGATTGGATCTAAACTTTGGAATTAAGAAGAAGAGTTATTAAGTCTTACTTTTGTTGTAAGGACAAATAATTTGGTATATAACATAATGGTATCACAAATTAGAATTAATTATTTTAATTATTATGTTGTTGTTGCAACGCATTTGTGCCAAATCCATTTGTACATATTATTCAGATAAACTTTGATGTATGAAATAAAAATAAACATGATATATATATATATATATATATATATATATATATATATATATATATATTTGAGTGTGTGTGTGTGTTCAGTCATAGAGGATTGGTGACATTAAAATTCTAGACTAGTTAGCATCTTGAATTTTTGAATTTGGAGTTGAATTGACCAAGTTATGGTCGTTTGAATTCTAAGGGTAATTGGGTCATTTTTCACTAAAGTCAACTCTAAATCCTAAGATTGACTTTTCATTCTGTTGTCCAAATGATAAAACTAATACTAGTGCAGTGATGGAGTTGTCCTCCTGAGTATTTTAAGACCCATATTGACTATGTTCTGATAACTGGGTTAAAAGTTATGGGGTCCTAAAGAAGTCCTAAAATACTACTTCGTTATGTGTACCCAAACTAATTTTTGCATTACGCAATTTGATTATATTTATTTTTTTGAGTATTTTGAGACTTATATTTGCTATGTTTGGATTATCCTATAAAAAAGTTATTAAACTTTTAAATTTTACTATTCAAAAATACAATTTATATTATTTTACTATTCATTTATTTAATTTGTATTAATTTACTGTTTATTCCTAAAGTTAAATATTTTTCTATATATATATTAATTACTTAATTAATCTGTTAATTAATTAATATATAGTTATTAATTAATTATGAATTAATCTATTATTTTAATTATTTTAAATTTTATTACTACTATTTAATTAAGGTTAAGTTAATTACTATTTAAGTCTTAATTAATTATCTGTTCATAATTAATAATCCTAAGTTTAGGATTAATTAATATGTTAATAATTATTAAATTATTAATATTATTGTAGATATAGCAAATATTAGTCTAATATATTAATTTAATTAGTATTAATTAATAATTAACAAATTATTAACACTATATCCTAATACAGTCAATTACTTGACTATTAATGTTTACTGTTTTGATAAGGATATTTCTAATTATATTTTCAAGTACTTAATTACTAATGTAATCTACTTGAGGAACTAGTTAACCTAATAGTTTATCTTAATAAAGTAACTAATGTTTCCTGTTTGCTTAAGTAATATTAACACATTTATAAATTTAAAAATATTAGCCAACTCTACATGTATATATATATACCTAAGTTATCCTAAATCCTAAAGTTACTTGTATATTTATTAACTAAACATAATTATTTATTAACTAAACATAATTACTCAACTATAAGTATTCATATATATATATATATATTTATCATATAATTATTTAATCTAACACTTCTGCAAGTTTTTAATGGCTGTGGGACCTGCGGAACAGGTGGCAGGAGTTGATTGGCTCAACCGCGAAATGTGGGGCCCACCTGCTGATGAGTGGGGAAGACAGACGGGACCCGCAGAGGACACGTGTCCTCCATGCAGTGGATGCGGCACTGCGGAGCTGCGCGCGGGGCCCACCTATGGCCACGTGGCTTCGCGTGAGCGGCCGCAGAGCGCGCGCGGGACCCACGCGGTCTGCCGACCGCGTCAGCGGGGCCCGCCACCCTGCGCTGCGCCTACGCATGCGGCCCGCATGCGACGGGCCGGGCTCGGGTCGACCCGGCCCGACCGAGTCCTCCTCCTCCGCTTCGTCCCCAACAGCAGTGACTAGGGCACGGCTTCCTGCTCGCTCCCGGCGACTAGGCGGCTCGACCCGCATTCCGCTGGATAGGGCTCGCCCAGACCGACCTAACTAGGACCGAAACATCCTCGGCGGTGCACTGAGGCGGCCTCACACTCGCGCCCTAGCTCGCGAGACTCGGCGATGATGGGCTAACGGTATGTACTGTGGAGCATACCCTAATTTTGATCGATCGATCAGACTCGACTACGACCTAATCTAGGATGCGAAATAAGCATACAGGTCGACAATCAACAATTGCATTGAGTGATTCGGGAGTTTTGGGGGTACCTGGGATCGACGGCTGAGCTCCGTTCGAGGGTTGCGCAGCTCCTTCGAGATCGGGTACGTCGCTTGGGGGCTTCGACTGGCTGGATCGCCGCGGGCCGAAGCTCCATAGGGCCTTAATGGCCTCTGGACGGAGTTGCCGAGGCCGGCGAGGTGTTGGGTGGGCGAGCGGGGCGGCGTCCTGCTGTGTGGCGCAGGCGATTTCGCCGAGGGAGACGACGGGCCGGGGCCGTTCGACCGGTCCCGATCGGACGGTCCCGATCTCTCGATCGGGTCTAACGGCTGGAGGAGACGGCGTCACTCGCAGGCGACGGCGTGGGACGGCGCCGTTCGAAAAAAATTAATAATTTAATATTAATTAATATTTAAATAATAAATTCCCAATTTTATTTAAATATTAAATTGATTCTAGAAAATTTCCAAATATTCACTCCTAACTAATTGAGGGGTGAGGAACGCAACGGCGATGTCGGATTTTTGATCCGACGAGTATTTTAATTTCCCATTTTTCGGGATGTTTTAAATATTATTAAAATATTCGTCGAATTTTCGACGACTTCCGATTGACACGAAAACTTCACCCCTAGCTAATTCGGTATCAATGAGCGCAATGGTGAAGTCCGTTTTCCGATTGGAGGTCAATTTAAATATGTCAACTTTTAAGGTTTCTGAATTTTCAGAAATCAGGGTTCGATCTGTTTGACTCCTGATTTGGACTAAGTCTTAGAGGTTGACTCCCATTGACCTAATTAGCACTTAAGATTAGTTTTAAGACTTAAGATTAGTCTTAATTGACTAAGATAACAACTTGGGTTGTTACACATTATGATCTAACCCTGAAAATTTAGAATCCATCGAAACATGACTAGATCAATCGATCATTTGGTCAATTTTATTGACCTAAAAAATTAGATAAATTTAGTTGACCTCGAATTAAAAATCTGATTATATTTTTAAATTCATTATAACCAAATTAATTGGGGTGAATTTTTTAATACCATTCTAGCTTAACTTAAATTTAATTTAGATAGGGGAAATTGCCAAATTAGGATAATCAATTTAAATATTTACATATCTAACCCTCCAATAATCGATCCATGGCTGACGCAACTGTAAGATTACAACAGGCCTCTTTCATTGATTGATGAAGCTGTAAGACTGCAACAGGCCTCTTACATTGACGGCGCTACTGCCAGAGCCGTACTATGATTTTTTTTTTTTTTTTTTTGGAAAGTTTGAGTGCTTTGCCCGAAATTTTATAAATAAAAGCAATGATACAATGTTCCTCTAAGTACAAATTTTAACTATGTAAAAGCAAGAAAAAAGTAAAAAATCTAACATAAGCGTTAAAATAGAACAAAGCAGAAAGTAAAATAGTGGACAAAGGATTCAGATCCTCCCATATGAGGCCGACTTGAGACTGAATATCCGTTGGGCAGCAATCTGAAGACCAGTGTAGTATCATGTAGTATCTGAAAGGCAAAAAGAAAGCCATTAGCAGTCGAATGGGGTCTCAAAAAACATCATCATCCTTTACTGTCCAAATACGAAAAAACCTCTGTCGAAACATCTTCGGGTCAAGCAAAAATAGATAGAATAAGCGGGGCAGCAATCAGTCATATAAATAACCCAAGAAATATAACGGCACGAAATGCTTCCAGGAGATGGAGGAGATAAGCCCCCGAATGAGAAGAAGAAGAAGATAGATCAAATAAACTCCCATGATGGCGGCTAACCAAAATCAGCAGCAAATAGACACAACCTCCATGAAGTAACATCGGAACGAATAGGGACACCACCAACCAGAAAAATGTAGCATAATCAAAGTCTGGCAGTAAACTCCTATAAAAATAGCTGAGCAACTAATCCCATAAGCAGAAAAAAAGCCCCATAATCCAACAAGTGAAGCAACATAAAATGAGCCCCACAGTTAACAAACGCGGCCACACCATAAACAGCAGAAAAAAGATTAAAGTCAGTCGTATGACAGATTAAAGCCAGCCTAGATTCAGACAATAACAGCAGCAACTCCAGCACCAAATTAAAACCAGCTTACTAGACAAGAGATAAGAAGATAAAAGATCTGCATGCATCCTGTAAGATATATATGCAAACCTGACCGTAAAGGCAAGAAACCAACGCTTGCACAACCATTGAAGCAATACAAAGGAGAGCCCCATAATCCATAAAAGCAGCATATACTGCAAAATAAAGTCACGGCAATTGCAAATGAAAAGATAAGAAAAGAAGAATAGAACAGCCCTAGCAATAACCAGCAAGATCAAAGCCTAGATTTGAGGTTTGTCTCCCATTGCTGAAGGAATTCAAAATCTTTAAATTGCTTCCAGTTTCTAATGATACTAATAATACTGCAATTAATATTACTTATAATGCAATTGATACTCGTCGTAGCATTATTAAAGAGTCTCGCAATTCTTTCTTTCCAGAGGCTATCAAGAATCAAACCAAGAGCAGTGAGAAGCGCCCGTTTTTTGCAGCCAGAAAGGTTAGTAGATTCGCATAATATTTGGGTAATATAAGGGGAAAAAAGATATCTATGATCTCTTAAAAAATCATGTTTATGATGTGATATGCATAATCACATTGAAAAAAAAGATGGGAATGGGATTCATCGTGCACAATGCAGAAGTGGCAAGATGAAACACAGTTAATACCTCTGTTCTTAAGGATGTCAGCAGTTTTTAGACCCCCACTCAAAGCTTTCCAGATGATGCATTTAAACTTTAATTTGAGTCCTTTAATCCAAAGACTATAAGCCCACGACACATCTGGGAAAGACGAATATAAAAGATTGTGGGCATCTTTAAAAGTAAAATCAGCTTTGTTTAGAAAAAAGATGAGCATTTCTTGAAGAATCAAAACTAGTGTGCTGATTTAGCAAAGTAGCAAACTTAATTAGGCTCTTCCAAAAAGGAGAAGCAGCCTTATTGACCTGGGCCGAGTTATCGGTAATCCTTAATCGGTTACTTTTTCACCAGTTAGTGAGAAGGGAGGTGTTGCATAGAACATACCAGCATAAGGATAATTTGCAACTTATGAGAAGCTTTGTGGGACAAATAAGACCAATGCCCTCTTTTTTTATGGGAGAAGCAATCTTAAGCCATGCAATTGTATGACATTTATGATCCAAAGTACCATGATCAAGAAATTTTGACAATAGCTTCTTGATGATATTGATTATGCTAATGGGGATAGTAGGATATTTGAACCAGTGAAGGAGAAGTGGCCAAACCGAGAATTTTAAAAGCTGAAGCCGACCCGCCAATGATAGAGATTTTTGCGCCCAGCCAAAGATCCAAATATGAAGTTTGGATATAAGAGGGGAAAAAAGAGCTAGTTTTGGATGTTAAGGGAGGACAAGAAGTCCCAAATATTTCATAGGAAATTGGGCAGTTGGAAAATTCCAAATTTTAACAACTCATTGGCATTCTGAACCGTTTTGGAATAAAAAAGGTGTGATTTTTCATAATTAACGCAAAGGCTCAATGCCTCTAAGAATTCATTAATACAAGTTTTGAAACCAATCATATTATCTTTTGTCGCTTTTCCAAAGAGTAAAATGTCATCAGCAAAAAGCAAATGGGAACATCTGAAGTTTCCAAATATAAAGGGCTGAATGAGCTTACTTTGAACTGCATTATCAATTGAGGTAGAAAGAAAATTCATAGCTATGATAAATAATAATGGGGATAATGAGCAGCCTTGTCTAAGGCCCGAAGAAGAGCCAAAAAACTCATGGGAAGCACCTTGAATATTAACAGAAAAATAAATGTTGGAGATACAAGCAGTAATCCAACTAATAAGCTGCCTCGGAAGATTAATGCTAATAAGAGCATTAATAATAAAATTACGATTAATGCTATCAAAAGCTTTCCTTAAATCTATTTTTGCACATAAATTTTTTGCTGAGGGCCAATTAAAAGTTCTGATAATTTCATTCTCCAAAATAACGTGATGAGAAAGCTGCCTGTGCTTGACGAAGGCAGCCTGAGCCGGGTGAATTAAATCCAAGAGGAGGGAGAAAATGCGTTCAGCAATCAGCTTTGAAATAATTTTGTAAATGGTATTACAAAGAGAAATTGGTCTAAAATTATCAATGGAGGCAATTCCTTTACTCTTTGGAATAAGAGAAATCAGCGTATGATTGAGCCATCTTGGCATAATGCTCTTGTGGAAGAAATAGCAGATTGCTTTATAAATATAATTACTTGTGGTGCTCCAAGCTTTCTTGAAAAATAAGGAGGTGAAGCCATTCGGGCTCGGGCTCGCGTTATCTTTGATGGAAAACAAGGCATTTTTGATGTTTTCAAAAGTAAAAGGCCTGCATAAGACATTATGAAGAGCATCCTCAATCAAGGCAAAAGGGGAAGAGATGATATTATCATGACCCATATTAGCATTAAGCAAAGCTTTAAAATGGGAGATGGCTTGGTCGCTAGACAAGAGAGAGCAGGAGCTCGAATAATTCCTTCTTATGGCCATGTAATTTATAAAAGAATTTCAGGTTATCTTCACCAAGAGCCAGCTAATGGGCCTTATAACGCTGCTTAGCCCAAGAAATCTCATTACGAATAGCATCTTTGATAGACTGCTGTAAAAAAGATAATAAGAGTGATGAGCTTCCGAGAAGTTATGAGTATTGGATCTATTAAATGCCTCCAGTTGTGCCATTCGTAATCTTTTAATTTTAGATGGGTTGGCTTTATAGAGCTGGTTCTTCAACTTGAAAACCTTCTTCATTTGAACAAGTTTTTGGTGCAAAGCAAAAAGAGGATCCTCGCCATAATTTTCATTCCAGGTTATAAAAACCAATGAGTTGAAGTCAGTGCTATTGTCCCAGAAATTTTTAAAGCAAAATATGGATGGAAGGCTAGGATGATAAGGCTTGGAAACAAGGAGATGAGAGTGATCCGAGGTGCCATGAGGGAGAACTTTGCAGAAGACTTCTAGAAAAAAGTTGAACCAATCATTGTTGCCCAAACATCTATCCAGTTTATCTCTTATAGGATAATCGGGTCTATGATTATCCAAAGTAAAGAGATTTCCAGAGTATTGAAGATCAATCAAACCAGCAGCATTTAGACAATCATTGAATGAGGAGAGTTTGGGGATCGAGGGCAAGGAACCACCCACTTTTTCATGAGTGTACTGAATGCAATTAAAGTCGTCAATAACAAGCCAAGGGCCACGCAGACCCTCCTGAATTTGAATCAAATCTTTCCACAGCAAAAGCCTTTCCATCTCATAATTCGAAGCATAAATAAAAGTAATCCATCAATCTAAATTAATCTGTTGAAATCTGCCGTGAATGAGTTGGTGAGTGGTGAAGCTTGGAGTAAAAGAGGAATTTTGTGAGTTCCATTTTACCCAAATTCTACCAGCATAAACAATATCAAAGTTGTTGCAATGCTTTTCATAATTGAAAATTCTGTATTTGTTGAGATTGAATATGGTGGAGATGTCGGTTTTCTTTACTTTGGGTTCTAAAATACCAATGATATCAGGACAGAAATCCCTCATATGGGATTTGAGATTAGCAATACGAATGTTAGAATGCAAACCTCTAACATTCCAAGAAAGAATTTTTGGAGCTATCATAAAACAGAGATAGTTAGAGGAAATGGGAGAAGATATGAGAAGGATTATTTCTGAGAGAGCGGCTTCGACCCTCAAGTTTTTGGGAATCATTCACGGATTTAAGATATGGGAAGTGACTTAAATCACCGTTGAAATCAATATCCTTACCCTTAGAAGAAGAGGGAATGGGGTTCTGATTAAGAGAGATTAAAGAGATTGAGGTTGATTCAATAAGATTTCGAGGAGAGTTAGGGCCAAAGGAACAAGTTCTTGCTTAGGAAGTGATGTCGATATTCTCAATAATATGATCTCCTTGCTTCTTATTTTTGGCACGCCAAAATTAATAATTGAGAAATATTAGACTTCTAATAATTAAATTAAAATTTTGATAAATGTTTATTTATTTAGTAAAAATTAAGGAAAATTTACTCATAAAAATATTTCATATTAATTTCATTTCTATATAAAAAATATTATATCATTAAATTTATCTTATATCTAACTTTTATTAGAGTAAAAGAAATCATTATAATTTTAGTATATGTTGTTTGATAAAATAATGTGACTCGAAAAGCAGTTTAGAAAAATAATATAGAGTAATTTTTATTTTGATATGTGGTATTTTTTCTAAAATGATGTTATCATATTAATATCAAAATCCAATATAATTATTGTATCTAAATAGATATTAAGTTTATATTAATTGAGATTTAATAATTAAAATTATAATTATAAATCTATTAAGAATATTTAATTTTTTAGAATAAAATATTGGATGAATATAAAAAAAAAATTGTTTTTTATGAAAAAAATAAGATTTGTTATATCTTTTAATTTGCTTTATAAATAAAACTTTTCTTTATTTAATAAATCTTTTAATTTTAGCCAAAATTTTTATTTATTTATTAGTTAATATAGTATTTCTCAAAAAAAATATATTATGCTTATATAAAAAATATAAATCAAAAAATATTCAAAATTTTTGTATATAAAATTCATAAAAAATAATGTATTCAATTAATTATCTATTTATATAGAATTAATAAATTTTTTATATATTTTGATTTATACCGTAAATATAACAATATTATTCTAAAAACTCAAAATCTTTGAAGCAGAGAGACTGAGAAGATGTGGTGGCGATGGGTGACTATCGCGATGGAGACTGCGGAGCTACCTTAGTGGAGCTTTAAGCCACCGACCTTATCAAGCTATCTGTTGTAAACAGTGTATAGCCATAAGATTATTATATTATAATAATCCTGATAATAAAATAGTTTTTTTTAGCTATAAATAAGAATAAAATATGTGCCCCATAAAAATTAAATTGTTGTTATAAGTAGGATTTGAGTGGAATTAGTGATTGCCCGTACTTGAAATTGAATAGAATTTATTCGAGTCTAATCATTTGTGTTGAATTAATCATTTTGATTTATTTTAAATAGAATTCGAATTAAAATGTATGACTCAAACTCAGTAGAGATAATAAAATCCTAGCATATGTTAATAACTAAGACTAAGTAGTAGAATTTTCGTTGTTAGCATTTAAGAGTGGGCTAGCAGAGCCTTTTTTTTCTCTCCCTCATTCAAAGAATGACTGAGAAGGTGAACAATTCTTCTTTCTCTCCACTGCTTTCCCTTTATCAAAAAAGCATACCTGTGTGCCTTCAATTTTATAGAAATCTCTTTCATCTGAATTGTGGCAGATCTCAACGCTAATCCTCAGAGTGGATCTTCAGTGCACAATCTGCTCCAAGAAGATCAAGAAGGCTCTCAGGAAACTCAAAGGTTTGCAGCACCTGCTCCTCTATTTACCCGCCAACAATTGCTTTCTAACTGATGATGACACCTTGTTTACTGCGTTCTTTGAGATCGAGAGCGCATTCAATCTGTGGTGTACGATGAAAAAGAGAACGTGGTGATCGTTTCCGGATTGTTCGATCCGAAGAGGCTTTCCAGAAGGCTCTGCTGCAAAGCCTGCAAGATCATAAAGGAGGTGCAGATCAAGGAGAACCAGCTCTCGCCTCCACCTCCTCCTGCACCTGTAGCTGCTCCAAACCCTCCGGCCCTGTCTCCCGAACCGGCTCCGCCTGCCGCCAAACCAGCTCCGCCTGCCGCCGAACCAGCTCTGCCTCCTCCATCAAAGCCCGAACCTGAGCCAGAACACGTGCCACCCGAACCCAAACCAGAACCAGAACCAGAACCCAAAGCCGAACCCGAACCAGAACCAGAACCCAAAGCCGAACCCGAACCAGAACCAGAACCCAAAGCCGAACCCGAACCCGCACCTGCTCCTCAGCCTCCTACACCTGCGCCCGAAGCAGAGCCTGAGAAACCGGCGCCTGAGCCAATAAAGCCGGATCCTTTAATTCCTTGTCTGTATCCGAACCCGTATCCTTTCCAGTATCCGTATCCGTACCCGACGGTTTGGCCTTTCATCCCCGTATGCGGATGCCATGGCTGGTGCAGCTGTAAGACAGCAGCAGAGCCTCTTCCGTCGGCAGAGCCGTACTATGATGGATGCAAGACTTGCCAGTTCATCTGCGAGGACGAGCCGTCGATCTGCTCAATAGTGTGATTTTTAGCACGCCAAGAGAAGTATTACTTTTATAAATAAATTAAAATTTTAGTAAAAATTAAGAAATATTTAATTACGGCTTATAAATAAAAATGTATCATTTAATTACAACTACAGCTCCAAAATATATTGACAAATTGGTACATAAGTCCATATAATATAATATAATATTATTCAAGTACTTCTCTATAAAAAGTGTAGCATCCAAATGTATGCTCAAGCAAATATAAAAAAAAGAAAGGATTGAATTTGTAACGTATAAATAAATTAAATGTGGCAAAAAATGATTAAATTATATCATTAGTTAGTTCCTTATGACCCCAACATGTGGCATTTGAATCCACTCACCTCATTGGTAATCGAACCCTACTCATAGACTTTCTACTATATAAAGATATGTAATTATGCATTTAAGGTTATTAAACAATGTTATATAAAAAAATGATGTTGATTTGGCACCCAAAAAAATTTATCCAATAAAATTTGGACATTATTTAAATACAAATTTTAAAAATAATATTTATATTTTTTTAATGTAAATAAATATATACTAATCAAATGATATTCAAATCTTATTGGATGAATTTTTTTGGTGTCATATCAACGGGTCTAAATAGCATTTCTCTAAAAAATAAACTATGATAGAGGTGAGACTGATTCCACCAATTAATTATCAAAAATAACATTGCATATACATAAGCTATTATTAGATAGGCTAATCACTTTGTGAGAATAAAAAGTGGCATCATAAGCATTTACAAGATAATGAGAGCGAGAATTAGATGAGCACACTTAAATGATTGGAGGAAGGAAAACAAAAGCAAATGCAAATTATCTTAGGGGAGATTTATTAATGAATATGTTACTTATGAAAAAGAAAATTGATTTCTAAGAGTAGTCATTCATCGCAGATGGAATCTTCTTTCTTTGGAAGTCCTTATCTAAGGATTACAAGCCTCACACTCAAGAAGTCTTTATCTCAATAATGAAGTTCACATAAGATCAACTTCATAAGCATTTTCCACTTACTTTCCTTAATATCATATAAGATTTTGCTCATCTAGCATTCAATTTTTTGAATATTACTGTTGGAGATTTCTCAAGTCTCATCCTTATAAGCACCTTGACACCCTCTTGTAATTCAACAAATTTTCTTCACTTATCTACATTAGTCTTACACTTATTGTATGATATGACTAGTTTGGTTTCATTCTCTGGTGGAAATCATGCATGCACTATGCAAATGATGATGCAAACTCACCAACTCAATACGTTATGGGAAGATCAACTAAGTTGATAGGTTTTTGTGGCTCATAATCAGTCATAATTTAAAAAGGACTTTTATTAGTTAATTTATTAATAGAACTATTATAAGAAAACTCAATAGTGGTAAAAAAAGATTCCAACTAGCAAAATGGTTTGAAATTAAGCATCTAAGCAGATCTCATAAGCTTCAATGTAACATTTCCTTTTAACCATATGTTGTTGAGAAGTAAAGTTTTGCTCCTAATTTCCTCCAAAGAGTCTTCCAAAAATAACTCATCAAGTGTTCATCTTGGTCTAACACAATTGCTTTAGGCAAATTATGTAACTTGGCTATTTCACAAGAAATAATATAGCAACATGTAGGCATCAAAAGTCTTGTAGCATGGAATAAAGTGTGCCATCTTAGAAAATTGATCAACTACTACAAGAATATAGTCACAATGACATGTTGTGTGAGGTAATCCTAATATAAAATACATACTTATGTCTTCCCAAGGTTTATGAAGAATAAGAAGAGGGGAATAGAGTCATGAATTATTTTTTTTTCATTTCACTAGCTAGCATATACGATATCGAGAAACCATACGAGCAACAACTCTCAATAAACATGGCCAATAAAATCGATCTTGAATCATTGCAATAGTATTACCATGCCCAAATTTGTAGCGACCTGCCGCTGGATCAGCATAGTTTATCCAGCGTTAGGTTCACATTCTCAGGATCATATTGGGGTTTAGTATAATAGTGTATTTAGAGACGTATAGAATACACACATTCACATTTATTGCAACATTCAAAAATATCAGAATAATAAAGGAAATATATTCATTATAAAGATAATAATTATTTTACAAAATCTGTTATACATTAATTTAAATGTTTAAGAAAATCAACATCTAAGTTGCTCCATCATATATCAACTCCTCCTCTAATGCTTGATATAGAGATTGTTCATGAACTATCATTTATATATATATGTGTGTGTGTGTGTGTGTGTGTGTGTGTGTGTGTGTGTGTGGAAAAGAAAATATTTAATTAAACACAAAGGTCTACGTAAAGTTTGTAGGATATCAAAATTTACATTTAAGCAACAAAATTCTGCATGAGAAGCATATACAAATAAAATGTGATATTTAAGTTCGATATACTTATGATTATTATTGCAATATACATTTTAATATATGTGCTTATTCTGAAAAAAAATATAGTAATATATAATAATTATTCTGTTGGACAAAGTTATAGAATAATTGAGGAGTTAGATATGTCTATATAACTATCTGAGATATGGGTTCCTAACTAACTACGCATTCCCCTTAAAGGCTGTGTAGTCTCCTTATTTCTTCAGATATTAGCATATTCTAGCATAACATATTATTTATACAGACCTGAGATCAACTTGAATGAATCTATGATACTGATTTATGATCATTTATTTCAAGTTCTCAGTACAAAATCTCATATAAATATATTAAAGTGAGTCAAAGCTTAATAGTAATGCAAATGCTGCAAATGAAATAATTAAATAAAAAAAATAATATTCTTTAATTTATTTTAGTAAAAATATCAATATTAATAATATCTTGGCTAGTTATCATTATATATTAAAAATAATAATTTATTTTTTTATTATTATAAGTAATATATATATATATATTAAATGAAAATAAAATGACAGAAATAAAAGTTACAAAAATTAGGAAATATATACATATATCAAAAAAAAGAAAATGACAGAAATGAAGGTTGTAGAAATTAGAAATACATATATAATATAAATAAAAGTTATAAAAATTAGGAAATATATACATATATAAAAAAAAAATGATAAAAATAAAAATTACAGAAATTAGTAAATATATACATATATAGAAAGAAAAAAAAATTACAGAAATTAAAGTTACAGAAATTAAAAAATATATACATATATAAAAAAAATTATATAAATGAAAGTTGCAGAAATTAGAAATATATATATATATATATATATATTGAAAAAAAAATGACAGAAATGAAAGTTGCAGAAATTATGAAATATATACATATATAGAAGAAAAAATATCAGATATATATATATAATGATGGAAATAATAGCTATAAAATTATAATATATATATATATATATATAAATGACAAAAATAAAAATATAATAATAATAGTAATAATATTTATAATAATAATAATAATAATAATAACATTATTTTTATTATTAAAAAAGAAGAAGAAGAAATGAAAAAAATAGAAAATATTTCATTTCTTTCTCCTTTTTTATTCTAAATTGACATTGATGAGGCTTTACTGGAGGTTGATGAGGGGAATCGGTGGTGGCTAAAAAAAAGCTAGAGGAAGTGGAGGGGAGAGGAGGAGTGGGGAGGGGATGTGAAAATTAAGGGAAGGTGGGGGTGTATTTATAGACTTTTTTTTTAATTAATTAATTAATTTCTCTCTCATCCATTATTTGAATGAGATGAATGAGAAAAAATTTGTCATAATTGTTGGAGTGTTGTATTTGGTCTTCTCTTCCTTCTTCTTATCTTCTCTTTCTCTCGCCTCTTTCTCTCTCTACTTTCTCTCTCTTCTATTTCTTTTCTAAAAAATAACAAAACTTCATACGAATGTGTATCTTGATGAGAAAAATATACTCGAGTAAAATTTTTTTAATTTGGGGCAATATTTTATTTTTTATTAATTTCTAAAGTTTAAAACTTCAAAAATTAATTCTAGTCAATCCAAAGCTCTAAATTTGACAAAACTTTTACAGCAGCCTTTTTATAATATTCTTAATCCAATGATACTAAAATCACTGAATTTAAACTTGTATTTAATTTTCTTAATTTGCTGAATTTAAATAATTCAAAAATATATTCACAAGTATTTGTTATTCAGATTACTCACAAATTTGAGTTACAATCACAAAAATACACTATATCTAATGTTATTTTTAGTTTTATCTAATTTTGAAATCACTTGAGATTTTTTGATTTTTAAGTTGAGTTTAGTCATAATTATCCTAGTAACGATTTGGGTCGTTACAGACTCCTCTACTTAAAAATATGTTGTGAACGACAGAAAAATTGTCTGTTAGTTTGAGCTCATAAGCGGCGTCTCCACTTTTGGCGATTATTTCGAAGGGTTTAACGTATCTTGGACTTAATTTTCATGTTATGCCAAACCTATGAACTCCTCTTATTGGGCTTACCTTTAGATAGGCATGATCTCTTCTTTGAAAATCTAGCATTCAATATTTAGCATCATGATAGTTCTTTTATCAATCTTAAGCTGTAGCAATCCTGCTCTTTATTAGATGAATTTTTTTATTAGTCTCCTCAACTAGATCAGATCCGTATAACTGAATATATCCTACTTCAATCCAGGCCAATGATGTGCTACATTTTCTGCCATACAGAGCTTCATATGGGGCCATTCTTATACATACTAATAGCTGTTATTATGTGCAAACTCCACTAATAGAAAGCGATCTTATCAACTACCACCAAAGTCTAATAAGCATAATTGAAGAAGATCTTCAAGTACTTGATTTACTCTCTCAGTCTGACCATCTAGTTGAGGGTGAAATATTATACTCATAGCCAATATTGTTTTCAAATCTTGATGTACTACCTTACAAAAATGAGAGGTAAATATGCCATCATGATTGGAGATGATAGTTTTAGGGATTCCGTAACGTTTGATCTACGATTATCCAAATCACATCTTGTGGGGCCTTATACCCTCCGCGACTATACTAATATTGACATTAACATAATCACGAGGAGTACGGTGCTCCAACTGTGGTAAATCCACAGCCTAAGTAGAGTCAAGTATAACCCAACTCGCCTTAAGCAGAAGACTTGTCACCTGAAACTGAGAATATATATCAACATATCAAAGTAGCGAAAGCAAAAAACAATAGAACATAATATCCACATCACATCATTGTATAAAAAGGTAAATGCAGTAGTAACTCAGCTCAAGGTGCAGGAATTAAAATACATATAGATTTAAGAATTATTACAGACTAAATATTTAAATGAAAAGAAAAGAGCTCTCATCTTCATAGTAGGAAATAAAGTCCAACTACTCAGCGATAGGAAGGTCCACCTCCTGTCCAAGCTCTTCTCCAGCAGAACCACCAATGAACATCTCTGAATTTGACATTTGTCAGTAATATAAATGTCAGGGTCCCAGCTAATAAAAGAAAAATGTTATAGTTAGATAAATTATCTAAGTATATTTTAAGCTAATTAAGTAAACTGAACATTTAAGGATATCACATTATTACTTTAAGCATGCAAGTAGTTTAAGGTGCGACAAGCAACAAGAAATGATAGCTATAAATAATACATTTATAACTAAACAACAAGGTATACAAAATACATACTAAATATGAAGCTGAATAAGGTAAGGCTAAAATATATAAATAACTGTAAGGTAAGCTCATCCTAACATACTTTTGATTATATGGATGCATATTAATTTTATAAAAGAAAGCTGTATTAAAACGTGCTGAACTAAGTATACAAAACTAGCATCCTAAACATGTCAATACATAAAATTACTGAACTTGAATAAATATATAAGCATGTAGAACTAATAAGTAAAAGGCACTAAAGCATGTGGCAAAATAAGTTAAAGTACTAAAATATTTCAGTCAAAAGAAAATCCTAAATTAAAAAAAAAATTAAGAGTTATTTGGGTCAAAAGCAAATCCTAAATTAAAAAAAAAATAAAATGCATCTCATCGTGCATCAATTTATTTAAAAATTATAATAAAAAAATTGCAAAAAACATTGTGTCTTTTTAAAAGCATATGAAACAGTACTTCTTTTTAGCATATTGAGTTGCGTACATAATAAAATACTGAAACTATAAATATGTTATCAATTAGCAGTTATAATAGAATTATCATACTAAAAAAAATTCAGGATTCGTAAATCATAAAATTCTGAATGAGTATCCACCGTGATGTTAAACTGTCAACAAAACTTAAACAATGAACTTTACATTGGATTCAAATGGGATAATTGCGTGCTTCACATGAATAAATATATTATTTCAAGAATTGTATATCTACAAATTATCACTATAAATTACTATAAATTTTTCTAGAATTATATATCCAAATTCAACTAATCGAATAGTAATTTTAACTAACTAAATGATCATAATTTATTTATTTTTATCACCAGCAGCCAAGAAAGAATCATAATTTGCTGATATCAATAATTAGACACCCACTTCTAAAAAATATTTGTTCTAAAACAAGCCTAATAAACACTAAAAATAACAACAAATATGATAAAAAATTATTTATAATCAAATGGCAATATCAAGTAAATCTTAAAAAAAATACCCATTTAAGAACACATGTGCATCTGTACCCATTATTGAAATTTTGACAACTACAAAAAACTGAACAACTTCCATCTGAAACCCAAAGAATTGCGATTCAAATAAACAACAACATTATCTAATAAGAGAAAATTTAACGAACATCAATTAGAATGCAAACAACCAGTTTTTATTTGCCAAAATAATTCTCCAAGTTTCTAATTAAGTCAAAATTACTCCAGTGCTTCAAGAAGAAGAAGAAAATCCTCAAAAATTACATTCAGCGTACAAAATTAAGATAGTAAAAAAAATAATATTGTTAGCATATACACTAGAGTTCAAAAATTTTGTTGCTATATAATGTCCAGAATACATTTCTTCCTTTAATTTAAAATGAAGTTCGGGGTTGTAATGAGCATTTAAGAAAACCAGGATATCAAACCAGCATTTACTTAATCGATAAAACTAGTGACTAAATTAAAGCATAACTATCCCATAATAAAATGAAAGCATGTCTCTAGCATCTTATTCAGATAGCAATATTATTCAGATAATAATGGACTTAAAACAATATAAACGCTCACACTAAATAGAACAAGTATTACACTGAAGGGCCTACATCTTTTTTCTTTAAATAATTTAAATATAGAATAATCAAGATGGCTCAAAGTTCCAAAATGAAAAGACTGCAACATACTTTTTCAAGCTAGTAGTGTGGTGCCCCACCCCTTAATCCACAAGAATTAAGTTAAGGGATGGCGTGTCACTCTAGCTAACCCTTCACTTATAATTGGATTAGGATGAAATTCACAATCCACCTAATAAAGGAATGAGTAAGCATAGAATCAAACCTGCAGTCACTATTTAAGTAAACATACAGAGTGCGGAAGCGATTTTTAATATATATAACATCCAAGCATCACAACATGAGTATAAGGAAACGTATCTCCGAACATAAGTATAAAATCTAAATACGCAGTCAACAGTACCTGTATTATTACATCATTTAACAGTTTTAATAAAAGAAAGTGCAAATACACTCATCCTCACATATAAAATAAAAGGGCTAAACAGTAGCTTCTTCCACGGGCTCCTCCTCTGGGTATGGCTCCACTCCTAACTCCTGCTTATCTAACTGAAGAGGGTTTGCCATTGTTAGTTTCACAATGTAGGGCCCCAGCCAAAAAAAGAAAAATCTGGTTAGATAATTATCTAAGTATATTTTAAGTTGATAAATTTTTATACGTGTTAAGTAATATCACCATTCTATAATATCTAGGCAACAAATGTATAAGGAGCAGCAAGCAATACAAGAGAAAAGGGAAAGCTATAAATCATCATTTATAACTTAAGCAAAAGGAGAGGCTAAGACATGCCTCACATACGAGCTAAACAAGGTAAGGCATATAAATATACATAATCAAATAACTGCGGTAAGAAAAATGCTACATTATAATATGCTGGTGATCAAAAGAAACATGCCAATTAAAATAAAACAACTCAGCAGTGGTACATATAAATAGCAGCAAGATTCTAACATCCTAAATATATATAAAAGTAGTACAAAGAAATAGCTAACTGAATAAGAATACTGAAAGGTAACCAAACATCAACTGCATATAAACATATGTGTACAATCTGCCATACAGAACAGAGCTAATCTAGCCCACCAAAAAGGCTGAAGGATCTTAGCACCAGTATGGCTAAGGCACCAACAGTCATAATCGAAGGATCCTAGCACCAGTACGATTAGGGCAGATCATAGCACCAGTACAGCTATGGCACCAACGGTGTACCCCTAGTGTTAACAAGGAGACTAGGAAAATAGCACACAACAAAACATAGGCCTTCTCCTAGTGACATAAGTTGACTAGGCAATCAGAAGGCAATACTGAGAGGCAGCTCAAACACATCCAATTATTATCTTCTCGTTAATCACTTTAATATTTTTTTACAAGAAATCTAAGGAGTCTCTATATTTTCTTAATATTTTATTTATGCATCAAAATCTTATATGACATGCTCAAGAAAATATAGCACAAAAATCAAGGAATGCGTAGCACAATATTAAAGTAAGCAAGGGATTCTACTAAACATGGTGATATCATTTATTTTCTACTTAACTATTCTAACTATTCTGAGTTACACAAGTTCAGAATCACTATTTTTCTACTATCGAGTGTAACTCAGAAATTCGTCCTTATAAGTTAAAAATGATTAGAACTGATCAGGTTCTAATCTAGTTCAATCAGATAGATGACTACGAGTTAATTCAATAAATCATACGTCCTAGTTTTGTGAATTTAGACGTTCTAACTAAGATCTGATCAAGATCTTCTAAACATATAGATTATGGATTAAACATCATGAGATTTAGGTTTAATCATATAATCCAAAAAGGATAAGACCTAAGTTCTAAGTTTTATTCTATAAGTGATCTACTAGTTAAGGAAAATCCTATTAAGTAATCAAGCTCAATAGGATGAATCTCCCATCTTAAATCTAAGGTTTAAAGATAAAATAATCAGAATAAGTTGTAAAATAAAAGAAAGTCTAGAAACTAATAAGACCAAGATTTCACCCATTGGGTAACCCAATTTATCTAATGAATGAACTCTAACCTATGATCTAGTCCAAGTCTCAGGAAAGGTCCTTAAGGTGAAGACTTAGAAGAATCCTGGAATTTGATCTAAGGGTTAATCTCACTCACATAAATGTCACTAAGATGATTATAGCATTAGTTTTAGTATTTTGGAATGTTAACTAAAGGGTAGGAGTACTTAATCCAACCTTAGGGCAAAATGATCATTTTGCCCATACTTTAAGGGTCAAAAAGTCAACTTTTCTTTTAAGGGTTAGAATTGAATTCTCTTAATTCCAGATGATTCCTTACTATCTGACTTGAAGATAGACAGTAAGAACGCTTAAATTGGACGAGAAACGGTCAAGTTATGACCAAAACGAGGCCAGAGGTAATTTGGTCATTTACCTAAATTTATAGGGTTCAAATCCTAATTATTATTTCAGTTTATTGATGACATTGAAATTCTATGCTGGGTAGTATTTTGAATTTTTAAATTTGAAGTTGATTTGATTTATGGCTATTTGAAGGCTATAGGCATTTTGGTCATTTTTTCACTAAGAATTCTAGGGTTTACTTTTTGTCCTAATCTTTAAATGAAAAAACTAATAATATTACAGTGAGGGGGCCACTCTCCTGAGCATTTTAAGACTCATATTTGTTTTGATAAGTTAGTAAAAAGTTATGAGGCTCTAAAGATGTCCTAAAATATTACCTCATTATACGTACCCCGAAATTAATTTTTATATTATGTTATTTGATTCCTCACATTTTTCTGAGTATTTTGAGACCTATATTGGCTATATTTGATCATCCTATAAAAAATTATTAAACTTTTAAAATTTACTATTCAAAAATATAATTTGAATTAATTTACTATTTATTATTCAAATTAAATTATTTTTCAATTCATTCCTAAAGTTTAGATATATGATTTCTAAATTTATTAATCCTTAATTAATCTGTGATTAATTAGGTTTAATTATTAATTAGCATTAATTAATTAATTAATTATATTTATTATTATTTTTACTGTTGAA
Organism: Gastrodia elata; assembly: GCA_016760335.1. Taxonomy (NCBI): domain Eukaryota; kingdom Viridiplantae; phylum Streptophyta; class Magnoliopsida; order Asparagales; family Orchidaceae; genus Gastrodia; species Gastrodia elata. The sequence goes on along the minus strand of CM028682.1, from coordinate 8,477,879 downwards.
AAGTCATTAGTATTAATTACTGTTTAATTAGTTTTAATTACTTATTAATATTTAATTAAGAATAATTAATTATATTTTACTATTTAATAATAATTAATTATTCTAATTATTGTTAAGGTTTAATTAATGTTAAATTAATCCTAATTAATCTCTTAATTACTAATTACAGTTAATTAATTATAAAATTACTGTTCCAAAGTAATTAACAATAATCCTAATTTAATTAACTACTAACTACATTTAATTAATTATTAACAGTAATTAACTAATTTTTAATTAACAGACAGTGGGCCCCACCAGACACGTGGCACTGCCAGAGGCTGCCACATGGCACTGTGGGCCCCACGGGAGGTTGAGTCAGCTCGGGTGACTGGGCAATGGGCCCCACCTGACACGTGGCACTGCCAGAGGCTGCCACGTGGCACTGTGGGCCCCACGGGGAGGCTGAGACGCCGCGGGTGACCGGGCAATGGGTCCCACTTGACAAGTGGCATGGTGGGCCCCACGGGGGAGTTGAAGCGCCGCGGATGCTTGGCGCGTGGGCCCCACGTGACACGTGGCAGGCCCGGAGGCTGCCACGTGGCACGGTGGGCCCCACGGGGGAGCCGAAGCGCCGCGAATGCTTGGCACGTAGGCCCCACGTGACACGTGGCGGGCCACGATGCTGCCACGTGGCCCGATGGGCCCCACGGCCGAAGCCGAAGAGCCGCAGTGTGGCGGCCCTGCCCCGTCGTGGTCCTGTTAACCCTTAAGTTAACATGATTACGGTGGAGGGGTCACCAAATGACAAAGTACTCACTTAGAATTGAATTAGACACGTGTTCTAATCCAACTTAAATAAGAGCTTTGCCATTCAATCCATAAGAACTATCACTAAATGACTACACATGAACTCAGAGTGCGAAAGCATAAAAAGTATAACATCCATCCAATACAGTATAAATATAATAATACAAAATAAGTAAAGTGTTGAAAGAGAAATATAAACATGTATTATTACAACATTTAATAAGTTTAAGAAAAACTGAAAAAGGAAACTCTCGATCTCATAAGCAAAAGAAACTAAAGCTACAGATCTTCAGGAACGGGCTCCTCCTCCAATGGTAAGCTCTCCACTGGATCTGCTGCTCTAACAAACTCAGAGCCTACCATTATCAGTTTCATAATGGTAGGGCCCCAGCCAACAAAAGAAAAATTGGTTAGACTATTGTCTAAGCACATTTTAGGGCAAACAATTTATTAAGTTACTTGAATATCACCAGAAACCAGTACTGAAGCAAAAAAGTGCCGAAAGCGTACAAAAGAACAGTAATAAGTTATAAACTACAGTTTATAACTAAATTAATAGGAAGTAAGCACATACCTCCTTCGAGCAACTGCAACAAAGACAGGTGAGCAAAAGACTAAACAAAACTGTAAGAAAATACAACCTAAATATGCATATGATCAAACAAAAATATGCTAAGTGACATACATAATTTGAACAGTATAAAACTGAAAACAACTAACATTCTAGGTGAGCATATAAAAACAGCAAGTAGAACTAACATCCTATATAGTGCAGGAAATCTGTAAGTAAAACAGTGCTACAATGCAGAATATATATAAGTAAAACAGTAACATTAAACTGAAACTACAGTGACTATATAAATCACCTGAACTGAACACGAACTCAGCAAATCTTAGCCTGATGAGCTAAGAAATTCTGAACTGAACATCACTGAAAACTCTTAGCCTGATGAGCTAAGACAGAACTGAATGTAAGTGTACTTGAATTAGTATAACCATATCAGAATCCTAACTCTATAGTCAGTATGGCAAGAGTCTATCCATCCTATCACTCGGACTAGGCATGGCCATAGACTGTCGGACATTAAACCCTTGAAAGGTTGTCGACCCCGAACGAGTTGATCGAAGAGGTATACTAATCAAGCTACACCTTACAAACCACTTGTGAAGCAAAAATACAATGCTATTTATGAATGTTCAAAGTTGACATAAGATATTTATCGAATATCTTAAGTACATAATACATGTTTAAGGTATAAAGCTCAAAGTCAAGGAATGCGAAGCATCAAAATCAAAGCGACCAAGAAACTCTATCTAAAATATAGGTGATATTCGTTGTTGTCTACTTATTCGTTCTATCTACTCTAAGTTACATAAGTTTCAGAATCATCAATTCTTACACATTCTATAACTTAGAATCACGAATCATACTAGTTGAAGATAATTAGGACTGGCCACGTCCTAATTATAACTTAATCAAAAGACGACTATTTGGTTAAAGTGAATAAATCATCGACATAATTTTGTAATTTATTTCATCCTAACCTCATCTTGATTTAGCCAAATCAAGATGAAAAGATTAAGAATTAGACTCCAGATGATGGGGTCTAATCACTTAATCCAAAGGTATAACTAAAGATCTAAGGTTTAGAACCCAAATCTCACAGATTAAGTTAAGGCAAATCCTAATGATAAATCAATTCATTAGGATATATCTCTGTTCCTAATTCTAGGGTTTAAAGATCAAATAATCATTTAATAAACTAAGAAAATCTATAAACTAGAAAACTCAAGGTTTCACCTATTGAGTAACCCAATTTACTCAATAGATGAATTCTAACTTAAGATCTATTCATAATCTTAAGAATTAAGGCTCTTAATTTCTAAAAGTATCTCTCAAGACACACATCCTAACTAATGTTATAAGGACCTAAGAAAAGATCTAAGAATGATTTAAGAAGAGAAATCACTCACATTAAGACTTAAGAATTTTCTTAAGGAGCAAATTTTGAGATTTTAATCAAAATCTAATTTAGACTTGAATTCGATTAATTTCAGTTCTAAATCATTCTATTTACTGATTTTAGTGATTATAAATTGAATTTAGGGCTTTTAAAAGCTAAACCCTAAATTTGGGCAAAATGACCATTTTGCCCTTACTTAAGGATTCAAAAGATCAAATTTTGATCTAAGGCTTAAATTCTAAAATTTTCTTTTGAAAAGTGATTCTTACTGTCTAATGTAAGATTAGATAGCAACCAAATTAATTTTGGGTTATTATTAAGCCATATGAGATCAAATTAGTGAATTTGACTTATAAGGGCAAATTAGTAATTTAACTAAGTAAAAGTTAAATTTTCTTTTAGATTATTGTTCTTTACTGTCTAAGCTTTCCATAGAATCTAAATTTGCTAAATTCTGATAAGTATTGGCCAAGTTATGACCAATACAAGATTTAGGATTAAAAGGTGATTAAGGAATTCTTAATTATAGGTCAAAAATTCTAACTTTGTTAATTAGTGTCTAAATTGAGCAAAATCAGTGGCTATGGTTTACAATTAGTCTACTGATCATAATGACATGTGGTAGGCTCAATTTGGATATAATTTAACTAAGTTAAGACCTAATTAGGGTTAGGAGTGATTAGTGAGTGATTAGCAAAATTAAGCACTTAAACACTAATCCAATCTTACAGATAGGTTCTAAATGGTTCTAGGAGTCATCTGAAACTTAAATCACTCAATTTGGATTACTATATTTGCTAATATTCACTAATTAATATTTAGGGTAATTAAGGGTGATTAGAAAATCTAACCGTTGGATCTAAAATATTTTTACAGATTACTGTTAATTAGGTTTTTTTGATCTAAATAGATATTTGGACCATTCAATTTGGAGCTCAATTGACCAAGTTATGGTCAATTGAAGTTCTAGGTCTAATTAAGGTAATTAGGGTTATGACCTAAAAGTGATTAGGCAAAAACTAATCCAAACAGAAAATTGAATACTACCAAATTAATTTTTAGGGTTTTCTGATCACTTTAAGACCCATATTGGGTATGTTTGGATCAACATACCCAAAGTTATGAGCTAATTAAGATTTATGATTTTTAATTTAACTTAAATTAAACCCTAAAATATCATTTTGCTAAATACATATTCAAATGCAAAATTGACAGTGCCAAAATATTCCTCTATTTTTACTGAATCCAATGATATATAATTTTGCATAAATTGGATGTGTATTTTAGGAGTTATTAAGGTTTAAACTTTAGCATTTAATTAATTATTTAATACAGATTTAATTACATTACTAATTCTGTTATTATAATATATATATATATATATATATATATATAATTAATTCAATTATTATTAACTGACATATAATTATATATATATATAATTTAATTATTTTCTGCATGACACGTGGCAGCTCCTTACTGGCGCGACAGACGACGGCGGGTCCCACTGCCAGTCCGCTGACTCGCAGAGCCACGTGTCGCGCTGCGACTGGCCGCACGTCACACAGTGGGTCCCGCCACGGCAGCTGAAGCGCCGCAGGCACGGGCCACGGGCCGACCCGACCGGCCCGAAAAGGTCCTTCGTCTTCGCGTGACAGGCCGTGAGCGGGGATTTAGGGTTTGCTATTTACGACTCCTCCGGCGACGGTAGGGGTCATCCCGCACGGCGACGAGAAGAGAAGATCAAGACCTATCTAATGTCAGGTGAATCGAAGCCTAAGATGATATGGATCGACGACAGGAGCCAACCCTAGATTCCTACAGGCGGCTAGAGTTTTACTGTATACTACTGTAGATCCCGATCGAAATTAGATCGATCACTCCATCCTAAGCATGATCGAAACCGTTCAATTACTAATCTAGCAATTGAAATAAATTTACGAAATTGAAATACTAAGATCAAGTGGAAATCGAAGGGAATAAGGGGTACCTTAGGTGAGCGACAGGGAAGGTTCGAACTTTTGATCATCGAAATCTGGTCTTCTGAGTTCAAATCGGGCGAAGTCGAAGCCCTAGAGGTCTTATATTAGTCTTAAACAGTGCCTAAGCGGTGGCTGGAAGTGGTGGAGAGCTCGCACGATCGCCACCTGCGAGCGAAGGATACCGACGCGTGCGCAGGGTTTGCCACGCGCAGGCTTCGCGGGGACGAGGGGCACGGACCGTTCGATCTTTGATCGAACGGTCAGAGATTGCCGTCAGATCTTGACGGTGAGAAAAATAAAATGGGTGACGGCGTTGGACTTAAGTGGACGGCGCTGTTAACCCTAAAAATTAAATTATTTAATTTAATTTACATTATACAGATTTAATTAATCAAATTTACCTTATTAAATGCATCCCAAAAATTTCCAATAAATCATCCTTAGCTAATTGAAGGGTGAGGAATGCAACAGTACACTCGGATTTTTATTTCGACGAGTATTTATTTATTTGATTATTTGGGGTATTTAAATATTATTAAAATATTTGATGAAAAATCAACGACTTCCAAATGCCTCCGAAATTTCACCCTTAGCTAATTTGGGTGTTCTGAATGCACTAACGAAGTCGGATTTTCAATTTGAGGTCTATATAAAAGTCAAATTTTCTAGGGTTTGTGATTTTCCAGAATTCCTGATTTGACTTTGTTGACTTCTGGTTTGACCTAGGTTTCAGTGGCGAGTTCTAAATTACTTAATTAGTGACTTAGAACCTTAATTAAGACTTAGATTAGTCTTAATTGAGCAAAGGAACAACCTGGGTTGTTACACGCGGGATCGAGCAGTGCCCCCCGCCCCCCCCCCCCCACATGCCACGTGGCGTGCCCAGTGGCTGCCACGTGGCTCGGCGTGTGGGCCCCACGTAACACGTGGCAGGCCCGAAGGCTGCCACGTGGCGTAGTCCCCACCCGGGGCTTACGCGAACTCGACGCGGTCGGGCCGGGTCGGGCCGACCCGGCCCGAGCCTGGACTTCGTCTCCCTCGCGGAGACGCCCGAGGGCGCCGGGCTAGGGCACGGCTTTTCCCGGCCTTCCCGGCACCGGACCACCTCGGCCTGCATGGCCGACGGTAGCCCTCGACGAGGCCTACACGTCGGTGGGAGGACCTTTGCCGGAGGTGGTCGGGATCGCCGGCAAAACGCAACCCTAGGTCCTAGGGTTCGGCGTTCGGAAACCTAACTGTTTCTATTGTGGACCTAACCCTAATTCCCGACGATCCGGTCGGGCTAGCCCTGATCGGAACTGTTTGATCGTTAATCCAGCATATGCAATATGTAAGGAGACAATAATTGAAGGAAATGGAATTGAGATGGGGGAGATCCTATAGCGACCGGGGACCGAAGTTCGAGAGTCTCTAAAGAATGATTCATACAATTGAAAATGAGCAATCCTATAAAAAAGGGGGATTGAACTCTAATTTAGAATTAGAGATTGATTGTGAAAATGGAAAATTTGACCAAAAACAAAAAAGACTCTGCCGAAATTTTTAAGAATTTTAGGACTTATAAAATTTATAGAAAGTATAGATATTTCCACATGTTTTGAAAATATTAGTCATAAAAATAAATCAATTTGAAAAATCCAAATATCAATATCATAAAAACCTATTATTACAAATCATGAAGCATTAAATTAATAACTTAAACTACTTTTGGTAGATCAAACAAATTAAATTGGTTGATTTTGAATCAAAATAATCAGGTATGCAAATTTACTTATAAGTCTTATTTCAGTATTCTTGTTTGAGCCATTTTCCATTTGAGTATTATTTGCACTGCTTACCACATTTTAATCTGCAAAAAGATTTATATCAAATAGCATATAACAAAAAGAATGAAACACAGTATATATATTTTATGGTGGTTGTCTTTAAAGGGTGGAATGCAAAACTGGAATCTGTACATATTGGGCTAGCTAGCAAGCCCCTAGGAGTTATATGGAGGGATTTAGCCTCTTGTAGGAAGTAGGCAAATCCAGAGGAAAGACACACCATCAGTTCCTATTTTAAGTAAGCTACCGACGGGTGGCGACATAAGCTTCCTACAGATTATGCCTATGGGTTTACCCATTTGGGCTCAGGAGTCTCCGGACTAGACTTATTGTTACAAATGCTTTTGATAAAATTTACTTAATATATGTTGATTTTCACAACTATTTTGCAGGGCAGAAATTGAATTTGGAAATTGCTTACTTTATTTATAGTCTTTCAGTTATTTTTATATTTGATTCATACCTATTATAGGATACTAGATTTCTTCTTATAAGAATAATTTGCGTACTCCTACCTGACTGGTAAACTGAATTTTTTTTCAAGTTTTGATAATTAAAAAGCTTTGAAGATCTGCCAAAGTAATAAAAGAAAAGAAGGGAAGAGAGATGTGAGATATGAACAGTGATTAAATTTTTTTATTAAAACTGCTGTAAATTCATATGTGTATGGCTCTTAATGTAAATATGGATATTCATATATTTTACTTTCCTTATAAATGAATATTTCCAGCTGTATGAATCATTCTTTAGAGACTCTCGAACTTCAGTCCCCGGTCACCACAGAAATTGGTATCAGAGCGGAGTTTGAGACAATTTAAAGAATGATTCATTAAAGAGCCAACATTATGAATACAGTTTTGAAATTACTAGATTATTAGTAGTTAAATTTTAAGTTGGAGAGCTAATATTTTCATTCCTAAAATTGATTAAATTCTCCTTTTATAAATTCCTTATTCATCTTGATTTTAGACACTTTAAACTGACCTTGGATAAAATAATTTAAAGATCATCCAGGTTTAATTGTTAAAATATTGAGGGTAGATAGAGAAATTAGTAATGAAATTCATGTGTTTCTAAATCCAAGGAAAAATTGACACTTCATACATTTCCTATTATGTTTATATATAAGTGTTAGCATTTGTATATGCCTCATTTTCTGGAAAGTAACTGAACATCCAAGTGCCAAATTAAAATGACATAATACATCACATTTGTTTGGCCCACAAAAGTAAGAAGTAATAATTATGATTTTTATATATATACACTAGCCAGTACACTGTCATTACAAAACATAATCAAAGGTATATGTATTTAGAAATCTCCACTTTTTGTCTGACATCTTTTCTATTGCATGCTGAAATTAAAGGTAAATTACCTGCATTTTCTTACAGCTTTATTGCTCAACTTAATGCCTTGTAATATACGGTCTGGATTCGATTGAAATTTTGAGCATGTTATTTGCTTTTGTTTTAGTGAATCATAGACAAGAAGATGATTTATGTTTCTGAGGAGTTAACAAGTCATTTAAAATAAGTTTTGGCATTCCCCATATTATTAGAAGTCTTACTTATAAATCAATTCAGGATGTTATTTGTTTTTCTTATCATGTCCAAATTATTTTGTTAAATATTATGCCTATTTCTATTCATCTGACTAAATGAACATGGATCTTCCTGAAATTAATCAATTGTTTAACATTTCATTGTTGTTCTTGTTTCTTCATGTAAATTTTCTTAAGAAAATTACATACATTTCACTAAAAATTTATATATTTATAATTCTAGACATAATGCAAATAATTGTTTGCTTCGTTCCCTTTGGCTCCGTACCAGATTAGACATTACTTATTTGCCCATATATGTTAATTTCTCAAAAGGTTCACTTGTCTTGGGGTTAGTCAACTTTAAGCATATATAACAGTAGTGTTCCTGTTCCGTTCATTAATTTAAATGTCTTCCCTTGACCTCATCAAATTCAGTCGTCCCAAATGCCTAGTTCAAATAAATGAAGAGCGAACTTGTACATTTGCAAAAGCCATGTTTAATTGTTAGGTATTTCACAATTGTCAAAAATATAGATCGTAGTTTTTGTTTGCCCTTTAAGATCAGAATAGTGTTATTGGAAATGAAGTCGTTGAGTATTAATGTACATAGACATGGTTGTAGAAATTAGGCATTTCTTTCACTTAAATATCCAACTCCACCAAATGCAATATATGTACATCCTACTGAGTTTAACATTTTCTTCATCTATTCTAATATAATCGTTTCAGTGAAACTTCAGTTGCAATTAAGTACTGAAGAAATGTCCAATACAGAGTTGTGAATTCTTGAAACCTTAAAGTAGACACAAGATTTATTTGATACAAGGCTATTAGTTCGCACCCATATTCTACTAAATATATTAAAAGTTTAAAGACTGCACATCATTGGTAGTTTGAAGATAGCTTTGGATGAAGGATAAGATATTAATTACAAATTGAACACTCCACAATCAACCATAAGTATTCAACTAATGTTATATTACCTATATAATAGCGACATTGCAAATTAATGTCATATTAAGATTGTTAAGGACAGAAGCATCAAAGTTATTATTAACCCCTACAACTAGTGTCTAATACTTCAAGTACATTGCTTATAAAGACATCATTTATACTCCTTTTAAATATAGCAGTAAAATAAAATAGTAAGTTGTGTAAGGAAGGTTCTAATTGTCTAAATGCATTGCATGAGAATGCAATCAGGTGCTGTCATAATCTATTTTGGATTTAAGTATCCTACAAATTCCTCTAACTCCTCCACAACCTTTATTTATGAACCTATTAAAGGACATCTGAACTAATAAGTATAGTACATAAATTCAAAACCTCTATTGGAAAACGGTACAATATCAATCTTAGGACACCCTACAGCAATATAATAATCTGTTATTTTATAACTTTTAGATATTTTTGTCATTCTTAAATCAAGGTACGACAACTGGAATGGGGATGAATCTAAGATAACTTGGTGATTAAATGCTATTACTGCTAAACATATAAAGTACCAATAGACTCTAATTAAAAGGTGATTTGATTATATCCATTATGAATCTGTTATGTCCTAAAGTAGAATATAATAAAATTCGGCCAAGAAGATATCAGACATGAATTTATTAAGATTCATTATGACAAAGATCTTAATCAAATAGTTAATTAGATAATTTAGCAAATATAAACCTAAACATTTAAAGTTTTGGCTTCTATACATATCTATATTGTATTGTATTTAATGGTATTATATTTAATGCACTTAAACATGAAGAAAGCATATCCTCATATATTCCACTAAGTAAGTAATTCTAAATCTGGTAAGTGTCTTTAAATTTTAGATTGATATCGAGACGACATCTCTTTTAAGTTGGAGAGAATGTAAAATACCAAAGTGTGTTTTCAAGTTTAGACCTCAGAATTTAAAAATGGAGTCCATTATTGGACTCAGTAGCTCCAAATTAACTAAGAGTGTTATTCTGGGAATTTTTGGAAATCGTTGATTTTCCTGGATTTTCAGTTACTCTAAAAAAATTTCATCAAAATTAGGATTCCAATTTAAATCAAATAAAAATTTAATAAAAATATCCTCTTATAATGCCTATTGAAAGGATCCTACTGCAAAAAATTTGAGCGCATTTAGGATCCTGGATTGTCCTAAATAAATTCATGAAGTTTAAACTTCAAAGGTTAATAATATAAAAAATATAAATTAGAATTTGAAAATTTTTATATATCTAAGTCAAGCATCATATGAGGATGCTATGTTTCAAGTTTCGTTAATTTTCGAGTTTTCGATTTATCATAATTAATTTTCAAAGTTTTTTACTTAAAAATTAATATAAAATAAAATACTTGTCCAAATTCAATGATCTTTGGACGCGAGCATTTATCTCGTCAAGACGATCGTTTCGATACTAAGTTTGTAATTTTTAGAGCTCAAATAACTCCAGATCTTGGCTCAGAAATTCTAGCAGTTTGTTTTAATCCAACGGCTAATATAAGATCCTAGATTTACTTATAAACCTAACCTAAATCCATCCTTATCTGATTTCTTCTCAGCCGAAACTTCTTTTCCTCCACTCCCATGCGCACGAAGGCCTCCAGCTGTCCGTGCTTGGCGATAAGCACCGCTCCATCCCTATCCTTCAGCCACGACTCATCGTTTCAAGAAGGGCATTAAAAGGAGGGGTGCGTACGAAGCAAGGAGAAAAACAGCGAACTCTAGCCGAGTTCCCCCTCCTCGCCGAGAACCTTTCTCGCCAAGTCTTCATCCAGCCGAGCCCTCCAATCACCGAAACTCCTCTCACCAACTCTACTTCTCCATTCGGCGCAGCCACTCGCCGAGTCCTCCACCTCTCACCGAGTGACTCTCTTAGCCGAGGACTCGCCAAGCCGACCCTCCACTTGCTGAGAACCTTCGAAGCCAACGTCTCTTCATCTGTCGAACCCTCTCCATCTCGAGTCTCAAGGAGCAAAGGTACATCAGTCTACTTCTTTCTCAGTTAGCTCATTCTTGCAAGCAATATGCGCAGATCTGAACCCTCGGCATCAGTCTAACCATAGCTTATTCTGAAAACTGAGATCTGATGAATTTGATCTAATCTATAGTATGAATGCATTGTCAAACTACTAACATAAGAAATATTCATCACTAAATATCATGACAGCTTAATGTTTTCATGTTAAGCGACATATGCTAGTTTAGTGTAAATCAGCTCTCACCAAAATATATAAAAAAAAAAAAGAAAGAGAAATGAGAAGCGAATTCATACGTATGAGATACAAATTGAATTTTACTTTATATCAAACTTTAAGTGAAATTGATTCAAATGAAATGACAAAGAGACCAAGATTAGGGAATACATTAATTATAAAATATGCAAATCCACGCTTATGTTTAATTAATTTTTCTATATAAATCTCCTTGCCAAATTCCGGAAGACTATATTAGAAAAGTTATATAATAAAATTCTAATTTATTTCTTATAAAGTAGTTTGAAAAGCTGTAATGAAGACAGCATGCAACGAATATTAATGGATAAGTGATATTTACTGCCGTAATATACAATATTTATGTTCACAGCTATAGTAAAGATTGCATACTTATAAAAGTAACTTAAGAATAATTACTTGCGAGCATAAAGAAATTAATAGAATCATCTAATATGATGATTATTAATGTGATAAGCAAAATTTGATTAATATTTTTCTGTTTTCTTCTGCGACTATTCTTTGATCTCATGTTTCAAGCAATAGTTATATTAGTTGTCATATGTTATAGGAACCTTCTGCAAAATACAATCTCTTTGTATAATATTTTTGTTGATCAATCCTAATTCTGCATATTAGATTATTTGTTTTAATTCCAATTAAAATACTAAATACAATGAGATAAAGAAGTAATCATACTATATTCTTATATACTCAATTTTTCTTATATTTAACTTATGTATTAACTAAGTTTAGAGGAATAGTTATTAACATCTTATAAAAGTTAATATCATTTCAAGAGTATATCATTAATGACAGTAAACAAATGATGAGAAAATACCTCATGAACTTATAAGGTGGTTATTCAGCATTCAATCAAATTAAAATCTGTGAAAATATATAAACAAAATGATAATGCATAGGTTTTATTATATTTCAATTATTCAATAAGGAGTGTATACAATTTCTTTTGTGAAGCAATAAGCTAATTTTGAACTTTGAATTTGAAATAACACAAATAATATATTCAATGTTACCCAAATCCTTTTAAACTCTCCACAAATATCAAATCTTAATGTAATGCATTTAATTGAGTTTCATGATATATAGTATGAATGGAATATTTAAAGTTTCGTATATTGTTAACTTCATGATAATTAAGGCCATGCTATGGTAGGATCTAGCGTAGTTGTTTCTATTGTGCATGATAAAAATAAATTAAAGTATACTTTATTTATTCCTATTAAAATAGAATACATAATATATTATGTATGTTTGGGTAATAGGGTTCATTTAAAATAACTGTACAACTCACTTATCATCAATTGTACTTATTAGTTTAATTTGTGCTTATTTCTCAAGATAAATTACTGAATGAATGCTGAATTTACATTATTATTCTTATTTTTCATGTATATTTTTCTTTTGTTGTCAAAGAAAATTTGACTTTGTAAATGATATATAATTACTTTAGTTATCTTCAGTATATGTAATGATTTGAATTATTAATCATTTAGTAAATACAAATGTGTGTCTATTGTCAAAACTACTTGAAACCTAAATTTAAAATACTTCTTATGGACATATAACTCATCTCAAATAAGTTTAAAATAAATGCTATCATTATCTTTAATTTAGATCCATGCTGCCATAATGCTGCTATTCACTTCAAATGTGATTAAATGTTGTCATTTGTGTTAAGAGATTCATATGCTGTCTTTAGAATTAATTGCTTTGCATTTTTATGTGAAAGGTCCATATTGTTGCCATGATACCATCTTTAGTTTTTAAAAGATCTTAAGTAATTTAATATTGCTATTAGTTGTAATACTGTCATCAAATGTATTTAGCTAAACTACTTGATATGTGTTGAACTCAAGTCTTTATATTTCATCTATCTCATATGGATCTATTAATGTCAAATATTTTTATATAAGCTGCACTTTATTTTTAAGATCAAATATAAATGTCGTCATGATTTGACATGATGATACATATTGTTGTACTACCACATTGCTGAAATGATTCATTTTAAGATTCTAAATGCTAAATAAGAATCACTATTGTCATTCAATTAAGATTAATTAAATACTGTTATAGAATTTAAATATTATCATATTTTAGGAGATTCAAATATTGTTAAATACAAATACTATCCTTAATCTTATTTATCAAATGCTGCCTTTAAATTAAATTAATCCTTGTTTCTTTAATATTTAGATGCTAAACTTTAATGATATTATTCTTTGCAGGTTAAGTTGTAAAATTAATACATGAATGCTAAATTAGAAGCTATGAGCAAAAAACACATAATGCCGCTTTCATAAATTACTAACTTCATTTCTGCATCTCTCTTTTTAGCTGTTTTATATGGAATGTATAAACTGCTTAGATTAGTTTTTTATATTTTAAATTATATTAGAATTGGAAATGAGCAGTCCTGTAAAAAGGACTGAACTCTATTTTTAGAACTGGAATTAAACTCTATTGTAGAACTGGAAATGAGCAATCCTATAAAAAAGGGGATTGAAATCTAATTTAGAATTGGAGATTGATTGTGAAAATGAAAAATTTGACCAAAAACAAATGAGACTCTGCCAAAATTTTTAAGAATTTTAGGACTTATAAAATTTATAGAAAGTATAGATATTTTCACATATTTTGAAAATATTAGTCATAAAAATAAATCAATTCGAAAAATCCAAATATCAATATCATAAAAACATATTATTACAAATCATGAAGCATTAAATTAATAATTTAAACTACTTTTGGCAGATCAAACAAATTAAATTGGTTGATTTTAAATCAAAATAGTCAGGTATGCAAATTTACTTATAAGTCTTATTTCAGTATTCTTGTTTGAGCCATTTTCCATTTGAGTATTATTTGTACTGCTTACCACATTTTAATCTGCAAAAAAATTTATATCAAATAGCATGTAACAAAAAGAATGAAACACAGTATATATATTTTATGATGATTGTCTTTGAAGGGTTGAATGCAAAACTAAAATATGTACAGATTGGGCTAGCTAGCAAGCCCCTAGGAGTTATATGGAGGGATTTAGCCTCTTGTAGGAAGTAGGAAAATCCAGAGGAAAGACACACCATCAGTTCCTATTTTGAGTAAGCTACCGACGGGTGGCGAGATAAGCTTCCTACAGATTATGCCTATGGGTTTACCCATTTGGGCTCAAGAATCTCTGGACTCGACTTATTGTTACAAATGCTTTTGATAAACTTTACTTCATATATGTTGATTTTCACAGCTATTTTGTAGGGCAAAAATTGAATTTAGAAATTGCTTACTTTATTTGCAGTCTTTTAGTTATTTTTATATTTGATTCATACCTATTATATGATACTAGATTTATTCTTATAAAAATAATTTGCGTACTCTTACCTGACTGGTAAACTGAATTTTTTTTCAAGTTTTGATAATTAAAAAGCTTTGAAGATCTGCCAAAATAATAAAAGAAAAGAAGGGAAGAGAGATGTGAGATATGAACAGTGATTAAATTTTTTTATTAAAACTGCTATAAATTCATATGTGTATGACTCTTAATGTAAATATAGATATTCATGTATTTTACTTTCTTTATAAATGAATATTTCAAGTTGTATGAATCATTCTTTAGAGACTCTCGAACTTCGGTCCCCGGTCGCCACAGATCCAGTACCTGGTTTGGACGGCGGACGGGGCTCAGCTTGGGTCGGGCTGATCGGGGCTCCGATTCGCAAAAACTCGGAGCCCAGAGGTCGGCCGATGCCTTACAGGCTCGTCGGCGACCTCCCTGAGGCCGGGGAGGGCGCCGATTGGGCGCGGGAGGCGGCGGGGCGCGCCGCGTAGCGTAGGGACGGAGCCGTCGAGGACGACGGCTCCAGAGCCGTTGGATCCATGGTTCGATCCAACGGCTGCGATGGCGCCGTCTGGATAGACGGCGCCGTTAGCTACAGTTAACTGTAACTTTAAATACTTAACGGTACGCCGTTAAGTATTAAAATAATATATATATATATAAAGAAAATTTTGAACATATTTTTCTTAGCTAATTGAGGGGTGAGGAACGCAATGGCGAGATCAGATTTTTGATCCGACGAGTATTTTGATTACTCGTTTCGGGGATATTTTTATTATTAAAATATTCGTCGAAATTTCGACGACTTCTGATTGACACGAAAACTTCACCCCAAGTTAATTTGGGGTCAATGAACGCAATGGCGGTGTCCGTTTTTCGATCCGAGGTCAATTTAGATAGGTCAAATTTTAGGGTTTCTGAATTTCTAGAAATCAGGATTCGATTCATTTGACTCCTGATTTGGACTAGGTCTCAGATGTTGACTCCAATTGACCTAATTAGCACTTATAATTATATTTAAGACTTAGGATTAGTCCTAATTAACTACGATAACAACCTGGGTTGTTATAAGTAGGACTTGAATTCAAGCTATTGTATTATATTTAATGATTTCTTTCTTATATTTTTTTTACACATTATTTAGTACACTTATAAAAGTTACTTTCTTAAAATAAATTCATGTTTTCCTATCCATATATGTTTAATAGTATATGCTTAAGGAATGGCACCACAGATGCATTAAGTTTTTGTATTTCAAGATTTATAACATTCTTGTATTTTCTTTTATTTATAACCATGCATCATGGAGCTAAGAAAATATTTTAAATTATCGACTGTCTTCTATATAAAATCAGCACTCAGCAATATTTCATAAAGTAGAGCAACCAATGTAATTTTTATAAAGCTTTTCTTTCACTTACTATACTCTTAATCCTTTAATCAATGGTTCACCCTTTCAAAACAATTGAAAAATATGAAGAAATCATTAGTAAAGTTTGAAATAATGTTTATTTCAGTTTACATATATTATATTTCTTTCATCATTAATGAAAAAAAAAATTATAGTGATTTGAAAGGATCATCAATGTTTTATTTCACATTAGTACTTTTAATAGGGTACATGTTATCTAACAAGGAGTTGACCAATCAAGTTAACAATGGTTTTACATTATGAAGCAGTTATAACTTATGTATAGTTTTAGTAAATTAAATAAATGGTTAGCTTGCAATTAAATATTATTAAGCGAATACTAAACGAGCTTATTTTTGCTTGTGAAGCATGTGAGTGCTTTGATTTGGTCATTAAATTTAGAAAACATTCGCTATATTAAAACTCAAAGTTGCCTAACAATTTTCTCATAGTCTAATTTCATAAGGTATAGATAAATTTGAACTTTCCTTGATAGCCAAGTATTACAATAACAAACATACTGTAAATATTATTCCTTATCTATAAATGTCAGTATTAGAAGCAACATCTTAATTTTTATTACTCAGTGCTATCAATCGATTCATACAGTTAAAAATAGCACTATTAAAACTTTCATTAAAATAAAATATTCATTTTAAAAATTATTTATGAATCTTTAGAAATTATTCAAGATCATTTTATATAAATTATGCTTGATAGGCAAAATTAAGTGTACTACCTTTTTCACAGCTTTAGGGTTTAGGAGATCACCCTTTGTGCCATCAATCTCCTTTGTGATAAGAATGGTAAACGATGAGGTATGAATGGTCTAGATAAAAGATAGACTAAGATGGGCTTAACTCTTACCAGATTGAGATTTTTGGTCGATTGCTTTGCGACTTGCGAGTGAATGATTTCGCATTAATGATGCAAACGGCTAATGGCTTACACAAGTGGTGGAAGCCACGTGTTGTCGCTTCTCGTCTCGGTTGAGCGGCCTTGTGAAGACCCACTTAAGTAGTAATAAGTGAAACTCTTAAACATCGAGGTGCCTTTTCAAATAACGGTGGAGTTCCTGATAAGAACTCAAAAGTTAAGCGTGCTCATGTGGGAGCACTCCCAAGATGGGAAGTTATAATTCTAGCATTATAAATATATAAGTCTAGCATCCTAAACATACCAATGTTTAATACTAATTAATAAGAGCGTATATACAAGCATGCTGATTGACATGTAAAAGGCCACTGAGACATATGGCAAAAGTAAACTAAGTACATGCATGAGCAAAAGTAAAGCTACTGAGACATGTGGCACAGCAAGTCAAGCACTAAAAGAAAGGCCACTGAAGCATGTGGCAAAGCAAAACAAATACTGACAAATGAACTAAAGTAGCAGTAAGCCTAAAAAATAGTGTTGCCATAATAGAACAGGCCATACAGGGCCTCTGAACTGAAAGTTCATTATGTATCCATCCTAGGCATCCACAGAGCTAAATCAGAGTTGAACTTATAGAATAAGACATGTATCCATCCTAGACATCTGTCGAGCTAAGTTCGAGTCTATTCTATAACAAAGCTAGAACTGAAGAGGCAGACTAAGCTAGGATATACTCTATTAACTGAAAGCACTGAAAGAATTGAATGAATGCTATGCTTTTCAAATACTAGCTTAGGATGTATCTTCTATATCCTATGTTTACCTATTATGCTTAAGGAACAAGGCTCAATATTCAAGGTGTGTGAAGCAATCAAAGTCAAAGTAAGCAAGAGACTCAATCTAGACTCATGTGATATCCGTTGTTATCTACTTTATCCAAATCTAACTATTCTGAGAAGATACAAATTTAGGATCTCCAATATCCAGCTATCGAGTAAGATCTCAGATTTATGACCTTAATGTTAATATTAGAAATTAATAAGTTCTAATTCATAATCATATGAAGACTATAAAGATTAAAGTAAATAAATCAACGACTTTATTATTATTATTTTCCTCTCTTAACCCAAATCTTGATTAAGTCAATCAAGATTAAGGATTCTGGATCTAAACTCCACTTTGGAGTTCAAATCCAGAACCCAAGGTAATATCCTAAAAGGAACTAGGGTTCACACTTAAAACCTAAATTAAAGATAAGGAATCTTAAAGCTGAAGGATTTAAAAACTAAGATCTTAATTGAAAGGTCACTCTATTGGTTATAAGATAAATAATCAGTTAAGAATTAAGAATCTAAGATCTATATCCAATCTTTAGGATAATCACATTATCCCATAGATTAAATTAACCTACACCCACATGGAAGGTTTCAAAAGATTTAAATAATAAATCAAGGGAATTCCAAAGGAGGATAGTTCAGTTCAATTAGAAGATCTAAAGTCTAAGATCTAAGATCTGATGTTTGATCACTTTAAACTTAAGCTAAGATTTAGACTGAGAATTTTTACAAGAGTATTTCTTTTAAGATTCAAGCTCAAGGATCAACTTAATTAAGCTATTACCTAACGATCTAGTACTTTGGTATAGTTAAACTTAGCTCTTAAGACAAGGTGGTTTTAGGAACACTTAAGTCTTAAGATCTAAGTAAGAGCTAATTTAAGATTCCTCACTTAACTCAATATTATCAACATAGGATTTCATAAAGATGTTAAACATATTAACTAGAGATAATTTGCTGAATTTTTTAAAGCTTAAGGGGTGCTTAAATATATTTTGGTCAAAATGACCAAAATACTCTTCTTAAGGCTAAAACTGAGATTTAAGATTTAATCATCTAAATTGATTCAAATCTATTTTAATGAGTTACATATTAGTTGAATGAAGTAGGTTACACACTTATCTTAGGTTTTGATAACCTAATTAGCTTATTAGCACTAATTACCAGTTAAGGCCAATTAAGGTGATTAAGGAAATTAGGGCATTCTAAAGTGATCCAATCTCATTTATAGACTCTAATAAACTTAAGAAGGCATTAGGAACTTAGTTTACCAAAATCAGAGGGTTAATCATGATTTAATTCACTAATCTTTAATTAGGGTAATTAAGAGATGGTTAATAAAATTAAGGTTCATAAATTACTTTTAATGGTCTACATAGGTTCCCTATAGTCTCATGAGAATTAGAGACCTTAACCAACACTTTTGGATAATTAATGAATTTAATATGATTTAAATAAAAATAAAAAAGGATTAAGCAATAATTTAAAATCTAACCATTGGATCTTAATTTTATTTTATATTAATGTTCCATGTATTTTTCTGATTAAAATAGTATATTGGATCATACCATTTAGATAAGTATTAATTAAATTATTTCATTAATACATTCTGAATTTTTATTTAAATTGAAATAATATGGAATTAATTAAATTCATTTATCAGTTATTTATTAGAAGGAAAATAATTCAAATATCCTTTAATTAACCCAGTCCGGATATCAGACCGTGCTGGTCAGAGCGAATCCCGGCTGGATCGGCATTGTCGCACCACGTGGGCCTGGGCTGGCCCAGCCTGAGGCGACAGTGTCATCGTCCCCGCATACCTTTCGTGATGGGCCGACCTAAGGGATCTTCAGCACCGAAATTCTCGGTGCTCAGGCAATGTTGACGGCTCAATTTAATCCTATACGTTCCTGAAGTCAAGACGCATCGATCCCACCATTAAACCCTCTCTGGGAGTAAATTCTCCTCGATAGGTTCGGTCCTAATCACAACATCTAAGTGTTTAGTGTGAGGAGGTGAATTCTCCTCACAGAGACAACCATTGGCCCAGAGCTCGATCCCTAGACCATCCTGGTGGTGAAGTGGATCGAAGCCCTCTGGTTACGAGCCTTGGGGGTGCCCTTGGATCGTTAGGTCCTTACTTGAGCTCAGCTACGAGCTCGTGGCACCAAACCAGACCAATTGATCGATTGCGATAGGCTAGCCCAGACCCTATGGACAATCACATTGGGTGTGGTTAACTTGCCTTATCGATCCACGATTGCTTTGAGAGGAAATGGGGGCTCGAATCTTCAGGGAATGTCGGCATTCCATCTGGATGGAGCTCGATCCCGATGGTGGACTCCCACTGTCAGCATTGAGCTATGCCCAATACCACCCATTCATAAGCATTATAAGGTTTTAGAGATCGGTATCCAGAACAGCACAGAGCTATCCTAGCATTCAAATTGAAGGACAAAGTTTACACAGCTCAGTCAGGTAGAGGCAAGTACCTGAAGTCGAGGTTACAGGCATGATCGAAGGGAATTGTGAGTAGCTGGAGCTTCAAGAGGATCGCAACAATCTAGTAGGGGGTCTGAACACCAGACACACACCCTCTATCAGCAGTTCGCAGCCCCTAAGGGGTCGGGATTTGCCAAGAAATGGGGAGCTCCGGAGGAACACTGCTAAGAAATTAAGGGACACTGTGAGTAAAGGGACTCACTATGATAACTCAGGGGTATTTATAGGTGGAGGGAAGGTCTAGGGTGGCTGGCCGTGCTCGGGAGCCATGGCATAGGCTCGGCCCAAAGGTGCCCCCTCAGTTTCCAAAATTGGAATGAACTGGGCCTCGACTTTGGTTGGGAGTGCTAAGGAGATGAGGACAAGATCACAACAGCCTCCCTAACGTGGCAAGGGAGTGACAGACCGGCTTGAGGATGTGGCTGTACGAAGGATTCGACTGTCGGGTGCGAGCTAAGGAGGAAGATGATCCACAGTCGCGTGGGGAACTCCAGAGCCGTGTGATGGATCATCAGTTGATGCGAAACGGCCCTAATTTCTCGACATCTAACGGTCGAGCGAGGAGGCTTGGATCAGTCGTTGGATCGGATCTAAGGATTGAACGGGGGATCGGAGATACTTACAGCAGATGGCAAGATGCCGTTGGATGGAAATCTTGGAACCGCTGAATGGTCGAGATGAGTTGGATCCGATTCGAAGGCGTGGGCCATTGGATCAGATCCGCAGAATGGACGGCCCAGATGGCTCCCGCGGTTTGGGGTCAGTCTACCGTTGGAGGGAGGGTCAAAATGCAATTAGGAATTGTTTAGAACCCTAATTTACAATTGAACTATTTAAATTAAATCCAAAATAGGCCTAAATGACCTCCAAAATTTCCTAAAATTTTACCATTAGCTAATTTAGGGTGGGAAATTTAAAAATGAACTCAAATTTTGATTAGAGATCAAATTAATTTAGATATTTTTCAAGATCTAAAAATAGCCAAAAATATCATAATTTTCAATTTAGCTCCGATTGATTTCTAATTTTTTTGTTAGGTTTTAAATGACAAATTGAGTATAATGGAATCAAAATTAGGAATTAGTTTAGCTTAATTAATCTAATTTTAGCTAGGGTAACAATTAGGATTGTTCAAACTCCCCCACTTGAGAACGATATCGTCCCCCGACATCACTTAGTGAAGAAAGTACTACAAGAACTGAAATATTTAAGGGAAATAGATAAAAAGAAAAGAACAATACCTAGATTTGCAAGAGCTGTGGATATTTATTACGCATATATACTTCTTTTCCCAAGTAGATTATTCTTAGGATCAATTTTCCACCGAATCTTGACCATATGAATTGAACGATTTCTTAGTGCTTCTGATCACGAGCTAAGACTCTGATTGGTCTTCGGCATAAGAAAGATCAGGTAGATCTCCACTGCCGGAAAGCTGAATGAGATGAGAATGGTCACTGAGACATCTTCTTAATGACGATACATGAAACACATTATGAACAGCTGCAAAGTCATCAGGAAGATTTAACCGGTAGGCAGATGATCCTGCTTTGGCCAAATCATCTCAAAGGGTCGAACGTACGGGGACTGAGTTTTCCTGTTACACCAAATCTGTAGACACCCTTCATTGGATTGACTTTCAATAAGTAGAATCTCCCACATTGAATTCTAGGAGACGATGATGAGCATCATGGTACTTGCTCTGACGATATTGAGCTGAACAAATTCTCTGCTGAATTAAGTAAATATTCTTGTTAGTTCTTTGACTAACTCTGAACCAAAAAGTTGAATGCTTCCTGTTTTCGACCAGGCTAGCAAGAGTACTGCATTTTCTACATACAATGCCTCATAATGAGCCATTTTAATACTGCTTGGAAACTGTTATTGTAGGCAAATTCCACTAATGGGGTATGATCTTCTCAGGAATCAACAAAATTAAGAACACAAAGCCTAAGCAAATCTTTCAAACTTGATTCACTCTTTCAGTCTGACCATCCATTTGAGGATGAAAAGTTGTACTCATGACTAGAATAGTACCCAGATTTTGATGCACAGCTTGCCAAACTTATAAGTAAATCTGTTATATATATCAGATACGATTAATTTCGGAATCCCATGCAGCCTGGACAATTTCTTTGATATAGAGTTTTGCTAGCTTCTCTACTGAGTTAGTCTGACAGATAGGAAGGAAGTGCGCTAATTTGGTTAAGCAGCTTACTATAACCCAGATTGCATCGACACCAGATTTAGCACGAGGCCAATCCCCATTAACAAAATTATAGATATATCGAACCATTTCCATTCCAAAATTTTTAATGGGCTGCAAAAGACCACCAGGTCTTTGGTGTTGTTCGGCCTTTACTAGATTACAGGCATGACACATTGCCACGAAATCGACTACATTCCTTTCACGTCGGGCCACCAAAATGATTTGCTCAAGGTTATTACTATGTCAATTAGAATCAATAATAAAGGAATAAGATATAAATTAAGATCTCGATTTAAGCTGAATAAAATCAAATAAAAATACCTTAATAAGAGCATAATATAGGATCATATTGAAAAAGTTTGAGCATGATTGGAAATCATAATTCTTCTTAAAATAAAATTTAAAAATTCTTCATAAATTAATAGAAAGTAAAATATAAATTGAAAATCTCAATTTTTTGTAATTTTATATAAAACATCCAATAAAGATGTTATTGTTTTAAGTTTTGCCAATTTTCAAATTTTGGATTGACCACAACAAAATTTTAAAGTTTTAATATTTAAAAATTCATAAAAAAAATATGCATCCAAATTTGATGATATTTGGGCATGTACATTCATCTCATCAAGAAGCTCGGGCCAAGTTTGTAATTTTTTTAGTCAATTGCTAACATATCTTATATTGATTTTTCTTATTTTTTGAAATTAAAAATTTAAGAATTAATTTAGGGGTATCGTTATCCAAATTACTCCTTAAATATAGGTATTAAAATCATAAAAATATATTCTTTCTAACAGCATATTTGGTTCGACCTAATTTTGAACTAGCCCAAGATCCTGATTTTGACTTAATCGAGTCATGTTTTGATTTTAATTACCTCAATAAGGATTTGTTTATAACACAACCTCCCTACTTAAAATTGACGTCATTCTTGACATAATCAAAATAGATTATTTAATTTATCAGTATAATTTATAAAAAATGAAAAATATTTCTTTATATTGAGCTTAGAAATAATATAATAATCAATTTCTAATTAGAAGCTACAAAATTAGAGTTGCTACTACCATGATCATATATATATATATATATATATGTTAGGAACCCCAATTTTATAACTTCCAATTAGAAATTGATTATTTCAAAACCAATATTTATATTTTAAAATCTAACTTCTATATATATATATATATATATATATATATATATATCTTATTTTCTTTAGAATTCTTTCATCTAGTTTGAGGACACCCTATTATTCTTACTTCTTCATTTTAAATCCAAAACTAATAATACATAGTAGCTTTAAAGTAATTACTTGGAACAATCTTATAATCTTTATGATATAAATGTTATATTTTCCTTATAAAGAAAATACTTGGTTTAAATTCTGAAAGCTCCATTTGTATAAGTGATCAAATGTTTTTTCTCTCTTCTATTTAAGTGTTAACAATTATAAAATCATAAACTAATTGCCGACTTAATAATTCTTTATTCATATTTATCTATTCATATGTCATAAATCAAAATCATCATAACTATTGTTAATTTTCTTAAGTTATATTCTAATATATCCATTTTAATCTTTTCTATAAATAACATTATGCATTTGTGAAAAAAATTATTGTATGTATAACACTTTATATTTATGTATATTTTTATTTAATATCTAAAGTTTAAACTATATAAAATGAGTTATACTATATAAATCAAAATCAACATAAAAGTAAAATTTGTTAGAATAAAATATCCAATATCTAAAATATTTTGTTAAATTTTTTATTGATTTAATGAATATTTAATATTTTTCTTATAAAATTAATTTTTAATTATATTTTTTAAATTTTGAATAATTTTAAAAAATTAAAAAGTGATAATTTTATTATATTAACAATTTTTTGGGGGTATTATATGAGAAACTACTCTTGAAACTTGAGAAATGCTGTTTAGACCCGCTGAGATAGCATCTAAAAATTAATCCAATAAAATATTTTAAGTATATTCAATATAAATTTTAAAAATAATATTTATATTATTATATAAATAAATATATATAAAATATATTCAAATTTTATTACATTCAACATTGTCTAAATAGTCCAATGAACATAAATACGTACACTTCACCGACGTTGTTCTCCGCGTTCGTCCCCTTGCGCTTCCCGTATAGGTATCGAACATTAAACCCTCGCTGAACCCTTCACCGATCTTTCATATTCTCTTCGAATGGAGAGGCTTTTGTTTCGATTCGTTCGGGATAGAACTGTTACCTTCGTCCCGAGGAAGCATGCCAGGCCATTTAGCTCGTCTACGATCTCTGTTGAACCCTCGAAGGAATCCATAGTCTCTTCCGCAGCTATCGTTAGCGATACTCCTCCGGCAGCCCCACAGTCTCCTTCTCCTCCACCTTCGGCCGGGAGATCCTGGAGCCTACTTAAATTCGGGTCTATTGCGGCTATCACCGGTGCTGCAGGCACTGCTGCTTATGCTACATACGGTTCGTTCTTTCTTCTTCAAAATTGTTGGATTTTTACTGAATCTGAAGCATTTTCTTTTCTTACTTGTACAAGTTTTGATGAGTCCAGCAAGTTTGTAGAATCGGGGCATAGATATTTGATGCTCTCTCTCCTTTTCTATGCGTATCGCGCGTGTTTTTTGAGGGATTGAAACATCACTAGTATATTTGTGTGAATATATTGTGCAATTTATTTAGCTGCTTGTGGCCAGTTGCTTTATATTCTAGCGCCACCTATTCAGGAAAAAATGGATCCTTACCTGAAGGATGTAATAATAGATTGAATTTAGGGGTCATGATTAACGCTGTATTGGAGCTTTTACACAAGTTAGATATAGATCTCTATGTTTTAAGCGTAGAAGCTAAAGATGAGCCGCTGTATTCACGCGATAGATAGCTGCTTGTGGCCAGTTTCTATTTTTCTAGCGCTACCTATCCAGAAAAAATGGATCCTTACCTGCAGGATGTAATAATTAATTGAATTTAGGGGTCATGATTTGCTCTGTATTGAAGCTTTGCACATGGTAGATATAGATCTCTATGTATAAAAGTGTAGAAGCTAAAAGTGAGCAGCTATCTTTGGAACCACTATCAAATTCGTGATTCATTGTAGCATACATTCTCACTCAAATACATCTATTATTTACATCAAGTTAGTTCATCAAGTTGAGGACCTAAATTTCAGGAAAAAATGATTTAGGGGCTGTTCTCTATGGGATAAATCAGGCAATATCTGGCCTAGGCTAAATAATCCGCTGAATGCAATTTTTGGAAAGCTTGCCTTGCAATCTTAACAGCATACCCTGTAATCTGGACAACCCTTTAATCTAAGGATTATGTAAAGCTGACCAAGTGGTGAATTTAAATATATTATTAAAAAATTAGAAAAATTTAAAATTGTTATTACTGTTTGTAATTAATATTTACTATATTTTATGTAAAATTCCTTCCCCTTTTTTCGTTATCTCCACCCTTTGTCTTCTCCTTTCTTTCTTCTTCCCTTCCAATCCTTTTCCCTCTCTCCTCCTTATCTCTCCCTCTTCTCTCTCTCCTTATATCAGCATTAACCACCAACACCAACAAAAACCAAGCATTATTCCCACTAGGTGGGGTTGGCTACATAAATGATTTGTTTCTATTGTGCAAAGATCAAATAGAAACCCATCTCGAAGTTTCAAATAGAGAAAATCCTTTCTAGTGGTTTCTTGCCATGTCTATTTTGGTCTTCCTCTTCCTTTTTTATTATTGGCAAATTCACAAACTCAGGTTTTCTAATAGAGGCATTGAACGGTCTACGCTAAATAAGCCCGAACTAGTTAAGCCAACATTCTCTAATCTTATCTACTATTTGAGCCACTCCAACCTTGCGACAATAAACTCATTTCATAGTCTATCCTTATGAGTATTCATCACTCCATGACCCTTGAACATTATGGTAAGCTTGCAGTCTTGATAATGCTGCATTTCTAAAAAATATTGCCCTATTGTGTATATTTCTTGAGTGCTACCCTTAGTAGAATGCTTTGTGCTTGTCAGGCGTACTTGTGGCCTTTGAAGACCAAAGGTAATGCCACCATTTTGAATCAATAAGAAAATAGTGCAGGCTAATCATATTTTTTTTAAAATTTTCTATGCTAGAATTCCTTTTTTTTGTTGCTTATGTTATTTGTATGAATTTTGTTTTTCTAATTTCTTAAAATTGCATATTTAAAACCTTAGACAAAATTTTTCATTATTATTAAAAATATTATTATGAATGTAAATGTAAAAAATTACCCAAGGATCTTAGCCACACTTTCTTGGTAATTATTCAACAAAAGATTTTGGCCTATAATTAAACATCACCTAGGTCATTTTAATATGTTTATATGGTCACATGTTAAGTGAGAGTATAGGCTAAAATATTATAATGTATTCCTGGACCTGGAAAATTCAACGTTAATTATATTTGTTTTGAGTATGTAAAACACATTTATAGAAACATCCAAACTAGGAAAATTAAAAAATTCATTCGATGGAGGTTTGATGATATCAAGAATTGCACAACACTCTAGAAGCACTCCTCCATTTCATCCAGTTAGCTTGGATTCTATTAATCACATAGCTCTCTATTTTGTCATTATTATGAATAATTGAACTAAGGTACTTGAATCTCTTACTCTTCTTGATCACATGGTCCTTAAGATTAGGGCTTCTAATACAATTGAATTTACACTCCATATATATTTAGTTTAGATCTACTAAGTTGAAAGCTTTTAGATTCTAATGTAGTCCTCCATAACCCAAGTCATGCCATAACTCCATCCATAATTTTATCAATTAAAAGAATATCATTTGCAAATAACACATACCAAGGAATCTCCTCTTGAGTGTGCTCAGTAAGAACATCCATAATTAAAACAGAAAGATATGGGCGGGAGCTAAGCATTGACGTAATCCAGTAGTAATAGGAAAATTATTAAACAAATCATTTTACGATCGAACACATGTTACAATCTCCTTATACAGGTCTCTAATAATATCAATATATGCATTGCAAATCTCTTTTCTCTCCAAAGCTCTAAAGAACTTCTTTTGGTAATTTATCATAAGCCTTTTCAAGATCAATACAAATTAAAAGAAAAACTTTTTATCTTTTTTAAATTTCTTCATCAAACCTCTTAATATATGCGTATGGCTTCCATGGTGGATCTACTTGGCATAAAACTAAATTGATTTTGAGAATTATAAATATCTTTATATAATTTGTATTCAAGTACTCCCACCCAAAGTTTCATTATATGATGTAAAACTGACACCTCTATAATTAGTACAGTATTGAGCATTGCTTTTATTATTGTAATAAGTGTAACGATGTTTTTTTTTCACTATTTATCATTTTTTAGTCTTCAAAATAACATTAAATCATTTGGCAAGCCAAAAATTTCTTATTCCAATATTTTCATACATTGATAGGGATGTCATCTGATTCATATTTTTTCGCTTTTCATCCTATTTAAAATATTCTAATTCTCAGTTTTACTAGTAATGACAAATGAATGTGTAAAGATTATTTTTATAACCATTAAACTCACTTATAGTTAATTGTATTGTTATAATTTTTATTAAAATCTTAGTAAAATAATTCATTCATTTGTTAATATTTTTATTTATAAAAAAAATCTTTTGATTGTTTCTTTAATATATTGAATATGAGTCAAATCTCAAGTTCTTTTATCTCTTAATATGGTAACTTAAAATGTGTCTCTCTCCATTGATCATTTTTAATTATTGTATAAATTTTTGAATGCTGCACTTTTAACATCACAAACTATTATTTGGATTCAACAACAAGCTAGTATATTATTTCTTCCTATTCTATCAATCTTACTTTAAAACCATTATTTATAGCGTATTATTTTATTTTTAATTTTAACTTGACCATCTTATTTTCACCATTGTGTATTTTTATTATTGGGTACTCTTGAGCTCTTTCTTTTGATTTACCAAATAAACTCTTTACTACATTACAAATACAATCTAACAACTGAATTTCACTGAGTTTCACTTCACCCTCAAAATCTCACTATCAAAGTTTTAACTTAATTTAAAAAAATATCTATATTGCATCCTTTTTTAAGATTACATCTAGTTTTAGGATATTAGATTTAATATTGCTTTTGATCTCTTACCCAGTTTCAGTTTTGAAACCACTAAGCGATGCTGGTTATCAAATAATCACTTGAATCTTAAAATTCATACAAAATAAACTATCCATATTTTTAAGAGAATAATTAATGAGTTTTAGATTATTCCTTATAAATGATAATATGTCCTTTATTTTTTTAATTGTTAGCAATCATAAGATCATATGCTAAATAAAACTCCAATTTTTTTTTCCTTTGTTATCTCTCCAAATCCAAAATTACCATGCGTATTAATAAAATCTTAATTACCCTTCGAATATGTGCATTTAATATCCTCTTATAAAAAACATCTCTTAGGTATTTCTTAAACCAACTCATCAAAATTATGCCAAAATTTCTCTTTTATACACTTTTCCAATCCTATTTGTGTGACATAAATTTAGCAATATTAAAAGTTATTTCAGCAAAAATCTTTTAAAGATATAAATTTATCTCATAGTATCATAACTTCTACTACATTATCCATTAAATTCTTATCTAGAATGATACCCACACATCCTATGACGATTCTTACTCGAGTATCATAATTTAAAGCCTAAACTATCAATTTTTTTTTGCTCTCTTCCACCAATATAGTTTCTTGAAGACATAGTATATTAATCATTCTATTTATCATAATATTAACTCAAAAGGATTACTAGTTAGAATGCTAATATTTCAACTACGTAATCTTAAAATAGAATAAAAACTAGCTTCTTTATTTACATTTGTTCAAATATTAGAATTCTTGCTTATTTGACACTACACATGAGCATTGATGTAGCGGCCTTCACTCACTTTTCACTACATTTAGGAAATGCAGTGTATCATTTCTAGGGTCACCTTAGCTGTAGAACAATTATTTAAAAGATTCATGTTATAATAGGATTCAACAAAATCGATTACCTAACATAACCTTCTTCGTTTTGCATCCAGGACTTGGGACCCAACAACAATGAACATAAAATTGTTCTCAAGCATTGTTGAGTATTGTGCTAAAATTGTTCATAGATTATTTCGTTTATTCCCAAACCTTTCCATTGTCCAATCTAGTCTCTCTGCTAATCTTTTTGTGGCTAATTCAGTCCAGGGATAAAATTAGCTCTAATGAACATTTGGGGGCTAGATTGACCAAATTCAGTAGCCATTGTCTAAAATATCCAAGCTAAATTATTTGGGGTACTATTTTGACGACTTATCCTTTTTCTAGCAATTAATGTATGTTTTTCTATTTATAACCTGCCCCTTTTAGTATTTGATTGATAATTTTTTGCATCCTCATCTTTATCATGATCCATCATGCCCTTGTAGTGTTAATTTTTTTTCCTAAAGAATGTTATTGTGAATGCAGCATATACTGTAGAGGAAGTGGAACAAAAGACTAGTGCTTTTCGAGCATCATCAAATTATTCCATTGGAGATGGTGCATCTTCTTTGGAAGTTAGTATGAATGCCTTTAATCAATCTCAGCTAATCAACTGAAACTTGCATGATTGTTTACACAATTTATATTTCTTTCAGTTTTTGTTCAAACAAGCTGCAATGATATTTAT
This sequence comes from Gastrodia elata, assembly GCA_016760335.1. NCBI lineage: Eukaryota > Viridiplantae > Streptophyta > Magnoliopsida > Asparagales > Orchidaceae > Gastrodia > Gastrodia elata. Next base: position 8,447,643 of record CM028682.1, on the reverse strand, counting down.
GGGCATTCATTAAGTTTTAAACCTTCATTTATATAACTTTCATTCTATAGTTGATCTTCCTTCTTCTTTCAACTTGAAATTGGTTCATGTGGCCCAATCAATTATAATGAGCACTAATTTATCAGCATGAGTGGCAGCCAAAAAATTTTGTGATCTATATGTGTTTAAACCTGAAAACACGGTAGCTAGTATAGAAATCATAACAAAGCTTTTGTGGAAATATGGCTCCTACTGAATTTTTTTTCAACCTTGTGAACTTCTTAATTAGGGTATTGCTTTTATGTTTAATTATGAATGGTTCAAGTAGATGAATACTCGAATATTTAGTATGAAGGCTTTGGAAGTTGGAACTTAGTAAAACACAGGGTGGATATTAAATAGACATTAATACGTACATGTATATATGCTTTTTATTTTAAAATTTGAAATGAAAAATATAGATTGTATATAAAATTATTATAGTAATTATAAAAAATTATATTGTTAATATGCTAAGTTTAGTTAAATTTATAGACATTTTTCAATAATATTGGAGTATATTATGTAAAAAATGTGTATTATACTTTGGTAAACAGAATTCACAAATTTTAATGTTTCATCTCATATATTGAAACACGAGAGCATTTTTGAATTATTTGTACATATGCTTATTATAACGAGTATAGTATGTGAATTTAGTATTGTTGGAATATATTGTGATATGAAATATGGATGCATTTAGGATATCTATATATGCATTTCCAAGGCAGGTGGAGGAAATCAATGCCAGAGAACTATTGTATGCAAGGGGCTACCCTTTAATGTGGTAGGGGGTTCATCTTGTGTACGGTTATACCAAAGAGTTAGTAGATGGTGAAATTTGAACTTCTACATGTAAATATTCTTATGTTCAGTGAGTGAATTTTTTTGATCGTTTTTTTCTACTTCACCAAATTAATTTTAAAATATGTAAGGCCATGTTATGTGGGTTCAGTATGAGTTTGTTTGGTTTGAAGTTCTAATTGAAGTGCATTATGAAGCTCATTGTTGTAGTTAAGTGTGGGGTAAATGGTAGAATGAAATATAAAATAATGGTGTGAAGCTATGATGATATGAACTGACAGAGCCATGGCTATTCGTGAAAAAAATTGATATGACATTTTTTAACATGACAGTGTATTTTGATTATTTATATTAGAATTTAGTGCTTAATCAGAAAAGCATTGATATGATAGTGTCAATGAACATCAAACTTAAACAAAAAGCTAGAACAAAGTCTTTCACATTCCATGTAAATGGATATTAAGCAACAACAAGTTAATCTCTTAAAATTTAGCATCAATTGTAATAATATTAATTGTAACCAAGTAAAAATAGATTCTTTTTTTGGAACAAGCCAGTAGTTAGAAAATGTCTTGATTTGCTCTCCCTCATTCAAAACTGTTTAAAAATTAGAAATTTTAATACAAAAATATCAATTGTAATATTATTAATCCCACTAGGTGGGGCTACATGAATCTTTTATTTCTATTATGCACAATCAAATAGAAGCCCCTTTTAAGTTTCAAATAGAGAAGATACTTCTAATGATTTCTTACTTTCAAAAAGTTATTAACTTTTGAAAACTTCACTTGAAAACTTCACTTTTTGGATTTACGGGCTAGGAATTCTCTTGAAGGTATTTTTACTTGAATATCTTTGCAAAAATAATTTGTTTGTTGGATGGAGTTGTTAAGTCAGTTGCATTCTATGTGACCTCGCCATTCATAATGGGGCCTACAAAATGATGGTTGGCTGGAGGATGTGCCTTCATTAGAGAGTATTGAGTAATACCATTGTGAAGTACAGTGTAGCTGAAGCAGGTCAACACAACTTTTTTATCGATTAACTTAAGTCTGTATATCAAGTCCAAGTGAGTGCAAAGGACGTTGAAATATTACATTTAAGACTTGACAATCACTTCTATTTTGGAAACCTTTAGGATTATTTTAACAATTTTGGAACCTATATGAAATTGATGAATGATATCCTGATACTCTACTTAGAGACTTTGTTCTATATAATTTGATGACATACTGAATTATAACTCAAATGAGAAAACACACACTAAGTATCACGATATGGTTTTTTAGCAGTTAAGGCAACACAAATTACTACATTTAAAAAATTGTGAAATTTGAAAACAATCACTTCTATTTTTCAAATTTGAAGGAGGTGGGAAGTATATATTAATTCAACAAAGATTAAAACAATTATGCCGTGGCCCAGATTGATTAACTTGATTGGTATGAGACGCTTGTAGAAGTAGTTGGTATGTGAGGAAGTTTGTTAAGAACTTTTCAATTATCGATGCACTACTTCTATGATTGAGAAGGATCAGTTGAAAGTTTGATGGGATGCCAAATAAGAGTCGACATCCAATAACTGAAGAGATGCTAAGTAAAATGCTAATATTAGCGCTCTCTGATTTATAGAAGTCACATGAGGTTGAAGCCAATTTTGCTGACCATGGTATTGGAGTAGTATGCATTTTATGAGATACTGTAGGGTGCTCAATAGAATTCTCTGATTTGCAATAAGGAGCTGATAGCATTTTAGAGGCCCTACTTCTTCAAGAAGGAGATAGTGGTTCTTGTAGATCACAAGCTCTTGCTGTTTCTCCAAACTCAGAAGAAGCTCTGTCAAGCTTCTTATATGATGCAGATGGATTATCTCCAACATTTAATATTGTGATCAAGTACGAAAGGGAGTCTAGAATAAAATGATAGATATGTTTATTATCATTACAAGTGAAACAACTCATGAATGTTGTCATGGATTTGGTCTAGAGATACCGAGGGGCTTATGAAGACAAAGACTAAGGTTAGTTGAGTGAAGCAAAACTCTAGCCAATCATCGAAGACTCGAACCTCATACATAGTTGTCAAGATAGACATGGATTAGGGCGTTAGGAACTTGTGCAACTGGAGTAACTGGAAGCTGAGATGAATCAGAAGCTCACTCAAGGATTTTTTGCCACTCTAGAGTTGGAGAGAATTTTTTTGAAAATCTAGAGGTACGCTTATTGGTCGTGAATGCATAAGGATATGACCCATTATATTTTGGGTTTGCACACTGTGCTATTCATTCAAGTTGATCAATATGAAATAAGGCATATCCATTTCTCTATCAGCTCCTTCATTGTCGACTAAGACCACCTTTAATGGTGAAAAGGCATCACAACTGTTATTATAGAATATATGGTTAACTATGGATTGTTTTTGGCTCCAGATTTATGAGTCATTCCTAGAAAAAGTATTTAGAGCATGATGGATATCACACTGAAAAGAAATACCACATTATTTAAATCTCAAACTAATGGATTGACAGAGTTAATCAATCGACTAGTGTTGCTCCTACTTTAAAGATTCCATGCGCAAGTCAAAGACTTGAGACAAGAGTATTCCATACATTCAATTCACATTGAAAAGAGCTATAGTTGGATCCACTTCAATGAGGCTATTTGAAACATGTCGCGGCTACTTAATGAGTAGCCCATTTGATTTTCTATGGTTGGTTGGAATTTTATCTCAAATTAACAAGTAGGAGAAGTGAGTTAAGTTCTTAAATTTCTAGAAAACATTAGAAGTATACGCTCACGTGGAGGAGAATCTGAACTCTCAACAAAGGTATAATGCAAGACATTTCTGCCATCAAATTAAGAAGAAATTAGAAATTGGCGATTTTAGTGTCACTTCACATCACCCAGTAGAGATTAAAAGGCGAAAGAAAGAAACTGAATCAAATAAGATATGATCCATTCTGAGTAATGAAAAATATCGAGAACAACACATTAGTTGGAGCTTCCAGCATATATTCAAATCTATGCTGTCATCAATTAATTTGAATGGGCCACACTTGGTCATTTGCAAATTAAAAACTTGTTGGAATCGAACCAGATCATATTACTTCATTGGTCAATTTGGCAAACCTGGTTCCTATTTGATAACGTGGTAATTTGGGCACCAGTATTGTCCCTTGCTATTTCATGGCAATCCTAGATGAATCGAGGCAATAGAATGGTGAAGATCGTTCAGTGATTTCTGGATATTATGTATTTGTTTAGGACAGCTTTGATTACACCATATAGGTTAGATTCTTTACCTCTGATATCGAATTCCACCACTATTTCTGTTGGAACTTTCATAGCAGCATATGTGCTCTGGTTTAGCCATATGCATGGAGACGCTATATTTGGCTTCTGTTCAACCTATAAAGGGAGGTCCTTTTACAGGGGTCAAACGTCAGGTGCTAATTGATTTTTAATTAATAAAACTTATTTTTTCCATCAATTTATTTGATTGAGAATGCTGACTTTAAAAAAAAAATCAGAAAGAACTTCACGTAAGATTTGTAACTTGCTGAAATTAATTGAGGTTATATAAACTTTCGTATTTAAATATATTAATTAAGTTATTTGAATGAGTTTAAATTTTGTTTATTGAGATTTAATTTGGGAAAATTTTATAAACCATTCCTAATTGACATATTTTTAGGAGTGGGTTCCTGAACACATCCAGCAAGTCTTTGAACTCCATATGATTTCCTTAAAGAATATTTAAACCTTTTTAATTTAATAATTTGTAAAAAATTAATAAAATTGGTAATTTGATTTTGTATCTAATTTTCTATATTTTATTTCTTTGGATGTTTTAATAGACAATTTTAAACATGTAATTGGTTTTGAATCCTTTAACTGGTTTGAAATGGATAGTATGGGATCACACCCTCTTTTGAAACCTCTGTTGATTCTTTTAACTGGGATTTATTTTATATATTTTATCCGGTTGCCAAATGTACATAGTGATGATATAAAAGTAAACTTCATGTATTGCTTTGAGTAAAAATTATTTTTTTCATAATTATATGTTCCATCTCTTACTTCTTGGTTTCACTTTTGAAATCTTATCATTTTTTAGTGAGCAATAATGTGCATTTTATGGGTTTTAATTTTTGAGCTAGAATGTAGTATGTGTTTTGATTGTCTGGATTAAAACATCGATTTATTTTAATATAATAAAATTATTACTAATAAAATATATTAGCCGCCCAAGTTCACTTTTTTATAAATTTTCTAATCATTTTGTTATGAAGGTGTGCATTTGCAAGGAGCTTGGATTTCAAATAGGACATGGTGTCAAACAATTTTAATGTATATATTTTCAGCGTACAAATCTTAGAGTCTTCTGGTTTGTTAAGAAAAATAAAAAAGTCAAGTAAAGAAAAGTGTTTGGTTTGAATTAGGGGATTATTTGTTGAAAGTATGTATTAATTATTTATTTATTTATTACACGATGCCATTACTAATTATTATATAATTATTAATTATTAAATTATTAGTTAATATTATTTGATTAACTTGTAATTACATAACTAATTAATACATAATAATTTAGTATGTAATTATTCATTAATCCGTAAATAGTAATCAGTACATATATATTAATTGATACGTAATTAAGACGAACTTGCATGTTATTTTTGCTAAATATTATGTAATTACTAAATAATGTTATTAATAATTAATACATATCTTAACCAATTAATACATAATTAATTGATACATATTTACTTATTAATGCATAATAAGTATTATTACATAATTACTAATTAATACTAATTATTTAAAAAAATAATATAAATTATGCAATTACTTATTAATGTGTATTAAATAATTAATATGCAATTACTAAATTGATGCTAATTATTTACCATGTAATTAATAATATTTAATACATCGTTAATTAGTACATAATTAATATGAAGTTACTAATTAATGCATGATTACTAATACATATATAATATGTAGTTAATGCATAATAATTATCACATAATTAATATGTAATTAAAACTTTATTTCTAATCAATGCATAATCAATATACAATATTACATAATCACTATTTATATAAATAATTATTACTAATTAATATGTAATACTAATTAATGCTAAACATTACTTGTACAAATAATATGAAAAAAGATAATTCTTGACTTAGCCTTGCCTTGTGCGCTCAGTTTGGATATCTTGATTAATTTAGCGCTGGATTAAATGATTAGTTAAGCGAGATAATCGTATTCTACACTTATCTTGGCTTACGTTAATTAAGTTTGGAGTTAGGCCTGAAACGGATAGGCACTGCAATGTGCTTTTAAGTGTTTATAGTATTGACTGTGTCTTTGTTGTCTTGATTTGCTCTATTTATCTCTGAATTCTTCTAATTTAATGATTTTAATTTTAAAATGAGTATTTATTTGATAACATAATTTATTTCAGCATACAGATCTTTATTTTCTTTGTTAACAACATGGTGTGTAATGGCTTTTTTTGTTAAATAACCCAGAATTATGTAATTTTGTTACCTGAAAAAATGACATTTGGGTTGTAAATTTCTTGCTCTTCATAATTTTATAGTTTAAAGATCATTCTATCAAACAAAAAGCTCAAGTTATTTTTTGTGCTGTTGATAATACTAATTATAATTATTTTTTTATTGTCTACAGAAATTTCAGGCCCTATTATACTCAGCATCTTTAAAAGGTGAAATTTCTTGCTTTTCAATAATTTTTTTCTTCATTATTCGTTATTCATTATTTACTGATTAGTTGTCTGATAAACAAATTTCAGCATTTTGGTATTACCGTTTAAGATTTTTTGTGTAGTTTATTTTTGTATATTAAATTTGTATCCCAAGGTTGGTGCCCGTTATCATCTATCAAAATGTACGAAAATGAGTATTGAAAAGAACTTCAAACACTAGGAACCTTGAAATGCTGTTATAATTTTGTTGGCATAGTTTTAAAGGTCAAATTGTAATAACATAAAATGATTGAATTGCAAATTATAAATACCCAAGATATGCCACAACTAACGGATGTTAACAAATGATAAGTATTAGAAACAAAAGTTGAAATTAAACAGATGCGGTTCCATATCATCTTATCAGTTTGTTTAATCAAAAAGCAAACCAAAAATTAAAAATAATGCTGTAGAAACCGTGTATTGAGCAGCAAACACATCAAATGACACCAAACCATAGTGCCAAAAATATTGGGATGGCAGTTGCACAACAACTGTGCATCAAAGTACAATGCATTTGCATAATAATATCCATAAATAGCAATACTAATAGGTACATCATTTATGGGGATCCAGCACCAACCCGAAAAACCCATTATTTCTTTGATTCCTTGCATAGGCACACAATCACAAAATCGCATGTCCGTTTCTGAAAGTTTTTTAAATTTACATGAGAATTTTAGGGTGTTATATCAAGCAGGCATTCTATAATATATGAATTCAAATTTAAATTTAATATAATTATCTTACTTGCCCTATGCTAGGCTAGGCCCACTGTCCAATTGACACGTGTTGAAGATGATTCAATAAGGTTGGATAAGATTTACTCGGAATGTTGACTTGAAAAGTTGACCCAGGAAGTTGACTTGGGAAGTTAAGGATGACTTTAGAAGCTAATTGTCACTTGAAAAAGGGACTTGAGAAGTTAAAAATGACTTGGGAAGCTAAAGATGAATCTAAAAGGCTGACTTGGCAAGCTAAATTGAATACAGAAGTTAAAGCTGACTTGTGAAAGTTGACTTGGGAAGCTTAGGCACACAATTTAGGGTGTTATCTAAGGCAGGCTTCACTCTAGAAAGTTCACTTGGAAAACAAGTGACTTAACAAGCAAATTTATGAAATGATCATTTGTGTAGAAAGAAGACATGGGAAGAATAAGCTTGCTTGGGGAATTGAAAGATGACCCAAGAAGAGTAAGGTCAATTGGGAAAGAAATTAATATTCAACTAAATGTACCTTTGTCTTGATTATTATAAATTTGCGTATATTTGCATTTTAACTTTAAAATTTGTTTTAAGTATTATAGAAATTTTATAAGCTTAATTATCATAATGCTATATATGTATTTATAGAAATTTGTTCTAAGTGTTATAAAAATTTTATAAGCTTAATTATTATAATGCTATATATGATTATAAGCTTAATTTTGGGCTTGATATAAATCGTGTTCAAGGCCTGTAACATATAAATAAGTAAAAACTTAAGTTCAATCAAAATAAATTTACTCTTTTAAATAAGAGAAGGGAAAGATCCTGTAGTCATTGCCAAAGTTACGTTTTACAACAGTCTTGCAGGTAACCATTGACAATGCCTGACTTTGGCAACTTTTTACGTTTCAATGTGAAGATACGCAACTGTTGGAATGTATTTGAACTTATTGTGCTCTATATATATCCTGCTCATGGAAATGCACAATATTTTCTTAAGATAAAAAATTGTGCTCTGTTTGGCAAAACAAAAAGTGCTAGCAAACTTTGTAACACAACATTTTTGTATTACAAGATTTTTTGGTTTGAGTTTTGGTTTATTGGTTTTTTGGTTTTTTGCTGATGAAATTGGTTTTAATTGATTTAATCTTTTGTATTGGTAAATTTTGGGTCCACATTAGGTTAAATGAACATTGATTAGGACAAACTATTTATAAAAATTAATATATTGATTTGTGGCTTGGTGGATATAGTAGGAAAGCAATTATTATAGGGGTGATTACCATCTAATTTTTTTTGTACACTTATCTTCATTTTTTTTTCCCTCTCATTCTCATTGTGGATGTCTTGTGTTTTTAACGTTGATCAAATACTCTTATATATTAAAAAAACTTAATTAACACTCTACAATTGGTATCAGAGCAGCTTATTCTTTTAAGGGTTAAAACATGTGTACTTTGATCTCTACTACTATACAACACACTCCTGCTCATGTTAAAACATGTGTACTTCTTCTCGCATAGTTCTTATCTTCTTAGTGTTCTTTATGACTATTTGAAGATAATGATTGTTTGTTTCTTTTAGGGGAAAGATCTAAAGTTTATGTAATATACTCTTCAGCTTTAGTGTTTCACCTATTATATTTCAAAGAACCATTCTAAATGTGGAGTGCATCAAAAATCAAAAATAGAATTGAAATGATTAAACTCCAAATGCATGGTTGACTTCAGTCGATTAGTCCATTAGCCAAGGAGATGGAAAAATTGTTTATATCAATGAGAGTTTGAAATAAGTTCGTTATGCCAAAATACATAGATTAATTCTTTATTTTGAGATGTCTAGGATGAAGAAGAATGACTCTATATTAGAGATGCAGATTCAATTAATTAAAATTGTTCTCTTTACATTTTGTTAGCTGCACAGTTAGTACTACAAACCAAATTCATAAGGCTGTGTGATGCTTGTTTAATTCTTGGGAATCTAAAGCAAATGCTTTTTAGTAGAATCTAAGTACTTAGATACCTACATGCTGGGTCAATTGCAAGGATCTTTGTTAGCCTATGGAAATGACCTTAAAATGAGAGGAAAGAAAATATAATATATATCCACTAAGGACGAAAAGAAGACCATTGCACTACAAATTGAGAATCAGATTCGTCATCAAGACAAGTGAAATTGACAATGATGAAAATGACTATGCTTAGCCAAAAAAGATACAATAAGTCAAAGTTCATAAATTTAAAAACTAAAATTAGTGCTAGCAAAGTTCAAAGAAAATGATACAACTGTGAAAACCTTGCCACTTAAAATCGATTGCAAAGAATTCTTGGATGGAGCAAATGCTTAGCAGGAGAAAAAAGAGTAGAGAAGGGGAAGGAAGAAAGGGAAATTGAAGGATGAGAAATTTCATAGGAGAAAAAAAGATTTAATAGAAAAAGATGGCTATGATGTTGAGAGCTCATCTGCATCATCAGCAGAGGAGACAAACAATACACTTATGCAAGAGTAGGATCATTGTTCAGTTCTTTAGACAGAGAATTGCGCCACTATTTGCATTTTATGTTCAAGGCATTTAATGCTAGACTTAAAATGAGATAATGTCTTTAGTCATTTCCTTCAAATTATCCAGTTTTTACTTCACTAGTGCCAATCTGGTGCTCAAGTTTTGTGCATGTATAACGACATGCATTCAAGCCTATGATAAAAGAACATGAAAACTGAATGTTTAGTGGGGAGAGAGGAAGGGAAAAAGATGCTATTGAGAGGAAATTCTTATTTGTGGAATGAGGGTGATGTGAACTTGCATGAGCTAAGGTTAAATTTTTGATCATATTTTTATCACCGGTCAAAATCCCAAGATCCCTCTTTGTGGGAAAAGACTACGGCTAAGACGAACACATTCTTTTCTTTTTATTTTGTGTGAAAGAATGGAAGTTTTGAGCATCGTGTTAGCTGATCTAAATTTTTTCTAGAAATCTCTTGTGGTTCTGCTGAGTAAATTTATAATGTTACAAAGTAAAAAGTACAACACTTGATTCATCAATGCGAGTTTGGAAGTTTGTCAAATATTGAGGCTGCCAGACTTGGCCTGTCTACATCACTATTTAGAGTGTAACTTGTTAGTTGAGCGTGATTAGATTCCACGAATGGTGCTTCTAAAATGGAAGTACTTGAACTGAAGGATTTCTAGTCTAAATGATATTTGCAATGACTGATGATTTTCTTAATACCAAGTACAGTTGCTAAAAACTGCTAAAGATGAATATTGCAAATACAGATTTTACTCTTCCTCATCTCATAAATTTAGCTTTATTTGCAAGCTCATTGTGCTAACTTTAAACTTAGCTCTCTTTAGTACTTTTTTAATAGTGTTATTTTTTGGGTCGATTGTTCATTTCTTATAGTATTTTTCTTCATTAATACAGTCCCAGCTAAGACAATTGAGTTGTACATTGATATAAGGAGATCAATTGAAGACCATGTTCGGGTTGGGTAATGTGTTTTGGTGGGTATGATGTGCTTTTTTTTTATTTATTTTAAGGTTGTCTTCATTTTTGTTTTTATTTCTGAGCAGGGCTTTACTGAACCTTCATCCGAAAAGCTTTTCTCCCAGACTTGCACCCCAAGAACAACATGTATTTACTCTTGTTCTAGACCTCAATGAGACACTAGTGTACTCAGATTGGAAGGTACCATTTATTTTTTATGTAATAAAAGTGACTACAATTGATTTTTTTCAAGAGGAAGTTTCTTGCTTTATGCATCATGATCTCTTTTTATGCTTATATCAATGATGTATTCATGTATGCATACTATGGGTCGATAATTGCTAATTCTGTATTATAATTATGAAATAATGCCTTTTTAAAATGTGTTGTTCATGTGATCATGATGCAAAGGCTTTAGAACACTGAACTATTTTGTTTGACTTTACAATCATGATAAGAGGCATTACTTTAATTAACCAAAGATGTATTATAAGGTGTTTTAATTAAGCTTTAGAATATGTTGGATTTTATATATTTTAAGAAGACCAATAGATATCGTTGGCGACATCCAATAAGTAAACAAAACAAAATAAAATATAAAAAGGGAAAGAAAATCAAACGTCACCAAACTACTCGTAAGAGATTTTCAATATAGAACTCTCACGTAAATGAAGGAAAAATAGGAAGACAAAGAATCTCCAAGATAGTGAGACCAATCCGATCAACAACCACTTCTTTTTTTTGAGGTTGTATCTTGTCGTTCTATTGAGAATTTAAAGTCATTTTTTTTTGAGGTTGTATCAATTTTTCAATATCATTAAATTTGTTCTCTGATTCCATTATATTTTCATTTGTGTCCACATCAGAGAGCATTTCTTCATTAAGATTCTTCGGTGTAAGCACTACGAAAGTAGTATGACACCTACCATAAACAAACTCATTAAGATTCTCTGGTGTAAGTACTACGAAAGTAGTATGACACCTACCATAAACAAACGAGAGAAATTCCATGGCGTGAGGGTTGAGAGCCAATTCCTCTCCAAGATCTCATGGAGAGCCCCTCTTCCCTCACGACCACCAAGGTGAGGAGGGGAACATCCACATCATTGGACGGGAACGACCTCCATCGTGTTCCGCCTACTCTAAGCTATTGATATTTCATCAATCATTTATTAAAGTATATTCGAGGAGGATGCCATCAACAATCTAACATCATGGGAATGCTTCTGAGAATTAAAGATATGAGGGCCATTCTCCCTTTTAACTCTCATCCTTAAAGCTTCTTGAGCTTCCTATATATGCACCACTGAAGCTGATCCGAGGAAAATATCTCATAACACTATAAATCCTTCTTACTTTCCTTGACACAATTGGAAGAAGAAACATTGCTCAACGGGGTTACTCCCTCTGCCAAGATCTCACCCGCTTTTAAATTAATCAATCTCATTATACTAACTACCGTTACCTTCAATGAACATTGGAACCTCCATGTATGGACGAGAGTCTTCAACAACACCAGACCATCAAGCTTGATCCACAACTTGCCACAGTTTGTAAGAATGGCCAGATTGCATTCCAATCCACCTAGAGTTCCATAATAGAAATGTTCTCAATGTCATTCTCCCTTGCAGCTCTCATCCTTAAAACTTCTTGAGCTTCCATATAAGCACATTGAAGTTGATCCGAGGAAAAAATCTCATAATACTATAAATCCTTATTACTTTCTTTGACACAATTGGAAGAAGCATTGGCTCAACTGAGTTACTATCTCTGCCAAGATCCCACCCACTTTAAATTCATCAATCTCAAGTATACTATCATTGCCTTCAATGAACATTGGAACCTCCATGTATGATCGAGTCTTCGACAACCGTGGACCATCAAGCCCAATCCACAACTTGCCACTGTTTGCAAGAATGGCCGGATTGCATTCCAATCCACATAGAGTTCCCTAAAAGAAATATTCTCAATGTCATTCCTTTCAGCACAATCAGCGACTTCCATCACTTGTTTGTCAATTAAGCTTTCTTCAGCAGCATCATTGACCTTAATGGGGAGGCCTTGCCTCCATCAGTTGATAGAAGTGGAACCACAGATACGCCATCTGACTGAATGTGAGTGTAACGACCCAATGTCGTTATTTTTCAAAATTAGGTCAGAGCCAGCTTCAGACAACAAAATTTTGGAGAATTTCAAACTAGGGCAAACAAAAATACCCTTAGATAAGAATAATTTTTAAGATCAAAGTGCCCTAGTTTTGGGAGAAATTTGAATAACGGAAGCTCCCACTTTATTTTCGTGAATTATTTAAAGCATAGAAAAATCAAAACATTGAAATACAATGTCAGAATTCATCGATTTCAGTGTTGTTTAAGTATATTATTTAAAGGCTGCTCAAGAAGTTTCATCAAATTCTGAGCTCCAGATTTATCGTGGTTAATTTCTGAAGTTTGAAAATTTTGTCGTTAACACACCTCGGCCTGAATTAATAAAAAATAAAATATTTGTCCGAATTGAAAATTTTCGGCGCGTAGAGTGTTCGTCATGTCGTAACACACCTCGGTGCCAAGTTTCGTTGTATTTGAACGCAGAAAGGCGGAAAAATGCGAATAATTTAACTTTAAGTATTTTTTTTTAAATATCATTTTCCCTATTTTTCCTTCTCCCCCCCCCCCCGCATCGCGCCCGACAGGGCTTCTGGTGCGGAACCTTTAGCGCCAGGGAGGGCCGCCTGCGCCGTTTTTGGCGCAGGCTGGTCAGCCCACCTGGCCGACCCCCTCAGCCAGCCTCTCCTCTACTTAAACCCCCCCCTTCCTTCTCCTCCCTCACACAACCCCTCTCCTCCTCCAAACCCTAGACAGCAGCCAGCCAGCCCTCTCCTCCCCCTCCTGCATCCCCTCCTCCCCCTCACAGCAGCCCAGCCAGCCTCCCTTCCCCACGACAGTCCCCTCCAGCAGCTCCAGCAGGCACCAAACAGCTTCCGGCAGCCTTCGACGGCCATCAACAGCCCTTTCCAGCAGCCCCTTGCTGCTTGCCACCTCAGCCAACCCTCGGCCAGCCCGCCCAACCACCCCATTCCGGCCAACAACCCGGCCAGCAACCCACTCCGGCCCTCACTCCGCTTTCCGGCAATCCTAATCTTAAGGTATGATAAGAAGTTTAAGATAAAGAAAAGGAAAAAGAAAATGTGAGAATTGATTTTTGTTTGCTAGTCTTTGTTCATGTATACCTATTTAATAGTCATAATAATGATATAATATCGTCATGGTTTTCATTAATTAATAATGAAAACTATACATATTGTTATGAAATGACTATAATTTCAGTTCAAGCATTTTTTTTTTGACAGTTATTTCTATTACGTTCTTTCATTCCTATATTATTGTTGTCATTAAAATAATAATAACAATAATATTGTATCAAATATGATTTCTATCATCAGCAAATTAATAATGCTATAATAAATATTACTGTCATCGCAGTACCTTAAAGATCAGTCTTCAATCATATTAAAGAAAGCGAAAGAAGGACATAATCGAAATGGAACATAAATGTTACTCCTAAAAACATTGGCTAAGAGCTAATTTAAAAATATCCTAAACCTAAAATACAAATTGAGCGAACTGTCACTCATCCGAACTGTTGAACTGTCGAACTGTTAAACTTTTAAGAACAAGGGTACCAGATGTCTTTTATTACTTCTATTTAATATGCTTTTTTTTTCTGCTCGGTATCGCACAAATTTGATAAATGTGCTTTTTTAAAGTCACATAAAATGATATATGAATAGTTTGGATAAGTGAGAAGCAAGGGTTTCCATGTTGCTTTATACTTTTTATCTGATCAGACAACCGCTAGACGGGCTGTTCGACATCGGGAGTCATAAGGAGCCTATACTGATAAGCCTTTGAGGGGGGCAGGTATAGAGGGAAGTTGAGATATGTAACACAAAAATAAGCCCCCCTTTTCCTCGATTTGTAATTGCCAACAAAATCATATTTTGTCTCAGATATCAAGCGCTAAAAATTCTGTATTTATTTTTGTGACTGCAATTATTGTTATACTAAGTTTCAAGTGCAATTGAAACAGGTTTGCAGGATAAATTTGTACAACTTTTATTTCCTATCAAATATTGATTATTTACTTATTATTTAACATTTGTAAAGATGACATCTATCAGTACTTAGTTTCACAACATAATTGGTTTTCGAATGCTCGCACTTTGAAACGTGCCCAGATCAGGAGTTCGTCCTTGAAGAAAGGTGCTAAAGAATTGAGGCAGTGCTAATACTGTTACCTGCTGATCCACCGCTTTCTTTTTGACTCTATCTACTTTAAAAAGTTTGTAATTTTTTTTTATTTTAATCTATGTACTCAAGACTCGTGAATTAATGAATAAATGAGTTATGTTTGATGTCTATATATTTATCTCTTAAACCACTCAATATGATCCTGCGGCTAGAGGACTTGTCATTGCTTGTTGTTGTTGCTGTTACTTTTCCACAAGCAAACCGGTGCCGGATTAGCTCCCGCTGACCCGGCACCGGGTCCTCACAGTGAGCACCTTCTTTATTGGATGGTCAACCAACCTGTTGGGTTTGCCGTTGAGAACTAAAGTCGTTTGTTTCATATAAACTGTCTGGAGGGCTTCTCCGACTTATCCAAACCTTTGAGATAGGGATGAAGTTTTAGCAATTTGCAATATCATGGGCTATAGTTTTTGTAAGAATGACAATACATAGACAATTTTTTAACATAGCATTTTGAAGATAATTGTTTTTCTTAATTCTCAATCCATATCTGACTCAAAAAAATGTTCAGTGAGATCAATCTCAGCTAGAGCACAAATCACTGAAGCCGAATAAGGTTGGTTGTAGCATAATCCACTTTAGTGGCTTAACAAAATACGAACCTAAAGAAAAAAGAATTGAATTCGTAATCATATGAACCTTGAGCAGAGATAATTATCCATAATGGCACAATGGGGTTCACATTTAATATGTTGCCCATTTTAAGCAATTCATATGAAAGTTATCAATAAATTACATTTCTAGAGTAAATAATCTTGTGTAATCAAGCTTGTTGGATAATTTGATGAGGATGTGATAGAAATCAATAAGCTCAGCACTATAAGAGTCTGATAACCCCAGACCACCAAGAAAATTTTGAATGGCGGCTATCGGCAGCCTGCCATTCGAAATTTTCCTGCCAACAAGTATTCAAATGGTTTGACCAACTGCACAGTTTCTTCATTGGAAAGGACGAGTGCAGGTTTGCCTCTTAATGCATCTATATGTTTGATACCAATCAGGTTCCTTTAGGAAGAAACATGTGTCAAAGCATCAAGAAAGAATTTAAGGGGCACCAATGCTGCCACTGTAGCTTTCTTACTTCGGCGGCGCAGGTATTTGCCATTTGAGACCCTGCCACATTGCAGAAGTTTGCCATGATATGATATGGACAACGCGCGCACGTGCACACACACATATATTTATATAAAGATCAATGGTATTTGCTTGTAAGCACTAGACGTATTTTGGATTGATAGGATAGCTTTTCTCTAAAATTTGCTAAACTCCATGTGGGATGTAGAATTATTGGAATTTTAGATAGATATTTTTGGAATAGTTCTGTAGAGTGAGTCATCAATGGTCCTGACGTTATGAGAGAGATCTTCATGATATGTCACTTCATCACATATCCTCAAATTGCACGAGCATCCGTATTGCATCCCAAAGTTTACCTGATGAGAGCGCCTCATAACCAGACAGTTCCGCCTCTATGTCATTATAATCCGAAGGCTAACCTCGGCCATTTTGATGGGCCCAGCCGAAGTACTAGAATTAGCTATCTCGTAGGGCCAAACATCAGCCAAAGGAGACAGCCATTGTGACAAGAGGATTAGCCATCACTGAGACCGGTGGAACAATTGCCGCATCCCCATCCAATTGGACTAAATCCACCTATGTTCCTGGTAACAATGGGGACCGACGGCAATTCTAACCACTTTGTCGGCCCAACATTATCTGCCGTGGTTAGAGCTACCACCCGGAACATGTGGGCCATTTGCAACCTAAATTGCTTAATTGAGGGAATGAGGGTCTTCGAGGTTAAGCACATTGTCCTGCTCTCTAATCTCCTAGTTTCTTCTAGTGAGGTGGGTTTGTCCAAAACAACTCCTTGTTTTGGAACATACATCGTTCTTGGTTTGGCTCTTGGGATTGAATTTAGAGCACGATTTTTTTATTTGAAAATAGAATCAGGTGTTGCTTGAAACAACTCATGGAATTGTGCCCAATTAGATTACAATTTGATGAAAGGAAGGCAAAATTCTACCTTGAGTGGCTTGCCGAAATATGATCCCAAGGATAACATGATTGATCAAATGAGCTTTTAGGAGAGGAAACTTTATCCATACAAGAACTGCAGAGGTTTCACAACTCGGAATAAAGGAGGTTGTCCATTTCAAGTTTTTCATATGAAAGTTGAGAAAAAATAAGACCCCCTCGAAAAAAGTCTCGTGTGGTTTTGTTCACACATAAGTTTTATTAGGACTTGTAGGTGATCAATTAAGTTAACACTATATGTTGTCGACAAACTCAAAATATTAAATTTTTTTTGATAACCAATATAGAAGTCTTGCCATTGTGAAACTTTCCTACTAAGGTGAACTGAAATGGCTTAGCCAATGTCACATCTCTTCCTTGAACAAGATGAGAATCGGTTTACTTCTCAACTTCGAGATCGATTTGATACCGACAGGACGTGAGGAGCAAGTAACGCATCAATGAAATAGGTAGGAGCAAGTGGTGGAGGGGCAAGTTTTGTATGAAGGTTTGGGAGGACCTCCCTACAACATACCTCTTGTGCATCCATAACGGAGCGCCAGGTAGAACACAACACTTCAGCAAATTACGTCTTCTGCCGCATGCGAGGAGAAGCAGTTGTCAGCTGAAGTCGTTCACGAAGTCAGGTTAGCAGCCAAAGTTGCTGACACTGTCGATCCGGAGCAGCAACCAGGCCACTGAGCGGATCCGGAGCAGTAGCTGTCAGTGGACGTCGCTCAAAGGGACGAAATCACTTGAAGGAAAGGAAGAATGGCGCTACAGCAGGCGCATGAGGAGGCGGCGAGGCCACTCACGATGTTGCTACTGCGCCATCGCATGCAGAAACTTAATCGCCACGATGTTGTGAAAACTGTATACATGATACACGCGCACACGCACACACACCAAACCATTGAATGGTCGAGGTGAGGTATTTTTTAGCACATAAGACCTTGATAGCTGTTTGACGTATGTCGAGCAGTGGCCAATAGTGAGTTGGGTCAGTTTCCCATGGGCCGCTGTGAACCTTGAGTATCGAGTTGAAGTTAAGTAAAGAAAAAATTGAAGTTATGGCTGTGGTTGAAACTGTTGGCAGTGGTAATTCTGTGGTCGAAGCTTGTTTGACTCTGATCTATCCAAGTGTTAATTTTGATGTTCAGCATTGCCATTTCCTTGTTCGATGTTTGGCTTTGATGTTTGCTGATGGTGGAATCGGGAAAGTAATCATTTATGTCGCTAGGAGATTAGCTATGATGTTGAATGGTTAGGGATGCTCGACTTCCACAGATTGGGTTAGAACCCTAGATCAGGTTAGGGATGGGCACAACAAAATGTTGGCTGTTGAGCGGTGAGTCTAGCAACCCAAAATTAGGGTTGGTGTTAGGTTAAGAGGTTTGCCACTCCTGCCATGCTAGAGGATTAGAGTTATAGACATTTTTACAATGACAAATGCCTTTAAATAAAATTACATATAATGCAGAACAGTAAAGTAATATAGATAAATATAAACACTTTTTAAATTGATTGCACGATTATTCTCTGAATAACTTCTATTATTATTGTTGTTATCGTTATAAAATATGCAGTATTTCTCTTATAGACACGTGCTAACGGTTAAGAAAAGGCTATGATGATTTGAAAGTAAAGGTTAACGCATGATAAAATTTTTCTTTGACACAATTACTCTTTGAAATCATTCATTTATTTGCTTTGGTAAGAGAACACTCTTGATTCACCTGATTGGGTGATCCTAAATGCCATTTGATTATGCATTTTAAGCACGAATGCGTTATTACAAAACAGGAATGACAGTCTTTATGTTCTCTTTAGTTTATCATATCGCTAAAAATTAAATGGATTTCTTTTATTTTTGAAGCGTGAAAGGGGCTGGAGAACATTCAAAAGGCCTGGCGTTGATGCTTTCTTGGAACATCTTGCCAAATTTTATGAAATTGTTGTGTACTCAGATCAGCTGAATATGGTAAATATTAAATTTTGTTTTCTTTGGATTATCTAGTTAATCTAAAACAGTAATTATACTGGCAGTATGTTGATCCTGTAATTGAAAGATTGGATCTGAAAGGTTGTATTCGCTATAGATTGTCTAGATCTGCAACCAGATACAGAGATGGAAAGCACTTTCGGGTA
Source organism: Gastrodia elata (assembly GCA_016760335.1). NCBI lineage: Eukaryota > Viridiplantae > Streptophyta > Magnoliopsida > Asparagales > Orchidaceae > Gastrodia > Gastrodia elata. Next base: position 8,428,378 of record CM028682.1, on the reverse strand, counting down.
ACCTAAAAATTTGATTTCACTTTATTAGTCTTTTCATTTATTATCAAATGTATATCTTTGACTTGTGTAGCTGATTTGTGCTCTATTAAGCAGCTTTAACGGTGTATTCGTTTTGTGTGACGTGCTCTTTAATTGAAATATTTAGTATTATTGTTTACATGGAGCATACAAATCAAGCTTTGATATGAACGTTATTGTTTACAACAACATCTAATATTTAAGCATAATAATTGGAAAACTATTTTGTTATGCAATTCTTTTGTTGTATATGCATGACACACCATATGCAAATAAAGGCTACCAGTAAGATTTTTTGCAAGCTTTTTTATTGCTGGGATTGTCATATAATTGCATGAGAAATGCCTTAGATTTCAGGAAGGGCAGCTATTTTACTTATTTTTGTTTGGCTAATCTCGCCAAATATTCTAGACTGTTTTACCTTTGGAAGGATTCACATTTGTCTCCTGTCATTGAATATATTTCGTTTCCTTCTTGCTTCTTGGGCATTTGTGAACAAATTGTCATTTCTTATTTAAATAATAATCTATGAATCTTGTTCTTCTACACTTATATAAAACTTGCGTGCCTCAGTCATACCATCATTAGTATTTTTTATGGATGCAATTGTTTGTGCAAGTGGAAAATGAAAATAAGTTCACTGAGATTAACATCTACAGATGGCCAAAAGCAACTTCCTGGTTATCTTCTTTAAAAATTGCTATGCATGTGCTTCTGAATTAGGCAGTATGCATGGAAAAAACTGGTCCACTTACTTTTTTGTGAGATAGAATGCTTAATTGTTGTGAAATGATCTATAAATAATGAATATAGTTAGGTAGAATGCATGGAAAAAAGCTGGGTTACTCAGTTTTTTTATGAAATAATATAGATTGTTAATTGTAGTGAAATGTGCATTATGAAACACAACAAAAGCTTGCCATCTTGGCTAATCTCTTCTTGTTAGTGCCTGCTTTACATACCTTCATTATGTTCCAATTCCAGGCAAAATTTAATTATTTTGGGAACGAATGATAATGGGATACCCAACATATAGGTCATTGAATAGCAACATAAATAAACAATATAGTTAATTTTATGCAAACATAATGCATAGTTAATTTAGTAAAAAATTATGGGTATGCATTAAGGGGAAGGTATACAAGATATTGACTGTGAAGTAATTGAATTCTATATAATTTGAATTTTTAGTGTTGATTTAGTGTAGTATGAGTGTATTTGTTCTAGGTAATTTTTGCGGGGATTAAATTCCTCGTTCTTAATAAACATTTGCGTGATCAAATTATGCACGGATTTGGTGTAAACCAAATACACTCACGTAAAGACGACAAAGTCGTAAACTAAACGCTCAATATATCCCATTGCCGGATTTTTCAGACATAGGCTGTTCTTTTGCTTGCCCTGAAATCCATGGTTTAGGGTTTTTCTCCCTCACAGGGCTCTAACCGGCTCTCGCTGGCCAGCTTTTGCTGGTCCATGCTGATCGTTGTCTGACCATCACCAGCGCTCATGTCAACTAGCCAATTTCACTAAAATACTTTTAAGCAACAAAGCTGCAATTTTTTTTTACTTTTTTTTATTTTATAAAAGAATTTATCTTGTGATCAAATCACACTCAAACATCAATGGTAAGTCCTAGGAAATCCAAATAACAAATTGAATATTTTTTTTATATTGTATTAAAATTACCTGAAATTGAATTACACTAATTTACTTCCAACAATTCAATTTAGGCAAACCAGGCACCCCCTTAAAAGTAATTATTTGTGTAACTAATACGAGGAAAAAGGTAGGATGTTATGAAATAACTTTTATCACTTCGATTCTGGTGGTGGAAACTAAGGTGGGATGATTGAAAAAATGTAACTTGAACTTAGATTCTTGATCATTTATAAACATTTAGTCCAAACTTATCATCCCAACCAATATGAGAAGTGCTTGGTAATAACAACTTAAAAATGATTTTACATGAGGAATATAACAAATCTTAAGCTATGAGATTAAGGTGATACGAGTATAAGTCAAGTTAAAAACTCTACAGCTAGAACCAAAAATGCATCCATAACTCAAAATGTAATTACTTCTTTAAAGGTATCCCTCAACACCTATATGTATGGTTTTGTCTCTTTTGACCTTGTAGATTATAAATAAATAGGTTATTACTATTCACTTAGATTACCATCACAACAATGATAACAACAACAACAATATCAATTCTCACGATCAAATGAAAAGCCCCTCGCTAAGTTCCAAATAGATAAGTTCTTTCATAATAGTTTCTTCCTATGTCATTTTTGGCCTCTTCCTCTTTTTATAAAGGTGAAATTCATAAACAAATTTTGTTAAGCAATTGTGTTGCACGGTAGTCTACACTTAATATGCTTGAACCATCTAAGGTTGCATTGTCTTATCTTATCTATTATTGGAGCTACTCCAACCTTGCTATGGATAAACTCATTTCTCATTCTATTCTTATGAGTATACCCACTCATCCACCTAAGCATCATCTTCTCTATAACACTTGTTTTATTGATAAGTTTTTTTTTATTGGTCAACATTCAACCCCATATAACATAGTTGGTTGTATAGTTTCTCTATAATTTGAGTGGAATTTTTGGATTGCACAACACTTCAAAAATGCTCCTACATTTCATCGAACCAGCTTGGATCCTATAAATCACATTGTTCTTTATTTTGCCATTATTTTGAACCATTGAACCAAGGTACTTGAACCTCTCATTCTTCTTAATCATATGTTCATCAATATTTATGTATTTGAGATTAGGGATTCTGATACAATTGAACTTACACTTCAGATATTTTATTTTAGATCTACTAAGATGAAAATCTTTAGATTTTAAAATAATTCTCCACACCTCAAATTTTATTTTAATTCTATTCTTAGTCTTATCAATTAAAAGAATGTTATCTGCCAATAACATGGACCAAGGAACTCTTCTTGAATGTGCTTAGTAAGAATATCCATAAGTAAGGCAAAAAGATATGATCTGAGAGTTGATCCTTGATGTAATCCAATAGTAACAGAAAATTTTTTACTATTGGATTATTAAGGCTCAGCTCTCAGTTTATATCTTTATGTTTTAATTGTGGATGCTCATACTGGGCAAATTTAAGAGAAGATTCCTTGGTGCATGTTATTTACAGATAATATTCTTTTAATTTACTTAGATTATCGATTAAATTTAAAAAATGAAAAAAATTACTCAACTAAAAAATAATAAAGGTAACATGAGGTTTTTATTTTCCTGTGGCATCACATTACATTCTAATTTAGAGGTTGGACACTTGGAACTTCTCTTTTGTAACCACCGCATATTATTTCGAATATACATTCAAACTTTTTAATTTAAGATTACATTGAACTTGTATAATTTAAATAGCTCTCTTTAAATTGTTAGATACAAAATATCTAAATGAAGTTTTATAGAACATATCATTAACTTGTTGCATGTGCACTAGTAAAGTCAATTTATGCATTTTTTTCCAATTTTGTTGGCAATAATAGCAAATAAATTAACATACAATTGGACTCTCTTTTTGCCTTTTTAAGCTATCTCGAGCTATTTTGCATGTTGACTTTATAATTGAGATCACAAAATGTTGAATCAAAGAAATTTATATGCTTAAAATAAGCTATTATTGCTTATTGTTTAGAATACTTAAAACTGAATTTTATTTTATTGTCTTGTTTGGAATTAAGTACACCCAATATAATTATTAACCAAATGCAAGACTTTAGTGCACATTGGAGTAGAGTACAGCTTGAGGGCAAAAGGGCTAACCTTGGTCTAACTGATGCTGATAGATAGATGGCTTTGGTTTGCAAAGGTTGGCAATGCTGCAAATCAAAAAATGGATGATTGAGGTCCGACAAGGTTAGCATAGGGCCATCATTGATTGATGACTGGTGTTTTGGCTAGGCCATGTCCTTATAGTTACTCTACACAGTGTGAGGTAATCGTTCAATGGTGTAATTTCCAAATGCACCAAAAAGCCTATATAGAGTATTTCAAATATTTAAAACTTTGTTTGTATTCATAAATTTGCCAAATTATATAGCCTAAAAGTTACTTTTCTTTTATTTATAACACATCATAATTTTTCAAATTAAAAAACCTCATTTCCAAACAATAGTTGTCAATTTTGCTTTCAAAGAGTTTTGCTTTGTGTTATAATGCTTTAACTTTGAATTGTTTTCAATGGTTATGAATCAATTTGTTTTTATTTGTAGCCTTATCTACTATATCTTCACCCATTATTTGTGTTTCTTTAGTTTTATTCCAAAAAATGTGTTTTATATATATTTCTTCTCTTAGGAGTTATTTGGCATGAGAAAATGTGAGTGTAAAGTAATCTGATTACAGTATAATTTGATTACTTTAATTCTGTTTGGATGTCTGTAAAAGTTATGCAAGAATTTTAAAAATTTATGTTTGAATGAAATAATCTGCTGAGTATAGTATTTTGAGTAATTTATATGGTGAGATTACTCCCGAATTTTTTTTTTTTCATGTTAATTTTAAAAAAAAACAAAGATGAACCTTAAGTATCACAAAGATGAAATGTCTAGCGACTTCACTACTAGCCGACAACTTCATTCTCTTATGAATCCCTCCATTTTCTAGAGATCATGGACTTTAGCAGAGAAATTTAAGCACCGACATCTATTAGGGCATGAATCCTAAATCGTTGCTTGACTTTTATTTGTTTTTGGGTTTTTTACAAAATTTCAAATTGTTGTGAATTTTATTTAATCAACGGGAGCATTTTGTATGCCCTTTATGCTTTTTCATCAAAAGCACCTTTAAAACAGGAGAATTCGTGCGATTGAATTAAAACCAAAGTTAAATTAGCTGCAATACTTGTTCAAAGCATTATATTTTCATAAAATATCTCTCCGCTTAGTATTTCAAATCTCAACAAAATTTGAAGTGCATAGGAAACATTCTTGCACAAGTTCCATTTGAACCTTAATAGACCTATATGTCGAAAGATGCAAAAAAATGTTAAGATTAATCATCAATCTCGATACGTCCTATAATGGTGTATTCATCTGCTGAGTTGCGATTTATTCAGAGAATCTGTTGGAATAGCTCAGTTAAGATAATATAATTTAGGGTTTAGATGGATATTAGGAGAGGTGCGACGATGGATTTCTCTGTTGCTCGTATTGTGACCTCTCGGCTGAGCCGAAGTTAGGAAAGGACGAAGAGGATATTGCAGAGCGCCTTGCTTCTTCTCGTCTATGTTCGCCTCGCCTCCGTGCACTATAGTTTGCCATGCTGATTTGACCGAAATCTAATTACAGCAGTAGTATTTATATCACTGTAAAATTGTTACACCTAAATTTTACTTTTCAATGAAATACCGCAAGAAAAACACCTGCAATCTTAAATTCTCTCCTCTTTTACAGTATGCCAAACAGGTCCTTAGTGTTTTATATGTTATCATCCAAATGTTTGCTTAGATATTATTATTATTATTATTATAGGCAAACTCTATCAAAGATATGAGCTTTTTCTAAGCTCCCATCAATATGGGTCACGTAACTCTGTAGACTGTCTAGAGCTTATATCGTTTTTTTGATTATCCATCTGTTTAAGGATGAAGAATTACGCTAAAAGTCAACTTTATACTGTTGCTTTTTGAATGCACTTTCCTAGATTGGCTGTGGCTTTTCTATATCCAACAATCATCTTCTAACTTTATGTAATTGCAAAATTCCGTAAGTATAAATCTTGTTCAACTACTCAATTGTATAAATCTTGGCCAACTACTCAATTGTTCAACTTTTCTATATGTACAGTAAGAAATGAGCTTAATTTGTTGATGACAACCCAAGGGATTTTGTGACTTGACCTTGACCTCGACAGTCCAACACATAAATCCATCAAAAAACTCTCCTATTTTTTTGGTTTCGTAACGGATATAAAAATTTTTCTTTTGATATTATTCATTTACCATGTAGGATAGTTATATTTTTAAATTCTAGCTACTAAAGAGTTTAAGAGATTTTTGTGTATCTTGCTTACATGGTGAAAGATGTAATCAGAGTGACTATCTTAATGTTCCTCATGCCAATATCATTTGGAACATAAATTATCTCTATACATATTAATTTGTATGTTTGAATTTCATCAATCTTATAATTATCTAAGCATTATCTCATGACAATGATTCAAATTTTATTTTTCAAGGTAGATCGCATTATCAGTTAATTTAATAGAGCTAAACTCTCTCCAGTAAATTATATCAATATCCCAATAGAGTTATTTACAAGTCGAGTGGTCATCAATTTGCAGTGGCATATAGGTTCTTACTCGATACATTTATTATAACAGTATTCTCCTTGAATGGTGTCATATATCGTAGCTATTATTTTTATAGTTTCAGTCATCTTATTTGCTTTAGATTTAACCCTTTGCATGAATATGACACTAAGGATTAATAAATGCTATACTAGTAATGTCATTAGAACTTTAATACAAACATTACAACAACTGACCCAAAACCATATATGGGATACATCTCCCATTGAGTCTTCAATTTCATTGAATCAAACAATTATTCAACTTTGTAAAACAGTCTTAATCATTCAACGACACATCTTTGGAAAATTAAAATTCTTCATTAGCAGAGATACCAAGGCAATTGTTTGATGTCCTCGACTTGTGAAAATTTGCCCCACACTCGTCACTGAAATAGACCTTCAGCACTTGGTAATTTGGTCAAATGCTTGATTTTGGAATAATTTTTTTATAAATCTTCTGTATTAATCCTCAGGTTCTAGGAATCTTCTCACTCTCAATACATTAGTTTTCTGTATCCTTTCAACAATACCATTCATTTTTCACTGTTCAACTAATTTTCTCTTGCACTTATAAATGGCATAAAATAACTTTGTGCAATCAATCATTTTACTTAAAAAATAAAAAAGGCCTGCGGCTCCACCCTATGAGTGTGAAACATCATACAAATGGATGGCATTATTACACGGCAAGCATACCCAAGGCACAATTCAAGGACAATTTATTAGTGTGCTCTAATGTGAATGTGATTTATCTCTGTTTGGCAACTCACCCAGCAAAATAACTATATCCTTATAGGATACTATAGAGGATTAGGTCAACTCTCAAGCTATAGAGATATTTCGTATCTCTTAGTCTCAGATGACTTAAAGTTTATGTCCTAACTTACCATCTTAATTGTTGGTATCATTTAAAAAAAATGAAATTGTTGATGTCATTGCGATGCTCAACCGTAATGAATGGAACTCAGTTAAGTCTATCTAGTTATGGGGCTTGGCAAGCCATGCCAACCTTTTAACACTAAGAGTAGGCTAAGGTCCATTCAGAGCCAACGCTTATTCAGAAATTTGAATGGTTTGATCACAAAACGAACCGGGCGCCTTCATAATCTTACATGGGATGTATTGAAGGTGCATGCCATATTAACATTGGTATGGATAATAACTATGGAATCAAACTTTGGTTAAGAGGTTAAAGTGTTTAGCATTTAGTGATTATGGATTCTGATGACCTGGATTCAAATTATGGGTTGTGTTGAAGGTGGAATGCCACAATTATACTGCTTAGCATTACTGTAGCATCAACATTGGGTGAGAGGGCTAAATGGTCTACTTCTTCAGCGGATATGAATTATGATGATCTGGATTCCAACAACTGGAATGGATCATTGCAACCAAAGTGGCAGTTAAGGTTTTGGGCATACGACACTAGCATTAATTTGATGTGATCAATCCCTGGAATTGCTTGCCCAATATCTACATTGTGGACAGCGTCAATACATACATTATACTCAATTAAGCAAGGGCCCGAAGGAGGTATATGCATTAGTGTCTTAGGAGGGCATCTTTGATTGGATAATTATTGCTGTAAGTGGGGTATAATAAGGGGGTTTGATTTATGGATTTTCTCAAGGGAGCCCAAACAAACCTGCTCACATTCAAGTCTAGATTTTAGGCCTTGCTAGCTCTTGTTCAGATTTTTTTCCATACACGCTCACTAGACAAGTTATTTTTAGCACAAATTCTTAGGAGTATGTAACTATGAAGCTAATATAGATTTTTCTACTAATTTACCTTGTAGGACTAGATGAACAATTTGGGATTAATTTTAAATAGAAAATAAGAGGAAATGTTAATTCTAAATTAATTGAACTTTTACTTAATAATTTATCTAATTATAATTTACTTATCTGCAATGCTCATGGTCATAATGGCTAGATTTAATTTGATTTTATTTTTGCTCTACTTTTTTTTAAAATAATTATAAACAATTATATATTAATCTTTATACTATTAAAACCATTTACCAAAGGTTGTTTTTATTTATTTTAAAATATTTTCTAATATTTAAAATTTCTTTTAATTTATTCACATTTTAAAATCCTTATAAAACTATTTAATATTGCTTTTAATTGATTTAACGGAAAGGTTATAGAGCGGGGGCAGATGAGGTGGCAACTTCTTGTATCCCAAGATCTCACATCATGAGATTTACCATTAATGCAATAAGAGAGGTATGTGGTTGCTGTGTAGCAATTTATGCATTCAAATTAAATGGAAGAATTCAATGATCTAGTGGTCGCCACCTTCCTTTGGACCTTGCCATTTGGGACGCCACTGCTAGTTCACTTCCCATGGCTGAATTAAGTTGGTGGGTTCATTTGACTAGCCTTGGCATACTAATACGACACTAATGATTGTCCACTGTAGCAGCGAATGTGTGAGGAGAAGAATTTTTTTTTGGAAGAGTTGGAGAGGCCTGAATGCTTGAGGGGATCTGGTAATATCTAGAAAGCAAGAGTTGCAGTCAGTCCTCTTAGAATGGGGGCACATATCTAGTGGTTCTTGGCCAAGAGGGGCTTGGTGCATCTGCCCATGTTGTGGCTGACCTACATTTTTGACTATAAAAGAGCTATAAGACATGTCTTAATAGAATGCATGAAGGATTTGGAGCTTCTTACGAGATTAGATTGCCTCCCCTTAAATTGAGGGGATGTTGGGCTACTTCTGTCCATGGGAGCTCATGCCAGCATGTTGGGCCTGTTCAAGGGTTGGGTTCGACTTCATGGATACTAATTGTGAATTCAAGTTGTCAATGGGATCAATTTAGTTTCAATTGGCTACTTGACTATGTTGGGCTTGCTTTGGTTGGGTTGGATCAACCTGTACTGGATTACTCTAGATGTAACACATAAAAATTGGTTTATGAATCCCATTCATAGCTACTCTGTATTCTATGGATCCATGAGTTTTGTCCAAATTAGTTTGAAATATTCTCTGCTCTTATAGCTGATATCTTGCGTACTTAATGAGAGTTTTATCGGCAGGACTTGTCGAAGCTGAACAGAGATCCGGCACGGATTCTCTATGTAAGCGGGCATGCTCTAGAGTCTAGTCTCCAACCAGAGAACAGTGTGCCCATTAAGCAATGGAAGCTTGAAAATGATGACACGGCTCTTTTGGATCTCCTCCCATTTCTTGAATGTAAAGCATTCTTAGAGTTTATTCTTAAAAATGGAGAACTTTTGTCTTCTCTAATTTTCGAGTGACTGAGAATAAACAAATCAAATGCTGCATCAAATGATGTGTTCAATGCTCTGGCAGATATTGCCGTTCACCGGCCTGCTGATATCAGACCTGTGCTGGCATCTTATCACGGCTGTGACATAGCTGCTGAATTTATAGAGCGCTCGAAAGAGCATCAGAGGTAATTGAGCGTTTAATTTTGATTAGTCATTAAATGCTATGTATTTTTTATTTAGTATTATATTTTTTATCTTGCAAAGGTCAGCTGTGCTTTTTTTAATTACTATTATACTTTTGTTGGCGTTTTATTGTTTATTATCAGGAGGATGCAAGAACAGAAGCAACATGGCCGTTTTTGGAGGCGCTGAAGCTGCAAACAGATTCAAAGCGTATTTCTCTATACTAGTCTTTTCACAAAAGTGTGGTGTCGCGGTTTTATGAATTGTTTTATTTTATCGATTGTTAAGATCCAATCTATTAGAGTACACGTTTCTGAATGCCTCATGGCTGTCTTTCAATATGCATTTGTTCCTTCCATTTTTTTGCTTATAATTTGATTTTCAGCTTATGATCCCAGTTATGCTGTTCACTCTTTCTAGCTAATTTTTGTGTAATCATCATCGAGCTGTTCAGTTATTGTCATTTCAATTTTTATGTGCGCCTTTTTTTTTCTTAGGAAAAATTTATATATTCAGCACCCTTGATATTTGCTATAAAAGGGCAGTTTCAGGCTATGTAGCGAGTAGCCGGAGTCCTCAGTGTTTGCTGGAAAAGGAGCTCCGGGGCAATGCCTCATTTTGTAGTGAAGCCAAGGAGGTAAAGTAGGCACATCTCAATGAAATGGTTTTTGGTTTTATTTTAATTTGCTTATGTTATTAAATGGTATGATTTTATGATCGAATCTTTTGTGGACATGCTTCATTTATATTGAGGTGAGATGAATCCAGGTTTGATCAACTCAATCCGTCTATAACTCAAAAACATGTTACATGTATTAAAAACATAGTTGGTTCTGAGCTACAAATATTTTTTATGCAACCAAACAAGTGTTTAAAAGTGTTACACGCATAAGGACATGATTTAAATTTTAATAAGAAATTTCTATATATATGCTGAGCAAAGCATTAGTTAAAACGAGTCTTAAATATGAATGAAAGTCAACAAATAATATTTAAGTTTAAATATATGCTTCCTATGTTGAAATGAGTTCTAGTTTGACATATAAACATTAATTAACGAGTGATATTTATAGTGGCATAAATAAGTCAAAATAATGTATATGAAAGTATAGGTGTTATAGGGGAGCATATTGACTAGTTGGAGATGTCGTTGATGGGTGCACATCTCTTTGGCTTGATGTATGACGAAATTGGATTATCTTTTAAGTTCTTTTTTTTCAACACCATCTTCATTGGTAACATGATCTATTGACTTATCTTGTAGACCATGGCTCATTTGCGTTTACAGTATCCATCCTCTAGACATCATTTGCTACATTAAAATTGCCATACTGTCATTAGCTTCTCCATTATTGGATTTGTTGGTGTGGTCATATGAGTTCTAAGGTTTTATTAATTATTGTCTCTTCAAAACTTTTGACAAATAGAATGAGTTCTCCTTAAGCTCTATAGTCTTGAAGTCCAAGAATAGCTTGATCACAAAAAAGCCTAGCTCTTAAATTGTAATCTTGTAATCATATATAGGCTACTTTACTAACTACAATTATTATTCTGTTAATGTGCCACTATAATAAAATGTGGGCAAGCATCAATGCACATTTTCTTTGATAGATTGACCATGTTTCCACTAGCAATCGCTATAAGCAAAAGATGATACCAAGCATGCCAATTGATTGTAACTGCCCATTTGTCATGTAAGATAAAAAATCTGTGGTTAGCTTATGGTCTGATCTAAAATATGCTTGCGATGTTCTTGTTGCAACTTCAATATTGGCCAAGCAATCGTCCTTGCGTACAATTGTGCTTTGAACCATAACGGGTGGTGGATACATTCTAGAAGGTTTGATGTTGATTGTGTGAGGTCACACTCAGCTTAACAATTCTTGACAGTATAATAATTGGTTGGAGATGGCTTAACCATATGATGCTCAACAAAGTAGAAAGGTCATCTGAATCCCTAATGACACTTTAGGTCAGTCCTCCATATGCAAAATTGCTAACTGTATATAAGATCAATTACAGGTGTTGTTTGTGTTGTGTTCTAAACTAATATCTTGATTTTTAGATTAATTACACCAAGTTAATTTCTAATAAAGTAAAATCTTATCATAAGCAAGGCATTGGTAATGATGTGTGCAAGTTGATTGTGAGTGCCTATGAACTCGACTTCTACATCACACCCTTATGCGGTCACAAATAAATTGATGCCTAATTTTAGTATGCTCTGTGTTAGTGCTATATTGGATTCTTAGTGAGACTAATAACACTAGAATTATTACACAGTTGAAACTCATTGTAGTTTTATTTAATATCATAATGTTGTTGTTCTTGATTTACAAGACATGAGCAATATAACTCCCCATTGCTATATAGTAGCTGATACTTGAGATTTTAACTACCCCATGGATTACTCAAGTTGATTATCTTTAGATGAATCAAGTATTTTAAATTTGTTGTATTATAATGTAAATCTATAATAAATAAATCCTTTTTTAACAAGAGAGAGAGAGAGAGAGAGAGAGAGAGAGAGAGAGAGAGAGAGAGTTTAGTATACTGTTTTGAATATTTGGATGTATATTGCTATTATCCATGCCGTTTAATGAACCTCTTTCTTAAAAAAAATTCAAAATTTTCCATTCAATATAAGATGCAAATTTTATAACTTATTCGGATCACATTTAAAAATTATAACACCAAAACTATATAATCAGTGGGAAATTTTAGGATCATTTCTGATTAAAATATTTGACCCATTGTCCATAGTGAATTAAAATTGTTATTCCATCTACTAGCCATTGGGGGAGCATTGCTATCTACAAGTTAGCCCTTTTGAACAATAAATTTCTAAAAAATTTCCAACACTATCAAATTCTACTATTTAAATGTATGTTCTTTTGCATATAATATGAAAAATTCATCCCCCTTAGCAATTTTCATTCATTTTCAAGATACATATTGTTGGTTATCAATGGAACCAATAGTTCTATCATCCATGATAGAACTATTGGTAAGGAGCCTTCTCTACCAGCTCATTACATTACTATGTGTGAGTGGACTTAGAAAAATTGATTCTCTGAGGAGTATAATAAGGTCTATATAATCTGTTTCTAGTATTATAGTTTTCCTTTATATGTATGACTGTTAAATTTATCTTAATTTTTTTATAAATTTCATCTCTTAAAAATAATTTATTAATCCAATTCAACTTTCTATTATGTAGCGTAATCTCATCAATGGTTCAAGGCACGAACTAATGCACAAAATTAATGTCCAAATTAGTGGAAAATGGAGTTTTCGACTTCGAGAAAGTGTTTAATGGGTGAAACTAAGTCAGAATGACTTGAAATTTTAGGGGATGATATTTGGGATGTTCTAAAACTATTACATTATTTTTTTGTGATTTTTGTAAATATTATGTGTAAAAACATTAAGGGAGCAAAGATTTGAAAGCAATGCACGATTTGTGTTCGAATATGTATATATGGCGGTGGACACTAAAGGAAAATGCAGATGAAACTTGTGAGAATAAAGCACTTAAACGTATATTCACCTTGATCCCTTTACATAGCCCAATAACTTTTAGTTATAGTAACCAATAGGAATTTTGATTGTTAACAACCAAAATAGTAGAACTCAGATTTCTTGTTGGAGAAAATGTTCAATGACTTCCCTCCTAAATCACAGCATAACATATATCTATATATATATATATATATATATATATATATATATATATATATATATATATATATATAGTAAAATCTGTCTATAGTGATATTGCTGGGACCAGAGGTAGGATATCACTTTATACAGGTTATCACTTTAGGCAGGTACAGTATATACAGTATCATATACACACGTTTTTCTTTTTTTTTTCCGTTGTCGTTTGTACCGATAGGGCGTTAGTTTGTGGCTGCTCGTACCCGCGTGATGGGGGAAGTTCCACAGAAAAAAACCCCTGTTTGCGTGTGGGTGTATCGGAGTGGTGCGAAGGAGCACGTCGTCGTTTGCCCCTCAGCAAACGGAACCTGCTGTCCACCTCAGGAACCGCGTTGCAAGTACCACCCCGTCACATCCTCGTGCGCAAAGTCTTCTCCATGCCGAAGAAAGGTCAGCAATACACCACGATGACGGACGAGGTCCGCCTCGCCCTCGTACGGTATAAGAAAAGATCATCCTGGTGCCACACAGAAAGAGCTGATCAAGTGGCTGGTGGACACTCATCAGCTCAAGGTCAGCCAAGCAACGGTGTCGGGCACACTCAAACGGTCGGCGGAACTGCTCGCCAAGGCCACCACCTCCAACCTCAGCTCCAAGCGTCAGAAGACGGTGAAATTCCCTGTCATTGAGGCTACCTTAGCCGAATGGTTCCTTGCCAACCAGGAACACGTCAACCTGAGCGGGGACCTCATACGTGAGAGCGCAATGAAGATCATTGACCGCCTGTACCCGGATCACCCGCCGTTTGAGTTTTCAAATGGCTGGCTTGAAGCTTTCAAGGTCCGTCACGGGATCAAGAAGCATCGCAGGTTCGGGGAAAGCGGTTCAGTCGACATGACTACTGTTGCAGCTGCCCTTCCGGGAATTCGTCAAGTTCTTGACGCATACGAATGGCGTGACATCTACAACATGGATGAGAGTGGGTTGTTCTACCGCATGCAGGTACTGTAAGTTCAGAAAGATATCAAATGAGTTTGCCCCTGGCTAACTAAGCATCTTCGCCCGCATTGCAGGCGGACAATTCCCTTGCGACAAAGCAGCTCGAAGGCAGGAAACAGAGCAAGGAGCGCTTGACCCTGGCGCTGTGTTGCAATGGCGACGGCTCTGACAAGCTCCCACTGTGGGTGATTGGCAAGTTTAAGAACCCCAGGTGTTTCAATAACATCAACGTCACGTCACTTGGGTGCGTATACAGGAACAATGCGTCCGCGTGGATGACACATATCATCTTCCTGGAGTGGCTCCGGGCATTTGATCTCCATGTTTCCGGCCGGAAGGTCCTCCTGATCCTGGATAACTTCAGCGGGCACACTCCGGTGGAGAAGATTCGGGATCACATCCGCCTCCGAAACACGACCATTCTCTACCTGCCTCCGAACATGACCTCGAAGATTCAACCGTGCGATGCTGGCATCATCCGCAACTTCAAGGCCTGCCACCGTCGCCGCTTCAACCGTGCTCTTCTCCAGCGCATTGAGTACAAGGTGCCGGAGCCGGAGAAGGTTGACATTTTGGGGGCCATCCAGTTTGCCGTCCCCGCGTGGAATTATGAAGTCAATCCAACGACGATTACCAACTGCTTCCTACACTGCAAGATCCGGTCGACAGAACAGGCTGAGGCAGTTGAAAACGTCACGGAGGACGACATAGTGGACCACAAGGTCATCGCGGATCTACAGTCACAAATCCAGCGCTTCCGCTACACCTGCTCAACTACCCGGAGGAGCAGATCACGTCATACACGCCGGATCTTGATAGCATCATTGAGGACCACCTTGAAGAAGCTGGACTTGCTCCAGTGCTGCATGAGGAAGAGGACGACAACAAAGAAGTGCCTGCCATGAGTGCCGCTGACGCTTCCTAGATGCTGGATAAGCTTGTGATCTTTTTCATGCAGCAACAGGATGCGGACGAATCTTGTGTGAGTTCCATCCAGAAATTGAAGGATAAAGTGAGTATGATCCGTACCAACCGAATGGTTCAGAAGAATATTGACAGGTTCTTCAAGCGTATCTAGCTTGTTTTGTAGTTTTTTTTGTCTTTTATTTTTTGAAATGCACTGAATATCACTTTAGATAAGGAATGAGACTAATAAAAATTATCGAGTATCACTTTACGGAGGTTTATCACATTTTGTATGGGCCCGAGTTGGGACCGAGTCGTATTTATCACTTTAGACAGGATATCACTTTAAACAAATTTTACTGTATATATATAATAAAGTACATCGACGCACCTAAAATATCAAAATAGGTCCTGCATGCTACCCAAAAAAACACATGCTTCAATTTACATAAACTTAAAATTCACATATAAATTACATCAAAATGCAAATAAAGATTTCAAGAAAATGAAAAATATCCCCATGAAAACTAGGTCCCATAGCAAATGCGCATGAAAATAAATAAGCACTTATAGAGATACAAAAGTTATCAAAGTTATCTTTACATTTACGCCCAAGTATTTCTAGATATGTTTACTGAAAGACATTTTTATTGCTCACACCAAAACAAAAGAACTAATATTTCTTGCTAGAAAAATATAAATTGACTTTCCTCCCAAATAATAATATAATATATATATATATATATATATATATATATATATATATATTTATTTATCGATAGCACAAACTTTTTGAAAACTTTATCTTGTATATCCCGCATATTATAGCGCATTTAAATCGGCGATAATATTTTCGAATCCGCTGCACAGTGCAACGGAAATTCAAAAAAAATGTATATCCTGAGTATCGAACCACGGTACTGTGCCCTGTCGTCCCCGAGCCGCAGCGCTATGCACACGCAACTAACACTGTCCATCCCTGCCATTCTCAGTTGTCTTCTTAAACCCCTTTTTACTGCCATTTGAAGGCTGCTGAGCCATGGCACCTCTCCTCCTTCCTTCTTATTTAGGAAAAACTCGGTAGCTTACAGCATCTGAAACCGGCGCCTGCAATTTACTGGCAAACACTCCTCGATAGCAATAGCATCAGGAACCCTCTGATGCGGTCTAAACCTGCGAATTGGGCTTGACACCTTCGCGGTCTGCAATCTAAGCCTCGACAAATCAGCAAAGCGAGCAAACCCTAGGTACTCCCTCTCCGAGTAGTATAATTCCCTTTATTGGAATTGAATGCACAAATTGCTATTTCAGATCGTATCCGATTGTTTGATTGTCTCGATCGATTTCGATTGAACCCGATCAAACAATTTATGGCTCGGGCTTGTACAATGGGTATAGTGCTCGAGTCCCCCATTAGTGAACCGGCGAACTCGACTGCCTCCCATCGTGTCAAGATGTTCCTTGGGTCGGCCTTGACCTAAGGAATATGACAGGAGTTGAATCAAGTCGTAGGTCTAACTATGGAGGGTGAATTTCCCATCCACAGTAAACCCTAGGTTCGCAAATTATGGTTTATGACCTATATGTTAGTGCGCATCTCATATGAGACTTTGTTTCCCACTGTGTAGAGCTTGGACACACCTTTGTTTTAAGCCATTAAACGTGGATTTTCATGCTCTGTAGACCCAGAATTTAGGGTTTTTCTGAAACCCTAAATCCCCGAGCGCTCTTCCTCTGTCCGCGTCGAGAGGAAGAGGGAATAGTGTGAGTCTGGCTGATTCGCAGCCAACGTTGTTTGACAGTGCAAAATCGGTCGACCTGCGTGATTTTGTGACGGGGCAGTACGTCGGGTGCCGGTCGACTCGATGGAACCCTTGAGAAAATATTGAAATATTTCTAAAATATGCAGGTTAACAAAAAGTTCAAAGTTTGGGAAAATATTGAAAATTAAGGTTTTATAATTTTCATTTATCTGGCATCCAAATTTAATGAAATTATATACCAATTGATCAAAAAAATATGTAGAATCTGAATATTCAATAATATTTAGGTTTTGTGTAAGCATTTCTTAATTATTTGTTAATTAACTCAGAGATGTTTTAGTGCATAACTTACTTATTTCTCAACCAAGTTTGCTTATTTTAATCTTGTTTTGTTCATTAAGCAGAATATAACCTTAATATGTTGTTAAATGTCATTTTTTGTAATTAATATTATTAATTTTGCCTTAATGATGATTTAGTGTGATTTATCTAAATTAAGAGTTAGAGAACTTCAAATTCTATGTTCTTGTTGTCAATCTCTTCATTATAATGTATATATCAGTAATGCATGTTCTTAATTATGATTTGAATCCATGTTAATCAAAATTAGATTCCATGCCTAATTAAGGATTATTTTGCCCTCAAGATTAGGTTAAGCTATTCCTTGTGGTTTAGACTACTAATCTTGTTGCCTAATTATGATCTTAAACATATGTGATAGGTTAATCTAACATAGAACCATTGAATTGATTTTAAGATAATCCAACCTTAGTTTGTAGGGATTATGCCCTAATTAAGAGTATAACTTACTTAGTGAATATTAACACTTTTAATAACCTTATTTTTGTGTTTAAGGTGTTCATATACTTCTTGGACATCAATCTACATATTGGAATAGTTTATTATAGTCATAGAGTCTAAATTTGTGAAGTCAACCTTTTGTGGTATGTTAGTATTTCCATTCATTTAATCTTAAGTATCCAAACGAGTTGGATAGTTCTCTCTTACCCTTAGCATGAACCTTAGTAAGTGATGAATATCACTCAAGTTGTAAAGCTCCTAAGAAGGGATAGATCTATTGTTAGTTCATCATAACCCTTGAATGTAAGATTGTATGTGAAGGTTTAGTTATAAAACCTTTAGCTTGACGTTAGGCTTAGCCTTACGAAAGATGTTAAGATTAAATTTCTGAGCTAGCATCCCTATTGTTTAAGTTAACCTTGTGAGCCTTAGCTTTGAAGATGGATTTTAGTGTTGAATCCTTTAGAAAGGCTTAGAATCTCGAACTTGTGGATTATAGCATAAGTATTGAATAATTAGTCTATCCTTAGAACCTTAATAAACTAATCCATTAGTGTTCTAAGTTAAATTTATTTAGGACTTATAATTAGTTGTTTTCTCTATAAATTCTGATTAGATACAAGCTTAAAATGTTAAGCTTGTATAAGTGAATGAATTGATAAGATCGATTGTTGAGCCAATTGAAATTTATTAATAATTGAATTGTAATTAGTTGATGAATTAATCATAATATTGATTAAAAATGTTAATAAAATATTCTGTTCAATTAGCCTTATGGTTAGGCTAAGACTTGATTATGTCTTAGTGCTTGTTTAGACAGATAATCTCAGGTAAATATATAACAAATGGGATATATGTTTTATGTTTTCGATGCCTTTCTATTTTATTATGATTTTAGACAATTTTGTATTTATGAATATGTTTTTATACAATATTTCAGTACTTTAAGACTTAGTTGAGTTTCTGACATAGAGTTTATACATGTTATAGAATGATAATTATGCATAACATATTGTTGCTTATCGGTGCATTTGGCACATTTCATTCTTTTAATAACAATGTGTTGGGCACAAAGCTAAGGATATATTAGCGGTGCGTTGGGCACAAAGTTAAGGATATCTTAGCGGTGCGTTGGACAATACTTAAGGACTTATTACTGGTGCGTTGGGCACAATTTAAGGATCTATTATCGGTGCGTTGGGCATATATTATGTATTGATGCGTTGAGAGCATATCTTTGTATCTGTGCGTTAGGCGCATATCTTTGTTCTAGTATGTTTGGCATTATTCTTGCTACATTATCGTGGGCATATGCATTTTATGTTAGAATATATATTGGAGTTCCATATTGCATATTATGGCATGCAGTTCTTTTAGTACATGGCATTTATTTCAGTATTTTATGCAGTTCAATTTTACTTAGTATTTCAACAGTTTTAGTTTTACTTTCAGCCATTTACTTTCAGTTTTTGTTTACAACCAGTTTCTGTTTTATTTACGATTTTTTGTTTAATATCCCTATAATGTAATTAAAGCATTTTAGTGAGCCTAAAATGTACTTAGACTCATTGTCCAAGTAAAATTTTCTCTTTTTGGCTAGGACCCTGGCATTATGAATCCGACAATGTCAGATTTCACTTACTTTGAGGAGCCCATGCCGATGGAGCTGCAGGAGACTCAGGAGGATGAGGAGCGTGGTGTTGATGAGTGTTTGTGGTTGTCTTCTTCCTTAGTTAGGTTTTCTAATTTAGTGAGATGAGAGTTTATTTCAGTATCTTTATTGAGTTTGTATTAATTAATCCTATATATATGTATTTTTTGCTTTCCTTTCTAAGATGTATGTTTTACTTACTATTTTTGGATGGATGAATGCATGGATGATTTACCTTTTAACTTATGTACTTTGTATTTAGTGTTATATTATATATATATATATATATATATATATATATATATATATATATATTGTGTTGTGATCATCAAATGTGTAGACTTGTATCATTCGATAAGTTAAGAAAATACTTAACTTGGTTAATGATGGGGCATCACAGTTGGTACCAGAGATGTCATAATGGGAACCTAAAGTACCAACTTCATGTTAAATAATAGCAGGAGGGTTGTTATTATGAGTAATGACCCATCTTATCACTAATATTATTCTTATTGCGTATAGCGACGAGGTGGGGCATTACAGTAATGCCTAAGTTTGTGAACAATCTAGATATTCGATACTCCAGACGAGGTGGGCCATATAGTGAATGTTGAAGGAATCAAGGTCGATCAGAAAAAGATAAGCGTCATTCAAGAATGACCCTAGCTGAAGATTATAATAGAGATTCACAGTTTTCTCAGTTTAGTTGGATATTATCGAAAGTTTGTTAAGGGGTTTTCATAAATAGTTGCACCATTAACCAAATTGACACAGAAGGTGGCTCCGTTCATTTGGGGTCAACAATGTGAGAAATCTTTTCAGTAATTAAAGCATGCATTAATAATTTTCTAAGTACTATCCTTACTACAAGAAACAAGAAATTATAAAGCTTAAATTGATGCATCCATAGTAAGACTTAGATGTGTCATCATGCAGGAAAAGAAAGTAGTAACTTTTGCCTCTAGATAAATAAAAATTCATGAAAGAAATTATCCAGTGCATGATTTAAAATTAACAGCAATAGTGTTTGCCTTAAAAATGGAGGTACAACATATATGAAGTGAGATGTAAAATTTTTATTGATCATCAAAGTTAAAAAATATTTTCACTCAGAAAGATTTGAACTATCGATAAATGCAATGGTTGGATTTTATTAACAACTATGATTTAGACATACAATATTATCATGGTAAAGTCGATACCCTCAACACGAAAGCAGTCCAAAATGCTGTAATTATGGCAAGTCTATTTGTGGAAGAATTCTAAAAGTTGGGCATAAAACCTATTAATTGAAAGCAGTTAAATGAGTTACTTAACAATAGTACTGCAAAGCTTACGTTTGTATGACACATAACAATTGCCCAGGATAATGATAAAGAATATTCTAAGCTGAATACACATTAAAAATGGTCGCATAACTCAACGATAATTTATATTTATCATGGGAATATGATTTGGATTCCAAATGATTTGTACATTTAGTATCAAATTCTAATTAAAGTTCACAATTCAAGGTACACAATTCACCTTGGAAGTAATAAAATGTATAGGGATTTGAAAGAGGCCATCTAGCAGCCTGAACTAAAAAAAGATATAGCTGAATACAGTGTTAAATATCATATTTTCAGTTTAGTAAATGTAGAACATCAACGATTAAGCGGACTATTACATCAATTAGAGATCCCATAGTAGAAATGATTAGATATTTCCATGGACTTTGTGTTGGGATTGCCCAGTATCCATTTTGGAGTTTATATGATTTGAGTAATTAAGATTATTTAACAAAATCAACACACTTCATTCCTATTAAGCAAGCATATTCGGTGAAAAAAATGGCCAAGTTATATATTAAAGAAATAATCAAATTTCTCGGAATCTCTAAAACTATTGTTTCAGATCATGGCGGTAGATTTACCTCTCATTTTTGGAAGATAGTACATCAAAAATTGGAGAAAATAATGGCCAAGAGTGCAACCATTCACCGATAAATAAATGGTTAAACTGAAAGAGTAAATTAGATACTTGAAGATCTTCTACGATTAATCATATTAGCCTTCGGTGGTAGTTGGGAAGATCGCCTTCTATTGGTAGAGTTCACATACAATAACAACTATCAATCTTGTTTAGGAATGACCCCATATGAAACTCTGTATGGTAGAAAGTGTAACACACCGTTGGCCTGAACTGAAGTAGGATGTGACTAGAAGTGTTCCCCTTTCCCTTGATAGGGATAGTATTTTGCCTTTCTATTCAGAGTAACATCTCAGGAACAGCTCTGATCTTGAAATACAAAGTCCCATTGAAGGTTGCATGTTAGGGGTTTTACTCTTTAGGCTTTAGTTCACAAATTACAGTATAAGAGAAGTTCTTTAAGCAAAATTAATCTCTAAGTCATTGTCCCAGTGTATATAGCCTTTTACATAAAAGAAATTGTATAAATTTGCCAATTTTTATTTATTTTTCATTGATACTGAATGAAGCTTATAGTTTAAAGATTGAAGTATTAGCTTCCTATCGTGTAGATTTTAGAAGACAACATGTGGTACTATTTTAGCTTATATCACTAATGAACCTTTGCTTAACTTCACACATGCCGGTGCAATATCATGCAGACTTGCAAGTCACAACTGCAAGGTTCTATTGATATATTGTGCCATTAGTTCTTCTCTCAGCACGTCTCATAATGATAAATTATTTTTTCCCCCAATGGGTATATATATATATATATATATGGTACGTATGTATATATATTTACGTACAATGGTTCATGTGAAGAGTTGTAAGAATTTGAATTCAAATTCAGCATTTAAATTTAGTTAGTTTTTTATGCTCAGGATGTATTTAATAACTCTTTTTTTTCAAATGAGCTATTATGAAAATGAAAAGAAAACTAATATTTTAAGGAGAAATGCTATTTAGATTCGTTGAAGTAATATCTAAAAAATACATTCAATGAAATTTGGATATCATTTCATTAGTATTTATTTATCTACATTAAAATAATATATATTATTTTTAAATTTGTATTGAAATGATGTTCAAATTTTATTTAATATATTTTTTTGGATGTCATATTAAGTTGGTTTAAATAGCATTTCTCTACTTTAAATTTTACTTTCAAATTATAATTTTTAGGAAAAAATATATCAAATACTAAAATCATAATATAGAAATTGATGTGTAAATAAAATAAAATTTGATATTATATTGTATAACAAATACATTGCTCCGTGACTTGCAAGTCAACATTATCTCAAATGTGCTTTATTTTTCTCTTTTCTTTATATTTTTGAAAAGAAAATTCATCTAATAAAGAGTAGAATCGCTACAACCCAAGACTGATAAAATATCATACTGTTAAACATCGAATAATAGAATTTTAAGTCGCAGATACGGCGCATCTAAAAATTAAGCCCAATGAATGGCGTATATCATTTTGACGTAGCAGACAAGTTAAGCCCAATATATGTATGACCCTTTGAAATATTAGCCAGTGTTGGAAATTCTACATACAAGTTAAAGCTTCAAGAAAAATTTAAATGTAGTACACAATGTATTTCATATATTTTTATTCTGCAGATGTTTATAAAATCATCTCAGCAATTGTCCATACATTTAGTTAAAATTCAGCCAGACTTATCATTTGTCGAAGAGCCTATCAAAATTATAGGTCAGGGCAATCATTAACTAAGAAACTGAAGCATACTTATGATAAAGATTAAGTGATAAAATTATAGTGTAAAAAAAATCACTTGAGAAAGAGAAGATACAATGCGTTAAAAGTATCCTAAACCATTTTTAAACATATGTAATTTCTATCTCCTTATTTTAAGAGCTTTAATATATCATGTGATATCGATAACGACATCATTTTTAGGTAAAGGAATCTGTAAGGACCATAATCATTACTAGGCTAGTTAAAACTTAAACCAGCTCAAAAATTAAGATTTTAGGCAACTTCAAGATTAGGTTAAGCTATACCATTAGATGGAGTATGTTTTTGTGATCGAAGGGCCCCATGGCGACCGGCTACCCGCCTAGCCCGCCCTTTGTGTGAGAAAGAGAGAGAAGAGAGATGTAAGAATTGTTTTCTTCTTTTTCTTTTTTAATTTTATTTTAATTAATAATAATTATAGTTAAAGATTATAATTATTAATTAATTATAATTATTAAAGTTATTATTATTATTATTATTATTATTATTATTATTATCATTGCATAATATTAATAATAATAAAATGATATTATTATAACTATTAATATTATACATATAATATTATTATTATTAATTAATCATATTATTATTATTATTATATTAATTAAAATTATGATAATATCAATTATATTATCATAAAATTTATGTCAAAAAATAATATTATTAATACTAATAATAATAATAATATTATTATTATTATTATTATTATTATTTATTATAATAAAAATAACAAAGTTATTATTATTATCATTATATGATATTAATAATAAGAATTGTGATTATTTTTATTATTATTAAGTAATTATTATTATTATTATTAGTATTGTGATTTATTTACTGCATTTGCTTTCTAGTTATTTCTATTTCAGTGTATTATTATTATTATTATTATTATTATTTATTGTAATTTACTTATTGCTAGATTTACACACTAATATATACCAAAATTTAGATGATGTATCATTTCAATGTGTAAATAGATTACTAGTTGAATATACATTTTTGTAGGATCTATACATAAATTAAAAAATAAATTATATTAGTTCTGAATACTTTTTTGTGTATATTCTTATGTAATCATAACATTTTTCTTCTCATATTGAGGAGAATCAAGCACATTGGAGAGAAATAAAAAATCAAAATAAGTTGTTATTTAATTCTGTCGGGTGCTACAGTAATCGGGTCTGATCTGTATTTGAATATTCGAATTGGATCATGGCCATCCAATATGTGTAAATTGGCTGATGGATCGAAATTTGACAGACATATTGGAATCCAATTCGTTGAATCCGAATATGAAACTACAAATTAGATCCTGGCTGTTCGATCCGCATGAGATCGACAACAATCTTATTCCGCTGCCTTGCATTGAATCAGAGCCATCCGATTAATCTTACGGTTCTAATTATAACATGCTAAATACGACAAACAAAAAATGGACCGTTATATCTAATGTTTTGATTTGATGATATATATACTTTTCATGGTCTTTTGATATTGGGCTATCAAATTTAATCACACAAAAAAGATAAGAAATCACATACATAACATAAAGGAAAAAAAAAAAGATTACAAATGCAAAATAACTTATATTGGTTTGAGTTATCATGATCTTGTATACACTCTTTAAAAATTATCTTTAAGAATTCATTCAAAGAGCAACAAAGTTTTTCCATCTTCCCATGTCTTTGTATATGTATGAGCATAAAAAGCAATAATGATTTTTGCCTTTTGAATAAACAACAATCCGCTCAAAATTAGATGATTCTACACAAACTTGGTAAATTAAGATGATAAATTTGTTGTATTTTCCACAAAGAAGCATAAAGGAGTCAGGGTATTGGGGGAAGCACCATTCCTTTCATTGTCTCCAAAGAGGTCTCATTTGAGTGGGAGGTAGGCGTAGCCATAAGAACTATTTTTTCTTAAGAGCCTCCTTGAGAATATAGATAAGATTTATTATTGTGAGATGAGATTGGTGATATTGGAACTAGCTCTACTTATAGAGAGAGGCGGAATCAAATCTTGTAATGCCTAAATTTTGAAAACTAGATGCACCTAGGCACAGACTTGCTGGGTGCATGCTTTCAATTTGTGGGCAAGAAGTCTAGGCATGACCGGACACAATTTGTGGAAAGTTCTTTTGCTTGAGAAACCTGATCTCCATATTTCTTTTATTCACTTTGGGCAAACTTTAGGTATATAGGAGTATTTTCTTATATGAATAAGACTATTTTTAGAGTTCCATTTATCTTCTTATACCACTAAAAAATATCATAAGCTAGAGAATATAATATCACATCATAAGTCTATAGTCATACATGGGCGCAAGTGCTATGCATGCCTAGGAGAATGTTTAGAAGACATGCCCAGACATATGGATGAGATGCACCTAGATGCAATAGGGTCGAAATGCATGCTTAGAAATGTAACGACTCACACGATCAGGCGTAACAGTGTCGCTCATAAACGCAATATGATGTGAAAGAATGATACCTCAACACAACTATTTCAAAGCTTAAAGATTGAGGATTGAATCGTCCAGTTACAAAGAGATTTAAATATTTCCCATTCTTTTCTCAATGTATTTTTAAACTATGTATTGTATTTCTAGATGTATTTATTGAAAAAAATATATACTAGTCCAGGCTATTTTCAATTAATGATAATGCGCAGTCTATTTTCAATTAATTATAATTCTTGTCCAAGCTCTGATGGTTTTACGCATTTGTTCTATAAGAAAGCGTGGGACAACATCCATACATACATTTGTAACGGTATTGGTCATTTATTTCAAATGACTTCCATGTCACGGTGGCTGAACCATATTCTTATTACGATAGTTCCAAAAGAAAAGGGTGATTTAAGTATTGATAATTATAGACCCATTTCCCACAATACAATCTATAAAACTATTTCCAAAATTATTGTGGATCGCATTTCCTCTCATTTACCGGGCATCATTCATCCGGCTCAAGTAGCTTTTGTGATAGGGAGACATATGTCACACAATGTTATTTTAGATAATGAAATCATCAGAACTTTCAATTGGAATTCCAACAATGTCTTTTGTGCCAAAATCAAATTAAAGAAAGCATTTGACAATATTAACATGGACTTCATTATTAACTCCTTTAAGAGAGCTAATCTTCCGGCCAAGCTAATTGACTGGATATCTGCTTGCATCTCAAAGTTAACTTTTCTATCAATTTGCAGGGAACTATTGATGGCTATTTCGGCTCATCCTCCGGATTAAGACAGGGTTGCTCTCTTTCTCCTCTCTTATTCATCATTACTATGAATTTTCTCTCCACTGTAATTATTGAGGCTGTTGAAAACAAAATTATCATGCCATAAATTAAGAGAATTCAGTTGTTCTCATCTGCTCTTCGCTGATGATATTCTTCTTTTTGGTGAAACTTCTTCAACCAATATGCATGCTCTTAAAAACTATATAGAGAAACTTTTTACAGCAACGAGCCTCAACTTAAACAAGGATAAATCTTGCATTTATTATTCCAATTCGGTGGCAAATGTTGATGTGTTCTTTGGAATTTGGCAATTCCTAAACTCTCAATTCCCTATGAAATATTTGGGTCTTCTAGTCACACTTTCTCGTCCGAATAACATCAACTGCGCTCCGCATATTTCTAAACTTCATCACTGGATTTCTGGCTGGGCTCTCAAATACCTTAGTTTTGCAGGTCGTTTACAACTTCTCAAATTTTTGGTTTGGCCCCTTCTTATCTACTGGTTCAAAGCAATTCACATTCCTTTAAGTGTTATAAAAGCAATCAAAAGTCTTTATGCCAAGTTTTTAGACCACGGTTCTACTGCCAATAAAATTCATATCTTATCTTGGGACAAAATTGATGCTCCAAAGAGTTAGGGAGGTATTGGTCTCATATGCCCCTCTAAACTCTTCATTAGCTGCAAATTATCTCTTTTCTAGCCTGTGCTTTGCAACACCCTCTCTTAGCGAACTGCTGGAAAGGAAACAAATTAAAACTTATTGAAATCTCATCCCATTTTAATAAGATGGCTTCGAGGAAATTAGCTAAGATATCACTAATTCTGGTGCCTCATATTACTTTTGACATTATTAGAAACATCTCTCTTTAAAAACAGTCACACTCTCACTTTTAAATCCTCTCATGAATTATTATTCACTCATTTATCTGATATTTCGTGGACTAATACTCTGTAGAGTAAAGGCACTAAGTTATACATAAAATGCATTATTTGAAAAGCCTTAAACTCAAGTCTTAAAACTACAGATATTCTCAACAACAGGGGAATTCAATGTAATTCTATATATCAGTTATGTCATCAAAATAATGAATCACACTCTCATCTGTTCTTCATTTGTGACTTTTCCTTTCAAATTTTAAAAGAGATCCTTTCACCCGGTCTTTATTATTTATTTCCTCCTTCTTTGATGCAACTTATGAGTGATATTTCTAATCTCGACAAATGGCCAAAAAGAGCTTATATTACTACTATTGGGGTAATGGTTGACTGTATTTGGAAAAAAAGAAATGTTTGTATCTTCAACAAAACAGAATTAAGTGACCCCGATTATCATATCTAATACTAAATCAAGAATACTTGGAATAGTTTACAAGTGACGAAAATTACTGTTTATCGGAAAGTTTTCATAATTGGCTAATTCTCCTAAATTCTGATTAAGTCAGGCTATCAAGCATTAAAACTAGCTTGGATGCTTGAATGCGGATCCTTACTTGCGTAATTTGTGATGGCTTTTTAAGTCTTATTGTCGAATTTGTTGGGCTGGCGCAGTAGTTGCTTTTTGTCCGTGATCTGAGATAGTTTTTTCAATATCCCGAGCCTATTGCCGAATTTCTCTTGGATTGCAGTTATATTTTCGAGTGACTGATATGCATTCTTACTTTGATTTAGAAGTTAATTGGGCAATTTGCTTCTATTTGGGTTGCCTCTTGATTATACAGCTCTTCTATTTCTCCTGGAATGTGCGATTTTCTGATGATTTGTTGGCTGATATGGTTATTTATTTTGTTGACGACTTTGCTGGAATTATTTATAATTGCTGAACCTTTCTTACTAAATCCTCCTACTGGTTTTGCGGCCTTATTCATTTGGTGGGAGGAGTTATTTGCATGTGATTTTTTGTTCCAGTTTCTAATGTTTTTCAAAGTCAATGATGAATTATAATGCTATTTTAGACCTCAGCTGATAGTTTGGTGGCTTACTTCAGCCTTCTCTTGAACATATACATCAGATACTACTTTAATCTAAATGATTGATGCCCCGTCGACTCATTGGTCTTGGGTCGGCCTCATTGTGGAGGAGCTGAATCATAGTCTTTTGTATTTTATTTACGTCTTTATCTTTTTTACCGTCTGTCTTTAGTTTATATAATCATTTTTACTGAAATTCAGGGCAACACCCTTAAAAATTTTCAAAAAAAATAAAAAATAAAAATAATATATATATATATATATATATATATTTTTTTTTTTTTTTAACTTCTCAAATATTTCAGTATGGAGAATTTATTCGCTAGGAGTGACAAAGAAGATCATGGAGATCGCTCGTCCCTTTGCTGCTTCCTATTGCGCGCCAGGAATTTTGCTGCCGTTACATCTATTTACCCGATTTCACTTAATTGCAAGCTTCCAACAGACATTATTTTCAACCCTTTTTAGCCGCAGAGAGGAAAAAAACAAAAAGAAGGTGATGTGAAGTGACCTTGTGTAGAGATGATGACGCAGGGAATGCTTTGTGGGATGCAGTGAGGCACTCCTCTTTTCATGAACGGAAGTCCTCAGTGCCTTGTTGTAGTACTGCGGATTGCAGCAACGAAAAGAAGAAGAAGAAGAAGAAAAAGGAAGGGAAGAAGAGAGATCTTGGTTCCGCTCATTGTCCTCACGAAGGTCGACCAGGCAAGTACACATTGGGCCAAAAAGCGCAAAGCGGCTTAACAGGCAGAGTACGTGCGTACGGCTTCAGCGGTCTCCAGATAAATAATGTATAACCGCACCCTATCTCTTTAACTACAATGAAAATACCAAAAATATTGAATTTACAACTGCAAAATTCCGATATCTTGATCTTGATTCACTTACTTTCGACTCGTGCTTTTTTTAAATTAAAATACATTTTCAGAAGCATTATCAATTCTCCCTTTTAAGCAGGGTTGCAAGGAAGAAGCTTCATCATTAACTTGTTTAAGCAGAAAAAACTTGCCACAACGTTTCCAAAGAGAGACTTTTCACTATCCAACAAGCTAAGAGCTTTTGTGTTTTGTAGAGCATCTAATGAGAGCGATCGGCGCGTCTGCACGTTTTTCGAGATGATGAGCAAACAACGATTAAGAGAACCTGCCAAGCGAGCATTCAAAAGCTTAAGAGTTCCGTTATATTTTCAGAGATTTCACCTATAAATGACTTAATTAAGTGCACTCTTTAAGGTTTTACGGAATTTTGCCTTATTTGAGGATAAACTTAGGTCAAATCATTTTGAGTCACTCAAATTCCGCTTGATTAAACCATCATCATTGGATAAACTCTAAAGTTTTATAAACACTCATAGACCCTTTAACTCTAATTGGAACCCTAAAAATTCTGCCACCATTTAATTTAATTTAATTTGAGAACACTTGCCAACCCCCCATCTCTTTCCTCCTCCTCACTTCTCCAAATCATAAGGACTTCATTTCTAAGCTAATCCAAAAGTAAGTAAAGAGTTTCAAAAGCTCCAAATCACTTAAGGAAGGAGGATCCAAGCTGCAATATCTCTCATATTTTTATCAAGACTCATTTACTTAATCTCCCCAACTTAAGCAACTGACATACTCATTAGTATCCACTAACAGATCCAATAACCATCCATTGGGGTGGCCCATATAGGCTCAAAAGGAACCCACAACTATGTAACACATTAATCATCATGGGTTCAAGAGGCTGCTTACATGATATGGTGCTTTGCCCTATATACCACTTAGCTCATATCTGAAACCCTATGGCATGCTCTAATATTATTTGTAACACCCCAAGCTCTTAAGCACCAATATTTTGTTTGCTTTGACTTGAGAGACCTAACAAATTTTTCTTCAAAAGATAACTTTTCAACATGTTACCTATCTTGGAAGTGCTCACACTTGATTAGTCTCGATCATTAAGGTTAGATTACAATAAAATAACAAAAGATATCATATATTTTATAATTAATAATTAAAATTATTTGTCTGCTATAATATATTGTGCTTAATTCCTTGTACTTTACATTAAGACATTTGTGCATTAATAACATTAACAAATATGGATAAGGGGATCAGTTTGTACAAATATTTGAGCTATGACAAGTTATGGAGATGTTAGAGGAGTACACATATCCTAGATAGGGAGTGTGTAGTTGTACAGGAGGCATCGCTACATAAGTTGGGAGGACATGCCTAACTCCTCATTTGTTTTGTACGTGCCCACAGAGCACATTAAAATAATATAAATTGAATTAATAACTAACTTTCATATTATATGCACAATCTTATAGATTGTTCAAGTTTAGTTACATTGTACTGTCTTAAAGATTGTAATATACACTTTATTTCATTCATAGATACTGAACCCATCTTACTTACATTCACTTTCAGTGCTTCATATAATTCAACTTGTATATATTTTAGCTTACTATCATTAGATTTACTTATAGTATTTTTTTAATTTACTTAGCATAATTTATTTTGAACATGTTTACTTTCTGCATTTTATTTATATGTGCCATTATATATATGATGCCTCTAGTTGACAGATTTTATGCTATTTTAACATTAATTTAGAATTATTAATTTTTGAACCTTATAATATTAATATTATTTAATAAAAAATAAACTTACACTTAATTTGATCCCTTAATTCTTCTAAATGGATTAAGACTTAGTTTAGCTCATAATAGAAAAGTAATAAAGTATTAAATTAAAAAATTGATAAGATTAACCTAACATTAAGATCTTAAGATAAATGAATCTTATATTTAGGCTCAATTAATCATAAATTCCATCACATGCTAGATAGTAGTAGTGCAATTAGTGGGTTGTATTCAACTTAACTTATCAGTATAAAATACTAACCTTAACTTTTTTGTCAAGCCTTTAAGATAGATAGTTAGTGAATTGGAAAAATAATTCGGAGAAGAATTCAATAGTTAATAAGAGAATTTGAGGTTTTAATGCGAACTTAAGATTCCTTAGAAATAATAATAATTAGATATTAGTTAGTAGCCTTAAGGATAATACTCATATAGTTTACTAAATTTAGCACTTCAATACTATTAACTTAATAAATTATTTTTAAAATATATATCTATATATATCAATTGATTAATACCTTCAGTTAATGTCTTAATCTTGTATTCTAGTTGATTAATGCCTCTAGTTGACAGATTTTACTAGAATGTTATAGCCCACAATTGTAGTTACTATAGTATTTTTGTATTTCCATTCCTATTCATTTTATTCTATTTATTAATAGTGTTAATTCCTTAATGTTCCCTGCACCATTTATAAAATTAATTGTAATTATTAAGATTTCTATTCCATAACATCAAAAATCATAAATGAGCATACTCATAGTGAGAGCACTCTCAAAATAAGTGACATCTTAAGAGTTTATCTCTTATGAAGAAAGCCATGTGATCATTTAGATCAAAATATATAATATATTAGTGCTTAAAATTTGGGCTATTATAAATAGTGTAGAATATTGGGTGTCCTACTTCTTTAACTATGAATTAGACAAAATTCTACTTGGTTGGGGGCATCTCTAGAACTTTTAAGAGCCACCTCTAGTCTTATTTACATGATGCATAGTTCTTAAATATATGTGTCGATACTGATAATAATATCATTTACATAAGTTAGGGAAAATATAAACTAAAGTATTTGGTGGCGCAAAGTTGACGAAGGCGATTACGCGTGCGTAAGCGACCGTTCAACTTCAGGAAGTCGTATGATAGGTTAAATAAAGTCAGACTTGGATGAAACTTTGAGATGATATTTATGAGGATGTTAGGAACCTAGAGAATATTTTTTATAGAATTTTTAGAGGCTATTTGAGGTAGTTATAGACAACAAAGTGGGAGGGCATCAGGGTATGTGTATGTTTTATTGGAGGGGTGTTTAATGGCCGAAATGGAAGCAGATTTTAGTAAATGAAGATGAAAGATAACATTTTGAACAATTAAAAATTGGAGAAAATAATAAAATAAAAATATATTTGACTAAAATTATGCACACCTTGATCCCTTTATGATTATACACACCCTGAAGCTTGTCGATTATGCACACCAAAACCAAGAGCTCTTAAGACAAAATCTTGTAAGAAAGCTTCAATTAATTGTGTGATGGTATAATAGATTTGGAGAATTATTTTTAATCACATATGGCATGCCAAATTATAATAAAAATTATAAATTGACCCAAACAAATTCTCTCATGACGAACTAAGATGTTTTTTATACATAAAAGACTAAGTAAATATTTACCACACTCATGAGTCAAGTGTCATTTGACCAAATTTTTATCCATGCTAAAAATTAAAATAAAATAAAATCTAAATAAAATAAAAGATTATCACATTCTCAAGTCTTTAGGCTTATAGTATATGCTTATGTCATCACACACTTTAGTGTAGGCCTTTGTTGTGACGACCCATGTTATTATGAAACCAATTTGATCATAATAGGTCATTTAAGGACTAATTCTTTTGTCAAAATACCTCCAAGAAATTTGGAAATAAAATATCACAAGAAAATATTTTCAAATATTTTATTTATTTATATTAATTAAATAAATGAGAAAAATATTTTGATATCAAATTGCACAAAATAAAAATATTTTTGAATTCATCATCTCCAAATTAAGTAGTGGATGTTTTATATTTTTAGTTGCAAAATAAATGAAAAAATGCAAAATACATTTAGAATTAATCAAATCAAATTTTATTTAATTAAAAGTTTTCTTTTAATTGAATGGCGGGTTTGCTACGGGCGCGGATCACCAAGCCGTCGTTCAACACCTTGGTGGTCATTGGATCAGCCCATCCAACGACCCAAATCCCTCTAACTTCTGCGGCATATATCCAGTGCAATGGATGAGATCCTGAATCGTAGAAATGTTCGATCTCCACCGCTAGATAGATTTTAATTAGGATCTAATGATCATAATTAAATACTGGATTATTGATCAAATTGAGGTGTCGAATCCAAGTGTTGGATTTGATGGTCATGATTTTACCATATTTATCTTTCTTGACAGTGACGCACCCCGCAATAGTCATAGTTGTCGCACATAGCTGGCTCCTTAGTGCGTCGTATCATACGTCCGAACAATGCAGAAAGGACCACACAGCTGCCAGCTTGCCGGTGCGGTCCTGTTTGACCCAATGGGCCAGTGGCGCCGACTGTCCCTGGCAGTAGCCCACTAAAATACTGAACCTAAACTCTAGCCTAGCCGCAACCTACACCGCCTAAGCAGTCGAGGAGGGGACTATTAGAGCACGCACAGAAGCGTTACAGATGAGTCATCATTGTTGGTTACCAAGTAATAGATGAAATTATCCAAGCACAAATAAAATTAAGCAAAACCACAGCACAATTATAACATAAGCCACAAGCATCCAAACATATAAATTTTTACATGAAATCTCAATGACGAAAAAAGTCACAGAGGCACACCACACAGAAAATTTTTACTATAAACTAGATGATTACATATTTCCATTAGTCTTATATTAGTGTTAAATTTTAATTTTCGTGCAATTTAGAGATCATTTGACAATTTCCAGCATTTTTTAGTTTTCTAATAATTCTAAGAATGTCTATTTTACTTAGACCTCAGAATCAAAATTGGAGTCCGCCACTGGACTCACCACACCTAAAGTAGATATGGGTGGTATTTTGGTAGTGTTTGGAAGTCGTCGAATTTTTCACGAATATTCTAATAATATTTAAATACTCTGAAAAATTAGGATAATTAAATTGAGCTCCGATTGAAAATTCATTTGCATTTTTGAGTTACTCACCCCTCAATTAGGTAATGGTGAATTTTTGAGATTTTTCGGAGTCCATTTAATTATTTAAATTTGGGTATTAAATTAAGTAAAATCAACTAATTAACTAAAGTAAGGAAAATATATATCTATATATATATATATATATATATATATATATATATATCTTATTTTAAATTCCAACGATAGTATTTTTTTAACAGTGAAATTCCGTGTGTGGTGTAAAGCACCGAACGGTGGCTCGAGTTAATCGGAGTCGTTGTGTATTTTTAAAACATGATCCAGCGGTCTAAAAGTGACCTGATCCATCAAGCCAATCCAGTAGTTCGATCGCTCGATCGAACAAACGACTGGGATTGATCTACTGTATGTCTCCCTCGTGGCATTGATTGTGTGGTCTGCGCAGGCAGAGACCGTGCTACGACGCACTGCCGTTAGTCTTAGGAAATTCTCTCCTTACCTCCATTTCTCCATTTGCTCTATTGACGTGCTGCTAGAGTGTGCATGGGGCTTAGGGAGATCAGTTCAAGCCACTGGAGTGAACCATAGTCTGCAGCCGGTGACTTATGAAACTGCCAGGTATACACTTAATTAACCTCTTCAAGCTTCCTTGTTCTAATTTTATTATTTATTGAATCAATTGATAAAAATCGATTGAGCTCAATTAATCTCAATCGCCCTCTATCGTTGATCCGCCATTTTGGAGTCACTCAGTTCTTTTTTGAACCATGGAAATTAAGGCTTAGCCTTGTAGCCTCCTTAGTCGACGTCGGGGTTCGATACATACCTCATTGAGTCGGCCTCCGTGAGAACTTTGAGATGTTGTGTGGGCCGCACTCGGGGACCTTTAGGTTCGACCGGAGGACCAAACCCTAAGTGTTTGTCCTAGTGCAACTTTTGGGACGAAGCGGTTCAGATCGCTTTGGTCTCGGTCTGGGCCTTCAAATTGAACTGGTTCGATTCGATTTCAGGCCGCTTCATCATCCTAGCGGGTCCCTCCTTCACACGTAGCCCCAGTAATGGGACGATACGCGTTTGACTGTGCGAGCTATTCGGAGCCACTGTCAGCCTCGTCACTTCCTTATTTTTTGCATCTCTATTTTTTGCACCGCAATTAATTCATAAGTAATTGATTATTATTGATTTAACAGAATGTATTTATTCATTGATTGCAGTTAATTAATGTTTAATTTATTTAAATTTCATTTTAATCATACTTTAAATATACACATTTAAATAATACAATATTATATATCATTTTGATTATAAAAATATATAGATTAATAATATAATATTTAATTTCTATTTAGATGATTATTTTAATTATTCATTAATTTAGATTAATTAATTAATTACAAATTATTTCTAAATTTTGTATGTGGTATAACTTGATAATATGGTGTCCAAATTTAATGATTTAATAGTCCATTTCAATCACAAAAATGTGTAGGACAATAATATGAAATCAAATTTAATATTTAAATACTAATTTTTTTAATCACTTTTTAACCTTAATTAAGAGTCCCGAAAACCCTAATTTTCCAACGTTGTCCAATTTTGACCTACTTAGTGCCATTATTCTCCTTGTACTATAAGGATTCCATATTTATGTATATTATTTATATTGAACAATAATTATTAATTTTAGGTCATTGGCTCCTTAATTAGTGTTATTATGATAATTTTTATAATTTCATAATTGTATATTTTAGATATTAAAACCTTAGGCCAACAAACATGTCATATTTATTAGTTCTTATATTAATTTTAATTTCATGATATGAGCTTAGTTCTTTTAAATTAGATACTTGTATGTATAGCAAATTGATTGATTTAACTTATAACCTAGGAGAGATACTTTAGAATTGATTTTATAATTTGATTTATTATAGATCATAGAAGTTATTAATACACCTAATTAGTGTAGTTAACTTTAATGCATGTTAGATTTTAGTTTATGATTTTATTAGGACTAGCTTTATCAATTTAATTTAAATCCTAGATTGAACTATAGCCTTCTTTTAGATTTATTATTGTTTAATTTTAGGAATCCTATAGATATCCTAATAATGTCCTAGATAAGTAATAGTTTATATTTAACCTCTAATCTATAAAAAACAAAGAGCTTGTAGCTTAACTTATTTTAATATTTTGGTTTAGATGAGGATATGATTAGTTTCATTTAGTATTATTATACTTATAAATTATTTTATCATTTCATAGAATGAAAGTAAACTATTATTTTTCAAAATTCTTACTACTTATATTACTTTTAATTGACTTGAGATCAATATCTCTAAGTCAATTAGGAGTTCAATTAACTCCAATCATTAAGTAGATCATTAAAATTAAATAACTTTGGATATCACAAAATTTATAATTATTGAATTTCCTTGAATGTTTGCTTAGCTTTGAGCATATTTCATTTGACACATTTATATAAGATATTGTGTATAAGTAATACTTTCACATTAAAACTATAGGGGTTTATTATGTTGGATAAGCCAAGGGTAGGCTAATTAGTAGTAGTAAAAATATCTCACATTCTTAGAGGGTGAATGTGAATGTTATTTGTTTCGAACCCCGCTTTTCTTTACTTGTTAGACAGATGTGCTTAACTCCTCGCTTCATTCTATATTTTCCCACATAATGAGTACTTTTATAAAATAACTTCAATTTAATAACATATGAGCTCTTTCACAATCTTATTGATTATAAGATCTCATTATAACTTTCAAGCTATATTTACCTTTCATAGTTTTAGACTATGTAAATCTTAGACTAATAGTCTAAGATCTTTTTTCAATTACTATGCTTTATACTTTCTATATTTTTAGTATTGTAATTACTTGTTTACAGTATATTTATACTGTAATGAATATTGTTATAATTACATTTAAATGTTTCACTGTCTTCTTTTCTTTACTTAGCATAAGTTCATTGAACATATATATACTTAAATCTTTTTATTTTCATATGCACTTTAATATTTTTCTAGCTTATTTATAATATTCTTACCCTTGAATTACTTGTAGGCTAGAATATTTAGACTTATGAGTATTCTTACTCACTTTACTTTTCATTAATATTTCTTACTTTTCCTTACTTTTTTTTTTTCATTTTAAATGCCTTTAATTGCTCAACTGCTTACTTTCATATTGTAAACTAGCATGTGATATCTAATTAAAACTTATTAAAGTATTTAGCCAATCTTTAAAATATGCTTAAACTGTTTAGTTTAATTATACTTTTTTTTATTGGCTTAGATTAGATGCATTTGGATGCAAGTGGAGCTAGACCAAGTATTTAAGCTTAAAATAATTGCTTCCGCCTAAAAATTTATTTCTTGCTTTTATTTTAAGTGAGAGAGTTTCTATTTATTTGTTCCTTACTTATTTGTATGTAATAACTTAAAATAATTACTTGCCTTTACTTATTTATGTTAGAATTAGACCTCTTACTTAATTGCTTGGTTTGGATAAATAAATAATTGAATGAATTGCATAAACATCTTATATTCATAAATTTAATTATTGCATGTAATTAATTGCATCTATTCTTACTTGTAGCATATTTGTACATGCATCTCATAATTGTAAACTTACATTACTATTTGTGAATGCTTATTCTTATTCATACTTGTAAATGCTACTTTCATATATGTATTGCAATCACTTTAAATCTTTGTTCCCTTGCAGTCGATCCTCCCTAACCTAGTTATTATTGTTGATTTTCAGGGTATTTAAATATATTAAAATATTTGAGAAAATTTAAAGACATCTAAATACTTCTAAAACATCACCGCTAGCTACTTTAAGCATAATAAGTGTAATGGCGAAGTCGGATTTCAATTTCGAGGTCAAATTAATTATCTCAGTTTTCTAATTAATTAAATATTATTAAAATAAATTAAATATTTGCTTGAGCTCTGAATCGCTCCATATCTTCAGAATTTGGTTCTAATGATCATATGAACCTAAATGATTGATAATTATGATGCAATTAAGCTAATATTGGGCTAAGTAATAACATAGAATTATTACAAAAGCAAGCCATTTCATAAATTATCAAATACATCAATTTTGTTCTTTAGGAAATAAACTAATATCTTTATTTAATGATCATAAATGAAGGTAACAAAGTATGTGGCTCTAAAAGGTAGGAGTTGGCCTTAATACATATGTATGCACCAACCCAAGCTTTCTATCTTTCAGCTCTTTTTCAACTTTGGATAATGTAATATTTTTCTGCTTGCTTAGCACATAATCTT
This sequence comes from Gastrodia elata, assembly GCA_016760335.1. NCBI lineage: Eukaryota > Viridiplantae > Streptophyta > Magnoliopsida > Asparagales > Orchidaceae > Gastrodia > Gastrodia elata. Next base: position 8,389,794 of record CM028682.1, on the reverse strand, counting down.
CTTAGAAATCCAAGTACACTAACTTAAATCACGAGTCTTCCCCTTGAGTGTAGAGATTTCAAACCCCTTTCACATGTATGGTTAAGCCTCTGATACAATAGACCTGCATCTATCTGTTCTGTAGTTGTAATGGAATCAAACACTTTATTGATCAAGTAAAGTGTACATTTCATTTTACCTTGTGCAACAACGAGTGCACCATTGGTGACCTTCCATGAAACCCCTGCAAAGCTTGTACTGTAGTTATCATTGGCTAGCTAGTTAACTAAAATAAAGTTCATTCTTAGAAATGGCACATGCCTAGCTTTTCTTAGCTTCCAAACTGCATCGCTTGGTAGTTGAATATCCACATCACCTTTACCTATAATATAATATACCTTATCATCTCCTAGATACACCTTCTTCAAGTCACCCTTAGTGTAATTCATGAAGGCACCTTTCATAGGAGTAGCATGAAAGGATGCACCTGAAACCACCATGCAGAACTCAATATTGATAAGTGACATGATCAATAATACATCATAATCCTCTTTTGCTGAAATATTTACAGCAGGACTCATATCCTTGCCCCCACCACTTATCTTTTTCAGAATAGGACAATCCTTCTTGAAGTGTCCCGCCTTTTCATAGTTCTAGAAATATGGTTTTGCTTTTCCAGGCCTTGAGTTTCCTCGCCTTAACTGTGGCGGCCCTGCTCCACCGTGGTCCTGTTAACCCTTAAGTTAACATGATTACGGTGAAGGGGTCACCAGATGACAAGGTCCCCACTTAAGATTGGATTAGATACACGTACTAATCCAATTTAAATAAGGACTTTGCCATTCAATCCAGAACTACTATCACTAAATGATCATATATGAACTCAGAGTGCGGAAGCATAAAACATAACATTCATCCAATACTGTATAAATACAACCATACAGAATAAGTAAAGTATTGAAAAAGAAATAAAATCCTGTATTATTACAACATTTAATGAGATTAAAAGAACTGAAAGAAAACTCTCAACCTCACTGAAAATAGAAAACTAAGCTACAGATCTTCAGGAACGGACTCCTCCTCCAATGGCAAACTCTCCACTGGATCTGCTAAACCAACAAACTCAGAACCTACCATTATCAGTTTCATAATGGTAGGGCCCCAGCCAATAAAAGAAAAACTGATTAGACAATAAGTCTAAGCACATTTTAGGGCAGTAATTTTATTAAATTAAGAAGATATCACCATATAAACAGAACTAAGCATAATAGGTGCAGGAAAGCGTATCAAAAGAACAAAATATAGTTATAAACTACAGTTTATAACTAAACAAATAGGAAGTAATACAAACCTCCTCCAAGTAACTGCAACACAAACAGGTAAGTAAAAGAAAAGTAAAACTGTAAGAAAATACAACCTAAATATGCATATGTTCAAACGGATTATGCTAAGTGACGTACAAAATTTAAACAGTAAAAACTGAAAACACTAACATCCTATATGAGCATATGAAAACAGTAAATAAAACTAGCATCCTATAAAAACACGTGCAGGAAAGCTGTAAGTAAAACAGTGCTGAAATGCAGAATATGCTAGTAAAATAGTAACTGCAAACTGAAACTATAGTAACTGTATAAGTCATCTGAACTGAATATGAACTCAGCAATTCTTAGCCTGATGAGCTAAGAAACTTTGAACTGAACATCACTGAAACTCTTAGCCTGATGAGCTAAGACAGAACTGAATGTAAGTGTACTTGAATTAGTATATCCATATCAGAATCCTGACTCTGTAGTCAGTAGGGCAAGAGTCTATCCATCCTATCACTCGGACTAGGCATGGCCAATAGACTGTCGGACATTAAACCCTCGAAAGGTTGCCGACCCCGAACGGGTTGATCGAAGAGGTATACTAATCAAGCTACACCTTACAAAACCACTTGTGAAACGAACATAATGCTGTTTATAAATAATGATCCAAATTAACATAAGATATTTATCAAAATATCTTATGTACATAATATATGTTTCAAGGTATAAGGCTCAAAATCAAGGAATGTGAAGCATCAAAATCAAAGTGCAAGAAACTCTATCTAGGGCACAGGTGATATCCTTTGTTATCTACTTTATTCATTCTATCTACTCTAAGTTACATAAGTTTCAGAATTTATTAATTCTTACACATTCTGTAACTTAGAATCTCGAATCCTACTTGTTGAAGATAATTAGGACTGGCCAAGTCCTAATTATAACTTAATCAAAAGACGACTATTTAGTTAAAATGAATAAATCAGCGACCTAATTTTATAATTTAATTCATTCCAACCACATCTTGATTAGCCAAATCAAGATGAATAGATTATGAATTAGACTCCATATGATGGGGTCTAATCACTTAATCTAAAGGTATAATCTAAAGGTCTAAGGTTTAGAACCCAAATATCACAGATTAAGTTAAGGCAAATCCTAATGATAAATCAAATTCATTAGGATAGATCTCTATTCTTAGTTCTAATGTTTAAAGATCAAATAATCATTTAATAAACTAGGAAAAATTTACAAACTAGAAAACTCAAGGTTTCACCTAATTGAGTAACCCAATTTACTCAATAGATGAATACTAACTTAAGATCTATTCCTAATCTTAAGAATTAAGGCTCTTAATTACTAAGAGTATCTCTCAAGACACACATCCTAACTAATGTTATAAGACCTAAGGTATGATCTAAGAATAATTAAGGAAAGAGAACTCTCACTTAGAACTTATGAATTTTCTAAATGAGCAAATTCTGAGATTTTAATCAAAACTTAATTTAGACTTAAATTTGATTAATTTCAACTATGAATCATTCTATTTACTGAATTTAGTCATTTGAAAATAAAATTAGGGCTTTAAAAGGCTAAACCCTAAATTTGGGCAAAATGACCATTTTGCCCTTAATTAAGGGTTCAAAAGATCAAATTTTGATATAGGGCTTAATTTCTAAAATTTTCTTTTGGAAAGTGTTTCTTTCTATCTAATATAAGATTAGACAGCAACTAAGTTAATTTTGGGTGATTACTAAGCCATATGAGATCAAATTAGTGAATTTGACTCATAAGGGCAAATTAGAATTTGACTAAGTGAAAGCTAAAATTTTCTTTTAGAATATTGCTCTTTACTGACTAAACTTTCCATAGAATCTAAATTTGCTAAATTCTGATAAGTATTGGCCAAGTTATGGCCAATACAAGATCTAGGGTTAAGATTAATTAAGGGATTCTTAATTATAGGTCAAAATCCTAATTTTACCAATTAGTATCCAAATCAAGCAAAATCAGTGACTATGAATTACAAATAGCTCACTGATTTTAATGATATATGGTAGGCTCAATTTGGACCTAATTTGACTAAGTTAAGACCTAATTAGGGTTTAGGGTGATTAGTGAGTGATTAGCAAAATTAATCACTCAAACACTAATCCAAACTTATAGATTGATTTTAAATGGTTCTATGAGTCCTCTGAAATTTAAATCACTCAATTTGGATTACTAGATTTGCTAAAATTCACTAATCAACATTTAGAGTAAATAAGGGTGATTAGCAAATTTAACCGTTAGATCTAAAATATTTTTACATATTAATGAAAATTAAGTTCTTCTGATCTAAATGGATCTATGGATCATCAAATTTGAAGCTCAATTGACCAAGTTATGGTCAATTGAAGTTCTAGGTCTAATTAGGGTAATTAGGGTTAGGACTTAAATGTGATTAGGCTCAAACTAATCCAAACAGCAAAATAAATACTATCAAATTAATCCTTAGGGTTTTTTGATCACTTTAAGACCCATATTGGGTATGTTTGGATCATTGGGTACAAAGTTATGAGCTAAATAAGGTTTGTGACATTTAATTTAAATTAAATTAATCATTGAAAAAAAATCACTTTGCAAAATATTGATCCTACAGCAAAAATTTTGGCATCGATAAATTCCTCATATTTTTCTGATTAATTTGATATATTTAATTGTATAATTTGGATAAATAATTTAGGAGTTATTTAGACTTTAAGTTTTGGATTTAATTTAATTATTTAATTCTGTTTAATTAAATTAAATTAAATATGTTTATTATACATTTAAATATAATTATAAAACAATTATAATCGGGCAGGCCACGCGTCGCGCCCGGGTTGGCTGGCGCGCTGCGCGTGGGTCCCGCCGTGGCAGCTGAAGCGCCGCGGCCACGGGTTTCGGGCCGGGCCCGGGCCGACCCGGTCCAGCCCGTGAAGGCTTCGTCTTCGCGCGAGAGATCCGAGACGGAGGAGCTAGGGTTCGAAAAATGGCGGTGAAGATGATGGACTTAGACTACGAGCCGTATACCAATCGAAAGGTCTTGAATAGACCTTTCGATTGGTACCTTCAACTTCGCCGGAGAAGAAGTACAGCTCCCGCAAAACCTAACCCTAGATCCCCTATACTCGGCGATAACGGTTTTCACTGTTTCATTTTTGTCGAATCCGGGTTAACCAGACCTAGTTTACTCGATCGGGACCGATACATCGACAATCAAAGCTATGAAATAAGAATTCAAAATGCAAATTTCAATAATTATAAAGATCAAAGGTTTAAAATGCGTACCTAGTTTCGACGGCTGACGACTAGCTGGGTCAATCCGAGCGACTCTGATCACTAAATGGATCAATTCGTGCGTAATCGAGAAGTGGAATCGATCAGAGGCTATATCCTAAGGCCGGAACGGTGGGATCGACGCGTGGAGCGACGGAGAGGCGCCGGGCGTCGTCGCTCGCGACACGCGTTGAACTCGCGGGGACGACGACCCTCGACCGTTCGATCCTCAGATCGAACGGACCGCGGAGCCCGTTTGATCAAACGGCGCAATTACGTTTTAGGCGACGGCGTTAACTATTGATTGGACGGCGCCGTTTAAATGCTTTAATTAATTAATAATATTTAATTAAATTTTTCAGTTTTGATTAATTAAATTTAGCCTATTAAATGAATCCCAAAAATTTCCAATAAATCACCCTTAGCTAATTGAAGGGTGAGGAACGCAATGGCGCACTCGGATTTTCGTTTCGATGAATATTTAATTATTTGATTATTTAGGGTATTTAAATAATATTAAAATATTTGACGAAAAATCAATGACTTCCAAATGCCTCCAAAATTTGACCCCTAGCTAATTTGGGTGTTCTGAATGCAATGGCGAAGTCAGATTTTCAATCTGAGGTCTAGATAAAAAGTCAAATTTCCAGGTTTTGGGATTTTCTAGAATTCCTGTTTTGACTTTGTTGACTTCTTGGTTTGACCTAGGTTTCAAAAATGAATTCCAAATCACTTGATTAGTGACTTAGAATCTTAATTAAGACTTAGATTAGTCTTAATTGAGCAAAGTAACAACCTGGGTTGTTACATTAACATAGGCTTGTTTCTATTGTGTTTGATCTACACTTCTTTCTTGACACTCTACATTCAATAGTGAAGTAAATGCATCCCCATGAGTTCTTTTTTGCACCTTTCATTAATCACCAGCCCGACGATATTATCGAACTTCAACGATGCATTTCTTGATGAGTTGCTGATGGCTGTCACCAGCCCATACCAACTGTTCGGCAGTGAAGAGTGGAACAATAGAGCTTGAACCTCGTCATCAAATTTACTTGATGCCCACCGAACTTAACTGACTTATCACAGTGTTGAACCTATTCAAATATTTCATCACTGAGCAGCTATCCATCATCTTTCTATGAACAATTATTTTATCAAAAAAACTTTGTTGGAAATTGAAGGCATCTCATACATCTTTGTCAAAGCAATTATGAGATCTCATTTACAATATTAAATATAACATAAGAAGACAATGAAAGATGAATCAAACCCAGCACAGTTTTATCAAGAACATCCCAATCCTAATCAGTCATAGTGGTCGGTTTCTTATCAGCACCATTGATAGGTAAATACAACTCTTTTAGTAGAGTAGATATTCCATTTGCATCTTCTAAAAGGCAAAAATTATGCACTTAAACTTCTCTGTTTTGTGTCTCATTTTGTCGGCCATTGTACCAACTCAAACAGTAAACTATAGAACAAGAACCTCGCTCTAATACCAATTGTTATAGCAAGCGTAGGAGCATTACGGATGAGCCATCGTTGATGGTTATCAATCAATAGATGAAATTATCAAACATAAATAAAATAGAACAAAATCATAACACAATCATAGCAAAAACCACAAGCATCTAAACACATAAATATTTACGTGAAAAACTTAATGATGGGAAAAATCACGAAGCCATACAACACAAAATTTTTTCACTATGAACAAGATGATTACATAATTATAGAGAGCTTCGCTATAGCGCCCTGCCCTGTCACCGCGCGCAAAAGAGACAGTTATAATCAATTTTGGCGGTGGAGCGGCGCGCCACTCGGAGAGGAATAGCCCGTCTCCCAGAATAGCTGAAAGCCAAACCATCTGAAGGGCTACTGACTCAACCTCAAGGAAGATTGAGAGCTAATACTTAAAATAAGAGTAATAGTCTTATCCTAAGTATTAGATAAATACATATATTGGATTTAGAATACAATAGGAATCCAATATATATATAAAATATCAGCATTTCTAGTATACTGATCATATTACAATACTAAGTATAAATAGTATATAACATAGTGCGGAAGCTTAAAGCAAATATCCAGAAACATTCATCATAGTAGTTGTATGAAAATATTTATCTTAGAAAAAAAAAGAAAATACATCCAGAATTATTACAAATATTTATTAAATAACAGATATAGAGCTAAGTACTGAACTAAAAAAACTAAGCAGAATAAAAAACTGAAGAAGAATCCACTAGTGCTCCACGGGCTCCTCCTGAATCTCCTAGGCGTTCTCCTGACCTGGCTCAATATAATGCTCAAGATCTAGCAAATTGCTAGATCCCAAATGTACCCCGTGTTAGACAATAAGTCTAACACATCAAAATTAATCTAAACAGTTCTAATTATTCATTTATCATTTGCATAATATAATTAAATCTGCAGAAATACTGTTAAGGTAATTAAGAGCATAAAACTGTATAAAACTGTACAAAACTAAACTATAAACTAAATATTGAAAGTAAACAAAAAATTATAATGGATCTGAAACTGAGTAGTGATCTGTAAAATTATGCTATATATCATTGAAGCTGTGCATCTGAATATACCACAACACTGTATGTCACTGATATGCAACCAAAATATCACTAAATTGCTATGAGCAGTACGGTCCAATATACACATATATCCAGTTAGGAATACCATTTACTGATGATGCCGATGCATCATGAAATTCCCCAGTCAATGTATGCAATATTCCATAACCATAAATCATTATTGATAATCATACATCATTCTGATACTCACACATCATGCTTATGCTCATGCTCATGCTTCTAGCTATATGAGATAAATCTAACATTCGGAAAATACTTTAAAATCTGATAATGAATTCAAGGTCTCCACTGTGCAGAATCTTGCTAAAAGAATTCTGACTCCTACATTTTAGTTCGATACTTGGTTAAAGTTGAGAGTTTACTTAAAAATTATTAGCTGAGATGATTGTATACACATATTTAGCATATTTGCAAGGAAGGTGGATTTAACCCTTAGCTTGTTTAAACTGCACTTATCGAAGCGCACTACGATAGGAGGCAGAACCCGGTCACAGTTTATATCTCAAGCAAAGCCATTAAATATATTAATTACAAGTATACTTAGTGTTCTACGCAAATTGAGTTAAGATACTTGTTTGCTTAAACTGCACTTATCGAAGCGCACTACGATAGGAGGCAGAACCCGGTCACAGTTTATATCTCAAACTAAAGATCTTATTCACTAATTATAACACTCTTAGTCTTGGAGTATTTACTCTACGGAACTATATTCGTCTAATCCCTCAGGATAGCACCTAATTATAAGTCCACATTGGAGTGAAGCAACCAATTCTGAATACTACTAAAATAATCCAATAATATGGGTATACCCTACTATACCCAACCAATAATTTGATTCAGAAGATTCTATTTAATCAACAAGAATTTATCAAATATATTAATCCTTACTCTAAGTAGGTGTTTCCTACACAAGACTCCAAGGATGTAATCAAAGGATCACTCAACATAGGTAACTACCACAAGGAATAAGCTTTTAGCGATGCGGGGCGTTGTGGCACTTTTAGCGCTGCGACCCACTGTGGCACGCTATGGCGCGCAGCAGCGGTCCAACTTGTGAAAACACTGTTCAATTAATTTATTTTTCTGATTTCCTAAGGTTTTCCAAAAATTCTGCTGCAACGGTACATTTTGCGATTTACTGTTTAATTAACTTAATAACTGATTTATAAGATTTTGCCAAAATGCCGCTGAAGCCCGCTGCAGCGGCCCGTTTTGCAACTTTGGGCGCTGCAGCGCCAGACGGCGATTTCGCCAGGTTGAAACCTGTAAGGCTTACTTTCGATCTCAAATACTCCTAATCCAAAGCATTTCATGAGCGGTACCATACATCAATGGAAAGGTCTTTCCGATACCTTTCCATCGACACCAAAATTGGCACAGATGGAGCATCCTAGCTATACAAAAAATATAGATAAAGAACAGGGTATACTAAATGAATGAAAATAGAGTATGTATTTTTTGAATAAATGAGCTATCTCAATGAGCCTTAATGGCTTCCATACATGTTTATAGACTCTTAGAGATACATTCAAGCATTGTAGTAACATGAAGGAGACAATGAGAGAAACAAATGAGTATGTTAGCCTTGCAAGGGGTGGATGAAGAAGGAACGTTTGCCTTTCTTCAAAATCTTATAGATGAGCTTCTTCTTCCAGCACAAAGGATCAATAGAGGAGAAGAACATAAAATTTTAGCAAGAAGGAGAAGAGGGGCTGTGCTCTCCTTTTAAAGGAGGAGGGTGAGAGAGAGGCTCCATCATGAGCTAGAGGCTAAGGTGAGGGGATGAGGATGTGATCACTCATCATGCATGGAGTAGAAGGAGTGGCTTTTGCTTGCATAGGAGATAATGTGAAGGGGGGAATAAATAAATATTTATTTCTTTAATTAATTAAAAATTCAAAATTTGAAAATGTGCTCTGAAAAATTCAAAAACATTACCCCTAGTTAATTTGAGGGTGAGGTATTCAACGGCGAAGTCGGATTTCGATTCTGACGATTATTTAATTATTCCATTTTCCGGTGCATTTAATTATAATAAAATATTCGCGAAAATTCGACGACTTTTAAATGCGTCCAAAATATCACCCCTAGCTAATTTGGGGGTGATGATCGCAACGGTGAAGTCGGATTTTGATTTTGAGTTCAAAATAAATACCTCAATTTTCTAATTAATTAAATATTAAAATATTCCAAAATAATCGATCGAGCTCCAAATTGCTCCAAACCTTCAGGGTTTGGTTCTAATGATTTGATGAATTTAATGGAATGATAATTACGATACGATTAGGCTAAAATTAAGCTGGGTAACAACCTTGGGTTGTTACATTCGCCTTCACAAGAATAAGAAAGATCTACCACTTACATAGCCTCCCGATCAACTTATTATTCTCTATGGAATACCAGCTGTCATTCTAGGTTGAAGGAGATAAGCAGCAACCAAAACTTGATTGGTCTCCACTTCTTTAGCCTTAAGAAACATTCCATCATATTCCCTTATATAAGAGGCTTCATTTGGACCCCAAATGATCCAAAATATCCAAAAAAACACTTATGGTCGCGCCTAAATCCGAAGCAGAAACCTAGCGGGCACTAAGCCGTAGCGCCCCAGTCTCGAACAGCGGCGCCCAGGCATGACTATTTTTGGTCCCTAATACCTAAAATGTTAACATTCAGTTCAAATATTAAATGAGAGGGTATAATGAGGAATATGAAAAATTTATTTTGTGTTAACTTTTTTTTCAATGAATTTTGATGTAAAGCTCCTAACTATTCCCCAAGTAAGTTCTAAAAATATAAAATAATATTTTTATTTAAAAAAGCATTATTAAATCTAATTTTGCATGTATAGCATACAAAAAAATTATATTTTGAAATTATCTTAGATCAAATAATATTTTTCTTTATCAATTTAAACAAAATAATGAACGATTTATGCATGCACATGTTTTTTTTAAAAATTACAATTTTGCTAATAAAATACGATTCATAAAATTATAATTTTGCACGCAAGTGACGGTTGAAATGCCCAAGACTATGCGAGCTCCACTGTAATTCGCTGACCCGTAGACCCAATGCAACTTGCAGCCCATCGGCAGACTGCACAATGTGTGATCCTCTGTTGTCCCAATGCAACTTGCAGCTCATCCGCAGACTGCACAATGTTCGTTCGTACTCTAAATTCCTTATTATTTATTAAACTTTTAAATATGTTTAAAAATTTATAAGCTTGAAAGCTTTTTATTCTCTTAAAAAAATTATTTCTCACAAATAATTCATAACAACTTTTGATTATTGTAAAAATGAAAAGATTATGCATTAAAATGGAGATAAGAAAATATAAAAGATATATTTAACAAAATCATAAAATTTTGAATAAATTTTAAAGTGCTGTATCAATTTTTTTTCTTAAATACTTTGAATATAAATAAAAAATTGAAGTAAACAAAAGGATTTGAGGATAAAATGTAGCAATTAAACAAAACTCAAAAAATTACAAATATCATTTTCAAGAATTAAGAATTATTTTAAATACTTTTCATTACAAAAATAAAAAAAAAAATTAAAAAAATTTTAAATATTTTTTGACTATTATTAATTTAAAATTTTATTTATTTTCATACAACTTCCTATTAAAAAATTTCAAATGATTTCCCATTTTCGTATTTATATGAAATGAGAACACGTGATGGCCTATAAAATTCCGGTGTGCTTTGCGCAACTCTTTGACCTTTCCTTCCTCCTCTCTCTCTCTCTCTTAGCAGCAGCACGTAGTGTTGATTTGTTTTGGGAGTGAGGGGTTGATGTCAGGCGGGCGCAGGACGCCGTCATTGCCGGCAGAGGAAAACGGCAGCCGCCCCAGCAGAAGAAGGACGGAGCAAAGGGAAGCCGTCGATCCTTCTTCGTCCCGCCCTCGTTCGGCGGCTGTGATTTGGCCCGAGCACTTCGTCGAGGCGGTCGCTCGCCGGCTCGCCGCCGATGCAGCCCGACCAGGTCGCCGCCTCGACGCCGCCCCAGCCATCGTCCCACTCTTCCAGGTACCCCCACTCTAACCATTCTTGACGCTTTCCCTTTATATTTAAAATGGAAAGTAGAATCAACAAGTAGATTAAAAATCACTTGTTTTATTTTTATTTATTTTTGGTTGAAACTGAAGATGTGCGAAAGAGTGCTTCAAAAGCACTACTCTTTAGTGTTAGTGCGCCAGGAAAATGCTACAATGCTGCTACTTCTTCGGCAGCAATAACTTCATGTTAGCTTCTTTATACGGTGACATATGCTCTGAATAGAGCCAATTTCGTAAGGAGAGAAATAAGCAACATAGGATTAGCTTCTATAATCTTTGTTCTTCATAGTTTGATCAGATTAGCTTATTTTTATATTCTATCACTCTTCTAACCTACGCAACCTAAATTAGGTGATAAGCAACATAGGATGTCGGAGAAAGATTGCATGAATTATACGTAAGCAAACTTACATATTGTAATCTTATGTGATTTAATATGAAAATGCTTCATATTACAAGGAAGTTGATTGATACAAAACCTCACACAGTATAGTACATCACTAATCTCGAGTTCTTTTAAATTAACAACAAACCAACCAACTCATCAAGGGTGCACACAATGTTTTGTATAGCAAAGTGTGGTTTGTTTAAACCCCTCAGATTAACCATGCTCAAGCTGGTAGCCCTTTGAGGATGAGTGTTGTTGAAAAGAGTTTGTTTTTGAGAACAAAATAGTCTTGCAAAGAGTCTTTTCCACAGTTGCAATATGCATCTTGAAAGGATTTTCATGACCATCATCATATTTTTAGTAGGGAAAGAGGGGGCTATGCTCAATGTTCAATGCACAAGCTTAAGAGCCATAAGGCTCAATTCTCCATTAACTATCAATGTACTGTGCTTTAATCATGATTAAGAGGGGTCGCCATTCTTTTGCTATGTATGCGCACATTGTGCTTTTGGAGTTTTTCTAAAGTTTAGCATAATATATATCTTATTAAAATTCATTTGAAATTTCTATGCATTCCTATTAAGCTTCAGCTCAGTAAGAGCTTCGAGCCAATTGCAATGAGTTGCCCTGCTTTGATCCTAAACCCTAAAAAATGAGCAAAAATATTAACGGCACTTTTGATTTGAGCAATTTTTCATAATTTGATATCTCATAAAGTATTGTTACATAGCTTTTAAATATTTCTAAAAAAAAAAATGTCTATGATTTTTGTGAACTCATAAAAATATATTTTTTTAATTTTAAATCCTAATTATTCATATTTTTTGGGACATATTTGAGAGTTATATAATATTTTTCAATTAATATATATTATTATTATAATATATTTTAAAATTCGAATTATTAAAAAATATAAATGCATACATTAAGAAAAATTATATCATGCATTATGCCTTTAAATATTTCCATTCAAATGTTCTTTTATTTGCTGCAATTAAAGTGTATATTTATTAAAATCTTGAGAATTGTGAAATTTAGGTGTTTGGTTGGAAGCAATTAAATTATTAGGATAGCTTTATCTTATTGTCTTATCTCTATATATATATATATATATATATACATATATATATATATATATGTTTGTATTAAATAGTATATTATTTGATGTATGGAGGCAGCCATCAGTATGTGAGGATTTTGGATTCTAAACATAGCCTCTAAAATCATATAATTAATGAATAGCATTTTGTATAAAGTGCAACGTGGCTTAATATAAGAGGAACCCACAAGCAAATCTTCCACTAATTTTGCTAAAGGAAATATTATGTTTATACAAAAATATACATTAAAAATTATTTAAGATCAATTAGAATTTTTTTTTTGTAATTTTTATATATAATTATCATCAAAAAGTACATTTAATCAATAATTTAGTTACATATTTGATTGACATATATCTATATATTTTGGTATATACTAGTGTTTAAGTGTAACAATATTTTTTTTGCTAAATAGACTATTAAGAGTATTTAAGAATTTACACACGAAATATTTCTAAATATTTGCATGACTACCATAAGCATTATATATTATCTTGATTAACTTGCAATTAATAGCTAATAGAATACTTTAATTTAAAGTATTTATTTATTATTTTATGAGCATTTATAAGAAACAATCATTTTATATGATACCTTCTTATACATTATTTTTCTCACATTTGATATATATATATATAGATCATGATTTAAGAGTATTGTTATATTTACATATTAATATACATCAAAATATATAGATGATGTATTAATTTTGTGTAAGTAGATTATTGGTTGAATATATTTTTTTTGATAAGATCTATATATAAAAATTACAAAAAAAAAAAATTTTTAATTAGTCCTGAATATATTTTTGTGTAATTATAATATTTTCTTTTAAAAATATATAATATTTTAAGTAGATTAAAATGTATGAAAGATATTTAAAAAGTGTGTATATTTAATAAGATTGAAAAATATTGTATATTTATGAGAATGATTTAATGATTTGTATATGAGCACTATTTATAGATTATATGGCTATCTTTTTTGGTGCTCTTATACTACTTTCCTTTCCTTTTTTATGTTATTCGCATTAATGTGAAGTGACTGATAAGGAAGGCGGAAGAACTCTCTCTGCTTGCTTTGCTTATAGGACGAAAAGCCTTTTTCCTGCCACTGAAACCGACATTACCCAGCAATTGCTGCAGCCTTTATTTCCTCTCTCTTTCATTCCCGCCCTTTTGCTAAATCCAATTTATTTTAAATATTAATAAATAGCTATAAAATATTTAGATTTGTTAAAATAAAAATAAAGAATGTGGAGGCCGCCAAGATCATCATCATCATCTTCTTTCTGCGTTTCTCTGACTCAGCCATTTTCAGAATGGAAGAGAGAGAGAGAGAGTACGCTAGGCCTGCAACTGCTTCTGCTCCTTCTTGGTCATGACGCCTAAAGGATGGATGGATGGCATGTGATGGTGCATCGCGGTGTGCTTACCTTTTCTGGTTTTACCGTGCCACGTTATACTACGAATGCATGCTAGAACAGAGCAGCCCTTCAGTCTCATCCCTATCATTACCCTGTTCTCATATAGTAAGCAAGTAGTGCTGCTGTGCTATTTTATGTGGAATCATCAATAATTTTTTATTTTTTATTTTTTCTTGGTTATTTTTCTACTTAAAAAATAGAATTTATATTTAAATATTTATTTTTTACAAATTAAACTCCATATTAAGATACTAACTATACTATGAGAGAGAAAGGGAAGGGAAGAGGAGCGAGCAACTCCGCTGTTCCTGCCGTTAATCCCAGTGATTATATTTAGATTTAGTTGTAATTAGTGAAGGCGGTGCCGAGGGTGGGGTCGGCTTGGGGCAATCCACTGCTGCTGAATTGTTCCTTGGAAATGAAAGTGTGGGAAAAACAAAAGGTTCCGATTTTTGTTGGCTGCATGGGCGGGCGGAGTCCGGAGGCCTACGCCTTCCCTCTCCCCAAAGATTTGGCTCAAAATTATTTTTTTAATCGTAAATTTATATTATCTCGTTTCGTTTGACATGACTTTTAATAATAATAGTCGGGCGTGCTTTTTGCTGGTTCAAAAATAAAAGCCGGCAGAAGACCACCTGGTCCGGTTCGGCCCAACTGTTGCAGCTGGTTCTTATCCTTAACTACTGCTACTACTACTACTAGTAAAAGGTCTTTTATGCACATATTATGACATATAAAAGAATAGGGAAAGGGGAAGTAGAGAACTGGTTGCTCTCAAATGACCTTCCAAGCGGCACAATGATCTATGAACTAGACAAATTTGTGCCAACCTTCTTTGCTCCATTGACAGTAAGTTAAAAACATTTTGCAATGACTAAATTAAAAGAATCAGAGCCCTCAAAAAGGATTTTAGTATTACCATCATCAAGGCTGGGATATCCCCATATAAGGTCGCAGGGTAGGGAGTTTCTTTATCACACCAGGAAGCTTACACAGCCGAATGAAGCTTGCCGCCAGTTTGCCATAATGGTGTTGTGCGAGATACAGGGAGCCTGTAACTACTGAGGAGAGCAAGAAGCTAAGAATCCAGTGCAAATAGATTAATCCTATACTTGAGAGCTTTGACAATGTTAAGCGTTTTAAATCGGTAACCAACATTCCAAAATAGAATATTCTAAAAATTGTAGCTTGCCCAATTATTATTAGGAGAGAGATTTCGAGCCCAATCAATAAAAGAGCTGTGTCGTCGTCCACCCAAAAGTGGTCTACATAGAGTAGAGAAAGCTTCAGCATAGTGAATAGGCAGACCAAGATATTTTAAAAGGAACATTGAGTTGTACAGCCAGTTGTATTTGACTTCAAACAACACTGCAAAAGAATACAATACAGATTTATTAACATTCAAGGATATTCTCGAAGACTTGAAATATTTTATTAGACAACAAGAGCTTCAATATTGTTGTTAGAGGCTTCGCCAAAGGATAATCTCCAACATTTAAAACCTTTGTGTATAATGGGCTTAAATAAGGTTGAACGACTGGCTTCTTCTAACCTATCAGATAAGCCTTTTAGAGTAATAATGAAAAGCAACAGAGATAGAGGACAACCTTATGTTATACCGTTGCTCGGAGAAAAAATTCAGACATGTTGTCATTGAGGAGAATGGAGAAATCCACTTATTCAAGACAAGCTTTGACCTAGAATATAAACCTTTTGTGAAAGCACATTCGATGCATTTTGAGAAGAATGAAATCCCTGCCGATTGAATCAACTTTTCTTTTGAATCAACTTAAACGCTAAACATTAGCTTCGAAGAGTTACAATTAAAACACCTCTAAAGAAGGTTTACCAACAAAATATTAGTAGTCGCTGAACTGTCTTGGATGAATCTTGCTTGAGCTGAGCTAATAAGGTTTGGGAGATGGGCTTTCATGCGATTAGCTTTGCTTTTGTAAAAGAACTACAAAGTGAGGTTGGCTTGTATCAAGCAAAGAATTTAGGTTTTTGCTTATGGTTTGTAACACAAATAGAAATTTCTCTAGTAATACACACAAATGAAAAACAACAAATTATAATCATCCACCTTTATTTCTCAATATTTAAGTTATAAATTAAAAAAATGTTCTCAAATTAAAGATGAAATTGCAGACCTAGCACTACGAGTTGTTCAAATGCAAATCCAGGCCTCAACAAGGATATCAACAATGTGATTTGCCCTAAAATACTTATTGGAGTCCAGAGACTGGGGAGCTCTAGCACATTGTAGCTTGCCACAGCGGGAAGAAGGCAGAGAATGGGGCACTATAGCGCCCTCCAACGACAGGCGTCCAATGACTGGGGCGCTACAGCGCGCGTCGTGGAGAATAGGTATGTGCTGTAGTTTACTTTTGTATGTATCTGTGATTTTGTGTATTATTGATTCTAGGGTTTTGCTGTTTGACCGAGAGAGGGGACATAATATAGAAAAGTTCGACGGCATGAACTTTGCGTTCTGGAAAATACAAATGGAGGATTTGTTCTACCGAATGAAGTTGTATCAACCATTGAAAGAGCTAATAGAAAACATGTGATCATGATTGATAAGCATGGGAGGTTCTTGATAGAACTGCATTGGATTTGATTCATTTATATAACGATCCAATATCGTTATTTTGCAAAATTATGTCAAATCTCACTTCATAAATTAGGACCCTGGGAAATTTCAATTTTGGGCAAACAAAAATAATCATTAGATAGAAATAATTTTTAGATCAAAATGCTTTAATCTGGGAGAAATCCGGTTAATGAAAACTTCTGCTTTAATTTTTGAATTATTTAAATTCAATAAATTAAGAAAATTAAATATATGTTCAAATTCATTGATTTTCATGTCATTGTGTTAATTATATTATTTAAAGGCTGCTTAAAAAGTTTCATCGATTTTGGAACGTCGATTCGATCTTAATTAATTTTTGAAGTTTCAAAATTCATAAATTAATTAAAAATAAAATATTGCTTTTAATTGAAAATTTTTGGTGCGAGTGTGTTAAATTTCGTTATTTTTGAACTTCGAAAGGCAGAAAAATACAAAAAATTAAATATTAAGTAATAATTCATTTTTTTTTCTTTATATTTTTCCTTCCTCTCTCTTATTCCCACCCCCCCACCCATTGTAATCGAAGCGCAGGCTCTGTCGCTCGACAGCGTTTGCAGATGGAAGCTTCCACGCCAGGAAGAGTCCCCTGCACTGTTTTGGCGCAAGTTGGTCAGCCTGTCTGGCTGATCTCAGGACCCATCCTTCCCTCCTCTACTTGTATCCCTCCCATCCCTTCCTTCTTCCCCACAGCCAACCCTCTCAACTCTCAGCCCTGCCAGTCCTACTGCTTGCAACTTCGGCCAGACTGCTCTCCCTCTCCAGTCAGCCAGCAGCAGCTCGCAACCCCTGCTGCTCCGGCAACCCCTCTCCAGTCACCATTTCTGGCTCCCTTCAACCATGTCCGGCCTCCCTCCGTTTTTTGGCAATACTAACTTGGATGAGAGGAGAAGGAAAAGAGGAGGAAAAGTGAGGATAAATTTTACTAATATTTATTTATTTTCTTTGTTCATTTATTATTATTACATAAACTTAATATTCATTATTATGAAAATAATAATAATAAAGTTAGTCATTCACATTATTATTATTTTCATTAATTAATAATGGAAATAGTACAAATGTTATAAAATGATTATTATTTTTATTATGTTAATTTTAATTCAGTCATTTTTCAATTTGTTTTTTTTTTGTACATTATTATTATTAAATAATGATAATATTAATATTATAATAAATATTAATGTTATCTCAGTAATTTAAAATTTGGACTTTTATCAAAATGAGAAAACAAAATAAAAATAGAATAAAAATGAAGATAATAGTTACTCATAAAAATATTGGCTAAAAATTAATTTAGATATCAAATCTAAATGCAGATTCAATCAAATTATTGCTCTCTTAAACTTTAAGAAAAATATACTCAGTACATGAACATGTATTATTATTGCAGTTTACTATTGCTTAGCTATATTTTGAGCCAAATTCATATTGATACTTAGTTGATTGTTCGAAACCAACATTTTTTTAATCGTGGTTTGTTACTTGAAAAATGATATCATAATCGTGATTAGTTACTGAAAAAATAGCATCAATAACATTCACAATTAGTTATTGAAAAATGATATCATTAATATTCGTGATTAGTTATTATAAAAATGACATTCTTTTATTCGTGGTAAATTATTAGAAAAATGACATCAGTAACATTCGTAGTTAGTTATTGAAAAAATGACATCAGTAACATTCGTGGTTAGTTACTGGAAAAATGATATCAATAATATTCATGGTTAGTTACTGGAAAAATGACATCAGTAATCAAAATCTTTGCAAAAATACTTGTTGCAGGAAATTATTTATCCCGTTTGCGCTATTGTCTTATTTTTCCTGTATTTTATTGCAGTCTTATTTTCACTAATCACATATCTGTTATTATAAAATATAATATTTTATTATTTACTATATTACTTAGAGTATTCTCTAATTATTTTGAAAATTTTAATCTCGGTATTATTTTCTTTACAGTACCAGATTAGGTGCTTTTGGGAGAATTTGCGTAATAACCCTAATTTTTAAATTTTCAAATTTGGAGATGGATTTATGATACTTATTTACTATTATTTTTATTTTACTTTTGTTTCAGTACATTTTTTATTCTAAGAATATGCACTTTGTTAGATGTGCATGAGTTATTTTGTAAATTGGAATTTCAATGAATGAGAATTATCATTTGTTTTTTATGTGTATTCCTCCCCTTTTTTTTAATTGCTCAATAAGATT
The DNA here is from genome assembly GCA_016760335.1 of Gastrodia elata. NCBI lineage: Eukaryota > Viridiplantae > Streptophyta > Magnoliopsida > Asparagales > Orchidaceae > Gastrodia > Gastrodia elata. Next base: position 8,370,767 of record CM028682.1, on the reverse strand, counting down.
CTGCGGTACGTGAATACCCGATGTTAGGACAGTTTTCGCTGAATCGACATCGAGCCCTCACAGTTTATCAGTCTTTTTCTGTTGCATTTAATATTGTTAATGAGAAAATTATTGCAGTTCTCATAGATGTATTGATAAGTTAGCATGAGAAGTTCTTGGCTTCTAACTATTGTGAGTGTGATATGTACAGATTGTTTGACAATGCTTGCATAGATCTATTTACTTAATATGAAAGATTTAAATTATGCTAACACATATCTATGCATACCAAAATGATGAGCCCTAATGTAATCATCTCACCATACTCAATAATTCAGATTTACGATTTTTGGTTAGGTCTAGAAGTTACCTTAACTGCACCGACGTAAGGTTGGCTAGATTGAAGGAATGGCAGCAGCACCTCTCAGCCAAACCGAGAAGGAGAAGGTCGACCGGCTGGCCGACGCCTCTCGGCCTCCTGCCGAGAGGGACGAGCTGTGACGCGACCACAAGCTAAGGTAGAGGTGTTGACGAGATCCTTGACCGCCGGCCGAGCGGGAGGATTGGATGAGAGAGCTGTGAGGATAGCGGCTCAGCACAAGGTTTGACAGTGGAGCTCGGCTGGAAGGAGCAGCTGGAGGTGCTCGATGCTTTTGCCGAGAGGGAGGGACCGACGCCTCTCGGCCTCCTGCCGAGAGGGGAGGGAGACAGCAGCCGCTCGGCTTGGAAGGCTCGGTCGGATGAAGACTCGACGAGAGAAGGCTCGGCGAGTGGGGATGCTCAGCTAGAGGAGACGATCGGCTTGGAGGGAGGAGGCTCGGCGAGAGGGAAGGATCGGCGACCTTGGATGCGCCGAACAAAGAAGAATCGGGAGAAGGAGAAGTTCGGCTTGCGTGCGAGAGAGATAGAGGGATATTTCGGCTGAGAGGAGAGAATGATTAGGTTAGGGAAATTAGGTTAGAAGAGGAGAATGAACCCATGTTGAAGGTTTCTTATGCTTCAGCGGTTGGGATCTTGATGTATGCGATGATCTGCACGAGACCGGATATTGCCCATGCAGTAGGAGTGATTAGCAGATCATGGGAAACCTAGAGAAGCACCATTAGGATGGGTCAAGTGAATATTAAGGTATCTAAAGGGTACAGTGGGCAAAACACTTTACTTTGGTAAATCTGACATTTCTCTATAGGGCTATGTAAACTCAAAATTTTGAAGGAGATGTTGATAGTTGGAGGAGCACTACTGGGTATGTGTTCACATTGGGAAGTGCAGTGGTGAGCTAGATCTCCAAGCTACAGAACATTATTGCTCTATCTACCACAGTAATGAATTTCGTTGCCATTACTGAGGCGAGTAAGGAATGATTTGGATAAAAGGTTTCATGACGGAATTGGGCAAGGAGCAGAAGGATGTGAAACTCTACAGTGATAGTATGAGTGCTATTCACCTTGTAAAGAATGCAACATTTTATTCTAGGACAAAGCACATACAACTTTGGTACCATTTCATCAGAATACTATTAGAAGAAGGACAATTGGGATTTGAGAAGATTCACACTTATATAAATCTTGTTGATATACTTACAAAAGCGGTAACAGTGTAGCAACTGAAGCTATGTGCTGCTTTAGTTGATCATGACACATGATAAGAGAGTGGGGGCGAGCCACACTACGTTCTTGGCAAAAATTGAAGAAGACAATGAAGAATTGTTATGTTGTGGAGGCTGTTTAGAACATCTTGGAGATGCTAATGAAGCTTCGATGAGCTTTCGGGAAGTTCAGAGGCAGTAGGCGCCACAGTGCGCTGTGGTGTGTCGTAGCGCGCCATGGCGGTAGGTGTCCAGAGACGGGCGCTATAGCGCTCGTAGTGGCGCGCCCCAGCGCTAGAGCACCCGAGAGCAAGGCGTTGTAGTGCGCCCTAGCGCCTAGCTACCCGAGGCTTGGGCACTACGACGGGATGTAGCGCCTAACGGATTTCTGCTCCGGTTTAGGTTACACCTTAAGTTATTTGAGGGATATTTTAAACCATTTGGTGTCCAAATATCAGGTAGGCTGTTAATGGAAACTTATAGAGGAGTTTTTGATGTTGGCTAAGTGATTGAGAGTGCTTTGGCTGCTATTGGAGGAGATTCCAAGGAAGAACTCTAAGAGAAAACTGCTATGTAAAGGAGCCTTGCATGTTGGAGAAAACCTTCCAGGTGTCGGCTGCTTCTTCTCTCCTTCATTCTAGAGTAAGAGATAGTGTTCTTTGCTAAGGTGAAGCTTTTTGTAATTTTATGTTCTTAGAGATTCATAGTGAAAATTTAAGTGTGATGTGGTTCCGTGGTTTTCACATTCTTGAGTTTTTCACGTAAATGTTTGACTTTGTATGTGCTTGTGGTTTGATGCATGTGTATGTGCTGTGATCTACTTTTGCATGTATCTGTGATTTCATGTATTGCTTGGTAATCGTCAACGCATTCCCGAGCATCGAGCGCAAATTGCTTTCGATGCGGTATGCTCGATTTTCAATCAACAAAAAACAATAGAAAAGGACTTGGGATGATAAATCTCTTCTTATTCAAGGAGATTGATAAGTTCTCTGTAACTTTATAATTATTCCTTTTATAGTGTATTTTTTTGTATTGGTGTGGTTTTATGATTTTTTCTTTTCTTGGATTTTTCACGCATATTTTTGTGTTCGTATGCATGTGGCTTGTGAATGTTTGTATTGTGAATTCTTTCTGTTTTTTGTGTTAGTATTTTTGTGTTTGCTTCAGGTGCTTTTCATAAAGTGCTTTTGAAGATCTCTCGGTTGTCTTTGAAGCCAATAAGTATTACATAATAAATATTCTATCTAGCTTGGCATTGATGTGATTATTTGCTTATTTATTAAATCACGTATAACCAAAACTAGTCGTCATAAATTCACAAATTAGCACTATGTAATAAACCCTTTCGCAATTGTTTCTTCTTTTTGACTGCTGAAAAGTATATGGCTGTTAAAAAGAGCGCACACCCATTGCTAATATATGCATGTGCGTGCGACCATTGCTCCAATCACTACTGCATTAGTCAAGCCAACCACAACAAAACACACCAATTTATTCTCAGCTCCAAAGAACAAATGAAAAGAAAACTTCATGCGTTGAGTAATTTTGACGACTTGGACTATTATCTAGCTTGCATCTACTGGACTGTGATATCTAACCAGAGAAGTGCAATAACTATGTTTCTAATATTGGCAGGAAAGAAACATCATAGAACTTGGTAGCTCCTTCAATTAAGAGCCATGTCATGGATTTGTTGAGCCATGTCATGGATTAGTGACGCATTATCAATGAAAAACGTTTTGTTATTTTCTTGTAACCCAAATGACACTACAAGTGGAAGTGAATTGGATTTGATTCGAGAAAAATTAAAAACAAAAATTTAGAAGCTTAGGGTGGGAGTTTTAACCTTCAGTTATCATAAAAAATAGAATAAAGTGCATAGCATGATAATGATATGAAAAATATTTAAAACATTCACATTTGCTCCATGAGGAACATCTAATTATTCCCCCATCTTTCCTCGAGTTTATTTCAAAGCTCTTTAGCATCCTTCTTCTAGCTGAGGTGATTCAGAACAATATCGTCTACCCACTGTCGTATATAGTCTTGCACACCTGCCAACGAAGAAGCTTCGAATCTTTTTTAGTTTTTCTTTCGGATCAAGCGTATGAAAATGCATGCAAATAAATTCTTGATTCATTAAGAGTAACTATTCTACTTAGGAGTTGCTCTCTCCATTGCCATTACAAACAAAAAATTCTCACACCAAGTATTTTTCTTTCCCAAAAGGAAACTTTTTGAGCCTCTCTCCCGTTAAACTAAAATGAAAGACAAAAATAATGATTTGGTGCAGAATGAAATACAAAAAATATCATTTTGTTTATTTCATAGTTAGGCATTGTTTGAGTAATGTGCATGTCGATTTCCCAAGTTTCCAACATTTTTTAACTAAATTATTTATGTAATATTGCTGCACATTTTAACATTTCACTTAACAGTAACATAAAGTGCTTTTGAAAACGCAGTGTTTTACAATAAAGTGTAATTTAAAATGTTGTTATAGCACCTAATCTATGTTTTTTGAAGCTTGATGAAGCTTAGGCTTGTACACTATAAGGCTGGAGCAGAGTATTGATGGCTTTTTGTGGATCAATACAAAACTCATGGAGAAGAGTTTGTTGCACATGAATGACTAACTGAAAAGGAAATGATAGGGACAAGTCAGAATATCAACCTTTCAAAAAAGAAGTTTCTCGGTGGTATAGTCGAAGATTGATGTACTAATTAATAATTGTGTTATCTTAATGTTGGGTTAAGGAGTTATATTGACTTTTATAAATATAGTGCAATCTTAAGTTGAAATTATATAAGCATTCTATAAATTAATTCCAAAATTAAAGTAAAGCAAAAATATGAATTAGAACTGATTCAAACAATTATTTTGGGATGAATTTTTTTTCTTGTAGTAGAGGAAATGGCACAATATCAAAATAAAGAAGAGTCAGTGTTCAATATTATAATTGAGTTTTGGTAGCAATCTTAAAAGAATGGATTATCATTTAAAAGTATTTCAATGCCTATCAAATACTAATTAGGGTTGCAATTCAATACTGCAGTCAAGCTAACACTTTGTTTGTGTGAAACTTTTAGCTAAGCTAGCACTTATGCATGGACAATAGAATAAAAGAATCAAGCAAAGAAATTTACTCATGAGAAGACAAACCATTTAAGGTATTAAGATATAGTTGGGGGTAAAACAAATTAGAGTATCTATAATTAGTTCTTACATACTTAACATCCCCATTCAAAAGGTAGCACAATAGAGGCAAAAATTTAATCACATCACATGATCATATCATAACTATACATTGCAGTTTATAATATTGCAATTTGTTGTAAGGTACAAACATACACTTATAATAGTATAACTCAAGACAACTCCGAAGTTCTCACTTTATTCTAACTTAACTAGCCAACTTTCTGGATTTGTGTTGTTCACTAAGATCTTTGTGCACTACTTTGAACTTGTGTGCTCCATGTTATCGAAATTTTTTAATAAAATAGAGTGAGCCCTAGCGAATAAGTTTGAACACCATTAAAAGATTTTCCCTCCCATTAACAAGAAGAATATATGTATAGGCCTTAGGATATAACAAAGATTAGATGCTCGATCAAATTAGATAAGCTAGGTTTTAATACTTAGCAATAAATTTAAAATTTTTCAAATTACATATTAACAAAAAACTTATATATGGCACATGATTAAGTAATTAAACTGTATAAGTATTTCCATAATAAAACTAAAATGACTAGAAAAACTATCACTAAACAACAATAATATATAATATTACATAACAATCATAAATTTTGGGAAGTTACATATATTGGCATTACTTAGCTCAAAATCATAGCACAACAACAATAACAACTACAACACAAAGTTCTAATCCCATTGTATGGAGGTCAGCTACATGAATCCTTTGTTTTTATTGTGCACGATCAAATGGAAGTCCCTCCATAGGTTCCATTTAGAGAAGATTTTTTCTAATGGTTTCATCCCATAACTTTTTTGGTCTTCATCTCTCTCTTTTAATATGAGAAAAATTCATGAACTCAATTTTTTTAATAAGGGACATTGAACAATCTACGTTTAATATATTCAGATCATCTAACACAGCATTCTCTAATATTATCCACTATTGATGACACCTCAGCCTTGCTATGACTGAACTTATTTCTCATTCTATCCATACGAGTAAATATGAGTAACACTTAATTTATTGGTAAGTTTCTTCGTTGTTGGACAACATTCAGAACAATATAAGTTGTATAATTAACCCTTAAAATTTTCTTTTAATTTGAGTGAAATTTTCCAATCGCACACCACTATAGAAGCACTCCATTTCATCCAACTAGCTAGGATTCTGTTAATCACATCGCTCTCTATTTCACCATTATTTTGAAAAATTTAATCGAGGTATTTGAACCTGTAAAATTTCAAAATTTATAATTAATAAAATTATTGTTCACTATCTTAGTTAATTTGAATAATCTATTAGTTATTTTTGTAAAAAGATAAAATATCATGTTGCTAAGAATAATTTTAGAGAATTTTGGGAAATTTTTAAGAATTTTTTCATGAGAGAATTTTTCTTAGTTATTTTATGATAGGTTTAAATCAAAATAATTATAAAAAATCTTTGGGTTGTCAAAATTAAAATATTCTTAAAATTTTGAATTATACACACTATCAAATTAACTATTAACAAAATATTTATAATTTTTGGAGCTAAAATAGAAGAGTTATGCTAAAAATACATTTGAAATTGTAGAATAACGAGTTATTCTAATTGTATTATTTTTAGTATTATTTGAGCTTATTTTTTTTGAATATGTACAACCATTGCATGTACCTAGTGTTATGCTACGTTAAATTGAATTTTTACATTTCATAAATACTTGTGTCAAATATATGGTGAGTCTTTGGAGGTAGAACAAAACTGAACCTGTACATGTAGAATTTGCTAGCAACCCATGAAAATATAAGGGATCTAGAAGAACTCACTAAAAAAAATATATGTGAACAATTACCGACGGATAATTGTATATATTCATAGAATAATTTTGATGCTAATATCTGAGTCTCCTAGTAAAGTTTGGGGGTCCTAGGTTTAAAATAATATATTTGTGCCACATAGTAATTTATGCTAAATTATTTTGTTCATTTCAATTTATATTTTTGTTTTGAAATTTATTTGAGCCATTTGAACATTACTAGTTACTTATTGTTGAAATTAGCATAATCTTCAAATTGTAATAATGATATTTTTTTCACATTTTATTACATTGATTTTGTAAGCTATATATGATGTTAGAAATTAATAGTTTTAGATGTTCTACGTACTCCTACCTTATTGGTAATGTTGATAATTAATACAGGCCGTGAGTATTAGAAGCGGAAGCTAATTTGATTTGATGAGCTAGAAAGGATTCTATTATCAAAAGTGAGATGAGGACTCATTATGTGAATTTTATATTATTTTATATTTATTTAAGTTAAGATTATTTGTATAATTTAAATTTAAATTTTTGATTCTGTGATGTATCGATATTATTTTATTTAGTAAATTTGTGATGATGCTTATTCTTGAACTATTAATTGAAATCTCCCAACCCTGATCTTCGGGTTGTTACAGAACTTGTCTTCTTTTTCACACGGTCCTTCATAGTTTAGTCCTCGGGATTTGATATCATAATACATTTTTTTTTAATCTACTAAAAACAAAAATCTTTAGATTCTAAAATAGTTCTACACAACTCTAACTTTATTTTTCTTAAGTTTTATCAATTTATAGAATGTCACCATCAAATAACAATCCTAGGTATTGGGAATAAATAGATATTGGCATAACTAAGTTCAAATTACAATACAACAATAATAACACCAACTACACTAAAGCATTAACCCCACAAGCTGTGGCGTTACAATGTATCCTTTTTTTTCATTGTGCATGATCAGTTTAAACCTCCACCCTAAGCATCAAGTAGAAAAGATCCTTCATAATAGTTTCATGGCATGTCTTTTTTTGTTTTCCTTTTTCTCTTTTATTATGAGAGAAATTGATAAACACAATTTTTTGGCGTTGCATGGTCTATACGCTTGATATGATCGAACCATCTATGCAGCGTTATCTAATCCTATACACTATTAGAAACACTCCAACTTTGCTACGGATAAACTCATTTATCGTTATATTTTTACAAGTACACCCCTACATCCAACTAAGCATCCTTCTAGAACACTTAATTTATTGGTAAGTTTCTTCTTTGTGGCCAACATTCAGTATATGTTCTGTTCTTCTTATCAATTTATAGAATATCATTATCTCTGTAACATAGCAGGTCGTGTAGCTGCTTTACATAATTTTCTTTTAATTTTGAGTGATTCAGATCGCACAACTCTAGCTTGGAATATATTAATCATCTCGCTCTCTATTTTTTCATTATTTTGAATAATTTAATCAAGGTACATGAACTTTTTCCTCTTCTCGATCACATGATCCTTAATAATTATGTTCTCGAGATTAAGGATTTTAATATACTTGAACTTACACTCAATATGTTCTTTTTAAGATCTACTAGGCACTCTATAATATAGTTATAGTTGGTCGTATAAGTTCTTTATAAATTTTTTCTTTAATTTTGAGTAGATTTTCGAATCACCCAACACTAACTTGGAATATTTTAATCACATTGCTTTTTTTTTTTTCATTATTTGAATATTTTAATCACGGTACTTGAAATACTTGCTCTTCTCGATCACATGGTTCTTAATAATTATGGCACCAAGATTAATGCTTCTAATGCACTTGAACTTACACTATATATGGTCTGTTTTAGATCTACTAAGCCCGATATAACATAGTTGCTTGGAACGCACAACACATGCTTGGAATATATTAATCACCTTGCTCTCTATTTTGCCATTAGTTTGAATAATTTAATCAAGGTACTTGAACCTCTTTCTCTTCTCGATCACATGGTCCTTAATAATTGTCATCGAGATTAAGGTTTTTAATACACTTGAACTTACACTGTATATTTAGTTTTAGATCTATTAAGCCCCATATAACATAGCTGATTGTATAACTGTTTTAAAAAAATTTCTTTATTTTTGAGAGGATCTTTGAATTGCACAACACTATATTGGAATATATTAATCACCTAACTATTTATTTTGCCATTATTTTAAATAATTTAATTGAGGTATTTAAACTTCTTGCTCTTCTCGATCACATGGTCTTTACTAATTATGTTCTCGAGATTAATGCTTTTAGTACACTTGAACTTACACTGTATATGTTATATTTTAGATTTACTAAGTTGAAAATCTTTGATTCTGAAGTAGTCCTCAATAATTTAAGTTTTGCTTTAACTTCTTTCATAATCTTATTAATTAAAAGAACATAATCAGCAAATAACATGCATTAGAGAATCTCCTCTTGAATGTGCTCAGTAAAAATATCGATAATTAAAAGCCAAAAGATATGTGCTAAGAGCTGAGCCTTGGTGTAATCCAATAGAAAAAAAAAATCGTGAGAGAAGCCGCCTTGCGATCAAACACATGTTACAATCTTTTTGCACATCTCTAATTACATGAATATATGCAGCACAAATCTTTTTTCTCTTCAAAGCACTTCAAAGAAATTTTTTTGGTACTCTATTACAAGTCTTTTCAATATTAATAACCATTAAATGAAGATTTTTTCTATCTCTAAATATCTCCCCATTAAATCTCTTACTATATGTACAGCTTTTAGAGTAGGTTTAGCTTGCATAAAGCCAAATTAATTTGGAGAGATACAAGTATTATTTTGTAAACTGTATTCAATTACTCTCTCCCAAAATTTCAATGTATGACATATTGACTTGATTTCTTTATAACTAGCGCAATCTTAACATTGCCTTTAATTTTTAAACAAATATTAAATAACTGAATAAGCCATTTGTCACCCAAACATTTTCATGCATCATTAGGGATGTCATCCGATCCTATCGTTTTTTCACCCTTCATCCACTTTAAAAGGATTCTAGATCTCAACTTTACTTATTTAATGAACAAAAGTGTAATTAAAATAATTTTTATAATCATTAAACTCACTTATAATATTAATTTAATTGGTACAGTATCTATTATAAGGTTTAGTAAAATAATTTACCCATTATGTTGAATATTTTTTTGTTTAAAAAGAATTTTTGATCATTGTCTTTGATCTGACTAGCATTTAAAGTGTCTCTCCATCAATCTAATTAATTATATAAATTCATGAATGTTGAACTTAACTCATTCAAATATTTGAACAAACTCATAAAAATCATAAAAAAAAAATTTGAACAAACTCATTCAAATCATGGAAAAAAAATTTCATTTATACATATATCCAATCTTAATTGAGGGCATAAATATTTGTATTAATAAAAAATATTTTATTAAATTAAAATTTTTAAAGATATAACTCTATTTCCCAACCTCTTAGTTTCTACTATATTATCTTTTAAATGCAATGCTTATCTAAGTAGCAGGGTTTAAAGCTTAAAGTATCAATTTCATTTACTTTATCTCTCACCACTATTAATTTTTCAAAAGCATAATATATTGAAAAAATTCAATTTAGAATCAAAGACTTGCTTCTTTACCCGCATTCGTCCATAATACTTGAATCCCTTATTAAAAATTAAATATTTTAATTTTTGCAGGTTCATTAATTTCATTTCATAGGCTTAATATTATTGTATTCTGCTGATAAAAATCCTTCAATTTTATTCAGTGAACTGCCCAACATTGAAACCTGATCCAAATATATGTAAGCTTGAGATTTTTCATATAGTATGGTTTTAAATCATGTATAATGTCGTGGTTTAGTGGTTTTAAACTCTTGATATGTCAAGAGTTCAAATCTTATCGACTACTTATATTTGTTTTATTGAAGCTGAACTTCTACCACAAAAAAAAAACAAAAATTTAAGTCATGAATGGAGAATGTTCTAACTTAGTAGACATTACATAAGCTTCTAAATAGTGATGGAAAGTTTGCATGGTGTTTAGATCAGTAACAACTGATGGAGATGGATGGAATGGAATTCTATGCTGGTTGAAAAGTTGCAAACAGTATTATAGAACTTTTTTTACGTGGCATGTAGAAGTACTTACTGCTAAGCGGGTGGGTTTACTTCAATTTTTAAAATATCCTATGTTACTATGAGCACTATAGCATTTTCCAAAATAATATTATTTTATCTGGGTTTGTTGCAGGTCTGCTCGGCATGGCGGTGCTTCTCCCGGTCAGAAGTCCTATGGCAAGAGCTCACCCGGGTGGTGTGGCCTCTGCGCCACGTCCTCGCCCGCCGCCGCCCTTCGTGGCGGGAAGAGTTCATCTCCCTCCACCGGACTGCCGCCAACTTCCGTTCCGGCGGCTTCATGCACTCCCAAATTCGTGACCCCCAAATCCGCCCCGCGCATCTCGTCTGCCGACGCCTCGCCCTCTCCGACAGGCACCTGGCGGCCGGCTTCAGCGATGGCTCGGTCCGCTTGTACCACCTCCCCACTGTATCCCTCCTCGCCCTCCACGGTCTTGGAAACCGTGACCGCCTGGGCCAGTTCTCCTCCTCCATCTCTGGCATAATTCTCCTGGGGCGGCGGCTGGTGTTCGCGTCGCAGGACGGCGACATCGGCGTCGTGGAGGACGGCTTTGCCGGCACGGCGGCCCGGCGAGTGCGTGCTGGCCACCCGGTCGAGGATGGCGTGCTGGTGGATTTTACCGGAGATGAGAGGTGGTGGATGGGGATCTTCGCGGGTGCGCCGGGGTGGTCGTGGCGGGTGTGGGATGCGGAGACGGAGCTGGAAGTTCACGCAGGTGGATCCCTCACCGACAGCTTCTCGGTGGCTGGGTGGCGCATGCTGGCTGACATAAGCGGACCGTCGGTGGCGCGGGTGGGTACGGGGGGGCTGGGAGCGGTGGTCGGGTGCACGAGCGAGCGGGCCCAGGTCGTGAGGATTGAGGGAGGGCGCGTGCTGGAGGTGACTGCGGAGATGGAGCTCGGGGAGGCGGCGGTGGATGGGCTCGGTGCTAGCGATGGGAGGGCTGTGGTGGTTGAGGCGGGGGGGGCGTGTGGCGGTGGTGAGGGACGCGACGACGCTGGAGGAGGTCTGTAGGTTTGGGGTGCCAAGAGGTCGGGGAAGAGGTCCGGGACCCGCGATAATTGGGTGCATGAACTCTGGGTTCGTCTTTATGTGGGTTGGGGGAGGAGGTGGCAGGGTTTGGGATTCCACCACTGGAGAGTTCTTGTACGGGTTCATGCAGAGGGTTGGGGAGGTTAGAGCGGTTGCTGCTAATGATCGCTATGTGGCCGCTTGGTCCGACGACACTGGCCTCAACTTGTGGGATTTTGGGCACTGACTCATTTGTTACCGTTGCGCTTGCATTGTGCATCTTCAATTTGCTCAAGTTCAAATTTTATTTATTTGTTTATTTATTTATTTATTTTTAATGATTATGGTTTTGTGAGTTATTTTATTAAATTAAATTGCTATGTATGATTTGTTAAGGAATCATGTAGATACTCGTTGTCTTAAGGTTTATTAGTTCTAGTGGGTTGACAGTCCAAAAATTAGCCGAAGGCCTCCTCTTAGTTCTTGAAACTTGCATTTCCTGAGTTTTCAATGATTTCTATATGCTTGCAAGTCTAAAATATCATCAATGTTTTCTTTAGTATGCAACATATTTAGAAGTTTGTATGGGTTGAAAAAAAGAAATTCAGCAGCTTAATTAGTCTTTTGTAAAATATTTTAGCTAAAATTAATACAGAGTATTTGATTCTGATTTGTATATTAGGGTGCAATTTTAAAAATTAATCAAAGCTGTGTTTGCAATGGCCATGGATGGCCGGCGGAGGACGGGGAAGGCAATTAGAGGCTTGTGGAGGCTTAGCTTGGTAGGTTGTGGCATTGATCGATAGCGTAGGGTCGTTCTTAGATTTTTTCTTGTTATGAAATAATATGAAATTGCTAGATTTTGAGGAACAACAAAGCCACCTAAAAATGAATACCAATCACTTGAAAGGGGAGAAGAGATGAATACTTTTTAGAGCTTGCATGTTTGCATAAGCCCGACCTTTATGCTAGAATGCTTGATACTCAACTAACCACAATATTTGGGTTGATTGAACTAGGTTGAACCCCTAGCCAAAGGAGATAGGTGCCTCTAATATTTTACATCCGGAGAAGATCAAACACTTGAGGATGCTTTCATAACATGTAATGGCGGATTTGTAATTAATAAGGTGCATTGATGGAGGGAGTCATCAATTTTTATTGATTACAAAGTAATTAAAGCTTGCACAACCTAAGCATTAGCTTGGTAACAACTTTTTCTCAAGAAAAGATTGAATTCTTTCTTAATTCAAATTAGAGAGGTTGAGGGGAGAGATTGTAACACCCTAGTGTAAGTTAGATATATTCCAACGTAACACTAAGGGTTATCGTAGTACTTAATACTGAATCAATGGAAATTAACTCACTATTAATTATTACGTGGCCAAGAATCTTGTGAGATAAAGAAACTTAGTAAAAGTAAAAAATGAATGTGCAAAGAACACAACTATATCAATAATTCAATCCATCCAGAGTATGGAAAAAAAGAAAAAAATATTTATCATAGAAAAGAAAGTAAAAATATTCAGAGTTATAAATATTATATTGAATGATGTAATAGCACTCGTCCTCATGGTAACATAAAGTATAAGATAGTAAAACAAAATCTTCAATGGTGCCCTTCGGCTCCAACCTCTGGCATGCAGTCTGGATCACAGCTAAGCGCATAATTTATCGAATTTGGTATTCAATACGGCATGTCACAACCAATAAAAGCAAAAAAGTGGTTAGACTTATAAACTCATAGTACATTTTAATGTTACTATTTTAGTTTAGTTAAGTGGTATCGCATTTATAAATTTACAATTTTGTTATAGGTGGAGCACAAGGCAGTACATGGTAACGTACTAAAAGTATTAAAAAGTTGGAAAAATAACAAGTAAAAAGAAAAATAGATGTATAGTGGAAGTTGCTCAAGCTGCATAAAACATGTTTATAAGAAGTAGATACACATAGCTAAGAATACTAGTGTGTACATAAAAATTAATGAAATATATTTATGTTCAACATTATATTAAGTGAAAGTAAAAGTAAAAGTTAGAGCAGTGTAAACAAACGTAATTGTAAAGCTATGAATGACATTGTGGCGCCCCGCACCCTTAATCCAACAAGGATTATGTTAAGGGTGGAGTGTCACTCTGGCTAACCTTTCACTTACCACTGGATTAGGAATAACTCCACAATTCACTTGATTAGGGAAGGATTAACACAGAATCAATCTAACAGTCACTATAAAGTATATAGTGCGAAAGCAATAAATGACATCCAAGCATCACAATATAACATAAGTGCAAACTATAACTCAGAATATAAGTATATAAGTCCAAATGCATAGTCAAGAGTACCTATTTTATTACAATATTTAAAGTTCAAATAAAAGGAAATGTAAAGGCACTCATCCTCACAATAAGTCTAAGGACTAGATATGCTCTGATCCGAGCTGCTGCTTCTCCTCTATAAATAGCTCCTCCTCAGGTACTGAATCTTTTATCTGTTCTATGCCTGCCATTGTCGATTTCACAATGTTGGGCCACAGCAAAAAAAAAGAAAATCTGGTTAGACAAATTGGCTAAGTACATTTTAGGCTAATACATTTTTATACGTTTTATAATATCACTACTTTACACAATTTTTCTAAGCAACAATATATATAAAGGAGCGACTGGCAATACAATAAGAAGGAGGAAAAGCTATAAATAACATTTATAACTTAAACAAAGGAGGCTAAGACATGCCTCAAAAACTAGGTAAACAGGGTAAGGCATATAATATAAGTAGCTAAATATGTGCTGAAAGAAAATACTACATCCTAATACATGCTGGTGATTAAATGAAATATGCAAATTACAATAATAAATCTCAGCATGATACATATAAATGGCAACAAAATCTAACATCCTACTATATAAGCTGTACAGGTAAATAGCTGACTGAATAGACAATGCCAAAACATAGCCAAATACTACAACTGCAAATCAAACTCTGTATACTGACTGCCATATCAGAAAAATTGGCCAAACTAGCCCACATATATATATACATCTCAATCTGCAAATATACTGAACATACTGCATGACTGAAGAGGCAGACAATACTTATGCAACATATTTTAGTTGTTTAACTTTTGTTTCTATGGACAACTATTAGAAACAACTGAGGAGTCAAGCACGTCTGCAAGACTATACGGGTCCCAAGCCTAACACACTCTCCTTAATGAGAATGTTAGGCATCCTGATCTCACCTTACCCCTGTCTATCGGGGAAAATGTGTACCATAATCTCCACAAACCGGACCCAAAGGCAACAGTTATCCTATTATTCTAAGTTTTCATTTTCATGCACAAAATTATCTTATATGAAATGTCCAAGGAAGTAAGCTCAAATACACAAGGAATGCGTAGCACAAAGTATCAAAATAAGTAAGAGACTCTACTAATATGGTGATACCATCTATTTTCTATTATTCATTCTAACTATTCCAAATCACACAAGTTCAGGATCACCATTTTCCCACATTTCAAGTGTAATTTAGAAATTCGTCCTTATGAGTTATAAAATATCAGGACTAGCTAGGTCCTAATATACCAAATCAAAGTCGACTATGAAAGTAAATAATAAATCATTACGACCTAATTGATAATTTTAGATGTTCTAACTTAAACTAATAAACTATAGATTATGGATTTAACACCACGAGATTGGGCTTAATCACATAATCCAAAAAGGATAAAACCTAAGATTTAAGTTTCATTCTAATAGTGATCTAATAGTCAAGGCTAATCATATTAAGTAATCAAACTTAATATAACGAGTCTCCTATCTTAGATCTAAGATTAAAAGATAAAATAATCAAAAATAAGTTGAAAACTCTAGAAACTACTAAAACCAAGGATTCATTCATTGAAAAACCCTATTTTTCAATGAATGAAATCAACCCTATGATCTAGTCCTAATCTCAGGAAGGGTTCTTAAGATGTAGTGTTAAAGACTTAAGAAAAGTTCTAGAATCTAACATAACTATTGATTTTACTTACTTAAATATCACTAATATGGTTATAAAATTAGTTTTAGTGATTTAAGAGACAAACTAAAGGTTAAGATTGATTATTCTAAATTTTTGGCAAAATGACCATTTTGCCCCTAATTAAGAGTCCAAAAAGTCAACTTTTGATTTAAGTGCCCAAATTGGAGTTTCTCTTTTTCATACGATTTCTTGCTGTCTAACTTGAGGATAGACAGTAAGTTTATCTAATTCGGACAAGAAATGGGTCCTACAGGTTCAACTAATATTTTCGACTTAAAGGTTTTCAAGAGACTTCCACTCTAGTGAAAACCAAATTTTTATGCAGTTTACTGTAGGTTACTGTTCAAGGATTCCATAGAGTCTGAGAACACTGTATTCTGAGATAAATTGACTAAGTTATAGACGTTTCAAGTATGATGGACAATTTGGTAATTTCGAGTCGGTCAACGGGTGACAAAAACCGAACTTTTCTGTTTGAAGTTCAATTTTAGCAAACTCAGTTTCTATAACTTTCCTATAATATACTGAGTATGTTGGTAGGGAGTAGACCCAATTTGGACTTCAAATGGTCAAGTTATGACCTAACTAAGGTTGGGGGTATTTTGGTTATTTTCTAAATTTCTAGGGCTCAGAACCTGAATGTTATTTCTGTTTATTGGTGACATTGAAATTCTAAACTAGTTAGCATTTTGAATTTTTGAATTCAGAGTTGAATTGACCGAGTTATGGTCATTTGAATTCTAGGGATAATTCGGTCATTTTTCACTAAAGTCAACTCTAAATTCTAGGGTTGACATTTTATCCTGTTGCTCAAATGAGAAAACTAATATTACTGTGGTGATGGGACTGTTCTTCTGAGTATTTTAAGACCTATATTGACTATGTTCTGATAACTGGGTCAAAAGTTAATGGGTCCTAAAGATATCCTAAAATACTATCTCGTTATGCGTACTCCGAAATCAATTTTTACATTACGTCATTTGATTATATTTATTTTTCTGAGTATTTTGAGACCTATATTTGCTATGTTTGGATCATCCTACAAAAAGTTATTAAATTTTTAAGATTTACTATTCAAAAATACAATTTGTATTATCTTACTGTTCTTTTAATTAATTTGTATTAACCTACTATTCATTCATAAGTTTCAATTACATTATTTTATATATATTAGTAATTAACTAATTATTCTTAATTAGTTGATTTATTAACAATAATAATTAAATAATTAATTCTTAATTATAATGTTAGTACTATTATTGTCTAACTAGGATTTGGTTAAGTAATTAATATTATTAATAAATTTACTTAAATATTAAATTAATTTACTGAACTGATTTATAATATTAATTAGATTATCTTATGCTATATTTATTAGTTATATAACTATTCTGTTGAATGTATTTAAATTAAATAATTATAATTAACTATCTAAGTATTAATTTAACATTATATTAATACTATTTAAGTTTTCTGATTTCATTGCATAATATTAACTTTAACTACTTAACTGTTCATTAACTGACTCATTAAGATCATTATTTTCTCCTTAAGACTAACTAACATTTAAGTTTTAAAACTGCCTAAACTAGTATATATATATATATATATATATATATAATATGTTTTGCAGAGAAGAGGATGGCGGCGGGACCCAGAGACAACACGTGTTGGCACTGGGTTCGCGGGGCAGAGCCGAGTGGGGGCCACTGGACGCGCGTCACGCGTTGGCTGGACGCAAAGCCCGAAAGTGGGCCCCGCTGGCGTCAGCGGGGTTGGCTGCGGGCCCGCCTTCGACGCACGTGGGTTGCGTGCGCGTGCCGGGCTCGACCCGGCCCGCTCGGGTTGGACTCGCCTTCGCTTCAGACGGCAACGGGGATCCCGCGGCTAGGGTTCGCTGGTGGGGCGGTTTCCCGGCGCTTTTGCAGCCTCTGGTTCGCACCTCCAATGGAGGGTCTTGACGAGCCCGACCTAACCCCACCGGTGGCTTGGCCCGAAGCAAACGGTGGCCGCGACAAAACCTAACCCTAGGTGAACCTATAGGAGCGCTAGCCTTCGCGATACTTCCTCGATACGATGCTATTGCTTAGGAGGCATGATTCAACTTATTCGGAACATGCATTCACGAAATGGACTTTTTCGGAGGAGGGAAGTAGGGTACCTGATCGAGCGCCGGAGGAGGTGATAGAAGGACGGGGGGGGTTCGATCCGCGGTTCTGGGGTTGGACCGGGTCCTCAGCGCGCGTGCGTAGGGGAAGGCCGCGGCTGGAGGTGATAAGGAAGGCCGGCGGAGCTTCCTAAGAGGGTCCTCGAGCGAGGACTGGCCAGCCGCGACGGCGCCCGCTCGCGTCGAGCCACGCGGCCTACGCGATTTGGCGGGGACAGAGGCGATGGAGGAGAAGATCGAAAGATTTGGACAGTCCGTTTGGACGGTCCGATCGAACGGAGAGGATGGAAACGGCACGACTAGCGGCGTGACCTGGAGCGAACGGCGCGGGGAGATTCTGGACGGCGCCGTTTGGAAAATTTAATTAATAATTATTTAATAATTATTTAATTAGTTAATTACCCATTTTATTTAAATAATTAAATTAATTTCAGAAGAAAAAAAATCTCAAGTATTCATCCCTAGCTAATTGAGGGGTGAGGAATGCAACAGTGAAGTCGGATTTTTGATCCGACAAGTTTTTTATTTTTCCCAATTTTTAGGGTATTTAAATATTATTAAAATATTTGTCAAAATTTTGACAACTCCCGATTGACGCGAAAATTTCACCCCTAGCTAATTTGGGGGCAATAAGCGCAATGACGCAGTCCGTTTTTTGATTGGATGTCAAAATAAATAGGTCAATTTTTGAGGTTCCTAAAATTTCCAAAATAAGGATTTGATCCGCTTGCCCTCTAATTTGGACTGAGTCTTGGTGGTTGACTCCTAATAACTTGATTAATCACTAAGAATCAAGATTAAGATTGAGATTAGTCCTAATTAACTAAGGTAACGACCTGAGTTGTTACAGACTCCCCCACTTAAAAATGATGTCGCCCTCGACATCACCTTAAATAGAATTAAAGACAAGAGTCAAATATGACTAAGAATTTGAAACAGAATTACCTGGGTTCTCGAAGAGTCTAGGATATTTTGATCGCATGTCAGATTCCTTCTCCCAAGTGGCCTCGTTGCAGGAACGATTCTTCCACTGGACTTTGATCATGTCGATGGCACAACTTCTGAGCTGCTTGCGATCATGAGCTAGAATTCGAATTGGCTCCTCGGCATATGACAGATCGGGCTTGATCTGCACTTCTGGGAGTCGCACAAGGTGAGACGGGTCCCGGAGGCATTTCCTTAGGGACAAAATGTGAAAGACGTTGTGCACCACGGTGAAATCCGTTGGCAATTCTAATTGGTAGGCAGCTAACCCAATTCTCTTCAGGATTTTGAAGGGTCCCACATACCTTGGGCTGAGCTTACCGACAATCCCGAAATGATAGACTCCTTTCATAGGACTGACTTTTAGATATACCGAGTCTCCTTCTTGAAACTCCAAGGGGCGATGATGAAGGTTATGATACTTGCTTTGCCTATCCTGGGCTGTCCTGATTCTTTGCTGTATGAGCTTTATCTTCTTGTTTGTCTCTTCTATTAGATCAGAGCCATACAGTTGTGCATCCCCTGTTTTTGCCCAAGCTAGAGGCGTAGAACACTTTCTACCATAAAGTGCTGCATACTGAGCCATCTTGATACTGGCCTGGAAGCTGTTATTGTATGCAAATTCTACCAAGTGAAGATGATCCTCCCAAGATCCTGAAAATTCTAAAATACAGAGGAGAAGTAAATCTTCTAAAACTTGATTTACTCTCTCTGTTTGACCGTCTGATTGAGGATGGAAGGCTGTGCTCATGGCCAGCGTGGTGCCTAGATCCTGATGGACGGCCTACCAAAATTTTGATGTGAATCGGCTATCTCTGTCTAACACAATAGTCTTTGGGATACCATGAAGCCAAACTATCTCCTTGATATAGATTTTGGCAAGTCTCTCAACTGAGTCCGTTTGTCAAATTGGAAGGAAGTGTGCAGACTTAGTCAACCGGTCAACTATGACCCAAATTGCATTGGCCCCAGACTTTGCACGAGACAATCCCATAATGAAATCCATTGATATGTCTGACCATTTGCATTCTGGAATTTCTAGCGGATGCAGTAAACCGCCTGGTTTTTGATGTTCTGCCTTTACTAGGCAACATGCGTGGCATTTAGCCACAAAATCTGCTACGCTCTTCTTCATCCCTGGCCACCAGAATGATAACTTCAGGTCTTGATATATTTTTGTACTTCCTGGGTGCACCTGATATCCAGAATTGTGATCCTCAGTTAGTATTTCATGTTGCATAGACTTAGGGATCCACAAACGGTCCCCTAGATAGATAGCACTCTTTTGAAATCGCAGATCCGTGCGGCAGCCACTTTCAATAGCTTGCTTGAAGCCCAAGTATTCATCATCCTTGGTTTATGACACGGATACGTCCCTGTGAAAAGTGGGCTCCACATTGATGTTTGCCAGAGTTAAACTGAGTCTATCCCCGCTAATAGGCTTGATACCCATTTTGCGAAATTCTTCGACTAATGGTCCCTCTGATATTATGGCATTTAGTGAGGCCTGACGACTTAAAGCATCGGCTACAATGTTGGCTTTCCGGGATGGTATTGAATGTCCAGGTCGTAGTCACTGATCAGCTCCAGCCATCTTCTCTATCTACAGTTTAGTTCTCGTTGAGTGAATATATATTTCAAACTTTGGTGATCGGTAAATATCGAGCATTGAACCCCGTAGAGATAGTGTCGCCAAATCTTTAGAGCAAACACTACTACGGCTAGTTCGAGGTCATGGACTGCATAATTCTTCTCGTGGACTTTAAGTTGTCGCGAGGCGTATGCAATGACTTTTCCTTCTTGCATCAATACAGCCCCTAGACCTATGCCCGAGGCATCTGTATATACCTGGAAGTTCACTCCTTCTTTCGGCAGGACTAGTACAGGGGCAGAGGTAAGCGCATCTTTAAGGGCTTGGAAGGCCTTCTCACATGCAAGCGACCATTCAAATGGTACTGCTTTTTGGGTGAGCTTGGTAATAGGAGAGGCAATTTGGGAAAATCCCTTCACAAACTTTCTATAATATCCGGCTAATCCCAGAAAACTTCTGACCTCTGTCATTGCTTTAGGTTGAGCCCATTCTTGGATTGCATGAATCTTATTTTGATCCACCCTGATCTCGTGAGCATCCACAACATGGCCTAGGAAAGCGACCGATTCTAGCCAGAATTCACACTTCGAATACTTGGCATATAGCTGGTGGTTCCTTAATTCCTCTAGTACAGTACGGAGATGTTCCTCGTGCTCGACCTTGGTCTTAGAGTATATCAGGATATCATCTTTGAATACAATGACGAACCTATCCAGGTACGGTTTCAAGATTCGTTGCATCAGGTCCATAAAGATAGACGGAGCATTAGTGAGTCCAAATGACATCACTAGGAATTCATAGTGGCTGTATCTAGTCCAGAAGGCGGTTTTAGCAATATCAGAGTCTTTCACCTGCAGTTGGTGGTATCCAGATCGCAGGTCAATTTTTGAGAATACCTTGGCTCCTGCGAATTGATCGAACAGATCGTCAATGCGCGGCAAAGGATATTTATTTTTGATTGTGACTTTATTTAATTCGCGGTAGTCGACACACATTCGCATAGAGCCATCCTTCTTATTTACGAACAATACTGGTGATCCCCATGGGGATGAGCTTGGCCTTATGAGACCTTTTTCTAGGAGTTCATGTAATTGCTTGTTCAACTCCTACAATTCCTTAGGCGCCATTCTATATGGGGCTTTAGAAATGGGCTGCGTTCCTGGAATAACATCAATTGCGAACTCGACTTCCCGTATAGGAGGAAGACCAGGTAAGTCTTCTGGGAAGACATCTGTGAATTTGCAAACAACAGGGTTCTCAGCTAATGGAACTTCTTCTTTCTTCTCTCCTAGTATTGTCACTAGGAAGGCTTCGCATCCTTTCTGAACCAATCTCCTTACTTCTATTGCATTGATGAGTGAGGCGCGAGTACTAAGGTTGCCAACAAAGGAGATGGCTTTGTTCCCACTACCCAAGGTAATCTTTTTCTTAGTACAGTTGATAGTGGCATTGTGTTGGCTTAGCCAGTTCATACCCAGAATTATATCAAAGTTGGCTATGGGAAGAACTACTAGCTTAGCTTCATACCTTCTGGTTGAAATTGGAATCTGCATCTTGCAAAACTAGCGAGCTAGTAATTGGGTTCCAGAAGGTAATCCAACTTTAAGGGGATTGGCCAAGTTATACTTATGAAGATTTAATGATTTTGCCCATCCCTCAGATACAAAAGAGTGGCTAGCCCCAGTATCGAATAAGATGCTACAGAGTTTCCCATTTATACAGATGGAACCTAATCATATAACAAATAATTGACTTAACTGTGCATAGTAGGAAATGACAGTGAAGATGAGTAGGTTCAAGATATTGTACCTGACACCACATGGTTGTCTTCTGTAGCCTCAACGGGCGTGAGAGTGTACACACGTACAGGTCCAGCAGGCCGGTTGCTGAAATTGTGCCTTGAAGGTGCATTTGGGCGAGGAGCATTGGGTGCTTCACGCCTCACTACTGAAGTAGGAGAGGGGGCTGGACGGGCAGCTGTAGGCCTCTGGTACAGGTCAAAGACTTGATGGCGTTTGGTACGATCGATCACATCACCATCCACCGTTTCTGTAGCTGCACAGTCAAGGAACCCATGACCTGGCCGTCCGTAGGTATAACAGACACGACTCCATGGTAGCACCGCCCATAAGGGTGTGGTTTGGTGCAACCATTGAATGAATCTGTTGCTGGAGTCTCGGCCTAAAGTTGGTATACCATGGCTCACTTGAACTGCTGTGGCTGCAATGAAGTAGACCCTACATTCCTTCTGGATCCTTCCCTAGCCTGATCCTGTTCTACCACTTTGGCTATCTCAAGTAATTCTGAAAAATCGGTGATGCGCAAAGGAATCACTTGACTCCGGATTGAAGGTCGCAGGCCATCCTGGAATCAGAAACAACAGTCTGTCTCTGTAGGGATCAGTCTTGTAGAGAATCTTGCAAGGCGACGGAATTCAGCTTCGTATGCTGACACAGATCGATCTCCTTGCTGTAATTTTAGTAGCATTTCTCCCAAGCGATGCTTAGCAGATGGAGGAATGAATCGAGCTTGGAACACTTCAACGAACTCATCCCACATGATGTCGGCTAATGAAACTCTAGAGAATGTGGTGCTGCGGGTGGTATCCCACCAGTATTCAGCTTCGTTCTGCAGGAGGTGGGTGGTAAGGTGAACTAGGGCTGACTCCGGGCATTGGATGCTTGTTAACTTCTTCTCGACCATCTTTAACCATGAAGCTGTATCGACTGCCGAGAGGGTCCCATCAAACGTAGGAGGCCTCAGTCAGAGAAAGCTGTGGAGTATCCCTATTGTGGACTGATTATGCGGTTGGGTCTGGGGTGCTGAGGTGCTTCCCGCGGTGGTACGGTTCTAGTTTATCTGAGATACCAGCAGTCGTTCCATCCGTTCGGCTTGTTTAGCTTGGGCCTTCACGGCCTTTCTAGTCTGCTTTTGGCTAAATTCAACCTGGCGCTGGTGGGTTTCCATCATCAATTTTACAGCTTCCAATAATGCGATTACCTCATTAGAGGAGGTACTAGAGGGAACAGAAGGGGGACTTGATCCTGGGTTCATGGTTATCAACACCTGAATCAAGAACAATGCATTATTTAGAACTCAATAAACAGGAGATCAAAACATTCCATTTCCTTTATTAACCAGGTACAACACATCATTTAAAGCAGTACATAAAAAGATATCAGTAGTGAGAATACAAAGTCTATCCTATGTACTCTCTTGTGAAAGCTCGAGTAGAGTAAGCGTAGGTCAGTGTTTGGCAGCGATAGGCGTGTCGTCGCTCAAACCTCCATACTTCCTGGGCCCACCACTCCTCCGCATAATCCTGGAGGAGGATCTCAAGGATATCAAGTCGAGTATTATCTGGACACTCCAGCTCATCAAATATTTTGGTTACTCTTCGTAACCATTCTCTGGCCAGGATGGGGAAATCCAGTCCCCTGAACACTGCACCTTCCAGCATCTTCTCAAGAATGCTGGCTCCAGCTGGGGAGACTCCTTGGACTTCCCTCCCATATTTCTTTGCTAAGAACACATCGTATGCCCACCGATCCTTAAAATGGGTGAAGAGGTCATATCCTGTCATGCTTGCTTAGTATCCTAGACATCTATATCAAAGTAGTAAGGAAAAACAATTTTAGATTTAAAAGACCAAATTACGATGATACAGAAGGGAATACAAATAGCATAAAAATAAAACTAAGGCTTCTATCCAATGTATCAGGCTGTAAAGACACGACGGAAGTCTTCGTAGATGACGTCCCGCTGTAACCATCCGCGTTGATGAGTGAGGGCTCTGAGGGTGACACGCCACCAGTCTCTAGCCCTATCCTGGATGAGGCGTGTCACGAGGGCAAGCTTGACATTGTCTGTAATATCCATCGTCCCCAGTATCTCGTCTGTCAACATAAGCCATCTCTCGGCCAATGCGGGGTGATTATGTCCTCTGAAGGCGCTTTCTCGGAGCAACTAGTTCAACCTCCTGACTTCTGGATCTGTGTACGGGTTGAGTCCTTGGTAAAATTGGACAATTTCCTCCCAGCTTTTATTGAAATTTTGGAAATGCCTTTCGACCGTCATTCCAGTGTATCTAATTATGTTAACGTTTATATTTTTATTTGATACCATTGCTTGTGTATTTTGATTATCAACTTCTTATTCTGAGTGTGACGTTGTGATTCCTTAGATGTGACACTAACATATTCTGATATAGTGACTGAATTGGCAGAAGAATCATCCATTAGATAGATAAGAATGCAAATTTTTATCTGACACCTTATGAAAATCTCTGATACCAACTGTGGCGCCCCACACCCTTAATCCAACAAGGATTAGATTAAGGGTGGAGTGTCACTCTGGCTAACCCCTCACTTACCACTGGATTAGGAATAACTCCATAATCCACTTGATTAGGGAAGGATTAACACAGAATCAATCTAACAGTCACTATAAAGTACAGAGTGCGGAAGCAATAAATGATATCCAAGCATCACAATATAACATAAGTGCAAAATATAACTCAGAATATAAGTATATAAGTCCAAATGCACAGTCAAGAGTACCTATTTTATTACAACATTTAAAGTTCAAATAAAAGGAAATATAAAGGCACTCATCCTCACAATAAGTCTAAGGACTAGATATGCTCTGATCCGAGCTGCTGCTCCTCCTCTATAAATAGCTCCTCCTCAGGTACTGAATCTTCTATCTGTTCTATGCCTGCCATTATCGATTTCACAATGTAGGGCCCCAGCTAAAAAAAAGAAAATCTAGTTAGACAAATTGTCTAAGTACATTTTAGGCTAATATATTTTTATACGTTTTATAATATCACCACTTTACACAATTTTTCTAAGCAACAATATATATAAAGGAGCGACTGGCAATACAATAAAAAGGAGGAAAAGCTATAAATAATATTTATAACTTAAACAAAGGAGGCTAAGACATGCCTCAAAAGCTAGGCAAACAAGGTAAGGCATATAATATAAGTAGCTAAACATGTGCTGAAAGAAAATACTACATCCTAATACACGCTGGTGATCAAATGAAATATGCAAATTACAATAATAAATCTCAGCATGATACATATAAATGGCAACAAAATCTAACATCCTACTATATAAGCTGTATAGGTAAATAGCTGACTGAATAGACAATGCCAAAACATAGCCAAATACTACAACTGCAAATCAAACTCTGTATAATGACTGTCATATCAGAAAACTTGGCAAACTGGCCCACATATATATATATACATCTCAATCTGCAAGCATACTGAACATACTGCATGACTGAAGAGGCAGACAATACTTATGCAACATATTTTAGTTGTTTAACTTTTATTTTTATGGATAACTATTAGAAACAACTGAGGAGTCAAGCACGTCTGTAAGACTATACGGGTCCCAAGCCTAACACACTCTCCTCAATGAGAATGTTAGGCATACTGATCTCACCTTACCCCTGTCCATCAGGGAAAATGTGCACCATAATCTCCACAAATCGGACCCAAAGGCAACTGTTATCCTATTATTCTAAGTTTTCATTTTCATGTACAAAATTATCTTATATGAAATGTCCAAGGAAGTAAGCTAAAATACACAAGGAATCCGTAGCACAAAGTATCAAAATAAGCAAGAGACTCTACTAATATGGTGATACAATCTATTTTCTATTATTCATTCTAACTATTCCAAATCACACAAGTTCAGGATCACCATTTTTAAATATTTCAAGTGTAACTTAGAAATTCATCCTTATGAGTTACAAAATATCAGGACTAGCTAGGTCCTAATATACCAAATCAAAGTCGACTATGGAAGTAAATAATAAATCATTACGACCTAATTGATAATTTTAGACGTTCTAACTAAAACTAATAAACTATAAATTATGGATTTAATACCACAAGATTGAGCTTAATCACATAATCCAAAAATGATAAGACCTAAGATCTAAGTTTCATTCTAATAGTGATCTAATAGTCAAGACTAATCCTATTAAGTAATCAAACTTAATAGAACGAATCTCCTATCTTAGATCTAAGGTTAAAAGATAAAATAATCAAAAATAAGTTGAAAACTCTAGAAACTACTAAAACCAAGGATTCATTCATTGAAAAACCCCATTTTTTAATGAATGAAATCAACCCTATGATCTAGTTCTAATCTCAAGAAGGGTCCTTAAGGTGTAGTGTTAAAGACTTAGGAAAAATTCTAAAATCTGACCTAACTGTTGATTTTACTTACTTAAATGTCACTAATATAGTTATAAAGTTAGTTTTAGTGATTTAAAAGACAAACTAAAGGTTAAGATTGATTATTCTAAATTTTTGGCAAAATGACCATTTTGCCCCTAATTAAGGGTCCAAAAAGACAACTTTTGATTTAAGTGCCCAAATTGGAGTTTCTCTTTTCCATACGATTTCTTACTATCTAACTTGAGGATAGACAGTAAGTTTGTCTAATTCGGACGAGAAACGGGTCCTACAGGTTTAACTAATATTTTCGACTTAAGAGTTTTCAAGAGACTTCCACTCTAGTGAAAACCAAATTTTTATGCAGTTCACTGTAGGTTACTGTTCAAGAATTTCATAGAGTCTGAGAACATTGTATTCTGAGGTAAATTGACTAAGTTATAGACGTTTCAAGTCTGATGGGCAATTTGGTAATTTCGAGTCGGTCAACGGGTGACAAAAACTGAACTTTTCCATTTGAAGTCTAATTTTAGAAAACTCAGTTTCTATAGCTTCCCTATAATGTACTGAGTATGTTGGTAGGCAGTAGATCCAATTTGGACCTCAAATGGTCAAGTTTTGACCTAACTAAGGTTGGGGGTATTTTGGTCATTTTCTAAATTTCTAGAGCTTAGAACCTGAATGTTCTTTCAGTTTGTTGGTGACATTAAAATTCTAAACTATTTAGCATCTTGAATTTTTGAATTCAGAGTTGAATTGACCAAGTTATGGTCATTTAAATTCTAGGGGTAATTCGGTCATTTTTCACTAAAGTGAAATCTAAATTCTAGGGTTGACTTTTTATCCTGTTGCTCAAATGAGAAAACTAATATTACTGTGGTGATGGGACTGTTCTCCTAAGTATTTTAAGACCCATATTGACTATGTTCTGATAACTGGGTAAAAAGTTAAGGGGTCCGAAAGAGATCCTAAAATGCTACCTCGTTATGCGTACCCCGAAATTAATTTTTACATTACGTCATTTGATTCTATTTATTTTTTTGAGTATTTTGAGACTTATATTTGCTATGTTTGGATCATCCTACAAAAATTTATTAAACTTTTAAGATTTATTATTCAAAAATACAATTTGTATTATTTTACTATTTTTTTATTTAATTTGTATTAACCTACTATTCATTCATAAGTTTCAATTACATTATTTTATATATATTAGTAATTAACAAACTATTCTTAATTAGTTGATTTATTAACAATAATAATTAAATAATTAATTCTTAATTATAATGTTAGTACTATTATTGTCTAACTAGGATTTGGTTAAGTAATTAATATTATTAATAAATTTACTTAAATATTAAATTAATTTACTGAACTGATTTATAATATTAATTAGATTATCTTATGCTATATTTATTAGTTATTTAACTATTCTGTTGAATGTATTTAAATTAAATAATTATAATTAACTATCTAAGTATTAATTTAACATTATATTAATACTATTTAAGTTTTCTGATTTCATTGCATACTATTAATTCTAACTACTTAATTGTTCATTAACTGACTCATTAAGATCATTATTTTCTCTTTAAGACAACCTAACTAACATTTAAGTTTTATAACAGCCTAAACTAGTATATATATATATATATATTTAATACTGGCAGATTATATATATATATATATATATATATATATATATATATATAAAATACAAATTATTATAACTCTAATGATGTTTTGCAGAGAAGAGGACGGCGGCGGGACCCAGAGACAACACGTGTCGGCACTGGGTTTGCGGGGCAGAGCCGAGTGGGGGCCACTGGATGAGCGTCACGCGTTGGCTGGACGCGAAGCCCGAAAGTGGGCCCCGCTGGCGTCAGCGGGGCGGGCTGCGGGGCCCGCCTTCGACGCACGCGGGTTGCGTGCGCGAGCCGGGCTCGACCCCGCCCGCTCTGGTTGGACTCACCTTCGCTTCAGACGGCAACGGGGATCCCGCGGCTAGGGTTCGCTGGTGGGGCGGTTTCCCGGTGCTTGCAGCCTCAGGTTCGCACCTCCAATAGAGGGTCATGACGAGCCCGACCTAACCCCACCGGTGGCTTGGCCCGAAGCAAACGGTGGCCGCGACAAAACCTAACCTTAGGTGAACCTATACGAGCACTAGCCTTCGCGATACTTCCTCGATACGATGCTATTGCTTAGGAGGCATGATTCAACTTATTCGGAACATGCAATCACGAAATGGACTTTTTCGGAGGAGGGAAGTAGGGTACCTGATCGAGCGCCGGAGGAGGTGGGATAAGGACGGGAGGGGGGTTCGATCCGCGGTTCTGGGGTTGGACCGGGTCCTCAGCGCGCGTGCGTAGGGGAAGGCCGTGGCTGGAGGTGATAAGGAAGGCCGGCGGAGCTTCCTAAGAGGGTCCTCGAGCGAGGACTGGCCAGCCGCGACGACGCCCGCTCGCGTCGAGCCACGCGGCCTGCGCGCGTTGGCGGGGACGGAGGCGATGGAGGAGAAGATGGAAAGATCTGGACCGTCCGTTTGGACGGTCCGATCGAACGGAGCGGGTGGAAACGGCGCGACTAGCGGCGTGACCTAGAGTGAACGGCGCGGGGAGATTCTGGACGGCGCCGTTTGGAAAATTTAATTAATAATTATTTATTAATTATTTAATTAGTTAATTACCCATTTTATTTAAATAATTAAATCAATTTCAGAAGAAAAAACAATCCCAAGTATTCATCCCTAGCTAATTGAGGGGTGAGGAAAGCAACGGTGAGGTCGGATTTTTGATCCGACGAGTTTTTTATTTTTCCCAATTTTTAGGGTATTTAAATATTATTAAAATATTTGTCAAAATTTTGACAACTCCCGATTGACGCGAAAACTTTACCCCTAGCTAATTTGGGGGCAATAAGCGCAATGGCGCAGTCTGTTTTTCGATTGGAGGTCAAAATAAATAGATCAATTTTCGAGGTTCCTAAAATTCCCAAAATAAGGATTTGATCCGCTTGCCCTCTAATTTGGACTGGGTCTTGGTGGTTGACTCCTAATAACTTGATTAATCACTAAGGATCAAGATTAAGATTAAGATTAGTCCTAATTGACTAAGATAATAACCTGGGCTGTTATAGACATACAGTACGGAAAAGCTATACGCTAAAAAGTAAAGCACTAAAAAACAAGTAAAGTAATTTCAGTCATATTAACTGAATAAGTTAAAAAGTAAAGTCAAAGATTGTATAAAGTCATACACAATCAATAAGATTGTGTCTTATGCATTATTGAATTATTTATCTTGTTTAAGAGTTTGTTATGTGGGCACATTACAAAATAAGCGAGGGGTTGGGCACGTCTGCTCAACCATATGTAACAGGATTTCCCAAAACACGCACACTCTCCCTCTAAGACATGTGTGGTCTCCTGATAACTCTATAGTTTGCCATGGCTCAAATATGTTTATACAGACTAATCCACTTCATGAAAGCTCTATGTGTTATGACTTGAATATTTTATTTATGCACAATCTGTGAATGAATATTCAATAATTTAATCTCAATGTGATGCAACATTTAAGAATTAACAAAATAATTGTAAATTATGTGATATCATTTGTTGTTTACTTTTAATTATCTACCTTAATGATTGACACTTAGAATATAAGGTATACCAGAAGAAGACTACTAAGGGTTTTAATCTTATTTACATCAAAGAAGCATTTATAAGTCTCAAACTCATCTATTTACTTTAGCTTATTTACTAATGGATTTAAAGAGCAAAGGTCACTTGGACTAAAGCTGTTTGGACTCCCACCCCTTACCATTTTAGTTCTTTCCAAGAAGGTTCACAAAAGGTTAATATAATTAGGATCTAATTAATGAGTACACTCACTAATATTTATTCATTTTAACTCCCTAGTATTGAATTCATTGCCACTAGTAATCTAAGGAAGGAGAAGATTCTATTCTTAAAATTATATACACCTTCAAAGTTCTTCTAAGCTAGACATGCAACTTATGCATCTTAAAAAAGGGGCACTAATAGCTCTAACTCATACATATTAACTTATAGCTATTCTAAATTAAATGGTATACCTAAATCAAATCATATTCTCCATAACACTTTCTCTCTCCTAGAAGTTTAGGTCCAAACTCAAGTAAACTAGAATTAAATAATTGATAGGTTAATCTAAGTGTTTTTCTTACTATAATTCTTCCCTATGATTCAATCATGACATAGTTTAGACCAATTTAAGTTATCATAGGGTTTACAGAAGCTAAATGGGAAAAATTCCTAATTTGGATTAAGATATTAATATATTGAGCCTAAAAAAACTCAAATTTTCTATTTGATGTCCAAATGGAATAACATCAGTGAATATGAATTTCTTATAGCATAAGGATTACAATGACAAATAGTAGGATCAATTTAGAGCACTTTAGGCTTAATTGGACATTAATTGTAGCAACCATAGGTTGTTACCTATTCCAATATGAGCTCGATCACTCTTTGATTTTCATTTCATTGTATTCATCTAGTCATTAGATCTAAGCCCTGAATATTTGGAGCGATTTAGAGTTCAATCGAATATTATGATTCTTTTAATATACTAAATTAATTTTTGAAAATTAAGTTAATTAATTTGAATTCCAATAAAAATTAGACTTTGCCATTGAACCCCTCATCTCCAAATTAGCTAGCGAAGATGTTTTGAAATTTTTTGGAAGTTGTCGGATTTTCTTGAATATTTTAATATATTTTAATTATCCTAAAAATTAAAATAATTAAGTTGATCTAGAAATTAAAATTTGACTTTGTTGCTGAGTTCATCATCCTTAAATTAGCTAAGGGTAAATTTTGAGATTTTTCAAAACTCGTTTAATACTCTAATTTTTATTACAAAAAAAAAGTTTTAAGTTAGATATGCTGCAAGTGGGGCCTACCATATGCTCCAACCCATCTCCCCCTTGCAGCAATGATGACTCATTGAAGCTTATCTCTATTAGCTCCAGCCCATCCATTCTCCCTCCTTTATCTATGCTCCATTGGCCTCAGTTCTCCTCATTTTTGCTGGCAGCGAAAAGAGCTTCTTCCCCAAGCCTCAGAAGGACCATAGCTAGACTCTCCCTTTGCAAACATAGGTACCTCCCTATACCCCTCTTCCCTTTGAGTTATTCAATGTCTTAGTGCAATGGTATTTTGCATGGCATCATGTTTTTTTGTCAAGCATCAACTGAACTTGAACAAGTTTGATCGAAACTCGATTTGTCCATTAGAAAATAGTTCCAAGCAGTAAAATTTATGTATACCCGGACCTATGGCATTGTTGTTTGTGACATTAGAGTGGTCCTTTCATGTTGATTTTGGTATCGATGGAAATGTCTTGGGAATAAATTTCCATCGATATATGGAACCACACTTGCGATGCCTCGGGAGTATTTAGATGATCTAAGGGATATCGCCCGCCTCTCGTTTGTGCAAAATAACCGACGGACACTATCGCTCGCCATAGCGCTTGGCTCTCAACCAGGGGGCGTTGCAGCGCGTTAGCATGCCTTAGTATATTTTTGGGGTAATTAAAATATATTAAAATATTTGGGAAGATTAAAATAAGTACTAATTGCTTTAAATCTTACTTAGTGAAGATTTGCTTCATTTTCTAGTTAGCCTTGCTAATTTATCATGTGATATTAGACTAGTGTGAATTAAGTCTCACGAATGATAATGTGATTTTCTTATCTTAAATTCAAGCTAGTTGTCCTTTGATTTTCATTTAAAGAAAGAGACCAGCATAAATTGACTTTTATTAAATTAATAAAATATGCTTGATTATCAAATGCTCAATTCATAACAATTATTTGATTTTACCCCATGAATTGATTCTTTAAGTTAAGCTTAGGAGCTTAGTGGTTTAGCACGATTGATTTCCATTTTAATCAACTGATCGAAGTCATGAACATACATGTAATTGCATCTTAATTTGATATCGTAAATCAACTCATGTTAAAAATCTAGATATAATGATTAGAAACTTTAGACCTCATAAGGGCTATGATAGACCTTATAATCCAAGTGTTTACACCTTAAGTTAATGAAACCTTGAGGTGGGAAATGCCTTATTGATCATAAATTGAGGTAGGCCTTTAGATGAACCTCTTGAACTCTAGATAATTAAGCTTTTATCTTATTATAGTAAATACCTAATAAACTATAGATTGAGCTTAACTGTGATAGTTCACCTAATTTGAGTGACTTTTATGTCACAATCTCAGAACTTTGTTGCTTAGTGCCTCCAATAGAGAAAGGATTCATTAGTCTGATTTTTCTTGAATTTTAAATAGTTAGTATAGAAATAATAACGTTAGTGTTTATCATTTAGAGACTGTAGTGCATATTCATAAATCTATTTTGATTCAATAAGATAATGAAATTGGTTGATTCATCCTAAATAAAATTATATATTATAATCTTGTCTTAGAGGAATTTACAAGAGTATTAGGATAAATTTTCTAGTTCTATCAAATGTGTTATAAGTAGGGGATTGGACAACTTAGTTTGAGAGAATAAATTATAAGAGGATTCTATCCCTTATATTTGTGCACATTGATAAGTGCAGTTAATCAAACTAAATATTTCAAATTACCTTTCTTAGGACACTTTAAGTTATGCTTATAAGTTGGGGATTAAATAATTTAGTTTGAGATAATAAACAGTAAAAGGGTGTCATCCCCTTATCTTTGTGCGCTTTGATAAGTGTAGTTAACCAAACAAAGTGTTTCAAGTTACCTTTCTTAAAAACATACTATTTATGTATATATACTCCCAACATGTGATAACTTAGAAAGTTATAAGAACTTAGGGTTCTTTCTTGACTTTTAATTTTGGATTTTTGATAATTTATTTGAAAGCATTTGGCATGAATTGCATAAGCATAAGCATCAAGATGTATTTATGAACTACGAGATGTATTATGCATCAATTAGAGTAGGACTATGAGATGCATCAAGAATCATGAATATTCGAATTCCTTGGGGTGCATGAGGCACTGTAATAACCCAAGTTATTACCTTAGTCAATTATGACTAATCTTAGTCTGAATAATGCTTCATATGGTATATAATGCTTCATATGGTGTTATGCCGATGCTTGCCTGATAGCTGTTATTATAAGCAAACTCCACTAAGGGTATATGATATTCCCATAAACCATCGAAATCCAGAATACATATTTGCAGAAGGCTTTCAAGAACCTGACACATTCTGTTTGTCCATCAGTTTAAGGATAGAAGGTGATGCTCATAAGGTAGTTCTCAAGTATTGATGCACTGCTTGCCAAAACTTAGATGTGAATCTACTGTAACGATTAGAAACTATCGATCTTGGAATTCCATGCAGTCTAACGATTTCTTTGATGTATAGCTTCGCCAACTTCCTGAAAAGAAGAACATCGTCACTTCAATTTTTTTTTACTTTTGAGCTAAATTTTATTTTTATATTTTTTGAATTTTAAAGTTTCAAAAATTAATTACGAGAAATCTAGTAATAAAACCTTAAGCATACCTATTATTATTATTTTTAATTCAATGATACTAAAATCATGTTTTATTTTTCATAATTTTTGAATAAAAAATTTAAAAATTATTTATGAGTATTTGTTAACTAGATTGTTCTCAAACATAAGCATTATAATTAATAAAATATAATCTATCCAAAGGTAAATTTGGTTTAATTTAATTTTAAAATTATCTGGGATCTTTATTTTAGTTTTATTGAGTCACATTTAGTCATAATCAACTTAGTAATGAATAAATTGAAAGCTCTATTTGTGTAGCGCCCCGTCCCGTTACAACGCACAAAGGAGTTAAACAATTGGCAGCGGAACAGTGCGCTACTCAGGAAGGAATGCTGAACCTTTCCTAATAATACTACTAAAATAAAAGCTGCTTGACTAATCTTTAAGATAAGAGTAAAATCCTATCTTAAGTATTAGTCAATATAGTATATACATTAGATTATGAGTGGGATAGAGTAATCCAATATAAATATATATATATATATATATATATATATATATATATATATATAAGTATAAGAGAATTTCCAGTATGCTGATCACATCATAATATTAAATATAAGTAGTATTAAATACATAGTGCGAAAACTAAAGCATATATCTAGATTATTCATCACAGAATTTATGTAAAGCATTCTTCTCAGAAAAAGAAAAGAAAATATATTCAGATTTATTATAACTTCTTACTTAATGAAAATATAGAAAATAGTCTAAATACTAAGTTGAAAGTAATTACTATAGAAAATAAATGCTAGTGAAGAGTCCTCTAATGCTCTACGCACTCCTTTTGGATCTCTTGCGAAGGCTTCTGATCTGGCTCTATAAGCTGCTCTAGATCTAGCAAATTGCTGGATCCCAAAAATATCACGTGTTAGACAATGAGTCTAACACATCAAAAACTACTATAGGCATTTATAATATCTAAGGTTTAACATTTAAGCAATTTAAGCAAATCGTAGAAAGGCATTAAAAAGTTGAAAAATGTGAAACTGTATAAATCTGAAAATAAGGTAAAATGGTTGCTAAAAGACTGAGTACTAAAAACAAAAAATAATAAAAAAGCTGAAACTGAATAAAAGCTGAAATAAGACTGTGGTGAAATAAGACTGTGGTGTATGTCACTAAATAAAAGCTGAACTTCTTAGTTTGTTTAGATGCACTTATCAATGCACACAAAGATGAGAGGATGAAACCCTCTTACAATTTATTCCCTCAAACTAAGATATTTAATACCCTAATTGATACATTACTTTGAGTACATTTTAAGATAGGTAACATATATTACTTAGTTTGTTTAACTGCACTTATCAATGCGCATAAAGATAAAGGGACGAAGCCCTTTTACAGTTTATTCTCTCAAATAAAGAGGTTTAATACCTTAATTAAACATACTATACAAGTGGATGTTTGTATTAAATGGAACTGCACTTATCGATGCACACAAGGATAATGGGATGAAACTGTGGCGGCCCTGCCCCGCCGTGGTCCTGTTAACCCTTAAGTTAACATGATTACGGTGGAGGGTCACCAAATGATAAGGTCCTCACTTAGAATTGAATTAGACACATGTTCTAATCTAACTTAAATAAGGACTTTGCCATTCAACCAAAAATACTATCACTAAATGATCATACAAGAACTCAGAATGCGGAAGCAAAAAAAGTATAACATCCATCCATACAGTATAAATACAACAATACAGAATAAGTAAATAGCTGAAAAGAAAATTATTAAACCTGTATTATTACAACATTTAATAAGTTTAAGAGAACTGAAAAAGGAAACTCTCGATCTCACAAGCAAAAGAAACTAAAGCTACAGATCTTTAGGAACGGGCTCCTCCTCCAATGGTAAGCTCTCCACTGGATCTGCTGCTCCAAAAAACTCTGAGCCTACCATTATCAGTTTCATAATGGTAGGGCCCCAGCCAATAAAAGAAAAACTGGTTAGACTATTGTCTAAGCACATTTTAGGGTAAATAATTTATTATGTTAAATAGATATCACCATAAACAGAACTAAAGCAATAGGTACAAAAAATCATACAAAAAAAATAGTAATAAGTTATAAACAAACAGTTTATAACTAAGCAAATATGAAGTAATACATACCTCCTCCAAGTAACTGCAACAAAGACAGGTAAGTAAAAGACTAAACAAAACTATAAGAAAAGTACAACCTAAACATGCTTATGATCAAACAGATTATGCTAAGTGACATACAAAATTTAAATAGTGAAAAACTGAAAACACTAACATCCTAGGTGAGCATACGAAAATAGTAAGTAAAACTAGCATCCTATATAAAAACACGTGCAGGAAATCTGTAAGTAAAATAGTGCTGAAATGCAGAATATGCAAGTAAAATAGTAACTGAAAATGGAAACTGCAGTGACCATCTAAGTCACTCAAACTGAAAATATACTCAGCAAATCTTAGCCTGATGAGCTAAGAAACTCTGAACTGAACATCACTGAAAACTCTTAGCCTGATGAGCTAAGACAGAACTGAATGTAAGTGTACTTGAATTAGTATAACCATATCAGAATCCTGACTCTATAGTTAGTATGGCAAGATTCTATCCATCCTATCACTCGGACTAGGCATGGCCATAGACTGTCGGACATTAAACCCTCAAAAGGTTTCCAACCCGAACTGGTTGATCGAAGAGGTATACTAATCAAGCTACACCTTACAAATCTCTTGAGAAATGAAAACATAATGCTTCTTATGAATGTTCCAAATTAACATAAGATATTTATCAAATATCTTAAGTACATAATATATGTTCAAGGTATAAGGCTCTGAATCAAAGAATGCGAAGCATCAAAATCAAAGTGAGCAAGAAACTCTATCTAAAATACAGGTGATATCCGTTGTTATCTACTTTATTCGTTCTATCTACTCTAAGTTACATAAGTTTCAGAATCATCAATTCTTATACATTCTGTAACTTAGAATCACGAATTCTACTAGTTGAAGATAATTAGGACTGGCCAAGTCCTAATTATAACTTAATCAAAAGACGATTATTTGGTTAAAATGAATAAATCATCGACCTAATTTTGTAGTTTAATTTACCCCAAACCTCATCTTGATTAGCTAAATCAAGATGAAAAGATTAAGAATTAGACTCCAGATGATGGGGTCTAATCATTTAATCCAAATGTATAACTAAAGATCTAAGGTTTAGAACCCAAATCTCAAAGATTAAGTTAAGGCAAGTCCTAATGATAAATCAATTCATTATGATAGATCTCTATTCTTAATTTTAGGGTTTAAATATTAAATAATCATTTAATAAACTAAGAAAATCTATAAACTATAAAATTCAAGGTTTCACCTATTGAGTAACCCAATTTACTCAATAGATGAATTCTAACCTAAGATCTATTCATAATTCTAGGAATTAAAGCTCTTAATTTCTAAGAGTATCTCTCAAGATACACATCCTAACTAATGTTATAAATACCTAAGGAAAGATATAAGAATGATTAAGGAAGGAGAAACACTCACTTAAGACTTAGGAATTTTCTTTAAGGGCTAAGATTGAGATTTTAAATCAAAATCTAATTTAGGCTTGAACTTAACTAATTTCTACTATAAATCATTATATTTACTGATTTTAATGATTATACAATGATTTTAGGGCTTTAAGATGCTAAACCCTAAATTTGGGCAAAATTACAATTTTGCCTCTACTTAAGGGTTCAAAAGATCAACTTTTGATCCAGGGATTTAATTCTAAAATTTTCTCTTAGAATGTGATTCTTACTGTCTAATGTAAGATTAGACAGTAACTAAATTAATTTTGGGTGATTATTAAGCCATATGAGATCAAATTAATGAATTTAACTCATAAGGGCAAATTAGTAATTTGGCTATATGAAAGTTAAATTTTCTTTTAGATTAATGTTCTTTACTGCCTAAGCTTTCCATAGAATCTAAATTTGCTAAATACTGATAAGTATTGGCCAAGTTATGGCCAATACAAGATCTGGGGTTTAAAGGGTGATTAAGAAATTCTTAATTTATGGGTAAAAACCCTAACTTTGCCAATTAGTGTCCAAATTGAGCAAAATCAATAGCTATGGTTTACAAATAGTCCACTGATCACAATAAAATGTGTTAGGCTCAATTTGGATCTAATTTGACTAAGTTATGATCAAACACTAATCAAACTTCACAGATAGATTCTAAGTGACTCTATGAGTACTCTAAAACTTAAATCACTCAATTTGGGTTAATAGATTTGTTAAAATTCACTAATCAAGATTTAGGTTAATTAAGGGTGATTAGCAAATTTAACCGTTGGATCCTAAATATTTTTATAGATTTCTATTAATTAAGTTTTTTTGATCTAAATTGATATTTGGATTATCCAATTTGGAGCTCAATTGAACAAGTTATGGTCAATTGAAGTTCTAGGTCTAATTAGGAAAATTAGGGTTATGTTCTAAAAGTGATTAGTCAAATACTAATCCAGACAGTAAAATTAACCATATTAAAATGATCCTTAGGGTTTTGTGAGTATTTTAAGACCCATATTCAATAGGTTTGGATTAGAGGATACATAGTTATGATGATTTGAAGTTTTGTGATATTTAGTGTTCAATTTAGAGTTCCTAAATGTCACTACATTAAATTTAGCTCCAATTAGAAATTTAATAATGCCAATTTGATCCTTATAATTTTCTGATTCTAATGATATAAAATTTTGATATGTTTGGATTTATATTTTCCAAATTATGAGGGTTTAAATATTTAGAATTAGTTACATTAACTAATTAATCTGATTTAAATCTAAATTATATTATAATTATATAAATCTATTACAGCAAACGGCGGCAATTTCGTGTCTCGAAGAAACCACGTGGCACTCAGCGATTCGCTGAGGACACGCGTGGCGGGACCCATCCTGCTTTAATTGATGCTGACCGTGGATGGTGGGGTCCACCTCAAGCCGAAGTCGCCACGCATGCGACTCACCCGTGCTTCTTCATCGTCGCGACGGCAAAAAAAAAAAAAAAAATTTACGGCATGCATCTAATCAACAGGTAGAGCTTCACATCGCACGATTCACATGCCGGACGGAAGTACATACCTCACCAATCTACTGAACCTAAAATCCAAGCCATAACTTCGTTCTAACACCGGGTAACAGGAAGCCCTAGCGACTAGGGTTACGCCAACGGCGCAGCAAATTGACAGAGGAAGATAATAATATTGTCTCGAATTTGAACACAAAAATTGAAATAGAATGAATATGAATACATTACAATGATATATTGAAGATAGGTTTAAAAAAAATCGACGAGAGTCGCGGTACCTGCTCTATTTTTGATGAGGAGGAGACGCAAAATATTTCAACGATCCAAGAGTACTTCGATTTCCAGCCTCCCAGATCGAAGTGAATGCAAGACTTAAATGAAGATCGAAATTGAGAGTAGAAACTTTTTCAATCGGTGGATGATACCTGTCGCCGAGTAGGAAGTGCCGCGCGTCCATTCCCTGCGCCACGCGCCCTAACGCTCGATAGGGACGACACGAGAGCCGCCCGATTCTAAATCGGATGGTTCGAAATGATGCCGTCTATTTAGACGGCCGAACTCAACGGCACGCAAGAAGGTTACGACAGCCATTAATGGGTTTTAATTAATTAATTAATTATTTATTTTTCTTTGATTTTTCCTAATTAAATTAATCAATTAAATGTGTTTCAAAAATTTCCAATAAATCACTCCTAATTAATTGAGGGGTGAGGAGCGAAATGGCGCAATCATATTTTTGATCCGATGAATATTTAATTATTTGATTTTTCAGGTATTTAAATATTATTAAAATATTCGACGAAAATCCAACGACTTCCAAATGCCTCCAAAATTTCACCCCTAGCTAATTTGGGTGTTCTGAACGCAATGGTGAAGTCGGATTTTTAATCTGAGGTTTAGATAAAAAGTCAATTTTATAGGTTTTGAGATTTTCTAGAATTTCTGATTTGACTCAGTTGACTTCTGAGTTGACCTAAGTTTTAGAGATGAGTTCTAAATTACTTAATTAGTGACTTAGAACCTTAATTAAGACTTAGATTAGTCTTAATTGAGCCAAGTAACAACTTGGGTTATTACAGAAACCCTCTTATAATCTTATTTAAGACAAATCAACCACTTTCATGTCCTAATGAATTGAATTAGTCATATGAACATGCACTAAAATTTTCATATGATAATACTAATATTATCATTTCTAAACTGACTAGTTTAATAACCAAGAATTTTGACAAGCTAGATGAATCCTTTTCTCCATTTGAGGTTCTAAACAAGGCTCACAAGGAATGCGAAGAGTCACTCAATTAATGGGGATTTTACCATAATATATTCCATTCTAGATTTTTATAGATTTACTAATCGCAAGGATATGAGTTCAATTTATCTAAGATTAGATGATTCATTTAGGATTTTTACCTCAAAATAATCAACAAGATTTTTCATACCTCAAAATTATTCCTATTTAAGGGTTATTTGCCATATTTCCTGAGACTCCGGCGCTATAGCGCGCTACGGTGCCATAATTCCTGAGACGCAAGTGCTGCGGAGGGCTGTATCCCTCCTGGCAAAGAGCCAGGCGTTACGGCGCGCTGCAGCGCTCGACATTGATTTTGCCTGGACGTAAACGAATCATGTCCTCTTTTTCACTCAAATACTCTCAATTTATGACATCTCACGTGCGGTACATATACCGATGGATAGATATTTCTAAGATCTTTCCATTCCATTGATATCAAATTTGTTATGAAAAGTTTATTCTAATGCTGTAATTAATGATGCTAAAGGTTCAGGTATACAAAAATCATACTTGTAGAAACAATTTTTTTAAAGAATAAAATGAGCTTTGATCGGACTCGTTCGAGTCCGATTGAGGCTCAACAATCAAACAAGGCTTCATTCAGTAGTTAATCAAAATATCATTTCATAAATGCATTGATTAAATCAATGGAAAGGGTAGCACATGGAGGATGCAAGAAATGAGTACAAGGAAAGTTACAATAAATGAGTACCTATTTGTAAAGGAGATGTCCCAACTAAGTTTTCTTCAAGAGCTGAAGAGGAAGGAGCTTCTTCTTCTTCTACTATTAGCAAAGGAGGGAAGAGGACTGAGGTTCAGGAGAAAAAAACTTTAACTATTAGCCAAATGAAAGGAGGAGGGCTGAGGAAGCTGTCATTAAGGAGGAAGAGAAGTATGGGCTGCGACAGGGGATGGCGGGGTAGCATTTATGGAGCAGCATGCCCTCTCCTATCAACAGCATGGGGAGGAAGCTTCCTTGCGTAGAAAGTGGGGAAGAAGGTGCAGAAAAAGGAGGAGAAGGCGTGAGGAAAATGGAGGAAATGAAGAATTAAGGAATTAATTAAATAATTTTCTAGTTTTTAATTAATTCATTTCCCTAATTAAAATTAGATGATTAAACGGGCTCCGAAAATTCACCACTAGCTAATTTGGGAGTGAAAAGCGCAATGGTGAAGTCGGATTTCAATTTTGACGATTGCTTAATTATGTTTTTCTTGGGGTATTTAAATACATTAAAATATCTACGAAAATCTGACGACTTCTAAACACTTACAAAACATCACCCTTAGCTAATTTGGGAGTGATGAGAGCAATAGCGAAGCTAGATTTTAATTTTATGGTCAATTTAATTATCTCAATTTTCTAATTAATTAATATATTATTAAAATAATTCAAATATTCAATTGAGCTCTGAATTGCTTCAAATTTTCGGTGATTGATTCTAATGACTAAATAAAACTAATTGAATGATAAT
The DNA here is from genome assembly GCA_016760335.1 of Gastrodia elata. NCBI lineage: Eukaryota > Viridiplantae > Streptophyta > Magnoliopsida > Asparagales > Orchidaceae > Gastrodia > Gastrodia elata. Next base: position 8,328,696 of record CM028682.1, on the reverse strand, counting down.
TATGAAGCGATTGAGCTAAATAACAATCAAAGTTTGTTTCAAATTGTCCTCTAGAAAGAGGGAAAAAGAGCTTTCCATGCATGAAATTGAGGGAATAATGGAATAGAGGCGGGGTTGCGAAATGCAAAATATGATAATTGGTAATATAAAATGACTAAGGGCTTTTAGGCATGATGAAATATGAGATATATGAGTGCAAATTAATATCATTACAGTATAATCAAATTATAGTGTAATGAAATCATTCAAGATTGTGATATTTTGAATAGATTACAGAGGTCAGATTATTATTAGAATAATTATTTTTTTTTAATTTAGGTTTCTTTAACAAAAAGAATAGGGTTCGTTTGATTGTTCAATCGATCGAAAGGAATAGTTCAATTTGTTGCCGGAGACGGAGGTTTCACAGATGGACGATTCTATCGCAGGAATCAAGCGTTCGTTCGAATCGAAAGTTCGATTTGACGATTCGTTCAATCGAACTATTCATTCGATCAAATCGTTTGTTTAATAGAACGATCGAACAAATGATTTGACGGCTTCTCCGCTGTCTCCGCTGAAACAGGCGTAGCTGCATACAGCTTGTGCGTCTATTAAAGGCTGCATACTTTCGATTTTTTTTCTGAGAAATACCTAATCGTGAGAGGGAACCATGGCGTTTATCGCCCTTCTATTCGTCGTCCTAATCTCAACAGCAGCTATTCTTGCCTTCAATTTCTTCATGAAAAAGAAGCAGCTGAAGAAGAAGAAGACCAGACTCGCTCCGGGCCCCAGTCAAATCCCCATCATCGGAAGCATGCACCATCTGTTGGGCCGCGGAATTGCCCACCGCGCTTTCCGCTATCTTTCGAGCATCCACGGCCCCGTCATGCGCCTGAAACACGGAGAAACGCACATTCTTGTCATCTCCTCTGCTGAAGCAGCTGAAGAGATCCTGAAGAACCAGGACATAAACTTCGCCTCGCGTCCCGTCAGCCCTTCCGTCGAAGCCGTCTTCTACGGAGGCAACGACATCGCATTCAGCCCCTACGGTGAATACTGGCGCCAAATACGCAGGGTCTGCGCGGTGGAACTATTCAGCGTGAAGCGAGTCCGCTCTGTCCGCGCCATAAGAGAGCAGGAGGTCTCCCGCCTCCTCAGTTCTATCGCTGCTGCTGCTTCGGTCGGCGCGGCGTTCAACTTAAGCAGAGGAGTCGCCAGTCTCACCAACAGCATTATCGCTGTGACGAGCATTGGAGCCCAGTGCGAGAACCAAGAGATGTTCCTATCCGCAACAGACGAAGCTCTTGCGTTGCTCCAGAGTTCATCTCTTGCAGATCTGTTTCCTTCTCTTCCCAATTTCATCAATCGCATCGCTGGCTTTCGACGGAAGCACGAAAGATGCCGGAAGAAGCTGGATGCAATCATGGAGAACATTATGCGAGGGCACATCGAGAAGAGGGCGAGGGCTCAAAAAACCTCCAACGTGGAGGAGGACATTATGGATATTCTTCTTAGAATCCAGAGGGACGGTGGACTTCAATCCCCACTCTCAAACGATCATATTAAGGCTGCCATTCTCGTGTGCACGAAATCAGTAAATACTTTCCTGCTGCTTTCCATTTTGTAGGCTAATTGCTGTTTGTTTCTTAAATAGGGGATCCTCATAGCCGGAAGTGAGACCACGGCGACCACATTGGAGTGGACGATGTCGGAGCTCATTCTCAGTCCTCGCGTCATGGAGAAGGCGCAGAGGGAGGTTCGAGAGGCGTTTGGCAGCAGCATGGCAAAACTAATCGCAGACGAGGAATTGATGGCCAATAGACTCGGATATTTGCAGCTAGTGATTAAAGAGACGCTGAGGCTGCATCCTCCGGTGCCGTTGCTGCTTCCGAGGGAAAACCGTGAGGAATGCGAGGTGACGGGATATCATGTACCTGCAAGAACGACGTTGATGGTGAATGTGTGGGCGATAGGGAGGGATCCCAAGTATTGGGCTGAGCCGGAGCTATTTTGGCCTGAGAGATTTTTGGAAAATTATATCAATATGAACGGGACTCATTATGAGTTGTTACCATTTGGTGCTGGGAGAAGAATTTGCCCGGCAGTGAATTTTGGATTGGCAACTGTCGGATTGGCTCTTGCTCATTTGTTGTATTACTTTGACTGGAAGAGTCAAATAATGAATGGGCCCAAGTTCGATATGAGTGAAGCTGCTGGAATTACCACGAGAAGGAAGACGCCCCTTTGCTTGTTGGCCACCCCTTATGTTCCGCTCCCTCGTGCTTAATAATAATATAAAATATTTTACCACAAAGTTTTTCCTTTTTTAAGTTCTTTAGATTTTTGATGATTCCCTTCCAATAATATTTGAATATTATTTTAATATAAGTTTTAAAAATTATATTTGTATTATTTTTATATAAATAAATAAATAGTAATGAAATAATATTCAAATCTTATTATATAAATTTTTTGAGTACCATATCAACAAATATAAATAATATTCCTCTTTAAATTATTCAAATTCAATAACAAGTGTTACTGTAGCACTTAATACTAAATTAGTGAAACACAACTAATTATTAAGTACTACATAGAGTTACTGATCTTTAAAGGGGACTCACCGTGAAGCGGACAAAGTCCGGGTCGGGCTGGGTCGACCTGAGCCCGACCCGATTGCATTCGGGTCCGTAAGCTCAAGTGGGGGCCACATCGCCACGTGGCACCCTCCGGGTGCGACACGTGTTGCGCGGGCCCACTGCCAGGGTTCACAACTCTTCGGCTTCTGCTGTGGGGCCCGCAATGCTACGTGGCAACCTTCGGGCGCGCCACGTGTCTCGTGGGGCCCACTGCTAGAAACTCGCGACTCTTCGGCTTCGACTGTGGGGTTTGCAGCGCCACGTGGCACCCTCCAGGCGTGACAAGTGGCAGTCGCGAGCACCCAATCAGGCTCTGTCACGTGTCGCTGGGGGACCGCTGCCAGTCGTATGTCAGGCGTGGGACCCGCCACGGCTTCTGTGGCCAACCACGGCGTGCCACGTAGCAGCCGTGGGCCACTGTCATGTTAGTTAATTAATTAGATTCTATTAGTAATAATTAATTAGTTGTTAATTATAGTTAGAGTTATTTTATTAGGTTAATTAATTATAATTAGTGGTTAATTAATTTGAAACATTGAACAAATAATTAATTAAATAATTATGAATATTAAAATATTAATTAAGTAATTAGGCAATTATTAATTAATTAATTTGTATGATTAAGAATTAATTAAACTCAAATAATAACATTAATAATTAATTTAAAATAATTAAATAATAGATTAATTATTAATTAATTAATAATTAATTAATTATAGATTAATAATTATTAATTAATTAATAAATAAATACAGAAAAATATATTTTTAATTTTAGAAATGAACAATAAATTAATACAAATTGAATAAATGAATAGTAAATAATGCAAATTATATTTTTGAATAATAATTAAATTAATTAAAATTAAATAAAACTTAAAAGTTTAATATCTTTTGTAGGATGATCCAAACATAGTCAATATAGATCTTATTTTACTCAGAAAAATAAAAGGAATCAAATGACGTAATGCAAAAATTAGTTTTGGGATACGTATAATGTAATGACATTTTATGACCTATCAAACCCTCATAACTTTTAATATAGTTGTCCAAATATATGCAATATGAGTCTTCAAATACTCATGAGAATGGCCCCATCACTTTGGTAGTATTAGTTTTTTCATTTGGATATCAGGATAAAAAGTCAACCCTTGATCCCATAGTTGACTTTAGGAAAAATGACTAAAATACCCCTAGAATTCAATGACCATAATTTGGTCAATTCAACTCTAAATTTAGAAATTCAAAGTGCTAATAGCTTAGAATTTCAATGTCATCAATAAACTGAAATAATAATTAGGATCTGAACCCTATAAAATTAGAAAATGACCAAAATACTTCTAATCTTAGTTAGGTCATAACTTGACCATTTGAGGTCCAAATTGGGTTCACTCCCTATCAACATGCTCAGTATATTTTAGGAAAGCTATAAAAACTAAGTTTGCTGAAATTGGACTTCATACGGAAAAGTTCAATTTTTGTCACCCGTTGATCGACCAAAATTACCAAATTGCCCTTAGGAATTAAAATAGCCATAACTTAGTCATCCGACCTCAAAATGCAGTGTTCTTGGAATCTATCGAATCCTTAAACAATAACCAATAGTAAACTGCATAAAAATTTAGGTTCCATTAGGTGTAAAATACCAGTTTGCCATTTTTGTCAAAAACTTTAGTTTGGACCTATATGACCCGTTTCTTGTCCAAATGGGGCGTACTTATTGTCTATCTTTAAGTTAAATAGTAAAGAATCATTTGAACAGTAAGAAACTTCAATTTAGATCCTTAAATCAAAAGTTGACTTTTTAAACCTTTAAGTAGAGACAAAATAGTCTTTTTGACCCAGATTTAGGTTAAGTGTCCTTAACCGTTAGTTAGTCTTTTAAATCACTAAAATTAATATTAGAACTATATTAGAGTCAATTAAGTAAGTAAATCAACTGTTAGGTCAAATTTGTAAAATTTCTAAAAATATCTCTAAGTCCTTTCTTTAGGATCATTACACATTACACTAGGACCATTCTTGAGACTAGAACTAAATCATAGGTTAGATTTCATTCATTAGGTAAATGGATTACTCAAATGATGAAACCTTGGTTTTAATAGTTTCTAGATTCTTGCACTTTAATTTTAATTATTTTGTCTTTCAACCTGATTCATAATAGGAGATTCATCCTTATTGACGCTAAGATCCTTTGATATTCAGTGGGCTAGATTATCTATTTTCTGTATGGCAGTTACTACACGGATGTTTATATATAGTATTGATGTTTTGTATATAGTATTTTCATTCAGTCAGCTATTCCTGTGTTCTGCTTATATATATTTCATGATGTTAAATGTATTGCTGCTATTTATATATATCATTATTGAGTTTTATTTATTTAACTTGCATAATTCTTATGATCATCAACATATTTAGGATATAGTATTTTTCTTTCAGTACTTATTCAGTTACTTATACTTATATGCCCTGCCTTATTTAGCTTACATTAGAGGCATATCTTAGCCTTCTTTTTGCTTAAGTTATAAATATTGTTTATAGTTTTTTTTTTCTCTACCTTGTTATGCTAGCTACTCCCCTATTTGACATAGGTGTTGCTTATAATATGTAAAATGGTGATATTACAAAACACATAAAATATATCAGCTTAAAATGTACTTAGATAATTATTTAACATAAGATTTTCTCTTTTTTGGCTAGGGCCCTACATTGTGAAACCGACAATGGTAAATCCATATCAGGTAGAAGATTAGGTGTCAAAGGAGGTGCCTTATTCAGAGGAGGAAACTTTAGAAGGAGCTGCTTTGTTTTCTTATAAGTGAGGATGAGAATATTTATTTGCTTTAATTACTTAAACTTTAATGCGATGTAATAATATAGGTACTCATGACTTATGTTTTGGATTACTATGCTATTTGTTCTAAGTTGTATTTCATGCTATTTATATTGTGATGCATGGATGTTTCTTATTTAAATCACTTTCGAAATCTGTATGAATTCTTATAGAGTGACTGATTATTTGATTCTGTGCTTACTCCTTCTCTTATTAGGTGGATTGTAGATTTCATTCTAATCCAATAATAAGTGAAGAGTTAGTCAGAGTGAAACGCCACCCCTTAGCTTAATCTTGTGGATTAAGGGGTGGGCGCCACAAAAATCTAGAATCTAATAAAACTAAGGATTCACTCATTTAATAACTCTGTTATTCAATGAATGAAATCTAACATATAATCTAGTCCTAGTTTTAGGAATAGTCCTAATGTGAAGTGAAAGATCTTAAGGAAAAGACTTAGTAAAATTTTGGGGATTTAACTAATTTGATTGAAATGCTGATTTTATTCACTTAAGAGGTTCTAATACAGTTCTAATAATGATTTTAGTGATTTAGAAGATAATCTAGGAGTTAAAGACGACTAACCTAAATTTTGGGTAAAATGATTATTTTGCCTCTACTTTAGGGTCTAGAAAGCTACTTTTTGAATTTGGGCTTCAAATGAGAAATTCTGACTGCCAAATGATTCATAACTGTCTAGCATGAAGATAAACAGTAAGTACCCTTAATTTGGTTAAGAAATGGATCATATAGGTCCAAACTAAGGATTTTGACCTAAGGGGCAATTTTATAATTTGCACTTATTAAATATAGATTCTTATGCAGTTTACTGAAGGTTGTTGTTTAAGGATTCCATAGAGTCTAAGAACACTAAATTCTAAGGTCTGATAGCTAAGTTATGAAGATTTTAATTTTTCAAGGGCAATTCGGTAAATTCTAACAGTCAATAGGGACAAAAGCCGAACTTTTTTGTTTGAGGTCCAAATTCAGCAAACTCAATTTCTATAGCTTTCATATAGTATAGTGAGTACTATAACTAAAAGTAGATCTAATTTGAACTTTAATTGATCAAGTTATAACCTAACTAGGATTATGTGTATTTTGGTCATTTCTGAGTGAGGGTTCTAATCACCCTATTATTATAATCACCCTCACTCAGAATATATATTCTGTCAGAACTTTAATCACCCTATTATTCTGACAGAATATATATATATATGTCTATAATTGTAACTATATATACTAACAATATATATATATATATATATATATATATATATATGCTAATTTAATTTTAACAGAGCTTATAATTATATATAATTATAAGTTATTATTTTGCTTTTGCAGGAAAAAGGACGGCGGCGGGACCCGCCACAAGCCACGTGGCAACCTCGGGTTTGCGGAGCAAAGCCGCGTGGGGCCCACAGGACTCGTGGCAAAGCTGAAAAGGATCCCGCGCTCACGGGCAGGGCCCGCTGCCTCAATCAGAGGGAATAGCTGCGGGCCCCACGACACGTCCAAGCCGACGCTCGGGACACGCGTTTGCGTCCGAATGGAGGAGGAGCACATGCAGGGTCCGCATGCCTGCGCACGCAACCCGACCCGCGAAGGGACCGTGAACCGAGACTAACTCGGGCTGACACTTGTCGGGCCTTCTTCCCCGCTGAGGGGCCGAGGGAGGAAGGCTAGGGCAGGAATTTTGAGGACCCTCCCAGCGGTGGCGAAGGCTGGCCCACACGGCGTTGGAAAGGTCTCTGAGAGGTCTTTCGAATGTCAGGCGGGACAACGCCGGTGGTGAACTAGGAGGGCGACGAGGGTCAGCCCTAGGTCAGGCTTACGGGCGGCCGATCCTCTAAAGGTTTGTACTGTTTGAGGATCGACAAAATCAAACGATCGAGCAATAAGGGTATGAAATAAGATAACATAAATCTAATGCAAAACAAGGGAGATCGAGCGAGTACCTGATTAACGGCTTGCAGATCTAGGGTTCACACGGGAGGGTTCTAGTGAGCTCTTCGCGATCGACCGGATCAACAGTGAACATTGGTTCACAGAGCTAGGGCTTAAGGAGTCTCGGGTGGACCTACTAAGGGTCCGGAGGCGCGGGGTTGTCCAGGAATTGTGGCGAGGAACCGCATGGAGACTACGGAGGTCTCGAGGATGAAGTGCCCCAGCCGTTCGATTGAATCGATCGAATTACTCAGATCCATGCGTTCGATCAAACGACGGGCTTACGGTGTACGCGGACTTGGGACAGCGCGGCGACTAAGACTGACGATGCCATTGGAAATTTAATTAAAATATTAATAATATATTTAATTTAATTAACTTAAATCTTAATTTCATTAATTAAGACTAATTAATTTAATGACTCCCAAAAATTCTCAAATATTCACTCCAAGCTAATTGAGGGGTGAGGAATGCAATGATGAGATCAGATTTTTGATTCGATGAGTATTTTAATTTCCCAATTTTTGGGGTATTTAAATATTATTAAAATATCTGTCAAAATTTTGATGACTCCCGATTGACACGAAAATATCAATCATAGCTAATTTGGGGGTAATGAGCGCAATGACAAAGTCTGATTTTTTATTTAAGGTCAATTTAGATAGGTCAAATTTTAGGGTTTCTGGATTTCTAAAAATTGGGATTTGGTATATTTGACTCCTGATTTAGATTAGGTCTTAGTGGATGACTCATAATGACTTGATTAATATTTAGGATCAAGATTAAAACTGAGATTAATTCTAATTGACTATGGTAATAACTTAGGTTATTACACCAGGCCACCAGAATGATTTCTTTAAATCTGGATACATCTTCGAACTACTAGTATGTACTTGATAACCAAAATTGTGGCCTTCAACTAAAATCTCTTACTGCATAGATTTGGGAATCCATAGGCGATCTCCTTGATATACTATATTTCCTCACAGCTGCAGGTCGAATCGATGACCACTTTCGATTTCCATTTTAAACTTCAGATAGTCTTTATCCTTTGTTTGGAAGATGGAGACATCGCGGTGAAAGTTCAACGACACTTATAGATATCAGTTCGCTTAGCATAGCACAATGCAATGGCCTGATATCAAGCTTTCTAAATTCTTATACTAATGAACTTGACGTTATTTTTGAAGAAAGTGTAGCATGACGATTGAGCGCATCAGCCATAACATTTACTTTTCTTGGATGATACTAATACTCAAATTATAATTGCTTATTAATTCGAGCCATCTTCACTGATGGCAATTAAGCTCATGTTGGGTGAAGATATACTTTAAACTTTGATGATCTGTAAATATGGAACATTGGACGCCAGACAGATAATGACGTCAAATTTTCAAGGCGAAAACTACCGCGACTAGATTAGCGGGAGCACCGCTGTCGCGCGACCTAGGCTCCACAGCGGATCCCAACCGTTTAATTGGTTTATAGGATATATTTTTAATTTCAAATTGTTGGAAACCCTAGAATGCAATTAGACCAATTTAATTTAAATTAAATTATAATCTAAATGATCTCCAAATTTTACTAATCTTTCATCCCTAGCTAATTTGGGAGTGAGAAATTCAAAAATGCAATTAGATTTTAATTATGAGATCAAAATATTAAGTCTAGCTTAGGACATCTAGATAAATCAAAAGACTAAATTGACTTAGAGAGATCTAAATGACCTCAAATTTTCAGGATTAGCTTATTCTAAATGCAATGGGATTAAAATAAATACTTAATTAAACTGGTAATTGAGTAAGGTAATAACATAGGGTTGTTACATATTTAGACCTTCAATCTAAAATCCGACTTAATTTTTGAGTTCATTGCGACAAATTAGTTAAGGGCAAAATTTTGGTATTTTTTGGATCTCATTTAGGTATAGTAATTTAGCTAGCACTAATATCTTTAAATAATAATAATTGTAATTAATTATTATGTTAATTAATATTAATTATCATTTAGTTAGGATCTGTGTTTCCATATACGTCGCCTAATCATTCATCAAGGGTCGATTAGACGGCGGGTGTTTTTTCTTGTAGCCCAGGGAGTGATTTGACCATTGGATCGAGACTCTGATCCAGCAACCCATATTCCATCCACTGAAATTTGATTGGATAATCGAACGACTGAGGAGCAATAGAGCACCGTGCTCTATCTCCCGCTCCAGTTGAGTCACGCTCGTTCAGAGTCTCTGACAGCCACTCAGGAGAGCCACCTCCCCGCCCCTTCGCCGCATATTATGCTTGCCAGATAACTCCATTGATTCATTTTCTTCAAGTTCTGGGGTGCAGAACCCAAACTTGGTGCTCTCAACTTCTCAGCCTGACTTTAGGAGCTGGCAAAGACTCTGCTCGATGAAACTTGCCTAGCCCCATTTCCCACCAATTACATTTTAATTCTCTATTCTTGCATTTTGTTTTTCCATTTGGCCGATTATAATATCATATATTGTTTCCAATTACGCTCTATACAACTTGCCTGACCCTAACAAGCTCGTGCATGTACAAAATTGTATAGTGCCTGAACATCGTTCGAGCTCAACTCCATTCCCACTAGCTCTCGTCATAGTATTTGGTTTATATGGGATGGCCAGGAGCTCAAGAGTCGATTTAGCCCGGTCAGAAGTGGTGCAGTTTACTATGGGCGTCACAATTCGACCCCACAATAAACCCTAACCATAATTTCTTACCTAGTTCAATATGCATCGATAGGAACCATTTGAGTTAGGGCTTTATATGTCCACGTGTAGGCTTCACCAATAAATTCATGCTAATATATATTAGTCTTGCTGATTTAGGCTGTGCGAGTGGGATTTGTGATGCCCTAATTTTCACCTGTGGTTCTTTCGTTGGGAAGATGAACAATGACGGACATGTCGGCTCCGACCCAAGCGGCCCTGTTTTTGGGCCTGCCTGCACACATGAGTTGTTCTTGTGCGGGCTGTGGTCTGGGTCTGTGCGTCATGGATGTTGCGTGTGCGTATGGATTAATTAGCAAATTAATTAAATATTAAGTAATAAATTCAATTTAAATTCACGTAATAACTCTTTAAATATTAGTTCAAATATATTGAAATTATATATCAAAGTGATCAAAAAAATATGAAGAATTTTTAGGTGATATTAGTTTTTTAGTTTGAATGATATTTTCACTAATGATATTTTTATCCTAATTAATTAAGGTTTGTGGCTAATTAGGATGAGTACAAGGAGACACCTCACTTCCTTACCAAAGGAAAGGAAGAAGGGAAAAAGAAAAGCGCCTTCCTTAGCAAGACCAACTTCTGAACTTGTCATAGTGTCCTAAGTAGCTAGAGCATTTCTAGTTCTCCAAGAACACAAAAAACTTGATTGACTTTCTCTATTTGACTAACGTCTAACTAGATCTTACCCAATATATGTTTGTCAACTCATAATTATATAGATATGCTTCAGAGCCTCGTCTACCGGGTGATCTCACTCTAACTCCCAACTCCTTACTCTTTTCACTCCTATGTTTGGTAGTTTATGGAGCTTTGAACTGCTCGTTCTCACACTTACTTCCTTCTTTTCTACTCACTCCAATATGAGGGTTAGTACGAGTTGGTAGAAGAAGAAACTAACTCATAACTAATTTGAATGAACTTGCTTTATTATTGTTCTAGCTACACGATCTCCTTCTTCAATCGACTGACGTCTCCCTCTTTTCCTGGAGCAGCTAATTTAGATTTATAAGTTAGATAGAAAAAATTTCTGACCTGCTGCCTTCTAATAATATAACACATAAATAGAAAGAAAAGAGCTTTTGAAATCAACCAAATTGATGATTATTTGAGTGTCAACTACAGTCTTCTGAGCTTCGGACTCGCTTGCCTAATCAATTAGAATTCATTTTGTGAAGGCCCACTTAAGTAGTAATAAGTGAAACTCTTAAACATCGAGGTGCCTTTTCAGATAACTGTGGAGTTCCTGATAAGAACTCCAAAGTTAAGCATGCTCATGTGGGAGCACTCCCAGGATGGGTGACCTACTGGGAAGTTATCTTCTAAGGACAAAACTGTGAGGCCTTTCATGCCAAAGCGGACAATACCTTGGTGCTTAAGAGTTTGGGCTGTTACACACTTGAACTTCACTATCCAACAAATTAAATTCACTTATAGTCTAATAAAGTCACCTTTTGTTCTTTGCCTCCAATAGCCTGAAACTAATTCAACAATAGCCATTCTTCTGGAAAGAGTTAGAAGAGGACCGGAGGGAATAACATCAATTATTCTGCCTTTCTCGTACATCCTCTGTTGTCATCAACTTTTTTTAGTGCATGCTGCGACAATAGATAGTAAGGCGGGTGGCCTATTGTAGCGCCCCACCCCGTCGCCGTGCGCAAAAGATTGTGTAACAACCCAGGTTGTTACCTTAGTCAATTAGGACTAATCTGAGTCTTAAGACTAATCTTAAGTGCTAATTATGTCAAATAGAGTCAACCTCTAAGACCTAGTCCAAATCAGGAGTCAAATGGATCAAATCGTGATTTCTAGAAAATTCAGAAACCCTAGAATTTGACCTATTTAAATTAACCTCCGATCGAAAAACGGACTTCGCCATTGCGCTCATTGACCCCAAATTAGATAGGGGTAAAGTTTCCATGTCAATTGGAAGTCGTCGAAATTTTGACGAATATTTTAATAATATTTAATGCCTTCAAATTTGGGAAATTAAAATACTCGTCGGATCGAAATTCCGACCTCGCCGTTGCGTTCCTCACCTCTCAATTAGCCAAGGGTGAGTATTTGCAATTTTTGAGAAATCATCAAGTTAATTAATTTCAACTAATAAAATTAGGATTTAAATTGATTAAATTAAATATTTAATTAACTAAAATCCAATGGCTGCGCAGTCAGATCCAATAGCCGCACCGTCCGAATTAGAGAAATGTCGTCCGCCCGCCGTTTGATCGAACGAGCCAATCTGGGCCGTTCCATCGGTTCGATCGAACGGCTTGGGGGCCGTCTTCCTTGGCATCTCCGTCGAGCGCCACGCGGCACCTCCGCCGCATACCCCGGCCAATCGGCATGCCTCCCCACCTCGCCACGTCCGCCCAGCAAGCCTTAAGGCTGTACCCATGCTTGGAGGCAGTTTTGAGTCTCGGACGTCTACCTTCCGCGCGAACCCCAAACTCCAATCGATTGGCAACCATCCACTTCAGGTACGCGCCTAACCCTCTGATCTTCTTCCATTCGAGCCAATCATTATTCGTCCGCTTATTTCATTGCTTAGATTAGGATATAGTAGATCCTAATCGATCCATCGAGGGATCGATCGATCGAATTCTGGGATCGAGCGACAGTACATACCGTTAAAACCCATTCGCCGAGTCGTAGGACTAGGTTTCGCATTTGCGTTCGAACCAGTTCATCTCCGGTCGTGGTCAGACCACCATACGAAAGGTCTTGACGAGACCTTTTGTGGCGCCCCACACCCTTAATCCAACAAGGATTAGGTTAAGGGTGGAGTGTCACTCTAGCTAACCCCTCACTTACCATTGGATTAGGATAGACTCCACAATCCACCTGATTAGGGAAGGATTAACACAGCATCAATCTAACAGTCACTATAATGTACAGAGTGCGGAAGCAATAAATAACATCCAGGCATCATAATGTAATATAAGTGCAAAATATAACTCAGAATATAAGTATATAAGTCCAAATGCACAGTCAAGAGTACCTATTTTATTACAACATTTAAAATTCAAATAAAAGAAAATATAAAGGCACTCATCCTCATAATAAGTCTAAGGACTAGATATGCTCTGATCCGAGCTGCTGCTCCTCCTCAGGTACTAGATCTTCTACCTGTTCTATGCCTGCCATTGTCAGTTTCACAATGTAGGGCCCCAGCCAAAAAAAGAAAATCTGGTTAGACAATTTGTCTAAGTACATTTTAGGATAATACATTTTTATATGTTTTATAATATCACCACTTTACACAATTTTTCCTAAGCAACTATATATAAAAGAGCGACTGGCAATACAATAAGAAAGAGAGAAAGCTATAATAACTTTTATAACTTAAGCAAGAAGGAGGCTAAGACATGCCTCAAAAGCAAAGTAAATAAAACAGGGCATATAATATAAGTAATTAAACATATGCTGAAAGAAAATGCTACATCCTAATACATGCTGGTGATCAAATGAAATATGCAAATTATAATAATAAATCTCAGCAGTGATATATATAAATAGCAATAAAATCTAACATCCTACTGTATAATAGCTGTACAAAAAAATAGCTGACTAAATAAATAATGCCAAAAACATAGCTAAATACTAAAACTGCACATTAAACTCTGTATACTGACTGCCATATCAGAAAACTTGGCCAAATTGGCCCATATATAAACATCTCAATCTGCAACCATACTGAACATACTGTATGACTGAAGAGGCAGACAATACATATGCAACATATTTTAGTTATTTTACTTTTGTTTCTATGGACAACTATTAGAAACAACTGAGGAGTCAAGCACGTCTGCAAGACTATACGGGTCCCGAGCCTAACGCACTCTCCTCAATGAGAATGTTAGGCATCCTGATCTCACCTTACCCCTGTCCATCGGGGCAAATGTGCACCATAATCACTATAAACCGACCCAAAGGCAACTGTTATCCTATTATTCTAAATTTTCATTTTCATGCATGAAATTATCTTATATGAAATGTCCAAGGAAGTAAGCTCAAATATACAAGGAATGCGTAGCACAAAGTTTCAAGATAAGCAAGGGACTCTACTAATATGGTGATACCATTTGTTTTATATTATTCATTCTAACTATTCCAAATTACACAAGCTCAGGATCATCATTTTCCCACATTTTAAGTGTAACTTAGAAATTCGTCCTTACAAGTTACAAAATATCAGGACTAGCTAGGTCCTAATATACCAAATCAAAGTTGACTATAGAAGTTAAATAATGAATCATTACGACCTAATTGACAATTTTTAGACATTCTAACTAAAACTAATAAATTATATATTATGGATTAAACACCATGAGATTGGGCTTAATCACATAATCCAAAAGGGACAAGACCTAAGATCTAAGCTGCATTCTAATAGTGATCTAATAATCAAGGTCAATCCTATTAAGTAATCAAACTTAATAGGATGAATCTCCTATCTTAGATCTAAGGTTAAAAGATAAAATAATCCAAATTAGTTAAAAATTCTAGAAACTAATAAAACCAAGGATTCATTCATTGAAAAACCCTATTTTTCAATGAATGAAATCAACCATATGATCTAGTCCTAGTCTCAGGAAGGGTCCTTAAGGTGTAGTGTTAAGGACTTAGGAAAATTCTGAAATTTGACCTAACTATTGATTTTACCTTAAATGTCACTAATATGTTTATAATGTTAGTTTTAGTATTTTAAAAGACTAATTAAAGGCTAAGGATGTCTATTCTAAATTTTTGGCAAAATGATTATTTTGCCCCTACTTAAGGGTCCGAAAAGTCAACTTTTGATTTAAGTGCCCAAATTGGAGTTTCTTTTTTCCATATGTTTTCTTATTGTCTAACTTGAGGATAGACAGTAGGTTTGTCCAATTTGGACGAGAAACGGGTCCTACAGGTTCAAACTAATGTTTTTGACTTAAGGGCATTTAAATGATTTTCACTCTACTAAAAACAAAGTTTTTATACAGTTTATTGTAGATTACTACTCAAGGATTCCATAGAGTCTGAGAACACTGTATTCTGAGGTCAATTGACTAAGTTATGGACTCTTTAAGTTCGAAGGATAATTTGGTAAATTTGAGTCGGTCAACGGGTGACAAAAACTGAACTTCTCCGTTTGAAGTCCAATTTTAGCAAACTCAGTTTTTATAGCTTCCCTATAATGTACTAAGTATGTTGGTAGGGAGTAGACTCAATTTGGACCTCAAATGGTCAAGTTATGACCTAACTAAAGTTGGGAGTATTTTGGTCATTTTCTAAATTTATAGGGTTCAGAACCTAAATATTATTTCAGTGTATTGGTGACATTAAAATTCTAGACTAGTTAGCATCTTGAATTTTTACATTCAGAGTTGAATTGACCAAGTTATGGTCATTTGAATGCTAGGGGTAAATCAGTCATTTTTCACTAAAGTCAACTCTAAATCTTAGGGTTGACTTTTCATCCTGTTATCCAAATGGGAAAACTAATACTACTGCGGTGATGGGGCCACTCTCCTGAGCATTTTAAGACCCATATTGACTATGTTCTGATAACTGGGTCTACAGTTATGGGGTCCTAAAGAGGTCCTAAAATGCTACTTCGTTATGCGTACCCCAAAACTAAATTCTGCATTACGCCATTTGGTTCCTTACATTTTTCTGAGTATTTTAAGACTTATATTGACTATATTTGGATCATCCTACAGAAAGTTATTAAACTTCTAAGTTTTACTATTCAAACATACAATTTGTATTAATTTACTATTTACTTATTCAAATTGTATTAATTCACTATTCATTCCTAAAGTTCAAATTAAATTTACTGTATTTACTAATAATCTGCATTTAATTAATTATTAATTAGACTGTTATTTAATTAAAATTTATTTCCTTACTTATTTAATTAAGTTTAATATTAATTAATTATATTCAATTATTATTTTTCTGTTTATTAAGATTATGGTTCAATTAATTTACTACTTTATTGAATTATTATTATCACTGTTTATTAGTACTAGTACTAATTAAGTATCTATTAATTAATCATTTACCTGTATATTTATTCTAATGTTTATTTAATTAACACTAATTAATTTATTCTTATGATTAACTAATTATTGTTGTTACTATGTAATAATCCTAATTATATTAATTGAACCTAATTAACTGTACTGATAGTTATATATATATATATATATATATATATATATAGTCTAAAGTTGTTTTCTAAATAATTCATTATATTTATAAATTCTATTACTAGTATATATTTGTATAATTAGTATTATATAAGTACTGAATATCTATATATATATATATATATATATATATATGTTATAAACATTTTTTTTTTTTTTTTTTTTGCCTATTGTATATACTTACATATGTACACTTAAGTATATCTATCATAATATTTCTGTATGCCTTCATCTATCCTAAAGTTGTACATACCATTACATACGGATGCATATAACTTTGTGTTTATATTAATAAGTACTCATTATTATTATAATTATGCGCGCACACACACACACACACACACACATATATATATATATATATATATATATATATATATATATATATATATATATATATATATATATTAATATTACTGTTTCCTGCAGGATTTGACCGACGGTGGGCCCCACTGCCACGTGTCAGCCTACAGGCACCCGAGGGAGTGGGAGTGGGCCCCACGGACTGGCAGCCGCAGCCCACGTGGCAGCGCTGAGAGGGCAGCGGGCGGGACCCGCAGCTGCAGCTGAAGGGATGCGTGGCCCTGACGCGGTCGGACCCGAGCCGAGCGGGTCGGGCCTGGCTTGACCCGACCCAGACCGCGTCCTTTAGCCTTCCGCGATGCAGCCGGGGACGACAACCTAGGGCACCCGATTCGGCGGCCCTCCCGGCGATGCCAGGACCCGGTCGAGTGCTGCCGGGTAGAGCTTGCCGAGCTCTACCCTTCGAGGGGGGGTAACCGGCGGTGGGGGCGAACTGACGGACATGCAACCCTAACCCTAGGCCCAGTACTACGAGACGCGACTTGCGTTCGCTCGATCACCCACGGTTTGGAGGCGACGCAACAATCATGGAAGATAAAGCAAGAATCGAAGCAACCTATCGAAGGGTAAAGGAGGGGAGGGGGTACCTGCACTGTCGGCGAGGCGAGGTTAGGGTTGCAGAGATGCGTTCGAGTCTTCCTGGCGCACGCTAGTTCGACCTCAGCGAACATGCCGAGGCTTGGGGAGTTTAATGACGGCCGACGGAGAGCTCGAGGGTGGAGGGGACGCGCGTCGGCAGGCGAGCGGGCCGCGGCGAGCGCCGCGTGTCGTCGCTCGACACGCGGGCGACGAGGTCGAGGGGAACGAGGCGTACGGGCCCTCCGATTGCCGAATCCGACGGTCAGGATCGACCGTTGGACCTTGACGGCGCGCCTTCATTTAGGGCAGACGGCGTCTGCTTCTTGACGGCGCGGCGAAAATAAAAATTAATTAATATAAATATTAAATAATTTCAATTATTATTTTAACTTGCTAATTTAATTGATTCTAGATAATTAATTGATTTCTCAAAAATTATCAAATACTCACCCCTAGCTAATTGAGGGGTGAGAAATGCAACGGCGAGGTCGGATTTTTGATCTGATGAGTATTTTGATTCCTCGATTTGCGGGTAATAAATATTATTAAAATATTCGTCGAATTTTCGACTACTTCCGATTGACACGAAAACTTCAGACATAGCTAATTTTGGTCAATGAGCACAATGGCGACGTCCGTTTTTCAATCTGAGGTCTTTTTGAATAGGTCAACTTTTAGGATTTCTGAATTTTTCAAAAATCAGGATTCGTCCATTTGACTCCTAATTTGGACTATGTCAAAGAGGTTGACTCCAATTGAACTAATTAGCACTTATGATAAGCCTTAAGACTAAGATTAATCATAAGTGACTAAGGTAATAACCTGGGTTGTTACACCTTTCCAACGACATGCGGGCCGGGGCTTGGCGTCGCCGGCCGGGCCTCCAAACGTCGTGCCCTGGCACGACACCCTCGGATCGTCGTGGGAGGAGGATGCCAATCGGGCCGGGTCGGGCAGACCCGGGCCAGCCCGTGGGCGCACGCACCGCGCGCGTGGGGCTTAGCGCCCGGGGTGGGGGGCCCGCTTCTGCGCGGCCTGCGTCGGCGGACGCGCGCCCGTGGGGCCCACGCGCAGGCCTGCGGCCTGTCTGCGCCTGCCGCGTGTTATTGTGGGGCCCACTGCGTCTCCGGCCGCCAATCAGTGCGCGCCATGTGGCAGATGGCGGGACCCGCCGCCATTAAACCTGCAGGTTAATAATTAGAAGGAATTTATATAATATATATATATATATATATTATACATTATAAATATATACATATGTAATTATTTATATATACATAGGTATTAACAGAATAATTACATTAGCTTAATTATAATTAGTAAATTAATTTATTAAGTAGCATCATATGTAATTAGTAGATAATATTTAATTAAAGTAATTAAGGTAACAAGATTAATATTAATTGTATGTTAAGATTCACTCTAAGTAGATAGCCTAATTAATTAAATGATCATTAGGTTAGTTTAATTTAATAAAATTAAATAAATAATTAGTCATTTAATTGAGTTAATAAAACAGTAAATATATATACAAATACTTTAGGATAATTATATGTATATATGATTCTATATATATATATATATATATATATATAGCAAAATAGAAAATAATTATATAAGAATAATTATGCAAATTGATAGTAGTTAATTAAATTAATCTTTCTGTTAAAGAAACTTAAACCAGTAGGAAGAAATTAATTAATTAAATAATTATTAATGATTAATTTAAATTAAGTAGTATTATAATTAAATTAATACAATGACAACTTAATTAATAATCAATATTAATTAATTTTTAATTAATTAACTATTAAATACATTAAAATAAAATCTGAATTTTAGGAATACACAGTAAATAATACAATTTGTATTTTTGAATAGTAAAACTTAAAAGTTTAATAACTTTTTGTAGGATGATCCAAACATAGCCAATATAGGTCTCAAAATACTCAGAAAAATAAATAGAATTAAATGACATAATATAAAAATTAATTTCAGGATACACATAACGATGTAACATTTTAAGACCTCTTTAGGACCCAGAAACTTTTGACATAGTTGACAAAACATAGTCAATATGGGTCTTAAAATGCTCAGGAAAGCGGCCCCATCATTGTAGTAATATTAGTTTTCCCATTTGGGCATCAGGATCAAAAGTCAACCCTAGAATTCCTAGTTGACTTTAGGGAAAATTTACCAAAATACTCATATAATTCAAATAACCATAACTCTGTCAAATCAACTCCAAATTCAAAAATTCAAGATGCTAACTAGTTCAGAATTTCGATGTCATCAATAAATTGAAATAATATTTAGGCTCTGAACCCTAGAAATTTAGAAAATGACCAAATTACCCCTAGCCTCATTTTAGTCATAACTTGACCATTTGAAGTTCAAATTGGGCGTATCTGCTGTCTATCTTCAAGTTAGACAGTAAGAAATCAGTTGGAATAAAGAAAATTTAATTCTGGCCCTTAAGCAAAAGTTGACTTTTAGACCCTTAAAGTAGAGGCAAAATAGTCATTTTGCCCTAAGATTGGACTAAGTATTCTTAACCTTTAATTTGCATTCCAAAATATTAAAACCAATGTTATAATCATATTAGTAACATTTAAGTGAGTGAAATCAGTCTTTAGGTCAAATATGTGAAATCCCTAAATATCCTTCTAAGTCTCTTAGGATCTTAACACTACACCTTAAGGACCCTTCTTGAGACTAGGACTAGATCATATGTTAGAGTTCATTCATTGGATAAATGGGTTACTCAATGGGTGAAACCTTAGCTTTGTTAGTTTTTAGACTTTTCTTTTATTTTACAATTTGTTTTGATTATTTTGTCTTTTAACTTTAGCCTTATGATAGGAGATTCATCCTATTAAGTTTGATTTGCTTAAAAGGATTTACCTTAATTAGTAGATCACTATTAGAATGAAACCTAAAACTTAGCTCTTATCCTTTTTAGATTATGTGATTAAACCTAAATCTCGTAGTGTTTAATACATAATCTATAAGTTTAGAAGATCTTGATCAGATCTTAGATAGAACGCCTAAATTCACAAAAACTAGGATGTATGATTTATTGCTTCAACTCGTAGTCGTCTATCTGATTGAACTAGATTAGAACATGATTAGTTCTAATCCTTTTTAACTTATAAGGTCGAGTTTCCAAGTTACACTTGATAGTAGGAAAATAGTGATCCTGAACTTGTGTAACTTGGAATAGTTAGAATGGTTAAGTAGAAAATAAAAGATATCACCATGTCTAGTAAAGTCCCTTGCTTACTTTGATGATTGTTGCTACGTATTCCTTGATTTTTGTGCCATATTTACTTGAGTATATCATACAAGACATTTGATATATAAATAAAATATTATGAAAATATGGAGACTCCTTACATTTCTTATGAAAATATTAAAGTGATTAATGAAAAGATAATGGTTATATGTGTTTGAGCTGCCTCTCAATTGTGTCTTGATTGCCTAGTCATCTTATGACACTAGGGGAAGGACTTTGCTTTGTTGTGTGCTTATTGCCTAGTCTCCTTGATGACACTAGGGGTACACTGTTGGTGCCTTAGCCGTACTGGTGCTAAGATCCTTCGATTATACCGTTGGTGCATTCATCATGCTAGTGCTAAGATCCTTTGGCTTTTCTGGTGGGCTAGATTAGCTCTTTTATGTATGGCAAATTATACACAGATATTTATATTTATGCAGTTTGATGTTTTTGTTACCTTTCAGTATTTTTATTTAGCCAGCTATTTCCTTGTTCTGCTTATATATATATTTTAGGATGTTAAAACTTTGCTGCTATTATAGGTATCACTGTTAAGTTATGTTATTTTAATTTGCATATATCTCTTGATCACCAGCATGTTTAGGATGTAGTATTTCTTTTCCAGTACTTGTTTAGTTATTTCTATTCATATGCCTTACCTTATTTAGCTTATATTTAAGGCATGTCTTAGCCTCTCTTTTTGCTTAAGTTATAAATGATTATTTATAGTTTTTTCCTTCCTTATTGTATTGCTTGTTGCTCCCTTATATAATTATTGCTTAGAAATTGTGAAATGGTGATATTACAAAATACATAAAAACTTATCAGCCTAAAATGTACTTAGACAATTGTCTAACACAAGATTTTTCTTTTTTTGGGCTGGGGCCCTATATTATGAAACCGACAATGTCAAGTTTAGAGCAGGCTGGGGTTGTAGTACTTGAAGAGGAGCTTTATTTGGAGGAGGAGCAACAACTTGCACCCGAGGACATCTAGCCATTTACTTTTCCTGTGAGAATGAGTGTATTTTATCTCCTATTTCGATTAAACATTAAATGTTGTAATAATATAGGTACTCGTGACTGTGTATTTGGATTTTATGCTTATATTCTGAGATGTATTTCTTTATATTTATGTTGTGAAGCTTGGATGTTTCTTATTGTAAATCGCTTCCGCACTCTATAATGAATTCTTATTAAGTGACTAAATGTTTGATTCTATGCTTACTCTTTCCCTTATTATGTGGATTATGGATTTCATCCTAATCCAATAATAAGAGAAGGGTTAGCTAGAGTGACACACCACCCCTTAGCTTAATCTTATGGATTAAGGGGTGGGGCGCCACAGATAGGTATAATCAAATTGGTGGCGGAGCAGCACGCCACTCAGGAAGGAATATCCCGTCTCCCCGAATAGTTGAAACAAAACCCCTCTGAAGGGCTGCTGACTCAATCTCAAGGAGGGTTGAGAGCTAATACTTAAGATAAGAGTAGTATCCTTATCCTAAGTATTAGACCAATACATACATTGGATTTGAAATACACATAAGGAATCCAATGCATGATAAGATATCAACATTTCCAATATACTGATCACATCATAATACTAAGTATAAGTAGTATATAACAGAGTATGGAAGCTAAGCATACATCCAAAAATATTCATCACAGAAGTTGTATGAAAACATTCATCTCAGAAAAGGAAAGAAAATACATCCGGAATTATTACAATATTTTACTGAAACAGACATAAAAGCTAGTACTGAACTGAACTAAGCGAAAGGTAAAGCTGAAGAAGAGTCCACTAGTGCTCCACTGGCTCCTCCCAAATCTTCTGGGTGTCCTCCTGACCTGGCTCAATATACTGCTCAAGATCTAACAAATTGTCGGATCCCAAAAGTACCTCATATTAGACAATAAGTCTAATACATCGAGACTAATCTAAACAATTCTAGTTATTCATTTAACATTTACATAACGTAATTAAATCTTTAGTAATACTATAAAGATAGCTAAAAGTATAAAATTGTATAAAAATGTACAAATTGAAGCAAAGTAAAGTAAAACTGAACTGTAAATTGAATACTGAAGGTTGAATAAAATAGTAATGGATTTGAAAACTGAGTATTAATTTATAAAACTATACTGTATATCATTGAAATTGTGCATCTGAATATGCCACAATACTGTATGCTACTGATATGCAACTAAAATATCACTAAACTGCTATGAGTAGTACAATCCAATATATACATACATCCAGTTGGAAATATCATTTACTGTGATGCTAGTACATCCTGAAATTCCCCAGTTAATATATGCAATATTTCGTAACTCATAAATCATCACTAATACTCATATATTATTCTTATACTCACACATTGTGCTTATGCTCATGCTCATGCTCATGCTCATGCTTCTAAACTACATGAGGTAAATCCAAAAAAAATCCAGAAAATACTTTGAAATTCGATAATAAATTCAATATCTATGTTGTGTAAAATCCTGCTAAAAGAATTCTGACTCTTAGGTTATAGTTTGATAATTGGTTAAAGTTGATAGTTTACTTAAAATCATTAGTTGGAAAGGTTGTATACACATGGTTGTATATTTCCAAGAGATGTGGATTTAACCCTTAGCTTGTTTAAAACTGCACTTATCGAAGCGCACTACGATAGGAGGCAGAACCCGGTCACAGTTTATATATCAAGCTAAGCCGTTAAATGACCAATTACAAGCATACTTAGTGGTCTACACAAAGTGACTTAAGATACTTAGTTTATTTAAATTGCACTTATCAAAGCGTACTACGATAGGAGGCAGAACCCGGTCGCAGTTTACATCTCAAACTAAGGATCTTGTTCACTAATTGTAACACTCTTAGTCTTAGAAGATTTACTCTAATGGGACTATATTCGTCTAATCCCTCGGGATAGCACCTAGTCATAAGTCAACATTAGAGTGAATTAAACAATCCTGAATATTACTGAAATAATCCAGTACTATGGGTATACTCTACTACACTAACTAATAACATGGGTTCAAACAATTCTATTTAGTCAACAAGGATTTATCAAGACTATTAATTTTCTATGCTAAATAGGTAAGACCTATACAAGGCTCCAAGAAGAGGGTGATTAAGGATCACTAAATATGGGTTCTACCACAAGAAAATGTGTCATTCTAATATCTTAAGAGATTCCTACCATAAGGGGATAAGATCAACTTCTAGGGTTAAGGGATCATCTAAGCTTCTACCTTAATGAATTATACAAAATTCCTTTATCTCAATGTATATTTAAATTTAAGTCTTTAAAATATTTCAGAGGCCATATGCTTAGATACTTAAGATCTCATACCATTAATTCTAAGGCTAACATATTAGGTTCCATTTAATAGGTTTAGAGTGATCAGATTAGATGATTAAGTCATATGATCATATCCTATTTTAAGATTATGGGATTTAAATTAAGGATGTTATTAGAGTCAGATCAATTATTAAATTAATTTAGTTCTATTAACTTTTTATGCTAGTAGTCTTATTCAGGAGAAAATCAATGATCTAAAATTTAGATTCAGATTAATCAATCACATAGATTTATTAATAACCTTAACATGTCTAATTCAAATGTTTAAGATTAATACCAAATCAGATGCATTATTAGAATAATGTCAATTTCCTTATCTTGTAATCAAGTCAATTTAATTAAGGATTTAAGAGTTTGGATCTTAATCAACTATATTAGGATTTGACCCCTTACTCATGCCCAATTAAGATCAAATATTTATTTATAAATCAAATATCAAATCAGTGAATTTGGGACATATTATTGGTGGTAATCTTAGACCTAGATCAAGTCTTAATAGCTTGATCAAAGTCTTAAGACTTCTTAAGTTAATTATGATGATTAAGTTCTCTATTTTTTATTTATTCAATTTATACATCCTAAATTTGCATACATTATTTCAATACATCTCCCTTACTGTTATGAATTATATTAATAAAAAAATTTTAGAAACCAAAAAGTAATTAGTGTTAATCAAATTATAAATCAATCCAAAAGGATTAGCACATAACTACAAATATAACCATAAAAAATTCATACAATTTGGCTCATAAATTCTATCTGATCATACAATTAATCAGAGATAAAGTTTGCTAAAATCCAATGATTATAAACCATAATTTTTACTAATCATAGTTTAATAAGATTAAGGCATAAATTAAAATACAGAGATCAAGAAAATAAATCACTAAGCACATTTATTCTACTCTACATAAGGAAACTAATGGTACCATAATCATACAATTTGGATAAGAAATGAGTTTTATGGGTCAAAACTAAGATTTTGGATCTAAGGGGTATTTTAATAAATTACACCTAATGAAATCTAAACTTGTATGCAGTTTACTATTAGTTGCTATTCAAGGATTCTATAGAATCTAAGAACACTAAATTCTAAAGTCTAATGAATTAGTTATAGCAATTTCAATTTTCAAGGGCAATTTGATAATTTTCTAAGCTAAGAGGGGTCAAAAAGCTAACTCTTTTATTTGATGTCCAAATTCAGCAAACTTAGTGGCTATAGCTTTCTTATATCACACTGAGTACTTTAACTGGGAGTAGACCCAAATTGGACTTCAATTGGTCAAGTTATAACCTAATTAAGATTAGGGATATTTTGGTCATTTTCTAATTTTTTTAGGGTTCAGAACCTAAATATTATTTTAAATTATTGTTGGTATTGAATTTCTAAGCTATCTAACACTTTAAATTTTTAAATTTGGAGTAAAAATGACTAAGATATGGTCAAATAAATTTTTTGGACGCTGCGGCGCGCTGTAGCGCCCGACGGTGATTTCACCCGTGCGAACATCATGAAGGGTCGCATTCAAGCTTAAATACTCTCAATCCAGAGCATTCTATGAGCGGTGCCATATATCAATGGAAAGTTTTTTCCGATACCTTTCTATTGATACCAAAATTGACACGAACAAATTATTCTAGCTATATGAACAATGGTGATAAAGGCAGGGGTATGCAGAATGGACGAAAAACAGAGCATGAGATATATGACTTTCAAGAACTATAATGACTTCCATACTTAATCATGGATGTCTAAATATGCGAATAAGCATATAGAGAAATGAAATGACCAAGGAAGAAGAACAAATGGGTATAAGGAGAGTAAACAAAATGGTACCTTAGCCTTTGGGAGAGGAATAAGAAACCTTTATTTTCCTCAAGACCTTTGAGGGAGGGAAGCTTCTTCGTCACCACCAAGCTCAACAATGGGGGAAATAGAGAGGAAGCTTTTAGCTTGGAAGCAAATAAAATATGGAGGGCTGAGGTTTCTCTTTAAAGAAGAAGAATGAAGGGGAAGGCCATGAGCTAGGAAGTTATGAGGTAAGGGGAGGGGGATGGCCTTAGCCATCAAGCATTGCAATTAAAAAGGGGGAGGAGAGGGATGACCTCAGCTTTCAATGTGCAATAGGGAGGTGAGGGGTCAGCCGAATGAAGGGGGATGACCAGCTGAAATTTAAGAGAGATGAGGAAAGAGAAAAAATAAATTAAGAAATAATTAATTATTATTCATAATTTTTAATTTAATAAAAATTCAGATTAGATAAACGTATTTCGAAAAATCCCAAAACTTCACCTTTAGCTAATTGGGGGTGAGAAATTCAACGGTGAAGCTGAAATTCGATTCCGGAAATTATTTAATTATTCCATTTTCCAGTGCGTTTAATTATATTAAAATATTCGCGAAAATTCGACGACTTCCAAACGCGTCCAAAACATCACTCCTAGCTAATTTGGGGGTGACGATCGCAACGGTGAAGTCGGATTTCGATTTCGAGGTCAAAATAAATACCTCAATTTTCTAATTAATTAAATATTAAAATAATCCAAATATTGGATTTAGCTCTGAATCGCGCCAAATTTTTAGGGATTTATTCTAATAGCTAGATGAAATTAACAGAATGATAATTAAGATATGATTAAGCTTAAATTAAGCTGAGTAACAACCTTGAGTTGTTACACCTATCCCCTATAATCTCTCATTTATAGAAAGCTAGAAGCACGTTGTTTCATGCTGATCTAATGTGAAATGCTTAGGCAGTAGCTATAACTCGACCACATCACAATAACACCATAAACCACAAGCATCAAAATATATGAATTTTTACATGGAAAATCCAATGACGGGAAAAATCACAGAGCCACACCACACAAAAATTTCTACTATAAAACAAGATGATTACAGAGTTATAGGGAGTTTCACCTTCACAAGAATAAGAAGAATCAACTGCATATACAGCCTCCTGATCGACTTCTTCTTCTTCGAAGAACAATAGCTCTCACTCTAGGGTGAAGGAGAAGAGCAGCACCCATAACCTAAAAGGTTGATTTTTCCTTTTCAAGCCTTTGGAAACATTCCATAATGTTCCCTTATATATCCAATCTCGAACAACGAGGTGCCAAGGCGTACTACGGCGCCCTTAAGTTTGAATCGCGGGGTTCCAGAGCCCTACATCGCACTACGTCTGATGGCCCTAAGCAGCAAATTATGCAGGGTGCGCCGTGGGCACTGCAGCGCTGAACATCCCCTGACTTGTCCCGGAATACCCCGATACCTCCTGGGAGCCCACCAGAGCTCCATTGGCACCTCCATAATGATTTAAATGATCTCCACCTCCCAAATTATATTTCCTTATTTGATAATTGATTAGGAATCCAATCCAAATCCTTTCAATTAAATCTAAAGCTTTTGTCATCATAACCTGCACAATTAGAACCTAGCTATCTACTAGTTGATCCATTCTTCTAATGATTTAAGACCTAACTTAAATGAATCTCACTCCAACTCCATATCCCTCATGACCTATCCTCCTAAATATCCAAAAAATAACACTTCCTAATATTGCCATAAATGCTCTTTCTCCTTACATTCTCATCGAAAATCAGTCAATGCAAATTAAAGGCTCAAGATACTCTCTCATAGGGTTTTGAGATCCTAACAAGCTAACCAATATTATAATATTCAAAAGCAAAATAAAATTAGGCTCCCAAAATTCAAATTCTACATTGGTCATCCAATCTAAACAAAACCAGTGAATTCAGCTTCCCTGTAGCATAATAAGTAAAATGACAATAAGTAGGATTGATTTATTAGCCAAATTTTTTTACTCATGCACACACGCAAGTCTACCACAGCCACTGCACGCCCACTGTTCTTCTACGTGCACCACCCGAATGCAGTGTCGTGCGGGTCGGGGCCGACCCGCCCGGCACTGTACATCCCTCCGACGGAAGATTCACAGCTCAGTGATTAAGGCATCATCATACTCCCCGCAAAGTACTTTTTGACTCGCACCCTCCACACATCAAAATGAAACTCTCACCTAGACCTTCCATACGCCCCTAAGAATTCTAAGCGAGCCTAACCTAATACCTCTAATGCAAAATGAATTTTCCATACCCTTAGGGTTTACTATGGATGGAGATTGCTCCCCCACAGGATACCTCACGGGTCTAATGTGTTCCCAGTACATTCATGGGGTCGTGGCCAACTCGGTGAACCCTAGGTCGTGGCCTGGGCACCTCTAGTTCTCCATAAGGCCACTCTGCCCGAGTACTATACATCATTGTATAGTCTCAGGTCATTTGCAGATCATTTGGGCTCGTCCAAGCACAATTGATAGATGTCATCGATACAATGGTGAAAGCAATTAAGGAATGAAATCATACATCACAATTCGGAGCTAAATCGTTAGGGAAATAGGAGTACCTCACATTCACCGTCTGTCAGCTCTATCGGATCCATTTACTCGCACAAGGTGACCCCTAGCTTTGGCAACACCAGTGCTTGTTGCTCATTTTTATATTTTATTTTATTGCATACCAATATACTGTTGAAAAGATGTATCATTTAATATTTGAGGTACTTAGGTTACACTAATATGCTAGGTCCGGATACAAGCAACTTTAAAAAGTAAGAGGGAGAGGGACATAAGGGGTCGCTATCAAACAAAGAGGCGTCTTCCTTCCGACCGTAATTCCAACATTTTCACTCATATCCAACTTGGGTCCATTCTCTGTTTCACTCTCCCAATCAAAATAATATAACAAATGAGCAAGAGCCAACTCCACAGTTGCCAATCCAAAATTCATTGCCGGGCAAATTCTCCTCCCAGCACCGAACGGTAACATCTCATAATGAGCCCCCTTCATATCAATATTATTTTCCAAAAATCTCTCTGGCCGAAATACTTCTGGTTCATCCCAGTACTTGGGATCCCTCCCTATCGCCCACACGTTCACCAGCACCGTCGTTCTTGCAGGTACATGATATCCCATCACCTCGCATCCCTCACTGTTTTCCCTTGGCAGCAGCAATGGGGCCGGAGGGTGCAGCCGCAGCGTCTCTTTAATCACTAGATGCAAGTAGCTGATTCTTTGGGCTATCAAATCTTCGTCTGCAATTAGCTTGGCCATGCCGCAGCCAAACACCTCTCGAACCTCCCTCTGTGCTTTCTCCATGACGCGAGGACTGAGAATCAGCTCTGACATCACCCATTCCAATGTGGTCCCCGTACTCTCACTTCCGGCCATCAGAATCCCCTATATAACAAACAAACAACGCATTGATTAGCCTACTGAATGGAATGCAGGATAGTGCTCATTAAGGTTACTGATTTAGTGCGCACGAGAGTGGTAGCCTTAATATGATCGTTAGAGAGGGGGGCCTGAAGCCCGCCGTCCCTCTGGATTCTAAGAAGAATATCCATAATATCTTCCTGCTCGTTGACGGATTTTTGTGCCCTCTTCCTCTTCTCGATGTGCCCTCGCATAATGTTCTCCATGATTGTGTCCAGCTTCTTCCTGCATCTTTCATGCTTCCGTCGAATGCCGGTGATGCGATTGATGAAATTGGGCAGGGAAGGGAACAGATCTGCAACGAATAAACCCAGGAGCAACGCACTAGCTTCATCTATAGCCGAAAAGAACATCTCTTGGTCCTCGCACCGGCCCCCAATAGTCGTGATTGCGATAATACTGTTGCCGAGGCTGGAGACTCCGCTGCTTATGTTGATCTTAGAGCCGGCAGGAGCTACAGCGATGGATCTGAGGAGGCGGGAGACCTCCTGCTCTCTTATGGCACGGACCGAGCGAACTCGCTTCAAGCTGAAAAGCTCCATCACGCAGATCCTGCGCATTTGGCGCCAGTATTCGCCGTAGGGGCTGAATGCAATGTCGTTGCCTCCGTAGAAGACGGCCTCAGAGGAAGGGCTGATGGGGCGCGAGGCGAAGTTTATGTCCTGGTTCTTCAGGATCTCTTCAGCTGCTTCAGCAGATGAGATGACAAGAATTGTGCGTTTCTCCGTGTTTCAGGCGCATGACGGGGCCGTGGATGCTCGAAAGGTCGCGCAAAGCTCGGTGGGCATTTCCGCGGCCCAACAGATGGTGGATGCTTCCGATGATGGGGATTTGACTGGGGCCTGGAGCGAGTCTCGTCTTCTTCTTCTTCTTCTTCTTTAGCTGCTTCTTTTTCATGAAGAAATTGAAGACAAGAATAGCTGCTGTTGAGATTAGGGCGATGACTGGAAGGCCGATAAACGCCATGATTGCCTCTCACGATTAATTATTTCTCAGTAAAAATCAAAAGTATGCAGCCTTTAATATACGCACAAGCTGGCTTATCTCTTAGTGTTTATTATTATTATTACTTTTCTTAAGAATATGATCATAATATCATCCGAATCTATTTTTCTTTCAACCCAAAGACTATAAAATAACAAACCTTAATCTCTATAATGTATTCTGTGAAAACTGGAGACACTAACTCGAGATTCAAATAAACAATTAGTAGTTATGGTGTGGTTGAATCAGCCCACGAGATGTTTGCGGAGTTTTGTTGGGTTGGGTTTCGACATAAGGCATTGCTGGACGTTATTAGACCGGCAGCAAGCTAAATGCCCAGGCGCGCCCTAGAGCATGCCACAAGTGGCCCAACGCCTGAGAAGATTAATTCTGAGGCTCAAGTGAGATGGATTGCAAATATAAAATCAGCAAAATAATTACTTACAACTAATCATAAGCTTACGAGACCAATCCCACCTTACTCAGTAAGAAAAATAATAGAACCCTAAGATAAAATATTCTTTTTTTCTGGTATTGGAACCATAATCTAAAAATCTATCACAAATTCTATTGATATGCTTAGTTACAATTAATAGGATGTCAACAGCCATAAACTAATGTAAAAGTAATGCCAAATAGAAAATTTAAGCAATTGAAGATGAGTGTTTTATGAGCATAGCCAATTATTCAAGCAATAATTATATCAATAAGAGGATAGCAACATTCATCTTTTACCTTAAATTGCCTAACTGGAAGATCCAAATTGTAATGACCCGATGTTGGATTAAGTAACTTAATCCAACATTATGTGTTAATATAATACTTAATATTGGATTATTAATAATAACTCAAAATCAAATATTACTTATGCCAAGAATCTTATTGGGTTTAGTATAATAGTGCAATAAGAAATAATACATCTACATATTTTTCATGTTCATCCATTCATATACAATAAGAAAATACATTTATTCAAAATTTTTTTCATTCATTTTATTACAAAGTTATACATAATGAAATATAAAACTCTCTCACTGTAACAACCTGGGTTGTTACTTTGCTCAATTAAGATTAATCTAAGTCTTAATTAAGGATTCTAAGTCACTAATTAAGTAATTTAGAACTCGCCTCTGAAACCTAGGTCAAACCAGAAGTCAACAAAGTCAAATCAAGAATTCTGGAAAATTCCAAACCCTATAAAATTAACTTTTTATCTAGACCTCAAATTGAAAATCTGACTTCGCCATTGCATTCAGAACACTCAAATTAGCTATGGGTGAAATTTTGGAGGCATTTGGAAGTCGTTGGATTTTCATCGAATATTTTTATAATATTTAGATACCTAAAAATTAAAATAAATAAATACTCATCGAAATAAAAATCCGAGTGCGCCGTTGCATTCCTCACCCTTCAATTAGCTAAGGGTGATTTATTGGAAATTTTTGGGATGCATTTAATAGGGTAAATTTGATTAATGAAATTTGTATAATTTAATTTAAATAATTATTTAATTATTTAAATATAACGGCGCCGTCTGAGTTAAGGCAACGTCGTCATCCTAAATCTATTTTTCCGTTAGATGGAGCGGAGGTTCTGGATCATTCGATCGAGCGATCGAACGGTCCTCAGTCGTCACCTTCACGGGACGGCGCGTGTCGAACCCTAACACGCATCCCGTCTGCTTCGCTCGCAGGTGGAGTCCTCGCAGCTGTCTCCACCGCTAAGCCCTCCTTTAAGAGCCATGGAAAACCTCTAGCCTCGGTTCCACCTTCTGAATCAAGCTCGAAAGCAAGAGGAGTCACGGTTCCCTATCCCGAGTAAAACTTAAATTCTTACTTTCGAACTAAGGTACCTCCTTCACCTCCTAAATTTTTTTAGCATTCTTAGTGTATTAGCAATTGATTGCGTGTGTATCTAAGGCTTGATCGATCGAACTAAGCCTCGATCGATCATGCCTCTTTTTCTGCGATTAGGGTTAGGGCTCGTATGCGAAGTGAAGGAGAAGATGAACTGCCGCGCGTCTGCAGCCGTCAGATGAAGACCTAATCCAGCCGTTAGATCTATGATATAATAGATCTGCTCCGATCGTTCTGAACCGGTTCAGTTCAAATCGGTTCATCTGGACCGGTCGAAGCATCCGTGCCGATCTGGATGGGAGGCGAATCGACGGATGGAATCTGGCCGTCGATTCAAATCACATATTTTTCCGTCCGTCTGATTTTGATTAGTGCAATCTTAATTAATTAGATTTCATTTAATGCTAATCCTAATAAAAATTAGGTTAACCCGATTTCTAATCAACCGTTAAATTTCTTAAGTCATTTTGGACCGTCCGTTCCTTTGATATGAAGGATCGTGACCGCCGGATCCTGAACCGGTTCTGTCGGTTCACCTTTCCAGACCGGTTAAGCCGGCCTGCCTCGCGGATCTGCTTGGGCTGGTCCGGGTCGGCCCGGGCCCGGCCCATGGTCCATTGCCGTGGCGCTTCGGCTGTCACAATGGAACCCACCACGCAGCACGCCAGCCAATTGCAGAGCGACGCGTGGCCTGTCCCGCTGTCGCTCTGACCAGTGGGGCCGCCGTCGTCTGCTGCGCCAATAACGGCCCGCCATGTGTCCTGCAATTAATTAATAAAATCAAATATATATAAATATATAACAGATATATTAAATAATCAAAATCATATATAAATATATATATATATATATAACAGATATTAATTTAATTAAATCAGTAATTATAAATTAGATTAATATCAAACTTTAAACCTTATTAACTCTTAAAATACACATCCAAATTATGCAAATAAATATATCAAATTGATCAGAAAAATATGAGGAATTTACTGATGCCAATAATTTTGTATTTGGACCTATATTTAGCAAAATGATATTTAGGGTTTAATTAAGTTCAAATTTATATCACAAATTTTCATTTAACCATAACTTTGTGTAGGTTAATCCAAACATACCCAATATGGGTCTTAAAGTGATCAAAAAACCCTAATGATTAATTTGATAGTGTTCACTTTGCTGTTTGGATTAGTATTTGACTAATCACATTTAGGACCTAATCCTAATTACCCTATTTAAACCTAGAACTTCAATTGACCATAACTTGGTCAATTTAACTTTATATTGGATGATCTAAATATCCATTTAGATCAAAAAAATATTATTAGCAGTAATCTATAAAAATATTTAAGATCTAACGGTTAGATTTGCTAATCACCTTTATTTACTCTAAATTTTGATTAGTGAATATTAGCAAATATAATAATCCAAATTGAGTGATTTAAGTTTCAGAGGACTCATAGAGTCATTTAGGATCTAGCTGTAAGGTTGGATTAGTGTTTGAGTGATTAATTTTACTAATCAATTACTAATCACTTTTAACCCTAATTAGGTCTTAATTTTAGTCAAATTAGATCCAAATTAAGCCTACCACATGTCATTATGATCAATGGACTATTTATAATCTATAGCCACTGATTTAACTCAATTTGAACACTAATTGGCAAAGTTAGGATTTTTGACCCATATTTAATAATTCATTTAATCACCTTTTAACCCTAAATCTTGTATTGGCCATAACATGGCCAATACTTATCAGAATTTAACAAATTTAGGTTCTATGGAAATTTTAGATAGTAAAGAACAATAATCTGAAAGAAAATTTAACTTTTATTTAACCAAATTACTAATTTGCCCCTATGAGTCAAATTCACTAATTTGATCTCATTTGGCTTAATAATAACTCAAAATTAATTTAGTTGCTGTCTAATCTTACATTAGACAGTAAGAATCACTTTCCAAAAGAAAATTTCAGAATTTAAGTCTTAGATAAAAATTTGATCTTTTGAACCCTTAAGAAGGGGCAAAATGGTCATTTTGCCCAAATTTAGGGTTTAACCTTTAAAAGCCCTAAATTCAGTTTCTAATCACCAAAATCAGTAAATAGAATGACTTAGAACTGAAATTAATCAAATTCAAGTCTAAATTAGGTTTTGATTAAAATGATCAAAATATGCTCCTTAAGAAAATTCCTAAGTAAATTGTGAGTGTTCTTCTTTCCTTAATCACTCTTAGATCTTATCTTAGGTCCTTATAACATTAGTTAGGATATGTGTATTGAGAGATATTCTTAGTAATTAAGAGCTTTAATTCCTAAGATTATGAATAGATCTTAAGTTAGAATTCATCTATTGAATAAATTGGGTTACTCAATAGGTGAAACCTTGAGTTTACTAGTTTCTAGATTTTTCTTAGTTTATTAAATGATTATTTGATCTTTAAACTTTAGAACTAAGAATAAAGATCTATCCTAATGAATTTGATTTATCATTAGGATTTACCCTAACTTAATCTGTGAGGTGGGATTTTAAACCTTAGACCCTTAATTTTAGCTTTAGATTAAGTGATTATACCCCATCATCTGGAGTCTAGTTCTTAATCTTTTCATCTTGATTTGGCTAATCAAGATGAGGTTGGGATGAATTAAATTACAAAACTAGGTCGATGATTTATTCATTTTAACCAAATAGTCATCTTTTGATTAAGTTATAATTAGGACTTGGCCAGTCCTAATTATTTTCAACTAGTAGGATTCATGATTCCAAGTTACATAATGTGTAAGAATTGATGATTCTGAAACTTATGTAACTTAGAGTAGATAGAACGCATAAAGTAGATAACAATGGATATCACTTGTGTTTTAGATAGAGTTTCTTGCACTTTGATTTTGATGCTTCGCATTCCTTGATTTTGAGCCTTATACCTTGAACATATATTATGTACTTAAGATATTTGATAAATATCTTATGTTAATTTGGAATATTTATAAGCAGCATTGTGTTTTTATTTCACAAGTGGTTTGTAAGGTGTAGCTTGATTAGTATACCTCTTCGATCAACTCGTTCGGGGTCGGCAACCTTTCGAGGGTTTAATGTCCGACAGTCTATTGGCCATGCCTAGTCCGAGTGATAGGATGGATAGACTCTCGCCCTACTGACTATAGAATCGAGATTCTGATATGGATATACTAATTCAAGTATACTTACATTCAGTTCTATCTTAGCTCATCAGGCTAAGAGTTTTCAGTGATGTTCAGTTCAGAGTTTCTTAGCTCATCAGGCTAAGATTTGCTGAGTTCGTGTTCAGTTCAAGTGACTTATATAGTCACTGTAGTTTCAATTTATAGTTACTGTTTTACTTGTATATTCTGCATTGTAGCATTGGTTTACTTACAGTTTTCCTGCACTATATAGGATGCTAGTTCTACTTGCTATTTTCTTATGTTTTTAGGATGTTAGTTTGTTTCAAGTTTCACACTGTTAAATGTTGTATGGCCTTTAGCATATTTTTGTTTGATCGTATGCATATTTAGGTTGTATTTTTGTACAGTTTTACTTTTTCTTTTACTTAACTTGTCTTTGTTGCAGTTGCTTGGAGAAGGTATGTATTACTTCCTAGTTGTTTTAGTTATAAACTGTTTGTTTATAACTTTATACTGTTCTTTTGTATGCTTTTCTGCACCTATTTTGCTCAGTTCTTTTTTTATAGTGATATCTATTTAACTTAATAAAATTATTTGCCCTAAAATGTACTTAGACTTATTGTCTAACCAGTTTTTCTTTTGTTGGCTGGGGCCCTACCATTATGAAACTGATAATGGTAGGTTCTGAGTTTGTTGGAGCAGTAGATCCAGTGGAGAGCTTACCATTAGAGGAGGAGCCCGTTTCTGAAGATCTGTAACTTTAGTTTTCTTTCTTTCAATGAGATTGAGAGTTTCCTTTCAGTTCTTTTAAACTTATTAATTGTTATAATAATACAGGTTTATATTTCTCTTTCAGCACTTTACTTATTCTGTAATATTGTATTTATACTGTATTGGATGGATGTTATACTTTTTATGCTTCCGCACTTTGAGTTCATATATAGTCATTTAGTGATAGTTCTTATGGATTAAATGGCAAAGTTCTTATTTAAGTTGGATTAGAATATGTGTCTAATTCAATTCTAAGCGGGGACTTTATCATTTGGTGACCCCTCCACCGTAATCATGTTAACTTAAGGGTTAATAGGACCACGGTGGGGCAGGGCCGCCATAGTTGGTATCAGAGAATTCCATTAAGTGTCAGACTAGAATTTGCATTCCTTTCTACCTAATGGACTGTTCTTCTGCCACTTGATCACTAAATGAATACTTGAATTGATATCCATCACATTATGAGTATAACTCAGAATAAGTTAAGTTATTAAATAACTATAAAAGATGATAAACCATAAATATCAAATTATGTATATATATATATGCTCAACAAATCTAAGTAGAATGTTATAATTGTAGGAATAAAAGATCATCTAGGAATGGCATTTATGACTTACTTAAAGGAGTTCGAGACTATTTGGAAATATGAACATAAATTAGGTAAGAAGCAAGGAAGAACGATTGAAGGAGTATCAGAACAAGGATCACAAGTAATAAATAAATTATTAAAAGAAGGCGTCTATAGAGGCCTTAATTTTCCAGTACTAACAAAGGAGTGGCTCGCAAGAGTTGACTATATATTTGGTGTTATGGAGTGGCCTAGTCACATCAAACTAGAAGTGGTGCTATGTCTTCTGCGTATGCAAGCAAAAGAATGGTGGATTATGTCATACGGAGAATTGTTTCATAAAGCACAAGAGGAGCATCGTGAAGTAACTTATGAAGACTTTCGTAGAGTATTTTTCATTAAGTATATAGGGTGGGAATAATATGTAATTCATGATGTAATAAGTATGATATATGTCACTATTATAATAAAAGTTTAATGATGAATAAATAAGGAATTTAATTTTTGTCATATGATTCATTTTAAGAAAGCTAAGTATACATGTTTTGATTTCAAGAAAATGAATCCTGCTACTTCTCCAAATAATACTCCACTCAACCCTCAACCGTCTGTGAGCAACGCTCCAAATAATACCGTGGCCGCTTCTAATACTATTGATGAAATAACTTCTTTGAGAAATATGGTTACTGCAATGCTAGAGAATCAAAATCAGCAGGCTCTAGCTATTCAAAAGTTAGTATCTATAATACCCGCCACTAATGCTAGCACCTCTTCAGCATCTCCCGCTCCTCAAGTTCCCAATACCTATCGGCAGTCTGCAGATGGGATACTTCACAGTTTACTAAGGTTAAGACCGCCTACCTTTGAAGGATCTGAATCCCCGATGGATACTTTAGCATGGCTGAAATCTATAGAGAAAAACATCACTAGTCTTGGTTGTTCAAGCAACCAATCTGTAAGACTAGCTACTCATCTTCTGCAAGGAGAGGCAGAACATTGGTGGGAACAAGAAAGGAACACACATTTTGAGGAATTCGAATTAGATGAAATAGAATGGAGCCGGTTCATCCAAGCGTTTAAGGAATTATTTATTCCACCATCTACTAAGAACATAATTGGTGAATCATTATTGAAATTAACCTAAGGAAATCAAACAGTAGCTTAATATACTTCAGAATTTCGAAAGCTCATACGATTTTCACCTCACTTGGTTCCTACTGAAGCAGATAGATATTTCAGATTTGAGAATGGACTTCGAGAATTCATTAAAGATCACGTAATTCCCCTACAACATACCCAGTTCAAGAAATTGGTTGAAATAGCATGAGTTGTAGAGCATCATCAATCAGTCAAGGACATGAAGAGAAAGGCTTTCAACATGAAAAAATACCCTCATAACTTCAAGCAACAAAGAACAAACCAAGGAAGGGTTTATCAGATAGAGACTACTGAAACATCAAGCCAAACTGCCGCCTGTAATAGGCCACATCCTTATGGAAAATGTTATCATTTTGGCAGAGTATGTTTTACTTGTGGAAGGCAAGGTCATGCGTATAGGGACTGTCGATCAAATAAAACAATTGATGGAGTAACTATTGATCGGAATCGTACAAATAAAGTATTCCGTGCCACTCCCATCAATTTCAGAGAACCTCAGAGGACTCTTATGCCACCTCCTGCTCAAGAGCGAACCCTTACAAAGGTTCAATATGCTGCAAAGCCTTCAAATCTAAATCAATCAACAGCTCAGACATCTGACAGCAGACCTGTTGAAAAAGCAAGAGTGTACAATTTCACTCCTGTAGAAGCAGCAGAAGACAACAACGTAGTCTCAGGTACAATTCATAACTTCTTCTTTTCTTATTGAATTAGAACTTCCTAAAAAAATTTTTTGTATTTCTATTAGGCGCCCTATACTTTAAATATGAGCCCTGCAGTATATTATTTGATACTGGGGCTAGTCATTCATTTATCTCTGAAAGTTTTGCTAAGAGAATAGGATTACCCTGCTATAAACTTGCGAAGATCTTAAGTGTTGGACTTCCTTCTGGAGCCCAACTTAGTGAGAACAAATTATGTGACATTCAAATACCAATCAATAACCATACCTTCCAAGCCAAGTTAATTATGCTACCTATAGTAAATTTTGATATCATACTAGGTATGAATTGGCTTAGTATGCATAATGCTACTATTAACTGTCAAAGAAAGAAGGTTATCATGCAAACTCCAGGAGCTTCAACAACGTTTATTGGGAAGTTTAGCACTAGTAGCTCCTTAATCAATGCAATTCGAGCAGAGAAAATGGTGTGCAAAGGTTATAGTTGTATTCTGATGGTGATGATGGGTAGTAACAAAGAAGTAACCCCAATCTTTAAAATAAAAGTTGTTAGAGATTTTGAAGATGTTTTTCCTGAAGATCTGCCTGGTTTACCTCCAACTAGAGATGTAGAATTTGAAATAAATATAGTTCCAGGGACACAACCTCTATCAAAAGCACCATATAGAATGGCCCCGAAAGAACTGCAAGAGTTAAATGAGCAATTACAAGAACTGCTAAATAAAGGGTTTATTAAACCAAGTATGTCCCCGTGGGGAGCTCCGGTACTATTTGTAAAGAAGAAAGATGGGTCTATGAGAATGTGCATAGACTACAGGGAGCTGAATAAAGTCACTATTAAAAATAGATACCCACTTTCTCGTATCGATGATCTGTTCGATCAACTTGCCGGTGCTGTAGTGTTCTCTAAAATTGATTTAAGGTCAGTGTATCATCAAGTGAAGGAAAAGGACTCCGATGTAGAGAAGACAGCGTTCAGAACGCGATATGGGCATTTTGAGTTTCTTGTAATGTCATTTGGTCTCACTAATGCCCCATCTCTGTTCATGGACTTAATGCAGAGAGTTCTGAAACCTTATCTAGATAAATTTGTTATAGTATTTATTAATGATATCTTAATTTATTCCAAGACAGTAAATGATCATGAAGAGCACTTGAGATTAGTTCTAGAGAAGCTTAGAGAGCATGAGTTATATGCTAAATACTCTAAGTGTGAATTTTGGCTGGATTCTGTATCATTTCTTGGACATGTGGTTGATGCTCATGGAATCCAAGTATACCAGAGTAAGATTAGTGCTATTCAGGATTGGGTTCAGCCCAAGACAGTTATTGAAATTCGTAGTTTTCTGGGTCTAGCCGGATACTACAGAAGGTTTGTAAAAGGCTTCTCCCAGCTTGCCGCACCTCTTACAAAATTAACCCAGAAGGCAGTTCCATTTGTTTGGTCAGAAGAATGTGAAACTGCATTTCAGTCTATAAAGGACGCATTAACTTCTGCACCAGTTCTAGTTCTTCCAAAAGAAGGAGTCAATTATCAGGTGTATACATATGCATCTGGAATTGGGTTAGGATGCGTATTAATGCAAGAAGGCAAAGTTATAGCATACGCATCTCGCCAGCTTAAAACCCATGAAAGGAACTATGTTGTACATGATTTAGAATTGGCAGCATTAGTTTTTGCATTAAAAATCTGGCGCCATTATTTGTACGGAGTTCAATGCTCTATATTCACAGACCACCAAAGTCTGAAGTACATCTTTACCCAAAGAGAATTAAATTGTAGGCAAAGAAGATGGCTGGAATTAATTAGTGATTATGACTTAGATATCTAGTACCATCCAGGAAAAGCTAATGTGGTAGCTGATGCGTTAAGTCGTCACACTGTTCTTAACAGCTTAATTTCAAAAAGTTTGTTGATGAGTGAGTTTCATAAAATGGAAATTTCTCTTGCTAAGGGAAATTCAGTCAGTACCATGATATCCATGAATAATATAGAACCTACTTTTCATAGAGATGTTTCAATCTCTCAAAGTAAGTATGAAGAATATTTAAACCTTAAAGTGGCAATAGAAAGTAGTCGTCGTCCAGAATTGTAGTTTAAGAAAGGTGCTATTTACATGAATAATCATCTCTGGATTCCTAAATCCATGCATAAAGAGATCTTGATTGAAAGTCACAATTCAGGATATCAAATTCATCCAGGAAATTCTAAGATGTATCAAGACCTAAAACAATCATTCTGGTGGCCAGGGATGAAGAAAAGTATTGCAGAATTTGTTGCAAAATATCACGCTTGTTGCTTAATAAAAGCAGAGCATCAAAAGCCTGGTGGCTTATTGCACCCACTAGAAATCCCAGAATAGAAATGGACTGATGTATCCATAGATTTTGTCATGGGTTTGCCCCGTGCTAGATCTGGAGCTGATTCAATATGGGTTATAGTAGATCGCCTTACAAAATTTGCCCATTTTATTCCAATCCGTCAAACTGACTCAGTGGAAAAATTGGCTAAATTATATATTAAGGAAATAGTCAGATTGCACGGAATTCCTAAAATAATTGTATCCGATAGAGACAGTCGTTTTACTTCTAAATTTTGGCAGGCTGTCCATCAAGATTTAGGCACAATTTTGGCCATGAGTACAGCATTCCATCCACAAATAGATGGCCAAACAGAGCGAGTAAATCAAGTCTTAGAAGATCTTCTGCATTTATGTATGTTAGATTTTTTAGGATCCTGGGAAGAGCATATTCCTTTAGTGGAATTTGCATACAACAACAGTTTTCAATCCAGCATAAAAATGGCACCATATGAAGCATTATATGGGAGAAAATGTTCATCCCCACTAGCGTGGTTTGAAACAGGAGATACCCAATTATATGGATCTGAGCTAGTGGAAAAAACAAATAAGAAAGTCAAACTCATTCAGCAAAGAATCAGAACAGCTCAAGATAGGCAGAGCAAATATCATAATAACCGTCATCGTCCTCTGGAATTCAAAGAAGGGGATTTTGTATACTTAAAAGTGAGCCCGATGAAAGGAGTCTATCGTTTTGGAGTATCTTGAACGCTCAGTCCAAGGTACGTTGGACCTTTCAAAATTTTGCAGAAGATTGGTACAGCAGCTGATAAGTTAGAGCTACCAGAAGATTTTGCTGCTGTTCATAATGTTTTCCACGTTTCATCTCTAAAGAAGTGTCTTCAAGATCCTTCACATCTTATAAAACATCCTGCAATTGAAATTCAACCTGATCTTTCTTACACTGAAAAACTAATTAAAATCCTAGATCGTGATATGAAGAAATTAAGAAATCGATCTATTCCAATGATAAAGATTCAGTGGAAGAACCGGTCTTGTAATGAAGCCACCTAGGAGAAAGAGGTGGATATGCGTCAAAAGTACCCAAATCTTTTTAATCAAGGTGATTCTTTAACTCTATCTTATTTCAATTCATTTCTTTATATCTGCTTAAATTCTTTTTCTCACTTGAGTGATGTCGAGGACGACATCATTCTTAAATGCGGGAGTTTGTAACAACCCAGGTTGTTACTTTGCTCAATTAAGACTAATCTAAGTCTTAATTAAGGATTCTAAGTCACTAATTAAGTAATTTAGAACTCGCCTCTAAAACCTAGGTCAAACCAGAAGTCAACAAAGTCAAATCAAGAATTCTGGAAAATTCCAAACCCTATAAAATTAACTTTTTATCTAGACCTCAAATTGAAAATCTGACTTTGCCATTGCATTCACAACACTCAAATTAGCTATGGGTGAAATTTTGGAGGCATTTGGAAGTCGTTGGATTTTCATCGAATATTTTAATAATATTTAGATACCTGAATTTTAAAA
This sequence comes from Gastrodia elata, assembly GCA_016760335.1. Classification (NCBI taxonomy): domain Eukaryota; kingdom Viridiplantae; phylum Streptophyta; class Magnoliopsida; order Asparagales; family Orchidaceae; genus Gastrodia; species Gastrodia elata. Next base: position 8,286,454 of record CM028682.1, on the reverse strand, counting down.
TAAATAAATACTCATCGAAATAAAAATCCGAGTGCGCCGTTGCATTCCTCACCCTTCAATTAGCTAAGGGTGATTTATTGGAAATTTTTGGGATGCATTTAATAGGCTAAATTTGATTAATGAAATCTGTATAATTTAATTTAAATAATTATTTAATTATTTAAATATAACGGCGCCGTCTGAGTTAAGGTAACGCCGTCATCCTAAATTTATTTTTCCGTTAGATGGAGCGGAGGTTCTGGACCGTTCGATCGAGCGATCGAACGGTCCTCAATCGTCACCTTCACGGGACGGCGCGTGTCGAACCCTAACACGTGTCTCGTCTGCTTCGCTCGCAGGTGGAGACCTCGCAGCTGTCTCCACCACTAAGCCCTCCTTTAAGAGCCGTGGCAAACCTCTAGCCTCAGTTCCACCTTTTGAATCAAGCTCGAAAGCAAGAGGAGTCACAGTTCCCTATCCCGAGTAAAACTTAATTTCTTACTTTCGAACTAAGGTACCTCCTTCACCTCCTAAATTTTTTTAGCATTCTTACTGTATTAGCAATTGATTGCGTGTGTATCTAAGGCTTGATCGATCGAACTAAGCCTCGATCGATCATGCCTCTTTTTCTGCGATTAGGGTTAGGGCTCGTATGCGAAGTGAAGGAGAAGATGAACCGCCGCGCGTCTGCAGCCGTCAGATGAAGACCTAATCCAGCCGTTAGATCTAGGATATATTAGATATGCTCCGATCGTTCTGAACCAGTTCAGTTCAAATCGGTTCATCTGGACCGGTCGAAGCATCCGTGCCGATCTTGATGGGAGGCGAATCAACGGATGGAATCTGGCCGTTGATTCAAATCACGTATTTTTCCGTCCGTCTGATTTTGATTAGTGCAATCTTAATTAATTAGATTTCATTTAATGCTAATCCTAATAAAAATTAGGTTAACCCGATTTCTAATCAACCGTTAAATTGCTTAAATCATTTTGGACCGTCCGTTCCTTTGATCTGAAGGATCGTGACTGCCGGATCCTGAACCGGTTCTGTTGGTTCACCTTTCCAGACCGGTTAAGCCGGCCTGCCTCGCGGATCTGCTTGGCCTGGTCTAGGTCGGCCCCGGCCCGGCCCATGGTCCGTTGCCGTGGCGCTTCGGCTGTCACGGCGGGACCCACCGCGCAGCACGCCAGCCAATTGCAGAGCGACGCGTGGCCTGTTCCGCTGTCGCTCTAACCAGTGGGGCCCGCCGTCGTCTGCTGCGCCAATAACGGCCCGCCACGTGTCCTGCAATTAATTAATAAAATCAAATATATATAAATATATAACAGATATATTAAATAATCAAAATCATATATAAATATATATATATATATAACAGTTATATTAATTTAATTAAATCAGTAATTATTAATTATATTAATATCAAACTTTAAACCTTATTAACTCCTAAAATACACATCCAAATTATGCAAATAAATATATCAAATTGATCAGAAAAATATGAGGAATTTATTGATGCCAATAATTTTGCATTTGGACCTGTATTTAGCAAAATGATATTTAGGGTTTAATTAAATTCAAATTTATGTCACAATTTTTCATTTAACCATAACTTTGTGTAGGTTAATCCAAACATACCCAATATGGGTCTTAAAGTGATCAGAAAACCATAAGGATTAATTTGATAGTGTTCACTTTACTGTTTAGTTCAGTATTTGACTAATCACATTTATGACCTAATCCTAATTACCCTATTTAGACCTAGAACTTCAATTGACCATAACTTAGTCAATTTAACTTCAAATTGGATGATCTAAATATCCATTTAGATTAAAAAAATATAATTAGTAGTAATCTATAAAAATATTTAAGATCTAACGGTTAGATTTGCTAATCACCTTTATTTACTCTAAATTTTGATTAGTGAATATTAGCAAATCTAATAATCCAAATTGAGTGATTTTAGTTTTAGAGGACTCATAGAGTCATTTAGGATCTAGCTGTAAGGTTGGATTAGTGTTTGAGTGATTAATTTTACTAATCAATTACTAATCACTTTTAACCCTAATTAGGTCTTAATTTTAGTCAAATTAGATCCAAATTAAGCCTACCACATGTCATTATGATCAGTGGACTATTTGTAATCTATAGCCACTGATTTAACTCAATTTGAACACTAATTGGCAGTTAGGATTTTTGGCCCATATTTAAGAATTCCTTTAATCCCCTTTTAACCCTAAATCTTGTATTGGCCATAACATGGCCAATACTTATCAGAATTTAACAAATTTAGGTTCTATGGAAATTTTAGACAGTAAAGAACAATAATCTGAAAGAAAATTTAACTTTTATTTAACCAAATTACTAATTTGCCCCTATGAGTCAAATTCACTAATTTGATCTCATTTGGCTTAATAATAACTCAAAATTAATTTAGTTGCTGTCTAATCTTACATTAGATAGTAAGAATCACTTTCCAAAAGAAAATTTCAGAATTTAAGTCTTAGATAAAAATTTGATCTTTTGAACCCTTAAGAAGGGGCAAAATGGTCATTTTGCCCAAATTTAGGGTTTAACCTTTAAAAGCCCTAAATTCAGTTTCTAATCACTAAAATCAGTAAATAGAATGACTTAGAACTGAAATTAATCAAATTCAAGTCTAAATTAGGTTTTGATTAAAATGATCAAAATATGCTCCTTAAGAAAATTCCTAAGTAAATTGTGAGTGTTCTTCTTTCCTTAATCACTCTTAGATCTTACCTTAGGTCCTTATAATATTAGTTAGGATGTGTGTCTTGAGAGATATTCTTAATAATTAAGAGCTTTAATTTCTAAGATTAGGGATAGATCTTAAGTTAGAATTCATCTATTGAATAAATTGGGTTACTCAATAGGTGAAACCTTGAGTTTACTAATTTCTAGATTTTTCTTAGTTTATTAAATGATTATTTGATCTTTAAACTTTAGAACTAAGAATAGAGATCTATCCTAATAAATTTGATTTATCATTATGATTTACCCTAACTTAATCTGTGAGGTGGGATTTTAAACCTTAGACCCTTAATTTTAGCTTTAGATTAAGTGATTATACCCCATCATCTGGAGTCTAGTTCTTAATCTTTTCATCTTGATTTGGCTAATTAAGATGAGGTTGGAATGAATTAAATTACAAAACTAGGTCGATGATTTATTCATTTTAACCAAATAGTCATCTTTTGATTATGTTATAATTAGGACTTGGCCAGTCATAATTATTTTCAACTAGTAGGATTCGTGATTCCAAGTTACAGAATGTGTAAGAATTGATGATTCTGAAACTTATGTAACTTAGAGTAGATAGAACGCATAAAGTAGATAACAACTGATATCACCTGTGTTTTAGATAGAGTTTCTCGCACTTTGATTTTGATGCTTCGCATTCCTTGATTTTGAGCCTTATACCTTGAACATATATTATGTACTTAAGATATTTGATAAATATCTTATGTTAATTTGGAACATTTATAAGCAGCATTGTGTTTTCGTTTCACAAGTGGTTTGTAAGGTGTAGCTTGATTAGTATACCTCTTCGATCAACTCGTTTGGGGTCGGCAACCTTTCGAGGGTTTAATGTCCGACAGTCTATTGGCCATGCCTAATCCGAGTGATAGGATGGATAGACTCTCGCCCTACTAGTCAGGATTCTGATATGGATATACTAATTCAAGTACACTTACATTCAGTTATGTCTTAGCTCATCAGGCTAAGAGTTTTCAGTGATGTTCAGTTCAGAGTTTCTTAGCTCATCAAGCTAAGATTTGCTGAGTTCGTATTCAGTTCAAGTGACTTATATAGTCACTGTAGTTTTAGCTTGCAGTTACTATTTTACTTGTATATTCTGCATTGTAGCATTGGTTTACTTATAGTTTTCCTGCACTATATAGGATGCTAGTTCTACTTGCTATTTTATTATATTTTTAGGATGTTAGTTTATTTCAAGTTTCACACTGTTAAATGTTGTATGGCCTTTAGCATATTTTTGTTTGATCGTATGCATATTTAGGTTGTATTTTTGTACAGTTTTACTTTTTCTTTTACTTAACCTGTCTTTGTTGTAGTTGCTTGGAGAAGGTATGTATTACTTCCTAGTTGTTTTAATTATAAATTGTTTGTTTATAACTTTATACTGTTCTTTTGTATGCTTTTCTGCACCTATTTTGCTCAGTTCTATTTTTATGGTGATATCTATTTAACTTAATAAAATTGTTTGCCCTAAAATGTACTTAGACTTATTGTCTAACCAGTTTTTCTTTTGTTGGCTGGGGCCCTACCATTATGAAACTAATAATGGTAGGTTCTGAGTTTGTTGGAGCAGTAGATCCAGTGGAGAGCTTACCATTGGAGGAGGAGCCTGTTTCTGAAGATCTGTAACTTTAGTTTTCTTTCTTTCAGTGAGATTGAGAGTTTCCTTTCAGTTCTTTTAAACTTATTAATTGTTGTAATAATACAGGTTTATATTTCTCTTTCAGCACTTTACTTATTCTGTAATATTGTATTTATACTGTATTGGATGGATGTTATACTTTTTATGCTTCCGCACTCTGAGTTCATGTATAGTCATTTAGTGATAGTTCTTATGGATTAAATGGCAAAGTTCTTATTTAAGTTGGATTAGAATGCGTGTCTAATTCAATTCTAAGTGAGGACTTTGTCATTTGGTGACCCCTCCACCGTAATCATGTTAACTTAAGGGTAAACAGGACCACGGCGAGGCAGGGCCGCCATACTCACTCTCCAAGTACTTTAACAAATCTCATCTTCAGGGTCCTACTCCTTGATTGTTGGATCTGACCTAAGGTTCTAATCTGCAATGTATACATACGTAACAACCCATGATTGTTACTTAAATTTTTAATCACCTAATTAGCTTAAGAATCTCTCCATTAGTGTTAAAATTGTCTTAAGGCCAAACCCGAGAATTTTGGTGGAGTTTGGAGGTCATTTAAGTGAGATGGATATTTTGATCATTTTAATTAATTGAAAAAATGAGATAATTATTTAGGCCTCTAATCAAAAATCCGACTTCATTTTTGAGTTCCTCACACCTAAATTAGCTAAGGATGAAATTTTATGAATATTTGGAACTCATTTGGTTAGTATTTGTATTTATTTAGATTGGCTAAATTAATTAATTAATAAATTTATAATTAAATCAAATAGTCGTTGGATTTCAAATGGCGGATTATCAATCGTTTGCTAATCCTTCCATTTGATCAAACAGATGTCGTGATCTGAAGCCACTCGATAATCTAGGGTCAGGATTGACCGTGGATCATTGTCCTGAGCCAGACCGCGGGAACGTCGCGACGAGTGGGACGGCCCACTAGAACTCGCCTCTTCTTCTCTTAAAAATCTAATTTGCCCATTTCACTCACAAAAATGTGAGGAACAATAATATGCAATCAAATTTAATATTTGAACCATAAATTTCTTAATCATTTTTTAACCCTAATTAGGAGTCCCGAAAACCCTAATTTTCTAATGTTGTCTAATTTTGACATACTTAGTATCATTTTACTTCTTATGTTATAAGGATTTTAAATATATGCATATTATTTCCATTAAATAATAATTAATGATTTTAGGTTGTTGGCTCTTAATTAGTGTTATTGTGATGAACTCTATTTTCTTTAATTGCATATTTTAGTATCTTAAAACCTTATAATAGCTAACACATCACATTCTTTTCCTCTATGTCAATTATATTACTTATGTTTGAGCTTAGTTCTCATTATTTTAGATACTTGAATCAATTACAAAATGCTTGATTCACCTTTCAACCATAAGGTAAAAACTTTAAGATTGATTTACAACATAATTTGTAGTTGATTCATAGATCTATTAGTTACATCTATTAAGAGTAGTTAGCCTTAATACTTTTGTAGTTGTAGATTATTGAATCAACTAGGGCTAGTCTTTAGTGACTAGACTAAAGCTTAGTTTATTCATCATAATCCTTAAAGTCTTCACTTGAATCCTTTAAGAGCTAATAATAAGATTTCTAAATTCATTTAGGATAGTTTAAGAATACTATTAATTTCTTTAACCTTTAATTATTAGAAAACATAGAACTTATAGTTCATAATCCATTCATTTCCTTACTTTAAACCTTTCATCTTACTATAACCTAGCTAGATTAGTATTTGATTTGGTTAGACCTTTCAAACTACAACTTAGTTAGAGACCTTTAGTGAATTGAGCCTTAACTTTCATTTCCTTTATGTATGAAAATTTTATAACCACAATCCTTTCCTATTAGTCACCTAAATTATGTTTTAGTTAACTTATTTGAATTTTATGGCTTAGGACTAGAATAGAACTAGTTTTTATTTGTATTGTTATATTTATAAACTATTTTATCATCTCATAAAAATGAAATGAAATTATTATTTTCAAAACCCCAACTACTACTATTATTTTTCATTGGCTTGAGATAAATATCTCAAAGTCAATTTAGAGCTCAATTAGTTTCAATCATTAAGTAGATCATTAAAATTTTGATAACTTTAGAATCACTTAATTTCAATTATTGAACTTTTTCTTGAATGCTTACTTAGCTTTGAGCCTTATTCGTTTAAGTCATTCATATAAGAGATTGAGCATGAATAAAACTTTCACATTAAATTATTTAAGGGTTGACAATTGTTGTAGCCAAGGGCATGCTATTTTGGAGAAATAAGGAGATTCCATATTCTCAGAGGGTGAATATAAGTGTTTACTGTATTTGAAACTCCGCTTTCCTTTACTAGTTAAACAGACGTATTTAACTTCTCGCTTCATTTTTTAAGTCCCTGTAAAATGAATAATTTCCTAAAGCAACTTCAACTAATTATGTTATGAGTTCTCCTACAATCTTATTGATTGTAGAGACTCATCATAGCTTTTTAGCTATGTTACTTTACATAGTCTTAGGCTATGTGTATCTTAGACCAAGAGGCTAAGGTTTTCCTTCAATTACTATAATTTGCATTTTCATATTTAGTATTGTACTTTACTTGTTTACAGTTCTTTTGGAATTACAGTGAATGTTGTTATAATTATATTTTAAATACTTCATTGTTCCTTTTATTTACTCAGCATAAATTTATTGAACATATATATGATATGTTTCTTTTACTTTTATATGCACATTAGTTCTTTTCTAGTCTATTTAAGATACTTTTACCCTTATTTTATTTGCAACCTAAAATGTATTTCAAGTAAGTAATCTTACTCCTTTTACTTTACTTTTCTTATTTTCATTCTCATTTTTTTACATGCTTTAGTTGTGTGCCCTAGCTTATGCATATATTGTAATTAATAGTGACATCCAATTATAAATGGTAAGTTATTTTGCCTAATCTTAAAATATATTTAGAGTATTTAGTCTAGCTATATTTTCTTTTTCTTGGATTTGTCATATCACATTTAAATGCCAAAATATGATAGATCAGATGCATTTGGAGGCTAGTGGAACTGAACCTAGTGCATAAGCTTTAGCTGCTTCTGCTTATAAAAATATAAATTTTAGCTTAATATTTCTACAAGTATGAGCTTTACCTTCTTTACTTTCCTTTATTTACTATTGGTTTGTAATAATTAAAGTAATTTTTTTTGTATTTGCTATACTTGTGTTGGAGTTTAATTATTATACTTAAATATTTGGTTTGAGATGAATGGATATATGTGAATAAATGTTAAATAAATCATTAGCTGCATATTTATTTTATGATTAATTGGAACTTAGTGTATACCTATCTGGAATTTAATTACATATTGTTTGGAATTTAACTGTTAACTTATTTTGAAGTTGGATTTCTTTACTTAGAATTCAATTATGATTCATTCTCTAATTGCTACACTTCACTATTTTTAAACATTATTATAAGTAGGAAGACCTAATGTTAGCATTTGACTAAAATTAAGAGTTTAGGTTAAAACAATAATATTTTAGGACTAGTTATTGACTTTACTAAATAGAATTATATTTATAAATTTTTCTTTTCCATAATCAAGGTTACTATTTTAGGGAGTCCTTAGACACCAAAAACACTTAATTTGGATCATTAAAAGTACTAATATTCCCTAATTAGAGTTTAACATGCTTAGAGGATGATTAGAGAAATTACTCACAAAAACTTAGATTTTATATTATATTTAGATTTCTAGTATTTTTCTAATTAAAATGATATATAAATTTGCATTATTTAGATTTGAATTGATTGAATTACTTCAAAAATACATTCTGAACTAAATCAATATAGTTCCGGTTTAATTAAATTTATTGTGTTGTTTAATTGGAATGGAACATTCTCGGAATATTCCATTTTTGTTATTGGGTCGAGGCACGGGCTGACGGGACCCGACGGGTCTGGGAATATTCCACCATGTGAAATCGTGCGGGTTATAAGTTTATCCAACCCATGGCTGTGCTTCGTCCCCGTGGAAGCCTTGAATTGGGGCGGACTTCCACAACCAATTATGGGTGATTCTGGCCACCTCAGGTGACAAGCGACCTACCAAAACAATTAGTGAAGCAAGCCGCGTCGATCAACACCGGAAGACCCTTGGCTGATGGCGCCGATCAACGAGACCTACTCGGCCGAAGCTCGGCAGCTACGGTTTACTGTGCGAGCTAAATTGGCTCGGCGCAGGCCACGACAAATAGGGGTTCTGGTGCCTACACCATCACCGACCCACGACGGTTCTAACGAGCCTATCCATGACGTCTGGGCCCTCCCAAAACGCATGGAACCTACTCAACCGGGGCTCCACTATTGCGCATTGTGGATCCCAGTGGTATCAAGGCTCAACCAGGCTAGCTCGGGCCTGGTCAAGCTGGACAATCAACGGTCTGACCCCACAAATTGGGGACATTGCGGGGTCGAATTGAAAGATCCTTTTATTTGTCTGTTATTTTGTAAACCTCTCGTTAACAAATCAGGTGGGTGAGGGGATGCATTGTCGTACTTTCATGTGTCCCACATGCATGAGATGAGGTGGGGGAAGAAATCGCACTATGCGATCAACTATTTTTTTTTCTTTGAATAAAGCCTCTTAAACTTACAAATTGAAATCGTTGGAATAAAAAGCACTACAAAATAATTTATCTCATTCAAATCAAACAAAAGTTCTGAGTTTATCCTATGAACTTGAATTTGTTTTGATACTACACACATTCCATTTCATTATTGAGGAATATGCTTGCATATGTGGCAAATACTCTTAGTTGCTGAATAATCATTTAACTTTAAGAAATTGTTTCTTTAATTATTGAAAAACTACTGATTTCAAGCTCTTTTCATATCAAAATTTGGCCAAAGCCTCGCAAGTCAATAATGAACAAGAAACAAAAGAGAAATCATCAAAAACATTAGTATGGATTTCATTCGAGCTTTCAATATCAATTCGTGAAATTATACGACGCTGCTGTAGTGCCTATGCCGGCGCAAATACATGAAAATTTTTTGGAGGATAGCAAGGTCGAGATCACCATCTCTAGCCCAAGTGATTTTTTCTTTAAGGATGCAGTTCAATTATTCTAAAAAAGCATTATAGCATCTAGATTGCCACATATCATAATGATACCATTAAGCTCTAGCATCAGAGGGAGTATTGAATCCCAGAAAAGGTTACATGAAGCCACTTTGCCACATCTAGGTGATCAACCAATTGAATCAAAGAGTTAGCATCATCCAACAACACCATTGCACCCGCTGCCTTCGACAATTTAAAAGAGAGATCTACATTATTCCTTGACCCAATGATGGGGAATGGGACACCGAAAATTGGGACGATGACTCATACCAGAAATGGCCAAGGCTTCTTAGTGCTCAAGTTGGAGAAAAAGTAGTCACAATGAACTATGAAATAATGATTGCTGCACATATGAAATAAGCATAGTGCCTATTTCTGTTCTTCCAAGTCCAAGATTGTATCTTGCATTTGAGTTGATCTTTCACTAAAGATTGCAAGTCATGGTAAACTTTGAGTACCTAAACTTCGACGTTACAGCATGATGGCTATCATCAAATATTAAATTTAGCAAGTAAACCAACCCAGGGCATTAAACACAGAAATATGTCTTTTATGTATCATAAAAAAATACATCATAGAGCCACTATATATGTTAAAAAGAATATAAATATAAATATGCGACTACAATGTATTCTTGGGTATACTATTTCCCTTACATTATTATCTAATTAGAAAATATTTTATTTAAGTCACCATTATCTTGCACCTTCTAAGATTTTAGTTAGACATTAAACATAGAAAATATTTTATTTAAGTACATAAATTGTATAAATAGCAATTAGTAACAATATGTCAAGTACATAAATTTAAAGAATATTGTTAATTCAGAGGCATAAAGCATGGTATATTGTATCACCTCGACTAAGAATAACAATTGCAATATTAAACATTAAATATAATAGAAATCAAATTCAGAAAGTGTTCACTCTATCAGATTAAAATTGGTAGAACTACATTACTCACTCCATACAGTTTAAATGGGCATATATATTGTATTGTTAATGCCATATAGTCACCACAACAAGACAAGGCTAGAAGTAATAAAGGTTCAGTCGATGCGGCCTTGCTATGTAAAGACTTAAAGAGCCAATGAAACTTTATTATTTGAATTGCTATCACTCTTATGACCTCTTGAATTTTAGAAGGTTTTTAAGAGCTTGTTAGGTGATTTAAGAAGCTTCTCATTGCCCTTATTTTTAGTGGTTGTGGGACAATTTTAATCTAGTGACATCTATATTATGGAAACTAGAACACATCTTGGCTTATCCATGATATGCATAGTCACTTGGGTTTTATTTGTAGACTAATTGTTTCTATTTTGGGTCATTCGGGTCAGGGTCCAATAAACATAATCTTGCTTATATGTACCTAAGTATATGGCTTGGTGCATCTAGGCACACAAGTCCATATGCCTGGGTGCTTGACCAATAAGTTAACAATTAACCTGATTTGGTCTTTGGCTTAATTTGGCTCATCTTTATCTCAAAGAATAATAAAATACAAGGCATAAATCTAGCTAAAATTTGATAATAGTGTTTCATTACAATATATATGAAATAATTGAAGCAGCCTAAGTTGATGTTATTGTTGCGAGCTCCATCATGATGATTATAGCTATTAATTTCTTCCTCTAAAATGTAGTGCCATCCATTTTCCTGGCCATCATGTCTAATTCTTATATAAGGCTGTCAATTCATCTATAATGTAATGTTGTGAAGACTGATTGGATCACCAGCGGTGACATCAATGACATCCCGGTGGGCTCAAGGATGTGGCATTGCTTTTGGTACAGCTAGCCGGGCGCCCAGGCGCGCCCAAACGCAAGGAAACAGAGAAGCCTGGCACCTAGGCGCACTTCAGTGCCTAGGTGCGCTTCAGCTCCCAGACGTGCCCTTGTGCCTGCGGAAATGATGAACCAGTTTAGGGTTGTTTGAGGGCTGATTTTGGCAAGTATAAAAAAGACTGTTAGGGTTTAAGCTGAGTATGAACCTCATTTGAGCTCTTGAGTGTGAGAGTGTGTGTGACAGCTTAAATAAACCCTAGGTATAGAGTAAGAAATCTTGAAGAGATCGAAGAGAAGAAGGTTGGAAGATTTTCAAGGAGTTATCATCTTCATCTATTGATCAAGCTAAGTTCATCTATAACTTGTACCATAATATTTCATATAATGAACTTATTGTGGTGGTGTGGAGTAAAATACCAGAAATTATTTTCTAATTTATTTCTTAATATTTAAATAATTTTGACCTCAAATTTAAAATTTGACTTCGTCATTGCATTCACCACCCCCAAATTAGTTATGGGTGAAGTTTTGGATGCATTTGGAAGTCGTTGAATTTTTGTCGAATTTTTTAAATAATATTTAAAATACCTAAAAATTTGAATAATTAAATACTCGTCGGATCGATTTTTTTTAAATCCGAGTGTACCGTCGCGTTCAGAACCCCTCAATTAGCGAGGGGTGATGTATTGGGAATTTTTGGAATATATTTGGGTAATTAAACTTAATAAATAAAATGAATTTAAATTAATTAAATAATAATATTATTAAATAGGATTTATCGACGCCGTTTAAATAATCCCTAACGCCGTTAAAATTATTTAAATTACCATTTCATTAAACGGCTTCCAATCCAGCCGTCTGATCAAATCTGCCATCTGGATCGGACGACTGGCATGTGTCGTTCCCATAGAGAGCCGCGTGGGTTACGCATGTCGCCCGGCTTTCGTCGCGTAGCTCCCAGCGGCACACGCGTAACCTCCCACCGCTATAGGAGCCCGATAAAGGCTCATGCTCTATTATTAAGGTAAAGTTTTCGTAAAAGGAAGCTACCCTATTAATAATCTTCATTCCAAAGCGATCCTTTTTAACCCTACATCGCCAGAGCCGTCTGTGTTTAGGGATCTCTAACTCCTAAATCTTACATTCAATCATTTATATCTTGATTCGAAATTTCAATCGGTACCCTAGATTAACTTTTAATCGAGTTCGATCGCGTTCGATCGAACCCAATTACGCGAATCAAACGCATAAAAGTTGTGATTTTGTTTTGTTTTTTTCTAAACCCTAATGTCGCACCATCTGGAGGAAGACGAAGAGACGCCCGACGCATCCTGAACCGGTCCGGGTTCCGTTTGGCCGGTTCAAACCCATCCGATTTTCTTGCTAGCCGTTTAAACCATAGAATTGACACATGGCAGCGGATCCCTCAGAGATGAGCTGTCGCGCATCTTGATGTGCCACGTGGACTGTGGGGGTCCACCGGCATAAACTCGCGCGGCTATCTGACGCCGACGGCTCCCACCTGCCGAATTAAAATAAGAAAAATAATAAAAATAAAAATACATATAATAATTATAAAATCTAATAATACATATATTTATATATATATATCTATATAATTTATAAAAGTTATATATATATCAAATCAGATAGTATAAAATAATATATACTTTAATAATAACAGAAAGTTTTTATAAAATAAATAAAAATAGAAGATAAATATTTCTTTAAAATAATTAGAATTAATTAAACATATTAATTAAATTAATATTAAAAATACATTTAATTAATTAAATCTTAAAACTTTAATAATCTATAACTTATAAAATATACATTCAAATAATACAATTAAATATATTAAATTGATCAGCAAAAATCAAGAAATATTTTAGTGACATCCAAATTTCAGTAGGAGTAATATTTTACATAATTATATTTTTGAATATTTAAATAATTACAAAAATAATACAAAACTGAGATTAGCCATACCTTTGTGTGTGCTTACCCAAACATACTAAATATGGGTCTCAAAATACTCAAAAAACCCTAAAGAATATTTTAGTAGTGTTAATCTTACTGTTTGAATTAAAATTAGACTAATCACATTTTGGGCCTAACCCTAATTAAGCCCTTTAACCCTAAAACTTCAAATAGCCATAAGTAAGTCAATTTAGTTCCAAATTAGGTGATCCAAATATCAATTTAGATTAGAAAAACCTAAATTATAGTAAACTGCAAAAATATTTAGGATCCAACAATTAGATCTCCTAATCAACCCTATTTACTCTAAATCTTGATTAGTGAAAATTAGTAAATCTAATGATCCAAATTAAATAATTTCAGTTTCAGAGGACTCATAGAGTAAATTAAAACCTAATTGTAAAATTAGTTTAGTAATTTTATAACTAATTTTACTAATCACACACTAATTACATTAAACCCTAATTATTAACCCTAAAAATTATATTAGCAATAACTTAGCCAATACATATTAGAATTTGATGGAAACCTTGGGATATAATCTGTAATAAATAATAAAAATTTTAGATTTCATTAAGGGTAAAATTACTAATATGCCCTTATAAGGTTAAATTCCCAATTTGACCTTATAAAGCATAAATAACTTAATAAAATAATTCAAATATTCAAAGTAGTCATTTTATTATTATTATAGAAATATAATATTACAAATCATGATAAAAAACATGAAAACATCAAATTAATGAATTAAATTATTTTTGGCAGATCAAAGAAATTGAATTGGCTGATATTTTATCAAAACAGTCAGGTACGTAAATCTACTTATAAGTTTTATTTCAGTATTCTTATTTGAGCCATTTTCATTTGAGCATTATTAAACTGCTTACCGCTTATAATCTGCAAAAGAATGTTATCAAATTAGCATGTAACAAAAAGATGAAATGTGGTATATATTATTATGGTGTTTGTCTTTGGAGGATGGAAAGCAACATTGAGAATCTGTACAGATTAGGCCTACTGGCAGCCCTGGGAGTTATATGGAAGGATTTAGCCCTTTGTAGGAAGTGGGCAAATCCAGAGGAAAGACACACCATCAGTTCCTATTTTGAGTAAGCTACCGATGAGGCGGCCGCCCCTTATAATTACAAAGCTTAAGGAGAGGCCGTCACTAAGCACATCTTATACTTAACATTAGGTTGGAATTTAGGACTCCAATCCAATCTTAAGAAAAAGAGGTGCTTTTCTGAATAAGATAAAGATTAACCATCACTTAATGAGTATCAGAGTGCGGAAGAAAAGTAACAACTGAAGTAACATCCATACATAAAATAAAGATATCCAGCTCAGAATATATATAATACAGGAAAGTAAAGCACAAAATTCTTTATTATTACAAACATTTAAAATCTAAAGGCTGAAAAGAAAGAGTCTCTCATCCTCACAATATAAAGTAAAGCAAGCTAGTAAATAGACTAAGGTCCCTCAGTAGTATGGACCTCCTCCTGGATCTACTCCTCAGCAGGCTCTATCTCCTCAAAAAGCTCAGAATCTACCATTATCAATTTCATAATGGTAGGGCCCCAGCCAAGAAAATAAAAATCTTGTTAGACAAAATATCTAAGTACATTTTAAGGTAATGAATTTTAATGTAATTTAATGACATCACAACTTAAGTTAAGCAAAATATAGCGGTAAAGCACAAAGGAAGGCAAGAATAAGTCATGAAGTAGAAACATACCTCAACTCAGGCTGCAAAATAAGGTAAGTAAAGTACAAGGTAAATCTACTAAGTACAAAGAAAAGTCCTAAAGAATATGATCAAACTAATATGCCAGTATAGTATAAGTAAAAGTACTGTACTAAAAGTATAAGACTAGCATCATAACATACTCTCAAGTAAGTAAAATGACTGACATACAAATAGTTCTGAAATGTAAACGAACTGTAGAAAATGAAAAAATATGAAAGAAAGAAAAATTTACTGAAACAGTAAAGTAAAGTAAGTCTGGAATGTAAGGAAAGTATGTAAGGTACTGTAAAATATTTGAAATGTAAATGTAAGTAATGTTTATTAATTTATTGTACTTGTGAGATACTCTTACTTAATTTGCCAAAAAGTAAAGTCCGTCTGGTAATCTAGGAGAAACATCCCAGATTAAAGTAAAGTTCATCCAAAAGAGGCATCTAGGAGAAACATCCCAGATCCTAAAGTAAATCCACAAAGTATCTAAAGGGCAAATAGGAGAAACATCCCAATGCCAAAGTAAAGTACTATAGGGGAAATATCCTAGGCAAAAGCAGTCCTAAAGTAAGTCATACTAAGTGGCAAGTTAAGTAAAACATAAATCACAAGTAAAATATTATTTATTAAATGTTTTATTTTAATGTTATTCATATGAAATGTGAATGAAACTCAAAGTATAATATAAAGTATGTAACAAGTATTCAAGTATGTCTCAAGGTATAAAAAGGCTCAAATGATAAGGAAAAGCATAGCATTTTCAAATCAAATAATTTATAAATAGCACTACACAAACTTTGTGATATCACCTGTTTTCTAATTTAAATATTCTAACTACTATAAGTTACATAAGATTCAGAATCCTCAATTCCTACACTATCTGTAATTTAGAATCATGAACCTACTAGTTGAAGATAATTAGGACTGGCCAAGTCCTAACTATATGAAAATCAAAAGATGACTACTTGATTTAAATAAACAAATCATCGTCCTAGTTTATTATTTTATAAATCCCAAATAAACCTTGATTAGCAAATTAAGCTTTAAAGAATTAAGAATCAAACTTCAAAGAATGAGGTTTAATTCTTAATCACAAGGTTATCCTAAAGGGCTAAGGTTTAATCCCATCTTACTGATTAAAGGTTAAGGCAAATCCTATTAAATTAAGTCAAATTTAATAGGATAGATTTCTAATCCTAATTCTAATGTTAAAAGATCAAATAATCAGTTAATAAACTATGAAAAATCTAATAAACTAATAAAATTAAGGTTTCACCTTAATTAGTAGCTCATTTTACCCATTAGATGAATTCTAACATAAGATCTAATCTTAGTCTTAAGAATTAAGGCTCTTAAATACTAAGGGTATCACTCAGGCACACATCCTAACTAAAGTTATAAGACCTAAAGGATGATCTAAGAATGTTCAAAGGAATGGATAAGAATTCAGTTTTACTTAAGATTTTCATTTAAGGCTAAATTTAAGATTTTCCTTCTAATATCTAATTTAAGACTTAGAATTATTTAAATTATAGTTTAAATCACTTTAATTACCATTTGATATGATTTAGAGATGAAATTAGGTCTTAATTTCATTAAACCCTAATTTTGGGCAAAAAGACTGTTTTGCCCCTCCTTAAGGGTCTAAATCTTATCTTTATGAATTTAGGGTTAAATTCTAAATTTTTAAGATGTGGAATGATTACTTACTATCTATTATAAGTTTAGACAGTGAAATGTCTAAATTTGGTTAAGTATTAAGCCTTAAAGGGTCAAATCAAGGAATTTGACCTATAAGGGTATTTTGGTAATTTTACCCTAATGACATATAAATTTTCTGTTAGTTTATTAAAAGTTATGCTCTAAGGTTTTCATAGAACCTAAATTTATTGAATTTTGATGTGTATTGGCTAAGTCATAGCCAAAACAAAATCTAGGGTTTAAAGGGTAATTAAGGATTCTTAATATAGGGTCAAAAACCCTAACTTTGTCATTTGGTATCCAAATTGAATAATTTTAGTGGCTGTATGTCACAATTAATCCATTGATTCTAATGACTAGTAGTAGGTTCAATTTGGACTCCATTTGGCTAAGTTATGGCTTAATTAGGGTTTAGGGGAGTGATTAGTGAAACTAATCACCCAATCACTAATCCAACCCTAAAGTTAAGTTCTAATAGGTTCTAGGAGTTCTCTGAAACTTAGTTTTGTCAATTTGGATTATTAGA
Source organism: Gastrodia elata (assembly GCA_016760335.1). NCBI lineage: Eukaryota > Viridiplantae > Streptophyta > Magnoliopsida > Asparagales > Orchidaceae > Gastrodia > Gastrodia elata. Next base: position 8,269,189 of record CM028682.1, on the reverse strand, counting down.
TTTACTAATATTCACTAATCAAGTTTTTAGGGTGATTAGGAGTGATTAGCAAATCTAACCGTTGAATCCTAAATATTTTTGTAGATTTCTGTAAATTAGGTTTTTTTGATCTAAATTGGTATTTGGATCACCTAATTTGGAGCTAAGATGACCAACTTATGGTCATTTGAAGTTCTAGGTCAAATTAAGCTAATTAGAGTTAGGTCCTAAAAGTCATTAGTCAAATGCTAATCCAAACAGCAAAGTTAATACTACTTAGAATGTTCCTTTAGTTTTTCTGAGTATTTTAAGACCCATATTGGGTATGTTTGGATTAAGGGTTGCAAAGTTATTGTTAATTGAAGTTTTGGAACATAATTTGAATTATTTAATAACCTAAAATATCATTATACAAGATATAGGTCCAAATGAAATTTTGACTATTTCATATTATTCCTTAAATTTTACTGATAAATTTAGTATATTCATTTGTTATTTTTGGACTTATATTTATTAAAATATTAATGTTTTAAGTATTAGTATTTAATTATTTAAATTAAACTTAATTTAATTATCTGTTTTATATTAATAGATTTTTGTTTAATAAATTTCTAACATTTATATAATTTATGACTGAATTTTCTGCAGGTACCGGGCCCACCAGCGCCACGTGGCGTTCTGAGAATCGCCGGGACAGGGAAGTGGGGCCCGCCACTATCTCAGATGAGACAGAGCTGTCGGGTTACTCAGCGGTGGGTCCCACATGAGCTGTGCAACCAATAATATTTTGCCACGCGTCCTACACGAAATCGTGCGGGTTTGGAACACGCGGGTCGGGCTGGCCCGACCCGACCTGAAACGCTTCGACGCCTTCGCCTCCATCACCGCACCAGACTGCTAGGGCAAGGGGTTTGGGCAGCAAAACGGCGTCGGAAGGGTTCGACCCAAACGGTGATGGATAGGTCGCGACCATACCTTCCCATCGGTGGTAAGATCAAAGCTCGAGGTGACCTAGATCGAGTCCAAACTTCAACCCTAGGCGACCCTACTACGGACGTCTCGATTTTTTAACGGTAAGTACTGTATCGGTGCGATCAAATTGACACGATCGGGTTCGATCGAACCCGATCGAACCCAACTAAAACCTAATCTAGCAGATGGAATAGCTAGCAGAAATTGAAAATCAGGAATCTGATAAAAGGATTGGGAGAAACTGGTACCTGATTTTCGACGGCTGATAGCGATAGATCGAACGGGAACTTCCTTTTCTTCGCAGATAGACGATTTGAGCCCAAAGTCCTCATTAGGATGTCGATCTGTAGACTTATCTTGCTCCCAAAGCGGTGGATCGACACCTGTGGGACTGTCGAGATGCCGCGTGCGATGGAGGAGACACGCAGAGGCTCGGTGAAGGAGACGATACTGCGACCGTCCGATCATTCGATCGGACGGATCGGTGCGATCCATCAATTGGGACGGTCCTGTGTGTGAATAGGAAGATGGCGTGAGGGTTTAGACGGGATCCATTAGATGCTTAATAATTATATTATTATTTGAATACTTTAAAAACCCATTTTATTAATTATAATTAATTGATTAAATGTTTTTCCAAAAATTCTCAATAAATCACTCCTAGATAATTGAGGGGTGAGGAACGCAACGGTGTGATCAAATTTTTGTTTTGACGAGTATCTAATTAATCAAATTTTCGGGGTAAATAAATAATATTAAAATATTCGACGAAAAATCAACTATTTTCAAAAGCATCCAAAACATCACCCCTAGCTAATTTGGGTGTTCTGAATGCAATGGCAAAGTCAGATTTTTAATCTGAAGTCTAGATAAAAAGTTAATTTCTAGGGTTTGGAATTTTTCCAGAAATCAGATTTTGATCCATTTGATCCCTAATGTGATCTAGATCTTAGAGGTAAGTTCCAAATGACTTAATTAGTGAATTAGAATCATAATTAAGACTTAAATCAATCTTAATTGACTTAAGTAACAACTTGGGTTGTTACAACCAACGGGTAGTGAGATAAGCTTCCTACAGGTTATGCCTATGGGTTTACCCATTTGGGCTCAGGAGTCTACGGACTCGACTTATTGTTACAAATGCTTTTTGATAAAATTTATGCTTTTCATATATGATGAATTTCAAAGCTAATATGCATGGCAATATTTAAATTTGAGAACATTGCTTTCTTTTCATATATGCAGATATTTCTTTCAGTTCCATATTTGATTTATGCCTATTATAGGATGCTAGAATTATTCTTATAAGAATGATTTGTGTACTCCTACCTGACTAGTAAACTGTGTTCTTCAAGTTTTGATAATTAAAGTTTAGAAGATCTGCAAAATAAAAAGAGAAGAAATAAAGAAGCGAGAAAATGTGAATATTTAATCTTTATTGTAAATATTAAACTGTTATAATTTCATATATGTTTGGTCCTATCTTTAAAATGTATAATTGGACTATGAGCATTAATTATATTATTTTCTTTTTGTATATAGAAAATGTATGTTTTCAATTGTATGAATCATTCCTTTGAGACTCTCGAACTTCGGTCCCCGATCGTCACATGTGGCTCCGTGGTTTTTTTCGTTATTAGATTTTCTATTAAATCTGAATGTGTTCTTCTGAAATTGTGCTTATGGCTTGTATGCTTGTGATGTGCATTTTTCTTGTTCCTTTGTGTGTTTGAATCTTTGTTATTGATTTACTAACACTTGACGATTCCAACCTCGATAGCTCAGTATTTTTGCATTTCGTATATATTTCTTATAACAACCGATATCAGAGAGAGGTTATAAGGTTTTGGTGTATTTTGGCTTGAGTGGGAGCAATGGTGACGAGATGAGTTCAATAACACAAATTTTGTCTTCTGGAAGATGCAGATGGAGGACCTGCTATATCTCAACAGCATTTATGGCAATAGTATGTGCATTCAGGATGCTACTGAGTTATAGCTTAAATAATGGCAAGACAAATTTGTGGATGATGTTTGCTCCTTAGATATTTCATCTATGGATGGTCAAACATTAATTGATGTGCTTCATGCTATAAACATCTGGTATCTTGGAAGAGTAAGTAATTCTTGCATCAAAATATTTTATTTCACTTTTGTTAGGGATCAAACAGAAAATAAAATAAAAATGTAAACTCTATTTTGAAATATCAATAAGCATTGCATGTTCAATTTCAATGTCAAAGCTTAATTAATGCTTATGTAAGAAAATACCGTTTGAGATTTCTGATAAAAGTTTTGAAATCAAGTTCAGCGTCTAACCACATGAAGTCATTAACACAGTGTAAACGTATAAGATTTGAGTTTCTTGTATAAAAATCTAAATGTATAAATTATACGAGATCAAGCATAGGCAACTCGATGATTGAAATCACATCTAGAGGAAGATCAATCACAGCAAATAGAGCAGGACAAGTATTGTTTAAATGAGATAAATAAAACTTGAATTTTGTGGTCATCTTGAAATTATAATTACATATGTGGCTTGTTGTGGGGCCCCGTGCCCTCGGCAATCATGTGCGGTGCTCCAACTGTGGCAAATCCCCAACCTAAGTAGAGTCAGGTATGACCCAACCCGCCTTAAGCTGAAGAATTGTCACCTAAGAACTATGAACATACATCAACATATCAAAGTAGCAGAAGCAGAAAATAGTATAACATAGCATCCATATCACAGCATAGTATAGAAAAGTAAATGCAACAGTAGCTCAGCTCAAAGACTAAAAAGTAAATACATCCAGATTAATTATTACAAACTGAATAGTTTAAATAAAGAAAGAACTCTCATTCTCACAATAGAAATAAAAAGCTAACTAAGCAGCAACAGGAAGATACTCCTCATGTCCAAGCTCCTCTCCTACGGAACCACCAATGAACAGTTCTAAATTTGACATTTGTCAGTATCACAAATGCTAGGACCCCAGCCAACAAAAGAAAAAAGGTTACAGTTAGACAAATTATCTAAGTATATTTTAGGCTAATTTATATGAAGTAAACATTTAGAGATATCACATTATTACTTTAAGCATGCAAGCAAATTAAAGTGCAACAAGCTAAAATAAATAGGGTAGTTATAAATAATATATTTATAACTTAAATAATAAGGTACGCAAAGTACATACTAAACATGTAGCTGAATAAGGTAAGGCTAAGGTGTATAATTAACTAAGTAATCTCATCCTAATATGCTTATGATCACATTGATACATGCTAATTTCATTAAAAGGAAACTATGCTGAGACATGCTGAACTAAGTATACAAAAAAAACTAGCATCCTAAATATGCCAATATTTAATAACTATTGAACAGAAATAAGTATACAAGTATGCAAAATATATAAATAAAAGGCCACTGAAGCATGTGACAAAGCAAGCCAAGGCACTGAAATGAGCTAAAAGTAAAGCCACTGAAGTATGTGGCAAAGCAAACAAACACACTGAAACTGAATTGAAGTAAAAGCATGCATAAACTTAGTACTGCCATAACAGAAAAAAGCATACTGGGCCTCTGAATAGAAAGTTCAACATATATCCATCCTAGACATCATCAGAGCTAGGTCTGAGTTAAACTTATAGAATAAGATATGTATCCATTGTAGCTAAGCACAGAGCTAAGTCCGAGTCTATTCTATAACAAAATTAGAACTGAGGAGGCAGACTAAGATAGCACACACCCTACTGAACTGAGTGTACTGAATGAATGTTTATGCTATTCAAATACTAACTTAAGATACATTATCCATACCTTGAGTTCACCTATTATATCCAAGGAAGAAGGCTCAATATACAAGTTGTGTAGAGCAACTAAAGTCAAAGTAAGCAAGAGACTCAACTAAACTTAAGTGATATATGTTATTGTCTAATTTAATTTAATCTAACTATTCTCAGAAGGATACAAGTTTATGATCTCCAATATCCAGCTATTGAATTAGAACATAATAAGTTCTAATTCAAAATCACTAACGATTATAAAGGATTGAAGTAGATAAATCAATGACTTAATTATTATTATTTTACTCTCTTAACCCAAATATTGATTATGTAAATCAAGATTAAGGATTCTATACTTAAACTCCATACTTGAGATTCAAATCCTGAATCCAAGGTTCAAATCTACTAAGGATCTATGGTTCACACTCAACCATAATCTAAAGGTGCAGAATCTTATAAGCTGAAGGATTTAGAGGCTAAGATCTTAGTGCAAGGTCATTACTAATATTATAAGATAAAATAATCAATTAAAAAAGTTTGAATCTAAGATCTATATTTAATCCATAGAATAATCACATTATTCTATAGATTGAATTAATCCTATACCCACAAGGAGATTTCAAAATAATTAAACACTAAATTAAGTAGGGAATTCCTAATTAAATGAGCTAATTCAATCAGATAATCTAAGATCTAAGGTCTAAGATTTAATCACTTAAGATCTAAACTAAAATCTAGACTTAGGATTTACGTGAATATTTCCTTTAGGATTTGTAGTTTATGAGTGATCTTAATAAGGTAATTAAACTAGAGTTTGAGTGCTAAGCAATTAGAGGAATCCTTAAAGGCGGTGGTTTAGGTTACTCTTAAGATCTTATTAAGGAATTTCAAGATTTCTTCACTTAGATTTCATCAAACCTAAGATTTTAGATAGGTACTACTGTATTAGTTAGAAACATTATACTGAGATTTTTAGGTTTAAGGATGATTAAATGATATTTTGGTCAAAATGACCAAAATACCCTTCTTAAAGCAAATATTGGAAATTTAAGATTTAAACCTTCAAATTAATTCAAATCAGTTTTAATGAACTTAATAATGATTAATGAAGTGAATGAAATAGTTAACTTAAGATTTGATACCATAATATCAACCTAATTAGCACTAATCACATTTTAAAGCAAAGTAAGCAGATTAAGAAACTTAGGGCATATTAGGGTGATCCAAGCATATTTACAGGTTCTACTACCCTTAAGAAGGTGATTGAAATCTAAATTATCCAAATCAGAGATTTATCCAAGGATTAATTCACTAATCCAAAATTAGGGTGATTAAGAGGTGATTAGAAATTTTAATGTTCTTAAATTGTTTTTAATAGTCTACATAAGTTCTCTATAGTCTCATGAGCAGTCAGAGACATTAATTAAGATTTTTGGGCATTTAATGAATTTATTATGAATTAAATAAAAACAAAAAAAAGATTAAGCAATTAATTAAAATCTAACAATTGGATCTTGAATTTTATTTTATATTATTGTTCCTTGCATTTTTCAAAAAGTAGAAGGAACATAATTCCATAACTCCATAATTAATTGGCGGCCTGAAATCGAAACCGCGCGGGCCGGGGTCTGACCCGGCCGGCTACTGTGTGTCATCCCCGCGTTGCCTGCCCGATATCAGGTCTCCTAGGGTTAGCTTCTGACGCACAATTCTCCACACATCGATTGAACAAGGAACCCCCATCTGGGACGCGCCAGATCGCCGGGGTGTTACTCGGCCGAGATGCTCTAAGGGAGGGATTTAGGGATTTACTGTGAGGAGTAAATTCTCCTCACAAAGACCACCATTCGACCAGAACTCAATCCCTACACCATCCTGGTAGTGAGATGGATCGAAGCCCTCAGGGTATGCAGCCTGGGGTGCAGCCGATTGCTGGGTCCTTACTCGGACTCAGCCATGGCTCGGCCGCTAGCTCGATCGATTGATGCGATCGATCAGAGCTAGCTTAGGCCTTGGAAACAATCGAGATAAGTTCCTACGGGGCTAAAGCTACTATACGACATTTAAAGGCTCAATCCAGAGGCAAAAATTGAAGGACTGAACTTACAAAGTTCAATGGGAAGAAGCAGTACTTGGGGACGGGATTGTAGGCACGGCAGAGAGGGACTGAGGGACTTCTGAGCTCACCAAGCAGCAGGCGCAGGTTCACAGGGAGTCTGAACACTAGACGACCCTCTATCAGCCGTACGCAACTGCAGGGATGCCAGGATTCGCCGAGAGTGATCGGAGCTCCCCGGGACTTTGGCTGGGCAATTGAGAAATCACAGTGAGCAAAGTGACTCACTGTAATGTCCTGGGGGTATTTATAGGCGTTAGAGAGCATTGGGGGTGGATTCCAAAGCTCAGGGATCATGGCATGGCTCGGGCAGAAGGGGAGGCTCGGTTCAAGGGTCAAGGGTAAATCCAGGAGGCTACTACCGGCAAGAGGTCACGCCGAGTGTAGAAGAGGAAGAATGGGGTCTTTCCCATACTACCACAGAGGCTGAAGGGGATATGGCTATCTAGGGGGGACCATTTGCACGAATGAGCGAGGCGAGGTAGATGATCCACAGTGCTCGAACTTACGTCCGCCGTCTGATGGATCGACCGTTGGTTCCGGACTGTTCTGATAGGTTACTTAAGCAGATCAAGTGATAACCGTCGGATGCACGCGATTAATCCGACACTTAGGATTTGATCTTGACACGGAGTATATCCCGTCGTTGGATGAAATGAGCTAGGATGCGTGCTAATGCATCCATCGGCTAAAGCCTATGCGCCACTGTCGGGACCCGCAGCAGAGCTGCTGCGATCCCGACAACAAATCCTGCTGTTAAATTAATATTACTTATTTAATTTAATTAATACTTTATATACTTTAATTAATTAATATTAATTCTAATAATTTTTAAATCTAATTTAGGATTTAAAGAGCTCCAAAAATTCCTAAAAATTCAGTCTTAGCTAATTAGGGCATGAGAAATTCAAAAAGAGTACTGTCTACGGCATCACAAATTAAAATTTTCTTAGTACTTTTCGCAATCATACTTTTTTTTTTTTTTAAATTGAGAGTTATTTAGAAATATTTAATTGAAAAAATAAGTGAGATTATGTTAAAATTTTGACAATAGATTATTAATCTGTAACATTTGCATGAAAATTTTTGATTTTATTTGATGAGTTATTTTTAAGTATTATCCGTTATTTACTTATTTTATGATGATTATGTATTGAAGATTTTTATTAAAAAAATTATATTAGAGTATTTTTTTTTATGAGTTACTTTGTACAATTAATTTTTTTATTTAGTTTTACGGAGATTTTCTTATCAAGTAATTACTCTCTTTCTAATTTCTATAATCTCTGCTTTCCTTCTTCATTCTTTAGTTCGATTTTTTTGCAGTGTTCGTTCTTCGTTCTTTAGTTCGATTTTTCTGCGGTGACTTGGGACTGAACTATCTCCTTCTCCTCTAAAAATAGGGTTTTAAGAAGAGCAAACAGAGCATCATTAGCTACAGTTTAATAAATTATAAATTGCTGATTTATATATGTCTGGATTTCCATTATAAACAACGTTTCAGCTGTTTGCGGTTGTGTGTATTGCAATCGTATTAATTACTTTTAAAAGGGATTTGGAACATAACTTATCAATAAAACTAAATTTTATTGAATGTACGTTCGAAATTTAAAGTTTTGAATTTGGGTTTCTCCTTTGGATGAATGTAGCACTAATTACTAATCTAATTCAGCCAGCTTTAATCTTTAAGTGATCATTAAGAATGTGGTCTGTAAATTTTAAATTATTGATTTCCATTACAAATTCAATAGTCTTAAATTATCCTCTAAATAAAATGAAATTTTTTCTTATAATAAAAAAAAATCTTAAATTTGCATCTAAAAATATTGCATCATCCCAAAAAATTTATGTTTATGTTTAGTATTGTAGAAACACTTAAAATAAAATAATGTAAAATTAGGAATAAACATGAACTTATTATGAGGAAAAGTATATCAAATTGAGCATCTAAGGAAATAATCTACGGATAAAAAAAAGACTACCAAATATTAAAATTAATCAACTTCTTAAATCGAAGAAAAATGATAAAATTTAGATCAAAATATTTTTTGATTTATTGTTGTATTATTTAAACCAATCTTATTTTACTTAATATTTTAAAATATATTTAATCTTATTAGGCAATAACTTAAGCAATTGAATTTTGAGAAAAATTTTGGATAAATATTATTTTTATTTTTAGTTAACTTTGAAAAAAGAAAAAAATAATTCACATATAAAATAAAAACACTATATATATATATATATATATATATATATATGAGAAATGCTAGACCCGCTGATGTGACATTCAAAAAAGTTTATCCAATAAATTTTTTTAGTTTAATATAAATAAATATACACTAATGAAATATATCCAAATTTCATTTAATGAGTTTTTTTGAATATCACGTCAACATTTCTAAATAGCATTCCTCATATATATATATATATATATATATAAAAGCAGTGGTTAGCGAGCCGTGAGAAAAAAAGAAGATGGAGAATGTTACACTGAACTCAGCGATCCTCATTACAACAGTTTTTCTGATCATTGCAGTCCTGCGCAGAACGCGCATGCAGAGGCCCATCAAACTGGCTCCAGGGCCAAAGACACTCCCCATCATTGGAAGCATTCACCATCTCTTCGGCCAGCGCCTTCTCCACCGCGCTCTCCGCAGCCTCTCCAGCATATACGGCCCTGTGATGCGCCTCAGACTGGGCGAGATCGACGCCCTCATCATCTCCTCCGCCGAAGCTGCCAAAGAAGTTATGGCAACCCATGACATGGCTTTCTCTTCGCGTCCCATCACTCCCACGGCCGCATCCTCTTTCCCGCCGGAATCAGCATCGCCTTCAGCCCCTATGGCGACTACTACCGCCAGGTCCGTCGAATTTGTTCCCTCGAACTCCTCAGCCCAGATCGGGTCCGATACTTTAGCAGCCTAAGAGAGGAGGAGGTCTCCCATCTCATCCGATCCATCGCAGCCGCGCCACCCGGGGCGACCATCAATCTAAGAAGTGAGCTCACCGATTTCACCAACAATGTCATGTCAGTCTCATGCATCGGCTCCAGGTGCGATGACCGGGAGGAGTTTCTGTCTGTGATCCACTAAATCCAAGCGCTGATGACAGGCTTCTCCTTGCTGGATATGTTCCCCTCCGCGCCAAATTTTGTCGCCCGCATCACCGGCATTCCCCAGAGGCTTGAACGCTGCCGGCAGAAGATGGACCGAATCGTGGAAAAAATCGTGCAGGAGCACATCGAGAAGAGGGCCGACGGCTCTGATCTCACAGATAGCCTTCTCAGAACCCCCCTTTCCAATGATCGCATCAAGGCCATCGTTATAGTGAGCTTCTCGCTGCCGATTTAGTTTCTTGAAATTTTGAATGTTCACTTTCTGAAATGTGTGGGGATCTGCTAGGATCTCCTGATAGCCGGGAGTGAGACGATGGCCACTACCTTGGAATGGGCGATGTCGGAGCTCGTGCGCAACCCGTGGGTGATGAAGAAGGCGCAGGGGCAGGTGAGAGAAGGAAAGGGCTTGGATAAAGGCGCAGGGCGTGAATACCTGCGGCTAGTGATAAAGGAGACGCTGCGATTGCATGTTCCGACGCCATTCCTGCTGCCGAGGGAGAATCGTGAAGAATGTGTGTTGATGGGATACGATGTGCCTGCGGAGACGATGGTGATGGTCAATGCGTGGGCGATAGGGAGGGATCCTAGCTTTTGGGACGATCCTGAGGCATTTTGGCCGGAGAGGTTCGAAGAGAGGAGTCAATTGGACGTGAAGGGAGCGCACTTTGAGCTGATTCCGTTTGGGGCGGGCAGGAGAATGTGCCCAGGGATGCATTTCGGATTAGCGACTCTTGAGATAGCTCTCGCGCGTTTGCTGTACCATTTCGATTGGAAGTATCCTGCTGTTGAAGACGAGGAGATGGACATGAGCGAAGATTTCGAAGTCACGGTTAGGAGGAAGTCGCCTCTTTCTTTGCAGATCATTCCAATTTCAAATTAAAATACATGTCGTGTAAGCACTTAATTTATGTAATACACATATGTAAATTTACTGTTAAGCATAATCGGATAATGGGGACTGCAATCCATCTGACGCCAACGGTTCTGATTGAGCACGGGACCCACAGCTCGGGACAGGCGGTGCCCACTCCAGGGATTCTGACGACAGCTGGTGGGACCCGGCCACATGATAGAAGAGGCGGGGCCCACCACTACGACTCGACAGATGACAGCATGAGGGCCCGGGACCAAAGGCGTGGGTCGGGTTCGACCCGACCCGACTCGAGACAGGTCGCCTTCATCCCGACACACATCCGATACAAGACAACTAGGACAACCTTCTGAGAGACCTTTCAAACGGCGGTCGAAGTTTCGCCGGAGGTGACCTGGAGGTCCGACAATCTTCAACCCTAGGCAACGGGGCCCGGGAGGGAGATGCTATTGTGCAGCACTGTAGAGAGTTTGCAAAATTGGCAATCAATATAGGTTAATCGAATCCAATTGATTGATGGTTGAGTATAACAACAACAGGTGGAATAAGCAATCGAACTACAATTAAGAAGAATTGCCATTAAATATTGGATAAAAGGGAGGTTACCTTTTGAAGGTTCGTCGAGGGATCAATTGAAAGGCAGAGGCTTCGGGACAAAGGGCTTACTCCTAATAACTTATTAAGACTACTAAAATGAAGCTTAGGACTTAGTTTAGTCCCGATTGATCAAGGTAACAACCTTGAGTTGTTACACTCTTGCTCACGGCTGCCTACTTACGGGTGTCCATTGTTGAAATTTTCTCTAGCTCTAAGATCTTCAAGAATGAGGGGAGATTTTTAAAATGTGCAAGGGTTTGCTCTCCTCCATTGCTATTTAAAGGCAATTTTCTAGAGCTGAAATCTACTCCAAATTCACATGTCTTTCTCTCAATGGATGATAAAAAATTTGCCATTACATACCATAAGTGTGATTTAACCATTCAACCATTGGGAAGTTGATAAGTTGATAATTTTTGTTCTACTTGCACATATTTCATGTTCTTACTCCTTTACTATTGCATTTTTTTAACTTAACTCCCTCACAAAGATACTTGGCCACATAACACTTAGTGTTGGGTTAGTTTTTTTCAAATCTAGTGTTAAGTGTTATGGTAGAGCTCCAGTGTTGGATTGGGTTCCCGATCTAATTATGGTGTCGTTGCAAGCTCGGATCTAGCCATTAGTTGTATAGATGATACGTGTGGGACTTTCTGTTCAGTGGCTATATTTTGCAAGTTTCTATTATGATAGGACTAGTCTAGGCACATGCTCAATTAAAATGAAATGATTTTTAGCTTAGTTTAGGTCAATTTTTAGATACTTACATATTTTTCAGCATATTTCTAATTTTATATATATATATATATATATATATATATATATATATATATATATATATGATTTTCTGTATAAGCATGTTATGATGTTAGCGTTCAATACTGTCTTATATATTATGTGCTTTTATCAGTAAAATTAGCATGTATAATTGATCATATCTACTTAGGGTTTTCTTTGTACTTTAGTAGTTTATATATATAAATTACTTAATCTTTCTGCAACTATTTGGTTTTGAGATATGTTTGTTTACCTCATATTTTGCTTAAGTTATTAAATATATTATTTATAGCTTTTTATATTTCAATTGCTGCTTTGTGGGACCTTTATGACATATGATGATTTTTGATATCCTAAAAATATAGTAATAATTTATTAGCCTAAAATATACTTAGACAATTAGAAATTGACCTTAGTAATTGTTGCCTTGTTTAACGCAAGATTTTATTTTATTGGCTGGAGTCCTGGCATGTAAAAATTAACATGTCAATTTTAGAGTAGTTTAAGGAGCTAGTTTCAGGTGAGGAATAGAAGCATGAAGATGATCATTCTGGAGCCACTTAGTTTTTAATTTTTATTTCTAGAAGAGAGTGATTTTATTTCAGCTTTTCATTCTCTTAAATTATTATTAATTCATGGTTTATAATATTTTTAATATGTGTTGTATGTTTCTATTTTAATAATGTATTATTTGGGATATATCATATATAATGTTTATCATTTATCTTCTTGAATGTGAAGTATGGATGTATTTCAGTATGTCCACTTTTGCACTCTATTTACTTATTGTACCTGTCTATATGTACTTCAAAATATGATTATCACTATATGATAATTTGGAGCACAATTGTATGTCTAAGAAGTTGGTTACTTAGACATCTTAGTAGTTATAGTATTAGCAAAGTAAGTGGCATCGTAGTAGACATTTACTTTGTTAATACTAATCTAGGGTTATCTTTGAGTTATTACTCGCCCCGTCATTTAATTACACTCATTTGCACAAAGCGGCGAGGTGGGGCACTACAGCGGGTATTTATTCTTGATAGTTACCTTATTAAGCTTGTAGTAATCTATACTTGATCTTTTACTTCTATCTTTCTTCTTGATGAATAACACTGGAACTCCCCAGGAGGAACTGTTATTTTGGAGAAAATATTTTTCTAATAGCTCTTAAAATTGCTCCTTAAGTTATGATTATTCTGTTGGTATCATCCTATAAGGTGCTTTAGAGGTAGGATTCATTCCCAGTATTAGTTCAATACTAGATTCTACCTCTCTTGAAGGAGTTACGCCAGGATGTTCCTCTGGAAAGACATTTGTATATTCATAAACAATTGGTGTTTCATTAAGAGTCACGTTTTTATTCTCAGCAATTGATAGTACAGTTAAGAAAGTAGGGTATCCCTTTCTAATCATCTTCTCAGCTTTATTTGCAAAAATGATATTGATAACAACACATTTTTGACCAATTAATGAAAACTTCTTATTGTCTTGATGTAAATGCACTTTCTTCTTAGTACAATCAATTAATACTCCATTCAAACTCATCTAATCCATACATAGGATTATATCAAAGGTATTAATGGGGAGGATGGCTAATTTAGCTTCCTATAAACTTCCATTTATTTCTAGTTCATACATAAAATAATTATTTGTTTCTAAGAAATCTTTTAATGGCAAGTTTTACTTTAAGAGTAGATGATAAGTTCTCAGTAGGTAAAGCAAGTTTCTTAACTATACTCAAAGCAATGAAAGAATCTATAGCTCCATAATCAAAGAGAACTGTACAAGGATTTGAAAATAGTAAGATGGTACATATCACAATATTGGGTTCTTCCATTACTTCTATCTGGGTCAAATTGAAGATTATGGCTTGCACAATTAGATTATTTATACCATTTCTTGATGCAATATTGCTTCCTTTGCTGGCATGGGGCTTGTTATGCTCCTCAGAAAATTTCTCACCATTATTAAGAATTTGATGTCCAATTACTGTATATGTAGCATGGCATAATTTTGCTATATGATTTTGTCTTCCATAATGATGACATTGACCCATTTCAGTAAAATATTTGTCTATAGATTGAAATATGTCACAAAATCTACAAGTAGGGTTCTTTATGGGACCTTGAGCAGTGTTGCCCAGAATATTGTGAAGTCACCCTTGAGATTTAAAAAAGTAGGGATTCTTATGTGGAATAGGATTAAGCATGTCTGGCCTCTTAAATTTCTGAGATAAATGATTCTCTTGTGCCTCCATTAACTTAGCCTTCTTTACTAGTTGAGCAAATTTAGATATCTAAAAAAGTGTGAGAATGTGATAGAAGGAGTCTCTTAAGCCACTAAGGAACAAATGGCATCTGACATCTTTTGAGATTACTATCTCTGGTGCAAAGCTTGCTAGATGAGTGAACTTCGCTTCGTATTCAGCTACTGCGTAGCCTTCTTCTTTAAATTGAACAGTTGCTTCCTCATTTCTTGATGAGCAGATTAAGGCACATACTTCCCAAGGAACGCCTTCACAAATTATGGCCAAGAAATTTTTTTATCAGCTCTTACTTGAAATGCAGTGATCCTTAAAGTTTTTCACTACTTCTCGGTGAAGTCAATGAGAAGATAAGTAGCCACTACTACTTTTTGTTCCTCGTCACTCCTTGCACATTTGAATTCCTTTTCAATCCTTTGAATTCATTATTCTGCCTAGGAAGAATTTTCCATTCCATCGAGCCTTGGGGGTTGCAATCTGAGAAAATACTTCATTTCTTTTTTCGTGTTCCTAACTTGTATTGGTGCAGGCAACAGTACTTGAGTTTGCTAGTTATTTACAAATTGAGCCATCATGATTGAATGAATAGACCGTCTCATGGTGAGGTGAGGTCAGATCAATAGTGCTCAGAATTTTTTGCCAACCTCTATCATTCAAGGAAGAGTTATTAATTTGGTTATGATGATCCACCCACTTGAGACGATAAGTTTTTTACTAACAGGAACACTATAATTAATATTTTACTTCTAACCTTTAATCTCTAATCCTTTATTTTTTGTTGGTCATGACTTTGCTCGAATTACCAGTTAAGTTTTTTCAACCTCGCTCTGATACTAATTGTAATGACCCGAAGATTAAGTTGAGAGATTTCAAGTATAAACATTCATCACAAAAATTACTAAATAAAATAATATTCATACATCATAACTTAAATAAATATAAAATTTAAATAATAAGTCACCATCTCACTCTTAATAAGAGAATCCTTTCTAGCTCATGAAATCAAGTTAGCTTTTGCTTTTAATTCTCATGATCTGTATTAAATAACAACATTGTCAATTAGACAGAAGTACATATAGCATCTAAAAGTAATAATTTCTAGCATTATATATAGGTTACAAAATTAATACAATACGGTGTGAAGGATTATCATCATTACAATTTGAGAGTTATGCTAATTTCAACAATAAGTAATTTGGAATGCTCAAGAAGCTCAAATAATTTAAAAAAAATATATAAAAAGACATAAATAAAAATAACTTGGCATAAATTATTATGTGACATAAATATATTATTTTGGGCTTAGGACCCCCAAGTTTCACTAGGAGACCCAGATATTAGCATTAAAATTATTCTATGAATGTATACAATTACTCATCAATAATTTTCTTAAAAAATATTATTATGGTGAATCTTTTCTCTATATCTTATGTTATTTTCTAGTGGACTAAATCCCTCCTTATTTCTTTATGGGTTGCTAGCAAACTCTACCTACACAGGTTTAATTTTATTCTACTTCCAAATACTCTCACCACATATATTTGCCACAAAAATGTATAGAAAGTAAAAATACAATTTAGCATAATATAACACTGGGGTACATACAATAGTTATATGCATTCAAAAGAAGTAAGCTCAAACAATATTAAAAATAATACAATTAGAATAATTATACATACCTCATCCGTTAATTTACTCCATAGAACTTTCCTTATATAAATCTGTTAAACATTAATTATTATACATTAATTTGCTATTTAAAGACCTTAGAAATGATAATATAAAGGTTTTGTGTCAACATTACAATGTTTGGGTGAAAACTCTAAAATTGGTTATATGATGTGATTAGAATTTTTAGTGAACTTTTGGCACCTAAATGAAAGTACAAATGATATTTTTAGTTACTGATATCTAATGAAAATTGTTTCCAGTTAATAGGAGATTAAGCATGTCAAATTTCAGTTACTAGTTCAAAGTATTTTAAAAATTATAAATGTGCAAAGTTTGAGAAAAATATTAATTATTTTTAAAATTTTCTAAGAAACGGCCACATTATTGTCCGAACTTTAGACCTAAATGGCATAACTAGGTTATAATATTAATAGTGAAGTTCTTCCTAACATAACAAAGATTAAACATGCCAAGTATCAGCTAAATTTGGCAGTTATATTAAACATTATGACAGCAACAACATAGCAAAAAATTTCTAAAATTTATTAAAAACTATTTTATGAATTTCATTTGGTATTTGCAGAAGTTTAAGTGCCTAAATGTTAGCCTTAGAGTTCAAATGAACCATTAAGGTCTTCAGTGAAATTTTTCATTAATATAGGAGAGTAAACAGGTAAAATTACATCACTCAGCTCACAGTGATTGAAACGTTACATCTCTCCAAAGTTGACAAAAAATTAAAATTTCTAGAAAAATATTTAAATAAAAAATGAAATTTTGTCTCCAATTTTAGAGTTATTTTTGAATATCTTAGACGTAAAGCTAAGTTGTAATATCTTCTAGTGATTTGTTATTATATAGGAGAATGTGTTTGCTAAATTAAAGCAATTAATATTGAATAAAATAAGAATTATGATAGCACGAAATAGGGATGAAAAATTATAAAATATTTGAATAAATCAAAGAACTTTTTTTTCTTGAAATCCTACAAATTTACACATACAAATTATTAAACCTAAAATATCATTATGGATGTGCCTAAAACCTACTAACGTTACAATAATCATTTATTCGATCGATATATATATATTCAAACATCAAAAATATATGGTAAATGAGGAAAAGAATGCTAGAAACAAATATAATAGATTACCTTAAAGCAATAGATTTTTTTGATGAAGCTTGAGAAATAATGCAGCATATATCTCATTCTTTAGATGATTTAGAGTTTCCAAGATCTTTTCCTTACTGTGAAATTTGCTTAGGGATGAAGACACTATAGTTTGGATGGGAGGAGAAGGGAAGGGAAATGGGGTTTGACAAATGCTTTCTTTGGATTAGGGTTAAAAAGTCTATGAGTGCCTATAAAGCTTTAGCAAAGATCAAATGGTGTAGATTTGATCAAGGTGGAATTTGAATAGCTCAAAATTATTTAAGTTAAATTCATCCTTAATTGAGAATAATTTCTTTAGAATATCAATTGGTGCTTTAAATTAGGCGGTTTAAATCCAAAAGCCCCAAAACTTATGGCCTAATTTTTTTTAATTTGGCTAAAAATGAAATTTTAGTATTTCTCAAAATTAATTAAAAATGTACCTCAAAATTAATAAAAAATGTTACACCAGTCGTTTCATCGTTAACGGCGCCATATCGCTGGTGCCATCTACGTCGTCAGTTTCAGTGGCAAACAGCGGTATCCGTTGTATCCATCGTTAATGCCAGAAAGCGTTTAACGACGTTTGTTGTCACTATTAACGACCGAATTTTTTTTGAATTAAATAATTCAATTATTCAATTAATTTAATTTCAAATGTATGTTTAATATAACTCATTTATTTAGGTCCAAAAATTATAAAATTTTTGTTGCTAACTAATTTAATAGTGTAGAATTTAAAATTTTAAAAATACTTTAATTTTGATACTCGAATAATTTTTTATAATTATTTTGATTTAAAGCTATTATAAAATAACTGGGGGAAATTCTCTTATAAAAAAATTTTCAAAAAATTCCCAAAATTCTCTAAAATTATTCTTAGTAATTTTGTATTTTGTTTTGTAAGACATAACTAATATATTATATAGATTAACTAAGATAATGAACAATAACTTTATTAACTCAAACTTGGGATTTTACAAAATTTCTCCCTCCTTAATCCACACCAGAGCTAGGTTAAAGTATATACATCTTCACCATGCACTAGAGGTTTGAATGAACTTTTCCATTACATCTGAGCCCAGCCATATCATCAGGAGTCTGCTCATTCAAATTCCAATGTGCATCACTTTGAAACTGGATCATATCATAGCTCATATGTGCTAACCAAAGCTAAGATGAGTTTGACAACCATTCTTTAACTCCTCAGCATAGAAATTGATGGGTTAGAGATTGTTCTGCGAGCACTCAGGTCACCGGAATCACCAAAATGACGTACTGACGAGTCTCCTAAGAATTTAAGGAATCTTGATTCTAGGGTCAATCTAACTGGCTCTAATTGATTCAAAAATAATCCTAACTAATATTGCATGGATTTAGCAATCTACACAACAAATTAAGCTCCAATCACATAGACAGGGGTTAAACAGAAAGAGTGTTCATAAAGAAGTACCTTTTATCGAGGGGTTTTAAGAGCAATCTCGTTGTTGCCTATCGGATCCCTGCTCTTTTGATTAGCTAAGCACCTTCCCAAGAGTATTACAAAGATTCCAAGCACTTGAGCTATAAGAATTACTTGCATGATTGTCGAAGGGAGCAACTGAGCTTGTTGGGGTCTAACGACCTTATCGGAGAAATGCAATGGTTGGGAGGAGTGACAAAGGGCTAATGGATTGTTTAGGGCTTGAAAATTAACAAAGTGAGTTCTCTAAGGAGTTTTGGGGGCTTAAATAATCAGGGGAGCTCAAGGAAAGATGGGCCATGGATCTTTAGGTCAAGCCCAAGCTGAGCTTTCTATAGCTCCATTTCGAGCACAATCGGGCCAATGTAACACGAGAAAGATTCCTTCTATTAATGGAAATCAGTTGGCAATGTGGCGCAGACATAGAGAAGCTCTGACAGTGGTTATACGAAAATTTGTCAGCTATAGGATGGGTTCTTTCGGGGGACAAAGGTGAACAGAGAGGAGCTGCGAATGTCTGCAAATTCGCGATCAAAACTGTGCCACGGTCTAGATTGCTCAAATATGAGCTCCACTACTGGGATTAAATCCCAACCGCTGATTACATGACAGAATCTGACAGCTCGCATTTAAACATATCTAATAGCAGAGGTCTAGCTAGATAAGTGCCATCCCATTAGATCTCGTAAAAGCGGGCCGAGATGGCTGGGATTCGGTGTTCCATGTTCTAGCCCGCCACACAGAATTTATGCAGTTTTGAATATTCATGTTATAATAATTTTAATAATTCTGTTTTAATTAAAATTTAATAAAGATGGCTAATCACTATTAGATAGTAATATGAATTTTTGGCCTAAGTCTTACGTAATAGATTTTGTAATATTTCTCATTAAGCTTAGTTA
Organism: Gastrodia elata; assembly: GCA_016760335.1. Lineage (NCBI taxonomy): Eukaryota > Viridiplantae > Streptophyta > Magnoliopsida > Asparagales > Orchidaceae > Gastrodia > Gastrodia elata. The sequence continues at coordinate 8,249,538 of CM028682.1, read as the reverse complement.
TTAGCCATGCAATCAAAGTTCAATCTTAACCAGACTTTAATTAAGTTAATTTGATTGCTAAGATATTATTATTTCATTAATAATTATTATCTTATCAATTGTTATATATTAGGAGGCTTGAGATACAAGTTTAGTCCTAAGCTAGAAGGTAGCCTTACCCTTGAGTTCTCTTCATACATCTTTGATAATTTCTTTAGTAATATGTTAATGTCATGTTTGATCTTAATATTTAAATTTTAATCACGTAAGAATGATTTTGAGTATGTAAATAATCCATATATTTGCATCTTTAATAAGTTAATTTTAAATATAATGAGTGGAAATCATATTAAAGTTCAATTGCATCACATCATACTAATGTAAATGATGTAAAACATATCTTTGTTTATATAAATTTAATTTTATAAGTACTATATGATATGGCAAGTTAGAAATTAGGTTTATGCAACAAATTCTTTATTATATTTATGAGAGTTAAGTGTAGGCACTTTATTATCAACTTTACTAAGTTATCATATGAACCATTATACTCAATCAAGATGAAATTATTAAGTGTATCAAATATGATCTTAAGTCTTATCAAAACCTCTTTGAAATCGCTAGTTACTTAATTAAGTTGACCAAACTTTTTCAGAAAATTAACATAACACTTACAATTTTATGGTTTGTTTTATGTCCTTTAAACTTCCTATTATTAGTTTAATAACTGAAAGTTCAAGCAAGTGTGTTATATATATACACATATAATAAAAACGTGAAAGATGTTTTCAATAGTGAATTTTAGACAGTGAATTTTGGATTGATAGAAGGTTATATTTAGATTTAGGAACGTAAAAGATGTTTTCATTCTCTATTCTTGTCTTGCAATTCCTACAAGTCAACATAAATAGCAAAAGACTTACCAATAGATTTATTCATTCCATAACACATACCCCTCACTTGTTCCAAGCAACAAACAAAGAACACCACAAATCCAAAACCCAGAAATACCATAGCATAAATATCTTATTGTGCTAACAAGCAGAAAATAAACCCATACCATCACAGCAACAATATCAAACTTAGAAGCGATCATTAGCAATGCTAATTTTTTGTTATGCTTGAGACTCTATTGACTAAAAAATAAAAAAGAACATAAGAAAGTGGAGAGATTCTCGCTGAATTACCGACGAGAAGAATCTTGAAAGAACATTCGGAGCTTCTCCCGTAAAACACAAAGAGAGGCCAAAAGCCAAAATTGATGAGAGCAGAGGAGAGGATTTATGATTGTTTACGAGGCAAGGCTTGAGCGGAACCCTTAATAAAAGTTAAAATAAATAGTTCATTAGTTTTAGAGAAGGCAACTCATTAAAAATGTTCGTAGAAATACAAGGACTTGCCAAAATATTTTATATGAATTTAAAAATACATATTTTATACAAGAATTATATATATATAGAAAAAGTAATTGCATGACTAATCAACAGAATCAAATGAAACTGAAGAAATATACTCCATTTCAAATAATGAACATTAAAATTATTCTATGTACATGATCAAGAAGAAACCCTACTCATATTCCAAATAAAGAAGATTCTTCTAACAATTTAGACCTTTGTTTTTTTGTTTTTCCCTTTAGCTTTTAACATGGGCAAAATTTATGTACCTAGGTTTTCTTAATAATGGTATCAAATAGTCTATGCTTAGTATGCTTGGCCAAACAATTGTAAGCTTGGTATTGGCATAAACTAATTAGAAAATCAAAATGACTAATATTGCAGAGGGGCTTCTTTGGCAACCTAATGTCACCATGTGTTCTATAGATCGATCAAATGATTTCTTCATCATTTATTTCTATCTATGCACCTACATTTTAAGAGATGTGAGCTATCTAAATGTGTGTTTCATTACAATGCTTAAAATACTTTATTCAGTGTTTAGAGTTTACCTGAGTACATTATTATAGTAGCTTTTTTTTTTCAAATTTTTAACAAAATGCAAAAGAAACTATCACATTACAAATTACTCATAACACCAAACATTACAAATTTGTAAGATTTTCAAAGAATCTCAACCTTTAAATTACTCATAACACCATATATTACAAATTACTTTATTCTAAATAAAAAAATTTATTTTTATTGAAAATCTTTATTAAACAAAAGTAAAATAATCTGATTTCACCAGCAAAGTTTAGATTGTTGTTGTGCACAACATGGATTGCATTCTTAAGAAACAATGGATATCCTATTTGTTGTATAAATAGTTATTTCCCTATTTTTCTCACATGTTTTAGCATATTTTATTAATTAATGTGTGATTATATTAACTAAATGCAAAAATATTTTTTCTGGATAAAATATTTAATTTTAATATTATTATTATTATTATTATTATTATTATTATATATATATATAATAAAAATACTTGAAGTTTGAAGCTCAATTAAGATTCTGTTGAATGTGTTAGTTGGGACAGTTATATTGTGAATAGGAGCATGTTGCAATTATGACAATAGTTTTTATATTTTAAAGTATAATCAACATAATTTTAATGTTTTTCTATAGCAAAGGTAAAGAAGAAAGAGTATGTTTTATCAATAAGTTTAAATAGCTTTTTAATTTCAAACTCAAATACAATTATCAACATCAAGAAATAATTCTGTGATATGACTCAAAACTATATATATATATATATATATATATATATATATATATATATATATATATATATAAATTGATTTATGTATTTATATGTGTGTGATTATTTAATGTGGAGAAGGGTCATGTGATTGTCCCTAATGCTTGAAACAATGATTCAAATATGATCACTGAATTTCCTATTATCAAAAGATCTTTTTTGCCCAAGTTTTTATCCTCATATAAAGTGCTATAATTTATGTATTGAATTAAATCTTCTCATGTTGTAAAAACTAAAAATTCATTCCATACATATCATCAAAAATCACTCCATGCAAGTATGAACTTAGTTCATACTTGTTCCGTACTATAAAAAAAATGATTTGATGACTCATCAAAGTGAACAACTTCACAGCATCCAATACTGATCACAACAGTGATCACTCCAAAAAAAAAAAAAAACTTGAATTCAATATCATCATGGCAACAATATATTACTCATATTCAATTATCAGTAACAAACAGCTTCTTGATTGATATTTGGCTGTTTTATCAACTTTCAAAAGAGTTAAACTAAGATTTGCTGTGAGATTTTGCATTGATGTGTTTCTTGATTCGGATATTTATCTCTGCATTGATGAAATGAGATGAGAGAGGGCCTTTCCTTTTCAGTGACTAGAGCAGTCTGAGGGGCCTAGATTCGCTCAAGAGTGACTTTGTTGAGTTGAGCAACACTAGTAAGATTTACTGTATTTCTCAAATCATTATATATCTAACACTGTACCCTTTTTATTTATAAATCAAGCACTAAGCCTTGACTATGAGAATAATTACACCCATATATAATGAATGAAAACAACATGATTGGGTAAGATTTGTTGTCTTAAAGACAGAAGTATTGGGAGGGTCGTTGGAACAACCTGCCAAAGACAAGATGCAAGAACCTTTCTTCATCAACCGAATATGCGCAACTCAGCAAGCAAGAGTGCAAGGATCTATATAAGCACACCTCACCGAACAAGATTTGAGCTCAGGTAAATACTAAAATGCTGTCATGCAATGTTCAGAGGTCAATAATGGCTGCTCTGTTGGCTGATAATCACACATGCAATGTCTAGAATATCATCACATGACAACTAGAATTTTGTAACTATTTGCAACATAGCATTTTCATATTGGCTCACATTTTTGTCCAACTCAACCTCTGCCTCTTTAACTTAAAACCACAATATGCATACCATAAGATAAACCTCAGCCTAATAGAAAGCAGGAAAAGTCATCCCAAACACAAACCGATAAACCACCCTCAAAAGTTTTTAATATATATATATATATTTGGTGCATCATCAATCTTCAGAACAAAATTCAGACTTGAGAGGTGGTCTCCTTTCCAAGCATTGCCCTGACTCTGAGAGGCAAGCCGAAAAGCTGGATGAAGCCAGCAGCATCAGCCTGGTTGTAAATGCTGCCGGTTTCAAAGGACGAGATGTCCTCCCTATATAAGCTCATAGGGCTCCTACGGGAGGTCACCGTCACCAACCCCTTGTACAGCTTCAGCTTAACTGATCCTGTGGTCGTCTCCGTCAGCTTCTCCATGAATGCATCTATGGACTCCCTGAGGGGATCGAACCACCTGCCTGCATACACGAGCTCCGCGTACTTGAGAGCAATCGTGTCCTTCATCTGTATGGATTCCCGGTCGAGAGTCAGAGACTCCAGCTCTCGCACGGCGGCGTTCAGAATCGTGCCTCCAGGCGTCTCATAGACGCCGCGGCTTTTCATTCCGACCACCCGGTTCTCCACCATGTCAATTCTGCCGATCCCATGCCTCCCACCGATCTCATTCACCTCCGACAGAAGGGATGCCGGCGATAGCTCCCTGCCGTTCACGGACACCGGAATGCCCGACACGATGCCGATCTCAACATACCTGCCAGTATTATTATCACCAAAGAAAGATTTAGGTTTTTGCTATCAAGAAATAAATAACAGGACTTTTGTTTCTAAGCTGTGGCTTACTCAGGTTGATCAGGTGCATCTTCTGGATCAACGGTCAGCATGTACATCTCCTTCTTAGGTTCATTGGCAGGGTCTTCCAAAATATCACCCTTAATACATCAATAATTAGTAGGTAAGAATAAATTTGCTTTAAATTTTTAAGATTTATGGGTTTACTTCTGATCTTATTAAAAAAAAATGCTTATCATGAAAAGCCAAGTCAGCTCAAGAAAAACATAAAAGTTATACCAGCTAGTTTCATACTCATGAGCACGCACTAATAGGCCATACCAATTATCAACAGCATTGCAAATCGATTTCATTCAACAGCAAAAAAAATTACTTTTATTAATTTTAAGCTAATTTGAATCATAGATTGAGTAAGTTAACCCATACTTAAGAACACAGCGTAACTCGACTAAAAGCTTTTTTATTCAATATTTCATGAGTTTTTAGTTTATTTCAAATTAAACAGCCCCTAAATTTTTTTTAAGATCTAAGCATTTAGATAGCCTACCCAAAACATATAGTAATACATCTTGCATCTTCCCTCAAAAAAAAACCTTCCTAAACATTGTTAATAATAATAATAGTAGTATACTATAACTTTAAAATATGCTTTGTAAGATAAAACAGTATATTTTAAAAGCAAATTGCAACTATAATTTATTAAGCAAAAGACAGGTTTTATGTGTGTATATCAAAACAAACAGGAAGAAGAGGAATCTGCTGTGGAACGAGCATAATAAAAACTTTTTGCTATAAATAGAAAATTCAGCTTAGGTCCTTACTTCATGGCTAAGGTGCCATAGGTTACGGTCTCTGCTATAAATTGACCTTTTGGAAACTGGGATTGGAATGTTGTGCTTCTTTGCATATGCAATAGCGTCTTCTCTCCCTTGAATATCCCACTCCCTCCATGGTGCTACAACTTTTAAATCAGGATTCAGGGCAAAAAAACCAAGCTCAAATCGAACCTGCAATGTAATTAACAATATGAGTGTGATGAGCATAAACATATGGCACATAATCCAGACATTGAAAAAAAAAAAACCTGATCATTTCCTTTCCCTGTGCATCCATGTGATACAGCATCAGCACCAACATCTTTAGCAACATCAACCATTGCCTGCGATTAGGATTAATGTCAGTCTTTTCACTTCTTCATGAGATAATACATAGAATCAAGAGTATGAAATTCTGAATAGCCAAATATACAATAAGTAGCTTGATTAGAAATAATTCCTCCTAATAAACACATGCGTGTGATCCCCCTACCTTGGCAATTACAGGGCGGGCCATTGAAGTTCCAAGCAAATACTTTCTTTCATATACTGCACCAGCACGTAGACAAGGAAATACATAATCTTTAACAAACTCTTCTCTCAAATCCTTGATAATAAGTTGGCTAGCACCACTTGCCTTCGCCTTTTTTTCCAAACCATCCATCTCCATTACACCCTTTAGAAAGTAACATTGGCCATATAAATTAGTTCTTCATAATCTTAAAAACCACTGTTAAGAAACCAAGTTAAATAACATCTTTCAAAAAAGGTACAAGCTTTAAGAACAAAAATACAGTTAGTGCCACTAACACCAAATATTATAGGCAACGTGCCAAAAAACAAAAAATCATAAACTGACATCTAAAGAGATCAAGGGGAACAAATCATGGTAAAATTAGGCAAACTATTACTAAAATTTTGACCCTCAAATACAGGAGTGGATAGAACAGCTTGAATGTCTCATTATTGAGAGTCATAGCCTTCTTTCCATTGGCCTAATCTAGAGAGTTTGGAAGCTCAAAAGGAAGAAAGGAATAAACATACACTACGACGTTCTTATTACGTGTACGCATGATTGTAACCACGCTGAGTATTTTTGTATTTTGTGTTTTTATAGGATGCTATTCCTAACATGCCTTTTGGTGTATCCTTGGATTTGGATAGGATACATAGGTTTTGGGCAATTTTCAAAAAAATTACATATTTTTGTACTGAAAAAATGTCTTCGACTATCCCCAATCAACCATAATGTAGGATGTATTTATTAGCCAAATCAATTTCTAACATAACCGCCCGGTAAATACTAAGCGTAAATTCTTTTTCCAAGGAAGATGGAAGACAAATAAGTTGTTGCAATAGACTTGATTACACTGCGATTGATGCACGGAATGAACAGTATAAATTATCAAATCATCAACAACATGCACATTTTTATTGACAAATAAATCACTTAGTTTGATAACGTGACATCTTTTTCTAGACTCCTTTTTTTTACTGACAACAACAACAACAACAGCCCCAAGCCTTGATCCCACTAGGTGACGTCGGCTACTAGAATCCTTTGTTTCAATTGTGCATGATCAAATAGAAGCCCCTCTCAAAATTCTAAATAGATAAGATCCTTCCTGATAGTTTCTTCCTATGTCTTTTTAGGTCTTCCTCTATCTCCTTTTAATATAGGAGAAATTCATAAACTCAATTTTTCTACCAAGAGAATTGCACGGTCTAGAAAATAAGCCAATCATTTCATTTGAAGAGCTTGTTGGAGCTTCACCTAAGCCTAGAAAAATTGTAGTAGCTTCTAATCCATGTAAACCATAATATCTTGGCCAAGTTGGGTTTTCAATATTTAACTATAATGTATAGAGACATTAGCTTCCTGTTATAAGATATTCTATTGTGCACCTTGCAATATTTTGAACAAATAGGTAAAATGTCTCCCACATTGTACAAGTATTGCTCCACTAGTATATCATGATGCATCAACTTCAACCCCTAACAACTTCTGCAAGTCAAGTAGATAAAATGTTGTAACAAACTTATCTCATTCAAGTCATTTTCAGTATCCGATTAAGCTTGTAGATCGAATTTGTCAACAAGTGTTGTGGTGCGACCATAGCCATGAAATTTCATATGAACTTCCTTACATAGTAACAAGCTCTTATTAAACTCCTCGTGTAAATTGCATTGCTTGTCTTAAGCTACTTCAATATTGCTTTAACTATGGCAAAATCTACTATCAATTCTTCACCTTCATCCTCAAACTCGTGATGTGGAAGTGATTTCTTCCAAAACACACTTTGTCAAATTGAGTAACAAATTACACTATCTTAATGCTTAGTGTGCATCTTCTCATCTAAGGTATAAATTAGTATATCAACTAAATAAGGTAGAATGAACTCTTCCAAGTATGGACAAAAAATATCAATCACTAGTCTCATGAAAATTGTTGGTGTTTTATGGGCCAAATGGCATTATTATCGATCTTTGCATGAACTAAATGTTGTTTCAAAGTAATTCAACATTCACGCAAACTTGGTGATAATCAAACTTCAAGTTTTGAAAAGATATTCATTACTTTAATTAGTCTAATAATTCATCTACCCTTAGTAGAGTGAATCTATTTTTTCATAACAATCACGTTTAATGCTCAATAGTAAGTGCAAACCTTCAAACCACCATCCTTTTAGCACCATAACAACCAATGAACCACATGGTAAGCAAATCATGTTGATGGCTCTTTGATCTAATGACTCGACAATTTTTAATTACTTCATTCTCAAGTACAAAAGAAATTGAAGAATAACTATACCTCATGCTCCACATCTCTTCTTAGAGGCATCCCATTGAGAGTGGATAATCCTCTTGGTCTCATCTTTTGCTAGCATGTCACATATATTTTTGGTACAATGTAAATTTCTTCTTATATTTAATAGTATCATATTATCGTCTTTTCAAAGTAAGAACAGCTTCGTAGTTCCATAGATAAAAACTTCCAAAAATCACTAGACATATATCGAGGGGTACAATGCCGCATAATATCCCATCAACAAACTTCTATATTATTGCAACTAATTCATGGTTAACTTGGCACAAGTAATATGGGTTTGAATGTTAAATCACCTTGGATCCAAATGTTTTCACTAGACTCCCAAAAATAAGATTTTGATGACTACTCATGTCAAATAAAACAATGAATACTTGCTTAATATGTACTATGTTAATAAATAGCTATTCCTAGCTTTTATGATTACCATCCCTTGGCAATTCTTTCCCCCTTTGGCAATGTCATCAAAGAAAAATGTCTTAGAAGTACATACCCATTTAAGTTCATCCGAGCCTTTTACGATAATGACAATTATTTTACCATTGGAATTCTTGAATTTTTCAGAGAATATTTGTCCTTCTACTAGCATCTTCTCACTTCATGCCTTTTTTATCTTACAAAATTTATGGAGAAGGTACTTAATCGAAATTGCAAGTCAGTTGGCCAACTGAGAGGATCTTCTAGTTGTAGTCACACAGCTTCCATCCTGATTTCTCAACTTTCAGGTCTACTTCTAACCCGTTTATTAAACAACTTATATCATACATTCTCTAGAATAAATATCTTCGCTGGATTCTTCTTTTATATGACCAATGCAAATGTGTTAGCTTTGCTAAGGGTTTCATTTGAGAAAAAGTGTTAGCTCGGCTGCAATTTAAAATGCAACTTTGTGTGATACTTTGCTAATATTAGGTATGTATATAAAGGTACTTAAAGTTTTTTTCATGACAAATTAAAATAAAATAATAGGTAAATAAAATAAAAAATTATCACATCCTCAAGTCTTTAGGCCCCTAGTATATGCTCGTGTCATCACACGTTCTCATGTAAGCCTTCGTGCTGCATCACATAGAGTGCTTAAATAATTTCAATTTAGAGAAATTAATCTTCACCTAAGAGATATTTATTGAGCTATCTTTATTGAGGTTTAAATAACTCTCTAACTTGATCAATCTAGTCATGCATTCCCACTAAATCAGGAGCATGATCATAAGTCAGCAAATCAATGTTCAGCCCCATCTTCTATAACCTCTATTTTGGGCTCTTCTTCAAATCCAGCTCATCTTAGCTGTTAGTTCTAGCTTCACTTCCATTTCAGCGCACTATCACAGTTGGGTTCTTCACTCTAACAAAACCTTTTACTAAGGTGGGCACGTGGATTTTCTCAAATATAATAACCATCCGTTGTGCCATCATAATTACTTGTGCGGTTAGAGTGACTAATCTTGATATCTTGAGTTTTTTTTTTCCATTTTAATGGTCTCTGATACCTTTTCTTCTTCAATTGGTCAAGGGAAGAAAAATCCTAAAATTTAATAAGAATTTTTATCAAAACCAGTAATACTCTTCTCCTCCTTTAGTGAATCAATCTACATATCACTTTGATACCAGAAAATTTATTTATAATTACTAACCGAGTTATTTCTTAGTTGGCTGATAATTTTAGAGTACAAGTTGAAGTTGGGCTGATTAAGGAATGACCAATCCGAAGAATAAATAGCAAGAAGTTCAAATCAACAGCAACACCCAACATTTCATTTACTAGGATTGGGCTATTTATAGCCTTGCACCAAGATAATATTAATAAACATTCAAGAATAAAAAAGAACAAAGCATGATAACTGACAGTCCACTCATCGCCTGACATGTGTGCCACACATTTGTTCTTGATTGCCTATATAACTAATATATAAAATAATCTTCATGCGACTTTATGCCGTTGTCTCCAAAGATTAACACAGAGGTTCAGAGAGGTAGGTCAGTCTGCTCTGCTCATTCAAATGCAGATAATTCAATTGAGAACCAACTAGCATTGGCAAGTTGCAAGTAAGTCAGCGTTTCTCAACTTAGATTTCCCAAGTAATTTTAACCCAGCTATGCCAAACTAAATTCTATCGATTAAGTAATAATTCAGCAGTCAGTTGAATAAGCTCAACAATGACTTGACCGTAAATATGTTGGTTGAAGTTCCAGTTCTGAAGTTTTTAAAAAAGAATGCAAGTAAAACTACACGTATCTAATGTTATACAAAAAATTACTTTTACCAAAACAAAATATTTTTAAAGCATGCACATTGATAAAAATGGTTATAAGAATCAAGGTTCTGAGCACCCACTCACAGAAGTAAATAACATCAATATTAAAACACAAGAATCAAAGCAAACAAATAACAGTATACTCTAACATAGAAGATTCATTTAGAAAAATAGTTAAAAGACTAAATTACGTGCCTGGCCAACATCAGCAGTAAAACAGACTACCTCACATTCATAGTTTTCCCTGAAAAACACAATGATCACATAAGAATGCATGACTGGTAAACTTAAATATGAGTATTGAAGTTACAGCACAGACTGATTCGTATACAACAATAATTTTAGAGCAAATCAATCAGGATAAATAAATAATGCTTTACATATTTTAAAGAGTCATGAAGTTTTCTATTACAATAAAAAATAGATCAACAAGACGCTACAATCAATAAAATTATAAGCATATTAATATATCATTCTTAACCGCGAGGATGTAAAAGAAATGTGAAATTTGTTTTAATGCACTGCAGTAAAGTTGTGGTTCCAAAAATGTCATTTCTCGAAAGCACATGAAGCATTTTGTGAAATCAAAGAATCAGGGTAAGTCTCAGCATGGATAATAAAAAGAGGACAATGTAACATATGAAACTAACTGATTGACTAATATCTTCTCAGCATATATTTGTCGCTACAAAAAAAATGGCAGGATGAAAAAAAAAAAAAAATTCACTGTTTTATTTTCACTTGATAATTTATGTGCATACAGATAAATTATAATACAAATTTGTCGTACTATATTAAACAAGCAGCAGGGAAGATAGAAAAATTTATTCGAAGAAACCTTAGCCATGGTACTATGACTGAAGTATCCAGACCACCACTGTAGGCCAAAACAACTTTGTTCAATTTTCCACGCTTTCCACCTTTGCGCATAAGTATCAGCACAATTAGTACGATAAACATAGCACACAAGACAAAATAAGCCTTCGTCATTCTCAATTGCCGGATGCAAATGAAAAAAGTATAATAGGCATAAATGATAAGACTTCAATTGTTAATAATTAAATTACAAAAAGCTACAAGACTTTCAAGCCTTAGTAACATCAGGTGTCCAATAGTACACCCATAGCAAGCATGATACATGGGACAACCATTAGAATATATTTTTTTCCATATGCAAATGCAATAAATTTAAAAATATAGGCCAAAAGCCTTAAATGGTGTTATGCATTATATAATGAAACCTTGTGTTGTACATTTAGAGCTTTCCTAAAGGCATGAGTTTCTTAAAAGATTATAGAATCTTAAAAAGATGATATAAATCTTTTTATTAGTGAAAATTTAAAAACTGGACAATGACATTTTGAAGGGTTAAGCTAATATTATGTAGAATTGTGTTGCTCGTTAAATTCACAATGTAGCAAATAGTTTACATAATAAATCAAAAAGAAAAGTACTCAATAAAGAAGTATGATGGTGAAATTAAGATATTCAAATTAAGATTAAAGATAAAAATGCATGTTACAAATAATAATTTATATGTAAGATTGAAGAAAATTAAAAGAAATATAAACTATGTTGTCGTAAATCCAAAATAACAGTTGGTGGTGCAAAGAGTGCAACATTTGATGATTATATAATAAATTAGAAACTAGTAAGAAAGAAAAACACATTTACAATCTAGTCAAATTAAAAGATAAATGAGTTAAGGATTCATCGCATATAAAACATATTAAAGACGATTATCAAAAAATTCTTTTTAAGAATGAGGATATTCAGCATAGATGGATCAATTATTTGCTAAGCTTTTTAATGAATGTTGTACCAATATAATTAATATAAGTGAGTTTAATGGTTATAAAAATAATATTTATTACACTTTCATTTGTCGTGTTAGTAAAACTGAGATTTTAAATGCTTTAAAAAGAATGAAGAGCGGAAAAGCGGTAAGATCGGATAACATTTTCCATCTATGTATAAGAATGTTTTGGTGAGGAAAGAATTTTTTTGACTTACCAAGTAATTTAATATTATTTTGAAGCCTAAAAAGATGTCAAATGAGTGAAAAAAAAGTATGATCAACCTATTTACAAGAATAAAGGTGACGTTCAAGACTATGGAAATTATAGATGAATCAAGTTAATGTGTCATCAATTGAAACTTTGAGAAAGAGTGATAAAGTATAGATTACAACGAGATACTTGTATTTTTCAAAATTAATTTGGTTTTATGTCAGATAGATCTATTATTGAAACTATGCATACATTGAGAGGTTTCATGGAGAAATTTAGAGAAAGAAAAAAACCTTTATTTAATTTTTATTAATCTTGAAAAGCTTAAGATAGAGTGCCAAGAGAAGTTCTTTGAAAAACTTTGAAAAGAAAAAAAATTTGTGCTGCATATATTAATGTTATCAGAGATGTGTATAATGGGGTTATAACATGTGTTCAATAGCGAGGTGGCTTGTTTAATAATTTTCCTGTTACTATCAAATTATATCAATACTCAGCTCTAACCAAGTATCTTTTTGCTTTAATTATGAATGTTCTTACTGAGCCCATTCAAGAGAAAGTTCCTTGGTGCATGCTATTTGCAAATGACAATCTATTAATTGTTAAGACTAGAGATGGATTTGATGCAACACTTGAGTTGTGAAAGACTATTTTAAAAATCTAAATGTTTTTGCCTTTGAAAATCTAAAATAGAAAATATGGAGTGCAAGTTCAATTGTATTAGAAGTTCAAATCATGATAACATAACGATTGAAAACCATGTGATCGAGAAGAAATAGTTTTAAAGGCTTTGGTTCAATTATTCAAAATGATAGTGACAGAGAGCAATGTGATTTTTAGGATCCAAACTGATTGGATAAAATAGAGAAGCATTTTGAAGTTTTATGAGATCAAAAAACCCTACTTAAAATTAAAAGTAAATTTTATAAAATGGCTATATGGCTAGATATGTTATATAGAACTAAATATTAGCCAGCGAAGAAGAAACTTACCGATAAATTAAGTGTTACGGAGATGAGTCTTAGATGGATAAACGGGCATACTTGTGAAGATAGAATGAGAAATGAGTTTATCCGTAACAAGGTTGGAGTGGCTCCAATAGTGAATAAGATTAGAGAATTTTGTCTTGGATGGTTAGAGTAAATTAAATGTAGATTGTTCAATGCCTCTTAGAAAATTGAGTTTATGAATTTTGCCCATATTAAAAGAAGAAGAGAGACCAAAAAAAACAAGGAAAGAAACCAATAGAAATGATCTCCTCTATTTAGAACTTAGGGAGGGGCTTCAATTTAATCAAGCACAATGGAAACAAAGGATTCATGTAGTCGACCCCGCCTAGTGGGATTAAGCATTGTTGTTGTTGCTTATCCTTATATTGGCTCTCTTGCATGTGTCATCTTTTGATCAAAATTTCTAATTTTAATACATTTGATGATTAAGGATTTGAATTATGGATAAACTCTTTCATGTTAGCTCATTATAATCCTAAGATCACATTAAGTGAATTTCTAAGAAAATCTGAGTTTAATAAGGTGTAAGGAAATGATTTTGTCACCAAGTATAAGACTCCCTATGATTATGCATGTTAGTTAATCGCTTAGATTTGTTTATTAAAAACTTTTAGGATATGTTTTTTAATAAATGAATAACTTATCAACCTTATTAATTTATTTAGCTTAGCTAATCCTTAATTCCAAAAAAAGAATGATAACTGAAAAAAAGTGTTAGATTTAGATTAAAGCATACGTTTGTGATCAATATAATAAATAAACTAAATATGATTCATAAGTATGTGATATAATATATAATTATATATTAAAATATAATCATATAAAAATGTAATTATGTATTTGTTATTAAAATATGTATTTGCGAGTATTACTGAAAATGCATAATTAATTTTAAGTAATATAAATAATAATGCGTAATACTGACATATGTATATTATTAATACGTAAATATAAATCAAAATAAATAATTACTAATATAACTAGGGGTTTCAAAACGGGTCAACAAGTCAGGCAATGGTAAGACCTGAAGTTGACGCGTCGAAATAAGTATCAGAACCCGTCAAAATCCAGTTCAAACATAAATTAGCAAAGCATTGAATCTATATAAATATACCTGATTTATCTGCAATGTTTTGATCGAATGAAGAAACATTTTCCTAAATCACACAGAGAAAATACTGTAAGAATCGGAAGAAGATGGAGAAACGAAAACAGAATGAAAAAAGAAAATTATTGGAAAAAACTCGCATACCTGCTCCATGGAATAATCGAAGGTTTAGGGTTTCTTTTGTTTTGGCCGCCGCACTCCCTCCGCTTCCACTTGGGGTTTCTGGCTACGAATCCGATTCAGTTTTGATAATTGTTATTAAAATAGAGAAATTTTATTTAGATTTGTATCAAAAATACTCGTATTTGAACATGTAATTTAATATAACCTTTAAAAATAATATTTATATTTTAATATAAATAAATAAATGAAATACAAATTCAATTAGATATGTATTTTTAGGTGCCACATCAATGAGTCAAAATAATATTTCTCATTAATAGCATAATAATATTATGCTGGTACAACAATATCTACCAAAATAATATTCATGACTAATAAAAAAATTTTATTTTTTTAATTTTTCATATAGATCTCACAAAAAATATATTCAACTAATAATCTACTTTCTAATACTCATTATATAATTATATTATTATTATAACTATTATTACTTCATTAAGAAAATTATTATAATTCTAGCTTATAACAAATATTAAATTGATAATATTTAAAATTTATTATTTAAAATCATAATTATTATATGTAATAAATATATTAAATTAATTTTAAAAAATAATTGAGCGGTACCAAGGGATACCAAGTATTTTTCTTAATGGTTGTTTGTCATGAGATTAAATCAAATAAGAATTAAAATTATTAGTATTTGGCATTAAGTAAAGTTGGTAAAAAAAATTTAAACTGTATTTTGATTTTACATTACTATATATATGAAGAGAGTAAATAGTTTACGTTTAAATCGGACACATTTGAAGAATATGCGAAGTATCCTTGCAGTCAAGTGAGCGCGCGAGAACAAATGTCTTTTGTTCGGACGAACAATTTCGTTCGTCCATTCTTTCCGGTGAACAATTCCAGCAAACGATTTCTTCATTCAAATAAACAATTTGAAGGATTTGTTCGAACAAACGATTCGTTGGAACTAACAATTCGTTCGTTCGTTTCGTCCAAATGAAACCTTAAAAAATTCAAGGGAACAAAAAGTTTTATGACAGTAATTTTGCCCTACCAATCAACTTAAAATATCACACTCACAAATTATTTATTTCAAATTAAAAATTATTAAATTTTCTGAAAAACTAGCAAACAATAATAGAGACATTTAACTACACTGTAATTAGATTTCAATATAATCAGATTATATTATACTCATAAAGTGACATGAATTTTTATATCATATAAAACTTATTTTGAATCGACATATAATGCAATATTCAAAAAATCTGCTGATTGAACCAAATCAGCAAATATACTAATATACCTTAAAAATGGATTCTAGCTTGTTAATAGAAACAAACCCATCGTAGCAACATGAGAGGCCCAAAAAAAAATTTTAATATGAAACTCATGGAGCGAATCTAGATAGTATTCTAAACTCTATTTCCATATTCCAATATTGTATTATTCTCTTAAGTCAATTGTAGGAACTCGTCTTCTAGAATGGTTTACGTAGAAGGGGAAACAAACTCTTCTTGGAAGGCTTCTACGAATGCCTCCCATGGGATGTTCTCGATATCCACTCTTGAGAATATGGTGGCCAATTCATTTTCCTACCAATGTTCGGCCATGTCGTAAAACAATTGAGTAAATTTAATAACTTCAGTAGCGAGGCACTTGATGCTTGCCCATTTCTTTTCAATCATTTTTATCCAGTTAGACATCTCCATTAGTGAACTAGACCCATTAAAAGTTGAGAGATTAAGACGAAGGAAGTTGTGAAGTAATCCTTCTACTTCATAACTAGATGCTAGCTGAGAGTTGACATGGATGATCTGAGGAATAAGTGGGGTAGGATGCTTTAAAGTAGATTGAGCTTAGTACACCGCCATGAGAGTGATCAAGTCTATAAATTTGTTGATCATATTAGATGAAGAACTAGCTACTACCAAGGCTTTGATCGAAATTTCAAGGGAGGGTGACCTGGATTCATCTAAAAAGAATAAGCTTAAATTAGTTTTGTTATTTCTCGAAACATATCCATATATAGTGCTAGAGAAGTCAATATGACTTTAAGCATGGAAAAGTATTATTCAACATTGTATTTTGTACCATTATTAGCATTCATCATCTTGAGAATTTTTAAGGGGTATAACTTTATTTCAAGATCCATATTCTTAAAGGTGAGATTATCTAGTACTCTTATCATAATCCTTCATATGTTCAATGTTCATGTTCAATGCCAACTTATCTTGTGTTACTAAAGTTGTTCTCTAAGGAAAACACGTTGTAAAAACACAAATATTTATGTTCAAATATCGTTTCCAAATATTACTAATGTCATTAATGTCACAATATTTTTTAAGCTAATGTTTCGAAACTAAAGTTTTCCAAATAACACTGCTAATATTTTCTAAAGTAATGCTTTCTAAATGTCACGAGTGTTTGCACATGTTCTTTGTATATGTCAATTATTTGTGTCTCATATGTTAATAGTTATATTCAAATAGAATGCTTGAAAAAGAACACAGAATTGTCATATATTCATGTTATTATTTTTAAATGTCATTTATCCTTTCTATATTGGTACTATAAAGTTTGATCATTGTAAATGTCTGATAGTTTGATATTCTCAAATTAAATTGAATGGATGTATGTGGCTCTATAATTCGTACCACTTTACTTAAATGTCATATAATCCTGCTTTGATACCAACTGTAACAACTCGTTGTCTGATAGTTTGATAATTGTTAGTGCAACTAAACCGACATTAGGTGTTAATCAACCAATATCCTATTTGGTGATTAAGCAACGTGACAAAAAGAAATGAACAAAAGTAACTCAAAGATATTAAAGAAGAATTATGCATTCATTTCCATTCAAATTAAAATAGAAAATGCAAACTATAAATTGTCCAAATTATTACATGACTTTGATTAGAAATAAAATGTTGCATTTAAATTAAAAGTAAAATAAGTAATATTTGAATTCATCTTTTGATCTTTCTTGCGTGGAGTTCTCCCTTCAAGTGGTGATATGTTTTTAAGAAAAAAAATATTAATTTCAAGTATTACAGAATAACAATATTTACTAATAAATTGGTGGTTAGCACAATATAAATAATAACAAGTAATGAATAAATTGCAAGATAGGAATAAAATAAAAAGCATGTAATAAATAATTGGGTATGCCTCTTTTGAGGCTACAGTGTTAATTTTCCTGCAAAACAGATGTTAATCACACACACACACACACACACACACACACACACACACACATATATATATATATATATATATATATATATATATTGTGTCACATTTGATATTATTTGCTAAGTCACATGTATAAATTTACAAAATAAGAAAATATTGGCACAATTTAAAAGTAGAAGAATGTATTTGAGTAGTATGAGAGCCTTGATAGAAATTGAACATATCTGTAAATATTTATTATATATTAACTTTCATTAGTAGGTAAGCTTAAAATCATTATTGTTAGTGAGTTCTTTGACTACCTATGTATTAATGTTAAACTCATTTATTAGTATTTTGATAGTTTTATGGCTATTGTACACATGTGCTCTTTTTGACGATCTTAAATATATATATATATATATATTTGTAGGTTGATTAAATGCTTTTGTATAAACAAAACAACCACTTCACTTTGCTATGTGTTAATCCCATGGATGGGCTTGACTCTAAAGTTGATATATAGTTAATTAAAATATGCTGATTAAATAAATGAACTCTAAATAACAATTAAAAATGTGCATGCAACATCAGCTATAGCATGTGAATTCAAGATATATCAAAAAACTTTAAGCTAGATTAAGCCTCGTTCAGCAAATACAAATACACATAATTTGCACAATAATTCAAAGCTATTATGCATTTATTAAAATACGATGTATGTAAAATTTGAATCTGATTATTTCTGGATAAATCCACAAAAATGTTGAAACATTCCTTGGATCTAATAATCATTAGCACAAAATAGGTATGTAATGATTGTCATATCAAAAGAGTGCTAAACTAGCCTGCTGAACAGAAAAATGTAATATTTTTAGAGTCATAAGAGGCTAAGCCGGTAAGTTTCTTAGCATCATAAGAGGCTAAGGCGAATTAACAAAGCAGAACTGAACTGAGGAGGTAGCAAGTACAAATGCAATAATATTTTAGTTATTTACTTTACTTTTGGGGACATATCCAATAGTAACTGAAGAATCAAGCACATCTGCAAGACTGTTCGGGTTCCAACTTAACACTCATCAATGAATAATGTTAAGTAATCCTTATTTCTCCTTACCCCTGTCCAGTAGAGTAAAATGCGCACGATCAATAAGTAACTAAACCTATGCAAATATTGTCCTAATTATTTTAAGTTTTCAATTTCATGCATCAATATTCTTATATAACATGTTCAAGGTAAAAACACAAATTATAAGGAATGCAAAAGGAACATGTAAGTCAATAATAAGCAAGGGGATTCTACTATACATGGTGATATATATTGTTATCTACTTAAGCTATTATAACTATTCTAAGTTACACAAGTTCAAAATCTCTAATTCCTACTATCAAGTGTAACTTAGATTCATGACCTTATGAGTTAAAAAAATAATTAGAACTGATCATGTTCTAATTCAATTCAATCAATATCAATTTAAATAAGTAATTAACACGTCCTATTTGATGAAATTAGACACTTTAAGTAAGGATCTGATCAAGATTTACTAAAACTAGAAATTATGCTTTAAACACCATGAATTAGGTTTAAATCACATAATCTAAAGAGTAAGTCTTAAGGACTAAGATTTAAGTCTAAATATAAACTAATAATTAAGGCAAATTCTATTAAGCACAATCAAGCTTAATAGAAAGATTCTCCTAATCTTAATCTAAAGTTGAAAGATAAAATAATTAAAATTAAAGTATGAAAATTTATAAACTAACAAAACCAATATTATATTCATTGAATAATCCACTTTATTCAATGAATGAAATCTAACATAGTATATATTCCGAATCTTAAGGAAAAGACCCTAAAGTGAAGTATAGATCCTAATGAGCTCCTAATGGAATGACTTCGGAAATTTTAGGATTCGATAGAATTTATTATAATTTACCTTTATTTGGTGATTTTGTTTATTTAAAGGAATTAATGATGAGTCTTAACTAAGTTGAGAGATAATGAATTTTACTTAGAAATTTTACAAGCCTTAAATTAAATTTTCAACAATTCACTTAATTTATGAGTTTAAGAGTCTAATTTGATTCTAAATCAGATTTATTAATGCTTTTAATGATCTAAATGATATTTTAGAAGTTAAGAGCACTTAACCTAAATTTTGGGCAAAATTATTATTTTTCCCTTACTTAAGAGTCTAAAATGCTACTTTTTGATTAAGAGCTCTAAATTAAATTTTATTGATGCCAAATAATTCATTGCTGCCTAACATGAAAATAGATAATGTACATCAAATTTGGACAGATATAAAGTCTTATAGGTCCAATTTAAGGATTTTAACATATAAGGGCATTTTGGTAATTTCACTTAGTGAAGTCTTAGAATTTAGTTAGTTTGTTGTTGTTTTCTATCCAATGATTTTATAGAGTCCAAGAACATTGAGTTCTGATATCTAATGACTAAATTATGATTATTTTAATATTAGGGTTCTATTTTCATGAAAGGGGTCAAAACCTAATTTTTTCATATTCAAAAATCACATACAATTTTATACAATGCTTAATTTTACTAAAATCAGATTCAATTTTGATATATTTTGGCCCCATTAGGCTCCTATGGTCATTAAAATGTGAAAATCACAAATATGGGAAATTCCGGACAGTTCTGGGCACTTTCGGACATTTTTGGGCGCTACCATGCGCTATGGCGCCCTCTAACCGAAAGTCATGCGTTACGGCGCACTATGACGCACTGTGGTGCGCTATGGCGTAACCAACCCGAGACGTGGGCGCTATGATACGTTATGGCGCGCCATAGTGCATTCTAGCCGAAAGTCAGGCACTACGGAGGGCTAGCCGAAAGCCAGGCGACGGCGCGCGACAACGCTTTCAGGCATTACGGCATATTTTAGCGCTGGGGCATGCTACAGCGGATTTCAGCGCTGTGACACGCGGTGGCGCTTTTAGGCACTGCGACGCGCTACGACATATTTCAGGGTTGCGGCGCATTTAATTTAATTTCATCAAATTTATATGCCGCGACGGCGCGCTATGACGCGCTACGGCAGATTCAACCTAAGACTCGGGCGCTACGGCATGCGGTGGCGCCTAACGGTGATTTCGCCGGTGTGAAAATTGTAACGGGTCTCCTCTCGCACTCAAATACTCTCATTTTATAGCACTTCATGTGCGGTGCCATATACCAATGGAAATGTATTTCTGAGACCTTTCCATTGATACCAAAATCAACATGAAAGGATCATTTTAACGATGCAAACAATGAGATTAAATGTTTAGGTATACAAAAATCATATTTGCAGAATGAATTTTCTTCCCTAAAACTTAGTATCATAATGAGCTCTAATGATCTCTACTTATCAAACTCAGGTTCTTATTAGCATGAAATAGACATGTAAGGTAAATCTAACAACCATTTGATAAAGAGAAACGGTACCAAAGAGGTACCTTGGCCTTGAAATGAATGGAGGAAGAGGACTCTGATTTCTGTAGGAACTTGGGAGCTTGAGGGAAGAAGCATCTTCTTCTTCTTCAATTGCTAGCAAGAAGAGAAAAAGACTGAGAGTTCTTCTTTAGCTTGGGAATGAGCTTGGGAAGAGGAGAAGAGTTTCAGTTGAACAATTGAGAGTGAGCAGGAATTTTTAGCAATTAAAAGGAGGATGGTTGATGGTCCATCTTAAAGGAGAATAGGACATAGCTCTATTAATGAGCCTTCCCATCAGCATGGATGGGAAGGAGAGGGGCATGTCTCTTGAGTGCAAGGTATGGGGAGGAAGGTGTTGGGAAGGAGGAAGGAGCAGCATGAGAACCAGCTAGAGGGAAAATGAAGAGAGAAATTTTGATTTTTAAATATTTTAATTTATTCAATTAATGCTTTTAAAAAATATTAAATTTTATAAATGTGTTCTTAAAAATCCTAAAAATTCACTCATAGCTAATTCGAAGGTGAATAATTCAACAACGAAGTCAAATTTTGATTTCGAGAGTATTTAATTTTCCTAATATCCGGGGTATTTTAAATATTAAAATATTCGACAAATTTTCGACAACTTCCAATTGCTACCACAACATCATCCATAACAAATTCGAGGTGACGAGCGCAATGACGAAGTCAGATTTTGATTTTGAGGTTAAATTAAATATCTCAATTTTCTAATTAATTAATATTAAAATAATCATATATATATATATATATATATATACATAACAAAACACTAAAAAATTTCTTAAAGTTGACACCACCTATGTTCGACGTAGCCAGCCCAATGGAGGCAAAAAACTTGTTGAGAATGGTCAGAAAGAAATTAACAAGTATTAAATATCTAGCCATAGATGTTATAAGATTGTCCATTTATCCATTGGAAGGTGAGACAAAAACATGGTGGGAGTCCACCATAATACAATGTTTGTTGGTATGAATGTAAGTGTTGATACATTTAGAATAAAGCATATTCCCCATCAGTATAGGTCATAATTGAGAACTAATTCATGAAATTGCACCAAGGGAATAGAACTGTCACAAAATATAAAATAGAATTTACAAAGTTAGCCAATTATGTCTCAAAGTTGGTAAGCATTGAAGCTAATCGGTTGGTCGTTTTCATGCAGGATTAAAGAACTCTATTCGAAGAAGTTTAATGCCTTTTAGACATATGAGCTTTTCTATTGTTTGAATGTGCAAAATTGCTAGAACATGACCAAGTAACCACAGAGATGTTGAAGAGAATGCATTTTCAAGGGCCTGCTAACAAGGGCGTTATTAAAAGACAATTGCTAAACCCAATGCGGCCAAGAGTGCTTCAATTTGCACTTGAAACCGCAATGCAAGAACTAGAGGAGAAATGCCAATTACCTCACCCATGTGTCAAATTCTATCACCAAAGTAACAAGTGTTACAAGTGCGACATCCCGGTCACTACATCAACAAGGTCGAAAATTAATAAAAAAGCAATCGAACAACCCACGAAAGTGAACTCAAACTTGAATATCAAGTCATTAAAACAAGGACTTCATAAGAAGTTAATCCAATTCTGTATAAAATATATTTTAAAATCAAATTAAAACAAAAATGAACTTAGGCTATTATCCCAAATTTTAAGGTAAAAGAAATACAGTAAGAAACCCAAAGAGCGAATTGAATGCTTACGTCTGGAATGATCAATGGCAAGCTCCTCTCATATAACCGCATTTACTTGTTACTGAATCAAAACTACACCTACATCTCTCAAATTGATTTGAGAAAGCACTATTAAAAAATATAGCCGATTAGATTTTAAAGGCAGCAGCTCCATGGCGGCGCTCTTTCCGGTATCGGGACTGGTTTGGGTCAAAGCCGCCTTCGTCTGCCCCATAGACTGCCCATGAAGGCGTCGCAGCCATGTAGTCTTCACTTCTAAAGGGCTTCCCAGAATTCACCTGCATGGCCATTAGGCATCATCAGATTGTGCCACTTTTCTGATTTTTGGTGTTTGAATTGTAGGAAAATACAACACCAGTGCTAAATAGGTATATTTAAGAAAGAGTTGTCTGTCTTATGAGCATTTTGAAATAAATGTCAAGAAATTAGCTGATACAAAAAAGAACAGAGCCCAACTTAGTTTTAGACTCCATTCAAAGCGTTGCACCTAAACAAGTTGTTCTGTTGCTGCCATTTTGACGTTCAGAATGCACTTCAGAAATGCTTCCTGATAACTGCTTTCTAAATGATTGGTTTGTAAAAAAAGAAAAAAACAGATTGCAGGTCACCAAATAATGAAAACAAGTTAAGCAACTTTCTATAAAACATAGCAGCTGGACAACTACCCCGATCTGCCGAACAGAACCTTTATGACGTGGAATGATTAGAGAAGAAAAGCTGGGTGCGTAAAAGACTCACCAGATCATGAAACTTTTCATAGTCTATCCAAGTGTGCCACTGACCGTTGACTTTAAACTTGCTAACTTTCGCTAGAAGAACGCAGCAGGAATGAGCATGCTCGCAAGCTACTTCATAAAGGCCATTGCTTCTGATGGCCAAAGCTTCGGAGAACTCCTTGACATCAGAATGCCAGGGGACATTCTCCATTGTCAGCTTCGATGTGGCGGCCCTGTAAAACCAGCAAAAAGGAGATTTTCCATATTTAAGCAAGTTTTTTGGAATTTTTATCTACATAGCAATAAAAATATTTTATATTGCATAAATAGCACCAAAAATTAATATTTACAAAAGCAAGCACTTTCATCAAAGCATTTCTCAAGTTCATAACACGGCATATCTGCATATTATAATATGAAGGATTTTAACATTGAAGAAATCATAGTGCTCTATAGACCTGTCAAAATTTAAAACGAGACGTAGCGAACTAGAAAAAATCTAAGTTCGGGTCAACCTGAGTGTCAAACGGGTTGGGTTAGTGTGGCAAATTTTCACCCGAGGACAGTACTGGGTCGGTTCGAGTCAACCAGTGTGACCTAGAGGTGATCCGATAAACAAGATATTGCGGGTTTGTAAGTTATTTTAGGGTTTCTATTAGATGTTTTAGGACAGCTATGGTTGGGTCAGGTCAAATTGAGTCAAGATTTGAAAATGATAAATTCAACACAATTAAATATCGAAAGTCAAGATTTTTTTTTCTTTAGGCCCACACAAAATACATTGCATCAACTTATTTTTTTGCACATAAAATTGTCACATTATTTATGTGTATTTGTTTTTTCTCCATCTTGTATTAAAAAATGATAAACTCAAAAAGCCCGGTGATTATTATTTGGCAAAATATTTCAACAAAAACCATGAATACAAAGAATAAGAGACCAGAGGAAAGACAGAGGAGGCATAAGACAACTCACGAGCCACAGTAGGTGACGCCTTTAATCTCAATGAAATCAGGTTCTCCAAGGCTAAGTAGGTTGGCATATGCATCCACTTCCTCTGCATTCCAGCCTTTGACAAGAGTTAGACGGTATACCGTCCTCTGTTGTTTGTTGTGCAAAGATTTTAGAGAATCCTGTCAAGATAAATAATACATTAATGAAAAAATATTAAAACAATAGCAGATTATAAGGGGAGGTTTATGATGCCAACAAATTGTAAGCTGAATCGTAGTCGCTAGTTGAAAAGGCAACTTGCATTAATTGAGAAAATTAGTGGAAAAAATTCACTGGGAATGCGAGCCAAATATACATTAAGATTAATACAACGATTAATTAGACTAGCTATGAAAAAAATAACTTTGTTGGGTGATACAGATGCACTGTACATTGAAGGTGAGCAAAAAATTTAGCAAATTGTGAAGAAATTAAAATATTTTATTAAACAAATCATTGAAGATGTTTAGATTTATCAACGCCCCCTCATCACAGCTTTATGAAAATATCTTTAAATCATAAAATTGTCCAAGATTACTAGCTCAACGTAATCATTAGCTACAAGGTTTGATCCATGTTGTGCAAAAATTTCATCATCTTGGAGATACACTCATAAAGCATGTGCTCACCAATCTTAATATATTCATTAATCAAAGCCTACCTCGCCAATTGTGCTATGAGAAAAATGTAAATCATCTCAAAAAAAGATAGCTGCACTTCAGATTGTGAAAGATAGGATTCTCCTTCTACAATTTGCGAAAAAAAAATGTTTAGCACGTATTCCAAAGTAGATGACGCTAGGGAGTCGACATTAGAATGTTGGGGGCCAAACTATAATAAACAAGTTTCTATTATTTTAATTAATTTGTTTTCACTTTTCTTGAATTTTAATCTCAAGTACAATCCCTCTATTTATGACATTCTCTTATAAATTTCAATTAAACTTAATTTTATCTAACCAATAAATTTTAAAAATCCAATCCGCTCCTCCTAGGGTTGTCATATATCAATCATGTATTGATGCAGAACAGCAAGGCTTCACGCGTGTTAGGATCATTACAAGAGCCCTTCAAGAAGAAAGTAGCCCCGCCCCCGTTTAAGTCATTTTCAATTTTTTTTGGCAGTGTGTACAACTGGAGGCTCTTATAATAAATGAGCAAAACTTCGTGTTTAAACGCAGTTCTTATTTTTCTTGGCGGTGTGTACAACTGGAGGCGTGCGTGACACGTACAACCCACACAACATTTTCTCGTTTTGCTCATGCTCATACGCTCCGACGCCGTTGCTTCCAAACGTTCACTTCGCCGCCTCACTCAATCATCGTTTGCTAGCGACCACGATAAGTTAACTAATGCATGACCACCGTCAAATTTGGTATGAAAGAAAAAATTTCACTAAACATTTCAAACGCGTGCCCGTCCGCGCCCCACCCATGGGCCCCTACACGCCCTAGCCGCCTGTTTACCACTGTCACGCGCGCCCGCTCTCGCACGCGGCCTCCATCAACGACACCAACCAAGGCAATGTGAAGACTCTTCAAAGTGATTGGTGATCTGTTCACCCTTAACGAAAATACGTTCTTGTAATAATTGCAATTTTGCTCGTCCTTTGTGAAATTTGGAATTCACTTTAAATTTGGATGTTTCACATATCAATTGCAAGCCAAATTATTGTTTTGCTCCAATAGTTAACTCCACATCACACATAAGCCGACTACTTATCTAAAAACATACCATAACCCACTTGACTGGCGCGCCCAAGGGAGTGTTCCATTAAAATTGAGCACCAAACCTAGTTTGCGAGCCTAAAATTTATCTTTTCTTTACTTTGAAAAAAAAACCTTGAGCATTTTTGGAAATTTTAATTTTGGCAAGAGAGTTTCCTAGTGTGGAGACTAAGTGATTTTCGGAAACTATTTTGCATTTTATCAACAAGGCCTAAACTTCCCAAGGAAAGCTTGATACGTAAGCAGTCCACGGACTCCCCTCCTCACCTAGAAGTTCTGGTAGTTTCAATGATTACTGCATTTAAACACGAAGTTACCTTTTTGTCAGTTGTTTCCTTTGATTTGTTTCCAAAACTTTAAAATTGTGATTTTTGAAATTAAGCGCAATAAGAAAATACCTCATTATGGAAGGGAATAACAAAGATCTTAATCAGCGCATCACAACCATAGAAATTGTAATTCAAAGCCTTGTGCAACATTTTGACCAACACTTCCTAAACCCTCCACCTAGAAGACAAAATAGGTCCCCTTCCTCCATTCCATTTAGGACTGAAAATTTTGAACTTGGACACAATCCTAGATACCACAAGCACCAACCATTCTTGCGATGATTCAGGCAATTCTAACTCTGATCATAACTCTAAAACCAGGAATAGACCCAATCACCACTCGAACCACCCTCGAGTCGAACATACACCTAAGAGAACCAATCATTTTAAGAAAGAACATTTTGAACCTAATCCACTTCATAAGATTAAAGTCGAGCACCTATACCATAGAAACTGTAATTCAAAGCCTTGTGCAACGTTTTGACCAATACTTCCTAAACCCTCCACCTAGAAGACAAAATAGGTCTCCTTCCTCCATTCCATTTAGGACTAAAATTTTTGAACTTGGACACAATCCTAGATACCATAAGCACCACCATTCTCATGATGATTCGGGCGATTCTAACTCTGATCATAACTTTGAAACCAGGAATAGACCAAATCGCCACTCGAACCACCCTCGAGTCAAACATACGCCTGAGAACCAATCATTTTGAGAAAGAACATTTTGAACCTGATCCACTTCATTGGATTAAAGTTGAAGCACCTACTTATGATGGATCTCACGATCCAAATATATTTTTAGATTGGTTGACTAAAATTGTTGAATTTTTTGAATGACACGAGCTTAGCAATTCACAAAGAGTAACATTTGCCTAAATGAAATTAGTAGAACATGCCAAGATTTTTTGAAACAATTTTTTGTAAACATACAACAAACACGATAAAAATAAGGTCTTTTTTGGAACAATTTTTGGAGAAACTTTCCACGATGCTCTTTTAATTGAAGCTCAAAATAAGGCCTCTTCATCCCAAATCACAACACCTAGCAAACTGACTCCCAAGCCTTCCACCCTATCAGCCCCTCCCTGTTAAGACTTTAGGAATCCCAATAATAAAAAACCCTCGATATGTTGTTTGCTAAAAGTGCAATAAGAAAGGGCACTACAAACATGAGTGCAAATCTATCCTAACCACCAGCACCCCAAAGGAGGAAGATGACGAAGTAGATGAAGAAGAACCTTACAATGGAGGAAAAGTTAAGATAGATGACTAAATTCACAGGAAACTCACCAAGGAGTTATTAGATGCCTTAGCACTTCAATGGAAGAAGAAGACTGAAAGAGAAAAACATTTTTAGTGTAGCAATGACTTGCAATGGTGTAGACTATAGATTAATAGTTGATGGAGGGAGAAGTATGAATATAGTTTCCACTCAAACCTTAACCAAAGCTAAACTCCAAGCTGAACCTCACCCCAACGACGCCTCGCGAGCCGGGCTTTGGAGATGAGGCCTTTTGGCGAAGCCAAGTCAATTTCGGGCCCCCAAACCTTGCAACTGATGAGATTAGAAGGACCGGGGAAGCGTGTACGTTGTCACACTCCCTGCCTTCCAAAGGTGCCTTAACTCTCAGTTTCTCCAAGAGCCTCCCGGCAGCCTTTGCATGTTAGCTGGGTCAACACCACTTCACTACCCGCAACACAACGTTGCTTAGTGCCAATCAAAATAGGTAGCTACGAAGACCGTATTTGGTGTGATGTTTTGCCTATGGACGTAGCCATATTCTTTTAGGAAGACCTTGGCTTTATAACCTAGATGTTATCCATTATGGGAGAGACAACACCTATAGTTTCAAATTCAATGAAAAAATAATGAAACTCTATCCCACTAAGCTCACACCTAAGAAACCAACTCAAAATAAAATTTTGAATTAGCACCCCCAAAATAGCTCAACTAAAATTCTCATCCGCCTTTCACCCCAGACTGACGAACAAACTGAGATGGTCAATAAGAGCTTAGGAAATCTTTTAAGATGCCTAGGTTGTGAAAATTTGGAGAATTAGGATTTGCGCCTTCCCACGATTGAATTGACGCCATATCCCGAACCACTAAACACAGTCCTTTTGAGATAGTATATGGTTACAATATGAGAAAACCTATTGATTTGATTGATATTCCTCAACATGCCTTTTCTAATGCAGCATTCACTTTTGTGCAAGATTTCCACAAATTACATAGTGAAGGACTCAAATTGAAAAATCAAATGATAAATACTCTTCCAAAACTAATGAAACAAAAATAAATGGGGAATTAAAAGAATGAGTATGTTTTAGCTCGCATTTGCCCGAAGAGATATGCTACAATCAAATTAAAGAAATTATATGCAAGAGTGACCAAACCTTTTAAGGTCCTTAGGAAACTTGAACCAAACACCTACCTTCTGAATTTGTCTTTTTTTTTTATAAAGAAACTTTCTAAAATATTAATCTTTTACCCTAAATAGCTTTTATTGTACTTTGATTATTCTTATTATGACCAGAGTTGTTATACTACAAAAATGAGAGGCAAAACAGATTTTAGATGGGAAAATATTGTAAACCAGAATTTGGCGGGAGAATTAATCATAAAACGAATTTTAGCGGGTAATTAATAGAAAATAACATTTAGAGGGAAAATTAACGAAAAGGCAAAATTTTGCTGGGAAGTCAATGTCTTTGCTAGAAATGACCTAGGATCATTATAGGGACGTATTAGGGTCGGCAAAAGCATGAAGTAGACATAATAACTATTATACTTGCAGTCAAGTACAATATAGATATTATCATACTATATTATTATTTTTGATATACAAAATTACAAGATGGGTGACAATCTAATTATATATAAGAGCTCATAGAAATATAACTCTAGGTTTATTATATCAAATAGGCAAAATCAATCAAAGTCAATAATATAAATCTAATGCCTCAAATTAAAAATCATGTGATCTAAAATCAATTAATTTTAAAAAGAGAACTTCATACATAACACAAACACTTCCATAAGATTGAAGAATTTTCCACTAGGCCAACCAGCCACATTTAATGGTAGAGTGGTGAATGACTTTGTGGTGACACATTGCCCTAATAAGTAATGGCCCAACTCACCATATAGTATACCAATAATATCATATTTTCTACTTTGAAAACAACATGGATATGGAAAGATTGTCATCCCTAACTTTACTCCTTTACAACCCATGAACATGATTAGTCAGTTTAAAGGAACTAGAAGCAATGTTGCAAAAATATTAGCCCCACCACTAGAGATCAATGTAGAAAATGTTGCCATTTTAGGGCCAAACGCTACCCAAGCTAAGAGAATGGTGAATTGTGTTAAGAAAATTAATAGTTAAAATTCTTTAAATGAAAGAGGTGTTTTAATATTTACTTAATCATACACAAGAAAACAATTATAAAATATAAAAGAATGGATACAACAATTTATAGTGATTCTGGTAAAAGCAAATCCTACATTCACATTTTGACGATTTGTCTCCTTCGAAAATCTACTCATATCCTCAAGTTGTTTCTTTATTGTCCCACTGAAGGCAAAGAATCCTTTGTCCCT
This sequence comes from Gastrodia elata, assembly GCA_016760335.1. Classification (NCBI taxonomy): domain Eukaryota; kingdom Viridiplantae; phylum Streptophyta; class Magnoliopsida; order Asparagales; family Orchidaceae; genus Gastrodia; species Gastrodia elata. The sequence continues at coordinate 8,219,091 of CM028682.1, read as the reverse complement.
CCTTGAAAACTTAGGTTGCAATGCAACGAAGGTTCGCTCCTTCCCAACACTTTGCAAAGACGGAGCTTCTTAAAATCTCTCTTGTAAATCTCACAAGAGTAGGTTAAGAATGCATAGAAAATTTACATGAACATAAGAACTTAGTTGTCATGCAACAAAATCCTCAAAATCGAGCATAGAAAAAGTTATAAATCATCTACCTTATGTCATAAGAAGAAAAAGAAACAGAAAAAACAACTAAAATGGATCAATAATTTCAAATTCATGGCTCAACTGATGAAAAAGCAGGAGATGTGGCTTACAAATGTCGACTACTTTGTGTTCATTGATGACAAATTCTGCCTCTATGTGGCCTTTCCTAACATGATCACAGAGAAAGTGGTGCGTCACCTTAATTTGTTTAGTGCGTAAGTGTTGGACCGAATTCCTAGTGAGACTAATGGCGATCATGTTATCATACTTGATTGAAATCTTTTATAACTTAATTTAATAATCTAGCAATTTTACGTTAGCCATAAGATTTGAGCAGCACAACTTCCAGAAGCCATTTATCCTGCCTTGACAGTAGACAAAGCTACTGAAGTTTATTTTTTACTAGAGCACAAAGCCAATGAAGTACTAAGAAATTGAGAAGTGATGGATGTGTTTTTCCTGTCAATCCTATATCTAGCAAATTATGAATTAGATAAATAAACAAAATTAAAAGACATCTTATTAAGAGGGTAATGCAAACTTAAGGTTTGAGGGCCATTATAGTATCGAATGATACGCTTAACAATAATAAAATAAGACTTCCTATAGTTGGCACAAGATGACACTAAACATAATGTATGGTTTACTTGCCGTCAGGTACAATAGGGATCCTGTCATACTACAATGTAGCTTCTGATCTACAAGCAAGAAGGGCCACAATCTAATAATATATAAAAACTCATAGAGATATATCTAAGTTTATTACTATCAAATATAGAACGCTTAAAAAGTTTTCTAGTGTATTTGATTTGTGAAAAAAAAAGTACCATGTCCATCTTATTTGATCTAAAATCCTAGAAAAAATTAAATTCTACCATTAAGCTTATTTTGAATTCTGCTTATTAGGGAAGCAAATTTCTTATATATGGTGGTACTAGTAGATCCAAACAAGATATTATCTACGTATATCTAAACTAAAAGATGATCAACTAAGAATTTCCTAAGGTAATAAATTGTATCCATTGATCCTTTTGTTGTATGTGAAGAATATATTAAGCCTATCATACCACACCCTAGGTGCTTGCTTTAAGCCATGTAGTGATTTCTTTATTTGTATACATAATTAGGATGTTCTATGTTTTTCAAACTCGATGATTGGTCAATATATACATCTTGATCGATATACCCGTCATGGAATGCACTTTTATATAAATTTGATATAACTTAAAACTGTGATGAGATGCAATAAAGTAACAACTTAATTGCTATTAATCATTCTATAGGTGTAAGCATTTCATCTAACTGCATCTTTAATTTATTTGAATCCCTTGGCCACTAAGCGATCCTTATTTCAAATTATTACTCCATTATCATTCAATTTATTCCTAAAATCCTATTTAGTTTTTATAATACCTTGAGAATCAAGTCTAGGCACTAAACCCCACACAATTTCTATCAAATTAATTCAACTCTTCCTACAATGCTACAATCTATTTTTTGTCAAGCAATGCATTATCAACACTCTTAAATTCCACTAAAGAGATAAATGACGAATAAAAATTTTATTTAATGGGAAATTTATTTTTAGCCCCTATAGTTTTAAATTTGTCTCAAATTAATTCTTGAAGTTTCATTATATCAAATAAGTTCCTAAAACTTATGAAATGTCTCATTTTAGTCCTCTTGAAAAAACAAAAAACAAAGGCAGGGAAAGAAACCATGGAGGAAGCCAAAGAGAGATGAACCAGCTCCAAGGAAGAGTCCTCGAAGCGTCGAAGCTCAAGCAGGGGAGCGGCGAAAGAGTGACCCCTCGCCGGCATGACCGGCAGCGGAGTCTACTCAACAGCCAGGTGGCTCTGTAAGCTTCAGCGGCACCCCAAGCAGCGCTCCTCAATTCCCGGTTTCATAAGCCGGCTCTCCCAGCGGTGCGAGCAGTCCGGCGTGGCGCTAAATGGGGACCCAGAGATGTCCACACCGCTCTCTTCTCTCTTCAGCTGCCGCCACCGTCGGAGCCACGAAGACCAACCTACGAACAAGTGAATTAGTATATCAAAGTGCAGCCAGTCATTCTTCTGGTTTCGGAGCAGGAATCAAATTCAAGGAACACTCTTGTCATTGTATGGTTGGGATCCACCAAAAGCCTGCTGCTGATCTATGCCGCATCCTGTGCCGCTCTCGCGCTGCGCTTGAGGCAGAACACACACAGCTGAGTTGGATGAAGAGGAAGCGACGTTGGAGTACGTACCCACAGTGGTTGCCTGCTTTTCTTTCAAGAAACAGCACCTTCTGATCGATGGGTTCAAGCGAAAGGTAGGCGTGGAGGATTCATATCAGTGTTTGAAGGAACGCCGGGCAACGACACCATAATGGCACGCTAGGCGATGACACCATAGTGGCACGCTGGGCGACGACACCATAGCGGCGGGGGAAGAAGCTAGAAGGCGTTGGGCAAGGGAAGAGAGAATTCATGGCTAGGGTCGAAGCCATTAGAAGCATCCATCACATCAATCACATCCGACTGATCGGTTTCTGCACAAAGAAATCCTACCAGCTTCTGGTCTACGAGTTCATGCCCAACGTATCACCCGACCAGTGGATCTTCCGAATTGAGCAGGAAGCCAAGAGAAGGGTCATCTCTGATATTTCCAAGGGGCTCTGATACCTCCATGAATTGACAGAGGATCGCTCGCAGAACATTCTAGTGGGTGAGAAATTCATGAACATCTCTCGAACTTCGGCCTCTCCAAGCTTGTCGATCAAAAGCAGAGCAAAGTCAACACAAGAATGAGGGGAACGTCGGGTACCTGGCCTCGGAATGGCTCACATCGATCATCATTGAAAAGATCGATGTTTATAGATTCGGCGTTGTAGTTCTGAAAAAAATGAGCTGTAGAAAGAACATGGGCCCTTCGCAGCCTGAGAAGCTATCCATCTAATTGCCCTTCTAGATACCCCAAAGAATGATCTGCTGACAAATATTTTCCATCGAAATAGCAATGATATGCAGCTCCATTCTGAAGATGCACTCCGAGGGGAGGGCGACAGCTGCTGTTTACACTAATCTGCTTGTTGGTAGGGTTGTCGCAATGGCTCTGACAGTGGCGGTGGCGGCAGTAAAGGAGGAGCCGCTGATCATGCATTTTAGGGATTAAAATGATTATTTAGCAAACTATAAGGACTAAATTGAGAATATATAAATTATAGGGACTAAATTGAGAATATATGAAGTGTAGGGACTAAATTGAGGCATCACTAAAATTTGTAGGGGATTAATAAAAAGTTTCCCTTATTTTTTTAATAATATTGTTTGTACATCTTATGAAATCTCTCCAATAATTAAATTTAAAGTGTGACTACTTTATACTTGCATTCTTTAAGCAAATTAGTTCTGCATCCAATATTTTGTTTCCTAAATAAAAATTTCAAAAATCAATTTCTAGCTCATCTACAAAAGGTCTAGGCAGAAGTTCAAATTTTAATTCATCAAAAGCAACACAGAAAGTGCTAAATACCACTTGTTTGCTTATTTAGGCCAAGCATTTCCCAAGAGATGGTGAATTGAGGCTTCACTGTGAGAAATTTAAGACTTAAATTTTTCTTAATTAAAGAGAGGAAATTGTTAAGTTATTTTAATATTTACTTAATCACACAAAAAAAACAAAAATTATAAAAAATTAAAATAATAAATTCCAATTTGATTTGGGTCAAACTAAATCTTACGTCTACTCATCGAAGTTCGTCTTCTTCAAAAATCCACTCGTATCCTCAAATTGCCCTTTTGCTCTCCTACAATAGACAGAGAAGTCTTTGTCCCTCCTTGCAAACTTTGGCAGCAAAGTAACAAAAGTCCCTCCATCCCAAAACTTTGCACAGGTAGAGCTGCCGCAAAAGAGCTCTCATGAGCCTGGCAACTTACGTTTAATATTTATAAGCAGTAAAAGTGGGGTCGATTTCGGCAACTTATGTTTTGGTCGAATTGACAAGCCTAAGCCTGGGCATGAAGCTAAGGCGTGCTTAGTCGCTTAGCTGGTAATCCATGACCCGAACTATTCTGTGTTGGACCGCTCAGTTGCAAATTGAGTCCTCTACCAAGGGTGTTTAGGGTGGGATATTAAAAAGACAGCCGCTTTGTCATGGATCAATCTCTGCATCAATCACAAACGACTTGCGTCTAGGAGTGGGTACAAAAAATGAGTTTAAGGCTAACTTATCAAGCTCTATTTAATGTTCTTTTTCCTGCAAATTTGAGCGGTAAAAGTCTGAATCTAACTCAACACAAGCACAAATATATATACACATTTACATTTACAATTACAATTACAAAAATAAGAATACTAAGACTAAAGCTTTCGTTTCCTAGAGCTTGATGCATGATCGTGCTTAATTTCTTCAAAGCCATGTACATCTTTAGCTAAACTTGAGTAGCTCTCCTTAAATAATTCACTGAAAGATTTTCACACATTGATAATAATGTCATCTGATCATGATGCATTTCCACTATTCATCCTTTTTAAAACATTTAAATATCAGCTTTATTAATATATTAAATTAAAGTATTATTAATATATTTATCTTGTATGCCACAATATTTATATAATTGTATTTATCTTGATTGCCATTGTATTAATATATTTATCTTGTTTTCCACTTTATTAATATAATCATTAAACACATTAGTTGTATTGGTACAACTTTTACAAAATAATTATGTAAAATAGTCCATTCATCTATATTGAATATCTTCATCCATGAAAAGATTTTGATCATCTTTAACATATTATACTTAAGTCTTTAATCTTTTATCTGTTAATCTAACTAGCTTATAAATGTGCATCTCTCCCACAACAATTTTTAATTTATCATATAAATCCTCGAATGATACAATCTTAGCATCATAAACATTATTTTAGAATTATGACAAGCTAGTCTTATTTCTTTCAATTCTCATCATTCTTACATTTAAACCATTCTTTATGGCTTTTCTTTTTATCTTTTCTTTCAAAATAAAGAAAAATAAAAGTTCTATATGGGAGGGCTCTCAAGTGCTTTGCTACAATAATATAAAGAAAAATCCTATTTAGATAACTTGTTAGGTGCCCATAAGGTTCTGAAGAAGCAACAAGAGTTAACAAAAGTTCCTCTCTCCTGTATCCTATCTATTGATCTAAGACCCATTTTTCAATCCCGAAGAACAATTGCCTTGTGTGTCCACTATTAAGAAAAATGAGGGAACCGAAGATATAAGTGTGTCATTGCTCAAGGCTACCTCTCTAAACCTTGTATGCTACTGATCCAGCCTTCAATAGGGAAACTCTAGCAAGGTAAAGTACCATATTTTGTTGTGCAAACATCTTAAAAGCAGAGATGCATTCTTCAAACCTCCTGCCAACAGCTCATCTAGGATGGGAAAACCCTAACAACAACAAACCAGCTTCTCATCCATACTACAACAAAACCTAACCTGAATACCCTCTATTAAACTCCTCCAATGAGTTTGTTGGACGCACTTTGTGTAAAAGCACTTTGGATTTGTAAAAACTACCGATTAGTGTCTTTAGTGAAGAGGAGTGATAGTTGGATCCATAAATACGACCATAGTAATATTATATGCAACAGATACAAAATTGAAAAGTCGAACACTACATCCACCCAAAAAAGTACGCAAGTGAAAAGAAATTTTCGAATCCACCAATGTCTAACCTGAGTTTTTGATCATTTAATAATACTTAAAATAATAAGATTAATTTGTTGTCATGGCTATGAAAAAAACTTGCACCACCCAAGTGAAAAGAAAGTTTTGAATCCACCAATGCCTAGCCCATGCTTGATTTAAATAAAGAGTTGAGTGCATACCATTTAAAAATATTTAAAATAGTAAGATTAATTTGTTGTACTAAGAAAAAACTTAGCACCACCTAAGTGAAAAGAAAGTTTCTAATCCACCAATGCCTAACCGGAGTTTGATTTAAGAAATAGTTGAGTGCATGTCGTTTAAGGATATTTAAAATATTAATATTAATTTGTTGGCCAGGTTTTAAGAAAAACTTAGCACCACCACAGTTCAGAGATAAATGTATAGATTATATACAAATCCATGATGAAGAATTAATTTTCAAAATTTAAGCAATAAACGCTTTGAAAACAAACAATGAACTCTAATTAAAAATTGAAGAAAACTCACAATAAAGCGCTCCCAAAAATCTCCAAAAAGTGGCCTATCAACTGCTTTTAAACTTTCCTTCGTTGCAGCATCAACACTCACATATAACTGCAAGTTTTAAGAGCATGATAACGTTTATGACAATCTAAAACACTGAACTTAACAAAGTGTTTAACATATATTGAACTGTAAAAACCTGAGTAACTGGTTTTAGCATCTTAATTCTGTCAGGAAATTGGGCATTTGTAACAAGAAAAGTAGATATGTGCCTGCAATGCAGTTCCTCAATCAGGCTATTTATCTCTGGATACATGATTGGTTCCCCGACAAGAGACAAGGCACAGTGTCTGGGAGATAGACCTTCAAGTAACTGTTGCTCCTTCACTCCTGCAGCAAACAGAAGAGAAAAGTGCAAAGTTGCATAAAATGTTCAAGGTTTGAGTTAAAATTATAGTAGCCAGACCTTTCTAGTAGATATTTAAGAACAGGATGTTGCTGAAAGATTATAAATGTAAAATTTAAAATTAACCTGCGCCAAAAAAAATTGGCCATGATTGTCCATGAAATGTGGTACTCAAAACAGCACAAAACTTGTGGTAGGCTAACCAAAGAAAGTATGAGAAAGATACTATAGTAACAAATATCACCTAGTGCGGGAATTATCATCCTATCCAGCATGTTTTTAATTCAGCTACATTTGTGCCAAACAGACCCTTAGTCATGTGTTATGATGCATAATGACCTCAGACATCATCAAAGTGAGTGTTTAAATATTTTCAGTGAGGAAGATACAAAGATTTAAACACACCTGGAACACCCTTCATTTGTTTTATCATTTTAGTATGTTGATCGATGACAGCATCCACAATAACAAGAGGATCATCCATCTTCCACTGCCAATCTTTTCCCACAGGATTGGTATGATGCCTCCAACAGAAAACACATTTATTTGCGCATGCTAAGCTCGGGGTGGCTTCCATGCACCTTGATGCAATATGACAAAAACAGGGCGTAAGAAGAAGTTAAATTCAAAGATACAACTAATAGAGAAATCATCGAATTTCCAGCTCGTTTAAGAAATATAACGCTGGTAATAAAAATTTATTCACCATTTATGGCAGAAAAGACATCCAAAAAATTACAACCAATATTCCTTTGGGACAGCCAAAAAAACACGTTCTTTAGTTATGAAGTGAGAAAAGGGATGGAAAGTTAGAGATACATTTAGGCATTCAACAGCTATAAATATTAGCATGGAAAGTAACTACATAGCCATTAAATTATGCAGTTATTACCTATGACTCTCAATCCCATAAAACGAGTGCTTGTAGCAGCCCCCACGCCCCCGGAGTTGTGATTTTGTCCATCTACATAGTTTAACACCACTATGTGATCCAATAATCTTGTACCCCTGCATTGAGGAAGGGAGACAAGTAGCACAGATGTTTCCCTCGAATAAACTCAATGAAAGTACGAGTGAAAAAAAAGAGTTGTAGAAAAAAATAGTAAAAATGAGTGGTTATCAATATACTAGTGAAGAAATTTTCCAACAATCAAATGCAACATGCAAAAAATGTTTTTCAAGAATTTTTGTGCATATGTAATTTAGCCCATCTGCAGGTTAAATTAAAAAAAGAAGAGCAATATAGTAATGTTCTTGAGTCACCTGGAGTACTAAAGGAATTATAATCTGTAAGAAAACTTGAACAGTCAAGTATGATGTAATGCAATCATTTCCCAGTTAACCTTTGCTATGACTTCTATTGTTAAGCCCTTAACCATGCCAACTTTAAGAACAAGTTCATCTCGCACTTAATTAGAAATTATTCCACTTAAGCCACATAATTCATTAAACAAGCTTCTCTTAAGCATGTCTCACAAGTACCATCGGCTACCACATAATCAGAATAATCCCTTAATCCTAGCTCAAGTTAAGCAGATATGGGGAGTGGGATTAAACTTACTAAACACAGGTTGGATTTTAAAGCAAAAACTAAATAATTAAATTAAAATAAAAATTAATAAATATTAATAATTTTGCTATTTATACTTAGTGTAACTAGTAATTAAGTTAACTATTAATTGCATGAGTATTAATTAGCATATTTATTAATTATTTTATAATTATCATTTGGGTAATAACATAATTTACATAATTATCATAATAATAGCTAATTGTTAAAAATTAATATTTATTTCATAACAATCTTATTACAATAAAATATTTAGTTATTATTTATTTGATTAACAAAATTAATATAAACACATTAATTAATATTAATTATTTAGTAATTATTAATTGAAGTAATTTCTTATTAACATAATTACTGCATTAACAAAATCATTAGTTGATACAATTATAAATTATTTATTTACTACATTTATTAGTTAATAGTAATTGAAAGTAATCGCATAATTATTACTAATTAAATTATTAGTTAGAAATTGTGCAATTACTTACTATTTAATAATTTTAAACAAAAATTATTAAGGATAATCAGTTTTTTTTTATTTTAATCAATCTAATTAAATTTTAATAGGTATGCTAATTGTACAATTTGCTATTTTAAAGCTAATTTAATATGAAAAAAGTTAATATTCCATAATAATTGATCTCATAATTTGAACAGAACAGTTTCATAACTTGCCTAAACATATATTTTTTATCAAATTTTAGCAAACACCTTAGCTACTTACTAGGTTTAGATTAATATAACTTAATATAGCTTACAAGACTTAAAATAAACTAAGTTTGGACTGAACGGCCCCAAGATATACTTGGTCACCCTATTCAAATAAAAATCTCGTATCATAGTAATGATTCAGACCATACTTAAATAACTTAGAAGGCACCGTCGTGCAAAAAATCCCATGAAACAATAATGCATAGCACATGACGCAGAAAGCTTTATTTTCAAAAATAGCACAATAAGCTAAAATTCAACAATTTATTATAATATTAATAATACAATAAATTATAAATCTAAAAAAACAATTAATGACAAAATTTTTATGATATTTTAAATTTTTGGAAATTAAAAAAAAAACAAATTAATTAAAAATTACAATATCATAATAGTGTAACAAATAATATTTGCAAATAAATTTTCAAATAATATTAGTTATAAAATTAAAAACAATTAACAAAACTAACTACATAAGCAAACACTAACAAGTATCATAAACAATAAATACAAAATGAAGTTTACAACCAAAGTAGCATTTAAAGAGAAGGTATAAAAAAAAACTCAAACTTTAAATCTACATACATATGGAAAAGAAAAAACATTTAAAACTTCCGCTTTTAATTGCCATTCATGTCTATGTTACACTTTTATTGGCACTCATATTTGCTCATGTCAGTGATATACATTGCTTGCATCAACTTTGTCCTTGGCCCCACAAGTTCTTGCCTCTCAACTCATGAATGTGAACCAAAATGATGGCAAGCTTATGAGTTTGAAGGCCTAAAATTAAATTTTAAAATAAAGTTAATTATTATAAATGCATAAATTTATATGCATGATTTTTAAAATCTTAAATGGCAATTAATAAAATGTGTGATATCTGCATTGTCAACTAAGAGTTATAGCGCACATACTCTCTACAAGTTTGTACCTTACTTCGATAATAGCGCATAAAGTTTGTTATGTTACGCTAAGACAAATAGCACTCACTATTATGTGCTTCTGACATGTATGATTCGAACTCAAAGAGTTACATAATTACGTTAGGAAAAGGTACTATAAAGCTAGAATATATTGAGTCCTGTTGACGCAACAGTGGATCAAAATACCACTAAAAGAAACTAAAAGCAAAATTAGAAGAAAGAAAATTACAAAAAATGGGAATTTTTCATAAATGAAGAAAGTAACTATTCAAGGACTGAATTTGTCTGACATGTATAATTCAAACCAAAAGATATGTAGATCCTGATAAAAAAAGGTTATGTAAATTCTAGAATACGTGTAGTCCTATTGGCTTGTTGGTTTTGCAAAGTTGAAACTACCAAAAGAGAATATCAAGTAAAATTAGTAGCAAAAAAACAGGATATGGATTTTTTTTAAATGGAAGGGGTGGCATCTATTCATGGACAGAACTTGTCAATGCACTTAAAAATTGCTTGATCTATGCTGCATACTCCAAGCAAAGTCAAAAATAACTCTCAGTATCTTGTACACTTTATTAGAAAAGAAGAGAACTTCTATTAACAAAACCTTGAAAGAAGAATAGAAACCCCATATTAAATTAATGCCCTTGCTAAATTGCCAATAAACAAATCACAAGGCTTTGTTTGACGTAGCTTTCGAGCTATTGCAGCTTTATTAAAATACCCACATTTTTTTTCGTGTTTTGTTCGGCGTTTTCTGCCCGCTTCATAAACAGGACTGTAGCTTTGCAGAAAAAGCCGAAGCTGTTTTCTTAGCTGAAACTGCATATTGTCAGTTGCAAATTTGCAGTGCTGCCCCCTTCGTCCATGCCCCTGCCTACAGTACATAAATAAGGTAAAATAAAAAGAACAAATCAAAGAGCTAAACGAAGTGATCCATGACTCTGTTCTCCAAACTCCAACCCACATATACATCTCGTCATAGGCACTCTTTATCAGCTGTTGACATCTTTCAATGCCCTCAAGATCCTCTATTTTTAAGAAGTCTGCACACATACATCCCAGCCTCGGAGTTCATTTCTCTTCTTTCTTATCCAAAGTTCTCTGCTTAAATTGAGTCCCTCTCTTTCTGTCTGCTCATATTTGCAGTGATCAAGTTCCTATTTTTTTGTAATGAAAATGTTTCCTTGTAATGAAGTTAAATTTATTCGCCTTCCCTAGATCAAATTCGGTGAAATTGTTATAGTTGTCTGCTTTTTCTTAGAGGAAAACTTTTGTATTCGTGAAGAGAAAATAATTGAGTTTTTTAACTATGATTATTGGAGTTGTGGTTTATTTGGGTTTTTTCCACAAAGAAGGTCCCTAACATGAGCATGTATGTGGATACTCGCAATGTTTTAACAAAGATTGTACTCTTTCTTGCTCTTACTGATGTGATCATACTTTTTGATTCAGTATTTACTAAAATAGTATATAAATCATATGTATTCACATAGAACTGTTGTTGTGGTGCAATGAAAAGGAATTAGATGAATGTTTTAAAATGTTGAAATTTTGATCCTAAAATTGTAAATAAGGATTGAGTTGTATGTTTGATAGTTCCCTTGATTTTTACCGGTGAGCTTTTAATCAGCTTACAAAAGTTAGATGATTGCAACTCCCCTCCTAGCTTTAGCTCACAGCTGATATAGGGGGGCTTTGCCTTTCTTTGCATTGAATTTTGAAATGTCAAGCATAGGGGGTTGTCAAATTTTAAGTACCAAAAAGAGATTCATAGTATCTACTTGCCCATAATTGCTAAAATTTTATCCATATAGGAAAAGATAGTACTCACATCTCTAATTAATGTGGCAGTCAAATAAAAAAAAATTGGTGCAATCGCAATTTGGGAATTTGGGAATTTGGGAATGCAAAGTCAAGTTGATTTTTTGTGACATGTGCTTCACTGAGAATAACTTGGGAAATCCTCCAACCACACATTAACAAAGAGGGTTGGATGAATTTGATAAAGAATTTTGTCAAGAAGGCAAGGCGATTCTATGATCAGGTTCAATTAAAGAACGAATAGAATCAATTAAACAGATTGAAATTTATGAAAATAACTCAAAACAAGCTTGCATTGGCTAGGATTGGGATCCAAGAAAGAGAACATTTGATGCTTATTTAGAGTGTGAACAGAGAATTTGTAGGTAATTCTTTCTTATTTGATGCTTCAAGTTTTAAGTGTATGTTATTTCACTACAATTATTCTGTGCAGGTTGTGTCTATTGCAAGAAAATTTAAACATTGTAGCATCAATACAGACATACAAGAGAAGTTGGAGGATATGTTCTCGCATATAGTTGCTATAGAGGAGCCTCATGGCAGAGTTTTGAAAGAGGAAAAAGAACAGCAAGTTAAATAGTGATAATGCTTCTGAATGAAGAACATCTAATACTTGAGAAGATCCATACCTCTCAAATATAGCAGATATATTAATAAAGATAGTGACACTGGATAAACAAAAGCTGTACTTAGCACACATGAACTCTAAGCTCAAGAAAATAAATAAGTAGCAATGAGGAATCACAAAATATCATACTAAAAAAGGTTTCATGTAACAATACATTGAGAAGTCTGATCATGTATGAGTTGGTTGAGTCAGATGACAATCGAATGATATAAAATTGAAGAAATTCTTGACATCATTTCTGCAATTACAAAAGAACAAGAAAAATGCGGCATGAATTTCATGTGTATGAAAATAAGTAGCTTGAATGATGCCTGAATGCTAAGAAAATGAAAAAAAGCGCAACAAGTTCCGCACCTATGATTTCTAGCGTGGTTCAGTTCTACCTGTTCGCACAAAAAATGCTTGTAGACGCTTCCAAGAGTCAAGTTTCATGTTAATACCTAAGATGAGGAGAGTAGTGCACATATCAGACAATTATTTAGCTATTCTACAAAATGAGATTAATCTTTAGTTTTAGCATTGTTCCATTAACGTTATGTTCTTTCTTCAAACCATGTTGGCTAATCTTTTGTTGAAGTATTGTGTTTGGAATGTCATGTCAGTTTTTTTATTAAGAATGCAACATTTTAAACTCTTTCTTTGTGCCAAATTTTCATGCAAGGTTCATGCCTTCTTCTAGGATGTCAACAAATTCAATGGATGGAGTTTGACATCGTTGCTACAGCTTTGATTTGTTTAATATCTGAGTATTACAATGGATGTGTGCAAAAATCTATGCATAACATCAACAAGTAGACATAGGTAAATGTGTGAACTCATAAATTGACATCTTTCAAGATTCCATAATATATTGCATGTCACAAGCCATATTTGTAGATCTGCTTAGAGAATTTGAGAGCAGACAGATGCTTGAGGGTTCAAGCAGAACATCGTTAGAAATATTAAGCTTAGCATTACATACCATATCTCATAATGAATCAGTTAGAGAAACTTTTAAAACATTCGAACAATCCACCGATATAGTAAGTCAACACTTCTCAACTGAACTTCACAGCCTCATAAATTTATCAGCTTAGATTCAGCTTTCTCTTCAATACCTGAAGAAACACATAATGATCTAAGATACAAGCCTTAGTTCTAGGTAAATTTAACCTATAAAAATTCTAATTAACTTAATGGATTAATAGTAATTATCTGAATAGAATTGCATCAGAGTAAAAATGGTACACACATTGACGCAAAAAGTTCCAAAACATACGCATCTTGTATATATTGGGAGCTGCCAATCAACTACGCCATCAGATTTCAACATGTATTTCACATTTGATAGGAAAGAAGTGCACATGACAGCAGAATCTTTGTATATGCTATAAGGATTTCGCAACACAAATTTTCATTATTTTAGTACAGTATATTTCTCTACATATACCAACTATCCTCAATAAAAGTAAGGTATTCATAACATTTTTCAAATAATGTCTGTAGGGGAAATATTATGTTGTTGGTGTGAAATGTGCACTACAAACAAGCTTTTCTGGGACATGTTATTATGTGCCAAATTTCACAGGAGGTAGCCAACAAATAAGGTGGGCAGGAGGCTTTTAATAAACAATACTCATCACTGCAAGAGATTATTGACCAAGCATTTGTCTTATGAGAGAAAAAAATTAGTTATTTTTAGAGATATGTTCACATATTCATGGTATAAAAAAGTTCAATTTATAGCTGCAACAACGACCCTTCACAACCAAGATATGATTCCGAATTTGGTTTGTGTGATGCTAGTAGTTCTTGCGTCCTCCCATAGTTGTTTAGCTTATATGGCTAGATGACAATGTTCCTCTATCTACTATCATATTATTAGGATATTTTCTTATTCACCTTGATTCCGTCAATATTATGTTTCTTTGAAACAGTCATATCACATGCATTTAGATTTGATTTTCATTTATTTGAACTTTGTGGTCTGATTTGGTTGAAATGCAGTAAAGTCCCTTAAATTATTAGCCGAGTCTCATTAATCCAATTTCATCTTTAAAATTTTGCAATGTTTTTTTTTTTTTTTTTTTGTGAACGAGTCATTGATTGAAACTCTAAGGATAACTAATTGGTGGGGGATGCATGGCCCCAAACATCAAAGGCATGAAAAAAGCTAGATTAATGAAAATTTGGTTCATATAAAGGATAAGATAGCAATTGGTATACAACTATTTGGCATGTTATTTCAATGCAAAATAAGTGTTGCCTACTGAGGGAGAGCTGATAAGTGAGATGGGGATGGATGATGCATTGATGCTTGTTGCTGATCTACTTAAATAGAAATAGGAGTCTGCATATCATACAAGTGTTCACCATGGATATAATCTGTAGTTGACTAAGTATGATAACCAAAGGAGTACCACCAATTGTGAAGTTGGGAATGGTTTAATCAATTTAAAGGAGAAAGTTAAGTATTTCAAAGATTCTTCAAAGGAGTATAACAAAAATAATCATTGTTGTAATATGTTTATGCAAATGTCATGTTGGATTTAGCTTCATTTCAAAGATTAATGAAATATGTCAGTTTTCATTACTAGGTCGGGCACTATGCATACAAGTTATGCCAAAGAAATTATGCATTTATTTTTCATAAAGAAACATGCTAATAGGTTCTAATATGCAAGATCAACACATGGGATGCCCACACCAAATGAATAGCTCTATAACTTTGATAATTGATAATTTTGTTTTTGATGTAATCATTTTCAACAAAATTAATCAAGTGTTTTTCTTATGATGGATGACATTTAGTAAGAATCCATTTTAAACGGCAAGTTTGATCTTAGAAAATATCCATCTCAACTTTTAGCTTATTAGGGTATGTATATTTCAACAATTTTAAACTCTAACAATTGTAATAGTTTTCAAAGGCTAGGGAATATTCCATATGAAGATTTATTTTTGAATATAGTTGGAAGCTTCTAGCATCAATTTGCTACAAATTTCAAGTCTAGATATTGTACAAAGTTTGTAATTCTTTGTTATTTTAATTGTATTTTATACAACTATTTGGCATGTTGTTTGGGCATTTTGGATAATTTTTTTATTGTACAATTGCATTAGAAATGAATTTGAGTTTATTTTGATTAAAAATGGATTCTTAGTTCTTTTATGTTTGATGTTTAT
This sequence comes from Gastrodia elata, assembly GCA_016760335.1. Taxonomy (NCBI): domain Eukaryota; kingdom Viridiplantae; phylum Streptophyta; class Magnoliopsida; order Asparagales; family Orchidaceae; genus Gastrodia; species Gastrodia elata. Next base: position 8,203,512 of record CM028682.1, on the reverse strand, counting down.
AGGATACTTTTTTCTTGTTTGTAGAAATTAATTACTACTATAACAACAATATTAAGCTAGTTCTGCCAAATGTGGTTGACTACAAAAACACATTTTTATGTGTTATTATACATGATCAAATAGTAACTCCTCCTTAAGCTCTTAAGTTTTTTTGAGATTCTTCCTATTTGCTACTTGTTGTATCATTTTTTATCTTCCTCTTCTTTTAACATATCCAAAATCATAAACTTAACTTTCTTAGCTGGTGCTTCTAATGGTCTATAAATAACATGCCCAAAACCATCTAAGTCGACTTTCTAAGCCTATCCTTAATTGAAGCCACCCCATCCTTGGTATGAGTGAAGTCATTTCTCATCATATCTTTATGTGTACCAACTCATCTACCTTAGCATGTTCTTTTTTGCAATGCTTATTTTATCAAAATGCTTTTGCTTAAATTTGCCACATATAATATACCTGGTCTTTTAATTGTTCGATATAGCTTGCTTTTAAATTTAAATGGAATGTTTTCATTGCACTAAACCTCAAAGCACTCCTCATTTCATATAATCAACATGAATTTCGTTAATCACATCACTCTCTGATTCATCATTATGTGTATGATTAATTTAAGATATTTGAATACCTCACTCTTCTCGATAACTTATATTTTCATTATATTACTTAGCGTTAAAGCAAGACTCGAGTTGTCATGAACTACTTTGGAACTTAAGAGATTCCATCTTAGTAGATCAAAAATAGAGTTTGAGTGCAAATTTAACCATAATTGAATAACATGCAACATGACATCTCCTCTTGAATATATTCAATAAGAAAATCTTTAACTAATGCACAAATATATGGACCAAAAGTAGAAAACTTGTTGTAAAACTAGGTGTTCAAAAACATGTATTGTTCTGTTATATATGTCTTAATAACTTTAAACCACAAAAAATCACCTTTGTCATGCATTTATTGAGAAATAAAACATTGTTCTTTTTTCTCCCTTTATTTTCATGATCTAGTTTCCGGGTAAATGTATTACGTCATAGTTGATTTACTTGACATAAAATCAAATTGATTTTGTAAAATACTAGATTACACTCTCCCAAAGTTTCAAAATATGGTTTGTTAACATAATTTACACAGTACATTAATTTTGTCCTGTAATTATGTAATATAATATTTTCATCATTCATTTGTAATTTTATTAGTCTTCAAAATTATATTAATTAACTTTGCAAGTTAATATAATTCTTTATTGCTTAAACATTTCTACACATCAATATAGATGTCGTCATCTTATCTTCTAGCTTTATCATCCTTCATTTTCTTCAATTCATTCAAAACCTCAAATTTATTTACTCATCGATTGAAAGATTATTTAACATCAAAACACACTAATGCTAGTCCTATTATTACAACCTTAATTAAAAAGCTTAAAAAATAATTTTTTCATTTATGTCAGATATTATTCTTGAAAACAAAGTAGGAAAGATCCTTAGCACACATCACTTGGATAGTATTTTTAGTTTATTATTTTTTTTATTTAACTAACTTATAAATGTCTATTTTCTTCGACAATATTTAGTTTGTTATCGAAATGCTCAAAAGTCACAACCTTAGTATTATGAACTATTTATTTCGATTCACGATAAGCTAATTTGTATTTCTTTTATTTTGATCATTTGTATATTCAAACAATTCATTTTAATAATTTTTTTTTCTTTTTAATTTTTTCTTGAACATATTGTTTTCACCCCTGCTTGTTTTTTTAATCTTCCAAATTCACGTTAGCTATTTTATGAATACATGTAGCAATTGTTTTCGACATTATATTAGCTTAGTTATTGAAAACACGTTGCCCAAGCCTTAAATTTTTGTTTCTAAATATATCTTTATTTTCATTTATAAGATTTTGCCATATAGGCTCTGTTTGGGGTAACTGCTGTGAGTTGCTATGAAGGAAGCTAGTGTAAAATTGCTGCAGAGGAAGTTGTTGGTATTGTTGTCTGAATGGTTTTGTGTCATACTATTGTGTACAATATCAACAGTGGATGGTGATGGCTAATAAATAATTGATGGGCTAGTGGAAGATTGACAAGTTGGCGGCATTGGAGGCGGAATTAATTTTTACATGTTAAATAAATAAAAGTAACAAAGCCACTTTTTAAGGGAATGTTTCCTTAGAAAGCATATAGAAAATAGCTTTCCTAAATGACAAAAATCAGTTAGGGAGGAGCTTTATATATAGCACAGCAACCGAAAAGTTGCTCAAGTACAATTTGTCTTTTATATTCTGTTTCTTTTCCAATGTATTATTTTTAATAATCGACGTTTGTTTGTCAATATTTCTATTAGAATAGGCTTGCATCAATATAATCAATTCATTTTTAATTGGAAAATAATCAATTAGAGCTTTAAAATATCCATTTTTATAATACATATTTTTTAAACAATTTAATGACAATCATAAAACCATAAGTTACAAAAAAATCTAAGATTGTGTTACCTTCTTCATTAATATTATCAAAACCAAACTCACTATGGATACCATTAAATCGTTTAGCTAATTTTCTAACATGGTTCTTGAAATCTCCTCTAATAAATTACATTTCTTCTTAATGAGTTCTCTGAACTAACTATTCAAAATTATGTAAAATGTTTTGTTAGAATGCATATCTAATCTTATTTGAGGGACATAGACTTATACAATACAAAAAACCACTCCATCAAATAATAATCTTTGCAAGTCTATCTCTCTTCTTTTAACTTTTATTACTTCGTTTTTATTTTTTTATTCAAATTTATACTCAAATAATGTCTATATCAATCCTTACTTAAGAACCAAAGATTAAAGCTTTAACTATCAATTTCCTTTGCTTTCCCACTTTTTTGAAGGTATAAATATTTTTTCTATTAGTTATAATACTCACTAACTGCAAAAGCTTGTATGTTTGTGTACCAATTTTCCATCTTAGAATTTTTTATCTAACTTGTTTATTTGTATTTGTCCATCCTCACACACAACACTACTCTCAGCTGTTGATGGAGCATTATTTGAATACTTTTTATTGCACTCAAACAATACAATGTACAGTTTTTAGAGGAAGCCCTAGGTTTGGTACATTTTCTCAAAAGATTCTTATTTTATTGATTTGACATAATCTTACATCAGCTGTCAATTGTCTAATGCAAATATTCATTCACCTTTCTCTTTTTATCTTAAATTAACCTATCAAAAGAATTTTTATGTTCTCTCAATCTTTCTCTTAGTAGATTTTTAATGTTTTATTTTTGTCTCCATTATCTACAATTTATTGTTATCACTTTGGCTAATTTAGCCATTGCGTCACAATTTGTAACATCATTTCCAATCTAAGATTTAAAGAAAGATTAAAGAAGTTTGCATGCGAGGAAACATTAATTGGTTTTTAGGCTTGTTTCATTACATGCTACTACACAGTTACCCCTTTAAATTTTATATTCATAGCGTATTGGTTTACAAAACTTTAACATAAGTCTTAAACTCTAATTTGCTATATGTTTTACTTTAAGAAATTATTTTTGAGTCAGTTTGATTTCATAATGCAAACATATTGTGGGTTCAATTTAATTTTAAATCATTTTTACTTTATATTTGTCACAATGTTGTTAAAGGGTGATTAGTTTTGTTAATTTTTTAAATCATCCATTTACTTGTATAATTTTATTGGTAAAAAAACTTCATGTAGTCTTATTTGAAAACTTTTTACACTTTTGAATTGGTTTTAGATATGTTAAAAGTGTGGATGCCATCACTATCGATTATGGGGATTGTTGCAAGTAATTTTTACAATTTAATTAGAATCAATAAAATCCAATTTCTTAGGTTTTTAAAATGATATTGTCTTGTATGTAATTTAATGTCTTAATGAATACAAGTGATGTCGATTTATATGAACAATAGTGATTGATAATTTTATCCGATGCTTCTCCTCGAGTATTTTCACTCAAACATGAGTAACATATTGGCCATTTATGAGACATCTGGATTTATCGATTACATATCTAAAAGAATGCGCTCTGCAAATTAATATCATTATTACGAATGGTCACCATACCAAGTGTAATGCACTCAATGTTTGGCCAAAAGCTGTTTGACATGTAATGAACTATTTCTAGTGCCAACCCAGTAAATAAACATTAGAAATACTTTTTCTACATTAAGGGGGATTTTTGTACCTTTTGGAACACCACCTTTCCTTCTAGAGGCAATTTTGATTACTTTGGAAGACAGTTCTTATAAGAATTTTCTCAATACAAAGTTTATTAGAGAAAACCTTCTGAATCTTGAGGTCTATCAACCAAATCACCGAGAAGTCAATAAGATACATTCAATATAAACAACTGTAACATTACTATGTTGTGTTGTAACTGAATTGAGGTTGAAATACCTTAAACATATATTTTATAATCACAAAATTATGTTGTGGAATCGGGATGAGCAACTTCCGAGTGAATGAAGATTCATTTACGAGCCAAATTACTCTAAATCTTAATATTTTTTATGTTTGCTTTTCTTTTAGTTGATTTGATATTTAAGAAAGTTATTCTCATTAAATTCACATAACTGATGTCCATTCAATTAACAGACCCAAGTTACTCAATTGAAGTTGGAGTAAGCATTGGATCAACAGGGATGCCATCATCTTCACCTACCTTAAAGTATTTAAATCTTCTTAACATTGTTCTATATAGAATGGAGGTTGGGAGTCATCACCTTCAAATTTGCTGTGATTGATGTCTTCTTTATTTGCCGTTCTCTACTAAAGCAACTTGCAAGAAACCATCAATCACAGCAATTGTTTATATAAGTGAATAGTGCAATCTTGATTTGTGCACCATGTGATGCAATATAATGCTTGTCAAATTATTAAACCACATGTTCTCGGCTCTAATCATTACTACTAGTTTCTTCAACTAATTCTGAACCAAAGAGCTGGACGCTTCCTATTTTTGACCAAGCTAGCGGAGTACTGCATTTTCTACCATACAACGCTTCATAAGGAGCCATCTTAATACATGCTTAAAAACTATTATTGTAGGCAAACTCCACTAACAGAATGTGATCTTCCCAGGAACCGGCAAAATCAAGAATACAAAGCCTAAGCAAATCTTCCAAAACTTGGTTTACTCTTTCAGTTTGACCATCCGTTTGAGGATGAAAAGCTGTACTCATGGCTAGAGTAGTACCCAGATCTTGATCCACAGCTTGCCAAAACTTGGAAGTAAATCTACTATCTCTATCGGAAACGATTGATTTTGGAATCCCGTTCAGCCTGACAATTTCTTTGATGTAGAGCTTTGCTAATTTCTTTACAGAATCAATTTGACGGACAGGGAGAAAATGTGCTGACTTGGTCAAACGGTCTACTATCACCCAGATTACATCGGCACCAGATCTTGCACGAGGCAATCCCATGACAAAATCTATAGATATGTCGAACCATTTCCATTCAAGATCGCATGCCTGGGTCGGGTCCGAGTCGACCCGGCCCGACCCGAGGGTTTGCCCCTTGCTCCTGAGTTGTCGGGGCTCAACCGATGCCGGCTCTCTCAACGATGCTAGCCGGCAACCCGCATGCCGACTGGACGGCCTCACAGAGACCTTCACAGTGGTAGCCGGAGCTCGGCCAGAGGCAATCCTGGGTCACTGTGGCGACCCTGCCCCACCGTGGTCCTGATAACCCTTAAGTTAACATGATTACGGTGGAGGGTCACCAAATGACAAGGTCCCCACTTAAGATTGGATTAGACACACATTCTAATCCAATTTAATTAAGGACTTTGCCATTCATCCAAAAATACTATCACCAAATGATCATACAAGAACTCAGAGTGCGGAAGCATAAAAATATAACATCCATCCATACAGTATAAATACAACAATACAGAATAAGTAAAGTGCTGAAAAAAAAATGTTAACCTGTATTATTACAACATTTAATAAGTTTAAGAGAACTGAAAAAGGAAACTCTCGATCTCACAAGCAACAGAAACTAAAGCTAAAGATCTTCAGGAACAGGCTCCTCCTCCAATGGCAAGCTCTCCACTGGATCTACTACTCCAAGAAACTCAGAACCTTTCATTATCGGTTTCATAATGATAGTGCCCCAGCCAATAAAAGAAAAATCTTAGTTAGACAATATGTCTAAATACATTTTAGGGAAAACAATTTTATTAAGTTACTGAATCTACATTTAGATTTGAATATTTTAAATTAGCTTTTAGCCAATATTTTTAGGAGCAATTATTATCTTCATTTCTATTATATTCTTCTTTCGCTTTCTTATTATGATTGAAGTCCAAGTTTTAAGTTACTGCAATAGTAGTAATATTTATTATAGCATTATTCTTATATCATTATAATGATAATAATAATGTACGAAAGAAAAGACAAAACTGAAATGACTGAATTAAAATGAAATAATAGTCATCTTATAATATTTTCACTGTTATTCATTATTTAATTAATGAAAACAATGATAATGTGAATGACATAATTGAGATGATAAAATTATCACTATTATTAAAATAACTCAAAAATAAAATAAAAAAGAAGCAAAATTTCTCCTCGTTTTCTTCCTCCTTTCCCTTTCCTCTTACCTAGGATAGTGTTGTCGGAAAGCTGAGGGAGGCCGGACGGCTGAAGGGGGTGGCCGGAGTGGCTGGCCGGGCGGCTGGCCAGAATGGGGTGGCCGGACGGTTGCTCGCTGGCTGTTGGCCAGCTGAGGGAGGGTACGTATAAGACTTGAACTCCTTCAAGATTCTCTTTTTGACATAATGTGTGTTCTCTTACTAGATCTATAATAGGTTCATAATTAGAAATCTCAGATTCCCTAGGTATGATAGTCGTAAGTGAAGCATCAATAGTCAAAGGTAATGTGACAATTGTGATTAATTGAGGATTCTCATGCTCTATTGATTTTGTTGTAATAGGTATTGCACCAGTACAATCCTTTGTGAATAAGTGAAAAGAATTGACATAGGTTCAGAAAGTGATCTTAAAATAGTACTTGTTGGCGTGGAAGATATCTTAAGATCTATTGGGTACTTTATTTGTTTGTGATGATAATATAGGCAATACTTTTCACAAAAAATTTCTTGCATCCTTACCCTTGTGATCCTCCTCAATCACTTTTTAATTCCTTTTGGAGGTAAATGTTTCAAAATATTTTGGCATACCTATTTAATTTCATGTGAGCAAAGACGACTTGCTGCTATCGTCAAAATCATGCCACTCGAAGAATTCTTCCAATTGGATCATCCAGTCGAAAAATACTTTAGGATCATGAGTTCCGTAATATGTGAGTATTTTTACTTTGGTTCTGCCCAATGGATCATCCTATCTTAACCTTGGTGGCCCCTTGGATACAAATCATCAAATTTATTCTCACGATCTTCCTCATTATGAATTATACCTCAGCTAGAATGTGGTTTATGCCTAATTTCATAAAGGTAGTCATCCCTAGCTTGAGGTGAAAGGTCACGACATTCCCTTGATCTAATTTGGGGTGTTATAAGATCAGGTGGTGGTTGAGGATGTTGATTGTTCCTCTAGAGCATCGCTTGTAAGACTTGCCTAAGTTGTGATTTTATGCTAGTTATAAAAGCCTCTAAACCCTCAAATTGCTAATTTAACATAATCCTAGTTAGTTCTTCGTTAAGCATGATTCCCTTAATTTGCCAAGTTTAATAAGTTTGCAACACAAAATTGGAATGCCAATGTCTTGAAAATAATAAATGAATGCAATCAAAAATTAACCCAAGCTAGTGACTAAAAATTATTTTAAATTCAATTTAGATGTAGCTCAATCACACTCTAAGAGTGTTATTTTAGTAGCACACAAGCTTACAAGTAGTCACTCAAAAGTTCATGCAGATTTTGAGATCAATTAGCTGATTATTTATAGTGGAGCTCACTACAATTAGGTAAGAACATAATTTTGCACAACACTTGCAATTGATATATAAATTTCCTTGACAGCAACAATGACAGTAAATTCCACTCCAAAAAATTTAAAATACAAGAAAATTACAAATTTATCTCGCATGAGGTGAACGGATCACTGTTCACATATCGAAACTTCTTTTCTTTCCTTTCCTCAATCGAGTGCTCAAATCCATAATTGGTTGTTACTAGAGAGTCGATGATCCCCGGTTTCCAACAATACGAACAATCATAAAATCAGAGTTCTGTATTGCTTGGAATAGCTCCTGGAAGTTCATTGCACATTTATAGCTGAATCCAACCCTTAGCAGGTCGTTTCAAACCTTATTGGGTCGGATCAAGATCGGCTGCATTGTTCAGGTGAGTCAGATCGGGTCGACACAAGTCCTGGATCAGGTCTGCACTGTTCCTGGACCGACTACACTATTCACGCAGGTTGGACTGAATCGAGTCAGCGCGGGCCATGGGTCAGACTCAATTAGGTTAATGCGAGACGCGGGTCGGGCTGGATCGAGTCAGCGCGGGATGAACCAGGCTGGGCTAGCCTATCGAACTGGGTTGATGGTTCATGAAACATTGAGCACTTCCGCATGCAACAATTCGAGTGTGCGCATGCGCTAGCAGCTGCATGGACTGGCGAACTGCAGTGTAGGTTGCAAGAACAACAAAAAAATAAAAAAATTCAACAAATTTTAAAAAAATTAAGGTAGAAGGCTCTTGATGAGTAGATCAACTTTGTCTTCTACACCAAAGGTGTGAGAACCTTGCTCTGATACCAAAAATGGTGGCGTAAAGTAGAAGAAGTCAGTTATGTATGTGTAAGCAACCGTTCAACTTCTAGAAAATGTTTGGTGGGTCAAATGAAATTGAAATAGATTGTATTTTGGGAGGATATCTATGGAAATATCGAAAATCTATTGAATGTTTTTTTTTTTTTTTTGCTGGCCGTTGAGGCAATAATGGACAACGAAGTGAGAGGGTGTTGGGGTTTGTATGGTTTTTGTTGGATGGATGTTTGATGGCCAAAACGAAAACAGGTTCTGACAAAATAAATATAAATGAAAGATAATAGATAGAAGAATAAGAAAAAGAGAACAATAAAAAATAAAGATAAATTTGATCAAGATTATGCATCTTGATCTTCAGGATTACACACGTCCTAAAGCCTATTGATTATACACACTAATGGAGATTTTCAATTGTCCCAACAAAACCAAGAGCTCTCAAGCTAAAATTCTAGAAAGCAAATATCATTAATCATTCATAAGGAGTTTACAACAAATATATATATAGCAACCCAAAACCCTAATTCTAACCTAATAATGCAAAAAGACTAAAAAAATCCCTTTACAACTCCTCGGCTGACCTTTTACATACCTGACGCAAATAAAATATAAAAATACATATGTCAAAGCAACTTAAATGTTACCACAAAATATATACATACATACATATATATATATATAATATAGCTCTACACATGACACAACACAATCCAGCACAACCAAACATGACACAACCTGTCATAACCCTACTCTATCCATTCTCGATGCAAATGCCCGACCCATGGGCCTCCTCTTGTGAGTTGTTTGTCCTGCATCATTAAGAGGAACAACGAACAAAATATTTTGCTTTGGGAAATCAGAAGTCGAGCTACAAGGCTATGTGGGCTCGGGCATAACAGAAGACGCAGGCAACAGGTGAAGCACGATGGTTAAGTCTTTATAGTTGGAGGCACTACAGTGAACTAGAGACCAAGGCTACAAAAATTTGTTGCTCTATATTCACAATATAAGCGGAATACGATGCCATCACGGAGATAAGTAAAGTTATTATTTGTTTATAGAGTTTTATAGAATAATTGAGCAAAAAGCAAAATAATAACAGGTTGCAAAGTAACAACCAAAGTGTCATTCATATAGTTACGATGCATGCCAAAGTAAAGCACATCCAACTTCGCTATCATTTCATCAAGATGATTTTGGAAAAAAGACATCTGAAGAAGATACACACCTCTCAGAATCTAGCAACTATGTTTACAAAGATGGTGATGCTAGATAAACTAAAGCTATTCCTAGTTTCAATATGCCTCAGTATGTGATGATAAGACCAAGAATTGAGCCACCCGAATCCACAATATAAAATACAATGCTAAAAGGAAGAGAAGAAAGTACGACTTGCACTTAATCTCCAAGTGGGATGTTGCGTGGTAGAGCCTCGAGTGCATCGAAATGAGCACATAAAGATCGTGGATCTGTTTAAGATGAATTGTATGGAGATCAGACTTAGAAATGGCAAAGGGCTAATTCAAGGCATTTGGGCACGCAAACAAATTGAAGTGGTCGAATGCTCAGCGCTAGGGCGCGCCAAAGCATTGCGGAGATATTCAGCAGCTTGGAGCAAGCTGAGGCTTGGGCACTTGGGCGTTTGGAGCCGCCCAAACATCATGGTATAGCTCAACAATATGTAAAAATATATATATATAACATATTTTTATGAATATTCTCCATTATAGTCTTTCCTCTTTTTATAATCTCAAATATAAATAGGCCCTATATTCTTCAATCAAAAGACACAAAATTGCATTTTCTCCCTCAAACAGATATGTTGCACTGCATTCATTCAATAGATAAAAAACTCTTAACATATCTAATAATGTTAAACATTAGTAGTAAGAAAATGGAGCACAACAATCCTATAAGTACAATTTGAGCTTAATCAGACTCTTATTGAACCATCTCGCATTTTGCAAAACGAGAATTGACATTTGCAAAACTGTTCAGAAAATCAATACTAGAAATAAAAATATGAGTTGACCTTCTCTTTGTCTCAATGAAAATGATGTAATGCAAAACTAAATTGGGCGTATGAAATTTTTATAAATCTCTAGTCTTTTTCTTTCCATGAATATAGCGTCCAACATATCGAAATTTTTTTAAAAAGTTAAGAGTTTTTAATTTAGATATTATTTCTTTATCGAGAAGATAAAAGCTATGAAATTTCGCGCATAAATTCATTCCCAAGTCATTATTAAGCCTATCATAATAGCCCTCAGTTCGCAGAAAATCAAGCAAACGCCAGCAAAATTTTATATGCAATGAGATACAATCAGCAAACGGGCTAAATTCACATGCAGTGTTACCTGTTTCTCTAAGTTCTTTCTAATAAGCGGCGTAACCATTTCTTTAATTCCGCCGTTCGAAGTCACCAGTTCCTCCTTCGTCTTTCTGGACGGCGCTTTGCCTGCAATGTCCTCCAGATCAACAACATCATCCACCGCAGCCTCAGAGACCTCCTCCTCATCATCCTCCAAATCCACTGCCAATTCAGTAACTTCATCTCTCACCACTCCATCACCAAACCTCCCTTCTTCCTTCAAAAATCTCAAGATTTCCTCACTCCACAGATGAAATTTTTTCTCAAGCATCCCGTCATCCACGTCTCCCTCGCACAGGGGAACCAACTCCACCGCGCCAAGCTCCTTCATCCACCTCGCAAAGTCCCGGGCGGCAGCGTTGAACGTTGAGCCGTACGCCCGAGAGCCAACGCCAAACACTGCAAACCGGCAACGAGATAGCATCAGGGATCCAACACGGAAGTCCGCAGCGCTCTCCGAGAGCCATCGTGAGAGGAATGTAGCATTGGGAGGTGAATCGCCGTTTTCCCATGTGGAAGCAACGATGAGGACAAGACTTTCCCTGGGTAAGTCTTCAGGCTCATAACACCGTGGGTCGACAAGGTCGGCTGCGAAACCGTGAGCAGAGAATTGGGCGGAAAGAAGGCGGGCGAGGGACTCCGAAGTGCCGGTATGCGAAGCGAATAAGATTTTTGTGGGCAGTTTAGGGTTACTGTTAAGGATAGGGGATGGAAGGGAAGAGATGTGGCGACAATGAAGACGGCGACGGCGGAGGCTATGCGACTTCCAGATGCAGAAAGCCGAAGAGAAGGAGAGAAGCGCTATGAGGCCAATTCGAGCTCCGAGCGAATGCGGAGCGGAGACGATGGACATGAGCATATTGTAGCTGCCACGCTGGTGTTCTACTAACCTTTTTTTTTTTTATTTAGATGAATTTTGGCTAATATGATTATTTTACTCTCTTTAAATATTTTTATTTGAAAAGATATAATTTGCAGAGTGATTTGAAGGAGTATTACTACACCTTCTTAATATTTTTTTTCAAAAAAAAATTCCTAAAATTAAAAATATTTTTTTTCAGCAAAAAAAAAAAATTAATGGTGGTTACTAGAACCAAGAGAATACGATGAATTTATGAAAAAATGAATGGATGCCCTCCGTTCAATTTGTTCCCTTCGAACTTCGAACGATCCGTTGATTCTCTTTCGCAAATGAAAGATTTTCATTAAATAAGAACAAATTGAATGAAGTTTCGGGATTGCTGCGTTTTAAGCGAGCTTTGACTCCAAAGAAGCTTCGTCCCCCAACGAATTTGAAGGCTCACGAGCTTCATCCCGACATAAACAGCGTGAAGTCGATTCGTTTAGAGTTTAGACGATGTAAAGTCAATTCACTTCGAGTTTAGACGATATGAAGCCAAATGAATCTAGAAATGTTCGAGTCTCACGATTCGAAGCGACAAACCTCTCCAATTCGAATGTTTTCTCGAAGAAGAGAAGCCTGCTTTGCATAAAATCAGATTTCGGTCAAATTGGCCAAAAATAATTTATTAAGAGTCTTGCTCCCAATTTATTTTATCCAGCAATTTCACAATTTCGAGCAATTTATATTTAAAAAATATTAGGAGTAAATTTTACTATACTCCAATTTTATCTCATTTTAAATAGCCACTTAATTGGTTCGTCAAATTGTAAATATTAGTACTAAGTGATCATTGTGCTAATAATTTTCAAAATAATTTTTAATATTTTTTATTTGTAACTTTTAACCTAATTAAATCAAATATGATAAGCAAAATTACAAAACTTGATGAAAAATAATATATTCAACTGCTAAGTTAAATATGAATCGAACAATCAAATTAAACGATTATAGAATTAACTTTAACCTAGCATATTAGTTTAGTTTTTTTTATATAATTATATGATCCATAGGATTCAAAATACACAAAATACTTGTGAATATCTTAGTTAATGTTTGGTGATTAATAATTTATGGCACTACAGTTTGGTACCATACTAAGGGCCGCTAACTTTAGTTGGGTTGTTGTTAACTCAAGCATGGTTAAGAAAAAGGGCACCACAACGACGACCATTTCATTGTAAACGGATTAGTATATATTGTAATCTAGCAATAACAAGATGGGGGCATCACACCTAGAGCTAAGTCGAGACACCAAAGATCTAGAAATTGTGCACAAATCTAAATGTCTGCATCACCCTAACTAAATTTGTAGATTTTCACAAGGATCTCCCCTTCTTTTAGGGACTCAGTGTAGGGCTCCATCCGCCAATGAATCATATTAATACTTTTGCTTTAGTAAACATGACACATCATACTATAACATAACTTTCATAATATAAGATTATCTAAAGTATATATTATTATGTATTAAATTCACAAAATACAAATTTACAATATACAAAATCTTATAAATTTTACATATAGAACATTAAGTATGAAAAATCATATAATTAAACATTTACTAACAATAAAGAAGAGAATTAACTTTTAATTGTTACACCAATCACTGAACATCCAGTTTGGGTACCAATAAGACAAGAATTCAGCACGTTTATTGGCATAGTTTGGTTCTTTATAATATTTAATACTGTAAACAAACCCTTCTCACAGTAGCGTCACGAGTCTCCTTATTTTCCACATTATCAGAGTGTGCCCATTCCTATAGATATATGTACAAATGCATAGTAATCAAGAATGCAAAATCAGTTGAAAATTGACTGAGTAATCTAAAACATTTGAAGGTGCTATGTAACTAAGACTTAAATGTACGATAATAAGAATATTTGGCTCAAAAAAAGAGAGAATTTGAAAATTGATAGAGTTGCAATAAATGACACATTAATTGTAATTTAGAAAAATTATAATAATCTACATGTTTGAGTCAATAATACCAAGCGGTTAACCAACAAAATTTGAAATAAACAAAATATAAAAATTCAATTTATAGTAATCACAGTAAATTGAAGTTAAAGTAAAATTAGCAGTGCAAGGAAAAGACGGCACAATGGTAACATCTACTAATGTATTTGAACATAAGAATTTAATTAAATTTAGATGTACTTCATGCGATTAGTACTCACAAAGATGGGCTCAATGAAACTTAGTTTTCTAGAGTGGGTACTATTTCCAAAAAATTAAAAATATCCCCCAATATGAGGGGGTATTTGAAAAATTCTAAGTGTGTTTGGACGTCCATATCCAGCCCAGACTTATTGAGCTGTGTCTGGGTGCACAAGGCTATGCATCATGGTCACGCACAAGACTGCACCTGAGCACCTTGCTTCAAGATGCAAACATTAGCGTTTGGGATTGTCTCGACACCAGCTTTAGCTTAATAAAATTTGATATATATATATATATATATATATGCTAACAAATAATAATTATAATATAATATTAATAATACTATTATCAATGATAATTATAACAATTTAAGTTGATAAAATTTTTAGGATGTTATTGATGCAGCATAACCACTAGTTGAACGATCACAAATAGTAACCCGTGCCTATGCCAAAGGCATGAACACTTTATAATTTGCTAATTTCTATTTATTTACATTTTATTATATTTATTTTTGTCATGAATAAGAGATTAATCAAATAATATGTGATAATTATGAGGGCGGTAAATAAAAATAGACTTGATATTTTGTGTGCAAAAGACATCTTAATCCTTCATGAAATGGTTGCTTTTGGATGGTTTATGAATTTTATTGTATTTTGAAATGTCTTATTTGGCTATAAATAAAACTATTATCCGCTTTCAGGAGAACACAAAATATAATAAGAAAAAATGCTTGATAAGCTATTCTCCATGAATTTGGCTCTCCGTGGTGGCAAGCCTTCTCACCGGTGCACATGATCGACGAGGAACAGGGTGTGCATAATCCTGTTGAACTAAGGTGTGTATATCCTTAGTATTTGTCTTTATTTTTTTATATTTGAGTTCTTTTATATTGTCTATAATTTATCCCAAAGTTCGTCTCAATCCAATTACAAACACCCATCAAAATCCTACACGCAAATTCACATATTAAACCCAAAAGGCCAAATCTCGTAATCCTAAAGATAAGTCCACCATACACCACTAAAATTCAGTATGAGAGATGATTATGTCCAAAACTCATTCCTATTTATCCAGGAATGTTTTGGATTTTTTGTTTTGAATATTTCTTAGGCCATGAAAATCCCAAAAATTTATTACTCGTTCTTTATCGATCTAGTTTAATCGAGCAAGAAAGTACCGAGCAAGTAAGTATAATTGTAATCAAAATAATCAATAATTACCTAAGAAATCGAAGCATTAAAAACATAATGTTAAGTGCACTCCAATAAGGGGGTTTAATTATTGGCATGTAACAAAGTGACAAGAAAGAAATTCAGCTGTATTTAACAAACAGTAGAGGAAGGAATCTTACTTCAGTCTTTACTCGAAACAGCAGTCTGCAGCAGCAAGGAACTCTCAACCCCTTCAGACTGTAAATTTCTATCAGCAACAGCTTTTGACATCCCAAACATCTGCAGAATATACGCAAGGGAAAAAAAAAAGTTTATAAATATAGTATGCTGCAAGTTTATTTATCAAAGAGGATTAAAAGTTCTTCGATAACTCGTTACTTTCTGGATTGTCTTCTTAAAGCAGGATTTGTGTTCATCCATTGAAGCATGGACGAACTCGTCGATGTGATCTCTAACATCCTCTAAGAAAGTTGCGCTCTCTGACTTCTTCTTTCTGCACGAAGTGAGAGCTTGATTGGTTGGATTGTCTTTCCCAGGTTCTGTTTTGGAAGACTCCATGAGGCCTACTTAAGAGCAGAGATTGTTTCTTCTCTTGTTGGATAAAAGTCTTGCAACGTCTGCTTCTTGATCGCATAGCAATATTAATATACTATTATTTAAAATATTAATAATAATAATCATATGAAACAATCAATGATGGATAACTAATTTTGAAATATGCCATAAAATTTTAAGTTGTAAATTTTATGTCAGAAAAATATCAAATATGAATGTTAAAATTATTAAAATTTATTTTTATGAGCAGATATTAATAGCAAAATTTATTATCACCAACAAAAACAAAGAAATTTAAAACTCACCTGCCACATAATTTACTTCTTTAGGACAGCCATTATTATGGAAAAAGGTTAATTGCGACACTATCAATAACAATATTAAAACTTCTGAGAGTTCAAATTAAAACTAGGAGAGGCTAAAGTAAATGTCAGTTGGTCCCTAATTTTGGAACCAGGCCATTGGTGCTTTATTTTCAACCCATATAGAAGTTGTTGAACGTTGCAAACATTGTTAGATAGACAAGAATAGCCAATTTGGGTATACATCCCATTAACTTAGAAGTTGTTGAACGTTGCAAACATTGTTAGATAGACAAGAATAACCAATTTGGGTATACATCCCATTAACTTCGATAAAAAATTATTTTTCACATCAAATAGAAAAGTTTTTTTTGTTTAACAGTGACAATTGCAAGTAAGCAACCAATGGGAGTTATTCTAGCCACGAGAGCAATTGTTTCATCATAATCAATGTCATATTCATAATTATAACCAATTACAACAAGCCAAGCTTTATAGCTCTCAATAATTTTGTTTGACTTATTTTAACATTATAAATTTATTTTTACATCCAATAAGTGTTTTTCTTGGAGAAAAATCAGCCAAATCTCAAGTATGTACTCTCTAAAATTTACAATTCATCTGTCATTAAATGCCAACTAGAGATTGTTAATAATTGCCTCATGATAAGATTAAGATTCGTATAACAAAAATGAGAGTAGAGAAATAATGATATGTATGAAAACATGACAGTTTTTATTACTTGAGACCA
Source organism: Gastrodia elata (assembly GCA_016760335.1). Classification (NCBI taxonomy): domain Eukaryota; kingdom Viridiplantae; phylum Streptophyta; class Magnoliopsida; order Asparagales; family Orchidaceae; genus Gastrodia; species Gastrodia elata. The sequence continues at coordinate 8,186,531 of CM028682.1, read as the reverse complement.
ACATCAAGAAATACATGAAAGTTAATGGTGTTAATTTGCGTTCTTGATAGATCAAAAATTTAAATTCTCTGGCCGCTTATTTTCCTTGTTAAGGCTCAACTCCTATAACTTCAAGAAAAGTACAGGAAAAACAATCGTAATAGCCTCAATAAAAGTGGTAACTAATGGGTTGATATTAAGTTTAATATCTGATATAGAATCAGTTGTGGAAACTGGACTACAGGAAAGTAGTTCTAAAAGAACACAAATAAGAGTAAGGAATAGCAAACAACAGGAAAGTAACTGTAAGAGAAGAATTAAGCGTCGGCAAAGCTAGATTGTGGTCTCCTAGAACGTAACATATCAGTAAATATACATACGATTAAAGATAGGTTCCAGAAAAGATAATCTTTATGTTAATCTCATATGGTTCATATTTAGTATGCTCGTGATGTTGTTGAAGCACAAAGCGAGTATAACCAAAAGGTTTGAAATACCAAAAGTCAGAAATTTTATTGAACTTTTTAAAAAAATAGAGTTAGATTATGAAGAATAAGAGTCGAAAAATAATTGACAAGTATAAAACAAAAGTCAGGCTAGCTTTTTGCTCCAGTCTTTTTTAGAACATAAAGATGAGATAAAAAGGGCTAAAGCAATGTCAACAGAAGTACAATATCTGAGTTTAGCTCTACTATTTTGTTGAGACATGATAGCAAGAGTGTTAAACTGAAGTACTTAGCTAATGAAAATATGAAGAAAATAGAAATATTAATATTCCACCACACCGTCTTAGCATATGCTCTAATAAGATGTGAGAATTGAGTTTTGATCATCTAGCTAAATTAATGCAGATTTTATGTAAATTATATCTTTGTGTTAAAAAATATATACATGTAAAATGATGATACCCACTAACAGATGGTATGTTCATGATCCTAAATATCAAAAATAAATAGTTCAAAAGTGTTTTGGATGTGGTGAATTATACAAGGATAGAATTTGACATTTTAGTTTGAATTGGTAGTTTGATAATTTGACATTAAGAGTTTTGAAATATTTAAATTTTGTTGATCTCAATAACCTACATGAAAGTAAAAGTAAGAAGCTTACTAATTGACAACTCTAGTGAGATCCATAATGTGTTGCCTCAGCTCTATAGCATGATGATCAGCTAACGGATGATTCAATGGAAGAACAACATCAATTAAAGCATGTACATGAAAAAAATCAGTTCAACTTACATGCATTTTATGAAACTTTGCTTCTTTTTGGAAAAAGATAGCAAGTTGAAATTCCACAAACTATATCAAAATTGTTGACCAAGAAAATTCGCACAAGGAAATCAAACTGGTGAATAGAATTTGCATTGAAATAATTTCTCTCAGCTAGCGCGATCCAATCAGCCCATTGCGGGAAAAAGAAATTATTTATAAACAGCAGTCAAAATTATCCTAGTATCTAAAACCACATTACAGCCATTGAGTTTCAATGGTGAACAGCTTCATATGGAATGACATTTAATGTGATGTTAAATTCATGTGATTGTCGAATAGCTGTTAGTTCATGAATAAAACGGGCTAGGGGAGGGGGCACAAAAGTAGTGCGCCCCCTAAACTGTTAGGTTCGCATTTGTTAAATCCTGATAAGATTTCCAGCCCCACCTAAATCTTTCAAACCAAGGGATTTCTGGTATTTGCAGATTTCCTTTCTCTTAAACCGAAAGATTTTAGTCAACTGACAATAAATTCAAATTTATGTCAAATCCCAGTATTTTGTTTTTGCATGTTTAGTAGATTTGGGGATTTACATGAGTACATACCAACTAAATCCTTCATCCATACAACACATAAAATTATGATGAAATTATTATGCGCCACTAAATTTAAAGGCTATTGGCAACCCCGAGTTAACGATTAAACCCAGATTTAAAGCCCCTTAAAGCCAAGCCAATTAAACCAAATTTATTCCAATATTAGATTTAAGGTCAACTCAAATTAGGCTAAATTTTGAATTTACTGAGGGCCATTTAGCAAGAAGATTTAGATAACAAAGGATTTACTAAAACCTCAAGGCTGGATTTATACAGGAAAATACTCGTCTTTAATAAATTTATAAAATACAAGCTACTTTTTTATTTAATGGATTTAAATCACTATTAAAGCCGAACTTAAAATCATGTTGGTCTAAATTTCAAATTTATGCTCATACATCTCGCCTAAATTCTTAGACCCTTCATTGCCAAATGATCCATAAATCTAGCTAGCTACTAGATTTAACAACTTAGACAATTTTTTCCTTAAATCCTAAATCCTGCAAACAATAGAACAACATTTAATAAGGTTTATCAAATCCTATGCCAACTATTTTTAGGATATAATGATAACAAAAATTATTAAATCTAAATTTAAGAATTTACTAAAACCTATTTGAATTAAAATCCTTTTGCATGCCAAATGCCCCCTAATAATGAAAATCACTAAATTTAAAAAAAAAAACTTTTGTTAAGAAAATTTTTGATTCCACCCCTTTCCATGGAAATGTGTAAATGTACTTGGTGCTTGAAATGACTACTTGATGTGAACGATGATAAAAAATATAAAATAGCTAGTGTAAAATTGATATGGTCCATGCTGAGAAACTTTTACTCAATCAGGCATATATTTATTAGGCCCAGTATGTTTAGGCTAAGAGGAATATATCTAGGTTTGGTCAAGATAACCACCATCCTTTGGGATGAGAGATACAAGTTCAAATCGAGCAATCATTAACATGGGTAGCAAGAATCCTTGGTCTAAAAGATTTGAATATGATGGTGTCCTTTTAGTAGACCACATATATGTTTACATTAGTCCAATTCTACAAGCCTTGGACAGAAAATGTTATTATTTCGCTTCAATGAAAGAAAATATTATACAAACATGAAAAAATGGAGACAAACTGCTATACCTAGTGCATTACTTTAAAGGCATCAAGGCTTGGCTCCTTCATCTATTCAAAATGTGATAGGCTAAATAAGAGATTTCAATGAAAAGCTGGTGAAATTTTCCAAGATACCCCTGGGTCAATGATTTGATGTGGGGAATTCAACACTATTTAAATAATAATGAAACAAAAAAGAATAATTTTTTGAATACACAGGATAAGAATGAGCTTGCAGAAGCTATGCTTGAGTACAACCTCAATGATTACATGATTTAATTGGACACCATATGCATGGACCAATGTATGGATTTAAAGAGACTAGATAGAACCATCTAATCTATTGACTAGTTGAAAGAATATTAAAGCACTATAGTATAATTATAACAAAGTAGCTCTGACCACAGTCATTATAAATAAAGATTGTTGAACCTAAAACAATTGAACAAAACATTTAAATTTTTGAATGTTTGTACCATGGCATTCATCCTTTGGAGAACTATGAGTTGGAATCTTAAGGTATGCTTACAGTCTTTCCCAAGCTCATAGATTAACGTAGTTCTTTCCAAGATGAAACAAAAAATACGTTGAAGTATTTTCAATAGAATAATAGAGGCAGAAAAAAATGTAATTGCATGAAAACAACTTCTAAAGAACTGACACTATTGAAGACAGGATCTAGCTTCACAAAAGGTCAATCCCTATCAAGCTTTGGATATGGAAAAAGCACAGTGGAAATAAAATGCCTACTCCAAAGAAATTGGAAGTTATTTAGTTCGCTGTTATCTTGGTGATATGACATTATCTTTTAGCAACTCAATGATCTTTGTTATTTAGTTCACTGTCATATTATCCAAAATTTCATTTATTTACTATAAACCACAGTGAAATGCTATCTTAATAAAACCCAAATTTAACCAACAAATAGTAACATTAAAAATAATTCTTTGCCTCTATTTCCTGTTGCTAACAAGGTAACAAGCTTAGAAGTCCATTGTAACGACCCAAGTCGTTACTAAGTTGTTTAGAGCTAAACTTGGCTCAATTAAGCAAAAATAAGGATCCCAAACTAGTTCAAAATTAGGTTAAATCAAATATACAGTTGAAAATTGTATATTTTATGATTGCAATCCCCAAGTTTGGAAGTAATCTGAATAACAAGTACTCCTAAATAAATTTTTTAATTTTAAATTCAGAAATTATGAAAAATAAAATATAAATCCAAATAAAAAAATTTTAGTGTCGTTGTATTAAGAATAACAAAAGAAGTTGTTTAAAACTTCATCAAAATTGAAGCATTTAATTGCTCGTAATTAATTTTTGAAGTTTAATCTTTAAAAATTAATATAAAATTAAATATAGCTCTAAACTAAAAAATTTCAAAGCGATAATGTTCGTCTCATTAAAAACGCACATCCCGGTAAAATTTTATCAAATTTGGAAAATAAACAACAAAATAATGCAAATAATTTAAATTGTATTTTTTTTTAAATTTTCCTGAATTTTCTCTCCTTCCCCCCCCCCACCTCTCCCTAGGGTGCATGCCTCAAGGTACGTGGTGACTCAAGTGCCCCCTGTCGTGCATCACGGCCCTAGCCAGTGCCTGCTCACGCTTTTCCTCACAGGACAAGTCATCAGTGGGCCACACACCAAGCAACCCGGACAGGGATACTCACCTTTTCTCCTCAAACCTCTTCCTTCTCCCTACTCGGTCGACCACCTCCTTCCCCCCTAGCTTTGCCAGCCCCCAGTAGCCTCTGTTGCCAATAATGAGATATATGCAATTAATTAGGTTAAATATTAGGTCATCAAGTTTGGACTATTAGGTTATCAAGTTTGGACGAGAATTGGCTGAATTACGATGTTTGCAAAGATTAGGTTTAAATATGCAATTAATTAAATAAAGACACGTTGGCAAGAATGAGATCTATGCAATTGATGTACGCACTTTACATAGATCTCAAGTAAATAGTTTAGTCTATCATAAGTCAATATAGGTTCTAAGTACTTAACGTACCTGACACGACACCTAAGCCTCTGTAACCAGCAATTTAACAACTTCAACCTTAGAAACCTCTATTCATAATGCCAAGGAAAAATAAAGTTTTTCTTAAATATGAGTATGCTTAATAGTATTAGATTTGCAATAACATGGCTCAAGATTAACAATGGAATTACGCGTTTTAAACAACTTTGAGATATTTCTTCTACTTAAAATGCACTTAAACCCTCAATTTAATGCAACTTATTTTATTATTTAGTATAATAAATTGGGACACTAAGATGTTGCATCATAACTTTAATATTCCTAAGACTTTTCAATGCTAACAACAAATAGAACATGATCGATATTCATAAGCCCTCCTTACATGCATAGAGAAGGACTATTGCTTAAGTTTCTAATTCATTAAAGATGCACCTAAGAATTCCACCTTATAGACATTTGCAAAAAAGTAACCTCAAAAGGTGCAGTAAATGATATGAAGCTAAGTATACTTGCATTCAACAACCACCATAAATGAGAAACAATACCTGCATGCATATATATATATATATTAGACCATGAAGTTTTATTCAAACTATTTAATGTGAATAAGTTTGGGGTCGCGCATCTATTTCAAACAATGAATAAGACATCGTTTTAGGAATTCCAGCACAAGATTTTCCCTACTCAGCAAGATCAATTAAACTTGATAACATATCATTGTCTTAAAAGCAAACTAGCAAGATTATCATCCAAGTCATTCCATACAAAGCCTGAAAATAATTTATTAGGCATAGAAAAATCTGATTATGAAATCAAGCGATCAAAATCCTTAGCAATTAAGTAAAGAAATCAAAGCTCAAACAACCTAATCAGATGTTGGGATGTGTTAATGAGAATATCCAGCTCCATGATGCTTGCAAATGTTTAATGAAAATTTACAAAAGTTGAAAGTCAGCCAAACACTGAACTCAATCAGATTTTTACTTTAAAGATAATCTTAAATAACCAAATCCATGTTATTGAATCGCTCGCAGTGTTTAAATTCTCAAAGTCACGATTATATATATACACGTAAAAAAATAAAATATTTTGAAACTAGAGCAACGTACAACCTGATATGCAAATCAAAATTATAAAATAATTGATATAGTGTTCATCAATAAACTGTAAGCAATACTATATTAACCGATAATTAAAATTGATATATGAAGTAATATAAATGTATAAGAAATTGGATCCGTTTGCTTTTAGCCTTTAGGTATGGACATTTCATGACATTTCAAATGGCACAATATATTACAAAATGAACAGAGCAAGAAATGTAAACACCAGCCTGTTACATAAGCATGCAACTGTTTTGAAACTGATTAGGGAAACCAGAACTTCCAATTAATATGCCACATAAATCCCATTAATTTAAGAGTAAAAATAAAGCATTAAAATACCTTAATGGTGTTGATGATTCAAGGATAAGGAAGGCTTGATGGGATCGGCAGGTTCTCTTGTCGGCGGAGAGCGGACGAATCGAATCTTCAAGGATCGATGTTCTTCTCCTTTAGTCGAACGAAAATTAATAGCGAGGAAGGAAGAGGTGGAAATCAGCGCTAAGCGACATCAACGCCTTGCGCCTAATGAAGGAGTTAGGGTAGAATGGAGGGATTGGCCATCTGCCTTGCAAGGAGGATGCCGGTCCTGCAGCGAGCACTGAACGATGTTGAAGAGGATCGGCGCTTAGCCGAGGGGAGGAGCAGCCGAGCTTGACAGGCGGAGGTGGAGCTGCGGGCAGGGAGGATTCGACGACCTCAGCTGCCAGATGAAAGAGATCGGCGAATGGAAGGAGAGGGCTCACTAAATTTTCTAAATATACTATATTTTTTTCAATTCTGAATTATATTTTATTTATTATTAATATTTGAAATTTAAACTTCACTCATTAATTTAAGACGATTCAGAATCTCAATCGCGCTCAATTTTTCGCAGTAAGATCTCCTCAACGAGTTTTATTTGAGGATATTGCTATTTAATTTTTATTCGACTTGAATTGTGATCTTGATTTCGACTTAATTTTCTAAGCACTTAAAATACATTAAAATATTCGAAAAAATTTGTTGACTTCTAAAATTTCTCAGAAGATGGCCCCTATCTAATTTGGGGTGACTAGTTCAATTGAGAACTCCGATTTTGATTTGGATGTCAAAATAAATTAGGTAATTTCGATGATATTTAAATTGCCTCAAATACGCGTTGAAAACGAACAATCTTCGAATCGTGTCAAATTTTAGGTGCATGCTCCTAATGCTATTAGGAGTTTACTAGCGATGATTTTAACATAATTGGATGTCCAAAACTAATTAACAACAATCAAGTTGTTAGAAGAAATATGTAGCATTTAAAGATAAGAAATAACACAAAATTAAATCAGCATTATAAAATATATTTTATGACATCTAGGTATTCATTTTTGTGCTTATGTTAATCTCTCACCAATCTATGTATATAAAATTCTTATTATGAATGTGATGATAAATCTTATATTTACAAATTATTTATTTATTTAGTAATAATGATAATTATTTTTATCTTTTCTCTCTCAATCTCTTATCGCTATTATTATTATTTAGCTGTTACTAAAAAAAAAGTAATTAAGAGAATAGAATATAATTATTATCAATAATAATAATAATAACCCATCATTAATAATAAAATGATGATTTTTTTATTGTAAGAATTATTAGCAATAATAATGCAAATGATAAAAATAATAATATTATTATTATTACGATAAAATGATTATTTAGAAGGAAATTATTATTATTATTATTATTGAAGAGAGATAAAATATATAAAGATGATAATAATAATAAATGAAATATAATTATTATTATCATTATCAATATAATAGGATGATAATTATAATAATAATAATTGTGTTGTTATAACTATTATTATTATTAGTGAGTGGAAATAATATATTTTACTTATTATTATAAAAGATGATAATACTATATAATATAAAATTATTATTAGTACTAGTAGTAATGAAGAAGATAATAATTGAAGAAAATATTATAATATTAGATGATAATAATAATACTAATAGGATTGTTATTATTATAACTATTTTTATTATTATTATGAGTAAAAGAGAATATTGTGATAATAATGAATTGTTATTATTATAATTATTTTCATTATTATTATGAGTAGAGGAGAATATTGTGATAATAATGATGATGTAGATAATAATAATAATAATAATAATAATAATAATATTATTATTATTATTATTAGAGAGGAATTATTATTATTATAATGATTAAGATAATATTAATAAAGAATTATTATGATAATATCAATGAGTTATTATTATTATTATTGTTATTATTAAGGGTAGAAGAATAATATCTTATTAATGATATTGGTGATGAAGATAATAATAATAATTATAAGAGCAATTTTTTATTATGATTATTAGAGAGGTAATATTAGGATAATAATAATAATAATAAATGTGATAATAATAAGAAATATTATTATTAATATTATAATAAAATGATGACAATAATGTTTTATTATAATAATATCATTATTTTTAATATTATTATTATGAATATAATAATGATTATTAAGATGATAATAATTATAATAATAATAATAGCATTATTATTATTTCTTAAGAGATGAAATATTATGATAATAATAAGTATGATAATAATAATTAATTATTATTATTATTAAAATAGTAATTATGATAATAAATAACTATTATTTTTATTTTTATTATCAATAATAATGATAATAACATTGAATTATTATATTATTAATAAATAATAATTATAATAATAACTTAATAATTAATATTTGATAGAAAATAATAATATTAATTTATAATCAAATTTTAAAGTCCTTTCACCACTTATTTAGAATCTAATATATTAATTTATATTCTTTCACTTCTTATTTATATTTTAATATCTATTTTAAAGCTTCCAAATTATATTTTAAAATCTAATTTCAAACAAAAAAAATTATTTCATTTTGTAATGCTACTTATTGTGGCGACCGGGGATCGAAGTTCGAGAGTCTTTAAAGAACAATTCATCTCAATTTGAAAATATAAATATTTTTATAATTCAAAAAGGACATAATAAAATAAAATTATATAATCCATAGTCCTTTTATACATAGAGCCAAAACATATATGAAAAGTTACAACAGTTTGAATTTTTACAAAATATAAAATAAAATATCTACATTCTTCTGCTTTTTCTTCTTTTTAAATTTGGCAGATCTTCTAAGTCTTTTTAATTATCAAAACCTGAAAAATTCAGTTTACCAATCAGGTAGGAGTATGCAAATTATTCTTATAAGAATAAATCTAGCATCCTATAATAGGTATGAATCACATATGAAAATGACTGAAAATTTGCATGTAAATAAAGCAATTGCTAAATTCAATTTCTGCCCTGTAAAATAGCTGTGAAAATCAAAATATATGAAATAATAAATTTTATCAAAAGCATTTGTATCAATAAGTCGAGTCCGGAGATCCCTAAGCCCAAATGGGTAAACCCATAGGCATAATCTGTAGGAAGCTTTCTCGCCACCCGTCGGTAGCTTACTCAAATTAGGAACTGATGGTGTGTCTTTCCTCTGGATTTGTCTACTTCCTACAAGAGGCTAAATCCCTCCATATAACTCCCAGGGGCTTGCTAGCTAGCCCAATCTGTACATATTCCAGTTTTACATTCCACCCTCCAAAGACAAACACCACAATATATATATATAAATTCTTTTTGTTACATACTTTTTGATATAATTCTTTTGCAGATTAAAATGCGGTAAGCAGTGCAAGTAATACTCAAATGGAAAATGGCTCAAATAAGAATACTAAAATAAGACTTATAAGTAAATTTGTGTACCTGACTGTTTTGATAAATCAATCAAATTTAATTTATTTGATCTACCAAAATAATAAAATTTATCAATTTAATGTTTTTATCATGATTTGTAATATTATGTTTATTTTGATTTATTTGAATTATTTTTATTAAGTTATTTATGTCTTATAAGGTCAAATTGGGAATTTGACCTTATAAGGGCATTTTAGTAATTTTACCTTTAATAAAATATAAAATTTATGCTAATTTATTGTAAATTATGTTTTAAGGTTTTCATAGAACTTGAAATTATTCAATTCTGATATGAATTGGCTAAGTTATAGCTATTCTAATTTTGTAGGGTTTAATAATTATGGTTTATTATAATTAGAGAGTAATTAGTGTTTTATAAGTTATGAGCAAATGAATTAATGTGATATTTTTAATATTTACTTAATACCCCTTAAATGTCACTAGGTGAAATATTAATCTTATAGCAAATTAAATGGTTTCATTATATTCCTTGTATTTTTCTGATAAATTTAGTATATTTGTTTGTTTAAATTTGGTTAAGTATTTTGTAAGTTATAAATTTCCAAAAATTTGGTTATTAATTAATTACTCATATATTAATTTCTTAATCTATTTTATATTTAATGCTACTGTTTTTATATTATTTATAAAAATTTTCTGTTATTTTTAATTATGTATTATTATTTACTTTTATCTATTTATTTATTGATCTAATAATTAATTTTAATATTATGTCATATTAATTATTAACTTATATATATTTATCTATTTAATTACTGTATTTATTTCATTATCTATTTAATTATTATATTTAGATTAATATATTATTTTATTTAATTTATTCATTTTCTATTTTTATAATTATATTAATGTTACTATTTTCATAAAAAAAATTGTTATTTATTATTTATTATTTATTAATTTATTAATTTATGTTATTTAATTATTTACTCTTATTTTTCTATTTATGAATGAATTTCTGTACTTTATTTGTTTTGTATAAATTTTATTATTTACTTTTATTTTATCTGTTTATTATATTTATTTATTATATTATATTTTATGTGACTTTATAATTATTTGTATAGTTTTAAGTTTATATGTTTTTAGATATATTTATATTTTCTGATTATGTATTTATTTATTTATATATCTATTTAATTTATTTAGTTAAAAGTATATTATTATTAATTTTTCTTTTCTGTTTGTTAATTATATTTATTAAAATGTTATTATTTATATTATATTTTCTATATTTTATTATATATAAGATTTTAGATATATTCATATATTAATTACTGTTTTTTATTTATTTAATAAAATTTGTTATTTATTTTATTTTATCTATTTTATTAATTAATCTATTATTTATTAATATTATATTTTACTGATTATATATGTATATATATAAGTATATATATATATATATAACTATGTACATATTACTTTAAGCAGTTTGATATATATATATATATATACACATAATTATCGTATATAATAATTATATATATATTTATTAATTATTTATTTATCTGCAGGAAAAGACGACGGGCGGGCCCCACGTCCACGTGGACGGCGGGGATTGGCTCAGGCGTTTTCTGATTCATGTGGTAGGGCCCACCGTGTCAGACTGCCATGGTTTACGTGGACCGGCGGGTTCGACCAACGAACCGGTCTATGGAACGGTTCGAAACGGACCGTTAAATCAACGGTCGGGGTTGATCTAGACTTGATCCGTCGGTTGGATTCGTACATTGAATCCCACGGCGGATCGAGCAGAGCGATTTGTCTTCTCAAAGAATCGCGTTTTTAGGGTTTTTCTGTCGGTGATACGATCGATCGATTCGATGGATCGTATCACAATATTGAGTATAAACGAAAATAATAGGATGCATAAGGATTCAGGACGCGTACCTTTGCGGATAGATTTAGGGTTTCGAAAATTTAGGATTCACTTTATACTTTAATCTGTTCGAAAAGGATAAAACTGAGTGAAGGAAAGGATCAGGGGTTTTAAAGAGGTCCTAAGCGGTGTTCTAAGGTAGTGGATGAGGTCGGGAGTCGGCGAAGAAATAGTTGGAGCGGCCGCGGTTCGACGCGTGCGATCCTTTGCGACACGCGGAGCCTTCGCGTCTAACGCGGGGAAGATGAACGAGAACCGTCCGATCTTTCGTTCGGACTGTTCGAAAGAACCGTTAGAAGAAACGGTAGTTTAATTAGAATAGGAGACGGCGTTAATTCTGTGGACGGCGTCGTTTAGTTTTATTTAAGTAAATAATTATTTAATTCAATTTAAATCAATTTAATGAATTAAACTTAACTTAATAATTATATTCCAAAATTTTTTTAAAATATCAATCCTAGCTAATTGAGGGCTTCTGAACATAATGGCGCACTCAGATTTTCGATCCGACGAGTATTTAATTACTCAAATTTTCAGGTATTTAAATAATATATAAAATATTCGCCAAAAATTTACGTCTTCCAAATGTATTCAAAACTTCACCCCTAGCTAATTTGTGGGTGGTGAATACAATGGTGAGGTCAGATTTTCAATCTGAGATCAAAATTATTTAAGTATTAATAAATAATTAGAATGAGATTTTTGGTATTTTACACTTATAAAGACCAATTTAAGTAGTAGTAAGTGAAACTCTTAAACATCGAGGTGCCTTTTTAGATAACAGTAGAGTACCTAATAAGAACTCCCAAATTAAGTATGCTCATGTGGGAGCACTCCTAAGTGGTGACCTGCTATAAAGTTATCTTATGGGATCAAAATCATGAGGTCTTTCAGGCTAAAACAGATAATACCTTTGTGCTTAAGAGTTTGAGATATTGCAAATAGTGTCAAAGCAGGCCATATAGTGTCAGATAGGAGCTAAGTGCCTATGATGCCCGGGGTTAATCATGAGCAGTTAGTTAACCTGGGACATCAACGGAAGCAAGTTAATAACTTATAGTAATATGTAATCAACTCAACACATCTTATTGCGAAATGAGTTATCTCACTTCCCCTAAACTGTTGTAAAAGCTAAAATAGTTGGGACTAATCCTTATGATAAATAATCCTTACCTTAAAAATTGAATACTTACTCCTATGTAAATGAAATATGAGAAAAACATAACCAATACATATGAAGAAAATTTTCATTGTTTATCACACAATACAATACTGAGTATATATAAAATCAAAGTGTGGAAGCTTTAAACTTTCATCTATAACATCCATCATAGTAGTTGAATTAAATATTCATCTTAGAAAAGAAAAGTGAGAATATATTTTGAGTTAATTATTGCAAACCATAGTTTAAATATTCAAATGAGTAAATTCTCTCATCTGACTAGTAAATAAAATTTTCTAAGCACTAAAATCAACAAGTCAGCAGCTGTTGCTCCTCCATCTCTTCCTGGATCTCCTAAGTCTTCTCAAAGGTAGGCTCCTCAAACTACTCCAAGCATGACATTGTTATTTCACATTATCATGACTCCAGCCAAAAAAATAGAAAATATTATGTTAGACAATGAGTCTAAGTATATTTTAAGCTGTTTATAGTACTTTTCTTAACCTTTTAGGAATATTATTCAATAAAATAGTAAATAAGCGGTAAAAAAAAAAATCGACTAAATGAACTAAAATAAAGGTGTATCATAACTCTAGTTTTAAAACATAAACTGAACGATATTAAAACTAAAAATAAATGTGTTGAAAATAAAGTACTATAAGAAAAACTATAAACTGAATGAAAGTATCAAATTGAACTATAATATATGCCAACTAAAATTTGCATCTGATAATGCTGCATAATATGCCATATATACATATAACTTTAATGTATATTGCATCTCAATCCTAGGTGTGCTTTGAAACTCACTGATAACGAATCCTATTTGTGTTATGTATTGCACTGCTAATAATATGTTATGCTTACGCGGTTCATATTATGCAAAACACTAAAAAAAATTTAAATAATCAAAATCCAGAAAATTGAAATGTATACTAGATTGTGATAAGATAATTAAGTTAGATAACAAAAAGGAATATCTTTTCAATTTTATGGATTTTGATTATTTAAAATTAACATGTTTTATCAAATTTTAATTACACTTAACTTTAATCTTCTAATTTCAATATCAAATTGTAGATCTAATTGAATATATCATATGTTAAGAATGCATACATACAATTAGTATGTTCCAATAAAATGTGAATTTGGACACTAGGCTGCTTAAATGCATTTATCCCTGCACATAGGGATAGGAGATAAATATTATTTCACAGTTTATTCTTCCAAACTAAGGTGTCCGAACCTTAACTAAAAACACACATTATAATTGAGATGTTTGTCCTAAAAGGAGCTGTATTTATTTAATTACCTAAGATAAGATTGAAACACAACAATTCTTTGTAAGACAAATCAACCAAATCCTAAGTCAAATGAGAAATCAAGTTTATATTATAGATATGCACTTCATTTTTTTATTTTCACAATTCTAATTATTTGATATATAAATCTGTTAGATTATTAGTTTTATGAAAACTTATAATTTCAATATTTCATTTATATCTTTATTCTTAAATTAAGCTTACATTTAGAAAGTTTATAAATTAATTACAATGATCTTTTAATTATGAATTTTATTCTTTAATCATATGTAAATACAACCATCATTAACTCTTCACTTTCCAAAAATCTATATTTTTAGCATAACAAAATATGTGATTTTTATGCAAATATTAATTTAAATAAAATTTGAACATATGATAATCATTCTTATATAAGCAAACTTAAAGTTTCCAAGAATATATATTTTTATCTTAACATAAGATGTGATTTTACAAATCTTATTTTAATTAAAAATTTAAATATATGATAATCATTCTTATATAAACAAACCTAAAGTTTTCAAAAATATATATTTTATCTTAATATAAGATGTGATTTTACAAATCTTATTTTAATTATAAACTTGAACATATGATAATCATTCTTATATAAAACCTAAAGTTTCCAAAAATTTATATTTTTATCTTAACATGAGATGTGATTTTGCAAACATTAATTTAATTAAAATTTTGAATATATAATAATCTTTCGTATATAAGAAAATATGAAGTTTCCAAATATATATATATATATTTATCTTAACATGTGATGTAATTTTGCAAACATTAATTTAATTAAAATTTCATATGATAATCATTCTTATATAAGCAAATTTGAAGTTTCCAAATATATATATTTTTATCTTAATATAAGATGCAATTTTACAAATCTTATTTTAATATGAGGATAAATTTAAACATTAAGTTAAATAAAAACTTAAACATATGATATTTCATCTTCATGTAAGCAAATTCTAAGTTTCCAAAAATCTATATTTTCATTCTAACATAAGATGTGATTTTACAAATAAATCTAAATATTAATTTAAATAACAACTTAAATATATGATATATCATCTTCATGTAAGCAAACTTAAAGTTTTTAAGAATCTATATTTTTATCCTAATATAAGATGTGATTTTACAAATAAATCTAAACATCAATATAAGTAAGAACTTAAATATATAATATTCTTTTTCATATAAGCAAACATAAAATTTCCAAAAAATCTATATTTTCATCCTAACATAAGATGTAATTTTACAAATAAGTCTAGACATTAATTTAAATAACAACTTGAGCATATGTTATTCATCTTCATTTAAGCAAACTCTAAGTTTTCAAAAATCTATATTTTCATTCTGATATAATGTGAATACCCACTTAAGTAGTAATAAGTGAAACTCTTAAACATCAAGATGCCTTTTCAGATAACGGTGGAGTTTCTGATAAGAACTCCAAAGTTAAGCGTGCTCATGTGGGAGCACTCTCAGGATGGGTGACCTGCTGGGAAGTTATCTTCTGAGGGCAAAACCGTGAGGCCTTTCTGGCCAAAGTGGACAATACCTTGGTATTAAGAATTTGAGCCATTACAAATGGTATCAGAGCAGGCCATAGGGTGTTAGATAGGCAAAACCGTGAGGCCTTTCTGGCCAAAGTGGACAATACCTTGGTATTAAGAGTTTGAGCCATTACAAATGGTATCAGAGCAGGCCATAGGGTGTTAGATAGGAGCTAAGTGTCATATAGGGCAAAGTACCACTTCATGTGAGCAGCCTCTTGAACCCATAATGGTTAATGTGCTTCATGGTTATGGGTACCTCTTGTGCTTATAGGGGTCACTTCTAGTCCTATCTACCTAATAGATGGTTCTTAGATCTGTGTGTTGATACTGACGAGGACGTCAGTTAATTAAGTTGGGGAGATTGTGAAGACCCACTTAAGTAGTAATAAGTGAAACTCTTAAACATCAATGTGCCTTTTCAGATAACGGTGGAGTTCCTGATAAGAACTCCAAAGTTAAGCGTGCTCTATTGAGAAGTTATCTTCTGAGGGCAAAAACGTGAGGCATTTCTGGCCAAAGCAGACAATACCTTGGTGTTAAGAGTTTGGGCTGTTACAAATAGTACCAGAGCAGGCCATAGGGTATTATATAAGAGCTAAGTATTATATAGGGCAAAGTACCACTTCATGTGAGCAGCCTCTTGAACCCATGATAGTTAAGGTGTTACATGGTTGTGGGTATCTCTTGTGCCTATAGGGGTCACTTCTAGTCCTATCTACCTAATAAATGGTTCTTAGATATGTGTGTTGATACTGATGAGGACATTAGTTACTTAAGTTGGGAGATTGTGAAGACCCACTTAAGTAGTAATAAGTGAAACTCTTAAACATTAAGACGCCTTTTTAGATAACGGTGGAGTTCCTGATAAGAACTCTAAAGTTAAGCGTGCTCTATTGAGAAGTTATCTTCTGAGGGCAAAAACGTGAGGCATTTCTGGCCAAAGCAAACAATACCTTGGTGTTAAGAGTTTGGGCTGTTACAAATAGTACCAGAGCAGGCCATAGGGTATCATATAAGAGCTAAGTATTATATAGGGCAAAGTACCACTTTATGTGAGCAGCCTCTTGAACCCATAATGGTTAAGGTGCTTCATGGTTATGGGTACCTCTTGTGCTTATAGGGGTCACTTCTAGTCCTATCTACCTAATAGATGGTTCTTAGATCTGTGTGTTGATACTGACGAGGACGTCAGTTAATTAAGTTGGGGAGATTGTGAAGACCCACTTAAGTAGTAATAAGTGAAACTCTTAAACATCAATGTGCCTTTTCAGATAACGGTGGAGTTCCTGATAAGAACTCCAAAGTTAAGCGTGCTCTATTGAGAAGTTATCTTCTGAGGGCAAAAACGTGAGGCATTTCTGGCCAAAGCAGACAATACCTTGGTGTTAAGAGTTTGGGCTATTACAAATAGTACCAGAGCAGGCCATAGGGTATTATATAAGAGCTAAGTATTATATAGGGCAAAGTACCACTTCATGTGAGCAGCCTCTTGA
The DNA here is from genome assembly GCA_016760335.1 of Gastrodia elata. Lineage (NCBI taxonomy): Eukaryota > Viridiplantae > Streptophyta > Magnoliopsida > Asparagales > Orchidaceae > Gastrodia > Gastrodia elata. The sequence continues at coordinate 8,169,288 of CM028682.1, read as the reverse complement.
ACCCATGATAGTTAAGGTGTTACATGGTTGTGGGTATCTCTTGTGCCTATAGGGGTCACTTCTAGTCCTATCTACCTAATAAATGGTTCTTAGATATGTGTGTTGATACTGATGAGGACATTAGTTACTTAAGTTGGGAGATTGTGAAGACCCACTTAAGTAGTAATAAGTGAAACTCTTAAACATTAAGACGCCTTTTTAGATAACGGTGGAGTTCCTGATAAGAACTCCAAAGTTAAGCGTGCTCTATTGAGAAGTTATCTTCTGAGGGCAAAAACGTGAGGCATTTCTGGCCAAAGCAGACAATACCTTGGTGTTAAGAGTTTGGGCTGTTACAAATAGTACCAGAGCAGGCCATAGGGTATCATATAAGAGCTAAGTATTATATAGGGCAAAGTACCACTTCATGTGAGCAGCCTCTTGAACCCATGATAGTTAAGGTGTTACATGGTTGTGGGTATCTCTTGTGCCTATAGGGGTCACTTCTAGTCCTATCTACCTAATAAATGGTTCTTAAATATGTGTGTTGATACTGATGAGGACATTAGTTACTTAAGTTGGGAGATTGTGAAGACCCACTTAAGTAGTAATAAGTGAAACTCTTAAACATTAAGGCGCCTTTTTAGATAACGGTGGAGTTCTTGATAAGAACTCCAAAGTTAAGCGTGCTTATGTGGGAGCACTCCCAGAATGGGTGACCTGCTGGAAAGTTATATTCTGAGGGCAAAATCGTGAGGCCTTTCTGGCCAAAGCAGATAATACCTTGGTGTTAAGAGTTTGGGCTGTTATATATAAGATGTGATTTTATAAATAAATCTAAACATTAATTTAAATAATAACTTAAATATATGATATTCACCTTCATGTAAGCAAATTAAAAGTTTTTAAGAATCTATATTTTTATTGTAACATAAGATGTGATTTTACATATAACTCTAAATAAAAATTTAAATAAAAATTTAAAGATATAAACTTAAATTACATATATGTAACCATCAAAATCATTAGCATGAACTTAAATATTCAGAGAAAAACTCACTACTTCTTTTAAGCTTAATCATGATTTGAAGATCTCTCATAGCATATTATTGATTTATCTTAACTCTATAAAATGATTTAAATCAAATCTAAGTCATCATCCATGACTTAAGAATTAATTTAACCTTCATACAAAATAGGGAGAGGAGTATCTTTATAATTTATTTGTTCACCTTGGGAATAAAGAGATGTTGGAGAATGATGATGATTTGCTCAAGTTCTTATCACCTTGATGGAAGCTTGAAGTCTTCTTGATGCTCTTTTAGTCTTAGGGAAGCTGTAGAATGAATGTCCTAAACTTGAGGAAGAAGTGAAAATGAGAGGAGTGGAGAGGGCCTTGAGTGATTAAGGTAGTTATTAATGGAGTCTTGGGGAGATGAGAAAGTGTCAACTCTTTAATGATTAAGTAGACTTCATATATAAGTATGTAATAACCCAGGTTGTTACTTTGGTTAATTAAGATCAATTTAAGTCTTAATTGAGATTCTAAGTCACTAATTAAGTAATTTAGAACTTATCTCAAAAACTTAGGTCAAATCAGAAGTCAAATGAGTCAAATCAGAAATTCTAGAAAATTCCAAACCCTAGAAATTGACTTTTTATCTAGACCTCAGATTGAAAATCTAACTTTACCATTGCATTCAGAACACCCAAATTAGCTAGGGGTGAAGTTTTGGAGGCATTTGGAAGTCGTTGGATTTTCGTTAAATATTTTAATAATATTTAAATACCTGAAAATTCAAATAAATAAATATTCGTCAAAATAAAAATCCGAGTGCGCCGTTGCGTTCCCCACCCCTTAATTAGCTAAGGAGATTTATTGGAAATTTTTGGAATGCATTTAGTTAGTTAATTTTAATTAATAAAATAGGTTTGAAAATAATTAAATAATAATTATTTTTTTTTTATTTAAACTTAACAGCGCCGTCCAATTTCCATTGACGCCGTCCCTCCTTTTGTGTTCGGCCGTCTGATGTAACAGCAACTTCTGACAGTTCGATTGGTTGATCGAACGGTCCAGGTCTTTCTTCCCCGAAAACCCTGCACGTGGCGGCAGATAGCGAACGCGTCGCTCCCAATCGACAGATGTCGATCTCGCCGCTTCAAACAAGAAATAAGATGCTATTAGGATCCTAAGAGAAGCTCCACTGCTCATTTTTTTTTCGCATGGTAGTCTCTCGGCTGGGACCAAATCGCGTGAGGACCGAACCCTAATTATTTCTCTTTGTTTCAATCATCAGGTACTTCGCTTCCTAACCGTTCTTCTTCTTGATTTGATAGTTCCTAGCATGTATTACGCATTGCGATTGCTAAATTCACAATATTGCTTGCCGATTGAAGTGATTTTGCAAACCCTAATCGCCGAATGCATCGGGAAGGAGACGAAGCGTCGCTCGCTTCGTCTCTGGTTCGACTGGACCGGGAGCATACCGGTTCAGCCGGTCTAGCGTTGGGTGAACCAGCCGATTCAAATGGAGCCAAGTAGGACTCCCTCTGTGCGCCACGTGGCCTCCGCAATGAGTGCGGTGGGCCCCACATCGTGCGTGTCGAGCACCGGATGGAAAGGTGGGGCCCACCTCTCAGCCCTCTGGCTTATCGCGCTCCGCCACGTGTCGTCGCTGGCGCTGTCACTGTCGCTGGCACGGCTGTCGGTCCCACCTGCATAAATAAAAGTTAATTTAAATATATAAATGAATTAAATTTAATTTATTAAATTCTGTTTATTTAAATCAATTTCAATTTAATTAATTAAACACCAAAACTTTAAATGATCATATCTTAATATTTATAAGTCCAAAATATACAAAATTATATATCATTGGAATCATAAAAAATATAAGGAATTTATTGATGCTAATAATTTTGCTGTAGGATTAATATTTAAGATAGTGACATTTAGGATATTAATTAAGTCCAAATAATGTTACAAAATTTCATTAGCTCATAACTTTGTGTATGTTTATCCAAACATACCCAATATGGGTCTTAAAATAATCAAAAAACTCTAAGAATCATTCTAGTAGTATTAATTTTACTGTTTGGATTAGTATTTGACTAATCACTTTTAGGACCTAACCCTAATTAGACCTAGAACTTCAATTGACCATAACTTGGTCAATTGAGCTCCAAATTTGATAATCCAAATATTAATTTAGATTATAAAAACCTAATTAACAGTAATCTATAAAAATATTTAGGATCCAATTGTTAGATTTGCTAATCACCTCTAATTACTCCAAAACTTGATTAGTGAATATTAGCAAATCTAATAATCCAAATTGTGTGATTTAAGTTTCAAAGGACTCATAGAGTCATTTGAAATCTATCTGTAAGATTGGATTAGTGTTTGAGTGATTAATTTTGCTAATCACTCACTAATCACCCTAAACCCTAATTAGGTCATAACTTAGTCAAATTAGATCCAAATTGAGCTTACCACATGCCATTGTGATCGGTGAACTATTTGTAAACCATAGCCATTGATTTTACTCAATTTGAACACTAATTGACAAAGTTAGGATTTTTGACCATAATTAAGGATCCCTTAATTACCCGTTCTAACCCTAGATCTTGTATTGGCCATAACTTGGCCAATACTTATCAGAATTTAGCAAATTTAAGTGCTATAAAAAGCTTAGATAGCAAATAATAGTAAACTGAAAGAAAAATTAAGTTTTATTTAGCCAAATTACCAAAATGCCCCTATGAGTCAATTTGCTAATTTAATCTCATAAGGCTTAATAATCACCCAAATTTAATGTAGTTGCTGTCTAATCCTACATTAGACAGTAAGAAACTCATTTCAACAAAAAAATTCAGATTTAAAACTCTAGATAAAAATTTGATCTTTTGAACCCTTAAGTAGGGGCAAAATGGTAATTTTGCCCAAATTTAGGGTTTAGATTTCTAAAACCCTAAAAACATTTTATAATCATCATAATCAGTAAATAAAATGATTAATAACAGAAATTGTATAAGTTTAATCATTAAATTGATTTTAATCAAAATTCCAAGTTAGTTCCTTAAGAATTTTCGAAGTAAAATTGTGAGTGTTTCTTCTTCCTTAAACCTTTCTTAGGTCTTTCCATAGGTCTTATAATATTAGCTAGGATGTGTGTATTGAAAAATACTCTTAGTAATTAAGAACCTTAATTTCTAAGATTAGGAATAGATCTTATGTTAAGAATTCATCTGTTGAGTAAATAGGGTTACTCAATATATGAAATCTTGAGTTTTCTAGTTTATAGATTTTCTTAATTTATTAAATGATTATTTTATCTTGGAACTCTATAATTAAGAATAACGATCTATCCTAATGAATTGATTTATCATTAGGATTTGCCTTAACTTAATCTGTGAGATTTGGGTTCTAAACCTTAGATCTTTAGTTATACATTTGGATTAAGTGATTAGACCCCATCATCTGGAGTCTAATTCTTAACCTTTTCATCTTGATTTGGCTAATCAAGATGAGGTTTGGGGTAAATTAAATTATAAAATTAGGTCGATGATTTATTCATTTTAACCAAATAAGTCGTCTTTTGATTAAGATATAGTTAGGACTTGGCCAGTCCTAATTATCTTCAACTTATAGGATTTGTGATTCTAAGTTACAGAATGTGTAAGAATTGATGATTCTAAAACTTATGTAACTTAGAGTAGATAGAACGAATAAGTAGACAACAATAGATATCACTTGTGTTTTAGATAGAGTCTCTTGCTCAATTTATTTTGGATGCTTCGCTTACCTTAATTTTGAGCTTTAAACCATGAGCATATATGAGGTACATAAGATAATTGATAATTATCTTATGTCAACTTTGATCATTCATTAATAGCATTTTTGTTTTCTTCTCGTATTTTTTTGTAAGGTGTAGCTTGATTAGTATGCCTCTTCAATCACCCGTTCGGGATCGGCTACATTGTTGGGGGTTCAGTCTGATAGTCTATGCCATGCCTAGTCAGGGGGATAGGATGGATAGACTCTTGCCCTACTGACTGTAGAGTCAGGATCTGATATGATTATACTAATTCAAGTACACTTACATTTGGTTTCTACCTTAGCTCATCAGGCCAGAGCTTCTTTCTTAGCCCATCAGGCTAAGTTTTACTGAGTATGCCTTTAGTTGAGTGGCTTGAATAGCCATTTCAGTTTTTAGTTTTCAGTTACTATTTTACTTTGCATATTCTACATTTTTAGTGCTGCCATTACTTACAATTTTCCTGCACTTTCGTAGCCTTGTTTCTATATAGGATGCTAGATTTACTTGTTGTATTTAGGATGCTAGTCTTGTTCACATATTTTTCTTACTTTATGTCGATTAGCATATAATTATTTGATTATAAGCATGTTTAGGATGTATTTTCTTTACAGTATTTATTTAGTTTTTGCTTACCTGATTTTGTTGCAGTTGCTTGGATGAAGTATGTGCTTACTTCTTAGTTGATTTAGTTATAAACTATATTGTTTATAACTTTATACCGTTCATTTCTTACGCTTTCTGCACCTACTTGCTTGTTGTACTGGTTTATGGTGATATTTAATTAACTTAATAAAATTTGTACCCTAAAATGTACTTAGACAATAGTCTAACCAGTTTTTCTTTTGTTGGTTGGGGTCCTACCATTATGAAACTAATAATGGTAGGTTCTGAGTTTATTGGAGCAGTTGATCTAGTGGAGAGCTTGCCATTGGAGGAGGAGTTTGTGCCTGAAGACCCTTAGATTTAGTTTCCTTTCTGCTTGTGAGATTGAGAGTTTTCTTTTCAGTTCCTTAAACTTATTAAAATGTTGTAATAATACAGGTTATTCATTTCTTTTCAGCATTTTTCTTATTCTGGATTATTGTATTGTATGGATGGATGTTGTATTTTATGCTTTCGTACTCTGAGTTCTTGTATGATCATTTAGTGATAGTCTCTGGGATGAATGACAAAGTCCTTAGTTAAGTTGGATTAGAATGTGTGTCTAATCTAATTCTAAGTGGGGACTTTGTCATTTGGTGACCCCTCCACTGTAATCATGTTAACTTAAGGGTTAACAGGACCACGGCGGGGCAGGGCCACCACAAAGTACTAGGATAGATCCAAGGAAACTTATTTGATCTTGGAGAGCTTGGATGGTTAGGATTGAAGGGTGCTCAATTTGTCCTCAAATGAGAAAAATATTTGCTAAAATATAAATGACATATTTATAGGGATAAAATTAAGATGAAATTTTAACAAGTTTAATTTGCCCAAATGGGATAAAAATGAATATTTAATTTTCTCTATAATTATCCTCATAAAAAATACCAAAATTATAAATTGAGATGTTCATGAGATAAGTCTTGATGAAAGGATTCTATAAATACCAAAATCATTCAATTTGGATCAGTGGTTGAGTTAAATTTTGTATTTGAAAATAATATAATATAACAGTAATATGTAACGAAAATATTGTACCCAAATTTAAATTTGTGTGTATATATTAATTTTTGGGAAATACTTTTAAGTTCATATAATGTCACTTAAGTGCCGAATTAATATCTGAAATTAAATTTTATCAAATTAGTTCATGTAATTTATACAAAGTTAGACTAGTCTCTAAAATTTCAATTGAATCTTAAGCTAGTCCTTAAAAATCTCCGCATCTCTTCTTTTTGCCATCCACCGTGCTCGGCCACAACAATTCAAGAGTCCATCCGACATAGATCTCCTACGATCTTTTTCGAGCTTCCTTGACGAATCTTCCACGTCCATCATCTGTCCACACTTCTTCTTCATCATACGCAAGTCCAAACTCTTCTCTGTCTTCATCGACGAGCTTCTCTTCTGCAAGCAGCAAACCCCGAAACTCCCCCGCTCGGCATCCATCTTCTTTCGAGAAGAACCTCGCCGTCCTAAGCCAATTCAAAGCCCTACTCGTAGAATGCTCATCTCGCAACCACAACCGCTTTATTCTCTACTCCGATACTTTAGCCAACAACTTGTACGAGCTCATCCTTGGCCTCTCCACCCACCTCGACATTCTCCCCCTTCATTCTCCCTGTCTCTCCGACAATGGTTGCGATGTAGTTCGTCTCCTTCGCCTTCAGTGCCGTCGACCAGCCTCCACTGTCGATCCCAAAATATCCTTCCTCCGACGCGAGATCTTCACCGTCATCAGCGACATCGGGCACGAAATCGTTGCCGATCACTGCCGCCTCTCCTCGTTCTTTCATCGCCTCGGCTTTAGTGACAGTCACAACTGCCAGCTCGAGATCCAACGCACGGAGCAGGAAATTGTGGTGGAATCATCCTCCTCTGAGAAATGGATGTCCGCGATGATCTCCCGATTATAGGAATCGTGCGCTGCGCCAAGCATCTTCCACAGGGTCTCCACATCGAGATCCGATCCCCTTCTTGGCAAGCTCAACATTGCCTTCTTCGATTCCAACGGCATCCCTCCTTATTTCGTTGCTCTCTCTCCCTCGACGTGACACTGGATTCCGTCATCGTGGCATGTGGGCATACGTTTGATCGGGACCATCACAGCACGTGTCCCATCACAAACCAAACCCTCAAGCACACAAACCTGATCCATCCAAAACAAAAGCAAGAGCAGTCATACAGACCTAAAATAATCCCTACATATAACTCTAAATCGGGTTAAAACATATTTACAAGTGCGACTGATGCCTGGCGGGCGCTTTCCCAAAAAATAGATGGGACTCCATTTTCGACCCATTTTGCACTTTAGTTTGAAGGCTCTTCTCTCCGAGGGGAATAAAAGGACAGATTAGTGTAAAAATATAATTAAGTAAAAAAATGCAAAATTGATATTCCCACGATATTTGGGGTTATTCATAGTGCTATGAGCCTCTGATTAATATTCCTAACATATCCGGCGAACATTCCAATCAGCACAGGTTCCCTTTGATCAATGGCGGTGACCGCCGCATCGACGGCATCTTTCAGGGCTACAAAGTTTACTGCCTCACTCTACGGCGCTCTCCATGCTAATTCGGTGAGATCCACGCCTTTCGCGAAGCTTCCATCCTTCGTCAGAAATAAAAAATCTCCCCATGCCTTCGTCTGCTTCCGGTCGCGCCGCCACATTTCCACTTGCAACGCTCTTCACAATCCCGATTTCAGGGTGAAGGAGGAGGGAACGGTGGAAACTTTCGATTACCGTGTCTTTTTTGTGAATTCTTCTGGCACTAAGGTACCCTTTTCCTTTCCCTTTCTATTTAGAAAGCTGCGGATTAATGGTTTTAATCAGTGATTGGAATGATTAGGTTTCTCCATGGCACGACATTCCGTTACATGTGGGAGACGGGGTGTTCAATTTTGTTGTAGAGATTCCTAAAGACTCGTGTGCGAAGATGGAGGTCGCAACAAACGAGCCTTTCACTCCAATAAAGCAGGATACGAAGAAGGGGAAGCTTAGATACTATCCGTAAGATGCGAACCTTTTTTTTTTTTTTTTTTAGCCATTCAGTGCAATTTGTGTTTCTTGAGATAACAGTGTATCTTACCTAAGCAATCTTATGCATCCACAGGGGATAAGAAATTTATTTTTTTATTTTTTGTGTAGTTTGTTGAAGGGCTGTTTGGTTCAGACTTTTTTTTGCTTTGTAATTGTGTCGTGCGATGTCTGTGATTTGCAAATGCTGTTTGTTATTTCTGTATTAACTGTGAACTTGCCAGATGACCAAGCTGTTACAGGAGTGTAACTCAACTAATGTAAGTTTACAAAGTGTTATCTATGACTTAAGGAGTATAGAATGAGACAACAACAAAATAAGAAAAAAGGATTTATAATGGTTTGACAATGTTGCCCATGTCCACTTAGGCTCTCTATAAAGTATTTGCATTATATAGAAAAGAATATTACTACAAAAGACAGTTATTATTGGGCAATAATTCCTGTGATTACAATTGAGAAAATGCCTATGAAAGTGTTCCAAGAGATTTGTAATTGTTCTTGGAGTATTGAATGTAGGAAGTGTTAAGAAAGCTCAAATAAACTCCAATGTGTTAAAAAGCAGCCCCTCTAGTTGGCACAAAGGGTATTTATAGCACTTATTGCCTTGAAAGTTGGTAATGCTAATGCATCATTCTGTGATTAAATGATTATAAAGATGCTTGTATGTTTATAACTATTGAGATCTTTAATAGATGCAGCAATCATCTAGAAAGACAACATTTCATTTATAAATTGTTCTCAACTACTATTTTGGCTACTTGGAAATATTTGTCTTGGAAATAGGCTTGGTATGTGTCATATATAAACTGTTCTCAACTAATATTTTGACTACTTGGAAATATTTGTCTTGGAAATAGGCTTGGTATGTGCCATAATTCATCAATTTCTTGAAATAATGAGTACATTTAATTTCTAAGCTTCATGCGTCGGTAACTATATGAATGCATTGTAAAATTTTCATTTTCTCTTATTAAATATCTTATATGCCTTGCTAGAAAATTGTATTTAACAAAGATTGCCTCATCTAATTGAGAGTCAAACTTACTTTCACTCTTTCTAAACACATGACATCTACATCCCAAAACATGAAAATATAAATTTTAGGCTTTCATTCTTCTAATATTTCAAATTGGGTGTTTCTAATATTCTTCAAAACACATTTGTTCATGAAATAACACTCAATATTAACTGCTTCAGCCCCAAAGTACTTGGGTAAGTGGTACTAAAGTGACATGGATCTAGCTATCTTACACAAAGCCATATTTCTACATTCTACAGTATCATTTTACTAGGGTGCCCTAGGAACATAAATATTATATTTTTTATTAGAAACACAATAATTATCAAAGATTTTATTTTCAATTTCATCTCTATGGTAATAAAGATTAATTAAATTCATATAACTTTGTATTTCTCAATTTCACTATAAGTTTTATTCTTAGACTAAGAAATTAAGCAAGTGAATTTGGGATAATCTTCTATTATGATATATTCAAACTTAGATCCTCCTAAGCTTCTTGGACATGTAGGATCAAATAAATCCATTTGCAAAATTTAGAGTAGCCATGTATTGCTCTCTAAAATGTGATGAGTTAAAAATGATCCTTGTTTGATTGTCAAATTGGCAAGCATTAGAAGGTGAAGATTTTGAAAAATCAAACCTTGGCAAATAAAGAATTAATCCTTGTTTTAAAATCTTTTACAGCATGTGAAAACTAGCACGGCAATCTATGGTGTGCCGTGATCACACCATATTATCGATTCTAATTTCTTGAATTATTGTTTTATTATCTTTCTTTATTAAGACATTTATGAATATGAATTATATATGAATATGAAGAATTTATATCTTCAAGACATGTTTTCAGCAATTAAGCACAATACATGTTCTTATTCATAAATATTACCTATAGTTGGCACCATAATAGTATCTGAAAAAGTAAAATTTGATAGACTATCGATAGAGGGTTTTTGATTCGTGAGGTCTTAAATTGACTTAGTAACCGTATGATTATCTATTTAATTTGGGTATATTGAGCTGGAAACATTTGATTATAAACGGCACAATGATAAATGAAATCTAGCCTATTAATTTTATCATACTTGTATAATTCCATAGTTAATATTAAAACCTTACCCATACTTGTAAAATTCTATTTTTATAATTGAGTTAGGATCAAGTTATATATCTCATCCCATCGGCTTCCTCTGAGTACCTTAAATCCTGGTGGCAGCATGTCATTTTATTTAAAAATTAAAACGTTTTGCTTCATGTTTACACTTTTTGAAACTATATCATCTGGATATTGCTGGACATGTACTCCGCCTTTAAGATTTTCTACAGCTAGTTTTTGGTTAGAGAAAAATAATCTTGGAGGTCTGCATTCAACATATTGCTATGATGGAGTTTTTGGTGATGCCATTTCAACTATGCAATGCCCTTTAACTTTTATGAAAATACTGAATGATCAATTGCTTTATTTTAGCTGAAGTTATAATTATTTTTTAGACAAAACTTTGGCTTGGCAGATTTTGAGGATTTTGAAAGAAGTTAAACTTGTCCTTGGCTTTGTTGTGGATGCCAGAGTACAACAATTAAATTTAAACAATGTGCCAGCTATTTATAATTAATTTCAAACTGTGTACCATTTTGAATTACAAAACTTCAAAGATTCTTATCAGTACTGGAGGAAATTTATCAAATACTTAACATTATTTGCTAAGCATTATTCACCTCTCTTAGTCAGTAAAAGAAGAAAACACTTTCTAGTTATAACAAAAGATCACCGAGTGACTCATATGGCTGGTTGGGGCCTTCTGCCGTACTTAGTGGAGCTACACAGATTAGGCGTATTTTATAGGATGCACAACACAAAAAATGAACAAAGAGAATTTCAAATAATAAAGAAGAAAATTTAATTCAGACCCAACAATCTTTTTCATTATATCAATTTGGAACTCTTCTTGGAATAATTGCAATTATTAGTTTATTGTGTAATTACTCATTTATTATATTAGTTAATTAATTGTGTGTTATTAATTATGCATAAATGTATGTAATTTAAAAATTTAAATAGCATAAATTGTATATAATAATTAATTAATTTAATTAAATAAATTATGAAATACATTAATTAGTTGTTTATTAATTAAAATAAATATAAATTCTACATTACTTTACTTAATTATCATACATAAATATATCAGCCTAAGCTTGAACCAAACAACTTTAAGCACAACTAACTGAAATTAAATTAAGGAACTTAAGCTTGTTTAACAATTAAACTATTATAACTTAGTTGTCGATTTGCTTAGCTTTCTAAGCTTAAACCAGACTTAGACTGGTATAAATAGGCCTTTAATTTTCTTAATAATATTATATTAATGAGGAAATATCTAAAATATTGAAAGATATTGACCCTATGCATTTATCTTGAAATATATTGCCTTTTTATTAACAACATGTTTCTATTTTCTTAAAAAGCTGGAAAGAAAGTGGGGGCATGATTTATTTTCCATTTGTATATTCATACTATATGTAATGGGATCTTTACATACGTAGTAAAAGTAAAGATTTTTGGGGCTGATCATTTTGGGCCAGGGCAATCAAGATGGGGAGGAACGCCCCATGTCAAGGCCTACCAGTATAAAATATTTAAAATTTTGATATCCACCACTCAAATTTTAATAATTACAAGCACTATCGCTAATTATACTATTTTGAGTGTTAAGTAAAAATCCCTCTAACGAGAGATAATTTTCTTATTTTTTCTTATGGTTTTTGCATATACATAATACTGCAATTTTTATAATTAACATATTAAGCACCTTAAAAATAATTTATACCTGTAAATCAGTAGATTTTTTCTAAATTATTTGAAGAATTCCCTCAAGAACAATATAATTTTAGGGCGCTAGAATTCTTCAAAATTTCTGCAGCAAAGCAAGAACAATCCTTATGTAATAGATTGCTGTCCAGAGAAAAAATCTGAGATGGAGATTGAATTTTGTGACAACGTTCAAAATGCCATTGAGGTCTTAGTGAGAGGCAGCAGATCTTTTATTTCCCTTGGCAATTCTTAGAGTTTTCTCGCTGCCGTTCTTTTCAAAGCAGATGGACAAATGAAGCACAACCTTCTAAAAGTAGCGCAGTCCTAGAGCAAGTTGTTTGACATTGAACTTCGGCAGCACCAACAAATTCTTCTAGTAAAATAAATTTTTTTGGTGTTTTCTCTCTTAACTACTGCCCACTTGATTCCAGTGGGCTGAACTCACTTAATCCTAAATGGGAGAAGTTTACATTGTTGGGCCACTTCAACTAGGGACTGTTTGGAAAACAGTGGTGTAATGCAAAAGCTATCTTTTCCAAACGTAAGAATTCATTTTCAACTAACTCATTATATTCTGTACAATACACTTGTTTGTTGAGTGTTTATCAAGAAGCTTCTTTTAGATTCATAAATTGTGTTGGGTACTTCGGAGTGTTTGATCCAATAACTACATGCAACTGCATATCAGAAGTTGGACGCTGAACTTTATTTAATGTAGATTCTTTGGTTTGCCATCTTGCTTCATTTAATTTCATCATACAATATTGTCTTCTTTAAATTCCTTCAAGAACAGTATTATTTCAGTGTTTCATTGGTATAACTAGAGTTGGCCAGCTGTAGAGATTATCTAAGTAATACCCTTATGTTCCAAAATTAATATCATAATGTATTTAAAAACAATCTGTATTGGAAATACATCCCTATGCCAGCAGAACCTTTGTAAGCATATGTATTTATGTTTGCTTTTGCAGGTCGCTCTAGATAAAATCTATGTTAATGCTTCTTGAAGTTTTTACCCTAGTGGTTGACATGTTCTGATGTTCTAAGGCACTAAGTGAAATGAATTGATTGATAAAAACTTTCATGATTCCTGGACAAGTAGTTACCGTCTTTATAATGAACTTATTGTAGAATGATGCATAGTTAAGAAGATAAGTTTGCTAGTTACTCTCATGGCTATTGTTCTTATATTTTTTGTTTGAAGTTTTCAACTTATTGTTCTTTATACTGAACTTATTGCTCATATAAGTTTGCTAAGCAATACAAATCTTTAATCTATCTAATTTTTTCAGAAATTAACCATCCTGCTCCATACATATGCATTATTTAAGATAAAAACACATACTTACAAGTTGTTCTTAGATTTATAGCTATCTTTAGACAAATTTATCCTACTCTTTATTAATAAGCTAAATGATCAAGAACATAAGAACATATATTTTAGTTACGGATCGTAGGGATGGCCAAAACTTAAAATCACTCACACCCACATCTTACTCTTTCACATAGCAGTGCTCCATAACCTAATAACCTATTGAACTTGAACTAACATTTAAAAAGTCTTTTTATCTTATTAATTTAGAAATTATTTTACCGAACTAGCTTTGAACCAACGAAGAAGAAGAAATGAGATCTTAAAAAATAATTTTAAGGTTTTAACCCCATTAAACACTTGGGCATTGATCCGGAATAAAATATTTTAATTAATAATACTTGTAATAAATCTATGTAGATCCTTTTTTTGTAGGACGACAAATAATACCCTTAGGGGAAGTTGAATCCCCATTATTTCCTTGAAATAGAGATGTCCTGAACTCCTAGACGATGAGGGCCTAATAATACCCTAATTAATAATACTTGGGCATTGACCTAGAATAAAATATTCTAATTAATAATACTTGTAATAAATCCATGTAAATCCTTTTTATTGTAGGACGACAAATAATACCCTCAGGGGAAGTCGAATCCCCGTTATCTCCTTGAAATAGAGATGTCCTTAACCCTTATTTGTTGATGTGTTGTTCAGGTACAAAATAAATTGGAATTATGGACTTCTTCCACAAACCTGGGAGGATCCATCATATGTCAACCTAGAGGTTGAGAGGTCCCTTGGTGATAATGATCCTGGTGCATTAACATTTGATATCATCTGATCATTCCATTTTTCTTAGTGTAAATAAATTTATAATGCAAGTTTAATTTATTTGTTACTCTCTTTTTGTATTACATTTTTTCTGCAGTTGATGTTGTTGAGATTGGTGATGCTCGAGCTAAAATTGGGGAAGTTCTTAAGGTCAAGCCTGTGGCAGCCTTGGCCATGATTGATGAGGGCGAACTGGATTGGAAGATAATTGCAATTTCCTTGAATGATCCTAGAGCTTCTCTTGTAAATGATATGAATGACGTCGAGACACATTTTCCGGTTTTTTTTTTTGCCCCGTTAATTACTTTCTTAGTTAAATTTGTCTTATTTTTGTAGAAATTTGATATTTCTGCATCACGATATTTCACATCTTTGAGTTTTGCTGTTTACTTGAGCTGACGCCATCTCATTTTTCTTGTTACTGGATTGTATATTCTAATGATACTTTTTGTTAAGGGTAAACTACTGTTTTTTTAATATTTATTGACTCCGGTAGTTGAAATTTGAAAGTAAAACTTAAACCCATTGATGTTGACAATCGTATCAGTGCTTTCATTTGACCAATGCTCATTGCAGCATTTAATACTGAATATGTACTGTTATGAGACTGAACTTCTTAAGTTGTCTCATAATTTGAAATGCTTTCTTAATTT
This sequence comes from Gastrodia elata, assembly GCA_016760335.1. Lineage (NCBI taxonomy): Eukaryota > Viridiplantae > Streptophyta > Magnoliopsida > Asparagales > Orchidaceae > Gastrodia > Gastrodia elata. Next base: position 8,154,175 of record CM028682.1, on the reverse strand, counting down.
GCTTTCTGAATTAAAAAATGGTAAATTTCTTGTACTTCCAGCTATTTCTTTTCTTAATGTGCAAAGATAAACTTAAAATACTGAAGCAGTACTGGTGCTCTAAATGAATTCTGGGATTTACCTTGCAACTATCTTTCTATTTGATATATTTGTCTCTCTTTTTGTTACAGGGCACACTTACTGCGATTAGAGATTGGTTCAGGGATTACAAGATTCCAGATGGGAAACCTGCTAATCAGTTTGGCCTTGGCAACAAACCTGTAAACAAGGTATTTTAACTTTGTTAATTTTCTTTAATATTCAAGATGAGCTCACAATAAGACATTTTTGAAGTTCTAAAATGAGGTAGAAGTACTAGAATTTTAGTGTCCCTACCTGTTGTTTCTGCATCATCTATTTGCACCAATGGCATTTTTTTGATTATCCGTTACAAATATGAATAAGGTTATTTTTTCTATTGAACTCACTAAAATTACCATGTCAATATTTATAAAAATAACAACCACAACAACAATAACAAGTCTTAGTCTCACTAGGTGCTGTTGGATACATGAATCATTTGTTTCTATTGTGCATGATCAAATAGAAGTCCCTTCTAAATTTCAAATAGAGAACTTTTTTATTGTTTCTTCCCATGCTTTTTTTTGATCTTTGTCTTTCTTTTTTTAATTGGGAAAAATTCATACATTCAAATTTTCTTACAAGGGATTTGAACAGTTTAGTCTTATTGTCTAAATTATCTATGATGACATTCTCTAATCTTATACACTATTGGAGCTACTCCAACCTTGCTATGAATGAACTAATTTCTCACTCTATCTATACCCCACTTATCCATCTTAGCATTCACATCTTTGTAATACTTATTTTCTCATTAAGCTTTTTCTTTCTTGGCCAACATTAAGTCTCATATAACGCAGTTAACCTTATAGCTTTTCTATTAAATTTTCCTTATTTTGAATGGGATTTTTCTGAATACAGAACACTACAATAGTGTTCCCCCGTTTAATCTAATCTACTTGATCTTATATATCCATTGCTCTCTATTTTGCTATGATTTTATATAATTGAACCAAGGTATTTGAACCTCTCAATCTTTTTAATCTCTTGGTTCTCAATAGTAAATTCTTAGAGAATAAGGTTTCTATAATTTTTAAAATTACACTTCTTATATTTTGTTTTAGATCTATTAAGGCGAAACCCTTTAGATTCTAAAGTAGCTCTCCATGACTTGAGTGTTTTTTTTAACCTAGTCACTAGCTTATCAATTAAATAAATACCATTTGCAAATAATATGCACCAAAGAACATCTTCTTGAATGTGTTTGGTAAAAACATTCATAATCATAGCAAAGAGAAATGGATTGAGAGCAGAGCCTCGATGAATCCATTAGTAATAAGAAATTTATTAGACAAGCTACCTTGCGGTTGAACATATGGTATAACTCTATTATGCATATCTTTAATAACATCAACATAAGCAAGCTAATTCTTTTTTTTTTTTTTTCCAAAACATTCCAAAGAACTTTTGTTGGTATTGTATCATCAGCCTTTCCAAGATCAATAAAATTTAAATAGAATCTTCTTTTCTCTCTCTAAATTTCTCTATGAAATCATTTTGTAAATGGATGGCTTTTGTGGTAGATACTTGGAATAAAACCAAGTTGATTTTGTGAAATATTAATTTTCTTACAATTTATATCCAATCACCTCTCCTAAAATTTCAACATATGCTTGTTACCTTATTTCCCAATAATTTGCATATTTTGTGTATTGCTTTCATTCGTAAATAAATACAACAATACTCCACTCTTCTGACTTTTTTTTAGCCTTACCCTAGAAACACTTTCCTCACCCAAATAATTTTTTACATGATAGGGATGCCATATTTTTTTACAATTTTTTCACTCTTTATCTTGTTTAAAGCATTCCAAATCTCAGTTTTACAAATTCACTAAATAAAATTGCAACAATAACAACAACACTAAGCCTTAATCCTATTAAATGTGGTCAACTAGATGAAAATACTATCAATAATATTCTTATAATTATTAAATTTACTCTTGTTAATTGTATTAATTTAACATTCATAAAAAAATCATTACCTTATTTCTTAATAATTTGCATACTCTTGAGTATTGCTTCATTCTTGTAAATAAGTGCAACAATACTCCACTCTTTTGCCTTTTTCTTAGCCTTCAAAATTAGATTAACTTTGTAACCCAAGGAACACTTTCCTCACCCAAATAATTTTTTAAACGATAAGAATGCCATACGATTCTACAATTTTTTCATTCTTTATTTTGTTTAAAGCATTCTAAATCTCCATTTTACAAATTCACTAAATAAAATTGTAACAATAACAACAATACCAAGCCTTAATCCTACTAAGCAGGGTCAACTAAATTGAAATACTATTAATATTTTTTTTATAATTATTAAATCCACTCATGTTAATTGTATTAATTTAACCTTCATTAAAAAAATCATATAAAGAATTCATCAATCTTTATTGAATATTCTCATTTATAAAAATAATTTCTTAATTATCATCTCTTATATATTTAATTTGAGCCAAATCATTAGTTCTTTTATCTTTTAATATAATTAGTTTATATATTCCTTTGACTGTTTAAAATTTTCATTTAAATAATTAAATGCTGCTCTCTTCACATCATAAACTTTTAGTTTTGATTTCATGATAAGCGTATTTATATTTCTTCTAAATTATCATAATTCTTATATATACCCATTCTTAATAACAAATTTTCTTCATAAATTTGTACTTAAACAACATATTTCTACCACCAAACATGTTTACTATTAGGTGTTTTTTTTTATTCATAAATATATTTTTAGTTATCTTGCAAATATAACTAATGAACAAATCTTATATAATAAATTGGCATCACTTTCCAAATTCCACTATCTAGATTTTAACCTTGCTCTTAAATATATTTAGATTACCCTTGTTAAAATTTTATTATCTAGTTTTATGTCATATCTTAAATTCAATATTGCATTTTTAGTTTCAAAATTAAAATAAATAATTGATATTGGGTTGTCAACAATTATTTGAAGTAATGTCACAATACATGTAATATAAATGATCACTTTCTTTAAAAGAAAATAAAAAATTAAAATTTGGAAGTCCCATTTTTGTAAGTATTAATATGTTTACTATTGTTTTAAAATTTTAACAATAATAAAATCTTATGCTAAAGCAAACTGCAAAATTATTTTCTTTTTCATTAATTTTTTTAAAATCAAAATCACCATTAATACTAATAAAAATTTCAGCTACCTTTTCAACTTGTTCATTAAAATCCATCATATAATATCTTTTGATTAGTCCTTGAATCAATTCCTTTAAATCATGCAAAATATTTTTATACATTATCCATTCTTTTTTGAAGGGCATAAATATTTGTAACATTAAAAGCTATTTCATCGATTATTAAAGAGATGATCCTATCTCCTAACCTCTTAATTTTTATTATATTATCTTTTAAATTCTTATCATATGGATGATATCCATATTATTCCTATGATAATTTTTACTTAGAGTTTAATGCCTAAATTATCAATTTCTTTTGATTTTTCTTTCACCCATTTTGTTTTTTAAAACAAAATATTTATCTTCATATTGATCATAATATCAATTTATCTTTCTATTAATCATAATTTTGGAAACTCAAAAAGTTTCTAGCAAAAGTGCTAATGTTTCAACTGCTTGTTCTTAATTTAATGTTCATAAATTGATATTTTGTCCGCATTCGTCTATAATGCGGGGACCCTTGCTTATTTGCATCTGGACGACGATGTAGTGGCCTTTGCTTAATTTTCGTTGCATTCAGGCAATGCAATGTGTTGTTTTCATAGGGAGCTCAAGCTCTAGTACAATTTCTTTAAGGATTTATGTCATAAGAACATTTGGCAAAATTTTACACTACTGTTAACTTCGTAACGCAACTCTCCTCCGGGACTTGGGCTCGATGATTGCGGACGGAGTTCATTTCAATATGTATATTAAACATAAATATTGAAGCTCTAGTTTTTTTTTGATAACCCATCATCGTTGTCATTTAATCTCGCTCGTTATGATTTTTCTTTCTTTACTCTGTCTGCATAATTTTGTGAAAAGACATTATACTTAGTTTTGTCAAAATAGTATTTTAATTGTGTTTTGTATAAATGCTATCTTTTAAATAATTGGTGCGTATCATTTTATTTTTTGTATAATTAATTAATCCATTCTTGCATATTTTAATAGTAAAAAAGATAAAAAATAACAAAAAACACTAGATTTTATTAAAAGAAAACAAATATCAGCTGAAATGGCTTTAGCACCATTAGACTGAGCTTATGCCAACGGTCAAATAGTAAAAAATCGTGCTTAACTTCGGTTCATATGGGAAACCTCATTTGGCAAGTAACTTTTGTAAAGGTTAAATTGGCAAGGAAATCCCAAATTTGATTTCTTTAGAGGATAATATTCGGCAGTGTACTATATTTTGCTTTTGGCCATTCGGTAGCGACTCAACTTGAAAGCTTACTCTTTAATAGCTTCAGCTGTTTATCTTAGCTTAGTTTATCAACTTATTTAACTTATACAGCTTAAAGTTAAAAATTATCTAAAAGTTGTGGTTGCTTAATTTGGGCTTATATGTTGATATTAATGGATTGGGGATTAGCTAAGCTGATAATGCTCTGCTTGATTTGGTTTTTTGGTTCTTGGACTCTTAATTATTTTGTTGTTTGATTTTAAGCTGGAGAAAGCTAGATAAGTTTAGCAAAAGTACCAAGTTATTTGGGAGATAGCTAAGCTAAATCAAACCAAGCCAAAATAAGTCTGAAATGAAAAACATCATGCTAGGCTTATGAAAGATTGAATTGTGAAAGGCTCTCAAATTTTCGCATTTGTGAGGAGTATGATCCGGTCACAAGTTAATAATTTTTTCTTCTTTTTGATCACTTGAGCCATTTTCTTTTTGAAAGCTTTAACTACTACACATCCAAGAAAGATTTCTTCAATATTGTACCAATTATCAGTCTTTCTTTTACTAAATTCTTCTTGCTTACAGGATTATGCTTTGAAAGTAATCATGGAGACAAACGAGTCTTGGGCAAACTTGATCAAAAGGTCCGTTCCAGCCGGAGAGCTCTCTCTGGTGTGACCATTTCTTAAATTTTTTTGCTGAACTTGCTGTGCATTTCTTGCATCCAACTTTACTCTTGCTGTGAGGTTCGTAGTCGTTCGTTAGTTAGTGTTCTGTTCTACTGTATTCAACAACTTTCATTCTTATTAATTTATGATTATTATTTCTCAGCTTTATCTCCATCTTTTTTTGTTGATGTTAGCTCAATGTCTTCCCTTCTTGAGATTTCATTGTAAACTATGCTTGTAGAAAGATTAACCCCTAAAGTTTAATATAAGTATGTACAAACAAAAGTAATGCACATAATCTTTCTTCTTTATGTCTAGTGCAACACAGGTCTTGGCTCGGTGAAATTTTCTTTTTGGTGTAAAAATTGAAAAAACATTGGTCTTAAGCATAACTGAGCTGTGAAGATCTGAGTTTATATGCTGCATTAATGTCTAATGGCATCTCCTCATTTATTGGTGATGATGTTTCATTCAAAATACTAACATACAACCCAACATTTCGCTCTAGCATAAAATATGTCCAAGTTGACTTTTATTTTGTTCTTTCACTTAAAACAACCAAGGCACTTCAAGTACTATATAGCTCTTACTTTTTTTATTTGATGTGTACATCAATTTAAAAATAAATTACTACTTACAATATTATACACAATAATATTCACCAAATAAAAAAAAAAAAATTTTTTTTTGCATATTGGCAAAAGTAAAAAGTGAATTGCATCAATCATATATTTACACATAAGATTATCAAATTATCCTCATTTTAATGTGTATATGATAGTTTAAATGTAGCAAAGTCTTTCTTATAAAAATCATGAATAATGCACAAAATATTTTTTAATTACCATTTGATAAATTCATAATAGTAGTGAAGAATTATATAATGGAGTGAGGAGGGCATACAGACAACTTATTCTCCAAGAAAACCGGAATTATTGCTATAAATAAAAAAGAGTGTCCCACCTGCGCATAAATGATTTGATTACATATAAATAAGAAAAATATTATTTAACTCTTAAATATCTAATAAACAATGATAATTACTTATAAAAAAATATTCTTTAGCTCTTAAATATCTAGTAAAAAAATGATAATTACTTTTTATGGGATCGCATGCAAAAGCTAATTTAATGAGGAATTTTTTGCAAAATGTATATATAAAATAGTTTAAGCTTTTGTACTTAGCCTTTGTATAGTGCAATAAATTAGCTCACTTGTTATCTAGCTCTCTATCTTTTTATATTTTGGATAAATGTTGATATATTGTTTGAATTAAATAGATGCATCATTAAGATGTGGGTGTTATTAATAATTAGTATTATAAAAATACTAGTATTTTTTTGAATGTTTTAAGACATGATTTTTCCCCCTATTATTTCTACAATTCAGAGAATGCTCTTATTTTACTACTACTACTACTTGGAGAAAGATGCCATCTTGCATCTCTTATCATTTTATCCAATAAAAGTACTAATACATTTTTTAGATAATCACATTCTTTATCAACAATGTGATTATCTGCATAACTATGGAGTAATTGATGCTCAACAAAACTAATATCTAGTCATGCCATCCCATATATTTATAATAATTAATTGTGGCCAAATGTAGGGTAAATATATGATTAATAAAATTTGAACTCATGATATAGGATAATAAATTCAAAATCTCAACCACTAAACTACAATATCGTTAATGCAACAGAACTCTTTTTATTATCATAGATTAGTCTTCCCAAAATGCCTTTCCATTGAAAAATACTTAGCTTGCTGAGAAATAACTTAGTCCGTTGTATTTATTTGTTGTCATTGCAATTACTTTGTATTCGATCTCTCTGCAGGATAGCATAAGATGTGTTTGACTATTTTTGTGTGTTTACAATGTGTAAATACTTCATTGACTTTATAGTTGAGATAAAGCTATATGAGATGAAGGAATTATAGAGCTCCAACAACATAGTGATAAGTAGTTGGCTTATGTATGGAAGTGATTATCATGATCAATAGTTTAACACAAGCAACCATTGGTGAGGAGCATGATGTTGGGATCTAAACCCTGCTGAGGATCACCTTTGTTAACATATTTGCAAGGTTGTCTTTGGTGTCAATCTTCTCTAGTAAGATCTCACATTCTTCAATAACATCTCAAACGAAATGGTGTTGAACATCAATGTGCTTTGTGTGAGCGTGACAGTCTGAATTAGTAGATAAGAATATAGCGCTCTAGCTATCATAGTGAACTACTACCTCCTTTTGCTTCGTACCCAAATATTCCAGCAAGCCCCTTATCCAAATAGTTTCCTTGAATACTTCAGTGAATGCCATGTATTCTGCTTTTGTTGTAGACTATAGAGTTGACATTTACCATACTAGATCTCCTGTTAAAGTAAATACATAACCAGTTGTTGATCGTCTTCGATTCAAATCTCTGGCAACACATAAGTCAGCTATTGAAAACTGCTCTCGAAATAATAAGCCAACACCAATTGTACATTTCAGGTACCAAAATATTCCAATCACTGCTTGTCAGTGATCCTTCCTTATATTGTGCATATATTAGCTCATGACTCCAACAACTTGAGCCAAATCTGGTATAGTGCAAACCATAGCATACATCAAGCTTCCAACTACATTAGCATATGGAATCGAGTGCATTTCTTTTTTTTCAAAATATATCTTTAGACACTATTCTACAGATAAGTGAAAGTGAGGTTCTAGAGGTATACTCACAGACTTTGTAGAGTCATCAATCCTGAACCTCCTTAGCATCTTCTCCAAATACCCCTTTTGGGTAAGCCAAATTTTTCATGCCTTTTTGTCCATACAGATTTTCATTCCCAATATTTTCTTTGCTTCTCTAAAATTCTTCATTTCAAAATTCTTTGACAGCTGATCCTTCATATGATCCATCTCAGACTGATAGTGTAACAACCTAAGCTTGTTACCCTGATCTATTGGGAACTAAACCAAGTCATAATATTTGTTTCGTTAGTCTTAATTAGTCATTAGAAGTTAATCATAATGTTTTGATCCAAATTGGGGATTATCGAACAAAACCCTAATTTTGGGTTATTTAAATAATTAGAAAAATAAAATAATTAAATTAACCTCAGATCAAAAATATGACTTCTCCATTGAACCTCTCACCCCCAAATTAGTTAGGGATGATATTTTGGAAAATTTTGAAAGTCATCGGATTTTCCCGAACTTTTAATATATCTAAAATACCCCAAAAATTAAAATAATTAATATGATCTTGAAATCAAAATTTGACTTCGTCGTTGCGTTCCTCACCCTTGAATTAGCTAAGGGTGAAGTTTTGAGATTTTTTTGGAGCTCTTTTACTAGCTTAATTTTGATTATTAAAAAAACTTATTTAATTAAATTAAATAAATAATTTTATTTATTTCTTGTGGGGCCCGCCTTCCCTTATTTGGTGGGCCTGTCAAATTGGGTTGGGCTCGTCGTATCGGGCAGCTCGATCTGGGCCGTTCGATCGAGCCCACCTTGATCCGTCGGCCCAGGGCCGTCTTCCTCGTGCACGCAACACGTGGCTTGTTGCGTGCGAATGTGGTAGCCACCCGTCACGTGTAGAGCTCTCCATTGCTTTAGAGGCCTCTCTCGAGTGTCTTTTTGATGGGACATCGATTGGAGCCGAATCTAACATTCGAGACCAACTGCATCATCTTCCCGAGCCCTCCAAAGCTTTGCTGAATACGAACATGCCTCCCATTATGATCCTTTCTGTTTCGATTTGTATACAATTTGATTCCAATGCTTATTTAACATGATTGCATTGCCATTTGACGATTGATAGAGCTCAAATGTGCTCGATTCGATCATCAAATCTGAACCATAGCTACAGTTGTCCACAATGCTCCTCCTTTCGTTCGTCCCCCGTTGCATAGGGCTGAAGATTACTGGCGACCAGGTCTCCTCCGGCGATGCTTTGACCACCGTTCCAAAGGTCTCTCTGAGACATTTCCAATGGTGGGTGGGCCGACCTTCGGTGACATCCGGATCGGCTCCGATTTTGATGCCCTGGGTGTTGTTCTGCGGGTTTTGCCGCATTCGCTCTCAGGTCGTCTCGGGTCGGGTTGGGTCAGACTCGACTAGCACATTTTGAATTGGGCCCGTCGTGCACTGTTTCTGTCGAGCCGAGGGTGTGGGACCCACTAGCGCTCGTTTCTTGGCCGTTTGGATTTAGGAATTTAGAATTATATAATTTAATTAATTTAATAATTTGCAAATTTTAAACCCTCATATCTTTGCAACCATAGATCCAAATATAATAAAATTATATCTCATTTTGCTCAAAAAAATGCAAGGAATATTATGGTGCCATTAATTTTCCTGTTTGGTATTTAGTTTCACTAATCACCTTTTAGACTTATTAACCCCTTAAATCTTAGAAATTGATCAAATCATAACTTAGTCAAATCAATTCCAAATCAAATGATCTAATATTCTATATTGATCATAAAAATGCAAGTATTAATAAACTATAAGAAAATTTTAATTTTAGTAGGTAGATTTCTTAATTTAGCCTAATTACTTTTAAAATATATTAGTGAATATTAAGCTCATTAATTATCTAAATTTTAAAATTTTGATCACTCACTAAGCAGAGGACAATATTTTCTGCAAATAATTTCATTAATCATTTACTAATCATCATAAATTATAATTATGACTTAAATTAATTAATTGAAGTTCAAATTTATCATACTCACTATCATTGTACTCACTGTGCTATAGGAAACTCATAACCACTGATTTTTCCTTATTTGAATATCAATTAGTGAAAATGGATTTTTGGACCCTCATTTAATTACCTTTTTTAGAGCTTTTTCTTAATTAGTTCATAACTAAGTTAGTTGACCTTAGATTTTAGCAAACATCATATATATAAATTTCTTTGATTGAATAGAACTTAAGTATAACATAAAATTTAGGTTTTCCTAATTAATTTTGTTAACCATCTTTTAATGAGCTTTAACCGTAATTTATGCTTATTAGCCTTAATCCTTGACCAAATTGAATATTTTAGTATCAATCTTCATATTAGACATTAAGGAACAATTTGACATTAAGACGACTCAATTTGGAACCATTGATCTAAAAATCTCATTTTTGACCCTTAAAGAGAGATATTTTGGTCATTTTGCGCAAGCTTTGATTTAAGTGCTCTTAAATCCTAAAAATCTATCATTTTCCTTAAAATCAATAAAGCTAATGTTTAGAAATCAATTTTATATTATTTAGACTTGTTAGCTTTATTTTAAGGCAAATCATAATTTTCCTCTGCACTTTATTAAATAAAAATGTTAAATGCATAATATGGATTTGAACCCACATTATGCCTTCCTTAATCACACTTAAATATTATTTAAATCAACATTAATCTTAGTACTCAATCATTAGACTTTTCTTAAATTATTTCAATAATAAAATCCCTTAACAAATCCCTTTTATGAAATCTTAGGAATCTCTTCTTTAGTACTTAGTAGTAGATTTATCTTAGTGTTCATTTCTTAGGTAAATGAGTTACTCAATAGAATGAATCCTTGATTTAGATTTCTAAATTTATCTTTTAATTTTGATTATTTTATCTTTTGACTTTAATTTAAGATTAGCTTCTATCTTATTAAGTCTGATTTTACTTAATAAAATTGCATTAACCTTTAGTTCATGAGGGTTATGAGAATCCTTATAACCTCAGACTTTAAGTGCCTTTGGATTAAGGGTTGTAAACCCAAATATTTTGGAGTTTAACTCTTAATCCCTTAATTTTGATTTGTCTTAATCAAGATTGAGTTGGATTAATAAATTCATTAATTAAGATAATTAATTTATTACTTAACTTATGTAGGCGACATTTATTGATTTTTAGAAATTAATTAGTTCTAATTATTTGACTTTATAAGACCGTAGCTCTGAGTTTATATTGGATAGTAGGATATTATAGATTTCGAGCCTGTATAATCTCATAATAGTTAGAACGATTAAATTAGAAAATAAATGATGTCATATATTTTTGTTTAGTACTATTTTATACTCCTTGATTTGTACGCATCATTTTCTTCTGATTTGAGCCTTACTATTTTGACACATTAGTGAGACAGAATATTTGATGAATATTCTATGTTAGTTTTGAAATGCATATGTCATTGGCATTAATAATAAGTAAATAAAGATAAGAAATTCAATGGAATGTGTTATAGTTAGCCTATCTATGTAGTTCTATTTTTGAGATAGAATTGACTTGGATCCAGCCATAAGAGAGTTTGGATAATACATGTTTGATTCTATAGCCCGGCTCAGATCTAGACATTAGTGGTCTAAATGATACATGTGGGACTTTTTGTTTTGTGGCTAAGTTTAGCTAGTTTCTATTATGGCAGGACTAGTCTAGGCACACGTCCAATTAAAATGAAATGATTTTCAGTTCAGTTATTTTTAGTACAGCTCAGTTCAAATTTTTAGTACTTACAATATTTACAGTATTTTTTAGTATTTTTAGTATTTATGCATTTTCAGCAGTTTCTGGTTTTCTATAGAATTTTCTGAGCAAGCATGTTAGGATGCTAGTTTCAGTATTATTTTTTGCACATTTATCAAAAAAATTAGCACATATATATTGATCATATATGTTTAGGATTTTTTCTTATAATTAGTAGTATGCATTTACAATTATTTAATCTTTTTTGTAGCTTTGGTTTGAGGTATGTTTACTTACCTCATATTTTACTTAAGTTATAAATGTATTGTTTATAACTTTTTTCATTTCATTTGATGCTTTGTAGCTCCATTATTGCTTAGGATGGCATGTGATATCCTAAAACATAATAAATTATCAGCTTAAAATGTACACAGACAAATTGTCTAACCAAGATTTTCTTTTCTTGACTGGGGCCATAGCATGTAAGAACCAACATATCAAACTTAGAAAAGCTTGAAGAGCCAGATTCAGAAAAGGAGCAGGAGCATGACGATGACCCTTCGACAGATGTTTAGATTTTATTTTTTTATTGGAGAGAGAGTTTTATTTCAGTTTCAATCTTTCTTTATTCTAGAACTGTTTAAATGGCTTGTAATAATTAATTTTAGCACTGTATGTTTTTTTTTCAGCACTATGTTAGTTGTGATGTATTTTTCACTATACTTTTTTTGTTTATTTTTGAAATATGATGAATTGATGTAATTTAATTCTATCAGCTTCTACACTCTGTTTATTTATTGCACCTGCCATTTATACTCTAAATTATAATTATCCTTATATGATAATTCAGGGCATAATTGTATGTCTAAGTAGTTTATTAGTTAGACATCTTAGTAGTATTAGTATTAGCAAAGTAAGTGGAATTTTAATAGATATTTACTTTGTTAATGCTAAACTAGGGTTATCTCCGAGCGATGACCCATCCCGTCGTTATCTTACACTCCATTTACGTGGAGTGGCGGGGCTGGGGCACCATAGATAGTGATCAAACTGGCTTCTTTGGTACTCCTCCTTTTGCATGAACTATTCAAATTTCTTATACCATTGTCTTGGTGATTGCTTTAACCCATAAAAAGACTTATCTAATTTGCATACCAAGTGTCCTTTTTATAGCTCACTAGACCCTAGGGGATGCACCATAAAGATCTCCTCCTATAGTTCTCCATGCAAGGCTATTATTTTAACATCAAGCTGCTCAAGCAACAAATTAATCTGTTCCACCAAAGCTAAGAGCACGTGGATCGATGAGTGTTTAACAACTGGGGAGAACACTTCATCATGGTCGATCCATTCTTTATGAGTAAAGTCCTTGGCCACTAATCTTATTTTGTAGTTGTGGCACCCCGCCCTCAATCCACAACAAGATTAGATCAAGAGCAGTATACCATGCTGGCAAATCCCTCACTTATCATTAGATTAAGGTGTAATCCTCAACCCACTAATAAGGGAAGGATGTGCCCTGAATAATACAACAGAATCATTAACTAAGTATATACATTCAACAAAGTGCGGAAGCAAGGAAAAGTAGAAAATGCTACATCTAATTCACCATAATATAAATAAGAAATAGCTTGATGCTCAGAATAAAAGAGTACAGTAAGAAAACATTCATAGGTATCTGTATTATTGCAAACATTAAATAAGTTTTAATATAAATCACGCATCCTCATGAGCAAAATAAAATGACAGGTACTCTACTAATCTTCTGCCCCGACCTGTTGCTCCTCCAAGAATGGCTCCTCTTCAGGCACAAGGTCCTCAAATTGCTCAGAACTTGCCATTATCGGTTTCACAATAATAGGGCCCTAGCCAAAGAAAAGAAAATATGGTTATACATATTGTCTAAGTACATTTTAAGCTTTATTATTAATGAGCTTATTTATATCACCATTTACTTAAACTATACTAAATAAATAAGCATATGGGAGTCACTAGCATACAACAAGATATGATGAGTTATAAATAAAAGCATTTATGGCTAAGCAACATATGAGGCAAAAGAATATACCTCAATACTAAGCTGTGATAAGATTAGGCATATATGTATAAATAAAGTAAGAAAAGTACTGAAAGAGAAGACTCATCCTAAACATGCTGATGATCATATAAGTTATACAAGTTTGAAAGAAAGCAATCTATTTGTGATACGTATAAGTAAGCAGTAAGATAATTTAGCATCCTATAAGTATATAAGTAAGCAGGTAAAGTAAAGGCTAATTGTACTAAAAAGGTAACAGTAATAGTAAACAAGTATGTAATGATTGCCATATCAAAAGGAGGGCTAAACTAGCATGCTGAACTAAAAAATATAATATTCTTAGCGTCATAGGAGGCTAAACTGATAACTTTGTTAGCGTCATAAGAGGCTAAGGCGAAATAATAAAGCAGAACTGAACTGAGGAGGCAGTAAGTACAAATAAGGTAATATTTTAGTTATTTACTTTACTTCTGTGGAGACGTCTAGAAGTAGCTGAGGAGTCAAGCACGTTTGCAAAACTATTCGGGTTACAACTTAATACAATGCTCCTCAATGAGTAATGTTAAGTAATCCTTATTTCATCTTACCCCTATCCAGTAGGGTACAAGTGTACGAATCTGACCAAAACTGAACCCTATGAAAATATTATCCTAGCTTTTCTATATTTTCATTTCATGCATTAATCTTCTTATATGACATGCTCAAGGTAAAGGTATAAAGAATGCAAAAGCAATAAGTAATTCAATAGTAAGCAAGGGACTCTACTACACACAGGTGATATCCATTGTTATCTACTTAATCCATTCTAACTACTCTAAGTTATATAAGTTTAGGATTTTCAATTCATACTATTAAGTATAACTTAAAAGCATGACTTTTTGAGTTAAAAGTAATTAGAATTGATCAGGTTCTAATTTAATTCAATCAATATCGCTTACAAGTTAAATAAGTAATCAACACATCCTATTTGATGAAATTAGACGCTATAAGCTAATATATTATCATGATCTACTAAAGTTAGGGATTACAAATTAAACACCATAAATTGAATTTAATCACATAATCCAAAGGGTAAAGCTTAAGGACTAAAGTTTAAGTATAACCATGAACTAATAATTAAGGAAAATTCTTTTAAGCACAATCAAACTTAATAGAATGATTCTCCTAATCTTAATCTAAAGTTGAAAGATAAAATAATCAGAGTTAAAGTATGAAAAATCTAAATACTAATAGCACCAAGGTTTTATTTATTGAATAACCCATTTATTCAATGAATGAAATCTAACTTAATATATATTCCTAATCTTAAGGAAAATATCATAAGATGAAGTGCGGATCCTAAAGAAACTCCTAATAGATGATTTAGGGATTTTAAGAATTGATGATAATTATTATAATTTATCTTCATTTGCTTCACTTAAGAAAATTAAGGATGTAATTTGGTTAAGTTAGGGTGTATTAGTTTTACTTAGAAAATTTCAAGTCGTTTAATAGAGATTGTATCAAATTACTTAATTTATGAGGTTAAGAGCCTAAACTGATTTTAAATCAGTTTTATTACTGATTTTAATTATTTAAACAATATTTTAGAGATTAAGGATGCATTTGTGCGAATTATTTAAAATTTGATTTTATTGATGCCAAATCCGGCCCACAGATGCTTTTGTGCGAATCATAGCGCGAGATCAAATGACATTGATACATAGCGCCAAGATATTATGTTGCCCGTTGGATCAAGTAGCCGATCCGACGGCTACCGGCACGCCTGTGGTTCTGTTACTCTGGAACCTCATCAGATCGTCAAATCCCAACAAACTCACGATCAGACAGTCCGCTGAGGAATCCACCTGTTCATTATCATCTCTGTGCTATCCCTAGCATGATAAAAAGATCCGCTCATTCCAGCCATGTTAGCTCTGCCTGCCACTCCTCTGCCATATCCATAAGGCTGTTAGAATCTTTTTCGATAGTGGCCGAACCTACATTGACAAATCCTGAGGGCCAGATCCTTTTAATTGAGGTAGGCTATGTATGCCCCACGGTCTGAGTCTAATTCCCTAGCTCCAACCATGGATCTTAGCCTAGTACCTCTCGGGGCCCTATATGTATCCCTCAGATCTTGCTTATATTTCCTTTGGTGCATTGCGGATCTCCCATTCCTCCTCTCCCTACTCATGGTGTTTGGAGCTTCTCGACATCTCCCACTGTGCGTACCACTAATAGTGGGCATGCGTCTGGTGTTCAGACCCGCTTAAGTGCCTGCTATGATCACTCAGAGCCTCACGTTCGATCCCAGTTTTAGGCCAGCTCATCCCGGCTCTTTCCCTGCAACTCAGGTACAACTTCTATCATATTTCTGTCAATCTGATTCCAACTCAACTCTCGATCAATTTGCATTAGGCATTGTGCTAGGACCATCCCTCCATCCCTCTGCGAGTAGCCGAGGTGCCAGTGGGGGCTGGTAGTGAACCAGACAGTGAACTCACTATCTGAGTGTGCACTGCCAGCCTACCATTGATCCACTACAACTCGCAACAAATTATATAGAATTGAAGTCCTTAATTGGCATTCGATTCCCTCTATGGATGATTGCTAACTTATAGCAATCATCAGGTTCGATCTGATCGATCGACCCATCTTGGATCGATCAGATTAGGCTAGTCTCACCCCCGTGTATAGCCACGAGTAACACTCCAGCAATCCAAACCTCCTCAGGACCTCTCGACTTAGCTAATTGTCTCACCTTGAACTCCTGAGCATATATGAATGAACCCTAGCTCGTAGCATTGCTTCTATAAGGAGAATTCTCTCCTCACAGACTCTCTCTTGGGACCGTTTTGGTCGAGTAAGGATCCATCGGCTTAGCCCATCTTAGAGAGAGCTTCCTAGCTTAAACGATGTGTCTAGTGTTGCTGAAGGTGTAGCCATCGAGATCATGGCGTGGCATGACATGGCTGTAGAGAATTTGGCAAAAGGAGCTAGCCCTAGTTTTCCTTATGTCGGGTATTCCTAAATCACGAAATACAAATAGTAGCGGGTCGGATCTCTCCTGGCCTGCATGTTTTCGATTTCGGGCTACAGTTATTTAGGTATTTTCTAGAATTAATTTTCTTTAGGAAATTAATCCAGAAAATTTAAACCCTATAGTTTAATTTATTTATTTAATTTCATTTAAATTAATTTCACAACTTTGGCTATACTTATCCAAATGATATGATCCAATATACCATTTTGATCAGAACAGTATAAGGAATAATAATATATAATAAAATTTATGATCAAATGATTAGATTTTCTAATTTGGCTTAATTCTCTCTAATCTTAATTAATGCATAATTAATTCATTAAATGTTCAAATCTCATGATTAGGATTTTTGATTGTTTATAAAATAGAGGAGAACCTATCTAAACCTTTAAAAATAATTTAAGAGTATTAAATGAATTAATCACCTCTTAATCATCTTAAATATTAATTAGTGATTAAAGGCCTAATTAACCCTCTAATTTTGATGATCCAAGTTCCTACTATCTTCTTAAGTGTATTAGAACTTGCATATGTGTTTAGATTCCCATTTTGAACCCTAACTTAATCACTTTTCTTAGCCTTAAAAGGTGATTAGTGCTAATTTATCTTGCCTTAAGTCCAAACTTGAACTTTAGTGCCTCATTTCTCTTATTAACTAATACTAGGTTTGTTAGATTTAATTAGAATCAATTTAGATGCTTAAATTATAAAATCTCAATTTTAGCCTTAAGAAGGGTATTTAGGTCATTTTGACCAAAATATTATTTAAGAGCCCTTAAACCCTAAAAAAATGTTGTTAAATGTTTTTAATCAGTATGATAAAGCATTAAGATCATTTATTAAGCTTTTAGACCTAATTAATTTATCTAAATTGCTTAAGGTTATTTTCCTTCATACAATTCCCTTTAAGTAAGCATTTAAGATCTTGGAAGTTATTTTAGATCTTTCTTTTAATCTTGATTAATGAAAATAAACTTATATAATCAATTTTAAGTGCCTTATCATAATTAATAATAATAAGCATTCTTAATCATTGTCTTAATGAAATCCCTAAGTTGAATCCAGTTGAAGTCCTAAGTAATTAAACATAACACTTATATCTTAGATCCTAAATCATCCTTTTTTAATTGTATTATCTAATCCTTGGAAATTCTAATTGATTTAATCCTTTGACCCTTCTTGAATCTTCCTTATGGGTTTAGGTTGGTTCAACTTATAGAATAACATGATTATTCTATAGATTGAACTTTGATCTTAGATTCATATATTCTTATTTAATTATTTTGTCTTATAATCATAGACTTAACCTTTCTTAAGATCATAGTTTTCTTAATCCTTCAGCTCTAAGACTCTCAATCTTTAGAATAAGAGGGGGAGTGAACCTTTAGATCCTTAGAATTTTAGTACCTTGGATTTAGGATTGAACCTCAAATTGGAGTTAAGTCCAGAATCCTTAATCTTGATTGACATAATCAAGATTGGGTTTGAGTTAACAAAGTACATTAATAAACTCATCAATTTAATTACTTAACCTGTATAGTCATCACTTCTGATTATGAATTAGAACTATTATTTTTCTAATGTTAGCTTTAAGGTCGTAAATCTGAATTATACTGGATAGTTGGATATTAGAGATCCTAAGCCTATACTATCTCAGAATAGATAGAACATATTAAATTTAGACAAAAAAGATATCATATATGTCTAGTTAAGTCCCTTGCTTACTTGATTATTACTGCTTTGCATACCTTGTATTTGAGCCTTTTTTCTTGGACATATTGGTTGGACATAGAATATTTGATGAGTACCCTATGTTAGATTTGAACTTGCATACACATAATTCAGTTCATTCAGTACTGTAGAGTGTGTTCTAGCTTAGTCTGTCTCCTCAGTTCAATTCTTTATTTATAGATTAGACTTGGACCTAGCTCTGTACTTGACTAGGGAGATATATGTTTAAGTCTATAAGTTCAACTCGGACCTAGCTCTGCGGATGCTTAGGGGGATACATGTTGAACTTTCTGTGCAGTGGCCCTATCTAGCCCATTTCTATTATGGCAGTACTATATTAGGGATACTTTTACTTTTCAATTTAGTGGCTTGTTTAACCATATGATATACTTGCATTCCTACTATTTTTTGTACGTAATTTCATTTTATTTCAGTTTAGTATTTTTAGTTCAGGATTTGTTCAGTGCTTGCATATTTAGGATGCTAGTTCTATTCAGCTTTCTTATATTTCAGTTCAGACTTATTATGTAAATTAGCACATATTCATATGATCATAAGAATGTTAGGTTGATTTTTTTTCAATACGTTTCAGTTATTACATATTTATTGCTTAAACCTTCTCATAGCTTCTAGTTGAGGTATGCTACTCTATATACTTTATTTGAGTAGTTATAAATGTTAATTTATAGCTATCATGTTCTTGAAGCTTGTTGCACCTTACTTATATGTTTAGTGTAAAATGTGATATCTTAAAATATTCAGTTTATTTAAATTAGCTTAAAATATTCTTAGATAATTTGTCTAACTATTAGTTTTTCTTTTCTTGGCTGGGGCCCTGGCATTGTGATACTGGCAATATCAGATCCAGAACTTTTCATTGAGGCTCTTCCTGGAGAAGAGCTTGGCCAGAAAAAGGAGCTTCATGTGGTTTAGCTACCTATTTTACTTTCAGTTGTGAGAACGAGTGTTCTTCTTTTATAAAATTAAGTTTGTAATAACTTCTTATTTTTTGGATATATTTACTTTTCTGCACTTATATATATATATATATATATATTGAGCTGAGTTACTGTTTTACTTTCCTTACTGTGCTGTGATGTGGATGTTATGTTACTTCTTCCTGCTTCCACTACTTTGATGTTTTGATGATTTCAGTCTCAGGTGATAAGTCTTCGAATTTAGGCAGATTAAGTTTATACTTGACTTGACTATATTTAGGAGGTTTGCCATAGTTGGAGACCGTATTCACCGTAATCATGGTAATCTCAGTATTAGCATGACCACGGAGGGTAGGAGGCCCCACACATACGATCGACGGTCTGCGGGAGCTAGGGTTCGAGAGTTTGCTATGGGTTCAATTTGCACAAAAATGGTGAGCCACACATGCTGATGAGGGCTTAAGGGCCTCAAGGCGGAGTTTGCGAGGTCGGGAAGGCAGGGAGTGGTCGACCGCAGCGGCAAATACGCCACGTGGCACGGGCAATTTCTATGAGGGTGATGACCCCCGAGACATTCGATTGGACGACTCAGATTGAGCCGATCGGTCCTAAGAGGATATGGGTCGGATTGTGGTTCCGACCCGCTACGGGATCTGACCAGATAGGGGAAGAAAGGCGGGTCCTACCCACCGGTTATATAATAATATAATAGTTTAAATTCTAATTTTATTTATTTAAATGGCTTCAAAAAATTTCCAAATATTCACTCATAGCTAATTGAGGGGTGAGGAACACAACAACGAAGTTGGATTTCGATTTTGATGAGTTTTTAATTTTCCTAATTTCCGAGGTATTTTAAAATATATTAAAATATTCGACTAATTTTCGACGACTTCTGATTGCTTCCAAAAGATCATCCCTAGCTAGCTTGGGGGCAATGAGTGCAATGGTGAAGTTTGATTTTTGATTTGAGATCAAAATAATTAGGTCAATTTTTGGGATTTCTGGAATTCACAAAATCAGGATTTGATCCATTTGACCCTTAATTTCTGTGGTGAATTCATAATAACTTAATTAGAGTACCAGAATCAAAATCAGGCTTAGTTTAGGCCTAATTGACTAGGGTGACAACTTGGGTTATTATAGTAGTACACATCAGCTTTTGAGGATTCTTCTTTCTTCACATACACCCACTTGTACCCAATAACCTTACTTCATGGAGGGATTTTCTTAACCTCTATGCTTCATTTTTTTTTGAAGAAACTTCATCTCTTTACCCATAGCCTGCTTCCATAAATTTTTTTCTAAGCTCGTCACCGCTTCTTTGTAATAAGAGGGGACCTCATCCTCCGATACGGATAATGCATATGTGATGTAGTGTGGAACCCCGTCCATGCCATGGTCATGTTAATACTAATATTAACATGATTACGGTAGAGCAGTCACCGTATGACAAATTCCCAATTATAGTCAAGTTAGGTTTTTAGCCTAACCTGCTGATAATGATAGAATATGCCACATGTAATTGTAATTCATTCATCAATATATATCAAGAAGAACAAAGTGCAGAATCAAGATATGTATAACATCCATTCCCATAGTGCAAAAAAAAAAGTACAATAGCTCAACTTAATATAAAGGTGCATAAAGTAAAGACATCCAGAACATTAATTATTATGATACTGAATTAAAACTTAAAGGAAAGGCACACTCATCCTCACAAGCAGAAAATAAAACTCGCTAAGCTTCAACAATAGTAGGAAGTCCTCATCTTGGCTAAGCTCCTTACTTGAAGCTACCTCCACGAACAACTCTGAATATGATATTGTCGGTACTACAATGCCAGGGCCTCAACCAAGAAAAAAAAAATTTGCGTTAGACAATTATCTAAGTATATTTTAGGCTTATTTAATGAAATATACATATTTTAAGATATCACATTTATTAAACATTTAAGCAACTATAGGGTTCGATAAGCAACAAAGAAAAGCAGGATATTTTAAAATAAAGCATTTATAACTTAACAAAATGAAGTATGTTAGGAAACATACCTCAACCAGAAGGTGCAACTAGGTTAGGCTATAAATATATATATAAGATTGAAAGTTATTAAAGGAAAGTTCTAAACATGCATATGATCATCTAAATTATGCAAATTATAATAGAAAGTAAATCTGAACTAAAGTAAAATAGAACTGAGCATATATGAAATCAATTATAGCACCCAATAATCGGTAATAAAGATAATACTAAAATAGTAGTAAATCGTGTTGAACATAAAATAATAAGAAAATATGATATAATAGAAAAGCTGGCTAATAAAGCCACCAAAACTGTACTGATACTGAATTACTAAGGTGTGCCTAAGTTAGTACTACAATAACAAAAATTGGCTAAACGAGCCACTGAATAGAAAGTCCCACATGTATAATTTAGCCAACCACAGAGCTATTTTTAGCCGGACTTTAGAATCTGATACGTATCATCTAGCCAACCACAGAGCTAGATCTAATCGATTATAATGCAAAAGAACTGAACTGCAGAGGCAGACTAACTAGGATAAACTCTACTAAACTGATAATTAAAAGTATTGATTGTGCTGATTAAATTTAATAATATATATGCATTTCAAAACTAACATAGGACACTCTTCAAATATAAGTCTTATATTCATATATATATATATATATATATATATATATGTCCAAAGTACAAGGCTCAAATATAAGGTGTGCAAAATAACAAAGTCAAAGTAACCAAGATCTTACTAAAATGCATGAGATATCTGTTGTTATCTAATTTAATTTATTTAATATATTCTAAGAGAATACAAGCTTATGATCTCCAATATCCAACTATCAAGTAAAATTCTAGATTTTATAAACTTAAAGGTTAAACATTATAACATAACAAGTTCTAATTCAAAATAAAAAAATTTTATCTACAAAGGTTTAAGAATTAATCATCAACTTAATTGATGTATTTTAATAACCCATAACTAATCTTGATCAAGATAATCAAGATTCAGGGATTTAAAATTAAACACCAAATTAGGGTTTAAGCTCCAAATCCTAGGTGCTAATATGTAACAATCCTAAGTTGTTACTTAGATTAATCTTACCTTAATTATAACATAATCATCATTCTATTAAGATCACATAGTCATTAGAACCAATCCCCAAAGATTTGGAGCGATTCGGAGCTCAAGCCAACATTTAGATTATTTTAATAATATTTAATTAATTAGAAAATTAAGATATTTAATTTGACCTCAAAATCAAAATTTGACTTCCCCATTGCTCTCGTCACCCTCAAATTAGCTAGGGGTGATGTTTTGGAAGAGTTTGAAAGTCGTTAGATTTTTCTAGAATATTTTGAAATTATATATCAAAATGATCAGAAACATTTAAGGATTCTAAAAATATTATCAAATTTTTGATTTGACATCAAATTTTTAAGAAGTTATTTTGTCTCATAAAACGTGCCATTTTCAAATTTTGACAAAAATACCATCATTGCGCTCGTAATCACCTGTATAACCCAATAAAATAATAATTAAGAAATAAAACTTGCATACATACTAGATGATTAATCAACTAGTCACTAACTAGATTAAGTACTAAATATGCAAGTTGTTTGAAGATCACAAAAGAAATATACCAGATATTTTCTTATATTTATTTCTTACTTGCTTTTTTTTTTTAAATGTTTTAGCACCGTTTTAAGCCTTAAATTTAATTTTGCTTTCCTTTTTAAGTTGTTCATTACTATCACTTTAAATACTGAATAAAATATCTTGAGAATGCATGCATTATTTTGGGTTCTTGAAACGGTGGCTTGGGTGGGAATTATGGCCGGGCTAACCAAGAGGGGAGATAAGGGAGCGTGCTGTAGCCTACGGGGGGGGGGGGGGGGGCACAGTGCGGTATACTGTTATGATGTGAATTCACGTTCTGTCTGACCCCAAGGTTCTGTGTTTGCCCAATAGGACAAATTATTTATGATTATGCTTGCTGATGCAATACATAATATTATACTAATTCATATGACATATTATGATAAAATTTAGCACTTTTCTATTTTTTTATGAATATACAATTTGCCTTGCATGATAAGACCTCCACATATTTTTTTGTATTTATCCATCTATTATTTACCGCTAACGCTTTTATAAATGTGTGATGATATCTTGTACTTAGTCTACGGGACTAACTGGCATTCCAATGCTCGCACTTTTATGTGCCAGGTCAGGAGCTAGTGGAGATTGAGGTAGCTGAGAAGTGAGGAGGATCGGCTCAGCATGTCTCTCTTATTTTCTTTTTCTTTATGATGTTGTAATAAATTAAACTATGTGATGTAATCTTATTTTAAATGAATGGATGATCTTATTTCTGCTTACTTGTTGTACTACTTAAACTGCTCAATCGGATTCCTCGACGGGGAGCCTCATGCGGGGCTAATCCTCTGATATCAATTTGGCATGAGGAGGGTCCCCACAGTTACAAGTTATAAGAAGGCTCCATCTATTGAGTAGCTCAATCTCTCAATAGAATTAAACTACTAAAATCTAAGATTGAAGGATTGAGATTAATCACATAAGATCTTAGCTAAGGCTGGGCTTAAGAATTTGCTTAAACTATAGTGTGATGACCCCAATATTGAGAATCACTAAACTCAATATTGATACATTACCACAATACCTAATACTAGATTAGAAGGAAACTAATCCAAATCATTAGATATTATATTTGGCTAAGGATTTAGAAGAGGGTCTTAAGTTAAGATGGAAGGAATTTTATGAAAATATAACCTGAAATATATATGAGAATGTAATTTAAAAGCATATGATATGAATATTAAAGATTTGACATATAAAATATGAGTATATAATTTGCAATATAAATCTAAGTCATTAAATTCTTAAAATTTTTAATATGACTTCTACTGTATTTGGCTAAGGGTACATCTGCAAATTTAAGCATACAAATCTTCCATTCCAATGAGAGATTAAATTGAAAGAAAGCAAACTAAAACTAACATGAAATCAATCCATTATATAAGATTATTTAGTTCCAGTTCTAATATAAAGCCAATCCGTTACATGGGATTTGCTCATTCATAGTTCTAATATAAAGTCAATCAGTTACATGAGATTGTTTATTTCCAATTTTAAAGTAAAGTTAATCCATTACATGAGATTGCTTATTTATAATTATAATAGTTTGAAGTGGGAAAACACATATGTAACAATTATCTATCTTAGAGTATGCACAATTCAGATATCATTTAACTCCATATCACTTAATACATACAAAGGATGAGGAGTAATTCTCAACTTAAATATTTAACTACTTTCTAATTTTTTATATAATTAAATATACAACTAATTTCTAATTTAACATACAAGTAGATATGCAACTAAACTCCAGTTTAATATGTAAAGTGAATATGCAAGATAATTATGTAACTAATGATTTATTTAATATTTAATTATATACATTCATCCATTCATTACATCACAAGTATTTAAGTATAAAGTTAAGTTCCAATATAAGCATAGTAAATGTAAAGTAAATGACTTTAATTATTATAAACCATTAGTAAATAAAAGAAATTAAAGATAGTAATAGCTCACTTGTAAGAATTTAATAAACTATATTTTTATAATTTTAAGCGAAAGCAGCTAGCTTATGCACTTGGGCCAACTCCACTAGCCTCCAAATGCACATGATCTATTACATTTTGGCATTTAAATATGATAGGGTAAAACTAATAAAATAGAAAATATGGTTAGATTAAATAGTCTAAGTACATTTTAATATTGGGCTAAGCATATTATTATTTAATTGAATATTACTACTAGTTACAACATAAGCACAAGTAAAGGTGCAAGAAGGTAAGCATAAAAGTGTGGAAAATGGAAGTAAATAAAAGGCAAAGTGAGCAAGAATACTCACATAAATATACGTCCTAAACTACAAGTAAAACAAGGATAAAATCATTCTAAATATGCTAGAAAAGAACTAAAGTGCATATGAAAGTAAATGAAGTAAAGCATATATATGTTCAAATGAACTTATGCTAAGTAAGGAAAAGAGGTAAAGAATCATTTAAATATAATTTTAATAGCATTCACTATAATCTAAGTATACTATAAACAAGTAAAGTACAATACTAAAACATGGAAAGTGCATAGTATAAAAATTGGAAGAAGATTTTAGACTGTTACTTTAAGATTCATATAGTCTAAAACTAGGGAAAATAATATAGCTAAAAGCTATGATGAGTCTTAACAATCAATACGATTGAAGAAGATCTCATATTTTAAATGATTAAACTTATTTTAATAAAGTACTCATTCTATGGGCAATTACAGAATGAAGCGAGAAGTTAAACACGCCTGTTTAACAAGTAAAGGAAAGCAAGATTAAAATAAGGAACACTCACATTCACCCTCTGAGAATGTGAGGTCTCCTTATTACTCCTTATTAGCATGCCCTTGGCTTAACTATCATATAAATCCTTATAGTTTTTAATGTGAAAGTTTTATTCGTGCACAATATCTTATATAAATGATTCAAATAAATAAGGCTCAAAGTTAAGCGAGCATTCAAGGAAAATTCAATAATTATAACTAAGTGATATCTAAGTTATCTAATTTTAATGATCTACTTAATGATTAGAGCTAATTGAGCTCCTAATTGACTTTGAGATATTGATCTCAAGTCAATTAAAAATAATAGTAGTAATTGCAGTTTTGAAAATAATAGTTTCAATTCATTTATTATGATATGGCAAAATAGTTCATAAGTATAATCAATCCAAATAGAAGCTAATTCTATTTTAGTCCTAAATTATATTATTTAATTATGATAATTAAATCAAGGCTTAGGTGACTAGTAGGAAGAGATTGAGATTAAGAAAATATCAAATTTAAGGAATTAGAAGTTATAGTTTAATTCACCAAAGCTCTCTAGCTAGGTCATAGTTTAAAGATTCTATCCAATCAAGTACTAATCTAGCTAGGTTATAATAAAATCAAAAGTTTAAAGTATTTGAATGAAGAGATTAAGAGCTACAAGTTTTATATTTTTCTAATAGTTAAAGTTTAAAGAAAATTAATAGGATTCCTAAACTATTCTAAATGAATTAGAATTCCTATTACTAGTTATTACAGGATTCAAGAGAAGACTTTAAGGATTAGTACAAATAAACTAGGTTCTAATCTAGTCACTAAAGGCTAGTCCTAGTTGATTAAATATTCTACAATTACAAAGGCATTAAAACTAACTATTCTTAATAGATGTAGCTAATATATCTAGGGATCAATTACAATTCATATTGTAAATCAATCTTAGGGTTTCTACCTTAGGGTTGAAAGGTGAATCAAGCACTTTGCAATTGATTCAAATATCTAGAATAATGAGAGCTAAGCTCACTTAAGTAAATATAATTTGACATGGGGACTAATAAATGTGACATGTTAGCTATCATAAGGTTTTAAAATATTTAAAATATGCAATCTATGAAATTAGAATTATCACAATAACACTTCATTAAGAGTTAACAACTTAAAATCACTAATTGTTATCCAATAGAATTAATTTTCATATAAATAGCATCCTTATATCTTAAAAATGACACTAAGCATGTCAAAATTGGACAACTTTAAAAAATTAGGATTTTTATGACTCCTAATTAGGGTTAAAAAGTGATTATGAAAATTAAGGTTCAAATATTAAATTTGATTTCATATTATTATTCCTCACATTTATATGTGTGAAATTAACTATTTGATCATTTAATTTGGATATTAAATGATCAAATTAAGTCACATAAAATGATGAAATTAATTTGTAATTAATTAATTAATCTTAAATATTGACTAATTAAAATATTAATAAAAAAAATTTTAATTGCATATTATTAATCTACATATTTTTGTGGCCAAAATGGTATATAATTTTGTAACAATTGGATTAATATTTATAAAGTTATGATTTAATGAAAAATTGAATAATTAAACACTAATTAAAAGCAGAAAAATCAATACAAATTAATTTCAAATCATTTAATTAGGATAACCATTCAGCACTGAAAATGGAGGCGCGAAAAACAAGAAAGGAGGCGATGCAGAAAATAGAGTGGCACCTAAATTAGTGCGGCGCGGTTATCCACGAGCTGACGCGTCACCCCCAACGACTGACACTCATCTCCTTCGGGTTTTGAAAGATGGCGCGATTCGGCTTCATAGAACTGGACCGGTCCAGGAGAAAAACCCGGATCACATCATGCGCTGTTTGGACCTCTTTGTCTCTGCTAGAGGTCTGAGAGGGACTCCCTAGGTTTAGACCTCCCAGTTGAATATGGGGGGGCCCATGTGGCTGTCCGCATACCGGTACGAAGCCATTTCCATGGCTGACCTAACGGATCTGAAATTGACCTGTGAGGTCAACTAGGACGAAGATAGAGTGATGCCCTAGGTTTCACTGTTGGAACCCTAGAACCCACTGTGGACGGTTCGATTGACACAAGCTCGAACAAGCCTTGATGATTGCGATCGAGCTTCGATAGGTTGCTTTAAGTCTCAGAATAATGTCTAGAGTAATAAATTTGACAATCAAGGAAGAGATGAGTACTTGGTAACCTTGCAAGGTGGCAACTTCTTTGATTTAGGGCTAGGGCTCCGATGATTCTTAGACAAGCTCGGGACGATGCCATAGTAGCACCAAACTCCAGCAAAACGCCTTAAAAGATTCAAAATGAGGAGAGGTGTTGAGTGGGTAGCTTAATTGGGGCCGAAACGGGGCGGCCAGCTGGATGGAGGTACGATGAAAAGTGCATGACTGCTTGGAGGATAGGGACATACAGTCCCTGATCCTCAGCCGTGGATCCCTGAATTGATCTGACGTCCAGATCGCGAAAGAAACACTGGATTAGATCACGACAATTAGATTGGTTTACGAAAACACGGAACGACCCGAATTAGCGCAGATGGCTGACTCGTGTTCAAGATTGAACACAGGATCCCCACCTTTTGAAATATAGCCATTTGAAATATTTTAAATATATAATATATATATTAGTTAAATACTTTAATTAATTAAATATTTTTATTCACAAATTATTAATCACAATTAAATAATCAAACACATTCTGAAAAATCATAAAAATTCACTCTTACCTAATTGGGGTGTGGGAAACTCAAAAATACAATCAGATTTTTGATCGAAGGTTAATTTAATTATATTAATTTTCTGGGTATTTAAATATTCAGTGAAAATTTGACAGCTTCCAAACACTTCCAAAATATTAATCATAGCTAATTTGGGTGTGGTGAGTCCAATGGTGGACTCCGTTTTTGATTCTAAAGTTTAAATAAATTAGGCATTCTCAAAATTATCAGAAAACCAGGAAATGCTGGAAATTACCAAATAATCTCCAAATCACACAAAAATTGAAAGGGAGGTTCCTAGTACTATTATAAGACTAATGGAAAAGAATTAGAGTCAATTATGTCACTAATTGATGGGTAACTATACTATGGTTATTACATATAGACTCAAGAAAGATATTAGGAATATTTTGAATGTTAGTTAAAGTTAACTAGTACTTATTCTATAAGCATTAGATTCATTTAATGAGACAATATTTAGGATCTAAGATCATCTTAAAAAATCTTAACAATTTCTTAAGTAAATTTTAGGAAGAATTAGGGTTTGACATTTAGGATTCCATACTTAAAGTCTAGAAGTTTCTAAATGATCTTAATCAATTATCTTACTAATTTAAGGCATTTGAATAGACTTCTAAGGTTTAAGGACACTTAAATTAACTTTTGGCCACAATGACCAAGATACCCTCCCTTAAGGGTCAAAATTTGGGTTTAGAGATTTAGGACTCCAAATTGGTCATAATTAGTTGTAATATGTTATATACTATCTAACATAAATAGTGAAACCTTAAATTCTAACTTTGGACTTAAAGTAAGTCTAAATAGCATTAATCACTTTTAAAGGCCAAGAAAAATGATTAAGAAAATTAGGACATGGATAAAGGATTTAAGCTCACTTCTAGGTTCTAAATAATATAAGAAGTAAAATGACACTAAGTTTGCTAAAAATGGAGCTCAAATTAATTAATTAGACACTAATTAAGGTCTAAGGTGATTAAGGGATGATCATGAAAATAAATCTATGAAAAATATTTGGATTGCGTAATTAAATTCTTTTTTGTCACATGAATATTTAGAGACCTTAATCAGGCAATTTGGTCAACAATTAAGATAAATATTCACTAATTAAGGTTTTAGAGTAATTATGTTAAACCAAAAATTGTAATTATAGAAACTAGAATATTATGTCAGATTAATGTCATTGTGGTTTATTGATCAAAGTGGTAAATAGGAACATACTATTTGTATCAGTGAAGTCAAAGTTATTTAGAAAATTTAATTTGAATGATTTTAATTATTAAACCATAAGATTATTGATTTCTAAATTACTTTCTTTTAGAAAATTAATTCGGAAAACCAGATTATTAATCCAACCTGTTTGCTAAAGGCGCGGGTCGGGGTGACCCAGCTTAATACTATTTTCCATCTTCACCTCCGCCTTTACCTGACAACCAAACTATAGGGTTTGAGTCCAATGTCAAATGCTCCATTGCTAGACCATGATACACCTTGATTTCGATGGCTACACTCTCCGATTGCACCATGAAGCCCTCTATGGGAAGCACGGGATCACCAAATGGTCGCTCACCCATAATCAGTCCTATTACAGCATCTATGGTTTACTGTGGGGTTGGAATACTCCCCATAGTACCTACCATTTGACTAAGGCTCAATCCCCACACCTTTAGGACGGTGAGGCGGATCGAAGCCCCCTAACCTCATGGCTTGGGATGCGCCCAATTGCCAGGGTCCTTACCTTGACTCAGCACTGTGAATCACCGTAGCCCGATCGATCAGTTCAATTAATCAAAGCTAGCATAGACCCCAGGGATGATCACAATGGGTATGGTTAACCCATGCATGCAATCACAAAGCGATAAAAAAGAAAATTTAGTGCTCTGGTCCAGTGAAGCTTCTACGACTTTACTGGATGCATCTGATCCCTTCTAGACAATAATTTCGACTATCTGGATTGAATCAGAAGGCTCTAAGTGCGCAGGAGTTTCCCAGGATGGAGACTAACCTTACGGTACAACACAGAAGTAACCTAGTGATCTTAATTGACATCGAGTCCACTTGGCTCGATGAGGAAGAAGGCTGTACTTGGGATCGAGGGATTTGTACAAACAGAGAGCCACGGAAGCAACTAGAAGATGCCATTGGGATTCAAAAGTTGAACAAGGGGTTTGAACATCAAACCTCACCCACAGATCAACAGGGGCAGCAGCTAGAACCATTAAGAAAATATAGGAGCCAACATAAAGGAAGAGGGGAAATTGTGTGAGTCATAGTAAACAAAGGAGCTCACTGTGATGCTCAAGATCTTTATATAGCTCACGGAAAGAAGATGGTGGCTGCCAAGGCTCGGAGCCATGGCTCAGGCTTGATGCGAGGGAGCTTATTTAGCTTAAATAAAATGGAGAGGTTCTGGCCTCACGATCCGCCAAGGGAGCTTGTCCAACTAAGGCAACAAGCCTAACGACCTAGTAGACGTGGTACTGGGGAGTGGGGGACAGAACTAATGCCAGCAGTACAAAGGAAATTTTTCATGTCGGGCGAGTGAACTATGAACGAAGGCCTACAGTCACTAGAGCGTTGGTGCCCGTTTGATGCGATCTGGGAAAACACGCAATGGCTGAGATTTAATCCCTCTTAACAGACACATGATCGATAGATCGCTTCCGTAAGATCGTAGATGCGATATGATGGCATAGATGCGATCCGAGATAAAGAAGATACGAGCCATCCGATTTGGGTTTAGAAAGGCAAAATGACCAAGATTCAACAGGTAAATCGGTTGTTGATCGTTGGAAGTTAAATAAATGGAATTAATTAAATTAACTACTTTAATTTAAATTTAATTTAGGATCAAATGACCTCCAAAATTTCTCAAAATTTTACCCTTAACTAATTTGGGGGGTGAGAGATTAAAAAATTCAATCATAAATTGATTTAAAGATAAAAAATTTTTAGCTAATTTTTATGATCATAAAATTGACAAAATTACTAATTTACTCAAATGAGGTCTAATTGATCCCAAACTTCTAGGGTTAGGTTTAAACGACTAAATGAAACTAATGGAGCATAAATTAAAGCTTGATTTGTTTCCATTATATTAAGCACAGTAATAACCTAGGGTTGTTACACATAGTCTCCGAGCCAAGATAGCTATTAAGTTGCATTCATTCTAGGTCTTTTCTATCAATCGACTCTTGAATTGGAGCCTCACCTTCAATATCAGTTCGTTCTTCATCATCACCAATGTGGTCTTCATTAGTAGGAGTATTTTTGATGTGATGTAAAGACCTTTGTGGAACAAATGGGGTTGTATCAAACCCTACTATTTGTGTAATGACCCAATATTGTTAATTTGCAAATTAGGTTAAGATTTGACTCTAACATCAGGATCCCGAGGAACTTCAAAAAAGGGTAGACAAAAATACCTTTATATAAGGATAATTTTAAGATCAAAGTGTTATAGTTTGAGAGAAATTCGGATAACGGAAACACCAGCTTTATTTTGCTATTATTTAAATTCAATAAATTGAGAAAATTAAATACTTGTTTGAATTTATCATTTTTTGTGTCATTATGTTAAGTATATTATTTAAAGGATGCTCAAGAAGTTTCATAAATTTCAAAGTACCGGTTCAATCTAAATTAATTTTTGAAGTTTTAAATTTTAGAAATTAATTAGAGATAAAATATTGCTTCGAATTGAAATTTTTTGGCATGAGAGTGTTGGTCACATCATATCACACCTTGATGTCAAGTTTCATTATTTTGGACGCCAAACAGAGGAAAATTTTAAGAAATTTTCTTCCCCTCCCAATCCTTCTGCGCCTGGCACTTGCTCTGGCGGGTGGAAGAAGCTTCTGTACTAGAGCGCCAGGCAGCACCCATCCTGCACCGTTTTTGGTGCAAGTTGTCGGCCCACTTGGCCTACCCCATCCTCTCTTATGCCTATATAACTCTCCTCCTCTCCTTGCACACACCCCTCCCTCAGCCTTCCCAAACCTGCTAGCCCCTCTCCTCCTACAAGTCAGCCACCCTCCTGCCGCTACCAGCCACCCTTGTGCCATTGCCAGCCAGCCAACACAGCTGATCAACAGCCACTCCAGCCAGTAGTCCGGCCGCCCCTCCGGCCACCCCTTTCAGCCGGCCTCCCTCAGTTTTCTGACAACACTATCCTATATAAGTAATGAGGGAAAAGGAGGAAGAAAATGGGGGAAAATTTTACTTATTTTACTTATTTTTCTTATTTCTTCATTCTTTTTATTCTATTTACATATACTTGATAAATTATTATTATGAAATTAATAAATTAGTCATTCACATTATTATTATTTTCATTTAATAATCATTTTTACAGTCATTTTTGTTTTGTTTGTTTTTATTCATATATTATTATTATTATTGAAATAATGATAATAATAATATTATATCAAATATAATTGCTATCCACAGTAACTTAAAAATATTATCTTCTATCAAGATAGAGAATGAATGAAATACAGAATAGAAAAGAACAAAGTAAAAATTTCCTAAAAATATATCATATCTTTAAAAGGCTAATTTAAATTATCAAAATCTTAATGCAAATTCAATTGAATTGTCGCACATTTGAACTTAAAGAAAAAAGTACCAAGTCTATGACATGTATTATTTTTTACATTTTATTGCTGCTTAGCTTCGTTTTGAGCCAAATTCGTATTGAAGCTTGGTTGGTTGTTCGAAACCAACATCATAGCCACCCCTCCGGCCACCCCCTTCTGTCGTCCGACCTCCCTCAGTTTTCTAGCAGTACTATCCTAGATAAGAGGTGAGGGAAAAGGAGGAAGAAAATGAAACTTTGCATGTTTTATTTATTTCTTCATTTTTTATATTCTATTTGCATATACTTAATATATAATTATTATGCAATTAATAAATTAGCATTCGTATTATTATAATTTTCATTAATTAATAATGAGAATAATATAAATATTATTAAATGATTATTATTTTCATTCTGTTTAATTTCAATTCAGGCATTTTTATTTTACAATCATTTTCATTTTATTTTTCTTTTATTCATATATTATTATTATCATTAAAATAATGTTAATAATAATATAATGTCAAATATAAATGCCACCCTCGGTGACTTACAAACGATGTCTTCTATCAAGAGAGATAATGAATGAAAGACATAATGAACAAAGTAAGAAAATCCCTAATTTAAAATATCAAAATCTAAATGCAGATTCAATCGAATTATCGCACATTTGAACTTAAAGAAAAAGGTACTCAGTATATGATATGTATTACTTTTTGCACTTTATTGCTGCTTAGATTTGCTTTGAGCCAAATTTGTATTAAGGCTTGGTTGGTTATTCGTAACCAACATCCCATTTATAATGTGGTTGTTATTGGAAAATGACACTAGTAATATTCATGGTTACTGGAAAATGACTTCAATAACATTCATGAGTTGTTAGAAAAATGACATTAGCTACATTTGTGGGTCGCTAGAAAAATGACATCAACAATATTTGTGGGTTACTGGAAAAATGACATTAGTAGCATTCGTGGGTTACTGAAAAAATGATATCAATAATATTCGTGGTGGGTTACTGAAAAAATGGCGTAAGTAACATACATTTTGTAATATATTTTTTTGCAAGAAATTGATTATTTCTTTTTGCACTATTGCCTTATTTTTTATGAATGTTTATTACACCCTTATTTCTGCTAATCACATCTCTACTTTTATTAAAGTATAATATTTTGTTATTTATTGCGGTACTTAGAGTATTCTCTAATTAGTGTGAATTACAATTCTGGTTTTGTTTTCTTTACAATACCAGATTAGGTGTTTCTGGGAGAATTCAAACAAGAACCCTAATTCATACATTTTCAAACTTGCTGATGAATATACGACGCTACTTTAAATTTTTTTTTAATTTTTTTTTATTATTTCAGTTCATTTTGTGATGAACTTTGTAAAAAGAAATGTTGGAGATTTTTGTAATTAGGAATTTGAATGAATAAGAATTATCTTTTAGCTTTTATATGTGTGTTTATTTTCTTTCAAATTACTCAATATGATCATGCGGTATGTGAGTATCCGATGTCAGGATAGTTCTCACTGAATGGGCATTAGGGCATCACACTTTGCCTGCTCACTAGAGTCTCTGTATTATCCTCCACCTAATGAGAACTTCTCAATCTTAAAAAAAACTCTTCATCAAAGGTGATATCTTTGCTCACCACAATCTTCTTATCAACCGTATCAAACAATTTGTAGTCATTCACTTCGCATCGAAAGCTCACAAAAATTGCTTTCCTAGTCAGCAGTTCAAGCTTATCATTCCTGATAAGATAATAAGCTGAACTGCCAAAAATCTTTAGCTGATTATAATTTGTGGCAAGATGTCTGATCTGCAACTCAATTGAGCCTTTCTTATCCAGTGCTGCTGTTGGCAGATGGTTAACCAAGTATTATGCATAGTCTAGGGCCTCCACCTAATAGACTCTCTCCAACCTAGCATTGGACAACATATACCGCACCTTTTTCACTAAAGTGTGATTCATGCGCTTTGCTACTCCGTTCTGCTGCGATGTTTCTCTTATAATGACGTTCAACCCCTGAAATCTCACATTCTCTTACAAAAGAATCAGATGTGAATTCTTCACCATTGTCCAATTGGATCATCTTGATTTTTCCATAATATTCTTCCAGTTGATGAAAACCTCAAGTACATTTGCTTTGATTTTCAAAGTGTATGCCTATACAAATATAGAGTAATCATCTATAAAAGAAACAAAATACATGCAACCACCGAACGATGCTGTTTTCATTGGTCCCCAAACATTAGTGTGTTATATTCAAGTATATCTTTGGTATTGTGGAGGCCAACACCAAAGGGCTTGCATATTTTCTTGCATATCTACGGTTCATCTTGATCCAATCATTCTATCAAATTTCATCCATTTTCTCTTTGTCGTTAAGAACATCTTCAATATTGAATGCACATAATGCGCCTGTCATCTCGCACCGCCACATATCAAAGTTATTCTTTTCATCAAATTTGTCAACATCAATCATTGCAGGATGTGTCACAACTTTGTGGAGGAATCTCTCCACCACTGATGACGATGAAGTTGCAACTGCCTCGTCTCCTCTATCTGTCATGCTTTTCTTATTGCTTTAATAAACTCAAACAAAAATAATGCACATCTCGAAGCAAACTCTAGCCCTTAAGAACAAACAAGGTAACCTCTCTCTGATGCCAGTTGTTGGGATTTAACCTATGTTGAGATCTCTTGACGGGATGTTAGGGTTCCAAAACAATGCAGAACAAAAAACATAGAATATTGAGCAAACCAAAATAAAGCAAGAAACCATACATGCGATATCAATCACAGCCACAAGACAAAGATTTACGTAGTTCGGTGCTAAACCTACGTCAACGGGCAGAAGAACAAAAATAATTTCACTATTGAGAATGGATTACAGAGATTTTAAGGTGTACAAACCCTTACAGAACTTTTTGGAGCTATTTTCTTCCTTACAATGGAGCAGCCACACTCCCTCTAAAACTAATGGAGGCTGAATTTTTTCTTGGACTTTGCTTCTTAACCCTAAAAATAGGTTAAGAAAATATATATAGGCTGCTCAAAACTTGGCTGACTGGGTCGCGGGCGCTGCGGCGCGCTGTAGTGCCCGTCTCTCGGGTGCTAGCTGCTGCGGCGCGTTGTAGCGCACACCTCTCGGGTACCAGGAGCTGCTGCGCGCTATAGCGCCTGCCTCTCGGGTGCCAGGCCGCTGTAGCGCGCTATGGTGCGCCTCTAGACAATTTTTTCAATCAACACATGATTTGCGTTTAGTCTTGTGGCATTTACTAGTAATTCTTGTATATAGGTATGTTGGGATTAATGGTAGTTGTGTTGTGATCGTGGTGTGGAGATTACAAAGAAATGATGAATATCACCAAAGTCTATAAGTGAAGTTTTGGTTGTGAGATTATTATGGATGTGGAAATGATTGTAGGATTGTTGCGGGTGCGAAGAGCATCATTAACAAATCTAAAGCATTATGATTATAGGATTAGTAAATAAAACTCTATTCATACATTAAATTATATGTGATGAAATCCAAACAATAGGAATAGTAAATGCACTTAATTATGCTTTGGTAATTAGTCCTAATCATCTTTGTTGTATGACATATCGCAAAAGAATCCCTTTGGCCCCACTGTTCCCGGCGAGACTGCAACTAAAGAGCAGTTGGGAATAATCACAATATAAGATAGAGAAATGCTGGTCTTCCTAATAAATGGTTTAGACACGTATTAAGATAGAGAGAAAGAGAGCAAATCGTATTTTTGTGTATTTTTGATCTGTGCAGGAGTTTAAATATTTATCGGATTGCTACCTAAACAAAATTATCAAATAAACTTATCTACACAGTGTAATATCACTCAAGAAAGATAGATATGATAGCACAAATTTATGTAATTTACTTAATTTTATAATTGATCATCCATATTTAGGAGCCATGCAACTAAAAAAAAATAAAAATTTTTGTAAGCATATCATAAATCAACAAATAAAACTTTAAAGGAAGTTCCACCCAATTAAAAAGCTTATCTTCATGAAAAATTCTCCACTCAATTAAAAAGCTTCATGGAAGAAAAACTTCAAGGGAGCTTCATTTTGATCTTCTTCTTCTGACTAAATAGTCTCAGCATACTTAATCACTTGAAGATATTTCATCAACTAGTTACTATCTCTCTATATGATTTGAACCCCATGTCATCATCTCCCTGGAGGCATATGAGGTAATGCATAGCCACAACATTTAGATGTTGAATAACTTGTTCAAAACCTCTGCAATATTTCCTATTAATTTTTTTCTTGCCCTATTAAGTCTTTGCCTACCTTTAACACTATCATGTAATTAGCTTCATTATTTGAAAAAAAGAGCTTTTGAAGTCACACTTTCAAGTTAGCTACCCTTTAAAGAATAAACACTTATCCTCTTATTATCTCTTGACCATAAAGCAACCCACAACTCTGATTGTAAGAGCAATGTTTGGCTTGATACACACTATAACATACACCAAACTACCAATCACTAATGCACATTTGGATTGAATACTTTAGGTGTTGATTTCAACACTTTATTTGACATAAATCTAGAATCTCTTCAGATCTTCGTATGCACATTCTAATATTAAAAATTTGCTTAAGGACTCACATTTTTTTTTTTTTTAATTCTTCAATAATTAATGAGCTAACATGCTTGACCTAATATTAGCTAACATGTTTAACATTTGGGAAATGCATGTTTGTTGATAAAATACAAATTTTTAGGAAAATATTAAATGTTTGTAAGAACATGCATTATTTTTCAGATTGGAGTATACCAAAATTACTGAGAACATGCATTATTTTTCAGATTGGATTATACCAAAATTACTGCTAAAAATTTAGTTATTTTTATCGAAATTTGATCTTTTTTTTAAGCGTCATATTATTTTATTAATTAATTTAAATTGGAAATTTTCAAAAATTATAGAAAATCATATATTTTAAAATTGAAATATTTTTTTATTCTTAGCTTTAACGTACTTTTATTAGCATATAATAAAAATTTAGAATTGTTAAAGTAAAAAAAGTAAAATATATATTTATTTTAATTTAATTTTTTATTTAAATAATTATATAAATTATCAAGTCCTTAATTGCACTCCAAAATCAGATTCCACGGTGCAAATAATACTCTATTCACAAGTAAGATTATATCAAAGGATTCCTCAGTAGCGATTTCCTTAAACATGTAATTAGTAGCTGGATTCGTTGACAACATAAACCAATCATTAGCTGCCATATTGAATAACAAAGATTAATTGTGTGGTCGGCTATTTAAATCAAAGGAACTGCTGTAATATCCTCAAATATGAATGCCCAACAATCATTACATCACTTAAAATTGATGTTTAACTCATAATAATTGAGATTTATTAGTCAAAATCATGTTAAAAATCTATTAAAGATCAATAATTACATAGGGAAAAGATATGTCATTTATTGGAGCATTGAAGTATTTTCCTAAATCAAATGACTCTGAATGATTTTACTTTTATCGATCCAACTACAAGCCAAACCGCACATATGGACCAATCATGACCATCCAAATTAACTGGTAGCACACAAATTTGACAGAGACACCGAGAACACTGTTTTCATGTGTTTGAGCAATTGATTTGACAAGGCTCGCAATCAATTAACACAAATCATTTCACAATAGTTGGTGAGTAAATGTGCACCACAAATTGACAATTTCATCAAAATTTATTTCAGAAATTCCCAACTTATAAATTGGCCTATGTAAAACTTTTCTTATTTTGTTTTCAACACTTCCAAATATTCAATCCTAATTCAGCAAATACAAATATGATGCTTGTTAGGATGATTATGAGAATTAAGAACTTTATTAAATGATTATTTTTTTGAAGTGGATTTCTATTTTTTGATAATTTTATGAATCATGTTGAATTGAAATTATTGGCATAATTGCATAAGCATAAACATGAAAGCATTGTGAAATATGAGATGCAGCATATATCATTGTTGGTAGGACCTATCGGATGCAACATGCATCATGGATATTAGGATTTCTTTGTAGTGCATGATGCATCATATGCATAATGACAGTATAAATCAGTGGCATAATCAGATGCATATTCAGTGGCATACATCACCATTTTATTTTATCTTCTTTTTAGTTTCAACTTCTTTACTATTTTCTGTTTTCAGTACTTAGTCTTTTAGCCACAGTTTTACCTTATTTTCAGTTTTGTACAGTTTCACACCTTTCAGACGTCTTATTGCTTTTTTATTGTTTGTTTAAATGTTAAAACTTAGATAATTATAAATGCTCATAGTAGCTTTCGATGTGTTAGACTCATTGTCTAGCATGTGGTACTTTTGGATCCGGCAATTTGCCAGATCTAGAGCAGCTTGTGAGACAAGGTCAAGAGGCTTCGCAAAAGATCTAGGAGGAGTTTGTGGAGCACTATTGGACTCTACATCAACATTTATTTTTTTGCATTAGTTTATTTTTAGTTGAATCAAGAGACTATTTTTTGCCTTTTTATTTAAGTAAACTGTTTATAATAATTAAATTATGGATGCATTTTTTTTCTTTACTGAGATGAGTATTTCTTACATAACTCTATGATAAATGATCTGGATGAAATGCTTTTAGCTTCTGTACTCTATATTTTTTACTACTTATACTTATTATTGTGATGTGATTAGCATATATGAAAGGCTAATAGTCATGTATATTGGATTCTTATTTTTACTCCATTTATAATCCAATATACATAAGTACTCTATCTAATACTTAAAATAAAAACTTTACACTTATCTTAAGGATTAGTACTTAGCTCTCTTTTTGGGGTTGAGTCTAAGCAGTAGTTCATTTGAATCAGTAGACATTATGAGAAGTTCAGCAGTCCTTCCTGAGTAATGCACCATTCTACCGCTAATTGATTTAATAATTAACTCATTTGCGTGCGGCGACAGGACGAGACGTTACAATATATATATATATATATATATATATATATATATGTGTGTGTGTGTGTGTGTGTGTGTGTGTGTGTGTGTGTGTGTGTGTGTGTGTGTGTGGTGTGTGTGCAGTGACAATTTATGCAGGGGATTTACTGTGATAAGATACAGTATATTTATATAACATATCAATTTCAATTTTATTTTTAGTACTTCATGCATTTTTTTTCATTAGCACATGCTTAAATTAATTGTAATTAAATGCAATATCATAAAAAAAAATTGTAATTTCTATAATGTACTTAAATGAAAGTTTAATATAACTTTTGTTTTTTAGCTGTGTCATGGTATATGATACCAGTATGTTAGACCAGGAGCTTTTGGAAGACCCCCCTTTTGAGGTGGAGTCTGTAAAGGATGAGGATGTAGCCCCTTAGCTTACATTGCAGTTTTTGAGTGAAAATAAGAGAGTTTACTTTATTTCATTTCAACATTGTGTGTAAACTTAACTATATAAATAAAAATTTATTTTGTTTTTTATGACATATATATTAAATACTTTTCCAGGAGCTTTTGGAAGACCCCCCTTTTGAGGTGGAGTCTGTAAAGGATGAGGATGTAGCCCCTTAGCTTACATTGCAGTTCCTGAGTGAAATTAAGAGAGTTTACTTTATTTCATTTCAACATTGTGTGTAAACTTAACTATATGAATAAAAATATATTTTGTTTTTTATGACATATGTATTAAATACTTTTCTATGATATTTTAGTTTTGGATATATATATTTTTCTTTTATATACACTATTATATTTCACTTCAATAGAATCATTAGAAAGGTAACACTGAATGTTTAATTAGTTTCATTAATCAAACATAATGTGTTACAGTGACTTCTATTGCTGTTTTAGCCTTCTTAACCTAACATAAGGTTGTCATAATCGGTCAACTGGGCTAAGACACTAGGTTAAGTCATAATAATTTAGTAATTAAAATTGTATTTCAGATTAAGACACTCGGTAGTGTCTTAATATATTCTAGATCAGTCAAATAGATCAGTTAATAGATTAAGTTACTAGATAAATTTTGATATCCAAATACTTGTAATCAAAAATAAAAATTTAATGTTCATTCAACCAACAAAGACAAAATAGAATAAGAAAACAAATAATAAGATGATATCACATTTAAAATTAATTCATTTAACAATCTTAATACTGCATCACTTTGAGCTTGAAATTTTGGAACATACATAAGGATTTGTACATTAAATAAATTAAAAATAGAAAAAATTAGATTTATGGAATTCACTCCATGTGGACATATGTCTATATAGGCACATTAAGCCAAGGCAAGCTATGGAGAGATAAATAGACTACACATATCATAAAAGGGGAGTGTGTAGTTGTTCAAAAACCCTAAATTTAAATAGTCAAACTGTAATATCTCAAACTCTTAAGCATCAAGGTATTGTCCACTTTAGCTTGAAATATATCTCACAGTTTTTCCCTCAGAATTTAACTTTCCAGCAGGTCACCCATCATGGGAGTGCTCCCACTTGAGCACACTTTATTTAGAATTTTTTATCAGAAACTCCACCGTTATCTCGATGTATAATTATTCTGCTTAATACTACTTAAGAGGGTTATTACAATCTCCCCAACTTAATTAACTGACATCATTATTAGTATCCACATATAGATCCAAAAACTATCCATAGGGTAAATAGGACTAGAGGTGCCCTCCACTGGCTCAAGAAGCACCCACAACCATATAACATCTTAACCATCATGGGCTTAAGAGGCTACTCACATGAAGTGGTACTTTGCTATGTATGAAACTTAGTTTCTATCTGATACCATATGATTTGCTCTGATACAATTTGTTACAGCTTTGGAACCTATTATCTCACATACAACACTAATTTTCATTCTTGCATGAAGCATGCGCAAGTAGATTTCATTTTGTTGTTGAACTAGCTGCCCATCAAGACTTATAGGTCCTATATATTCCTACTACAGCTGACAAATACTTTGATCAAACCACTCAATTCACAACGCTTTCATGAACTCACAAGCAATATTATTGTGGTTACAAGTCCTCAAACTTGAGATGGCGTATTAGAACCATTATACAAAATTAGTATAAGAACTTAGTCGTCATTATATTACATATCATTGCCCATGTAATCTATATACACATATATAATCTTACCTTCCATTAAACTCAACGAAGCCAAATAATTCTATTATGATATGTCACAAAGAGCAAACTTAAGGAAAAGATAACAAAATTATTTCTCAAGTATATTTCTACTGTTTTCATGTGTTTTTGTTCTATTTTACAGCATTTTCCTTTAATTTATAGGATGTTGGCTGTAGAATATGGCTGCCAAATTATATTTGTATAATATTTTTGCATATAGTTTATTAAAAATAGTTGGCATATGCTTCACCTTAATTATTCTATATAATAAAAAGAAAATATTATGTTTGCATCTGCATTTATTTGCATACAAGTCAAATGACGATTACGTGTACGTGTGAATGCATTGCTGAAGCCACCGTATCAATGATGAGATTAAGAAGATAATTAGAAAAGGTTCCCACCAAATTATTCCAATAATTAATTAATCATACTATTTATAATACACCAAATCCAGACGACGAAGGGCACGCCTCGGTCGCTTCGCTTGTTTTCCTACAGAGAAAGAAGTGAAGAGCTAGGTATCCTTCTGCAGCTCTCTTTCTCCAAGGTCCTTTCATGTTCTTCGATTAACTAGTAATTTGCTTAATTGTTTTATATGCAATAACTTAGTTTAATCTTATCATCAACTTATGATTCAGAAATAGCTTTAATTCGAAATTGGTTAAATTTAAGTCGTGGCAGTTCTTAGATTTAAGCAGTTTGATGAGCTGTACTGAACATGCTGTGCCATCATGACTGGCATATCTATTAAATGTGCTTATGATCTGTTCTTCAGTTCAAAAACTTTTTGCTTACAACTGGCTTATTTTCTGATTACAGATCATTTCATAGTTTTATTGTTTTCTAAGGTGCAACTCAAAAATGGAAACAAGAACTTTCTGCAAGCTGGTAAGAACATCAACATCGGGCTTAGTATCTAAGACAAGACACTTTTTCTTGAAAGCGTTAATATAATGGTTATACATATAGGAAGATATAGCACCACTCTTCTACATGAGAAATAAGTAGTTTTCCTTTCACAAATTTGCTTTAATCTTTTAGTGTGTTTTGCTTAACGTCGCTATCTCTGATCAACTGATAGTAGTCTACCATTCGGGGGTCTTCCAAACTCTCCTTCAGGTTAGAAGCACCATTCCTTTTCCCTTCTGGTTCTATCAATCAAGCCATCATCTTCTTATAAAGGCAATTCAACTATCGCTTATCTAAGGAGAATGGGTGTGAATTTGCATGAAAATTTAATTTCTATTTTCTTGCAAGTTCTCATAATGCCTCTCATTCAGATGGTTGATTTTCTTCTCAATGATACTTGTTATTTTGACCATTTGATTGAGTCACCAATCAAACTAATAATGGGTAATTTTTTTGTTAGACTCCAATGGCAGTTAAGTTTGAAAGAGTTTAAGTTCAATGATCCTAACCATTGTGCTACGACAACATTCACAAATTATGTCAGCCATTATCGATCGCTCAATTTAAGTGTTGATTGGATCCGAAGCTTCTAGTCTCTTCTAGTGAGTTATTTTTCTTAGAACATCTAAAAACATTGTTCATCGTAGCACACAATTGTCAATGAATTAGCCATGTGTTGTTAGCTTTACTCAAGCTCTTGACCATCATGGGACCTTATAAATTTTTTATATCTACTAAGGTTCTTCTTTATGCATCTAAGATCACTAATTAACTTTCATATTATTCAATCTCGACTATTATGGGAATGGATATTTATCTAACTTGATGCTAAATTCATGAATCATAATTAATGTCTTAATGCAAAATTAATTACATAATTACTAAAAAAAGGCAAAGATCCTGGGTATAACCTAAAAGAACTCCAGACTCAAGAAAGGAAAAAAAAAAAAAAAAAAAAGCACCAAAAATTACAACAATAAAATAACAAAACCACAAACA
Organism: Gastrodia elata; assembly: GCA_016760335.1. Classification (NCBI taxonomy): domain Eukaryota; kingdom Viridiplantae; phylum Streptophyta; class Magnoliopsida; order Asparagales; family Orchidaceae; genus Gastrodia; species Gastrodia elata. The sequence goes on along the minus strand of CM028682.1, from coordinate 8,109,982 downwards.
AACACGACACCAGGAAGGCGAGCCCGCCAGAAAGAGCTGTCCAAACACCTGAACCTGCAACAAAGAAGCAACAAAAGAGAATATATATATATATATATATATATATATATATATATATATATATATATATGTATATATATCTAGGTAGAAAGCAACCAAACGAAAAGGATACAGCTCGATCAACCACCGCCAACACCACAGCAAGGAGCCACAATCCAGAAGAACGAAAAGCAAAAATAAGGGGCCACCCCACACCAGCACCAGACTGCAGCAGCAGGGACGAACAGACAAACCGGAACCGAGATCCCAACAGCAGAAGAGATCAGCCCAAGTCTCCTCAAATAGACGAACTGAGGCTCAGAACAAGGAACAGAGAAAAAGCCTCCAGCAAATAACTGGATCGAATCCGCAACCCACACCTGAAGCCAAGGAAATAACCCAGCCACAACCCACCACAAAATATGGCAATTCCAAAGTAAGGCATTTCGATAATAACGGCAACCAGAACCCATCCGACTATTACAATCGGCACAAGTTAGGAACAGACCAAGTCGCTAGACCCACATCCACATAAAGAGGGGCCAGAGCAGTTTCGCATAAAATGAAAAACCATATATATATATATATAGTAATAAATACAACACAATTGCCTCTAAAATGGCCTCTTGCTTCCTCATCCATCCAGGGCTTTGTCATCTTGGTGAATATATTGAAACTAAGGTCATATAGGCATTATTGTCACATGAACTACATATTTTAAGATCTTGTATCTTTATCCTTTCTGATTAATTTCTATATATATATATATATATATATATATATATATATATATATATATATGTATCTTTGAATAACGAACCTTAAAGCTGAACATACCATGAAATTGTTTCTAGGGTTTGGAAGACACGGCCGGTTTCATTGATAGCAACATGAAGCATTCAATTTCTTCCTCAGAAAGCTTAACTCTGCTCCCCTTTGTTTTCTCCATGGAAGCATCACAGCATGGCCTACTTCTATCATTCAACCAAACTCAAACTCTAAACCTTACGTGTGAGGATGATGATGCCGCAATCGATGGTAGTAAAAGGAGTGCAGTGATGATTATGAGTAAACAAAATGAGCTGAAGAAGATGAAGAGCACCGTTGATCACATTGTTGCAGAGAGAAGAAGAAGAGAGAAGCTTAGCCAGAGGTTCATAGCACTTACTGCCATTGTCCCAGGCCTTAAGAAGGTACGTTCTTATGCATGAGTTTTATTTATTATTTTTTATCTTTAACTGAAATATTTTTTTTTACTCAGAAAAATTTAGATATATTGAAATGATCTTTAAATTCTATTGAATTAATTTTTTTGGGTGCCAACTTGCTTTCCAAGCCTTTTATATTTTCTTGAATACCTGATTTTGATTTAATTTTTAGTATATTTTTTATTCCTATTTATGGAAATATAAGCCGATTTTACTTATTTATTAAATAAGTAAATAAATATAATGCATGATATATAAAATTATATATTAATACATATTCTAAATAATTACGCCCTTTTTATTTCTTAACCCTAACGTTAGTGTAAATTACTTTGAATTATATTATGAATTTAAAAAAAAATATGTAAGATTTAAACTGTGAAAGCAAGATAGAGTTCATTAAATAATATTTTATTTTTAGTAAGGATTTTGTTACTTACAATACTTTGCTCGGTGCCCCTTCACGATCTCAACATATTTAATAATTGAAATTTATTAGTCAAAATACCCACCCATGTTCAAAAAAGTCCCTAAGAGCAAGCTCTAGGCTTGTCCAGGCACTGGCGCAGATGATGCTAAGGAACGGGTTTAGGCGAATGGCCACAATGTTTACAAGAACACAACAATATCTTTAATGAACAATCGATTCATTAATTTAGATAATTAATCACAATATGACACAGATGACCGCGTGGGGACATTTCTATATAATTGTCGTATCAGTTGCAAAAATCCTAGATCATTTCAACTTTTTAGCAGCTAGATTTTGAGAAATTTTAGAGGTGTTGTTGTCTCATCGAGATCTTGAAGAGCATAATCATCCATCATCAATTTGGAGAACTGATTTATACACAAATGTTAAAAAATTTAGTGTGTTTTTCTTCACTCATATTTTCTTTTTTTCTTCTTTTCTATTCTTTACAATCTACAAGAGACATCAGAGCGAGATTACTCTTAGGATGAAAATGTGTTTTTTATTGAGAAAGATGTAATTTGAGAGATGGCTAAGAAAAATAAAATGAGTAGAATAATTATTTTGAATAACTAGAATTATCATGCAGGCTTAACGATGAAGACCTAAGTATGACAAAAAAAACATACAATGTGTATTTATATTTATAGCTTAAACATATTTTGATACAAGCTCTACTATCTTGTTTTGAAAAGAGTAATAAGGAAGTGCAATCTTCCTGGAGGATAAGAAAATATAGGATATTGATAAAGTTGAGAAGAGGATGCTTCTGGAAGAATATCATATTGATCTAAACCCAATATCAATTTCAAAAGAGATTCCTAATTAAAGTTGATAGGTCAAAGAGGCAAAGGCCTAAACATAATAGAAACTCAATGGAGGATCCCACACTCTAAAAATCAACAATATCAAGAAGACATTTAACAATTTATTCTACTAAAGAATATGTTATGACAAATGTAGATGAGCTAAAGATATTTTGGGAGACCATCACAGGAGAGAAGACAAAAGAATAGATGAAAGCAACATAGGGGGACATGAAGTCCCTACAAGAAAATCTCAAATACAACTAAGTCTATGTAAAATCCCAAGATTTAGAGTGAATAAAATTATTGTTTATTATCTTAGTTAATTTGAATAATCTATTAGTTATATTTGTAAAACAAAAATATTAAGTTGTTATAAATAGTTTTGGAGAATTTTGGGAAATATTTGGAAATTTTTCCATTAGAAAATTATTCCCAGTTATTTTATGATGAATTTAAATCAATATAAGTATAGAAAATTTTTAGGTGTCAAAATTTAAATATTTTTTTATTTTTGAATTATATACTATCAAATTAGTTATCAACAAAAATTTCATTATTTTTGGAGCTAAAATGATTGAGTTATGATAAAAATACATTGGAATTAAAAAAATAAAATTCGATCGTTACGATTTCAGCAAACATGATTTTCCAACTTCAAAATTAGATCTCGGGACAACCACTTGGCCAAATTGAACAATTTTTATGTCTATGGATTCCTCTCGATGGGATCTACATTTTGAAACTTTAAATTTAAATTTTAAGGATATATTTTTTTATCAATTTTGAGAATTACTAAAGTTTTATTTTTAACTAAATTAGGCAATATTATATCATAATTTTTGTTAGTTTTGCATTTAAATTGCTTATTTAAATATTTTTTTAAGGAATTTCTATTTTTTTGTCAATTTTGAAGAGTTGTAACTTTTCAACCACTAAGCCCAGAGTACTATAACTTTGCATGATTACTCTCTTATAAATTGTGAATAATTTAACAGAAGATATTATTAGTCCATTTGAAATCTAAGATCACCATTTAAGCACTCAAACTTCAACAAATATCCGTATAAATTTAGAAAACAGTTTTTGACAAATTTTAAAAATTTAGTTGCTAGATTATTGCTGCTATAACTATTAATCTAATCATTAAATTTAGCTGATCTTTGACATAATTACTCTCAATTATATTAGGAGCAACTTCACTGTTGAACACAAAACTTAGTTTTTCTATTTAGGTCTTCATTTTTTGGTCCAAAGTTTGGAAAATAATATGACTGCTTCTTACTTACAAATTTTCAAAAATAGTAAACATTTTTTCCAAACTTTGCACATTCATAACTTTCAAAATAATTTGAACTAATAATTGAAATTTGGCATGCTTAATCTCCAATTCTTTAGGAACAATGTTCATTTAGACATAAGTAGTTAAAATTGTCATTTAGGCCTTTATTTATGTATCCAAAGTTCACTATAAAATCTTAATCACATCACTTAGTTAATTTTAAGGTTTACACCCAAACTTTGTAATGTTGATCTAAAACCTTTATATTATCATTTTCTAGGTTTTTAAATAGTAGATTAATGTATAAGAATTAATTTTTAATATATATATATATATATATATATATATATATATATATATATATAAATGGAAAGTTTTGCGGAGTAAACGAACGGATCAAGTATGTAGAGTTATTCTAACTGTACTATTTTTTTGAGCTTACTTCCTTTTGAATGTATACAACCTTTGCATGTACCTCATTGTTATGATAGGTTAAATTGCATTCTTACTTTCCATAAATGCTTGTGATAAATATATGTGATGAGAGTCTTTGGAGGTAAAACAAATTGAATATCTACAGGTAGGGTTTGTTAGCAACTCATGAATAAATAAGGAGGAATCTAGTCCACTAAGAAGGAGCAGAAGATATAAAGAAAAGACTCACCAAAAAGATATTTATATGAACAATTTTTGATGGGTAATTATATACCTTCATAGAATAATTTTGCTGCTAATATCTAGGTTTTCCAGTGATGCTTGGGGGTCTTATGCCCAAAATAATTTATTTATGTCACATAGTAATTTATGCTAAGTTTTCCTCATTCATGCCAATTTTATTTATGTTAAGTTATTTTCTTTATGCCAATTTATATTTTGCTTTGAAATTATTTGAGCCGCTTGAGCATTGCCAATTGAAATTAGCATAATCCTCAAATTATAATGATGATGTTTCCTTCATACTTTATTGAATTGATTTTGAAACTTACATATAATGCTAGAAATTAATACTTTTAGATACTCTACATACTCTTGCCTGATTGGCAATATTAATAATTAATACATGCTGTGCAAATTAAAAGTGGAAGCTCACTTGATTTCAAGAGCTATAAAGGATCCTATTATCAAGAGTGAGATGGGGATTTGTTATTTGAATTTTATAGCATTTTATATTTATCTAAGTTAAAATAATTTGTATAACTTTAATTTAAATTTTCTAGCTCTGTGATATATGGATATTATTTTAATTAGTAGTTTTGTGATGAATGATTATTCTCAAATTATTACTTGTATTCTCCTAACCCCGATCTTTGGGTCGTTACTGTCTAGCTTCTAACTGAAGTGTAGATGAATATACAAGGTATGAATGAATGTTACAATACATATATATAAAAAGCATGATTTGTGGTTATAAGATTTTCTTAAAAGTAGAGAATTTATTTTGAGAAAATATTTTCTATAATTGTGAAGATGTTTCTAATATAAATGAAACTTGAAGTAGTTGCTTTTGACAACTTGAACGTGGAGCACCTCAATGAGAAGAGTGTATCCATTTGGAGTATTATGATGGTCTGAAGTCAAAATAAAAAAATACCTGATATTACAAATAAAGAATAACTTGTACAATTTAAAACATGATTTCAGATAGAGGTGCTTAAATTTTGACTCATTAATGATGAATGAGTCATGGTTACACTAGAATAAACTTGAAGCATTGCATCTACTGTAGGAAATTCATCAAGGATGACTTCCACATTTATTATTACATGTTGATAACATATTGGTTATTGGGGATTGATATGCAATGTTGACAGCCTCAAAGGAAAAATAAATTTCTTTGTTTATATATTTATAGACTATGAAGTTGACTTCTTTGGTTCAAACATAGTAAAAAATGTCAATATAAGGAAGTTCATTTATGGCTTCTTGATTTTATATGTGTCTTAGAATTTCATGTTTCAAATATGTGTTGCAAAATCATCAGTTAAAGTAGAGTAAACTACTATTATTGAATGATATAAGAAGTTTCTTTTAATGAAAGAGTTCTTTGAGGATTTTGAACTAAAACAATGTGAGTACTTAATAAATAACAGCAATTAAAGTGTTTTACACTTGTCCAAAGATACCTCATTTCACTCAAAGTCAAACACAATGAGGTGAGATACAAATGGATTTGTGATGTTCTAGACAACAAGCTACTTTGGCTAGAGAAGGAGAATACAAGCGAGAATACGCTTGATATCTCCAAAGGTTCTATCCAAGGAAAGGCTCAAGAATTGCAAAAGGAGGGCCGTTCTCCAAATACCTATCGGGTGTGATGGAGGGAGATATTTGTTAAAACCAACTCATCCATGTTCATAAGACAAGCTCTAGATGTGTCTAGGCACAAATTCAGAGGAGGTGCACCAGCATGATTACCTAACGTGACCAGGTGTGAGAGGAGCCAAAATGCGATTCTAGGCTCGTAAAGACTCATGTTCCCAGATGTACAATTAGTTCGCGCTCAGAGGCACAATATTTTGCGCCTAGGAGAATGAGTGCATTGTTAACAAGAACATGACAGTTTCCCAACTATCAAATTCATACTTTATCTAGCTAAATCAATTGGTAATTTGTGGAGAAAATGCCATAATTAACATGCGCCGAGACACACAATACGGCATGCCTAGGCATGGGAGGACATTTCTATTAAAGTGTCATGTCCTGGTGGCTAAAATCTTCTTAAAATCCTAGTTCATGTCAACTTTCCAGCAACCGAATTATGAGAAATAAGAAGAACAAGATTATATTTTTGTCACATAAGATGTTGAATATTCTTCTTCTTGACACTTTTTTTTCCTTTATATTTCAATGTCTTGTTTGTAAAATAAACATTGTATTTTTTGAGGAATTAATATATAAAGAAAATTTGAAACTTCTCTCCACCTACATTTATTATTTTTTTTCTGCGTTTCCTATATCCTTCATCCTCTACAATTGGGTTTCTGCGTTGATCAGATGGACAAAGCCTCGGTTCTCGGAGAAGCAATTGAGCACATCAAAGATCTAAAGGAAAGGGTGAAGATTCTTGAAGACAATATAAAGAAGAAGAGCACTTCGAGCTGTGGCAAATGTGACTACGAATGCCCAATCTCTTCTATTGAGAATGACACAACAGTTCATAATGGCAGCGCATCCGACCATAAATACTATCTTCACGACATAGATGTTAAGCTTTGCGAGAACGCAGTGCTAGTGAAGATCCACTGTGAAAATCAAAAGGGGGTTTTAGCCAGCTTGGTCTCTGACATCGAAGCACTCCAGTTCACAATAAAGAATTTTAGTACCGTTCATTTCCTTGGCTCTCTCCTCGATATCACTCTAGTTGCACAGGTAATTAAGCAGTTTCTTTTTATATACTCTCCTCTAATCATTTGATTTTTAATTAAAATTTTACTTAAAAATTGGCAGTCCATAAATCAGCAGAAAGAACTCACAGCACCAAAATAACAAATATTGTAATAGCTTGTTTTGTTAATCAGCTTTCAACTGAAAGATTTAGAAGGGAAAATAATCTGATGGACATCCCCTTACTATCCTTTTCGAAATGCCAGTTTTATAGAAATTAATGTTGTTATATTTAGCTTTGTTTCTAGCACACCATATGTACAAAAACGTGTAGGCATCGAAGATTTCCAACATGCAATATACTATGCTTAATCTTGCAATTGTTCCAGAATATTTTGAACATTAAAAATGGTGTTACTGTTCTCCGAATTAAGATATAGGCTTTGTCAAATGTTGTAACTTTGATTGTTCTTAATGAAAACATGATCAATAGTTTTGATATTAGCATTATCAAAGTTACAACAATGGCATTTTGAAGGTAATTGAAAGCCTTTTTTATTTAATTTAGCATCAACACTAATGTGATTAAAATGCAACCTCCAAATGAAAAGGCTAATAAGTGTTGAGAAATTATTATGCCACAACCAAGGCTTGAACAGGGAGGTTGTATGCTTCTTCTAGAGATGTGTCAAGCTAATTGAAGTTTAAAATTATTATTGATAATAATATCAGCCAAGGCATGCTTAGTATGACTTAAAGTGAAACTATTGTTAAAAAAATTTCATGAAGAGACATGGGAGCTATTCTACGAATCAAACTAGTGTCCCAATAATTATTATCAGTTAAGCAATCTCCCAAAGTCAGATTCAGGGAGATGGGAGTATAATATTCAAGAAGATGACCTATCACACTTCACATATTACACTAGAAAGTAGTGGATGCGTCAAGTTTATCCCAAGTATTAGAATTTCTATTAAATATCTACTCTCAATCATTCTTTTCCAAGCAATCGAGTTAGTTATTTTGTTATCCACCAGCATAGGATGTGTAATAGCACAATATTTAGACATTAAAATAGGCATCCAAATGGAATTGGTGGTTCAAAATTTCCACCAAAGTTCTTAAGAAAATGTATTATGGGGAGCCTCAAGGCTCCTCAAACCAACTCCACCTTCACTAATCGGGGAAGTGATATCATCCCATTTAGACCAAATCATCTTAGAACAAGTATCAAGAATCCACAAGAATTTATTGAAGACAATCTTGATTTTTTTCATAGTACCTTTAAAAGGAGAGCATACTTCCAACCAATAAAGATGGATAGTGTTGAGAATGAGTTTTATAAGAGTGAGTCTTCCACCTTGAGAAAGAAAAGAATGCTCCCATCCTCTAATCATTTTAAAGATTTGCGCTATTAAATCATTGAAGTAAAGATTTTTCTTAAGATCCTTAAAAATAAGGATCCCAAGATACTTACAAATCAACTTACCACTCTTAAACCCTAATTTGAACATGATAAAGTCTTTCAAGTTATTATAAGCTTTACAATTAGTGAAAGACCATTGATTTACTAGCATTTATCTTTTGACCCAAATCAAGTTCTTGAGAATTGAGCATAATTTTCAACTTTTGATGTTCCTTTTTTTAGCATTAGAGAAAATAATGATATCACCATCATAGGCTAAATGAGAGACCAAATATTTCCCTCCCATGTTATAATGAAGACTTTGATCTTTGGAGAAAGTAAGACTTATGTTATAAGACCAATAATTCATTACAAGATTAAGGAGAATAGTGGAGATTGTATCACCTTGACTTAGGTCCCTAGAAGAGTTAAAGAACCCATAAGGGGACCTATTGATCATAATTGGGTACCACACATTAGCAATAGAGTTTCTTATTTTACTAATGGAGGATTCATCAAAACTATAAGCATTAAGCATACGGTAAAGAAAACCCCACTTTAGTTTATCAAAATATTTTCAAGATCAAGTTTCAGAATGAGATTATGGCCTCTCCTTTTTTTGTCAAGACTAAGGAACATCTCTTGAGCAGCCATGTTATTTTCTTGAATGTGTCTTCTCGAAATAAAACAAGATTGATTTGGTTCAATGATGTGAGGAAGATTAATTTTAAGCTTGTCGTAATAATTTTAGAGGTTATTTTATTTAAAGTGCAACATAAGCTGATAGGTCTCGTCTACCAATTACAAATTTTCTCTTTCGAGATGAGAGTAATAGTTGAATAGCTAAAGAATTCAGGGATGGGAACATTGTAAAATAATTCTTGAACACCACTACAGAAACCATTTTTCAAGATGTGCCAAAATTTAATAAAAGAATTTCCCCAAAAAATTATTGGGCCCAAGACATGTATTGTGTTTAAGATCTTCACCCCCATATTTCATGTTCATTAGGAATGCTATTTAAAATAGCATTGTTTCCAAAGAGACATATTTGGCAAGTAGAAGGAGGGAGAAAGAGTTAGAGATAGTGTCATCATGAAAATACATTTGGGTGAAATAATAAATTGTTGACAATTGAATCTCATTGTCACAAGCTAAATGCATTCCTTCTGGATTGGTTATGGTAATAATTTTGTTGGAACTTCTTCTTTTATTAAACCAATTATGGCAGAACTTTGAATTTTTTTCTCCCTCAAGTTTCCACCTAATACTACATTTTTGTTTCCAAAAACTTTCATTATTATTGTGGGATTGGATTAAAGTAGCACATGCTTTAGAAAAAGCTGCCCTTTTATGATCAATAGGATTCTCTTTAAATATTATCTTCAAATTAGAGACTAAAATTTCTAATTTAGAAATATTTTTGAAGATGTTTCCGTCATCATTATGATTCCAATTATTAAGAGCCTTTATAAGCCTTTAAAATTTTTTCACAATTCTAGGTAAGCCAAAAATTTCACAATGTTTATTTTAGGAAGAAGTCACAACTTCAGCATATTCAGGCCTATCAAGCCAGAAATGTCTAGGAGCATAATATTTAGAACACAATAAAATAGGTTTGTGATCAGAATTGGTATAAATATGAGAGAAGTTTTTAATTTCTTGAAAAGAATTGTATTATATATATATATGTGTGTGTGTGTGTGTGTGTGTTTAAATGTAAACATACATTTACACACACACACACTACACAAATATATATATATATATATATATATATATATATATATATATATATATATATATATATATATATATATATATATATATAGTATTTCAAACATAAGAATATTAGACTAAATTATATGTATAAATTTTGGCTTCTATATATGCTCATTTTCAATGTTGGACTCAACACTTTATATCATCTTCAAGACATATAGCAATACACTTGATCATATCATTATACACCCACTTAAAATCATATTTGCACTAAATAATGATATGAGCCCTCCATCTTCTCATATAAAACACTACATCTATATAAAATAATAATTAAATATCTTCAGTAAAACTAGTGTAAACCAAATAAGAGATTCAAATATGTTTCATGAGATCAATTTGCATTTATAACCATAGTATATTCAACTTCTTATAAAATAAAATATCCTTTTTTAATAGTGGTTTCTAAATAGAGAAAACTTTAATTTCAATGACTTAATCTACTTGGTGCATTAATACAAAATTTATATCACTTTTGTAGAAATATCATGGTAGTTAAAGCAATGGTAATTATTGCTATGAACAAAAGAGCAATTAAAAATCTTTAATAGCAGTAGTTTTAACTGCAATATAATCAGCATCATCACCATAATGATTGTCAGCATAACTAACAACTTTTTCTTATAAAATGCTAATGAATATGAACTCATTCCATATTTTCCATTATAAGTACCCATAAATTCTCTAATTCAATTATGTATGATATCCTTATTTACCATTCAATGATGTTGTAAAATTCTCTTATTTACATTTACTAAAATTAATTTGAATCATACTGGGATTTTGAGTAACTAACATTCCAAATATAAAATATATTTTACATATTAAAATAATGTTGCTAATTCTCATGTTAATTGAAGTATGAAAGTGTTATATCATGCACATATACACATGTAACCAAATATTCATTTAATATAATTTTTACTCTCCAATTCAAAAAATTAAAATTTTTTAACATACAATATACTGATTAAAGGTTCATGATCAACTTTATTTAATGAAGAAATCTCAATAAACGACTAATTTCTTTGTCAGCCTTAATGGCTGCAAGTATTATTCAATACTAATTAAGTATTAGATATTTCAAGGTCAAATTTATCATATTACATATTTCAATACAATTCAATTGTGTAGTACTAAATATAAATATCTTTTAAAGCTTTGTTAGATATTTAACCAATATTATTTCATTTAGAACACCGTTATAGCAATACACCTTATAAATATTGTGTGAATTATATCTAGTGAAAATGTCAAATTTGTTAAGCATTTGAACATAGAAGCAAGAAAATTATATGTATTCATCAAATAAATAAATTATTTTATTAGTCCATTAAACAATGTACATCATTTTCAAATAGTGAGATAAATTTTGTTAATGAATAATGAATTGCTATTGCATTGAAACTAATTTATTATTCATAATAAATTTATTTATGGAAAGAACATTATGTAATGAAACAATGTGACAAACTTGAATTCAATTTAAGTCTCAAAATATTTTATGTAAGTAATTCTTAAATACTAATGTTAGATTCATATATGCTTGAACATAGTAACCTATAGATAACTATCAACATGATAAAAAATACTAACTTGGATTACACTTTTTTGAAACAGTTAGACTTTATTGTAATTCAAAACTACATATAATTTTATGTAACATGATATCTAGTCTAAAACTATTTTTATAATAATTATCATATTATATGTCTATTGAAGAATGAGAAATTAATTATATAATATCTTAATCTTTTATTAAATAGTCATGACTATAGTTTAGATAAGTGTAAATTTAATTATTCCTTTATTTATTCAATGGTGAACACAAAATTCAAAAGAACACTACTTGTAATTAGAAGACCATTTTATAGTTAGAAATCACATTGTGTAAATTGTGCATGAATGAATGTCTTATTTTCTTGTGTCCAAGTAAAAGTGCTATTATGTATAGGAATGCCACTAAAAATATTATCAAATTGCTATTATATAAAAAATTATCATTTTATATAATAATTTTGTTTAATAAAATAAGATTTATTTTAAATATTAAACTTATTTGTGCTTAGATTCTTATCATCTTTCAAGTCTATTGCGATTCTTAATCAACCATAAAATCTCTCTAACAGTTGATTTTAGTGTAAGTGAGAATATGTAATCATCATTATATAAATATGACACTTGAGAATTTAATTAAAGTCATTTATGACATAGATATAAGTCATGTGACATAACATATTAGAAGGTGAAGCCATTGACCTATTATCTTTGTATAAACTTTGTAGCAAGGCAACCTATGAAAAATTCACTACATTTATATTTTTTATATATGATAATACTAAAACACTCTGATTTTATGCCTAAGCTATTCCATTATAAACAACACTAAAGGGATGACACCGTCAACTAAGAGTCATAAAACCTATAGTGATAAGCTAGCGATACTCATTACACTTTACAATACAACTTATCTTCTTTTCGATAAATAATAATCCTATTTAACCTACCACAAGGGGACAAAAAAATGACTATGAGATCAAGCCACATTAGCATATTCATAGTTCTCACATATACTTTAAAGAAAATCAGTATTTCTAAGTTGTGCATTTAATGAGGAAGAGAATGTAGTTACGTTATGTGGCTATTTCTTATTCTATAATTATTCTAAGTGGAAATCCCATTGAATTAGAAATTGAAGGAGAAGCATGACTATCATCAATATCTTTCCAAAAAGCTTTTTTCTTACTCACTCCCTTTATAACATGAGCCTAATATAAAAAGGTTGTTAAGATATTTTATGATTTTTCATCGTGCATTAATGGAGTGGCATCTACACATCAAAAATTTTAAGGTCACCCAATAAACTTAACTTAAAATGGATGTCAAAACTTATGAGTGGCGGGGGTTTGCTCCTTTATCTTTAATGCCTTTCCATGGTGCAGGCTAAGTGATAAAGAGGGGCTAAATTATGTAACCTCACTAATTATAAGGTCGACCTTAGGTGTGTTCCTACCAATGTTGTGACTTTGGAATCAGTGTACCACCACTGAAAGCATTGAAGATATATTTATTGCCTAAGTGATAAATGCAATTTGGTTCTATTAGAAAAATTGGGGTGTTACAACCCATATAAAAGGGTTGCTTCTTATAGAGATCAACCCCCTCATTAGCAACATTATTGCTTCCTTAAAAATAATAAATCTATTAATATGCTACATAGCAGACATATAAAGGTTCAACTTGTGGCCCTTCATAACACTTCATTGACAAATCACTAACAACCTTCTTACTCAATTTAATATTTAAGGGTACCCAATGGACATTTCACCATTATGCTTGATAAACATAAGTTAAAATATCAACCCTCATTAAAAAAAAAAATGCACTTTTTTCCATGTTGATGATGGGACAACAAATTAATAATGACTCTATAATTACTTTTCTTTATTTCTGTGAGAGTTAGTGGAAGCTTAAGGAAATAGATAAAATCTGTGTGCTACAAGCCATATACCTCTCAAGAGTGATTAACATTTAAATATTAATTATATAACTTAATCACCAACTTGCCAAGGGCCACCCATGAGTAGTGATCACTTGTGTATGTATTCTTAAGGAATTAGCAAAGTAATACATAATAAAACAAAATAGTTTGAATTATTCATATTATCATAGTGGTGTTTTTTAAGATACTTAAGAGACTTCAGAACATTAATAAAAGAATGATAGTACAAATAAAGGTATCAAATGAATGCTTATAAATAGTTGCATTCATCTTAAGGTTGTTTTCAAGTATAGAAAAATGATGAAAATACAAATATGTCATCTTCTCCATTGAAGAAAATAAATGAACTTCATAGCAAACAAACACTGAAATAACATCTTCATTTCAATTTCCAACATATTTTAAGCATGAAGGAGTAGAGGAGAAATAATGTCAAATATAATGGGCCTTTCAATGGGGTTAGGGACTAGGATTACTCACTAATTACTGAATTTTGAGCATGTTTGAAACTACCCAAGAGAAAGTTAAATTGAGATTGAGTTAAGAAAGTATAAATTTAAAAGAAAAACTTTGGGATACTTTGATAATCACTAAGTAAATGATATAATTATAAAGCACCAAAAAATAAAAATAATAAAATTAGGCAATTGAATAGAAACAAGTTTATAGTGATATGGGCCTCACATCCATACATTCACTCTTCAAAGATTCTTCTTCTATGGGAGCCACTTCTAGATCGAGTCTCCTTTGCACATTAGTAGGTGGAGAAGACTTGTCGCCTTTGCTAAACTTGGCTGCATTACAGTAGTCAAACTTCCTAGTTTCTATGTCTTTTCCTCGATAGAGTTGCCTCAAATAATTCTCTAGCAAAAGCCCCATTAGAGTAGGGTTGAGAAAAATTTTAAATATAATAATATAAGTGGCAAACTGTAAATACATGTTTGCGCTCACATGCAAATGCACATGGCTTGAAGTAATAAGGTATTGAAGTCCCAAGAAGTATCATCCACTGAGAATAATGTGTTTCATTATTAAAGTTTATTTGGTTTCACTGATGTTTGAACAATTATTGAGTTTGTGTTTTTTGTTCCAATTTAGCAATTAAAGTTTCATTGATAAGAAACTAAAATTTGATAAAATAGGGAGAGTTGGGTTTAACATGTAATTTATTGAAAGGTTTCATGTAAGTACTCTTCTTTATCTTTAAATGTTAAATTACTTAAATGTTTTAGTTATAATCAAGCAATATTAGTCTTCCTTAGATTGTTCCCTAACTCAGACTAATTTGTGTCTAGTGCTCAAAGATGAACTCAAGAAGGTTCAATCTCGGCACTTAGACCCTCATGTGATCAATATTATTTAAATTTGTTACTTACGTCTAAGTTTCAAATATATTATTTTAATTCTACGATCACGTAAGCTTGATTCCACCAAAATAGCATCGCACGCGCCTGCATTAAGTTTAGCTAAGTAAGAGACTCATTGGGTTAAACGGGTTATGTCACATCACTCGTGCTCACCCAACACTTCTTCTTCCTCCTTTAACTAGACGAGCTATGGAGCAAAATTGGTGAATCTTGGCTCACATGCATCAACTTCTTAGCTTAGCTAGAGGAACAATGTTACAATGATCAAGAGCTTGTCATTGGGCTCTCTGCACTAGTTCACATGTTCCTAGCTTAAGCTAATGGTGAGCGGTGGAGCTCTAAGAGTGTTTAATTTTTCTATCGCTCCGCTCATCATTTCAAATTCAATGAACTTGCATCGATCACTCTTGTGTAGCGAATATTGTCACATATATTCACGACGAGGACGCTTTATGTGCACGTCCTTCATTTTAAAATGATAAGCGAGCTTGATAGTTTCTCCTTTAAAAACATTAATTAAAAAGATATATTCATTTCACATCATTCATCCAAACAATTTTTCATATAATTAATCAAGAAATGACTAAGATCTTATTCATTAATAAAGTTGAGTACAAACATTTTTTATTCTTTCAAATCATTATATGTTTATGCCCAACCGTCCCCAATGAGGGTTTAGCATTCCATCACAAAAGAAATACAAGAAAGATAAAACATGATCTTAAACCCTTGCGTTGTTCTTGCAGAAAAGAAATAAAGTAAAGATATAGAAAAAGTACTAGGAACAGCTGTCGCGTTCACTAGATTTTTTCTCGCTCTCAATCATTGTTCTTTTCTCAGATTCCTGAGTTTGCTTCCTGCTTCCCTTGGTGGTAGCCTAATCCTCCCTTGGGCAGGGCTTCTCCCTTTCCTTCAGCTTTGTGCAATCTCAATATTTTAGAAGCTTCAATCTTCAAAATGGGGAACTCTTTTTCAATCTTCAATTCTCTTTTTTATATACTTCTTTTCAGTTATTTTAAATTTAATTCAGCACATAAATCCCATTTAAAAAATTATATTTTTATTAAATGACTATTCCTTTTTTCCTTTAGTAATGAAAGGTTTAGGCTATTGCATTTATATTTTGTTGTGTAAAAAAATTAAATTAGTCTCTTGCTCTCCCTCATATTATCTTAAATTTATGTTTTTATAATTTTTGGAAGTCTCCTCAGCATTTAGTGCAGTCTCCCCTTCCATCTTCCTCAGAATTTAATTTGTCTCTTTATGAATTATTCTTTCAATCTCTTGAGAACTGAAGAAGTTTAAATGCATTGCTATAAATTTCTGCTATGGGAAGGGGAAAAATTAAGTCCCGTCATCTTTCCAATGCTGATTAAATTCCTAATTCTAAGCAAATTTACGGCGGGCGCTACGGTGGGCTGCAGCGTGCTTGTAGCGATTTTGCTTTAGAATTTTTTGTCAAGTGAATTCTTGTTGCGGCGCGTGGTAGCCGAGGTCTCGGGTGTGTGCCCTCTGCGGCACGCAGTATCGCAGAGCTCTCGAGTTTGTGCTCGTTGTAGCGCACTGTAACGTCGAGCTCTCCGGTTTGTACCTGCTGCGGGGCGTTGTAGCGTCGAGCTCTTGGTTTTGGTCCGCTTGAGCAAGCTGCAACATTTTCTTCCAGAATTCCTTGTTTCAACCCAGATAAAGTTTAGCTCTTTTTTTTCTTGAAAACTAGTGACATCACCTCAAAGTTACATTTCTAACCGAAAAATGTTTGTTTTTATTATCTTATTTTACTATAAATCTTAGATTTGTCAATAAGTTTTACATAAAAGTTATGAAAAAGCCTCTAAAAAATCTGCTAATATTTGAGATGAAATAGAAGGATCTAAGAGTCGTTAATCCGCTTCAACAATTTTGAGCTTTCTTCCTCAATGCCACTCAAGAGGGTAAGATGGTTTTAATATAATTGAGATGCTTTGAAATATGGCTTTGATTCCTTATTTTTTGTGAAGGAGATCATTACAAAATAAGACAATATATACTTTTTGGAAATTGGCATGCCCTTAGGCACATGCTCTAGGCATGTTCAAGCATGTGAGCTTGATCCGTCGCTCAGAATTTTCTATCTGGGTTTATCTGAGCGAACTCAAAAAAGGTGTGGTCCCTCTTTTATGCATATGGGCACATTGTGCATAGGCGTGCCAATCCATGCATTTGAACCCAAGACCAATAAATTGCCCTATATTAATTTGGAACTTTATGTTCTCATCTAAGCTAATCTCAAAGCTAGCAGCCTACACAAGATAACCTAAACCTAAAATACATGATAAAAGTAAGAACATGAAAAGCTTATTAAAGTTTTTGAGTTTAAATCTTCAAGTTGGTAAATCTCTATCTTAATGGCTATATCTTCTAATTTATGCTACTAAGAATTGCAATGCCATCCAAGCATAACCTTCAGATCTTATTTTATTCTTTTATTGGAATGACTTAAATACTAGATCTTTCTTATTGTTGAATATCATGTACTTATAGCTATTTATTAAGTTATTTTAGTATGTTTTATGTGATCAAAAGTAAGGAATCCACTAAACTAAATGTAAATAGATCATATAGTCAGCAATCTTCCCATTTTTATGATAACAAAATAGTTCAATAATTTTGTGATAAAATAGAAAGTAAATATAAAAAAATAACTAGTCACAATCTAAGCCGGTGAATAAACTAAGCCTAAGCAAAGTAAAAAGGTTATGTGCCCCACTGTGGATGTTTCAGCTGAATAAAATCAGAATGCATTGATCCTCTCACTTATCAACACGAAGTACTGGGTGGTGGACTCTAGTGTATTCTTTCATGCCACTCCTATGAGGGGTGCTTTCAAGAATTACACAAATGGTGACTTAGGTAAGGTATATCTTGAAGATGACAATGCATGCAATATCATAGGCAAAGGTGATGTGAATGTCCAGCTACAAAGAGCTGCAGTTTGGAAGCTCAGAGATATTAGACATGTGCCATGTCTAAAGATGAACCTTATTTCAATTAGCAAGTTAGCCAAGGGAGGCTACATCACATATTTTATAGTGTACTTGTGGAAAATCACAAATGGTGCACTCATTATTGCACAGGGCAACATGGAAGGTACAATTTACCTGATCAACAAAGTGCCTGATTCTATTGCAGCTACAAAATATATAAATGCGAGTCTATTGCACCAAAGGCTTGGCTATATGAGCGAGAGGGGTTTGAAATCCCTACACTCAATGGGAAGACTCCCAGGACTGAAGTTAGTAGACTTGAATTTTTATGAAGACAATGTGCTGGGCAAACAGAAGAAGGTGACTTTCTCCAAAGTTTGAAGAGAGTAGAAAAGTAGAGTACTCGAGTTGGTGCATACGAATGTATAGGGGCTAGCTCCTACTTCTTTCAAAGGTGGAGCCACATATTTTGTCACATTTATTGATGACCATACAAGGAAGTATGGGTTTATTTTCTAAATAATAAATATGATGTGTTTGATGTATTTGGAAAGTGGTTACCTTTGGTGGAAAATAAGATAGGGTTGAAGCTTAAGTGCTTGAGATATGATAATGGCAGTGAGTACTATGACAATGAGTTCAAAAAGTTCTGTGCCTTGAGAGGGATCAAGAGAGGATTTGTATTTCCATGAACACCACAACAAAATGACGTTATAGAACAGATGAACATGAGGATCACAAAGTGCGCCAGAAGCATGAGATTGCATGCAAAGATCTTAAAAAGAAATTATGGGCTGAGGTTGTTAACATAACTGTTTATTTGATAAATTAAGGACCTTCTGTACCTCTAAATGAAGAGATTCCCAAGAAGGCTTAAAGTGGAAAGGAGGTGAAACTGAACCACCTCATAGTATTTGATTGTTCATCCTATGTGCATATTGATAGAAGATCCAGGAGTAAGCTTAATGCAAAGGTGATTAAGTACACATTTATTAGATATGGTGCAGTCAAGTTTAGTTACAGATTCTGGGGCAATCAGAACTAGAAGGTTATCAGAAGCAGGGATGTCTCTTTAAATAAAAGTGAGATGTACAAAGATTGTATTGGAGTCAGGATAGATTCTAAGGTTGCTTTAGATGGTGAGATAAAAGCCAAGATCTTTGTCCTAGTTATGAAGATAACAACCATCAGGGTTATATTGAACATTATTGCAGCTGAAGATTTGCATTTGGAGCAAATGGACGTTAAGAATGCGTTTCTTCACAGAGAGATGGAGGATGAGTTATACATGCAACAAGCAGAGGGGTAGGCTCAATAGATAGAAAACGTTGAGCTAGTGCGCAACCTCAAGAAGAGCCTCTATAGATTGAAAAAAGAATCTAGGTAATGGTACAAGAGATTCGACATGTTCATATCTGAATTTGGGTATAGAGATGCCAGGCGGTTCACTATTGCTACATAAAATAATGTAAGTTCTCATATACCATTTTGTTGCTATATATGGATGATATATTGATCACATGATTAGACATGGAGGAGATAATAATGCTGAAAGAGCAGATGTCAAAAAAGTTTGACATGAAAGAGTTGGGGCCGACCAAGCAGATTCTTGGGATAAGAATTAATAAGGAGATAAGTATGGGAATTCTAAAGCTATTTCAAAATGACTATGTTAAAAATGTGATGAAAAGATTTAACAGGAGTGAGGCAAAGCCAGTGAGAACTCATCTAGAAAGTCACTTTAATTTATCAAAATATCAGATGCTGAAGTCTAAAGAGGAGAAGAAACACATGTTGAAAATTTCTTATGCTTCAGCGGTTGGGAGCTTGATGTACGTGATGATCTGCATGAGACCGGACTTTACACATGCAATGGGAGTAGTCAGCAGATTCATGGGACCCAAAAAAAACACCATTAGGATGAAGTCAAGCAGATATTGAGGAATCTGAAAGGCACATCAGACATAGCACTTTATTTTTGTATATCTGACATTTCTCTATATGGCTATATAGACTCAGATCTTATAGAAGATGTTGATAGCCAGAGGATCACTACTGGATATGTGTTCACATTGGAGAGTGCAGCGGTGAGCTAGATTTTTAGGCTACAAAACATTATTGCTCTATCTATTATGGAGACAGACTGCATTGCCATTACCGAGGTGGGTAAGAAGAAGATTTGGCTAAAGAGTTTTATGGTGAAATTGGGCAAGTAGTCATAGGATGTGAAGCTTTGTAGTGATAATACAAGCACTATTCACCTCTCAAAGAATGCAGCATTTCATGTCAGGATGAAGGACATATAGCTTCAGTGCCACTTCATCCGGACACAGTTGGAAGAAAGACAACTTTGATTGGAGAAGATTCACACTTCGAAGAATCCCACTAACATGCTTATAAAAGAAGAAGTAATAGTGAAGAAACTGAATCTATGCACTGCTTCAGTTGGCCTCAGCATGTGATAAAAGAGTAGAGGTAAGCCACATAATATTCTTGATAGAGATTGAAGAAGATAATGAAGGATCAAGGTTAGAAGAAAGATGATTCCAAAAGGTCTCAAAGTAGAAGATTATTAGTATGGAGAGACCATTCAGATCATCATGGAGATGTTGATGGAGCTCCGGCGAGCTTCTGGCAGGTTTCGAGGCTATACAAAACAACTTGGGAAAATCTCGACTACAACAGGCGCCATAACGGCCAACAAACAGAGACTAGGGCACCGTAGTGCTCCCAAGTGGCCAGCAAATAAAGACCAGGGCGCCGTAGTGCACCCTGGCATGTGGATTTCATAGCTTGTGGTGATGTAGCCCTCCGTAGCGCCCTATAGCGCATCCCAGTGGTTAGCAGGCAGAGACCAGGGTGTCGTAGTTCTTCTGACGAGTGGATTCTATATATTGGGGCACTGTAACACACCGTAGCATGTCATAGCGTTCCACAGTGGTCAGCAGACAGAGAACAGGACGTCGTAGCGCACCCTAACAGGTCGAGTTCAGAGGCTGGGGCATTATAGCGTGCCCCAGCGCCAGAACAACAGAGACTAGGGCACTACAGCATGCAAAATTCTACTTCGGTCAGGTTACGCCCTAAGCTATTTGGGGGAAATTTTGGATTATTTGGGGATCTGAATTTCAGTTAGATATTTAAGGAATCTTATTGAAGGAGTTTCCAGGGTTGGCAAGAGTAAGCTAAGTGCTTTGGCTGCTGTTGGAGAGAACCCTAAGGGAGGTGGCTGCTGCTCTTCTTCTTCTTCTTAGTAGAGTAAGAGTTAGTGTTCCCTGTTAGAGAAGAAATTGATCGGAAGACCTTGTAAGCGGTATAACTTACTTTCTCTTGTGAAGGTGAAGCTCTTTGTAACTCTGTTATCATTCTTCATACATAGTGGAATTTCTGTGTGGTGTGGCTCCGTGATTTTTCTATCCTTGAGTTTTCCACTTAAAATCCTTATTGTTTGGATGCTTGTGTGTGGATGCATGTGCATGTGTTGTGATCAAGATTTTGTTGTGCTTGTGATTTTGTGATTTGCTTGATAATCGTCAACTCAACCCCGATCCTCGAGCACAAAATCTCTTCAGCTGCAGTGCTCGTGCATGTGTCTCGATCTACAACAAACTGTTCATATCATTCTCTTTTATAATAGTTTAAGAAAATATACTATATTTCTACTAGCACAAAAAGTATTATCTAAAAGAGTATGGTAGTCAATTTTATTAAAATCATACTACTTGTTCAAATGTGTGTGAAGGGAGCATGGGCCATTAGAATCTATATAAATGATTTGTTTTAAGAGTTCAAAATTATTTTAAATGATCATGCTTTATTTTTTTTCAATAACAATGATTCTAAGAAGAAAATTTTATATCACATATCTTGATTATTTTATTATTAAGAAAAAGTGAAGTCAAAAGTGTATTTTTAGAATTAAAAAATTATGGTCAAAGTATTTTAAATTTAGCTTAAATTGACAAATAATTAATGATTAATCAAACATCATTTAAATTTAGCTTTTTTTGATCATAACTAATGTAAAATAAGAGGTTAAGTAAGCATCAATTAAGAGTAGGACATGTATGTAGAAATTAATATCTTAGTGATCAAGAAACAATATATAAACAATCAAGAATTTATAAAGAAATATATTTTCTACGTACTTAAAGTAAGCAAAACTCAAAAGTTATGTAAAGAACAAATTTTTTTGTATTCAATATATTTTTGTATTTATTTAGAAATGCTTGTATGTCGAAAGCCTATAAACTACATATTTATTCTTATTTCAAATTCATAGGTGGAAGAGGATTGCACCATAACAATGGAGGATGCTGCAAAGAAACTTAACTTTTATTTAAGAAATGCATTACAAATGATGGAGTAGAGTTTTTTTAAGAAATAAAGGCTATGGTAATCTCTTCTTTTATCTAAAAACACATTGAAAGGAATGAAGCAATAATGTTCTCTAAGTTTCCATACAGTGATTGCTTGCCATGTACATCAGGCTTAAAGTGGTTAATGCATAAGCCATTTCATTTATTTACCTCTCTTTCTTTTTTCATAGTTAAAGTTTTGTTTGTTCAAAACATGCCTTAATTTTGAAAATGTTGCATTTATGAAAAATAGTAATGGAAAAACTTTTTAAGAACTTGGTATTTTGCCATTATTTAAAGATAGATCGTTCTTTAAGAAAATTGAAGTCTCATCTACCATGCCCTCTATTATGGCCCCTCATGATGGAGCATGTTAAAGTCAATTATAATATTACATTTTACATAATAAATCCACTCGCTAAAGCTAAGTTTGTTGTGAGGATCAATAATTTGATAACCCTAAACTATATATTCATAATTTTTTTTTCATAAGTAATAATTAGTCAAGTGATTAGCAGTGCCATATGCGGAAACCTGACCTTGGATTAGGGATGCTAATCCAATGTTAGATGCCATGATAACCCCTATGTTGAATTTGTAAAAATGATTCAATATTAGGTGTTACCTTAACCGAAAATATTTAATTGAGGAGTAAATGCATATGCATCTGAGGACCAAACATCCAGGTCCATACATCCAAAACACAAAATATGTAAGCCCTAGATAAGAAAAGAAAATACTTCCAATACGTGTTATTTATTACATAACAGAAATTTAAGTAGAAAATAACACTCTTCCTCACTTAATAAAAGGTGCAAGAACTAAAGTACTAGATTGCAAGACTTTCTAGAGTAGGCTCCTCCTCCTCGGAAGTTAGACCCTCCGCTAGCTCTATATCTAACGTGTTGGTAGCGCACAACAAGGCACAATAAAAAAGTAGAAATATGATTAGACTTTTCTCTAAGTATAATTTGAGGTTTTGATTTTATTATTTTAGAATATCACTTTTTAATTAAAATTAATATAAAACAGGTGCAAAATTGAGCTGTAAACTATTGAAAAAAGGGCTGAAATTGTAAAAGAAAATTTAAGGAATTGCACAAGTAGTGTATGCCTCTATAGCAGGCATCCTGAAGAAACTATCATTATACAGGTGTACATACATATATAAATACTAAGAGAAAAGTGGAATGTGTAAATATGATGAACAAAATTATATATGCTGAGCAATTGTAAGCATTGTACACGAAAGAAAATTGTGTCGAAAGGTAGAATACAAGCTATCTAGAATGGAAGGTAAGTAAGAAGTAGAGTACATAATTAAGTAAAATTGGAAGTGTGTATAACATATCCTAATAATGGTATCTAAAATATATAATGTACAGTCTATACGGCTGTACCCAAACTGAAGCATACAACACCAAGCGATTGTAGCTGAATGCAAATAATTTAATATTATTTATTAATTATCGATATGTTATGCAGGCGCTATACAAAACAAGGTGAGGAGTTGGGTACATTTTCCCAACCATCAGAATCTGAGGTTCCTGAATAACACACACACTCCCCTTCTAAAAAGTGCACGATCTCTTGATCTCTCCATAACTTACCCGAGCTCAATTATATGTAAGGACTACAATCCTCCCGAGTTGAATTTTTATACAATTTTATTATCTTTGAATTTAAATCATGCTTCAAAAATATGAATGAAATGTTTTCATTGTGGCAACAAAATATATTATTCAAAAAATTAATTGTACTTGATTTAAATTTATGTTTTAATAATTTTCTGAATGATTATTCAGATTAATATACATTTCATGGCATAATTTAGATGTCATAACCTATCAAAATGTGACTGCACCAATCTAAGTGGCACAACTTAGAATATTACTTTTATTGAGATAAAATTAAAATACATAATTCAATAATTTCTATAATTTATGATTTTTTCTGCCTTAAATACTAAAGTCTAAGATTTTGGCTCTTCTAGGATATTTGAAGTGATCAAAATAGGCCTTAGTCTAAATTGTGATTAAGGCTACTGCTTTTATACACAATTAACTCATAAATAATGTTATGAAACTATCATGAGAGGTTATAAGCCAACTAGGCTAGGTTTGGCTAGTTAGATCTTCATTTGAGCTATCTTTACATAAAATTTTGATATTTTACTTGCTCCAAAAATTGACTTTATAAATTTGAAGTATAGCTTCTAATTTAGGGTTGTACAAGTTATAAGGAGTCCATAGACATCTTGTTTTCCTATATCTAGGCTTAACATGCTTTACAATGCACAATTAGGCACTAATTAAGTTGGAAGGTGATTAATCAGATTATTTGGCAACTATAAGTTTTAGCCTTGCCATTTTATCTCTATACTCAAATATAAAATAAAAATAGTTTGAAAAATCTTATGAGGATTAATCTTGACTTCAATTTACTCAATAGGAGGATCTAGATCAAGTCTAAGTTATCTCACATGGCCTTGATTTTTAATTTAAGTTACATTTAAGGAAGACATAAGAGATGAAGTGTCTCTATGATTTAATGGTTGAACCTAGAAGGAGAGGGGTTGGAGGATAATGATGTAACAACCTTAAGTTTTTACCTAGTTTATAAGAGCTCAATTTAGGTTAAGAGCATCACCATTAAACTCGAAATAATTTTAGGATTAAGCCCTAAAAATTTGAGGCAAATTGGGAGTCAATCAATTAAAATGAATATTTTATTATATTTATGTTATTAGAAAAATGAGAAAATTATTTTGACATCGAATCAAAAATCTAATTATATTTTTGAATTCCTCACACCAAATTAGTTAAGGGTAAAATTTTGAAAACTTTGAGAGCTCATTTAGTTATGATATGTTGATTAATAAAAATTATATTAATTAATATAATTAAATAAAAAAATAAATTATTTTCATAATAATCTAAATGGCTAACTACCGAAATTCCAAGTGGCGTGGATTCAATGTGAGCCATTGGATCTATATCTGGATCCAGCGGATCTGAGCTATTCCATCATTTGATGGGTTAAATTAGACGATGGAAATTAAACTCGCTATATGAATTAATCTCAGTCGCTGGATCGAGATACAGATCCAATAGCTGATAATGAGCCCAAGTTTACTAATTGTGTCAGAAGCAAATCATGCTCATTCAGTCCATCAGAAGGCTACAGTTCACTTAGAACTATTACATACTGTCTTCCACAGCGCGACACAATGATCATGGAGCAAAACTCATACTGTTCAATTGTCCTTTACTTAGCCATCATTCGATCCTCCATCCCCATTTATATATAACATCTTATATCACTTGATTTGCTCAATAAGGGATTTTACTCTGGGTGGATCAGTAAGTATAGACATTTGAACTAGGATAGGCTATGAAGAGATCAGAAGACTACACATATTCTAGAGAAAGAGTGTAGTTATTCAAGAGATCCTGCTATATATAGTTGGGTATATGTTTCCAACTTCTCATTTATATTGTATGTTCCCATATTAAAATAAGATAATTATTAACAAAATTAACTTTCATAACACTATGATATCTTAAAGATTGCGCAAATTCAATTACATTATTCAGTCTTGTATACTGTAACATATAATTTATCCTAGTACTGGAGACTGAACTCACTTCACTTATATTTACTTTTAGTACTTCTTACAATTCAACTTTTATATATTTCAATATTTAGATTTATTTTTATTGTTCTTTTCAGTTTACTTAGCATGGTTTCTATTGAGAATATTTACTTTCAGTACTTTTCTTTACATGCACCCTTGTACATACATTATTCATAGTTGAAAAATTTTGTAGAATTATTGTAGCCCATACTTTGTACATAATTCAACACATTTGTATTTTTATACCATTTTATTTATTTCATTCTATTATTAGTAATACTTTTTTTGTAACAACTTGTGATTATTACTTGAATTTTTAATCTCCAAATTAGCTTAAGAACCTCATAATTAGTCTTAAGATAGTCTTAAGATCAATTCCTAAAATTTTAGTAGAAATCAAAAGTCATTGAGGAAAATCTGTATTTTTATATATTTAATTAATAGGAAATTTATGTTAATTATTTAAACCTCCAATCAAAAATTCAGCTTCATTTTTTAGTTTCTCACACCAAATCAGCTAAGGGTGATATTTTGGGAATTTTTGAAAATTATTTGGATGATTTTTGGAGTTATTAAATTAACAGTACTAATTAAATATTTAAAATGAAATTATTTCAAATTTAGTAGCCATTAGGATCCATCAGATGGTGGAAGGAAGATCAGCTGATCGTTGATCTTCAAAAAGAATCAGGCAGTTCATATCTAATCTGGACCATCATCCCCAGAGTTAAGGCCAAAAGTGGCGCTCTGCTTCGAATCGACAGCGGAAGCTATCGATTCCAAGGCTCAATTGGTGAGCAACGGCTCAAGGTACTCCATTACCCGATCTATCTTGCTTTGCATTTGTTGTGAGATGTCGTTAAATTGCTATTGCAATCCTAAAGCCATTGTGTATTATCCTCAATTGAACTGGGTGAGTTCAATTGAGGGACAATCATCTCAAGCATGTATAGGAATATATAGAGCCTTAGCTCCCATTTGGACCCCCAGCATGTAGACAGTCCCCGGTGCCTTACGGGTGTTACTTGGGTCAACCTTGACCCAAGGAACATGATGAAACCAAATGCTACCTGAGAGGTGGTCTGGGTAGGAGCAGTTTCCCTCCGTAGTAAACCCTAGGGTCGTCAAATCAACGAATAGGGTTGGGGCGTTCTGAGCAACTTCTGCTAGAGCTTTGTATGTGAGTGTGTAGAGTGTGTCTATGACTTTTTTTTGATCTAAGGCATGAATTGTGAGATAACATGAGTGCAGAGAATTTGGATGCCTTAGATGCCATGGTTCAAAAGTTCTGTCGGGGAAGGTTCACAGTGCCAGGCAAGTCGACCCCCAACCTGCTCGGCACTGCGGATGAGCCCTGCAAGTGGGCGACCTGTGTTGCATGCGTGCGTTGCTGCCTATGGCTGAGGGAAAAATGTGCATGCGTCTGATGCAGTTAGTGCTTGATTAATTTATTAAATCAAATTCTTAAATGCTTCATATGTTTTTGTACTCTGATCCAAATATATCAATGTTGTATCTCAAAATGCTCACAAAAAATAAGAAATATTATGGTGGTGTTTATTTTATAATTTTAATTATATTTTTATTAATGATATTTTGGTACTTTAATCATTTAGGTCAAAAACCCTAATAGCTCGAATCAACTCCAAATTTAACATACTCACTGTCTATGTTCATATTATGCTATAGAGAGTGTGAACATACTGATTTTGCTCAGATTTGATATTGATTTAAGAATTTGACATTTAGGAGTCAAATCACTTAGTGATTTTTTTTGGAATGTAGATGAGATTGCTATTAGTGTGATCTCTAAACCTTAGAGTAGAGTAGCTTGAGCCTTATTTAGATCATATAATAATCTTAGGAGAGGGAGCAATGGTGATGAACCCTTAGGTGAAGTTTGGAGAATTCGTGTAGTGAGAATGCTTGAGAAATTAGATCATGAGAGATATGAGATTGGAACTGAGAATTTCATTTAAATGAATGATGAATCTATAGTGGATTGATAGGTGAATAAATAACTCAAACATTTAGACATGGATTATTATGTTAGTCTCATTAGGTTCCCTAGCTTAGCATTTGGAAAATCTTTGGGAAATATTTAGAGTTTGGGAATATCACTATAGCTCGAGGTGTGCTTAGCTTAGGAGAAATCACATGTGAAGTTTTAAACTTTTGAAGTTCCTTAAGATAGATTGAACCTTAGAACAAATTATTAAGGTAAATATTTAAAATTAGACAATAAATAAATATAACTTGCTTAAGTTACTTAGGCATTTCCCTTGAATGCTGCTATGGTTTGAAGCCTTATTCAAGTGATCATAATTATTGCATAATAAAAATTACAACTAAATAAGGGGTTTACTCATGGTGGATTTGTCTGTATAGACATTTGAGCCAAGGCTGGCTATGGAGTGATTAGAAGACCACATATTCCCTTGAGGAGGAGTGTGTGGTTATATAGAAGGCCCTATCTCAGATAGTTGGGTAGACGTACCTGTAAAACCCCGTCCCATCGCCATACGCAACAGAAAAATAATGAGAATGTAATTGGCGGCGAAATGGTGCATCACTCGGGAGGACTGAACTTTCTCTAATCTGACTTATTACTAAGCACTAAATTTTAAGATAAGTGTAGTATCTTTACTCTAAATATTAGTTGAGGTACTTTTACGCATTAGGTTTAGAGAGGATGATGAATAATTATCTGATGTATATGAGTATTTTATATGATTTTCATAAATGTCACATCATAATACTAAGTATATGTAGTAGTAACAATAGAGTGCAAAAGTATTAGCATTCATCCATAATATTCATCACAGAAACTAAGTATGAATATTCATCTCAGAAAAGAAAAAGAAAATAAATCCAGAGTTCAATTATTACAAACTATGGCTTAAATAAAAAAAGCATTAAAAATACTCACATCTCATAGCAGAAAATAAACTAAGGCTATAAGTAAAATTTGTGCTGGCTACTGCTCCTCCTACTCCTCCTGTATCTCCTGAGATACCTCTAATGATGGCTCCTCCAACTGCTCAGGATCTGACATTGTTGGTTTCACAATATTTTGGCCCCTACCAAAAAGATAAAAATCTCGTTAGACAATATGTCTAAGTATATTTTAGGCTGCAATTATTATTTTTATATATTTAAGGGATGAAAGACTTGGGGTCGACCAAGCAGACTCTTAAGATAAGAATTAATATGGAAAGAAGTGCAGAAATTTTGAAGCTATCGCAGAAATACTATGATGAAAGTGTGCTGAAAATATTCAACATAAGCAAGGCGAAGACAGTGAGCGCTCCCCTAGCAAGTCACTTCAGCTTATCTAAGGAGCAGATGCTGAAGTCTAAAGAAGAGAATGAACGTATGTTAAAGGTTCTTTATGCTTCAGTAGTTGGGAGCTTGATGTACAGGATGATCTGCACAAGATCAAATATTTCCCATGCAGTGTGAGTGGTCAGCAGATTCATGGGAAACTCAGGAAAGCATCAGTGGGATGTGGTCAAGTGAATTTTAAGTTATCTAAAGGTACAGTGGGCAAAGCTTTATGCTTTGGAAGATTTGATATTATTTTGCAGGGCTATGTAGACTCAGATCTTGCATAATATGTTATAGATGGAGAAGCACAACTGGAAATGTGTATACATTAGGAAGTGTAGCAGTGAGTTGGATCTTCATGCTACAAAATATTGCGGCGCTATCTATGACAGAGGCAGAGTATGTTGCCATTTTTGAGACATGTAAAGAGATGATCTGGTTGAAAAATTTTATGGTGGAATTGGGCAAAGAGTAGGAGGATGTGAAGATCTACTGTGATAGTATGAGCATTATTTACCTAGCAAAGAATGTAGAATTTTATGCCAGGACAAAGCACATTCAACTTCGATACTATTTCATGAGGTGGATGATTGTTCGAGAGGACCCGATCGAGCTCGAGTGGATCCGATCAAGCCAATTTGAACGGGTATCCACAGTGGATACCGTTACCCCTTTTTGCATCCAAGCCCTAGAAGCTAGGGTTAATCCTAGTGCTCGTCGTCGGCCTCCCTGGCGCTCGGTCCGACCATCTATGGCAAGTCCTCGGTGCCCTCTACCTAATGTCGTGCGAGCCAGTGCCATGCACGGCGGGGAAGACCGGCAACGGCGATGCCCTAGTCCCTCGCTCACGAAATGTCCGTGAGGACGAAGGGTTCCATCGGGCCGAGCCGGGCCAACCCTAGGCCCACCCACTGTGCTTCGGGTCACGAGTGCCAGTGGCGAGCCCCGCTGCACAGCGCCCGCAAACCCGAGGGCGATGTGTATCCCGTGGGGCCTGCGCCTTCGGCTGCCGTGCTGTGCCAGCAGGCCAGCTAGCGCGCGCGCACTGGTCGCGCGCTGCCGCGTGGGCCCGTGTGTCCCTCGGCTAGGAGTCGTGGGGCCCGCCCCTATCCCGAGCGCCTGTGAGCCACTGCCACGTGGTAGTGGCGGCCCCACCTCCATCATCATTTGCAGAAATAATTAATAAAAGTAAATTAAATTATACATATAATTATTATATATGTAATTAATATATATATATATATAGTTATATATATATTAAAACAGAAATCTTAGTGTAATTAAATTAATGTTAATTATAGTTAGTGATTAATTAACTTGGTTAATTAATTGTGATTAGTGCTAAATAAATAGATTAGTATATTTAATTAATAATTATTATTAATTAATTACTAATAAATAGTAAACAATTAATTAATTATTAATTATTAAATGCTAATTAATGAATAATATATTAATATTATAATAATCAGTAAGTACAATTAGTTGACTTAATTAAACCTAATTAAGATTTCTTTAATTAATATTATATATATATAGTAATATTAAAATTCAATTAATGATTAAATGATTGATTAGATTAATTATTAATTAATAAATATAGCAAAATATATTTTTAATTTTATGAATGAACAGTAAATTAATACAAATTAAATAAATGAATAGTAACTTTATTTAATTTTAATTATTTAATTTAAAATTCTTAAAGATTTAATAATTTTTTGTAGGATGATCCAAACATAACCAATATAGGACATATTTTACTCAAAAAAAAAATAAAAGGAATCAAATGGCATAATTTAAAAATTAGTTTTGGGGTACGTATAATATAGTGATATTTTAGGACCTAATTACACCCTCACAACTTTTAATATAATTATCCAAACATAGGTAATATGGGTCTTAAAATACTCATGAGAATAACCCCAAGCCTATAGAAGTATTAGTTTCCCCATTTATGAGCTTAGTTTGAAAAGTAACATTTAGGACCCTACCCTAAAAAATGACCAAAATATCCCTAGAATTCAATTGACCATAACTTGGTCAATTCAACTCCAAATTCTAAAATTCAAAGTACTAACTAGCTTATAATTTTAATGCCATCAATAAAATGAGATAAAATTTAAGATTTGAAATCTAGAAAATTAGAAAAGGACCAAAATACTCCTAACCTTAGTTAGGTCATAACTTGACCATTTGAAGTTCAAATTAGGTCTACCCCCTATCAATACACTCTGTATATTATGGGGAAGCTATAGAAACTGAGTTTGCTGAAATTGAACTTCAAATGGAAAAGTTCGGTTTTTGGCACCCATTGACCGACCAGAATTACCGAATCGCCCTTAGAAATTGAAATAGCTATAACTTAGTTATTTGATCTCAGAATGCAGCGTTCTTGAACTCTATGAAATCTTTGATTAATAACCAAGTTTACTGCATAAAAATTTAGATTCCTTTAGGTGTAAATTACAAGATTGCCCTTAGGTCAAAAACCTTAGTTTGGACTTGTAGGATCCGTTTCTTGTCCAAATTGAGCGTACTTTCTGTCTATCTTCATGTTAGACAGTAAAAATTAATTTGATAGTAAGAAATTCTAATTTGGAGCTCTAAATCAAAAAGTCACTTTTTAGTAGAGGCAAAATTGTCATTTTACCCAAAATTTAGGTTAAGCTTCTTTAACCCTTAAAATAACTTCTAAATGAGTTAGACCAATATTATAACTCTAATAAAATCATTTAAGTAAAAAAAATCAACAATTCAATCAACTTCCTTAAATTCCACTATCTTTTTTCTTAGGACCTTTCACCTCACATTAGGACTACTCCTGAGACTAGGAGTAGATTATAGGTTAAATTTCATTCACTAAAAAATAGGGTTTTTCAATGAATGAATCCTTAGTTTTATTAATTTCTAGATTTTTACAAATTATTGTGTTTATTTGTCTTTTAACCCTAGATTCAGGATAGGAGATTCATCATATTAAGTTTGATTTGCTTAATAGGATTTGCCTTAATCGATAGATCACTTTTAGAATGAAACCTAGATCTTTTATCTTATCCTTTTTGGATTATGTGATTAAGCCCAATCTCATGGTGTTTAATCTATAATTTATAATTTAGTAGATCTTGATCAGATCTTAGATACAACATCTAAATTCATCAAATTAGGATGTTATAATTTATTGATTTAAACTTGTAGTCATACTTGATTGAATTAGATTAGAACTTGATCATTTCTAATTCTTTTAACTTATAAGGATGTACTTCTAAGTTACACTCGATAGTAGGAATTGGAGATCCTGAACTTGTGTAACTTAGAATAGTTATAATGGTTTAAATTAGACAACAACAGTGTCACCATGTATAGAAGAGTCCCTTGCTTACTTGATTTATTGTGTTACTATGCATTTCTTGTATTTTGTGCTTAATTCCTTGAACATATCATATAAGAAAACTTTGTGCATAAAATAAAAACTTAGAATAATTAGGATAATAGTTGTCTTTGGGTTTAATATATTTTAGTAGATTTGGGTGTACATTTACCCTAATGGATAGGGGTAAGGAGTAACAAGGATACTTAACATTACTTATTGAGGAGTGTGTATTAAGCTTGTAACCCGTATAATCTTACAGATGTGCTTGACTCCTCAATTATTTCTGGACGTGTCCACAGAAACAAAAGTAAAATAACTAAAAGATTCTATATTTGTATTTACTGTCTCCTCAATTCTGCTGCTGGTTCTGTCTACCCTAGCCCAGAAAGGCAATGGGAATTTCTATCTGCCCAAGCCCAGAAAGGCTTTGGGGATTTCACCGGCCTGATGGCCAATTTTTCTGATATGGCAGTCTTTACATATATATTTCAGTTTTAGCCTACTATGTACTGTATTTTCATGCATATTTCAGTCAGTTGTGTTTCTTTACTTACCTGCTCATTTGTACGTATTTATAGGATGCTAGACTTTACTGCTTACTATATGCACCATTTTCAAAATTCCATCTTTAATTAGCATATGTCAAATGATCATCAACTTATTTAGGGTTAGACTTTACTTTCAGTACTTTTACTTATTGCACTAAATATATATATATGCATATTCCTTGCTTAGTTGATGAGGTGTGCTTTTGCCTCATTTGTTGCTTAGTTATAAATGCTGTATTTATAACTTATCTGGTTCTTTGTATGCCTACTGCTCCTACTACTTTAGTTTACCTATTTTTGTTATACTTAAGATAAAGTGGTGATATTAATAACTCATGTAAAATATTTAGCCTAAAATGTACTTAGACAATTGTCTAACAAGATTTTCTTTTATTGGCTGGGGCTCTGGCATTATGAAACCGATAATGTCAGATTCAGATAGGTTTGAGGAGCTGGGTAATGAAGAAGAGGTGCCCTATTTAGAGGAGGAGCTTCAGCCAGGAGAGCCAGATACTATTTAGTTCCTTCTTAGCTTCTTGTGATGATGAGTGATTTACTTTCAATCTTTTAAACTATTCATTTAAATGTTGTAATAATACAGGTGTTGTGACTGTTATTACTTTTCTGCATTTTATTATTTTTTGAGCTATCTTATTACTATTTCTTATGTGATGTATAGTGAATGGATGTACTATTTATTTCATTTAGCTTCCGCACTCTGTCTGTATATTAGATGTAGTGACTGATTTTATTATTTATGCTGTGCACATCCTCCCCTTAGCAGTGGATTGTGGATCTCACCTATTCTAATATCGAGTGAGAGATTTGCACGAGTGACACTCCGCTCCTTAGCCTAATCATTGCGAGCTTGGGGAGAGGAGCGCCACATCTGGTCTCCCTCTCCCTTCTCCCTCGGCAACCCCAAAGTCTCCCCCCACCTCTCTTCCTCTTCTTCTTCCTCAGCCAACGGCCGCCCCTCGCCCAGCCACCTAGTCATGCCGACACCAAGCCAGCATGTTGTCGAAGTCCCCATGAGTCATCCCCTACTTCCTAGACAAGTTGTCACTGCCCTTGGCAAGCCCCCTTTAATTCTTATCTTTATTTTTATATAATTTTAATTCTTGCTCTTTATATTATATATATATATATATATATATATATATATATATATATTTATGTGTGTGTGTAAAAATTATGTCATAATAATAATAACTAAAGAAGTTATTATTATCATTATTATCATAATTATTGCAAATGATAATTATTATTTATATAATATTCTTATAATAAATATCTCTCACTAATATCATAATATTCTCACTACTATTATTCTCTAAATAATAGTAGTAATAATAAGTATACTACATTGTTATTACTATTATTAACATAAATACAAAAATATTATTATTATAATATTATCTCTCTTTTAACAAAAAATAATAATAATGATAATCATACTACTATTATTATCTTAATAATATTATCCTAATATTCTCTCTCTAAAATAAGTCAATATGCATAAAATTAGCACCCGAAAGAACAATTTTCATTTTCTTCAATTTATTAAACTCTCTCATATCGAACAATAAAAATAATATTTTTTACATATATATTCTCCAATAAATAATAATGATAATAATAATAATAAATTATTATTATTATCATTATTATCATTCATACTTTTATTCATAAATTGTCCTTCCATAAGAACTTCCATTTCTTTATCTTATAAATATAAATAATAACAAGAATAATAATATCAATTATTATTATTATTATTACTATTATTATTATTGTTATTGTTATTGTTATAATCATTATCATTATCATTATCATCACAATTATAATCACCACTACTATCATTATCTTTACTATCTCCATCACCATCAAATTCATCATCTTATTTTCATTAACATTGACACAGTGGGAGAGAGAATTTGAGATGGGATAACAAAAAAAATATCTTTATTATTTCCTTCGACGATTCTCCAATAAATAAATTTTGCACATATTCACAAGAAGTCAACCTAGCTAAAAGAAAAACAATTACCCTGATATCATGAAGTACATTATATGCTGATTTTATTACTAGCTACTACTTCGCTTTGAGCCTCAAAATTTATATTTTTTGGAAGTTGATAACCATTTGTTGAAACTGTTGTTGAATTTATTATCACTTAATTAATATTTGTCACACATTTTGAAGCTATATCGCCAAAATAAATGTTTCGAAAAAGAAGATTCTTTATTGCTCGACTTATATAGGTACTATGTTAGGCAGACCCACTAATGTTATAAGAAGAACTTATTATTGGTATTGGTTTAAGTGCAATATATTGAACAAATAACTAAGATTAGGTAGATGTATCTTGATTCCTCCCATTCTATAAACATGGAACATTAAGTCCAACCAATCTTTTCTTTAAAATTCATCTCATTAATGTTTCTCCAATTAAAGCATTTTACATCAAAGGCATTAATGATAGATAAAACATCAGCATGAATGACACTCACAATTTTATTAGGCTACAAAGAAATATTAGAATACTTGGCTTTGTTTCTACAATTCCAAAGATTCTACAAATTATAAGCATCAAGAAGATTTCCAATGAATTATTTTTTTGATTTATGAGAGCCAGCAGATTACAATATCCCTCACATTATCAAAAAGGATAATATCAGTATTTAAAGCAACCTTCTTCCAAACAATATGGCTAAGATGATTATTAATGAATATATGATTGATGAATTCAACTTCCTCACAGCAAAGGCATTTGGAGGCTAAAGAGTAACACATTCTTTGCATAATTTTATCAGAACTAAAAATTTATTCATCAATCTCTAAGGAAAAATGCTAATTATATTAGGAATGCAATTATGCCAGATCCAGATGGGGAAGGAGGGATTTGCATGAGTCCTACAACAGTGCCAAAGCTTCGATAAATTAATAATTGAGTTCTCACATAAAATAGAATTAGCCTTTTTAATAGGATTCATAGTAGGGAAAAGAGAACAAATTGAAAGAATAACCTCAGTCAGAAGAGAGTGATTGAACAAAGAGAAGTTCTAGCCAGAGTCATGAGAAAAATACTCACCTAAAGTTAGTTTAGAATTTTTGATCCTGCCTTGAGTGAGCAAAGCAATAGTACCCAAAGGGCTCCAACTGTCAAACCAGAAAAATGAAGAATGGTCAAGATCATCCACAAAAGGGTCTCTTCAATAAAGGTTTTATGATTTAACATTCTTATCCAAGTCAAGGATTCAGCAATTTTAGTACGAGTTTGATATGCATGGGTGGTAACACAATATTTAGCTTTGAGGATATTAACCCAAATAGAATTAGAAGTACATAATTTCTACCAAAGTTTATAGGAATAAGCTTTATGAAGTGAGTCAATACATCGAAAACCCATACCACCATCATTTAGGGAAAATGTTAAATGATCTCAAGAGCACCAAATAATTCTAAAGCCTTGATTATGGCTCCATAGGGATTTAATAAAGGTATATTTGATCTTATTGATGATACAACGAGTAGGGGATGAAACTTCCAACCAAAAAAGAGGAATAATGTTGAGAAGATATTTCAGAAGAGTAAGCATGCCACATTGGGAAAGGTATTTATGTTCCCAACTATGAAGTCTCTTTAAAATAGATTCCAGAAGATCCTTATAGATATCATTTTGATTATAACCTGCAAAAATGGGGGTCCCAAAATACCTTAAAGGAAGCTTTCCTAGCTTGAAATTTAAAATGTTTTTGATAGAGTTAATATGCTTAGCAGAATCAAATTTTTTAATGTGAAAGGAGGATTTATTAAAATTGATATTTAAGTCAGAAACCCTCTCCAGGCTAGAATGCAGATTTTTCAGTTTCTTGATATTAATAATGCTGCCATTAGTAAAAAAATGATCAGATCATCCGAATAAGTTAGATGATAGACCAGAACTTTGCGACCCACTGTATAGTGCAAATTGGAGTCCTTAGAAAATAAGAGATTAATATGATAAGACCTATAATTTATTGCTAAAATAAATAAAATGGGGGAGATCGGGTCACCTTGTTTAAGCCCTCTTTCATACTTAAGAAAACCAAAAGGCTGACCATTTATGAGAATCGAGAATCAATTTTTGCTAATGGAGTTTATGATTTTAATGATGAAACTATTGTTAAAGCCATATGCATTATGCATCAAAGTGTGGAAACTCCATTTGATTTTGTCAAAAGCTTTCTCAATATCAAGTTGATGATAAGATTATCGCCACGACTTTTGTTCTTGAGGCTATGAAAAAACTTTTGGGTGGCAAGATTGTTATTCTGAATTTGACGACCATGAACAAAACCAGATTGGTTGGGTAATATAATAGAAGGCAGCAAACTTTGAAGTCTTTTGGCTAAGATTTTAGAGATAATCTTATTCAAAGTGGTACAGAGGCTAATGAGACAAAATGCAGACCACCAATTGTCCTTAACTTTTTTAGGGATGAGAGAAATCATAGTATGCAAAAAAAATTTAGGTAACAGAACATCACAAAAGAGTTCTTTGATATTGTTGCAAACATGCAGACTAATACTGTTCCAAAATTTACAAAAGAATTCAATTGGAAAGCCATCCAAACAACATGTGTTTTTTTGAGATCTTTGACCAAATCCCAAATCTCATCATTAGAATGCTTGAGATTTAGCATACAATTTTCATCCTCAGAGATTTGGTAACCATTGAAGTTGAAACTAGAGAGATCAAAGGGGTTGCAATGAGAAGAAAAAATATCCTTACAAAAGTTAATAGTGGAATCTTGCAATCATCACTATTAGTGAGCTTAGATACCGTATGAGTAATAATCTAACTAATATTATTAGTATGTCTTTTCTTATTGACCCGGTTATGATAGAAATCAGTATTTCTTTCTCCTTCCAATTTCTATTTTAAACTATATTTATTCTTCCATAAAGTTTCAATGTCATTGTGCTTTTGAATAAGAGAAGCTTTAGCTTTATTGACAACAATTTTGTTATCATTAAAGGGATGAGATTCAAACATTGATTAAGCGAATTAACCAATTTTTCCTGTTGTTCCAAGTTATTAAAAATATTGCCTAAAGAGATTTTGTTCCAATTACTTAGGGCCTTTCTAAGTTTGTTAAATTCTTCAACTAAATGAAGAAGGCCAAAAGAACCACAATGAGTGTTCCAAACCAAATTAGGAATGTCAAAGCAATCTTCTTTGTTTAACCTAAGCAGAATCTGAAAGATTTTGGAAAGGAGGTGGCATTTATTTGAGAGGACAAAATAATAGGATTATGGTCAGAAGAGGTAGAGTTCAGAGAAATTTTTGTAGTTGTTGAAAGTGTTACACCATATATTGTTAATGAAAAAATAGTTAAGCCTAGTAAATTTTCTTTTGCTATTCCAAGGGAAAGATGCTCTAGAATATTTAAAATCATCAGGACCACAATCAAGAATAGCATCGTTAAAATCATAAGAGGAATCTGCATGATTTGATTTAAAGCCTTTGTACTCATTAGCATGGAGCACCACATTAAAATCACCACCGACAACCCAAGGCAAAGAAGACTGGGCACTGGATTTAAGAAAATCCTAAGGGAGTAACATGTCCAATCTTCCATTGTTTACATGCACAAAAGTAGAAAAAAAATGCAAGTTGGGATTATAAAAATTCATGTGGATAGCTTGGTCGCATTGAGAGATAACCTCAACATCCCACAAGTCAAACCAAAAAACCCATATATGATTGGAGAAGGAAGTCATTGCATTATTAAGATTGACTAATTTACTTAAAACATCAATGGAGTCAAATTTGATTTTAGGTTTGAAAATGGCAACCAAATTGATTTTATTATCCTTAATTATATGTTTAAATCTATTTTTGGGTGAGACATTACCAATTCCTCTGATATTCCAACAAAGAATATTCATAATTAAATAATAAATGGATCCTTTGTGGCTATCTGATGATTAGCATAGGATAAAATAAAATAATATTCTAAGGACATCAGTGATTCGAACTTGTTTTGAATGAGAATATCAATATTATTTTTCTTATTGGAAGGACGATTTCTTGATTTTTCTTTGTAAGGGTTGTTAGGTTTCCTAGAAACCCTATTTTTAAGTTTTTCAAAATTAGCATTGTTTAATCTAAGAATAGAATCAGTGGTTTTAAAAGAGTCTAAAATTATTTTGTCAAAGGTGCTTAAATAAGGAGCCATGGAGTAATCCTTAGCAAAAGCAACAGTAATAGCATTATCCACTTTAGTTTCAGCATGAATTTCCTCAATACTGACAATGGTATTAGTAGTATTGGGAGAGTTAAAAAAAATATCGAGTTCATCAGAATAAGCAAAAAAATTAGAGTAGTCAACCTTATCATCAGTATTAAAAGCATCATTAGTTTCCTAAAAGATAGCATAGTCAGCATAATGATGAGAAACATTATTGACAGTAATATCTTAAGCATAAATGGAAACAACGATCTCATTTTTATCCCGTAAAGTATACTCAAATGAAGTTGCATCAATATTTTCAGTAGGATAATCAGTGACACAAGTAGTAGCAATGAGCATTACATCATTGTCAATCAAAATATTATCTTTAACGGTATGAAGTTTATCAGCATTCTTATTTAAGACATACATAATAGCATTATCCTTAACCCCATTATCCTCAACATCAGTTTTAATGACAGTAGAATTAGATTCATTTACAGACTTAATCTCAACATGAGTTTAAATAACATCATTATTAGTAATAGCGTTAAAATCAAGATAGCCACTGGGAACAGCAATTATAATAGCTGGAATGTCATTAACAGCAGTTTCATCCACAATAGCATTAACATTAACAATAAAATCAGAAATGTTTTCAGTAATATTCGAAGATACATTGATCAATGATGACGTATTGAGGTTATTATCTATGTTCACCTTCTCGGCCGAGTTTTGCAAATCATTTTCATTATTCTGTAGTTTGATCTCAACACTATAGTCAATCTTTTGCAGATATTTTTCAGCATTCAAACAATCAATAATATTAGTAAAGGTTTGAGTAGTAATTTTGAACAGTAACCTCTGAT
This sequence comes from Gastrodia elata, assembly GCA_016760335.1. Taxonomy (NCBI): domain Eukaryota; kingdom Viridiplantae; phylum Streptophyta; class Magnoliopsida; order Asparagales; family Orchidaceae; genus Gastrodia; species Gastrodia elata. The sequence goes on along the minus strand of CM028682.1, from coordinate 8,069,499 downwards.
GTATAAGTCTCATCATTTTGCAAAAGAATCGCTAGATTTTGATAGTCTATATTTTGAAGCTCGAAATTTTGAAGCTGAATATTATAGCAGTTTAATCTAGTATTGATATTATGATTTTGCATATCATTTTGTAATGTCTTGGCAGTAAGAGATATACTTGACTTCTTGATTCTGAGTGAAACAAATATTTTGAGTAGATTCATCAGGATTACAAACCTGAATAACTTGTTCAAAAAAATTACAAACTTGAGCAGCTTATAAAGTGACACCAATGGTCAAGGCAGCATTGAAAGATAATTCCTGGGTCAATTCACAGTTAGTGGAATGAATAATAGCATTAGCAAAGTTTCCAAATGTAATTTCAGATGTAGTTTGACTGAGAGTCTAATCAATTTGCAACACATTAATACTATTTCCTAAGATTTCAATTAAGTTAACCTCAAGAGATGAGTTATTAGGGGGATGCAAAATTTCTTTGTCTCTAGTTCTAATAGGGCTATTGCAATGTGTGTGAGGACATTGAGAGGGACCATGACCTAAAGTTTGACACCAAGCACAGTAAAGGGGTAAATTTTCATGACGAATAGGTTGGAAGTATCCTCTATTGGTCAATCCTAGCCAAATTTTGTCTGGTAGGGAGAGAGATAAATTTAGTTCAACCAAAACTCTCAGAGCAACAATGTTCCTCTCCAAAGATGTGTTTCTATCAAGTTGGAGAGGAGTACCAATTGCTTAAGCTATGTTAAAAAGAATGTCTTTCTTGATGAATTGAAGACAGAGCCCCAGAAAATTAACCCAGACAAGGGTAATTGGGGAATCAATGGTAACATCAGTATAAGGATCCCACTTATTAAATTTCATAGTGTTTCCTTTTAAATCATAGGATCCTTTGGCAAAGACCCTCACATAGTCCAGATATGAGGAGAATCCGAAAAAAAACTCTGTGGGAATCAAAGGCCCGGATGGATACAGGTCCAATGAGCTTAAGACCAAAAATAAAAGTCGATGCAAAGTAAAAGTTAGGTTTCTGGTTATTAAATTTTCCAACTAAAGTGAGCGAATGTTTAGTGGCTAAGGTATATATTTCCTCATCAGTAAAAAAAAAAAGCAGGACAGCTATTATATGAAGAGATCGCTTTAGAGATCATAAAGTCGGGGTTCTCCACAACATCTCTAAAGGATCTGAGAGAAGACGGCTCTGCCATTAAAACAACATGAAAAGAAAAAGATGAGTAGCATAATATACTGGAAATCTCTAGAAGAGGAACCTGAAATCGTTGGCAAAGCCGACGGAAGAAAGCCCAAGACTTGATGCCAAAATCGCCTTAACGTCGCCCTAAACTAGAGGAGCCAACCCAAAAATATATATATCTCTCACTAATATCATAATATTCTCTCTCGACTATTATTCTCTAAATAATAGTAGTAATAATAAGCATATTATCTTTTTATTACCATTATTATCATAAACACTAAAATATTATTATTATAATATTATCTCTCTTCTTGCAAAAAATAATAATAATAATAATAAGTGTATACTTATTATCATTATTATCATTATTATCATCATACAGTAATAATAATAATAATAATAATAATCATACTATTATTATTATCCTAATAATATTATTATAATATTCTCTCTAAAATAAATGCATGCGCATAAATTATCACCCGAAATAATAATTTCATTTTCTTCCATTTATTATACTCTCTCACATAGAGCAATAAAAATAATACTTTTTACATGTAGATTCTCATATAAATGATGATGACAACAAAAATAATAATAAATTATTATTATTATTATTATTATCATTCAACTTTTTATCATAAATTACCATTCCATAAGGACTTCCATTTTTTATCTTATAAATATAAATAATAGTAATAATAATAATATCAATTATTATTATTACTTTTATTATTACTATTGTTGTTATCATCATTATTATCGTCACAATTACGATCACCACTACTATCATTATCGTTACTATCTCCATCACCTTCAAAATCATCATCTTATTTTCTTTAACATTGAAACAGTGAGAGAGAATCAAAGAGAGAGAGAGAGAGAATTAAAAATAGGATAATAAAAATATCATTTATTTTTTTTCCTTCGACGATTTTCTAATAAATAATTTTTGCACAAATTCACAAGAAGTCAACTTAGGTAAGAGAAAAATAAGTACCAAAATATCATGAAGTATATTATATGCTTATTTTATTACATGCTACTGCTTTGAGCATCAAAATTTTCATTTTTGACAAATTGATAATCCTTTTTGAAAATTGTTGTTAAATTTATTACCACTTTAATAATATTTATCGCACATTTTGAGGAAAATTATAATATCTTATATGAAGCTATATCATCAAAATAAATGTTCAAAAAAAGAATATTCTTTGTTACTAGACCTGTACAGGTACTGGGTTAGGCAGACACACTGAGATTATAAGGAGAGCTTACCATTACCCTGGAAGGGGTTGGTATTGGTTAAAGTGCAATATAAGGAACAAATTACTAAGATCAGGTAGACGTACCTTGATTCATTCCGTTCTTTACACTATTGCCTAAATAGAACACAAATTTGCTAGTAATACGTAAAATATATTTTTAATATCTTAAAATAGTGATAATTATTTATTGTGATATAAATGAATTGTTTATTTGACAATTGTACATATTTACTTGTTCTATATTATCACACACTGATCTTTATTTTGCAGAATATATATTACAGAATTTTGAACATTATTCTATCTTACTAACATTTGATTCATTGCTTACCGCTTATATATAACGTAATTAATGATATCTAAAGTACTTAAAATATTCTCCAACAAGTGTTTAACCCGAGCATTTTCGTTGTAAATGTCTCCAACAAGTGTTCAACCCGGACATTTTCGTTGTAAATGTTAAGTTGGGATTTCGATGAATGACTAGATCAACCCTTAGATATGTCAATCGCTACACTCCTATGCTATTTTTACTTTTTTATTATCTATTTATTCAAATAAAGATAGTTGTACTGATGTCATAATATTATAAAATACTAAAATAAAATAACTTTTTTTATATTTCAAATTTAAATGAATGAATGTCTGTAATAACTTATATTATTATTCTAAATTCTAATTACAATCTTAGGTGAGTCAGACAAATCCCAAATCTTGTGCCCTCCCTGACTCAAGAAATAGGAGATGTCACATTAATAATCAAACAAATAATATCATGACCAATAACAATTACAGATATTCACCAAATCAACTATTGCTAGAAAGAAGACACATTTCAATACCAAACCAATAGAAGATGATCTTGGCTTGCAGAAAGGCACATTAGAATTTTTGTAGGAACATTCAACTTGAGTGGCTTCTCAAAGATACAGGCTGATAATCATAATATAAATTATTTACATAAATGAATTTGCAACTTGGAAAATGCCTCCAAATTTAATGTTGAAACTTGTACACTAATATTGAAATGTGAACTTTTTAAGTGTCATACAAGTGAAAGCTGCCAAAGATCAACCATATAAACCTTTCTAATAAGTAAAACTAAAATGGCAACATTGGAACTAAGGGAGAATCAAAAATAGGACACTATTGGACATGGTGTTGCATCTTTTAGACTGAGAAAAGAGATAACAGAGGAATGTCACTTTACTGCCACAATCATCAAAGACAACCAAACGCAAGCCAACAAAGAACACCAATGGAACACCAACTGCATTGAATGATCAAAGAGAACATTGACAAAAGTGGTCAATGAAAATAAAACTGATCAAGAGAGCTTATAATGAACAACCTCCCTCCCAGCTCTACGCATTCATCATCGCGCAATACGCCCATAACCTAATTCCTCTAAGCATCATTCCTTTATATCTGATGAATTCCACATTCACTTGTCACATTTGGAAGATAAGCTGTTCGAAGCTCTTCTAAGAAAAGGTCCATGTCAAAGAGAGTTATTTGAATCCCATCTCAAGTTGAGAAAAAAAGGTTAAGGCTTGATTGTCCATCAAAATGAAAGGCTGCAGGAAGAAACTAGAGATGAGAGAGCTTTCCCAAAGCTGCTCGCGAAAATCATTTCTTTGTGAAGGGGCTTCTAAGATCATGATAGTTATCCGCACAAGCATATAATATATTTGTATATGAAATTGGAGCTTCATTGGGTAAAGAATTCTTGGTGATGGCACTAAGGACCCTTCTCTATTGAACATTGGAGCAAAAGTAAAGCTCTGGTCTTCTAATTCATTAGTGGAAATTTTACCCATAAAACACTCAAATTTTTAAATGTTACCTATAAAACACATAAATTTCAAAGACAACCCACATATCATCAAAAGCATGCCACGTGCTGCACCGCCCCGTGGCCGCCAGACTATGACCTCAATTCTAACAGGGTTAGAAGAGAGTTTGCCCTTCTAAAAATGATAGTATTATATTGAAAGCAAACTAATAACAAAGTGAAAGCGCAAATGAAAGAAGAATAAAAAATATGCACTCACTCTTGAACTGCATGAATTCTGTTTTTATTGTGTAATGTGTGATATTATTGTAATTAAAGATTTGCCTATAAATATCATGATTGTTTTGTACAATTAGAAGGATTAGTTTTAAAAGGAAATTCAAAAGCTCCTCCAATAGAACAGAAGAACAATTATAATCCCAATTTTAAAATGCAAATGACAATATTCTTAAAAATTTAAGCTATTTTATAAGTTATATAGAACATTCTCATGAACACATAGATATACTCCGTCTTTGAAGGAATGATCTTCCCTTACTTTCTAATGAAAGTAATTCCTTTTCGAATGCTTTCCGCCAACTCTACCTTTGCTTTTTCTAGCCCAGTCCTGAATCAGAGAAAAAACAGAGTACTCGTCTAAAGATAAGTAGAGAGTTTTCTTAAAAAAGAAATATCAATGTTCGATATTAGAAATCTTTTGAATGTAATTTCAGTATTTAACTATGAGATAACACAAGAAAATACTAAGTTTTTCAGATACAGATAACAGACCTTTCATACTCACTCAGAGGTCCAAGAGAGTAGATTTCTTCGATTCCATTGCGACCTAATCTAACTTTAGATGCAAAAAATGGCAGTTCTGTCACCTGCACATGCAGAATAAATCCCATACATTACAAAGAAAATGTTCAGAGTTAACTCAATTCTTCAAAGTTTGGAGAAGCGACAGTGTTTATATGTAAATATTTAAGTTTGGGTGATGCATATCTATAACACAAAGATTCGGTGCAATGCATGTAAATACATAAAATGCCGGCACCTGAGAATCAACAAATGAACATTCTACTACATCGGCGTCACCTCGCAGCCCCCTCAAGCATGCATCTGTGAACTTAGCAGCAGCAAATGCCTGCAATAACAAACAAGAACAGAAATGCCAAAACATAATGCGGGTAATTCGAAGTTATGAATCATCAGAAGCATCAAATTTGTAAAGAAAATTGAAAGAGATAAACCATAGAGAGGGTTGCTGAACCAGCTCCTGCTTTTGCCTGCATTGACCACAGCAAGTTCCTTTTTACGTAAACATACTTATCAAACATATCGTTTATGCATCACAAAATTTACATGAACATGAAAGGGGACGTGTTAAAGTTCCTTAAGATGGAATGTACTTACTAAATAGAGGGGCTTTAAGATGCATACCACAAGCCTTTTTTTATTTCCAAATTTATCACTAAAAAAGCTGAAGTTATTCTTTTGCATCAATAATTAAAGTAATCCGCTTACAAAAAAATTGTTGTCTTGATGAATGTTCTCTTAAAAATCCTAATGTATTAAACATTAAGCCAATACTAAATGCTGAGAATATGTGCAAATTATCTTCCCCTATTAACCAGCATTTAATCTGTGGGTATTGACGAACTATTTTGGGGAAACACCAGATCAAACACTTCAACTTAAAATTGAGAAGAAGCTAGTATATATCTCAAATATAAAATTGTAACATCCATTAACTCATTTATATCCCTAAAGTTTTCTTTTATATCCACCTTGACATACTAATTTTATTATGATTAACTAGGATTTAGCCAACAAGCCAATTAATATGATCGGTTAATATTATTAATATTATCATTTAGTAATTGATAGAAATATGGGTGATTGAAATCAAATACTATCCACCTCACCATTCCTCCGTTTACCCAAACAATAAAAGAAAGATCAGTGAGAAAAGCTCTAGCTATTTAACACTCAAGAGAAATTGGAAGACAGTAAAAAAACTCACATAATGCAAGCTATTTAAAAGAAAAGATTAAAAAATTTGAACTAAGAGAGTACATATAAATATACAAATTTGACAAGTATTATGCATTTTGCATGGAAGAACTGACACATTAGTTAGCCATGATTAATTTCTTCGAGCAAACTATAATTAACCCTCTAATGTCAAACCCGTGTGTGACTGCGACATACTTTGATAGTTATAAACAACTAATCATGTATAAATTAACTCACATGCTAATTTAACTGCATTTAATTATAAGAATAAAAGTCCTCACACCTAGCTCAGCTTAAGCAAAGGGCTCAAGTGACTTTTATGCACTATATTCATTAAAATACCGAAACAAATTTAAAAGTTGATATAGCATTAAACAAATGCAGATGGCAAACTTTGAATCAATATCTTTTTGCATTTGTCGGGCACTTCTTTCAACATATTGATTCATTATGCCCCTTTTTATTGCAGAAAGAACACTCTATTTTATATGCAGATGACAAACACAGTCAAAGTCTCCCATTTTTTTGCATGTCAGGTACTTCTTTCAGCATATTGATTCATTATGCCCCTTTTTATTGCAGAAAGAACACTCTATTTTTCTATTGAAATCTTCTCACATTTGGCAATTATTTTGTATCGATCAAGTGGGATTTTGAATTAACCATGAATATTTATTCCAAGTTAGTTTGGAAAATTGAATTTTTCCCCTTCTGACTCTTTGGCATAAAAGCTTTCTGGTATGATTGGTAGCCTTATCATAGATTTTCTTTAAACTATACACTTTTGAGCTTGTTTTCCACAACTAATGCTAGACAGCTAGCTTAACCCAAATATCAGATCGAGAATAAAGTCATTTCATTTTCTATACAGATGATAATAACCTAGATGTATACTTAGTTAAAACATACAATAATCTGTAGAAAAATTCATTAACTGAGTTAATTTTCAAATTTTTGAGAAATATCCTTGCACAAATCATCTCTATCCTTAAATTCCACCATACAAAGGCATGTAATGAAAGCTTTAGACAGCTAAGATCTAACTTCTATTTGTTAATATACTCATAAAGCACAGAATAACTCACTAATTATTCAGCTCAGAAATCAACTAATTCAATATTAGGAGTACCACCACAAGTAGGTAAATCAATTTTCATCTCCGCACTTGAAAATTTTATTCGCGTTCCTAGAAATTATTCTCATCAAGAATATCATTTCCACTCTATTCATCTTCACTGATAGTACTATTAGATAGAACTTCTTACCGATTGGATTTAAAATAACTAATATTTACTTGTTTATAAAAAATTGTTGCAGCAGTATTTGTGCATGCATCTGTTACTACAATTGAGCTTGCATTTGTACCTGTGATTGAACAAATGTTTCTATCAGTATTACCATCTCTATCATTAGTGTTAATATATAACCAACAAATTCGTTGTTACTATTGGATCTAGTGTCTATAATATCTACAAGTCTACTCCTTATTGTCTTCTTTAACTTGATATGCGAAATGAGCTCTTCTCCTTGAGGTCTGTAACTTACTCAGTGCAACACCATAAATGGATCCAAACTCCTTCGTAGAACCCTATTTCTTCTAATGGAAATTCAATCAAATTCATAAATAGTCTTTAATATTAAAAATATTTCTATGTAGAAAATTTATTCTCAACCTATATGATTATTTATTTACATGATTAAATTAAGTGTATAAGAAGGCTAACAAAAAAGTAACAAAATAATTTGTAAAGAGGAGATGTATATAAGAATAGAAGGTCAAAAAGTAAGAGGAACAATGAATTCACACTTTTTTAAGCTCTTTGAGCCAAGGTTTATATGGGGTTAACTACTTTGTAATATTGTCTAGCATATAGTACTCATTGATGCTGGGCTTAAACAAATTCCTATGATTGGTTAAAAGTCAGTGGTGTCCTTGGGTAGTTTTATTACTACACTTTGTTGCTGGTATTAAACTCACCTTGCAACACTTTTCCTCTTTTTTCTTGTTTTATTTTAGGTTCAAAGATTATTCAAATCTTAGTTTGATGCAGGCTCTATATGAATTTTTGCAATCCCAAGTTGAGGAATGATGCATTTGGTGATTGAAGTTTGCAACTGTGTCCAGATTGGAATCGACAGAACCTGCTGACCAAAGTGAGGTTCACATAACTCCTAGATTGGATGGTGTTAAGTGGCCCTCGATCACCCTATGATATTGATGACGTTGACACCTAGCTCCCATCCATTAATTTTCGCATGGCATCTGGAGCATACTGATATGCCTAGGAGACTTTGACTATGCTGCTGCAATTCTACCAACATCCCTTGAACGATTATCCTGAAATCCTTTGTGCGGTGCTGTACTTGACTATTCTTTTGTCTATCATTATTTTCCTAATTGAATTTTCTTTGAATTTTGTACCCAAAGTTACTGTTTTTTACTGAGTTTTTGTTTGTTTAACTGGTTGGATCTCATGTTTTTAATTTTATCTGTTAGAGACAAACTCTTTGTATTCCTTATTTTATTATTAAAGAAATTTTCTTTTTTTAAAAAAACATTCACACCTATCTGTGGTCAATAATTTAGTCAAGTAATTTTGATAGCTATCATCTACTTTTCCAAACTAGATTGGCACGTCAACCACGATCATTCTCTTTTATCAAACATAGTTTAATTTTCCAAAGTTATGATCCAATACCTGTCAGCAAGTAATTAGAGCACTTGCTAATTAATCCATCTTCAATTATTTGCTTAAACAATAATCAAAAAATTAAGAAAATAAAATATGAAAAAAATAACCTAACATAATCATATGAGATATCTACAAAAATATAAATAATTATTGACATGCTATATTAACCTGAAAAATATGTTGAGAAGTAATTGATTCAAATGTAGGTATTTTAGCATCATTGCTTGAAAAATATAACCAATCAAATTGTGGCATTTATAAGGAAAAAAATTTATGAGTCAAAAGAAAATAAACAAGATAGTAATAGAATATTAATAGCAATGCAAGCATTATTACAGAATATCTCTATGTAATAGAAAATTAATTGCAATAAAAGCATTATTATAGAATATATCTATTTGTAAATGATATAGTTAATAGATAAAAGGATTTATGAAGCAAAAAAAAATAATTAATAATGGGAAAATTTTAAGAAGATGAGGATAAGGAATTATCGTAATAAAGTGATTATTTCATATGCCATTCTAGAAAATGTAAAACTAATAAATATCAATCAACAATGCAAGAAAAACAATGAATACTTAGAACTCTAGAAGTGATATATTTGCCTTAATCAATTATCATAATAATGAGACTATTGATCAAGATATTACTAAAGATTTATAATTGATTAAAATCAAGTTTATTGTCACATTGAAAAAACAACTAATAGAGTTAAAAGTAACTATTTAAAGCTAAAACAAAGCCACTTATGATACATGAATATTAGAATAGTTCACAAAAACTAAAAATCACTCTAATTATGATAAACAAAAAATTAAGAAAGAAATGAGCTGAAATAAGAAAAAGGTGAAACAATTGCAGCTAAAAGATGATATCAGTCATCATCGAGTATAAAGTCAGTGTTTTTCTTTTTTTATTTTCCAGGCAACAGCAATGTAGGAAGGAGACAGGTCATCAATAGTAAGGTTTACAAGCTATGCAAAAAATCATATTTGTAGGCTAAGCTATCTGCCTCAAATAGCACCTAACATTAAAGAATGGAAAAATTAACTCTTAAGTGAAAAATTTTTACCATTGATTATCTTAGTTGAAAATTAATAAATGATTGGAGCAAAGGTATCTAAGCTTTGCTCCAGATATGGTGCAAATCCAAACACAAAATGAAAGAGTAAAAGCAAAGAATAAGCTAACTCGAATATGCTTCAGAATGGGCATCCAACAACCAAAAAACATGAGAGCCGAGCCACAAGTATATTAGGAACATAACCCTTGTTCACTTCTATGGTGAGACCATTCTCTACAGTCATATAGATTGTAATAATATCTCTCTGAAATAACAGTTTTTGCTCGCATAGATTTTAGTAATATATCTCTCAAATAATAGCCCTCTGCTCAAAGAAATATTTCAACACATTCCTCCACTATATACAGCTTATGTGGGAATCATTTAGTCTTGAATCTTGTTTAAATATAGTTAAAAAGAGAAAAAAAATACGGGAAGTATGAACCATATGTGACACTAGCTCCAAAAAAAATAATTAGCTACAATACTGCTTAATTGGAGGGTTGACACGCTTATTGTTTGAAAATCAACTACAACGCTTAAACTAACGAATAACGGATGGGCACAATTAAGTCGAGCTCAACTTTGACCAAATTGTTTTGAGCTCAAACTTAACTCAAGCTCAACAAATAGCTGCAAAAAGAAAATGGATTGGGCTTTAAGCGGAAGTGTTCATTGGTCGATTTTATTAGATTAAAAATCTAAGTTAATTATATTTAATTACATGATTAAAAATAATTATAATTAATTAAAAAAAAAATGAGCCTACTCAAATGAGCCTAGACAACATATGCTAGAGCTCAAGATCATTTAATGACACAAACTCGACTAATAATTCGGGCTTAGCTCACAAACTCAATAAATTTGGCTCGCAATTCCATTAAGTCAAACATGAGCTAGCTTGTGAGCTTGCTCAATTCATTTACAACCCGTAATAGATGGTGCTAGTGTTCTAAAAACTAAACTTTTAATTCACTTTAAAAAAGAGAATTTTGTCATGTATCAAGTTGATCATAATAAGTAAGCAGCACTAGCAATAAGTAAAGTTTTGTCATATCAAGGTGTGTACATTTAATGGTTCAATTACATTCAAAACTGAGAAAATAGAATTTATTATATTTAGTTTGTAAACTAACATAATCAAACCATCCAAAAAATAGACTTTTAAAAAAAGTAAATTTTCGAGCTTTGGGTTATACCCATTCGATTAAATTAACCATGGATACATGTTTAAATTTGGTTTTTAAACAATATATAGATAGATTAGATGGATAGTCTTGAATTTTGACTATCAAAATGCAAAAACTAGACCAAAATTTTAAAACAAAAATAATCCAAACCTTGAATAATAAAATGTTGAACTCTAAACCCTAAAATTGATGCTATCAATTTATAAAAGACAGCCTGATTATGATAATCATAGATAAAGTAAATTAGTTAATTTGTTGTCTTCATTTAAAATAAATTAACAAATTAATTGTTTTTATGATTACTAAATAATCATTTTATGATTATGATAATTAATTATTATTCCATTTAAATGATAATACTGGTAATTAATTAGCTTTTTATATATCATAACTAAACTAACCATGGATTAAAACGGCATGTATATGTTGTACAAACCACCCAAAACTTCCATATTCACAAAGCCCATTATTTTACTTATAATTTCAATACTATTAATTAATAATTAATGAAACAATAATAATTTAGTTATATTTTAATAAATAACAATGATTTCTAGTAAAATAGTAATTAATAATCAAGATAAATTTTCTATTAACTAATTATAAGAAAAGATTAGTTAATACCAATTAATCAATTGATTCAATTAGTAAATTATTGTGCTATATTTGATTAAAAGAAAATTAGTAATAAATAATAACAATTACTACATTTAGCTAAAATGCAAATTAATGATTAAATAATAAGAATTCTCTAAGAATATAAATCATTATTATTATCAAAAAATTAATTTATTAATAAACTGAAATGATTACTAAATATATAAATGATTATGCTAGATTTAATTTATAAATATTTATTAATAATAAGTAAATGATAATCAATTTAAATAGTTATATCACCATAGTTTAAGAAATATATGATTAATTATATGATTCATTATATTATTTAATTAATAGTAATGAATTCTCCCATTAATTTAAATAGGTTAATGATTATTAACTTTAGTTAATTTATTGACAAGCTTTAAATTAAATAACTATTTACTTCAACAATAGTTGATTAGTGATTAAATTCATAAATTAGTAAATTATTGCATTCATTATTATGCTACTTAATTAATCAGTTAATTATATTAATACATAAGCTAAGGTAGCTTAAGCTTCTTTCAAGATGTCAAACTTAAATGAGCTTGAGTTCGTATATAATCAAACAACCTGCAATATTATAATAGGAAATTATTGATAAAATTTCCAATATTGACAATAAACATGTCTTCATTTTTTTGTTTGTAAGAATCGTCACTAGAGAAGTTTTATCGATTTTATAATGATTTGCCACGTTTTCAACATCACCATTGCTAAGTTTCATATTGCCTTTAGCTCCATACAAAATGGATTTAAGTTTAGAAAGATTGAAGCGATCCATAGAGCATGCTATTTAAGATTGCACTCAAATAGGGGTAAGAAGGCATATTTACACAATAGATCAAAAATTATATTTGAAATGCATATTTAAGATTCAGAAATAATACTTCAGAAACCAAAAGAAGACATGCCTTTATACACACACACACACACCATTAGACTCTCATTTTACCTCAACAACTTCAGTCCCTCCATTCTGTATACGGTCAGTTAGGTACCTTATTTCGTCTGCAGTTAAAGAACAGGAAGGCCCAACCTGCATTGAGTTCATCACTCTCCACGAATCACTCAAAACTTGAGCAAATTCTCCAAATACAAATATTAAGAAATGCAGCTCGTGAAGAACAAACAAAGAACACATCAGAGAAAAGGTTAATGCAAGGAGGCACCTGTGACAACAGAGGCAATATGGTGACCCCAGCATGACCTCCAACAACAGGAACATTGACTTCCCTTGGGTCAATTCCCAAAACTTCAGCCTAATTCATCCACAAATGACCTCCTCGTCATACATGATTACTACTTTTAGCACAAAGAATGAACTCACACTCATTTTAAGCAGTTATTAAATAGATACCAAACACAAAGATCAATTAAGTGATTGAAAGTATTAAGAGGATCTAGCCTTAAAATTGAAATCAAAATTGCAGAAAAAAATACAGTCTTACACCTACCACAAAGGTATTGGCTCTAACTATATCCAATGTAGTCACTCCCAATAGACGCTTGGGATTGTATGTGCCCGCTTTCTTAAAGACCTCAGCCGCAATCGGGACAGTTGAGTTCACAGGATTGCTGATCAAGTTCACAATAGCATGTGGGCAACACTTAGCAACTCCTTCACAGAGTGTTTGAACAATACCAGCATTGATATTAAATAAATCATCCCTAGTCATTCCAGGCTTCCTTGGGACACCAGCAGGAATGACAACAAGATCCATTCCACTAAGTGCACTCTCCAATTGCTGTTGACCCAAGAATCCTCGTACCTACTCAAACCATAGTATCATGCTAAGCTTTTGTATAATTTACTATGAAATTAGCACTACATTACAAAATAAGAGTTCTTTAATAATTATACTTCTGTCTTTTTGCATTTACAAATAAAAATGTAAATCATTATAAATAGAACTCTCAACAAGAAGTTCAGATTGGTTATAGTAAAACAGCGTAGAAACAAGAATAAATAAATAAATGTTACTTATCAAAATAGTCATTGAGTATTCAAAATGCTTATTTTGGTTCCTGAGTTTCAAAAGTGCTTGAAATAGTTAAAGAGTTTAATAAAAGTGATAAATATGTCTAAAGAAATTTATTTGATGCAAAAAGTTAACACCATTAAATTTTCTGTTAAAATTGAAGGTAATATTAAAATTATGATATTGTAGTTTTCTTTAAATGATGAAAACATTTATTTTAATTTTAGTTCACTAATGTAAAAGAAATTTATCTGATGCTAATATTTTAAGTATTTACTGATGTTCATATTTTTAATTATTTAAATTTTGCAGGTGCCCTTTTAGTAATCTAATGTTTTTAATTTATATTAATTTGCAAAAGGTGTCTAATGCTAATATTTTTAGTTTATTTTCTATTTATTAAAAATGTATTATACTTTAAGCATCGCTTCAAATTTTTGTTTATTCCTTTAAAGAGAAATAATTAATGACAAAACATTTGGTTTGTAGCTTAATGCTAAAAGCACCTACATTTAAGCAGAATGATGTAGGTTTGACTCAAAGCACCTACATTTAAGCAGAATGATGTAGGTTTGACTCCTACCATGAGTACATTTTTTAATATAGCACTCAAATATTTATTTTTGCTTAGTTTTTTTCAATAACCAAACATCAACCAAACATCATATTAGGACCGACCAATTTATAAATCTTAATTTTGCTTAACATAACAATTATAAATTAAGCCAAATAGCAATTAGTTGCCTCAAGTTTTTAAATTTGTTTAAGCATGTTAGAAAAAATAAATAATTTAATAGAATTTATTCCAAAAAAAATTGAATACAACATTCCCTCTCTTTGTAACAGGGGTTGTCAAATATTCTGATTAGATTAAGAAAATATTTTCCCTAATAAAATAAGAAAATTCATCTCATTAGCATATTTGAAACCTTTCAAAAAAAATCATATATAGCACTCAAATCTTCAAATTATTCTTAACGCTTTAGATTTTAATGATTAAAGCTATGGCACAATCCCTATTTCACATTGCAAAACATTTTAATAACAATTTCAATACATCCATAAGTTTTTCAAAATGTAAGGAAAAAAATACAAAACATTAATACTATTTCTATTAATTGAAAATTCTGCACAACAAAAACTCATTCGGGGTGTTATTTAGCATAAGAAAATCAGAAAAATATGAGTGTAAGATAACCTAATGACAGTGTAATTTGATTATAGTATAATGAGATTACCTTTCTACTGTTTAGTATTTTTTAAAAAAATTTAAAATTGTTTTGTTTATAATGAAGTAATCAGAAAGCATAGTATTTCGAGTAATATGATGGTGAATTACTCGCATTAAAATTTGTCTTTTTTTTAATTCTTTAAGTTTTTGCTAGATCCCATTTCATTCAAATCGAATGAAATCATTATAATTCACGTTTGAATCGAAAGATTCATGTTCAAATCGTATAAAAATCACGTTCGAAACAAACAACTCCTTTCGAATCGAACTATTTCGAATGATTGACAATCGTTCAATCTCGTTTCAATCAAGTGATTCTCCAAACGAATACATGGATACAGCTGTAGATGAAGCCAAAGCATGGACGAAGGCGTGGAGACAAACGTCGGGGAGAAAGTCGACGGCGTGGACAAAGCTCGCCTCACATTGCTTTCTTCGTGTAAAGCGCGATTTCGGTTGATTTGGCCAAATATTTTTTACTCAAGTCCCTTTAATAGTACCGTAAAATGCTAACACAATGTAATATTTTTTCACCCGATTTACTGCATGCCAAACACTGGTATTCCTAAATTTCCTGTAAACATTTTACTTTACATTGGTTTTACTTTATGCCAAGCAACCCCTCAACGAAAAATAAAATCATACAGCCAGCGGTTTATCTTGAGAAGTTAACAACTCTATGCAACAGAGACCCGTTAGGTTGTAAAAATTCGTCATGCTAGTAGAGACTATCAGTTAAATTAGTTGAGCTTTTTTAAATAGAGACTACAAATGGCATTGTACTTTCCTTTATCATTTTTAGCAAACTTAAATGTTTTCTCCCTTAATAGTGACCAATTCTTTAATGCAACCTTAAATTCCACCTTAGATTTGAAAATCACACCACCTTCAAATGTTGGATTTTTCATGACAACATGTGAATTGAATATTGGCCACTAAATTTTATCTGTATCATGCTCTTCAACACTCATTTCATCATCTGAATTCATACAGTTAACATTACAATCCGCACTACCTTGGCCTAATATATTAAAATCATCCAAATACAGAATAACTTTATCATGGGCATTTGACTCAACATCATGAACAATCTTATAATCACTCTCAACAAATAGCTATTATTACTTCCACAATCACTTATGTTCTCATTATCATCAGAATCATTTATAATCATATTTTCTTCATTTAAATTTGATTGTGAAGAGCATGAGTTATCTAAGCCCCTAATTTTAAAACTCACATCCATCAATATGGGCTCTTCCACATTCCTATTATTAAGAAACAAAATTAAATCTCAGTAATCACCGTATTTAAAATAAAAAGGATAAATTAACTTGCAAAATTGTTGACGGGTTGGTTAGAGTTTCACCGTCTGTAAGTATTTGTAAGTTCATATTGTAGCCAAATGATTACACCTATCATTATAATAATAACAAGTGATTTAATTGGTTGGTTATTATACTTTAAAATAAAAACCCAAATGACACAAATACTTTGAAAACAGTTACACACATGAGAAGTGCAGAGCAACGAAAGAAGCATATAAACTGACGTAACTTTTGCAGTTAATGATAATATTTGCTTCACAATTGTGTTATGTACATGATAAATCAAAATCGTCAAACTGTGAAGAGCATATTATCATTAACTACAATGTGGTGGCATCTCGGCAGCAGGCTATGAGTCGCATAAGCTTGATGGATAACACACAACAGCAGATTGCAGGTACGTACTACAGAAAACATGAGAAGCACAAAAATTAGAATTAATAACTAACAAAATGATTCGACAGACAGCCGAAGATACCAACTGCAATTGGGATGAATAATACATACGTGAATCCTATGTTATAGAATCAGTTGTCAATATATCTCATATAAACCAAAGGCAGAGAGAATAACAAATTCTTCCCATAGAATCAATTCTTAAATAGATTTTCATTACCAATTTCCATAAAAGCAAGAAAATAATATCTCAAATACAATTGCATCTGGTGAAAGTCGACGAACTGAAAGAGATTACAAAGTGTTGCGCTGTTTTGAAAACACTCGAACAACCTTGAACTTTTCGAGCCAAGGAACCCTAATAAAATAACTTTGGTGGAGTGATGAAATACCTGGTGGTTCGAAAGTTGATATGATATACGTCAAGGAGAAGCTCAACGAACATTCTATACAGGGGAGGTTCAACAGACATCGAAATGCGAGGCTGGTCGGACGTTGAATATGAAGACACAACAGTGGGATTGAGATTTTTTGCGCACTCAGAGCACACTCGAGATAAAGTCGAAGGGTTAGCAGTCACAACGCACTCAGCTTGTGTTGTATTTTTTGAAGTAACATGTGAGGATTGTCGTGTAACCAATTTTTTTAGTAATCGGAAATTAAATAACCAAAATAGCCTTAAGTTATACTGTAACTTTAATCTTAAACTATAAATCATAATAGAAGGTCTAAATATATCCGCCTTATAATAGTAAGGGACCCTTTTGATCATTTTTGAAAGTTAAGAACCAAAATAAATAGTTCTTGATATTTAAGAGACCATGTTGATAAATTTCTCAAATAAATAAGCACAGAAGTCATGCCCCCCCCCCCAATCTTTAAAGTACCAAGCCTAGCAAAACTTGTTCGAAGATGTCTCAAGACTATTAAATCAATTGCCAAGCATGAGAATACCAAATAGTAAGGTAAAGTTATTATTAAAATCGCATTCTTATGCATTAAATATAAAGTTTTTCAAAACATTATCCAAAAGTTAATTTGCTTAAATAATATAATGGAAATTTACAAGTTTGCCAAATTTTAGTAAATGCTACTGACCCCAACAAAGCTTGCATAGCTGAATAATGCTAATGTTAAAAATGAGAAAAAATAAAGGTGGAAGGAAAATACCACAGCACTAGTGTTCATATGACTTATATCAGCAGTGACACCGGGAGTGTTGACAACATCATAAAGATGCAGAACAGATATAAGCGGGTTCAACTTCAACAGCATAGAAAGAGGCTGTCCTATGCCTCCTGCAGCACCCAATATTGCCACTTTAAACCCTGAGGAACCTCCCTTGGAGCGGCACTTCAAGTCACCTAGTATAGCGACTTCCTCCATCTTCAAGCAAATAGAAAACAAAGTTAAGAACTAAAAATGATTAGAAAAAACTTGCATTTATTCAATTCTATTACTTTTCATGGAAAGAAACACTAAGTTAACAGTGCAGGATGACATATCATCAAGCTCCATCAAGACCAGCAATGCTTAATGGGGGGAAAATCAAACATTGAGTACACCAAAAGACTGAAGAAATTATTGAAGATTATTATACTCAAGAATTCCATCTATCAAGTTATGCTCCAAGACAAGAATATCAATGGAATCACAACTCCTCACTAAATTCAATGGAAGAGACCACTTACATATGTGTCGAATTGGAGTTGTTCTGTATGTAACTAATTTGAATTAGAATAGTTTAAAATATGCTACAATTAAATTAGATGGTTAGGTTTGACTTAAGAGTATATATGAAAAGTTATGAAATCAAAAGCTAAGCTTCATGGTTGTCTCCCGTCATTCTCCCCATCTCACCCCATCTGCATTTGGGGGTTAAGAAGAACCTTGAATTTCCTAAAGCCCTTCTCCCCTTCTACATGGAGTTGTAGGCATCTTCATATCATTCAAAGCCTTCCACCTCCCCCTTCTACCTAAAGCTGTAAGCATCCTAAAATTTCTTAGTTATCATGAATAAAGTAATATTCTTTGTAGGTTCATAGCTGATGGTGCTCTTATTGAGCTCATTCATTAAATGTACTTATAATTTGGGTGTTAAGCCCTCTAACAATATCAAGCAGAAACACCGATCTTCCTATTTTCTACACTGCCATTTAAAGTTCAAGAAAACGATTAGAGAAATTAAGATTGTAGCTTTTGAAAGTTCATATGAGAAATTAAATATTGCTGAGGAATGTACAAAAATAAACTTGCCAAATTAAAATATAACAACCCTTAAAATTTGAGCAAAGTGAAGTATATATAGGACGTTTGGAAAATATTTTGAGAATTGAGGGCATACAATATTAATAGATTATAAGCATATTAATAAAGGTTGAATATTATGGTTCTTATAAGAGACTTTAGTGTCCCTAAAATAATATTAATTGCTTATTTATTAATTAGGTGAGTAATATTGAAGTTTGAAATACTTAAGGAAAATTGAAGGTAAAAAATGTAATAAGACTAAATGTAAATCATATTGACGTGTACAACTATTTGGGTGAGGAAGTAATTTCTCAGATCACCTAGTTGTGAGAATTTTGAAAATTATGAAAATGTTGAGTGAGCGGACAAAAGACACTATGAATACCTATTTACAAAAAATGGTATACCAGAAAGTATAGAAATAAAAAATTTTGTATTCAATATTTCATTTTAGGATATCACGTAAGTTCAACGCCAAGCTTATACCCAATGTTGATGAATTAGATCAAGTTTGGAAGACTAAATTTTGAAGTTTGCAACAAAAAAGTTTGCTCGATAATTAAAATTATGTTTCTCTGCATCTAAATTTGGTTTTAAAATAATTTTATTTTTCTTATATCATTAAATAATGTGTTTTGTTTCAAAGCTCAAAAAATTACATAAACTATTAATAGATTTTTTTCTATCAATTATGACACGATCCTGATGCATAGCTGTTAATACTCCTCAATTAATCAAAACTCGATTATCTCTCCTCAATAGCTCAAGTTATAGTCATTGAACTACAAAATAGCCGGTGGAGAGACTGTAGGGATCACAAAGAGTTTGATATCAATCGCAACATGATTATCACTCTACAAAAATTATAATTAAAGCCTTTGAGGTGCAAAGTAGTCATTGGAGCCAAATAAAATTAGCATGCAATTTATAGAAACCATTATTCAATTTCTTTCAAGCCGTTATAGATTTTCAACACCTATAAATACCTTTCCAATAGTGACTATATAAAATAAAATTTGCAAAAATGTATTGCGCCTGCTATTTAATCTTTCTCCAAGTTTAATTTTTTTTGAAGAATTATAACAAGTGTTCAACCAAACCTACTTTGCGGGTTGTAAAAGAAGACCCAACTTCTCTGACAGCAAGTGAAATATTGAGGAGTGCTTTGGCCTCTCTACCACAAAGTGAAGCTTAGAAAGGAATCATGCTAGTGGATACCAAAGAAAGAGAATATTCAAATAGTGGATGTAGAATCCAAGAAAACCAGCCCAGTTCTCCTATGGCTATTTATTTCTTCATTTTATTTTTTTATGCATGTGGTTTAATATTCTTTTATCTACTCTTTTTCTAAATTTTATTTATCTCAATAAAAGAATTTTAAAATCAACAATAATCAGAATTACCCAATCAACCCCTCCTAGAAGTGTCAAATACTCAGCAAAAATAAATGTGATGTGCGGATTGTACATATTATAAATAAATTTAATGAGTCTTTGAAACTTTGGGATTGGTCGAACACAGATTATGACAAAACATTGAGATTTAACAAAATCAATTTGGTTTAATGCCATGTAAACTGACACTTTGTGGATTTATGTATGGTTGTTGTTGTTGTCAATGTAACAATGCCACGTTTCTTTTTCGCATCCAAACATATAAAATAAGAAAGTAAAATAGAGCCAACTTATTGTTAATCTTTTCCTTTCCAAAACGTGATACATGTGTTTTAGTCATGTTATGATTCGAGATCTTCTTATCATTCAAGAATTATATTCATGAATTAAAAGAACTTTATGTCGTATCTCATTCTAAACAAGAAGCCACTCATTGTCGCATCACCATCCCATCCAAATATGATGAATAAAGACACGCTTTTCAATTCAATCGCTTAAAAGTTGTCTTTGGCATTTACTACCAAAGATTGAAGAGCAGACCCAGTGATACTTTCATGCCATTATAATCATTTTACAATTTGCAAATGGCAAATATCAAATCAAAATTCATAATTGGCATCAATGTCTTCTTCTTCCTATTTGTCCAATTTGGCTCTTTTCTTAGACCTATAAAATAGTATTGGCTCAACAAATTCTAAGAAATGTCTCTTTTGCATAAATTTGTAGACAATATCATTTTGAAAGGTAAGACTATATTTTAAATATAGTGTATTGGTGGTCATTTTGTGAATAATTAGATTTCCTTATAATAATTTTATAATTTCTTGAACAATATCAAGTTCTTTGGAGTCTATAAAATGTATCACTCAAGTTGTTTGTTGTTCAATCTAACCATTTTGAGCTTGACATATATTTGCTCTGCAGAAGAGGATTTGGCATATGTCCTCTTTTCAGCAACAGGTCATGAGGGTCAAGAAAGAGGTGCCCTTGCAAGAGGCTTCCGAAAACGTGTCCTTGAAAAAACACATGAAACCCTCCTAATTAGATGCTTGCAGTGTGAGTTTAAGGTTCCGCTATTGTTGAAACTCCGTCACAAATCTCCTCTAATGAAGCACTTCTCCTCCTCTCCTTGCTATTTCTTTGTTTCAATTTTCCACACAGTTTTTATGTACATTTGTGTAGTTTTTTTTTGGTAATTTTGTACTTATTTGCTTGTTATTTTCTCATCTTGCTCAAATAAAAGTTATATGGAAACAATGAAATGAAAAGGTAATCCTTTTGCCCTACTCTCACCCCATCAAGCTTTGTACGCATCCATGAATTACCCAAAGCCCTTCTCCCCTACCGACTACTACCTGGAGCTACAGTCACCCTGAATAACATATCTATTGCACATTCTAGTTATTTTCTTGGCATATTCGCATTAGACCATAAATTCAAGATGCATACTAATACATCATCACGAATAAATTCAAAGAAATAAAGCGTTGTACATAGAACAGCAGCGTTAGTAAAGGTTGAACTTTTGACAGCATCACAGCAAAAAAACTTATTGCAAGACAAAAAAGAACAAAGAATTTAAAGCTTCCCCAAATAATTTCACTGAAAAATCTTGACTAAAAAAGAAGCATTTTTATCATGAGAGAAGAAAAAAAGATAACGAGAACCTGTGATGTGGTAGGATTGAGATGGGCGGCGATTCTCGCCATGCGCTGGGAGGCCTCGTAGTTGTGCATCATTTTTCTTCAAAATGCAAAGTATTATTCGATGCTATGTTAAAATTTAGGGCTTTTTTCTCCGGAGAGCAGAGAAAACGTAGTAGATGATGTGATGACAAGTGATGCTGCAAGAAAGAGATATTTCAGTAATAAAAAAAATAAGTCATTTTTTATTTTGTGAGTTTAACAGAATATCCCCTAGACCATATAGCTGTTGTACACCACTTAAATCGATTCATTCCTACTTAGTCATAGATAGATTCATGCTCTAGTTAAATGGTTAAGTGGGAATGAATCCATTTAGGTGGTATACAATAGTTACATGGTCTAAGAGATATTCTGTTAAATTTGACAAAATTAAAAATGACTTTTTTTCTCTATTACTGAAATATCTCTTTCTTGTAGCATCACTTGTTAGGCTTGATTCTTCATCACACCATCTACCAATGAATTAAAAATTGGATCAGACCAGCCGGTTCAACCGCGAACCGGTTAGTCAACCGGTCCGATTCAAAGTAAAAAATTGTTTTTAATCGAACCGGAATAAAACCGGCCGGTTTTACGGTTCGACTGTCAAACCATAAAATCGGACGGTTAAATTAAAAAATTAGGCCTACCCAAAAATTTAATTTAACCCAATAAAATAAGCTAACATTAACCCAAACATATTTTGTATGGGCCCACAAACTTAATAGTAGCTCATTTAGAATAAATTTGATAAGTCAAATATATAAAAAATTAAATGTTAGTATTGCTTTATTTATACTTATTATAATTATAATGTTATATTAATCATGAATTTACAAAAATATATATTTTAAGTCTAAATTTTAATAATTTGAGAGAAATATTAGAGCTAAATATATATTAAATTATATATATATATATATATATATAACATATACTCCATTGTTTTTATCTATATAATTTTTTTATATTAATATAATTAAATATTATTTAAATAGCTTATTTTTAATTCTATATTTATTATTTAATTAAAATATTATTTATTACGTCGTTCGAACTCCGGTTTGACCCCGGCCCGACCATCAAACCTTGAACCTCTAGTCTTAACGGTTCAATGTCCGGTCCGATTTTTAATTCCTTGATTAATACAATCAATACCTACCTAACTATGATGACAAAATAATAAAATAAAATAAAATGTAAAGTCCAATTAAATTAAGGAAACTTTGAACTTAAATTTGAAGTTTTTTGAGTTTAGTATGGTACGAAATTAATTTTGAGTATTAAATGATAAGGAAATTTAAAATAAATTAGTATTTCAAATCAATTAAGTTGAACACTTAAGTTTATTAATGAGAAATGTTTCATAGACCCTCCTATGTGTAACCTAACAAAAACCCGTCTACGTGGCGATGACATGGAAATACAAGTAGGCAAATTTTTGTACATACGTGTACTCAGCCCCAATGATACGGACAACAGAAAATATCCTAGCCGCATCTCTTTCGTTATCTTCTCCTCCGCGCGACAGGAGACGAAACCCTAACATTCCTTCAATTCCTCTCCTCGCTCACATCGTCTCTGCATTTCTCAACCACCAGATAGGCGACGAATCCTCGGCCACTAGAGGGCGCGCATAAGAGGCGACGAATCCTTGGCCACTAGAGGGCGCGCATAAGAGGCGGCGAATCCCTAGCCTACATTCGATTCCTCTCCCTGTCAGCATAGTCTTCGTTCACATTTGCCAGTTCTCCGCATAGGGCTCCCCGTTTGCATCCTGTTCGCTTTCGACTGCATCGCCTTCGTGAAACGCCGCATCCTTAAGCTTCCAGCACTCTGCCTCTTTGCCTTCTCCACAGTTGATTTGAATTCAACCCGTAACCACTCATTTGCTCCCAACTGCATTACCTCCATCGCCTCCGAGAAACACTGCATCTTAAGCTTTTAGCGCTCTGCCTCTCCGCCTTCTCTACCGCTGATTTGAATTTGGCCCATGACCAGAAGCCCAATGAGCCCAAATAGGTAGGCGTCCTCGAGAGTAAGAACTCCCCCTCTTCTCCCCAACTGGTCTGAATTCGCAGTGTCCCGATGTTTGTTTTGTTGTTTTGATAGAGGTATTTGATAGTTCTGTGTTTTGATGTGTCGCAATACTTTTCAATTAAGATGATGGAAGAGATAATCGTGACTTCATATTCTTCTGGAGAAAAGTTTTTTACGTTAACATAGCTAAGTTATTGCCTCTTCTCGTTTCCTTCCTCAGCCAAAGTATGATGTTATATCATTTGGCTAATTCCTTTCTTTAAACCTTTGTCATATGTTTCCTAATGATGAATGCCTTCTAACTTGTGTTATTGCCTTTTTTTTCTTGTGGTCATTGTTAGCTGCTAAATGCATGAATTAAAACTCACATTTTATTTTACACGTCGCTTTATGAACATGTCTAAAAGTTGTTTGGCTCATATGAAATTTATTGCTATGTCGTGTTTTAGGTAACATGCTTCAAATGAAAAATGACATTATTTATGCTTGGTTCAATAAGGAAACAAACTTAAAATGAGTGCTCAAGCTCAGCTCGTGTGGGCAGAGGAACTGTAACAACTCAAGATTATCACCCTAGTTGATTATAACCAAAATTAAGTCCTAATTTTGATTATATTACTCATAATAAGTCATTAGGATCTCACCTTGAAGTTCTGATCCAAACCAAGTGTCAAATGAATCAAACCTTGATTTTAAAAATTTCGGAAATCTTGGAATTTGACCTATTAAATTAACCTTAAATCAAAATTTTGACTGTCATTGCGCTCATCACCCCCAAATTAGTTAGGGGTGATGTTTTGGAATCATTTGGAAGTTGTTGGATTTTCGACGAATATTTAATATATTTAAAATACTCTGAAAAATAAGAAAAATTAAATACTCGTCGAAATCAAAATTCGTCTTCTCCGTTGCGTTCCTCACCCTTCAATTAGCTATGGGTGAATTATTGAAAAATTTTGGAAGAAAAGTAATCAGTTAATTTTAATTCATGAAATCAATTAAATTTTAAATTGATAATATTAATTATTTATAAACTTAAACAGCCGCTATCTTCTTCTTATCGCATCCTTCTATTTTTCTGCTCTTGTCGTCAAATCAGACGGATCTCCTGAACTGTCCGATCGGGGGATCCGATGGTTGAGCTATCGTCTCTCACGCATGTGCCCGCGAAGGCCTGCGTGTGTCCCACGCGTGAACACGTGACCTCCTCGTCACCATGTGACTACTTCCACCAACAAAGAGCGCCGCTCAAGGCTTGCTTAAAACCCTCGTTCGCCCCCAAATGCTCGTTTACACGATTAGAACCCTGCGAAAGTCGAAGGAACGTGAGGTCGAAGCCTAACCTTTGCACCGTTGAAATTAAGGTACCCCGATCTCTATTGATCCTCATGTGATTTCAATAAGGTCAATTCCTAACCTTATTCCCTGCTCTTGATTGCTGAATGATCGAATTGGATCGAATCATAGTGTTATTGATTGATTGAGTTTGGGGCTTAGTATGCGTAGTCAACAATGAATCTTCTTCATCCCGTCGCACGGCATCTACAGTTAGGATTTTGGCTGTGCATCGGGTCATCTCTGGCCGCAATAAGAATAAGGATGGCTAGTTCTTACTGTGCTCCGCTCACCGCCGTGCAGGCTAGCCGATGGTAACAACGGGAAGGCCGAATTTTCTCGTACTCTAATTGGCCGCTGCGGGGCATGTCGGGGATGAGGAGAATTTGGGTCGGGCCGACCCGGATCCAACCCGTGTGCCTTTTGTCTGCGTAACGGTCTGTGGGTGTCCTCAATGGGCCCCATCAGATGGCTTAGCCTTCTGCTACGTTGGACCATAGGTCCCACCACTTTGCTCGACGTATTCATGATTGTTGCATGTCGTGTGAGCCCCGCTGTCGCAGAATTAAATAGAATGATTTAAATTAAATAAAATAGTATAGTAAAATTAATTCAGCTTGAATAATTATAATTAATATAAATTACAGAAATTTTAGACACTCATAATTTACAAACAACAAGTCTAAATATATTGATATTATATCTCATTTTAATTAAAAAAAATGAGAGGATCATTTTGACAGTATCAATTTTTTATTTGAATAAATATATAATATAGTAATATTTTAGGACCTCCCACTTATCTCCAAACTCTAAAAAACTTCAAATATTCATAACTTTGTACTCATTGATCTAAACATAGTCAATATGGGTCTCATTTTAATCAAGAGAATGTCAAGAATATTTTGATACTGTTAATTTTGTTGTTTGACTAATATTTTAACTAATGACTTTTAGGACACTTCCCTAATTACCCTTATTATCATAAAATCTTTATTTGACCACAACTTGGTTAATTTAACTTCAAATTAGGTCATCCAATATACCATTTTGAACAAGAGAACCTAATTAACAATAAATTACAAAAAATTTAGGTTTTGAATGGTAAATTTTCTTATTTGCCCTAATTACCTTAGAACTTGATTAGCTCATAACTTAACCAAATATAATCCAAATTGAGTCTACTCTCATTTATAGTACTCAGTATATTATAAAAAATTTATATTCACTAAATTTATTGAATTTGAACACCCTTTGAAAAAGTTAGGTTTTTTACCTATAATTAAACATCCTAATTTATATATTTGAACCATAAAATTATTTTGGTCATAACTTGGCCATTTGATATCAAAATTCAATAATTTTAGGTTTTATATAATCTTTATGTAGTAAGCAGTAATAAACTAACTAAATTTTTAATTTTTATTATGTAAAATTACCAATTTGCCCTTATAAGCTAAAAATCATAAATTGAGCTCACAATGCTTAATCCTTGTCCAAAATTAATGCACTTACTGTTTATCTTCACATTAGATAGTAAGATATCATTTGGTATCAATAAATTTTAATTTGTAACTCTAAATCAAAAAGTAGTATTTTAGACCCTTAAGTAGGGGCAAAATAGTCTTTTTGTCCAAATTTAAATTTAAGTGTTCTTAAACTTTAAAATCTAAATTAAATCACTAAAATTAGTAAATAAAGTGATTTAAATTCAATTTTTATATTATTTAAGCTTATTAATTAAATTTTTAAGTAAAACCTAAAATTTCATCTTAAAATATTTCTAAGTAATTATTAAGATTCATAATATGAGATTCATCTCACATCATTATACTTAAGATCTCATTAACTTTAATGTATAGCAATGCAATTCTTTTAATGAGGATTTTCTTTTAACTTTATGATTCTCTTCTTTATGAATTAATCATAGAAATATGTTATAATTTATTCATTATGTAAATAGGTTACTTAATGGATAAAATTTTCATTTTTAATTGTTTTTAGATTTCATCATTTATTATGATTATTTTGTATTTTAACTGTAGACTAAGTTTAGAAATCCATCATATTAAGTTCTGATTTTGCTTAATATGATTTTTCTTAATCTTTAGTCTGTGAGATTTGAGTTTTTAAACCTTAGCCTTTATGATCACCTTTGGATTAAGTGATTAAACCCAAATATTTGGAGTTTAATTCTTAATCTTTCAATCTTAATTTATTTTAATCAAGATTGGTTTGAGTTGCTGAAAATTATAAAATTATGATGAATGATTAATTATTTGACTTATATATGTGTAACAATCCTAGGTTGTTACTATAGCTAAAACTGGTTAATTAAGCTAAACTAAGGCTTGATTTTGATTCCATTGGATATAATGGGTCATTTAAACCTAATCCTAGAAGTTTTGAATCATTTGGAGCTAAAATGGAAAATTTGGTATTTTTGGCTATTTTTAAGTCCTGAAAAATACCTAAATTATTTTGATCTCCAAATTAAAATCTGATTTTATTTTTAAATTTCCTACCCCAAAATTAGCTAAGAGTGAATTTTTGGGAACTTTTAGAGCTCATTGGTCATAATTTGGATTTAGGATATTTAAGGATAATTATATATTAATTACTTAATTTTATTTATATTTAAATTAAATTGTAATTAAAATTAAATCGGCGGGATTCGTTGTCGGGACCGCGGCAGATCCGCTGCGGGGTCCAGACAGCGACGCATGAGTGTAAGCCACCCGATGCGCTATCACGCATCTCAGCGCGTTTAATCCAACGGCTCGCATACCGCGAGTCGTGATCTAATCCCATCCGCCCGATCGGCATCTCAGATCCGACGCCCGGGATTTAATCCGCGGTTCGGTTAAGTAGAAGCCGCATCAGGCCGTCTATCCCCAACGGTCGCTCCATCAGACGACGGAGACGAATTCGAGCACTGTGGATCGTCTTCCTCGCCTCGCCCGTCTGCGGCTGGTCCCCCCCGACAGCCAGGATCCTCCCTGATGCGTGGCAGTACGGGAAAATCACCGAATTTCCTCTCCTGCCCTCGGCACATTCGTTTGGCCGGCTGCCTTCTCTCCAAATTGCCCATAGTCATTGGCCCGAGCCTCTTGCCATTGCTCGAGCTC
This sequence comes from Gastrodia elata, assembly GCA_016760335.1. NCBI lineage: Eukaryota > Viridiplantae > Streptophyta > Magnoliopsida > Asparagales > Orchidaceae > Gastrodia > Gastrodia elata. The sequence continues at coordinate 8,040,880 of CM028682.1, read as the reverse complement.
TGGAAACCACCCCCGTAGCCCCCTTGGCCTATAAATACCCCCAGTGATTCACAGTGAGTTCCTTTGCTCACTGTGAACCCTCAATTTCCCCAGCTAAAGCCTCTGGAGCTCCCGTCTTCCTCGGCAAATTCTGGCATTCCCAGAGCTTAGAATTGCTGATAGAGGGCCTGTCTAGTGTTCAGACCCCCTGTGAAGCTTCGTCTGTTGTCCAGGAAGCTTTCACGCACCTCAATTCTCCTCGGCTAAGCCTGCAGCCCGACTTCAGGTACCGCCTTCCCCCATAGAAATTTCCTTTAGCTCCATTTCATTCCTGTCCTCGAGATGAGCCCTGGATGTCGCCTAGTGAACCGTAGCCACCAAGGAACCTGTGATGATTGTCGCCTGGGGCTAAGCTAGCTCGAGTCGATCGTATCGATCGACTGAGCTAGCAGCCGAGCCAATGGCTGAGTCTCAGTACGGACACAGCGATTGGCTGCGCCTCAGGTTAAGATAGGTTGGGGGTTCAATGCGTCTTGACTCCTTGAACGTGTAGGGATCGAACCCCGGTCGAATCAAGGCCTCTGTGAGGAGAATTTCCCCCTCACAGTCGGCCTGAGACGCCCGTATCAAAGGCGTCTCGGTCGAGTAGCACCCCATCGATCCAGAAGGACCCAAATGGGGGTTCTTGGTCCAATCGATGCGTCTTGACTGAGGAAACGTGTAGGGATCAAGCCGAGCCGTCTCGGGACCCGTCGAGAGGAAGAATACGAAGTCGTGGGTCCTGGGCCGGGCCGACCCGTGACCCGCGCCTTTTGATTTTGGGCCGCAGCTAATTAAATAATTATTGGAAAACATTTTTAATGATTGTGAATTAAATTAATTAAATCATATAGTTTTAATTTAAATAAACATTCATATTAAATTAATTGAATAATTTTATCTATACTGATCCAAATGGTATGATCCAATATACCATTTGAATTAGAAAAATTTAAGGAATTTAAATATAAAATAAAATCTCGGATCCAATGGTTGGATTAAAATTTATTTGCCAAACTCTTTGCTGTCATTAATTATATCATATAAAATTATTTAAGTATCTAATTTATGAGATTAAGGGCTCTGATTGCTCCTTGTACCCTAAGGAATAATATCAGACCCTTAAATTTAATTTTGGATAATTATTTTTCTTAATTACTCATTAATCACCTTAAATAAGAATTAATAAATTTAACCCTAATTAAGCCTCTGATTTGGATGAGGGTTGTTCCTAATGTCATATTAGGTCTATATTAACCTATGTATAAGGTTGGATTGCCCTAAAAATGCCTATGTTCACTAATCACCATAATTGATTCAAATAAGTGATTAGTGCTAATTATGATTAATTATGTCATCAAAGCCTAATATAAGGGTGTTTCTTACCTCACTAATCAATATAAAACTCATTAAAATAAATTAGATCTAACTTGGGTAACTAAACCCTAAAATCCTAATTTTACCCTTAAGAGGGGCATTTTGGTCATTTTGACCAGAATATGTTTAAATGCTCCTTAAAGCTTGGAAATTTTAATAAACTATCCTAAGGTAGATTATAAATATTCTCTAAACCCTTAGACTAATAGTAATATTAATGTGATCATTAATTCAAGAAATCTCCACTTAATCTCTAATTAAGACACTTAGATCTTAAGTGATCCTATAAGAGTTATTTGGCATTAATCTTTAAATCTAATAATTGAGATAATTAAATATCACCTTAATAAGTTCAGTAAGGTTAACCTAAGAGTTAAAACTTAAAAGAAATGTAATTGGTAAAGTCTAAGTTAAAATTTAGCTTAGGGTCTAAAGTAATCAAACATCAGATCCTTAGATCTTAAGTAGCCCTAAAAAGGTCAATACGAGTTTAATATTAATCTAATGCTTAGAATTGTCAATTTCAACCTTAATAAGCTCCTTATAGTTTAATTATGAACTTAAATTCTAAAAGAATCACAAATGAAAGCTCTTAAGATAAAACTCTAATTTAGAGATCTAAAGTGATCAAATGTCAGATCTTTAGATCTTAGATCTTAGACTTAGATCTTCAATTTGAATCAAACCATCTCAAATTGGAATTCTTTAAATGATTGATTGTTTAATCTTTTGAAGCCTTCCATGTGGGTATAGGATGATTCAATCAATAAGATAATGAAATTATCTTAAAAATTGAATATAGATCTTAGATTCTCAAGTTCTTAATTGATTATTTTATCTTATAATCAGTAGAATAACCTTTCAATAAGTTCTTAGTTCCTAGATCCTTCAGCTTATAGGAATTTATACCTTAAATTTGGGGTTGTAAATGTGAACCCTAGATCCTAGTTAGGCCATTACCTTGGATTTGGGATTTGAACTCAACATAGGGTTAAGTTCTAAATCTTTAAATCTTAATCTACTTAATCAAGATTTGGGTAAGAGAGTAACTTATTAATAAATTAGGTCATTGATTTACTTACTTAAATCCTATAGTCGTCACATGATTTTGGATTAGAACTTGATAAGTTCTAATATTAACTTTAAGGGCATAAATCTGAGATTCTACTCGATAGCTGGATATTGGAGATCCTAAACTTGTACCTTCTCAAAATAGTTAGATTGGGTAATTAGATAACATCAAATATCACATAGTCTAGATAATCTCTTGCTTACTTTGATTAGATTGCTTTGCTTACCTTAGATATTGAGCCTTATTCCTTGAGCATAACAGGAAAACTTAGGATATGGATGATACATCCTAAGTTAGTATTTGAATTGCATATCATTCAGTTTTGTCTTGTTTGCAGTTGGTAGAATATGTCCTAGCTTAGTCTACCTCTTCAGTAGTAGTATTGTATAGACTAGACTCAGACCTAGCATATTTGGATGGCTAGGCTGGGGATTGATTGATTGATATTGGAGGCCCTGTATGGCCTATTGGCTGGTATGACAGTACTATATCTTAGGCTTATTGCTACTTTAGCTAGATTGTATTATTTTTCTGATTTGCTTTGCCACATGTCTCAGTGGCTTCATATTTCATAGATTGCTTGCTTTTGCCACATGTCTCAGTGGCTTTTATGTTCTTTTAATATTTTTAACTAGCATGTTGTATGTATACTCATATGGCTTACTTATGTATATTGGAATGTTTAGGATGCTAGAATTGCACATTTTCAGTACTTTTGTTTCTTTTATATACTCAGCATATGTTAGCATGATCATAAGCATGTTAGGATTAGAATTGTATTATAGTTGCTGTTTCTTTTAGCTTTTAGTCTCACCTTGTTTATTTTGCATTATATGATGGCTATAAATGGATAGTTTATAGTTACCCATTTCTTTCATAGCTTGTGACACATTTACTGGTTGCATGTGTAGTTAGATTAAAATGTGATATCTTTAAATATTCAGTTCATTAAAATAGCCTAAAATGTACTTAGATAATTATCTAATTGTAACCTATTTATTTTGTTGGCTGGGGCCCTAGCATTTGTGATACCGACAAATGTCAGATTCAGATGTATTCGTGGGCAGTGTCGCTGAAGAGGAGCAGGTTCAGGAGGAGAATCGTGCTGCTACTGTTTAGTTAGCTATTGCATTCTTATTTCAGTGAGATTGAGAGATATTTTTATTCTCTTTAAACTTCAGTTTGTAATAATTATTTCTGGATGTATTTTATTTTTGCATTGTGATGAGTTACTATATTGCATTTTCTTTACCTACTATGTATGCTTGTGGATGTTACTCTATTGTGTATTGCTTCCGCCACTTTGATATTTGTATATTGATGATGTTATAGCACTTGGTGACAAGTCCTTGGCTTAAGGCAGGTTGGGTTTACCTAACTTTACTTAAGTTAGGGATTTGCCACAGTTGGAGCACCGTACTTCCTTATTGTCAGTACGGGGGCCCCATAGTATGCGACATTTTGATTTGGATTAGAACTATTTAAGTTATAATGTTTAATTTGTAAGGCTGTGAATCTGAGTTTATACTGAATAGTAGGATATTAGAGATTCTGAGCTTGTATAAACTTGGAATAGTTAGAATGGATAAATTAAGTAACAACAGATATCACCTGTGTTTTAGTATAATCTTTTACTTATTATTGAATTTTGTTGCTTTGCATTCCTTGTATTTTGAGCTTTTTTACATTGAGCATAACATACAAAATAACTTGCTACATGAAATGAGAACATTAAGAAAAATTAGGATAACATTTGCATTGGGTTCATTTTTGGACGGATATTTGTGCACTTTTACTACCAATGGATTTGTTGTAAGGAGAAATAATGATTACTTAACATGTACTCATTGAGGAGAGTTGTGTTAAGTTGGAACCCTCTTTAGTCTTGTAGATGTGCTTGACTCCTCAGCTACTTTTGAACGTGTCCACATAAGTAAAGTAAAATAATTAAAACTTATTGCATATATGTATTTTTACCTCTTCAATTCAGTTCAGTGATATGACATGATACAGTTATTTCTGCCTTAGCTTTGATAAACTAAGTTTTAGTTCTATGGCTTGTTAGCCAATTCTTTTGATATGATATATTGTACATATTTTTCTTTCTTTACTGCTTTCTGCTTACCATTACTATAGTTCAATACTTACTTATTTACTTATATATGTTAGGATGCTAGTCTTGCTTGCTTACTTATATGTATCATAGTTCAATTTACTTAATGTTAATCTATAATTTTATATGATTATAAGCATGTTAGGATGAGTCTTCTTTTCAATATTTTTAATGTATTTATACTTATATAAATGCCTAACCTTATTATAGCTTTGGGTAGAGGTATGTGCTTTCCTTTCGTTTGCTTAAGTTATAAATATGTTATTTATAACTTTTCTCTTATTCTTTCTTAGCTTGCTACACCTATTTATGCTTGCTTAGTTATTTAGTTAATGGTGATATCTTAAGAGATTTTGAAACAAATAATCAGACTAAAATGTAAAATAATTTGCTTTATCAGATTTCCTTTTCTTTTGGCTGGGGACGTGCCATTGTGAAACCGACAATAACAGATTCCGAGTTGTTTGAGGTAGTTGAGCTTTCTGAGGAACTTGTTCAGGAGGAAAAGCGTGCTGCTGCCAAAGATCATTATTTATTTTCTTATTTATTTGCTTGTGAGGCTGAGTGTTCTTTTCCTTTTTAGTTAAACTCTTAAGGTTGTAATAATACAGATTTTGTTTATATTTTCTCTTACTGCATATTTGTTCTAAGTTGAATATATTTACTTTCTAAATTATGATAAAATGAATGTGTATATTTTCTTACTTCCGCACTCAGAAAATTTTATGTATTATCATATGGTGAAAAGCTCTCAGTTAATAATGAATTCCTTAGTTATAAAAGATTACGGTGAATACCTTATTTGATTATAAATGAGGAACTTGTCATTTGGTGACCACTTCACCGTAATCATGTTAACTTAAGTGTTAATAGGATTACGGCGGGGCTGGGGTGCCACAAAAATCAAAGGAATGCTAGGATTTCATCGCCTGCCATACGGGGGAGAGGATAATGAAGAGATGCGGGTATGATATTTTATTTTGTCCGCATCATTGAGGTTGAGTACACGTATGCACAAAAATTGGCCTACTAGTATTTCCATGTCATCGCCACGTAGGCAAGTTTTTGTTGGGTTACACTTAAGCGGGTCTATGAAGCATTTCTCAAAACTTAATTTGAATTACTTGTTCAAGAATGAAGATTTTTGACAAAATGACATCCTAGATGATTAATTTGCATAAATCATCATATCTGATCATATTAGAATGCAAACTCTTCTAAAAGTATATCTTAATTAGTATTTCACAAACAAAGATCATTTGAAGAAAGTTCTCATATGGATTTAAATAATTCTTATTGTGTGGTGGTGTAACAACCTAGTGCTAAGTTAGTGGTCTAACCCAATACTAGGTATTACCGTAGTACTTAACACTGAGTTAGTAGGAATCTAACTCATCATTAAATACTACGTGGCCAAGAATCTTTTTGAGACAAGAAAATTGTAGTAGATATGAAAAAGCAAGTATATATGTAAAGAACATCCACATCCATCATCCAAACCAAGCATATAATAGAAGAATAAAAAAGAATCCATCACAGAAAAGAAAGCAAAAACATCCAGAGTTAAAGTTATTACAAATAGTTGAAATATTAATAATGCAATCATCCTCACAAAAATAGTAAAGATGCAAGTCTTCAAAAGTTGATAATGGCCAGTACTCGTCCCCACTCCAAGCTTTGCAAAATACTCCTGATATATCGTATTTGGTATTTAATATGGTAGGGCACAGCCTATAAAATAAAAATAAGTTATTATACTTAAAAAGTCTAAGTATATTTTAGGATTACATTAAATTTTATTTAGATTTAAGTGGATATCACATTAATCATTTACAGCTATTTGAATAAACGGAGCACTAAGCATCAAAATGAAAGGATATGAAAGTATGTAAAAGCAATGAGTAAGGAAAGTAAAGTACCCAAGTAGTCAAGTAAAAGTTGTAATTTAAGGTAATAAAAGGTACTGTACAGTAAAGTAAAGTGAAATTCAATCACAATGATTGAGTAAGCATAGTTAATAATTATGATAAGCAAGCATAGTCAAAAGACTTTGATAAGTAACTCACTATCAATAAGATTGTAATAAAAGTAATATTAAGCTGTTTATTTTATGTAAGATTTTGTTATGCAGGCAAAGTTACATAACAAATGATGAGTTAAGCACATCTACCTAACCAAGTAAGGCGAGGGTTCCTATAACACATATACTCCCCCTCTAGGATAAGTGTGGTCTCCTTATCACTCCATAGACTGCCATGGCATATAGTCTGCCATATGAAATCCGTATGCTTAATATTTTTAAGTTTTATTCATGTACAATGTCTTAAGGTATATTCAATATTGTGGTTTCAAAGCATAACATCATACAATGAATTTAAGTTTATTGTAAACAATGTGATATCCATTATTATCTAATTTAATTATCTATCTTAATGATTAAAGCTAATTAAGTTCTCAATTATTTAGACAATGATAATCTCTAAGTCAATTGAAAGATAATACTATAAACAGTTGAAGTTTGAAAAATAATGATTTGATTAGGAATTACTTAGGTGACAAAATAATTTATAGGTATATAAATGAATGATGATTTCATTCCTATCCTATTACTAAAGCTACCAATCTTCTCTAATTACTAGGCTTAGGCTAAGGCTAAGCTTCTCTAAAGGATATATTGTATGTTTACAAATTTTGGAGCTCACTAAGGCATCTAAGGGTTTGGAGTGACACTAGTTTATAAGGTTCACTAACTTAATTGTTTACTTGCTAGGGAATTCCTAAGAATAGAGTTTAAGAAAAGGTTTATAATTTAATAGCTTCTAGGTTTGTTTAAGTGCAATAGTAATCCTAGTATTTATTGAGAGATTTGGCTACTACAAGCTAATTAATGCTAGGTCACATGCTATGAGAACTAGCATGGAATCCTACACTTGAAGTAAGAAAAGGTACTAAACCTAGCTCAAGTCAACACTTAAAGGCTCTAATCATATTTCATACTAACATGGGAAGCTACTTAACCAATCTCATTTTGGGTTTGGAATTACTACACAAATTAAGTGTCCAATCAAGCTCTAAGGTTTCATAAAATCCTACAATTTCTGTATTGAAGATTAATTCTAAATTTACTAAACTAATCTCTAAGTTATCTACTTACATTCTCCATGGCTAAAATCCACATTCTGGGTGCTATGTAGGCTCATTCTAAGCTTAGGTTTGCTATCATAGAGTTATGAACCTAAAATTTGTAAATTACAAAATATGTATAAGACATTTAATGATAATTTGAAGTGCCAAAAATATTTGAAGTCCCAAATGACATCTGATTGAAATAAAAATAGTAAAATATATAATTCTTATAGCATAAGGAGCAAATGACATTAAGTAGGTTCAATTTATACATATTTGGCCTAATCAGGGTTTAAATCCTCGTGATTGTAAGTAAAATGATTAGCAAAAATAGCAGTCCAATCTAAAATTAAATTGCATATTAATGTTTCTCTAATTTTTCTGATGAAAATAATATATAATTTTGCTATATTTGAAGTTATATTTACAAAATTATTAAATAAATAAAAATGACATTAAATTATTTATTAAATTTTAGGGTTATTGTGCAATCACACAGGCATACGACGCACGAGCAAGCCTTGCAGGCCACACGCAGGTTGGGCCCGTGCGCGGCCCGACAACAGTGTCGTGCGGGTCGGGGCCGACCCCCCCCCCCCCCGATACTGTGCGTCTACCTCAGAGACCGACGGATCAGAATTAGGGCATCGCCGTCTGGGCAAACTCGGGCTCCTCATGGCTCGGCCCACACATCGGCGTGAAGTCCACGTTAAGACTGACGTGATGAACCCAAGAACTCTATTCGCTGGTGATCCTAATCGTTGTTACATGAACCTCTAGTCCAGTACCCGTCGAGCAAGGGTTCACTATTGTGCAACCCTGTAGTACCCAATCTGGTAGGAGTCAAATCGAGCTCGATAGAGCTAGATTGACTCACCAGACTAACTCCTCTAATGATACAATAAATAAACGAAATGCAAATGGGGGAAAAAAGAAGTGGATATGTAGGCAATTTGAGTACCTTAACGTAAAGACCCGCTTAAGTAGTGATAAGTGAAAGTCTTAAACATCAAGGCGTCTTTTCACATAACAGTGGAGTTCATGATAAGAACTCCAAAGTTAAGTGTGCTTAGGTGGAAGCACTCCCAGAATGTGTCACTTGCTATGAAGTTATCTTCTGATGGCAAAACGGTGAGATATTTCAGGCTAAAGCGGACAATATCTTGGTGCTTAAGAGTTTGGGCTGTTATAAATGGTATCTGAGAAGACCATACGATGTCAAACAAGAGCTAAGTGCATATGGGATAAAGTATCACTTCATGTGAGCAGACTCTTGAACCCATGATGGTTAAGGTGCTACATGGTTGTGGGTACCTCTTGAGCATGTAGGGGTGACATCTAGTCCCATCTACCCAATGGATAGTTCTTGGATCTGTGTGTGGATACTGACGAGAATGTTAGTTACTTAAGTTTGGGAGATTATAAAGATCTGCTTAAGTAGTAATAAGTGAAACTCTTAAACATCGAGACGTTTTTTCAGATAACGGTGGAGTTCCTGATAAGAACTCTAAAGTTAAGTGTGCTCAGATGGGAGCACTCCCAGGATGGGTGACCTGCTGGGAAGTTATCTTCCGAAGGCAAAATCGTGAAGCCTTTCAGGCCAAAGCGGACAATACCTTGATGCTTAAGAGGTTAGATTGTTACGCTTAATCTTCGTCCCGATCAAATTAGGGTTAAGGATTTCATCACGTACCACTATCCTTCTCTTTCCCGACATTCTCAACAGCAAATAGTGAATGAGAGGAAGAAAATAGGGGTGTCTAGAGCTGTTGGAATGGCCTATAGGCAGTGGGAGAAGGCCGTAGATTATGGCATAAGGCTCCTGTGTCTCTGCCTGCGCATGATCGTGCGCAACAAAGACGCATAGTGTGTACATGTGGGTCTTTTGATCAATCGATCGAACGACTGATGGGTCAGATTTGGACCACAGTCGTCCGATTGTTGCGATTCAGCCACTAATAATTAAGCTATTAAATGAGCTCCAAAAAATCTCAAAAATTCACAATTAGTTAAATTAGGAGTAATGAACTCAAAAATAAAGTTGAATTTTTAATTGGAGATTAATTTAATTATCTTAATTTTTTGAGCATTTAAATATATTAAAATATTTGAAAAAATTTGACTATTTCCAGAAAGCCAAAAATTCACCCATACCTAATTTGGGTGTGAGAAATTCAATGGTGAACTCTAATTTTGATTTGGAGGCTAATTTAATTTAGCTAATTTTAAGACTATTTAAATTACTCAAAATATTCATTGAAAATAAATGATTTCCAAATCGCAACCAAATTTCAGGTGTTGGCACCTAATACTTTTAGGAGTACTATGCCAATAATTTTAAGTTAATTGGACTACTCAATAATGAGTAATAACACTTATGATTATTACAAACTCCTTCTTTTAAAAGATGTGCCATCCTCGACACCACAACAAATTCATTATGAAATAAGCACAACTGAAAATAAAAGATTGCAAATTAAGTTATTAAAAGAATAATATTGAAAACTTCTTCCGCATATTCTCTTCCTTTTCACAAGTGGTTTCTCCAATAGATTGAGTCTGCCAGTAGACTTTGACCGTAGGGATAATGAAGTTCCTAAATTAATTGAGGTCTTGTCCCAGAATTGCGATAGATTTGACAACGAAAGTTAAATCGGCGCGCCCGAGTGCTAGCTTAAATTGATTAGGTCGAAAAACGAACATTTGGGCGCAGCAAAGCACCATGGGAGATCAACAATAATGTTATGGGTCGAGCTTTGTGTGCTCGAGTGCGTTCAAAAGTTAGCAATCTTCAGAAGTTCTTCAAGGGGCCGAAAGGGCGGTGCTTAAGCGCACCAAAACTCATTGTGTTTATCTGGGCAGCCATCAGTAACTAAAGTCTTGACGTTTGGTGCGCCCAAGCGCTGATGGATCTATTCTCATCAATTGACCTTCAACCAAGAAACTGAAGTGTCGATGCTTGGGTGCGATCAAGAGCCAAGTGAAATGCAACTTGCACAGTTATGGACCCGGGTATAAAATTGAAGCATAGTTTGGGAATTTAGGGGACTGGATGCTATGGGGTATATATATCCTTTATATGTTAAGGTTGCTAATGAGTTGCATTAATTAACTTATGTGTGTGGCGATTAAATTGAAGAAGGTTGTGATCTTCTACTCATAGATTGAAGGCTCTGGTTTGAATGTGAATAATTATAAGTTTGTATTCCATTCTTTGGATTATGATGAATTTTTTTATATAGTGGGGCTCTATATTTTTCTGTATTGCTACATATTTCAAATATCTCCCAAAAAGTACAGATGATTAGGATTTAGGAAGTTAAGTGGAATTAAAAAATATTATTAAATTCACTTTTACTTGTGAGACCCATAAAAATATATATTTTAAAATCTTAGATCCTAATCATCTTTATCAAAATAATCTCTTAAATATCAAAAAATTTATCATTAGAATTCATTAGAATTTATATTTCATAAAATATAATCTCCTGCAAAAATATTTTGAAGTGACGATAAACTTTAAATATATAGCAATACAAAATGAATTTTTAAGTTAGTCAAAATATGGAAATTCAATAACCTTTACTTAAGGCTAAAATGTCATATTTATTGCATGATACTTATCATATAATGTTATATTTCATATCATAATATGCTATAAAGAAGAACAAAAATATAACGTACGGCTTTGCCTCTGTTTTGGCTTGTGAAAAGAAGTCTTATTGTCACCATTTTTGTTGCTTCAAGCAACTTCGCTGCATTTCGGTGTCCCCAAGGCTTAAGCAATCTCCCAACACAAGAAAAAGCTTCGTCAGTAGTGATCGCAGCCTATTTATACAGGCTCACCTTTAGCTAAATATGGGTTTAGCGATGATTTAGACCTGATTAGTCCTTCGTAACTCTCAGCTAACCCAATTTTGTTTGGCTTGCGATTCTGGTCAAGGCGTTGCGGAAGTTGGCTGTCCTTTTCCTCAAGTGTGTATATAAGACCTAATTTGTTCACAAGGTTAGTAGGTCTCACTGCAACTGAAAGAAAACTGTATAGTAACAGTGGATCAGCTGTAACATGGATTTTTCTGAGGTATTTATTCAATTGATCAAAGTTTATATTATTATTTATGAGTTATAGCTAAACTTTAATTTTCTAAGACTATCACCTAATCTGATAATCTTACTTATTGGGATAGACTTTTGTTTTAAATTTAATAATTTGTGTGTTCTTTAAAATATAATTTGATTAGTATATTAATACACAACAAAAATATATTAATCATAATTTATAGTTTCAGCATTTGGAGGTTTTAGATTGATCCTTACATACATGCATATATATATATATATATATATATATATATATATATATATAGAAAAATGATATTTGGACCTACTGAGGTGGCACTTAAAAAAGCTTAAACCAATAAGATTTGATTATATTTTAATTATTGTGTGGGCTTTTTTGGGTGCCAACTCAATGAGTCCAAATAGCATTTCTCATATATATATATATATATATTTATTTTGTTCTTAAGAAAATTAATATGCTAAAAAAAATAATATTGTTCTTAAGAAAATATATCTTAAACTTTATTTATAAAAATAAAAAAATAATTATTTAGATTTGCTAATGTAGAACTTAAAAAAAAAAATTATCAAATGAAATTTGTATATCATTTTAATACAAATTTTAAAAATAATATTTATATTATTTTAATATAAATAATAAATACTAATAATGTATAAATACTAAAGCTTATTTTATTTATTTTAATTATAAAATATTATATTATTAAATATTAATTAGGAATTGTAACATCACTCAAGAAATTAATATTAATATATTTTCCATATATTTAAGTTTGTAAAATAATTGGGGCAACAAAATTTATAACTCTTAGGATAGTAGAATTCCTTTTTGAAAAATACTCCCTTCACAATACTGTTCTTTATTTAAAAAAATTAAATATTTTTAATATAATTGTAAATTTAATAAATAAATTATTATCAATTTAACACTATAATAATTGAGCTGAGCTACTAAAGCCTTTCTGTTTCAAAAAAATAAAAAAAAGGAGGAGAAGACAAAAAGACGACTAACCGAAGAAGATGAGAACATAATTCTGAACCCTGAGTTTGAAGAAGGGCTGAGCAACTGGTCTGCGAGAGGATGCAGGATTCTTCTTCGCGACTCTATGCGGGAAGGAGAGGCGCACGGAACGCACTTTGCCTCTGCGACTGACCGCACGGAAAGCTGGAATGGGATTCAGCAAGAGATCACTGGCAGAGTTCAGAGGAAGCGCGCTTATGAGGTCGCCGCACTAGTAAGATCCTTTGGCAGCTCTTCACCCTGTGATATGCGGGCCACTTTGTGGGTGCAAAATCTCACTGGGCGAGAACAATACATTGGCATTGCCGCGTAAGCACTCTTTTTTTTTTTTTTATTTAGGTGAGGTCCAAGAGAATCATACTAATTTAAAGCTTTTAATTGTTATTGTCTTGCCTGGCTGAGCTTGTCTTGATAAAGAGGAAATTCTTTCATTTTTTAGAATAAAATAGTTAAATTATATCAAATATATAGTGTGCAGGCATCAGACAAAGCTTGGGTGCAATTGAAAGGAAAATTCCTTATTAATGGCGTAATTTCCAGGGCAGTTATATATCTCGAAGGACCTCCTCCGGGGACTGATGTCCTTCTGAACAATCTTGTTGTTAAACATGCAGAGAAGCTCCCTCCTTCAACTCCCCCTGACACTGATGTGAGTAAGACCCAAAGGCAGAACTCGTTCTTTGATCTTAACTTGCAGCTTTCTAAACAAACATAAACTATGTATACTTGGCAGAATGTTATATATGGAGCAAACATAATCAGCAATAGCGGCCTCAATGACAACCTAAACGGATGGTCTCCTCTTGGCACATGCAGTCTGACAGTCGCAAATGGATCCCCTCTTCTTCTACCTCCAATGGCAGAAGAATCATTAGGGAATCATGAAGCATTAAGCGGTAACTACATTCTGGTCTCCAATCGTTCACAAGCTTGGATGGGTCCATCTCAGAGCATCACTGAAAGGCTGAAGCTCCATGTGACATATCAAGTGTCAGCTTGGGTCAGAGTTGGCTCAGACAAAAATGGCCCTCAAAATATCAATGTTGCTCTCGGCATTGACGGTCAGTGGGTTAACGGTGGTCAAGTAGAGGCTGTTGATACGAGATGGTATGAAATCGGGGGGTCATTCCGTATTGAGAAGAAGCCATCCATGGTTGTTGTGTATGTTCAAGGTCCTTCTCCCGGTCTAGAATTCATGCTTGCAGCTTTACAAATATTTCCAGTCGACAGAAAAAACCGATTCAAGCATCTAAAGATGCACACCAATAAGGTGCTGCTGTTCTTCAATGGATCGCACTAAACTTCTTGCCTGCAATTGCTAAAAAATATATTTGCAGCAAGAATATTAAAAAGTAGCTAATCTTTGAGCAGGTCAGGAAGCGAGACGTGATCCTGAAAATAACGGATTCCAATTCCGGGGAGCTCAATGGAGGAGGAACAATCGTGAGAGTCGAGCAGGTGAAGAACAGCTTCCCGATTGGGTCGAGCATCAGCATATCGGCCATAGACAACGACGAATTCGTCGAATTCTTCGTCAAAAACTTCGACTGGGCTGTTTTCGAGAACGAGCTGAAATGGTACTGGACGGAGCCGCAGCAGGGGATCTTCAACTACGCCGATGCCGACGAGCTCCTCCAATTCTGCGACAAACACAAGATTGACGCGAGGGGTCACTGCATCTTCTGGGAGGCGGAGTCCACCGTTCAGCCGTGGGTGAAGTCCCTGAGCCCCAGCGAACTGGCCACAGCGGTTCGAAGCCGATTGACTGGGCTCATGTCGAGGTACAGAGGCAGATTCAAGCACTACGACGTGAACAACGAGATGCTCCACGGATCTTTCTTTCAGAGCCGGCTGGGAAGCGATGCGAGGGCTGGGATGTTCAGATCTGCCGGTCAATTGGACGCCTCCGCTCAGCTCTTCGTAAACGACTACCACATCGAGGACGCCGCCGACGCCCGATCGTCTCCGGAGAAGTACGTTCAGCAGATTCTGGGTTTGGCTGAGCGAGGGGCGCCGGTTTCGGGGATAGGAGTGCAGGGTCATACTGACGCGCCTGTGGGGGCGATTGTGAGCCGAGCGTTGGACGGATTAGGGGTTCTGGGACTTCCGATCTGGTTGACGGAGCTCGACGTCTCTGCCCAGAACGAGTGCGTTCGAGCGGAGGACTTGGAAGTGATGCTGAGAGAGGCGTACGCGCATCCGGCGGTGGAGGGAGTTATGCTCTGGGGGTTCTGGGAGCTGCTCATGAGCAGAAAGAACGGCCATTTGGTTGGCGCCGAAGGAGATCTGAACGAAGCGGGTAAGAGGTTTCTGGATCTGAAGCAGGAGTGGCTCTCGCGCGCTCGCGGAAGTGCTGACGATCGAGGCGAGTTTCGATTCAGGGGGTTTCTCGGCGATTACAGGGCGGATGTTTTGGCTTTTGGGAAGAAGACCACTCAATTCTTCAGCGTTGCTAAAGGAGATGGTCCTTTGATTGTGAGCATTAGCTTGCCTGGTGGAGAGTAGCAAGGCTTAAGAACTTGTTTGAAATTTTATGTATCTCTTTTCGATCGTTTCGTTTGCTTGCCTTTGTGACATAAGGTCTCACTGAAGCGAAAATGCCGAAGAATTTGAATTTTGTTAAGAGAAATGAGTTATAAAAAAATTAAAAAATTTTAACATAAATTCAATATAAATTTTAAAAATAATATTTATATTTTTTTAATATAAATAAATAAATATTAGAAATTGAATGAATTTTTTTTAACTATCATATCATTTTTAATATAAAAAGAAGATAATTTTGATTATTGTGCATTTATTTCACAAATTTATTTACTATTTACATGCAATCTCTTTAATTTTATATAATATCAAAAATAGAAAATTGGTGAAACTTGCTTTGGCTAGAATTTATTAATAGCTAATTTTAGAAATTATATATATTTTTTCTTAAAGTAAGACAAAAATGTGAGTTCTAAAGAAGAGCTAGACCTAAATCATATCATCAATGAAACTGTATATTACGCCAAGAAGTTTTAGATCCAAAGCGATAGGAATACTTAGTTCGCCTAGAGTTGTAAGCAAGAAGTGGAGGGGTATGGTCATAAGAGCTATTGGGGGAATGGGGAACAAAAGAATGGTGTAGGAAGAGTAGGGAACACAATAGGTGTAATCATTTTAAGTTGTTATCATGTCTAATATAAACTAAATTAAATTTTAATTCTTATTCCATTAGTTTCTAATTATTATTAAGACTTTATCCTAAAAATTTGGATCCATGAGAGCCCAATTGAATCAATTGATCATTTACTCAATCTATTGACTTAGAAAATTAGTTAATTTAAATTGATTTTCAAATCAAAATCTGATTATATTTTTGAATTTTTGACACTCAAATTAGTTATCGGTGAAAATTTGGAGGTCATTTAAGTCTAATTCAATTTAATTTAAATTGGGGAAATTACTAATTAGGGCTTGCTAAAATAAGAAATTGCATATTTAACCCTCTAGCGGGCGATCCAGTCCCACGCGCTAGCTGTTTCCCGAGCGCCATCCAACTGTTCTACCAACCAATCCAACCGCCTAGATTTGATCCTGCCCAGCCCGATCTCCAGCTGTTAGATCTAAGTAGGATGGGCGACCAAGAATTTTCCCAGCACTATTCACTGTCGTCTCCAAGCCTTCCCACAACGACCCCGACAAATCCTCTGTATTATTTTCCATCGTGGCAGTACGAGGATCCCTTCTGTCCCTCACTACTCCTACACTGCAACGACTTCGAGCGAGTGTTCTCTCGGGTCCGCCCCTCGCGGGTTAGACCCAAACTCCGTTTCTCTCGGGCCAATTGTGGAAGGACAGCCCGAGCTTTAATTGTTTCTTCAAGGCTATAAATAGCTCTAAATTTCACACAATGAGCTATTTGTTCACTGTGCCTTTCTCTAAAACCCCCAATTTTCCTCAGTTGCCCCCAAGCCATTGCAATTTTTCCCATCAGTTCCAGCCAGCTTCCCGTCTGCTCCAGTCTTCGTTCCTGGTGATAAGTGGCTTGACATTCCAGCACCCAATGGCAAGCTAGGAATACTAAAGAAAGCTTTAAGGACTGTGCCAGCTCCTAAATTTCCACATGTATGCTAGAAGTCCTCCGTCAATCCTCTGATCATGTACATCCATTTCCCATTGAGCTAATTCAACTCAATTCCTATCAATGTCATTTCAATTCATTGATGTGATGACTTAAGAGTGCTCTAGGATTGGTTGCTAGAGGCTAGGGCGCCGACTAGGGTTGACAACGATTCAGATAGTGAGAATTACTGTCCAGATCGACTTATCAGCTAGTGAGGCCATTTCAGCTCTGCAATGACAATTGACATCCCATTCAAGTGTCTAATTACATGTGAGGTGTATTCCATAACTTCTGTCAATTGATATGGTGTGTGTCTCTCGGGCTGGCCTGAGAGGCTATCATCTTACTCGAACTTCAACAGTACTGAGCTCAAGTAAGACCCCGCCATTATAGCCATTCCCGCACCGTGTTACGTTAGGGCTCCTCTCTGTCTTGGCATGCTGATCATGTCAGGATAGAAAAGTAGCCGTGGCATAGCTACTGTGGGAAGAATTAACTCCCCACGATAAACCCTAGAAATAGGTTTATAAGGTTCCATCGTCCCCGACATTCTTGCAAATGGCTTCTTAGTGCGATCAAAGCGTCTCGGTCCAGAGAGCGTGTAGCGATCAAAATCGAGCGGTGGCGTGGTCTAAGCGATTAGGAATTGGCGTTTAAATATAACACTAAGCTTCTGCGATTGGGGGAATTGTCAAGGATGTGGCAAGCAGTGTCGGGCCGGGTCAACCTCGACCCACACGGTTGCCTTTGGGTTATTTAAATAATCCAATTATTTCAATTTATTTTTCCACATAAAATTCTTTTGATAATTCCAATTTCCTATAATTAATAACTAAAATAATTTCATTTAAATTAATGAAATAACTTGAGCAATTCAACTTCAATTTTGATGAACCTATATATCATTTTGATAAAAAAAAAGTGCAGAATCTTAATCTACAAAAATATTTAAGTTTCTGTGATTAGATTCCTTAATTTTATCCTAATCACTCTAAAAATATATTAATGAATATTAGGCTTAATCCTTAGTCAAATTTCATGATTTAGGTCTCTATCTTTTTATTAAATAAAGGAGAATGTGTTTGAGTAATTAAAAATATTTTTCTGTATCTAAATTTATTAATTACTCACTAATCACTCTAAATCCTAATTAGTGAATAATTAGATCATTGGTGCTCTGATTTTAGTATTTGAAGTGTCTAATGACTTCTTAAATAGAGTAGAACCTATTCATAACTTAAGAATTTATTTTTATAGTCTATTTTGCTAATTATTTCTTAATGAGCCCAAACATTAATTAGTACCAATTAAGCTCATTTATTAACTACATTTAGTGTTTAAGGTGTTAATCTTCCCCTTAGAGAATCATTTGGCATTGAATAATATGAATTTGAAACCTTGGAACCTAAAGTCAACTTTAGATCCTTAATGAAGGGCACTTTGGTAATTTTGAGAGATTCTTATTTAAGAGACGATTAGAACTTCCCAATCTGACCATTACTCTTAGAATCAATAAGTGAAGTGCTTAGAACTTTGTTTGAGTTAATTTGAATTATTATTAGCCTCATTTGCTTAAAACCTAAGTTATGCCTTAATTAAGCTATGTAATTCCTTAGTAAGAGAATGTGGTTGTAGAATCCATATTTCATTTCATAAATTTTTAATTTAAATATTGCAAAGTATTCATAATCAATTTGGCTTATTTAAATTATGAATCCTTCTTTTAGGCTAACCATAGTATTGGATTAGAATTTAGTTTCAAGTGAGCTTGTGGTGTAATTGAGAATCCACCAACCCCTTCTTAAGTCTAGATTTAGTGATCTAAACCAGTATAGTTTCTATTGAATAATGATTTGACTCAACAAAATATGTTCTAATCAGTGTTTTGGGTTAGAGTCAGCTTAGGTCAAATTTTAGCTTTTATACTTAAGGTCTAATTATTTTATTTTTGATCATTATTAGGTGTTCATTAATAAGTGGTATAGTAATTCCATGTCTTATTAAGCTTGATTGCTCTCAATAGTATTTCCCTTAACTTATAGTTTTGGAGAGTCTAATTTAAAAGGACATAGACCTTAGATGTTTAGCACATTGGGTTAAGAGGCTCGGATCCCATATGTTGGAGTTTTAGCTATTAATCTATGAATCATTATTTATTTGATCAAGATTGATTTAAGGTAATAAATACATCAATCAGGATGATATATTTATTTATTTAATTTATGTAAGCGATAATGTTAGATCTTGGATTAGAACTTGATTAGTTCTAATATTTGACTCTTTTATTATACTGAATTGTAGGATATTAGAGATCCTGAGCTTGTGTATTCTCAGAATAGTTAGAATAAATAAATTAAAAAATAAAAGATATTACAGATCTTGTTTAGATTACTACTAAAGTCTTTGATTTGAATGCTCTACTTACCTTCTTTTTGAGCTTTGTTGTATTGTGCATATTTAGTTGAGATATGGAGTATTTGAAGAATATCCATATTAATTTTCAAAAGCATATCATTATTGCATCACTTAACTTTAAATTTAGTAAATCAAATGACAATGCAGTGGAGTGTGTCCTAGTTAGTCTGCCTCCTCAATTCTTATTGCGGTAGAATTATCTCGGATCAGCCATGAGTGGTCTGGATGATATATATATATATATATATATATATATGGTTCTATAGTCCAACTCAGATTTAGTCATGAGTGGTATAGATGACACATGTTGAATTTTCAGTTCAGTGGTTAAGTTTAGCCAGTTACTGTTATGGCAGGCTAGTCTAAGCATACATCCAATTAAATAATGATCTCAATTTTATTTACATACAGTTCAATTCAATTTTCAATTTTGCAGTATTTTCTGTATTTTTCTATTTTTAATAGACATCCTAGTATTATATATATATATATATATATATATATATATATATATATATATGCATATTAGGATACTAGATTTTTCAGTCATGTTATATATATTTTAGTATTTTATCAGTATGTTCAGCATGTCAGATTTGATCATATATGTTTAGGAATGTTATCTTGCACTTATATTAGTTTTACATACATATATGCTCAATCAATTTGCAACAGTTGGATATGAGGTACGTCACTTTGCTTACCTCATTTTTTGTTAAGTTTTAAATGCTTTATTATAACTTCCCATGTTCTGTTGAATGCTTATTGCACCTAATGCTTAGGATAATTTGTGATATTTTAGATTTCAATAATAATTTATCAGCCTAAAATATACTTAGACAATTTTTCTAATATATGATTTTTTTTTTCTTGGCTGAAGCCATAACATGTAAGAACAAACATGTTAAATATAGAGCTATTTGAAGATTCTGTGCCAGGTGAGGAGCAAGAGCAAGAGGATGATCCTTCTGTGTTTGCTTAATTATAATCGATGCTTTGTTTGAAAGAAAGTGATTTTTAGCTTTTCATTCTTTTTATTTTCGCTAAACTTTTGTCTGTAATAATTTAATTTAGCACTTGCATGTTTCTTTATTTTAAGCATTTTTATATTGGAGATGTTTACTTGTTACTATTCCTTTTTATACTGCATGGATGTGATGAATCGATGTAACTATTTTCTTATCGCTTCCGTACTCTATGGCGAATGTTTGCTTATTATAGTATTGCATTCTGAATTATCATTAATATTACATAATTACTCCTATTTCAGATATCTAAGTACTCAGATACCTAGATATTCCAGCAAGATTAGTGTGGACAACATAAGTGTCTTTTAGTAGACATTTATAGTGTTGGTGCTAATAAAGGGTTTTTACTTAGTGATGACCCATCCCATTTTAATGATATTTCATTTGTGCAAGCGGCGGGGTAGGGCACCACAGTAGGCCATTTAGAATTGCTTATGACTCTATCCATCTTGGCATTATTGGGATTATAAAGCTATTTATTTTACAAGACAATGTTCAGCCAATTGCAAAAAGATCCAAAAAATTGCAAATAAAATACATTTATTGATAGCTCAAGTTAATCATTGGAATGGCAGTAGCATGACATTTTACCCTAATGAAATAGATATTATCCATAATTAACCATAGTGAGTGTATTGAAATAGAAAGGTGGATAATTGTGTTCCAAAATGTGTTTCTATCCAACTTTAAATTTATTACTATAACAACCCATAGTTGTTACCCTAGTTAATTAGGACTAAACCAAATCTTAATTTTGATTCTATCACCCTTAATAAGTCATTAGGATCTTGCCCTAAAATTTCGGTCCAAATCATGTGTTAAATGGATCAAAACATAATTTGGGGAATTTTGGGAACCCTTGTGGTGGCCGTCTCTTAACCGTCGTTGAGTAACACTAACTCAATTACGATTAAGTGGCGGTTGTCACTAACACCACAGATAATAAGTGAATATCCATGGCATTACTCCTAAGATGAGCAAGACCTTAGCAGAAATATAAGTAAAGTAGTGCAAAAAATAAGAAAAATGCATTCAAACAGTATCCACATATCATTCACATATAATATAGAAAATGCAGAATAATAAGAAAAAAAATTCATTTATTATATTTAAGTTAAATATGGGCAACATAAATTTTAATATCAGCAATTTCTTCCTTTTTGATGGCCACAAGCTTCACTTAACCTTCTATTATAAGCACACCCCCAAGCGCAAGATTCGATATAAACCTAATGCTGCCATATGTACATATATGACAGGGCCAAGCCAACAAAGAAAAACAATATTAGACTTATAAAGTCTAAGTTCAATTAAGCTGGAAAATAGCATATGCTTGCATTTATAAAATATTATTCAATATAATAGTAAGACAGAAATCAAACTACAAAAATATTATAAAATAACTAAAAGTATAAAGCTGTACAAAACTGAAGTAAAGTTAAACTATAAAGTGAATACTGAAATAAAGCTGTACAAAACAAAAATAAAATAAAGTTGAACTATAAACTGAATACTGAAAGTAAATAAAACAGTAAATGATTTGAAACTGAGTAAATAATACTATATGTTATTAATATTATGCAACTGAATATGTCATTGTACTGTATGTTACTGATATGCAATCAGAATATCACTAAATTATCATGAATATACATCTTGATGCCCACGTACATCATATTAGGAATTCTGATATCATAATGCTCCTTGAATCCCATAATTCCCCTTTTTGATGTATGCGACATTCCGTAATCCACAAATAATTCATGATACTCATACTTAAACTTATGCTTATGCTCATGCTTCTATGACTACATGCCTTAAACCTAGAAATTTAGAAAAATACTATTTTAAAATCAAGTAATGATTCTATTATCTCCATTGTGCAGAATTTTCTTAAATGGATTCTGGCTCCTAGTCTAATTCAATAAATAATTTTTACTTAAGATTTTACTTAAAATTATCAGTTGGAAATCTTGTATACACATAGTTATTATGTTTCCAGGATGGGTGAATTTAACACTCAGTTTGCTTAAAACTATGCTTATTGAGGTGCACGACGATATGAGGCAGTACCCGATAACAATTTATCTTCTCAAACTAAGCTGTTAAATACCTTAACTATAAGCATACTTAGTGTTCTAAGAATGGTAACTTGAAATACTTAGTTTGCTTATAACTGCACTTATCGAGGCGCACGATGATAGGAGGCAGTACCCCGGTCACAATTATTCTTTCAAACTAAGGATTTAGTATTCTAATTATAACACTCTTAGGCTTGGAGGATTTACCCTAAGTAGAACTGGACTTATCCAATCACATAAGATAAGACCGAGACTCTACAGTCATACTTGGAGTGACTCAATCAATCCTAAAATAATTTTGATGTGATTCAACACTATGGATATACACTATCATACCCAACTAATAATTTGGGTTATAATAATTCTATTTAACAAACAAGGATTATCAAAATTATGAATCCTTACTCTAATTGGGTGAATCCTACACAAGGGTCCAAAGATGTGACCAAAATGTCACTCAATATATGTTACTACCACATGGGAGAAATATCATTCTAATGCCTTAGGTGAAGCCTACCGCAAGAGGATAAAATCAAACTACTAGGGTTAAGGAGGATCATCTAAGTTCCTACCTCAATATGTCACAATAAATTCTTCCTACCTCAAGGTATTAACATTTATTAGTCCTTTCAGATTTTACATACACTCCTATAGCAAGATCATTAAGATCTCACACCTCTAACATTTGTGCTAAATCCATAAGTTCATTTATTAGGCCTGAATTGATTTGTTCTGATTAGATAGTTCAACCCATCGGATCACATCATATTCTATAATCATGGGATAAAATCACGAATATTATTGGGAGTAGATCATATTGTAAATCATTATAGTTTTATAGTGGTTCTCACGCTAAGGATCTTATATAAGAGAAAATCGGAGATCTCAAGCTTAAGTTCAGATAATAAATCACATAAGTTTGTTATAGCTCTTAAATTCTTCTAGTTTGCTAGTCTAAGATCAATGACAAATCAGCAAGAGTTGTTGGACTTAAGCAGATTATGGAGCTTACCAAATCAAATATTTCTTTAATTCCATTCATGAGATAATTCATTACAATCTTAGGATTTGGTTGTTTGATAAATCATTATCTCTTATTAGTGAATTGAAGATCATTACGTGTTGATTTTCTTATTTAAGAGAAAAATCAAGAAAGTGTAAGCTTAAGTTTAAGATATAATCAAAACACCTTAATCCTTTATAAGACTTAATGATTTAACATGCAAAAATTAATGCAAGAAATAAATCACATATCATTAGTTTGCTCATTTTTGATAAATGCAAATGTGAAACAATAATCATGATAATTCCTCCTAAACTCTTCATCTTTTAGCAATGTAGTAAACCTAACATACAATTTATAATATTTCATTTTAAACACTTTACAAAAATAAATGTAAGTTAGCATAGGATTCAAAAAAATAAAAGCACAATAACAGCAATAAGAACTATGCAAGTGATGTACGCACTTAACATAGAGCTAAATAAAACAATTTAATTTATTAGAACTCAATAAAAGTTCTAAGTACTTACGCACCTTGCGCAAGCGATATGAGTTTGCAATTTAATAACTGTTTGGGACGAGGCAGCACTCACAACACCTAC
Organism: Gastrodia elata; assembly: GCA_016760335.1. Lineage (NCBI taxonomy): Eukaryota > Viridiplantae > Streptophyta > Magnoliopsida > Asparagales > Orchidaceae > Gastrodia > Gastrodia elata. Next base: position 8,016,836 of record CM028682.1, on the reverse strand, counting down.
AGAAATTGGACAAAATATAACTAAATGATAGCTACTTTTACAAGTGATGCTTACTTTAAGCTAGCACGGACCCTATTGGATTTCATTTATAACTCAAAGATAACATATTAGTCTACAACATATTAGAGAGGAATCTATGAGATGGAATGACACAACTTGATAATAATCAATTCCTTACAAATGGATGGAATTATAAGGAGAGGATTCCTAAGGATGAACTCAAGGAATCATTGAATCAGCAACAATGAATATAATTAAGGTTCTAAACAAGTCAAATACAAACAATATCTTAATCGAATGTGTTCAGCAAAATAACAAATAAATCTTAAATCTATAGATTAGATGCGGTTTACTGATTTCAATTATGTAAAATATTATATAGAGCTCATGGTATAACCTAAATTACTATGAATGACACAAATGTAGAAATCACAAAATAATGTGTGTGTGTGTGTGTATATATATATATATATATATATATATATATATATATATATATATATATATATATATATATATATATAACTATGCCAATTGCATTTACAAGATGTTTGCAAAATCATATGGATGAATCAAATATCTACATGACTACGCATAGAAGATATAAATATAACAATAATTGCAAGTGATTATTTCAGTGCACTTTAGTATAAACACATGCAAGAGTAAGAAACATTGAAATATTTTAACTTTTCTATAAGAGATTCGAGCGTAAAATTGATAAAATAGCAGCCAGAAAATTGATTTATTATTTATATATTATAAAATTCATGATTTACATAATTTATATTAGAAGTTTTAGGTGATTTAATAGAGAAATATTATTTAAATTCGTTGACACACCTATAAAAGTCTATCTAATAAAATTTAGACATATTTCAATACAAACTTAAAAAATAATATTTATACTATTTTAATGTAAATAAAATAAAATACTAATAAAATGATCTAAAATTTTATTGTATGAATTTTCTTAAGTGACACGTCAACGGATCAAAATAGATTTAAAATATACAAAAATATGAAGATAGGACTAATTTTTACGTGCATAAATTATTTAGAACGATCCGGGATCCCAATCGCACTCAAATTTTCACAGAAGGATCATCTCAATATGTTTTATTTGTGAATATTTTTATTTAATTTTTTATTTAACTCAAATCGGGATCTTGAATTTTGACTTAATTTGATTAATTTAGGTCAAATCGACAGAGTAACATGTTACCTTGGGTTGTTATAACCCTGAAATTTGACCCATCTAAATTGACCTCAAATTAAAAAATAACTTTATCATTACATTCATTACCCACAAATTAGCTAGAGATAATGTTTTAGAAGCAATTGGAAATGGTTGGATTTTCGACAAATATTTAAATATATTTAAAATACTTCAAAAAATATAAAAAATAAATACTCGTTGAAATCAAAATTCGACTTCGCCGTTTCGTTCCTCACCCGTCAATTAGCTATGGGTGAATTATTAGAAATTTTTAGATGCCATTTAATAATTCAATTTTAATTAAGAAAATTGGAAATAATAATTAAATAATTATTATTTAAAATTCTTCTAACAGACCGTCACCCACGCCGTCTTCTCTTGCTTGCGTCGTCAGCCTCTGTCGTTCGATTAAATGACAGTATCTGACTGTTCGATCGGGTCGATGGAACGGTCCATGCCCGCTGTCCTTGTCCCCCTTCACGCACGCTCAGCGTGTCACAAAGCCCCGGCACGCGGCCAATCCATGCATGTGGTCGCCTTGGAGGCTCCGCGAGCTCCATTAACCCCCCAGCCACTAGCGTAACCCTATTTTGCGCAAACGAAGGACCATCTGGAGCCTACAATCCGCTTCCTAAATCTCTGTCGTTGAAGTTCAGGTACCTCTACACATCTATCCATTCATTTGATCCTCGTGTTCTCATTTCGAATATTTATTGCATGCTATTGATTGTGATTCTACCGGGTTCAATCGGGATCTATCGAGCCCAATCGAGCCAATTGAGCCACACCTCCACAGTAGGACACAGTGCATGACCCACCATTCCTGAACCCACCTTTCATAGAGATCTCTCCATCTCGCAAACAAATATGAAGATTATTTGAAGTTCAAAGCCGATATTAAAGGGTGCTCGCCAGCATGATCTGCAGCTGCATGGTAGTGTTATTTATCAGGTCAATCATTTATGGATCCCTAAGTCCATGCATCGAGAGATTTTTGTCGAAGGTCATGATTCCGGATATCAAATTGATCCAGGAAGTTGTAAAATGCATCAATATCTGAAGAAATCATTCTGGTGGCCTACTATAAAAAATAAAGTGGCAGAATTTGTTGTGAAATGTCATGCTTGCAATCTCATTAAGGTTGAACACCAAAAAATGGAGGTCACATTCATCCTCTGTCAATCCCTGAATGGAAATGGTTTGAAATTTCCATGGACTTTGTTATGGGTTTGCCCAAGTCAAGGTCTAGTGCTGACTCGATCTGGGTCATAGTCGATCGACTGACAAAATGTAACAACCCAAGGTTGTTACCCAACTTAATTTTAGCGTAATCGTATCGTAATTATCATCCCATTAAGTTCATCTAATCATTAGAACCAAATCCTGATGGTTTGAAGCAATTCGGAGCTTGATCGATTATTTTGGAATATTTTAATATTTAATAAATTAGAAAATTGAAGTATTCATTTTGACCTTGAAATCAAAATCCGACTTCGCCGTTACGATCGTCACCCCCAAATTAGCTATGGGTGATGTTTTGGAAGCATTTGGAAGTCATCGGATTTTGCGAATATTTTAATATAATTAAATGCACCGGAAAATAAAATAATTAAATAATCATCGAAATCAAATTCTGACTTTGACATTAAATTCCTCACCCCCAAAATAGCTAGGGATGAATTTTTGGGAATTTTTGGAGCGCATTTCAAAAATCTGAATTTTTAAATAATTAAGGGAAATAAATAAGTAATAATTCAGTTCATAAATTACAATTTCCCCTAATTTTCTATTGCATCCTGTCAGCCCCTCACCTCGTCCGGCGCCCCCATGTCCCTTGGGCTAAAAATTGATGACCTCTCCTCCTCCCTTCACATCCTAGCTCCCTAGGCTCATGATGGCCTATCCCCTTCATCATTTCTTCTCCTCCATTAAAAATGAGCGCAGCCCCTCTTCTCTTTCTTGCTGAAATTTTCTCATCTTCCCCCTCCATTGATCTCTTGTGCTGAAAGAAGAAACTCCTCTCCAAGGTCTTGAAGAAGAAAGGGTTTTCTTCATCCTCCTCTTGCAAGATCTAAGGTACTCGTTTGCTTACTCTCTTTGTACCCGTTTGCTCCTCTCATTTGTCATCTTCATATTGCTATTATGCTTGTTTGTAGCTTTAGAAACTCATAATGGTGTAAGGAAGCCATTAAGGCTCATTGTGGCATCTCATTTCTTTGAAGAATCATGCTCTATTTTTCGTCCATTTTGTATACCATATCCTTTATCCACATTTTTCATATACTTAGAATGCTCTGTTTGCGCCAATTTTGGTGTCAATGGAAATGTCTTGGAAAGACTTTTTCATTTATATGCGGCACCACTCATGGAATGCTCTGGATTGAGAGTATTGGAGCTTGAAAGTAGGCCCTTACGGTTTTCACACCTGGCGAAAATACCGTCTGGCGCTGCAGCGGTATTTCAGGAAAAACCTTATAAAACCAGTCATTAAACTATTTGAACAGTAAATCGCAAATGGACTGCTGCAGTGGCATTTTAAGATAATTTTAGGAAATATGAAAATGAATTAATTGAACAAAAATTTCGCAAGTTGGACCGCTGCAGCGCGCCATAGCGCGCCACAGCGGGCCGCATCATTAGAAGAGCCACAGTGCGCTGCAGCGCCAGAAGCCCCACAGTGCCCTGCAGCGCTAGAAGTACCACAGTGCGCTACATCGCTGAAAGCGCCACAGCGCGCTGTGCACCCAAATTTGCAAAAATTCCCAGAAATGTCTGAAAACTGCCCAGAATTAGCTGAAATGGCCAAAACTTCACTGTTTTTAAATTTTAAGGTCTCTAGGACCCTAGTGGGACTAAATTATATCAAATTAGAACCTATTTTAGTTAAAATTAAACATTGCATAAAATTATATATATAAATTAAGTTGAAATCTTGTCATTTCTAATAAGTGCTCAAAACCTACTATGTACCTTAAATGTATATTGTGTCAAATGCTAAGTAATAGAATCTTAAGTATTTGAATTGAATAGGTATATCTCAACAACTAAATAGCATGAAACCTAAGTCTTTTAGAAATATAATCAAGTGCTAACCTCTTTGCTTTAATTTAGAATTTGATTAGCCTTAATTACCTTCTACTTTATGTCATCTTACATTTATATGCTATCATAATATTAGGATGTATGTTAGAAAACTCTAAACATTTATTCGGACACCTAATTGTGTATAATTGACGTTAAACTAAACTTGAACATAAGAATCGTGATAACTTGATTAAGTAGATGATACTTAATCTAAACTTGAAATTGTCATAAATAATACATAATAATATATTGATTTATCATTGATCTTTAAATTAACATTTGGTCTTAATGATGGGAAGGTTAGGGGTTAAACCCTACCTTATCTTAATTAAGATCAAAATCTTAATTACTTAATCAATTAACCTGATTATAATATAATTCAACTATCATTATTTCAATAATACATCTGATTTAGTATTGATTTTAAATCATTAAATTAGAAGTGCTAAGGTTAAAATTAAATCTGTGTGATTGAACCATCTGAATCTAAACTTTAGATCTTTAATTTTCTCTTATATAAGATTATTAGCATAACATAGGTAATAAAATTATAATGATTTATAAAATAATCTAACTCTAATAAGATCTTTGATTTCATCCCATAATTATAGAATAGAAAAGGATCAGATAAATTTTAATCATCTGATCTGATCACTTTAACCTAAGTCTAACAAGTAAACCTTAAGAAGTAACAAAGTGAGATCTTAAGGGCCTTGCCTTAGGATCGTTCTTGCAATATTCAAAGATTTTAATTATTGATACATTGAGATAGAAAGAACTTTTGAAACTTACTGAGGTAGGAACTTAGATGACCCTTCATAACCTTAGAAGTTGAACTTGATACCTTGTGATAGGAATCACTTAAGTAATTAGAATGAGACTTACTCATCGCCGTAAAAATCAATATTGAGTGATCATTTGATCACATCCTTGGAGCCCTGTGTAAGACACACCTATTTAGAGTAAGGATTAATAGCTTTGATAAATCCTTGTTAATTAAATAGAGTTGTTTGAACCCAGATTATTGGTTGGTGTAGTATGGTATACCCATAGTACTGGATTACTTCAGTAGTATTTAAGATTGATTGATTCACTCTAATATGGACTTATGACCAGGTGCTATCCCGAGGGATTAGACGAATACAGTCACGTTAGAGTAAATCTTCCAAGACTAAGAGTGTTACAACTAGTGAACAAGATCTTTAGTTTGAGTTTTAACCTACGATCGGATTCTACCTCCTATCGTAGTGCGCTTCGATAAGTACAATTTATGCAAACTAAGTATCCCAAGTCACTTTGCGTAGAACACTAAGTATGCTTGGAATTAGGTCATTTAATAACTTAGCTTGAGATGTAAACTGTGACCGAGTTCTGCCTCCTATCGTAGTGCGCTTTGATAAGTGCAGTTTAATCAAGCTAAGGGTTAAATCCACTTTTCTTGCAAACATGCTAAATATGTGTATACAATCATCCCAACTAATGATTTTTAAGTAAACTCTCAACTTTAATAAAGTATCAAATTAGAATGTAGGAGTCAAAATACTTTTAGCAGGATTATACACAATATAAACCTTGAATTCATTATCGGATTTCAAGCATTTTTTGAATTTTTGGATTTATCTCATATAGTTAGAAGCATGAGCATGAGCATAAGCATGATATGTGGAATTAAAATGATGTATGAGTATTTGTGATAATTTATGAGTTACGAAATATTGCATATATTGACTGGGAAATTTTAGGATGCATCGGCATCATCAGTAAACGATATTCCCAATTGGATGTGTGTATATATTGGACCGTACTATTCATAGTAGTTCTGTGATATTTTGGTTACATATTAGTGGCATACAGTATTGTGGCATATTCAGATGCATAGATTTAGTGGTATACAACATATATTTATATATGATTACTAAGTTTCAGATCCATTACTATTTTGGTTTGTTTTCAGTATTCAGTATAGTTCAGTTTTACTTTACTTTACTTCAGTTTTGTACAGTTTTATTCTTTCAGTTACTTTTCACAATATTCTTGCAGATTTAACCACATTATGTAAATGTTAAATGAATAGATAGAACTGTTTAGATTAGTTTCGATGTGTTAGACTTGTCTAACACGGGATACTTTTGGGATCCGGCAATTTGCTAGATCCTGAGCAGTATATTGAGCCAGGTCATGAGAACACCCAGGAGATTCAGGAGGAACCCGTTGAGCACTTGTGGACTCTCCTTCAGCTTTACTTCTTGCTTAGTTTATTTTTAATTCAGTACTTTGTTTTTATTTTTGTATTTCAGTAAAATATTTGTAATAATTTTGGATGTATTTTCTTTTTTTTCTGAGATGAATGTTTTCATACAGCTTCTGTGATGAATGTTTCTGGATATTTACTTTAAGCTTTTGCACTCTATTATATACTACTTATACTTAGTATTGTGATGTGACTAGTATACTGGAAATGCTGATATTTTATACATATGTTGGATTTCTATTGTATTCTAAATCTAATGTATGTATTTGTCTAATACTTAAGATAAGGATACTACTCTTATCTTAAGTTTTAGCTCTCAACCCTCCTTGAGGTTGAGTCAGCAACCCTTCAGAGGGGTTTGATTTTCAGCTATTTCGGGGAGACGGGTTATTCCTCCCTGAGTGGTGTGACGTTCCGTCACCGAACTTAATTATGACTATTTCATTTGCGCACGGCAACGGGGCGGGGCGCTACACCAAATTAGCACATTTCATTCCAATCCGTCAAACTAATTCAGTGGAGAAATTGGCCAAAACCTACATTAAGGAAATAGTCAACTCCGTGGCATTCCAAAATCCATTGTTTCTAATCATGATAGCAGATTCAAGTCCAAGTTATGGCAAGCCGTGCACCAAGACCTAAAGACCACATTAGCCATGAGCACTACTTTCCATCCCCAAACTGATGGATAGACTGAACATGTTAATCAAATTTTGGAAGACCTCCTTTGCCTTTGTATTCTTGATTTTAGAGATTTTTGGGAAGACCACATTCCCTTAGTGAAGTTTACTTATAACAATAGTTTCCAGTCAAGCATTGGCATGGCTCTATATGAAGCATTATATGGTATAAAATATAGTACTCAGCTAGCATGGTCCAAAATATGAAGCGTTCAACTTCTTGGATTTGATCTCGTAGAAGAAACCAACAAGAAAATTCAACTTATTCAACAAATAATTCATACCGCTTAGGACCGTCAAAGTAAATATCATGATGCACATCATCGTCCGTTGGAGTTCAGTGTTGAAGATTTTGTATATCTCAAGGTCCGCCCAATGAATTATATTTTCCATTTCGGAGTGGCAGAGAAGCTCAGTCCCCGCTATGTCGAACCTTTCGAAGTAGTTAAAAAGGTGAGCTCTGTAGCCTACAAATTAAAACTCCATGAAGACTTATTTGCAGTTCACAATGTATTTAATATCTCATCATTACGGAGATGTCTTTGTGATCCGTCCCATTTAATTCAGCTTTAGGCAGCATCCCTTTAGCCAGACCTTTCTTATGTAGAAGAACCTATCAAAGTCCTATATCACTACCAGAAACAGCTAAGAAACCATTTAATCCCAATGGTCAAAGTTCAGTGGAAGAATCGTTCTTCTTCAGAAGCCACGTGGGAGAAAGAATCTGATATGATGTCAAAGTACCCAAGGCTAATCGAGAATCCTGGTACTTCCTCAACTTCCTCATTTATGTTTTATTAATTCCATTCATGCATCATCCTTCTTACTTAAGTGATATCAAGAACGATATCGTTCTTAAGTGGGGGAGTCTGTAACAACCCATGATTGTTACCCTAGTCAATTAGGACTAAACCCAAGTCATAATTTTGATTCTATCACCCTTAATAAGTCATTAGGATCTTGCCTTGAATTTTAGATTCAAATCAGGTGTCAAATAGATCAAACCCTGATTTTGGGAAATTTTAGGAACCCTGGAATTTGACATATCTAAATTGATCTCAAATCAAAAATTTAATTTTGCCATTGCACTCATCACCTCTAAATTAGCTATGGGTGATGTTTTGGAGCCAATTAGAAGTCGTTGGATTTTTGACGAATATTTTAATATATTTAAAATACCCCGAAAAATAGAAAAAAATAAATACTCATCAAAATCAAAATTTAACTTCGCCGTTATGTTCCTCACCCCTCAATTAGTTAAGGGTGAATTATTGGAAATTTTTAGATGCCATTTAATTATTCAATTTTAATTAAGAAAATTGGAAATAATAATTAAATAATTTTTATTTAAAAAACTTCTAACAGGCCGTCACCCGCGCCATCTTCTCTTTCTTGCATCGTCAGCCTCTGCCGTTCAATCGAACGATCTAATCCCGCTGTCCTTGTACCCCTTTGCGTACGCTCTGTGTGCGGCAGAGCCGCGACACACGGCCAATCGCCACGTGCGGTCGCCTTGGCTATGCTGAGCTCCATTAATCCCCCCAGCCACTAGCGTAAACCCTGTTTTGCGCGAACGAAGGACCTCCTGGGGCCATCTGGAGCCTACCATCTGCTTCCTTAACCTATGTCGTTTAAGCTTAGGTACCTCTATACCTCAATCCATTCATTTGACCTTTGTGTTCTCAGTTCGAATTTCTATTGCATGTTATTCTAATGGGTTCGATCGGGCTCGATCGAGCCCGATCGAGCCCGATCGAGCCAATTGAACCATACCTCCACAGTAGCGCAGTGCACAACCCCCGTTCCCGAACCCTAGCAACTAGGGTTTGCCTTTATCGTAGTGGTGGGCCTCCTCTATTGTCGGCCCGACCATCAATAGGTGTCTCTTCAAGACCTTTGCGTCGCCCTACGGTCCGAACCTCAACGTCGCCGGGAGGTAGCCGATTTTCCCTGCCCTAGCTTCACTGTCGCAGGTGGGTGAGTCGGTGAAGAATAAGAAATCCTGGGTTGGGCCGGGTCTACCCGAGCCCGACCTGCTCGCCAATGCAGCCGCAGTTAGTAGGGCATGTGGTCCACTTCGCGCGCTGTCATGCGCTAAGACCGTCGCGTGGCGTGCCTGTCGCGTGTGTGGGCCCGCCTGCTGCTAGTCCTGTCGAAGCTGTATGGGGCCCGCCTGTCTTTTGCCATCATTTTGGTGGAACCCGCTGCTGTACAGTCAGTAGAATTAATTTGATTAAACATATATAGATCTATTAAATTGTGTTATTAAATAAATTAATTACAGATCCTTAAACCCATAGCTCTTAATCCACTGCCCCAAATTTATTAAATATATATCCCATTTTAATCAGAAAAATGCTAGGAACTTTATGGCAATGTTTAATTTCTATTTGAATGAGTATTTAATATAGTGATATTTTAGGACCCCTTAGTCAACCCTAAAACCTTGAAAACTTTAAATAGCCATAATTTTGTAACCTTAACTCCAAACATAGTCATGTTACACCTTATTTTAATCAGGAAAATGTCAGGATTGTTATGGTGGTATAGCACATAACTTAATCAAATAGAGTCCAAATTAGGTATGCTCATAATCATTACACTTAGTGTGTTATATATAAGCTATAAATATTGAGTTTGATAAATTTGGATACCATTTGGAGAAGTTAGGTTTTTGGGACCATTCCTAAAACCCCTAAATTACAAAAGTAGACCCCAATATTATTTTGGCTATAACTTGGCAAAATGATATCCGAATTTAGTGATCTTAGACTCTATGGAATTCTTAGATAGTAAACAACACAAGTATAATAAATAAATTTATGTTTCCCTAAGTAAAATTACTAAATTGCCCTTAATAAGCTAAAACCTTAATTTGAGCTCATAAGGCTTAATCCTGGTCCAATTTGGGTGTAATTATTGTCTATCTTCATATTAGACAGTAAGTAACCATTTGACATTAATAAATTTTAATTTGGAACCCTAAATTAAAAAAAATATATTTTAGACCCTTAAGTAGGGGCAAAATTGTCATTTTGCCAAAAATTAGGTTTAAGTAATCTTAAACCTTAAAAACTTGAATTAGTTAGTAGAATCAGTAGTATAAGTAATTTGGAGTCATTATCAATTCATCTAACCTCATTAAACCAAGTTTCCAAGGTTTATCATAATTCTTCCTTGTTATGATTCTTCCTTAAAACCTTAGGACTTTCCTTAAGATTTAGATGTAGATTTATGTTTGGGTTCATTTATTGGGTAAATGAGTTACTCAATGGATGAAACTTTTATTTTATTAGTTTCTAGATTTTATATGTTAATTTGGTTATTTTATTTTTAAACTTTAGTATAAGTTTAGAGATTAATCTTATTAAGCTTAACTTTATTTAATAAGATATCATAACTCTAGTACGTGAGAGTTGGGATTATTCCTTTACCCTTAGTCTATATAACCTATTGGATTAAGAGGTTAAACCCCAATATTTGGAGTTTAACTTTTAATTCCTCAATCCTAAATTGTATTAACCAAGATTGGCTTGGGGTTATTAAAATCATTAACCTAAGTTGTTTGATTTATTAGAACTTGATTAGTTTTAATTACTTTAAAACTTATAGGACCGTAGTTTTGAGTTTATACTGGATAATAGGATATTAAAAATTCTAAGCTTGTATAATCTCAGATTAGTCAGAACGAATTAAATTAGAAAATAAGTGATATCACAAATTTTGTGTAGTGCTATTTATACATTGTTTTGATGCTTTGCTTCCTTGTTTTGAGTATTTACATTATGGCATAACATGTGAAACATAGGATATTTGATGAATATTCTATGTTAGTTTTGAAATTGCATAAGTCATGAACATAAAGATGATAAGATATCAGATATGACCAGATAACTTAGAAAGGTAACAATTTAGTGGAATGCGCCCTAGTTAGATTGTCTCTACAGTTTAGTTTTACAGTGCAGTTTTAATTCCCAGGCATTAGTGCCCTGGATGATTTCAGTTGAGATTTATGGACCTGAAGATCTAGGCATTAGTGCCATAGATGCTTCAGCCTTGAATACAGTGGCTAACTTAGCCAATCTGACTGTTATGATAGTTCTAATATAGGCACATGTCCAATAATGGATGTTTTCCGTTATTTTAGTTCAGTTTCAATATTTTAAGCATATATATTATTTGCACTCATTTTAATATTTAAGCTTTGATTTATTATATAAGCATGTTAAGATGCTAGAGTTACTTTACTTTTATTTATATTACTTTTATTTGAGAATCTGTATGAATAGAATTGATCATATTTACTTAGGATATTCCTTGAACTTAGTAGTTCTTACAACTACTCTGCTTAATCTTTTCTACAACTTTGGGTTGAGGTCTGTGCTTGCCTCACATTTTACTTTATAAATTATAATTAAATTTTTATAACTTTTACCACATTCTTTTGTTTCTTTATTGCTCATAAAATGCTTATGATGTTTACGATATCATTAAATACATGAAAATTAATACCCTAAAATCTACTTAGATAATATGTCTAACCAATTTTTTTCTTTCTTGGCTGGGGCCATAGCATTGTGAAATCGGCAATGTTAGTTTTTGAGCATTTTGAGGAGTTAGCACCCGTTGAGGAGCAGTTCCAGGAGAAGGAGCACATTGGAGTTGAGGAGTCTTAGTTTATGTTGCTTATTTTATTTAAATGAGAATGAGTGTCCTTTATTTCTGCTTCGAACTTATTTAAAATGTTGTAATAATACAAGTACTAATTATATTTTCTTTTATTGCATACTTTATTTTGAGCTGCATATTTTCTATTTTTGCATTATGATTTCAATGGATATAAGCTTACTATTTCCTTCTTCCACACTCTGATAATTATGTATGTTATTTAGTGAATGGTTCCGCTGTTACATAGTGTACACCCTTCCCTTATTAGTGGATTGAGGATTATAACATAATCTAATGATAAGTGAGGGATTTGTCAAGTGACGACCACCCCAACCTACCTTGTCGGGGCTCAAGTCACCACAATTACACCATTCATAAGAAATGAAACATGAACTACTATTAAAGTTGAAGTAAGCCAAGAATTGATTACATGAAGTGAGAGAAAGCACAAAAGACACTTTTCACTATTATATTAACCCAAATTCTATCAATAAGAATAGTAAAATTATTGCAGATCAGCTCCAAGAGGTGATAATTTTTTAAACGAATAAGCTTGGAGAATTTATCTAGCTTGATCTTAATCTTCATAAAAATAATTAAAATAACCTATAATTAATGACAAGGATTCAAACATTAAAGATTTTGGTGACCAAATGAAAGTTCTCTAACATTTTAGGAGATGACTGTAACATAAGCTCAAATTAAAATTTTAAAAATTAATTTTAATTAGAAAAAATATAATAACTTGAGAAAATAAATGATTAATTTTTTTATAAAATGATTAGATATTTCTTTAAAAATGGTCATGCAAAAGTTATGATTGATTTTTATTGTTTTTTATAAATATTTGGTAGTTTTTTTAGTTAAAAATATTTTAAATAAATTTTGAAAGTTCTATTTTTAGCAACTAAAAAGTCAAATCCCAAGATGCAAAAAAACACTAAATTTTGAAACTAGTCCAAATTACATCCAAAATGAGCACAAATGGTAAAATTACAAAATACCATTGCCAGCTTGAATGCAAAATTTATGTAATATATATGACGTAACGGGCCCAAATTGAAGTTAAGCATTCATCATGAACTAGAGTTTAACCCCATTTTATGGTTAATGATTTCATTCATGTTTGTTTAATATATGTTTAAAACCTCAAATACCATATTTTTGATCATCTTTTGTAAACCCAGAGCCTCCAATCAATTATAAGCCTCTCCCAACACTCAAACAATCTTTGTATAGCCTAAAAAAACAAAGTAATTGATATTGGTGTCTCAAGAGGAGAAATCCAATTATCCATCCTTCGTTATGACTCCATCCATAGAGCATTTGGATGGCTCAAAGAAGTTGATGGACAAATTGCCACACTCTATAGATCTCATTTGTGAAGGATGGAAAGTTGGGTAGCTAGAGGAACTAGGGTGGTTAATCAACGTGACTATCGCTACTAACCTACTCAATCTTGTTAGTGGGTTTGGCTCGATCCAAATAACCTACTTAACATTTAAATATAATTAATTTTATCAACGACCAAGTTATAACCCTAGCAAACTAAACAATAGAGCTTCACTTCGGTAACCTAAACTTCTCGCTTATTCATGCTCAACCTTTGATTAGGGGTTTGCTATAACCCTTAAAGATGATTACCTAAGTAACCTAATTTTATGCTTTGACTCTACTTAATTATGAATAATTTCTTATAAAAGCTCATTGTGTAATCACTCAATCTATACTTAATCTAGGTTTAGGCTTATGACCTCTAATTAGTGGCTAACCACAGTAACTATGAGGATCAGCAACTCCGATTTAAAACATAATAGAGCCTTGATTCATAACTAGTAATAGAGCCTTAAGAGTCATGACCTTCAACTTGCCTTTTTCTCCATGCCAATGGACCAACCCTTAAATTGTTATTTTAATGTATTATTTATTATTATTTGTGATATTTACTACCCTAAATAGTGATTAGAATGCTTAAGGGGAGCTTAGTTAGAACCCTTGTGACCTCATTACATGGACAAGTTCAAGGAAAGCTTAAATCATACCTTTGAACCCATGAGTTCATTGACGTTCCCAATGTTTCTTATGGAATGAAATATATGTGTCTTGCCGGTTGAATACCTTCTTAAGTGTATTTAGAGATATAAACTTGACCTTAAATTTGGTTTTAGGTAGTGAAACTACCCCATATTACTCCCTTAACCTTTACCTTAACAAATGAACATATTAACCTATTCTAGCCTAAGAGTGAACCTAAAACATGAACTACAACCCTAGATTTAGTTTATAATAACCTTAGAAAGTGAAGGTTTGGCCTATAATTGGCTTTTATTGTGAAGATTTGAACCCTTGAACCTAAATGCCTCAAGGATAAACCTTTACTTAAAGCCATAGTATTGATTAACCCACGGGAGACCTAAATTCATGGTTAAGAACCACTAAAATCACTCCTTAAAATCTTGTTATTAAGCTTAGAATATAGAGTACCCCAAGATCCATTGACTTTAACTTTATTAACCAACTATCTAAGATCTAAACCCCATTCAAATGAGTCAAATATCATAAACCTCTTATATCTTATAAAACATATATTTATTAAATAACTAAATGATTTTAATTAAATAAAATTATAAATATTTAATTTATGTAAATATCATAAACTTAGTATTTTAAATATTATAAATATATAAATATAATATTAAAACTTTAAATGATTAATTTGTATGATTAAATAATAATATGATTTCACAAAATTTCATTTAAATTCCAAATTGAAGCAATAGTATGGATATTCTTGTCTTGATTTGAGATACTATGTACATAAATTTATTATTTTATTATTGTTTAATCTATTTTAATTATTACTATTACTTGAGCATGCATAACATCATTACCATATTGATGTAATTTTCGTTGCACTACTTTTGAACATGCTATATACATATTGCAAATTATAAGTTTTATCACAAAATGCTTGTGACAAAAAGATGCATGGTAATGACCATGTTTTGGGGGATATTTTTGACCTATACAAGTAGTGATATTAGCATACATAAAAGAATAAAGAGAGGTTATGTTTACTAGAAAGAGGTTGATGAGCTATCTGTGCTTTAAGGCTCACCAATGGTGGTTATATATGCAAACAATTACCATTAGATAGTTGTATACCTTCATTGTAGAAGTCTATGATCTAATTTCCTAGGGATGTAGTGGGTGCAAGAAAATATATTCTTTTCTATTTTTATTCCCAAAATAAGTACATTAAATACTTTGTCAAAACCACTATAATATCATTTTGTTTTATTTATTTAACAACACATATTCCAATCATATATATTATTCAAAACGAATCATCATATTCTCTTCTAGATATATTTTAGGCTATCGATTATATTTAGCTTCCTAGTCAACAACCGGGTGGCATTTGTTATGTTTGTGAAAACTCAAGTGCAACTCAAAGGGATGTGACCAGGTTAGGTGCACCTATCTACACCTTAAAAAGCATAAATGCAATTGTTGAAGTCTCAAGTGCAATGGAATGGCCTTGGAGTGACCATGGATCACTTGTGAGGCTTAGAGTGACTTTGATTAGCCACAAATCAACAGTGTAAGCTAGACATGAACCATATCAAATGAGCTTGAAGGAGCTGGATTGGACAAAGGAGCCAACACAAGACAATTCTTGCAGTCGAGGCTTAAGCGCTCATATACATTCAAGCGCTGAGGAATTTGCTTTTAATCTCTGCTAGATTGAGGCTTGGGTGCTTGAGCATGCCCAAACGCTAGTGAAATGTTCTTGGAGTCAGCAAGAATCTATAGTTCTAGGCACCTAATTGCTAAGTGTATTTGATCAGATGCAGCTGGTGCCATCACTGCTCAAATTAGGATGAAGTTGTGAAGATTCTTGTTTAGGTGGACATTTCTCTTGATTCCCACCAAAGGTATAGATAAGATGTTCAAACTCTAGATTATGACAATCTATTGTACAATTGGTCACTGTGCAAATTCTTGTTTATCCACTCGAATTTCTATCATAACCAAATTACTTTAGCCCACGCTCCACCAACCCTAGATTCCTCAATCTTAATTGTCCCAAACCAATTAGATCCCCAACCATTCTCTTCAGTTGACTCTTGATTCCCCGACATCAATTTCCCCATTCTCAATCCTCCCAACCAAGTCATTTCAATTAATAATCCTTTGGCTCCAACTCCCCAATCCTTGGATCCTTAGGGTACCTTTTTCTCCAATGATGGAGGTTGTTAGTTGCCCCCTCCCTTCCAAGAAACTAACTTCCATTGGCATGAAGAGTGCTAAGCTAACCATATTTTTTATTCATAAACTTCCAACAAAACTAATCACATCTCACAATTAATTAACTATCCATTGAAAAGGCATTGCTAAGCCAAAGAGAGCAAGACTTTCAAATTATCATACCAATTGTAACCACATCTAGTTGCAAGCAAACCCTCTCAACCATCCCCTTCTTTGTGCTCTATTTTTGCAATTTGTTTTATTTTGGCTATTGTGATTCTTTCTTACATATAAATAAACTTTTTTTTTTTTTTTTTGCATATAAACACACATATTTTATATTTAAAAATAAAACCTAAAATAAAATTATTTTGGATAAAAATAATAAAAATTGAGTGATTTATTAGTTTTTAAATATAATAACGATTTGATTATGAGACAAATAAAAGTCTGTAACAAGTTATACAATACAAAGCCCAAAGCTATATAATTCACATATTAGCAAATATAGTACTCACACTTTCAAATTTCTTCTTTATTTTTTAATTTGATACTATGTTTTAAAATATAATAGACATACCACACAACATATCTATTATTAGGCACATAAAATAACAAAATAAACTTTGGTAATATGAATACTTGTCGCAGTACGAATGTTATATTTTTAAAGTGTAGAATAGAAAAATTAAAAAGAAATTTTTTGGAATGTATGTAAAGCATTTGTTTAAAATGTATAAAATACAAAATAATTCAAACAGTTTAGTATACATCAAGCTCCTAAGCATATAGTCAACAAGAAAAGGCGAATGGCTACATAAGCCAGCTATATCTAGCTCCAATATGAAAGGGAAGCATTACAGCAGTAACAACAACAACACTAAGCATTAATCCCATTATATGGGGCTGTCTATGACTCCTTTGTTTTCATTATGCATGGTCAAATAGAAGCCCTCCCTAAGTTCCACAAAGAGAAATTCCTTCATAATAGTCTATTCCCATATTATCCCAAGTCATGTGTTCAAATTCTACCAATCACATATAAAAAAATAATAATAATAAAAAATTATATATATATATATATATATATATATATATATATATATATATTTTTTTTTTTTCTTAAATGTGGCCGGTGAGATTTGAACCCATGACCTGGAATTACAAATCCTGAGTCTCAACCATTGAGCTACAACACCATTCACACATATATATATATATATATACACATGGCTTCCGTGATAGATCGATCTAGCGTAAAACCAAATTGATTTTGCAAAATGCAATTATCCTTTTGTATTATGTATTCAAATATTATCTCGATAAATTTCAAAATATGATATATTAACTTGATTTATCTATAATTAATATTTCATCATCACCTTTATTCTTATAAATAAATATGAAAAAAATATAATAAATTCAATAATAATTCAACATTTGGAATATTTACAAGGGCTGTGAATGTTAACCAAACTCATCATTAATATAAGTGTTACAGAGATGAATGAGTGAGTATACTCATAAGGATAGAATTAGAAATGAGCTCATCCATAGCAAAGTTGGAGTGACACTAATAGTGGATAAGAAGCAAAATATCATCTCAAATTATTGGGGCATGGGCATATTAAACAGTCCATTCAAATTTCTGTTAGAAATATGAGCATATAAATTTCTCTCAAGCTAAAAGAAGAAGAGTTGGAACCTAGGGAGGGGCTTCTACTTGATTGCACAAAATGGAAACAAATGATTCATGTAACCAATCCTATCTAGTGGGATTAAAGCTTCTTGTTGTTGTTGTTGTCGAGTCCTAAATCATTTTACGAAGTAGCATTTTTCCTTCCATATCCATCACAGTCCATCACATAATCTGAAGGATGTGGATTAAAACATTCTACAAGACAAAAGGCCAAATTGCATGATGAGACTTTTTAATTTTGTGGCGTGCTTTAATCTGTATCATTTATACCAACACATGAGTGGTGAAGAATGTGAATATAATACTGCAACAATCCTTCCAAGAAGAACAAATTTGCTAACTCTCTCTCCGCTCTCTATGCATATAGATATATATATATATCAGGCATGCAATTTAACCATGAACAAGATGAACAAAAATGAATTTGGATTTACGAAAGCTAACTTTTCCATTCATCAACCTTTTAAGATTGTAGTACAGTGAAGCCAGGAAGATATGTACATAGGCACAAGTTAAAGCAATGGAATCTCAGCTGTGAAAAACAAAACTACGGGGGATTTCATGCATACCACCAAAATATTTACTGTTTTTACATATCTAACACCCAATTTTATTTGTTTACAAAACTGCTGCCTAAGTTATTTTAATGCCGACAAGGCTTTGCAAATGTACAAAATTTCATGCCTGGTTAAAGGTCAGGCAGGCGGTAGTTTTGTAAGAATTCAAAAAGAGAGCGCTAGATATGCAAACAGTTTAAATAAATACCTGAAGGAAGAGAGCCAAGCGAGCAATTATCCTGAGACCAAGCAGGTGAAGCGGCGAGCACAAAGAGGACGAGTTAATGTTGAATTTTATGGAGATTGATTCCTGCACGAGAATGAAAGCAACAAAAAGGTTCAAGTTGGTAGCAGCAAAACAAAGCAATTTGAATAAAACGTAGAAGAATTCAAGGAAGTTCAAGCGAGATGTTGAAGAAATAATCAAATTGTGCAGAAATATTATACTCATCTACGGAGAAAACAAAAGGTAATAAAAATGGTATACGAGAATTAAACGTGTGGTCCTTTTAGCAGAAAGACAGAGCGACAGCAGATACTGAATTTACCAATTTTTGGACTCTGCAGTCCTTTTCTTACATGATCGAAATGCTTGATGGATACAAAGTAATATTTATTTAAATACACCAATGCCAAAGCCCAGTTAGTAGATATATTCACCAAACTATTGACTCGTAGCAGACTTGGTAACCTTAGACATCAGCTTGGAATACTAGATCAAGAAATATCTTTTTTATATGATCACATATTTGATGAAAAATGTTTTGCTTTGGTAGATATCAAGAAGAGGTACAAATTCTAATACCTAGGCTCACTATTTCAAAATAATAATGAAATAGAGAGCAAATTGATTAATAGGATTCAAGCTGATTGGATGAAACAGGGGAGTGCTTATGGAGTATTCTAAGATTGAACTTTTCCAATGAAAATTAAAGGAAATTTTTATAAAGGAGTTATATGGCCAACTATATTATATGGAGCTGAAATTGGCCAACAAAGACGAAACCAATATAATGAAAGGTAGATGAGTGGATATACTCAAAAGGATAGAATGAAAAAAAAGTTTATTCTTAACAAGATTCGAGTAGCTCTAATAGTTGATAAAGTAGAGAATGTTGCCTTTATACTGCAGCGCATTAGATAATGCGGGCATATTAAGTATAGATTATTCATGCCGCTGTTAGAAAAATTGAGTAAATGAATTTTTTCATATTAAAAGAGGAAGAAAAGACGAAAAAAGGATGTGACGTAACCATTAAAAAGGATCACCCCTATTGGAGCTTGGCTTCGATTTAATTGTGCACAATAGAGACAAAAAGATACATGTAGCTTACCCCCACCTAATGTGACTAAGACTTGATGGTGTTGTTAACGTAACATACTTATTTAATTATCTAGCATTAATATTTAATCACTATGTACATATTTGGACACTTAAATAGATATTAAGTATAGCCACTCATATTAAAAAATCATGTTTTGCTCGAATATATGTAGTGGAACAAGTGAAAATTATATGCATTCATAACAATATGCAATTGGTCAATATGTAAGTTTTAAGATTAGTAAAATCTTAGAGGCTTGATAATCTAACATTAGGAAAGCTAATATTCACATATATTATTTTATCATCATCATAGGTATTTCATCATAAAAGGAAGAGATTGCTAACTTACAAAAAGATAGCTGGGAGTGCTGTTAAAAACTTTGTGCAAAATCTCTATATTTTATTAAATAAACCAATGGTGACAAATTATTAATATTTAATTTAGATGTTTCAAAATGTATCAGAGGCTAGTGTTTCTCAGCCAAATCAAGTCAGCAAACAAAAATGATGTCAGCCAAATTAGTTCAGCAAACCAAACATGGCTGTCAAGATAAGCATTGCAGAAATGCTAGTACGGCAGAACTAATAAAAAAATAATGTCAACAAGTGATCGGACAAAGCAACAACTTGACAAACAGTCTGGCAAAACTACTCAGTAAAAGCAGCTCGGCTTAAGAATGACACCAAAGCAAAGAGAGGTCAGTAAATATTAAGAATAAGAGTTTGGTGATTGAAAACTCAGAAATCAAATTATATAAATTTTTAGTTTTTGTATGCTATTACTTTTTTGGATTAACAAATACCCTTGTAGACATAGAATTCTTATTTTTGCAAACCATAGTACTGCCCAGCAAACTTTAAGGTTCTACCCAACGATATCTATCAGCTTACCAACTGAAGCAGTGTGCCGAACAAAGCCAGTGAGAATTCATCCAAAGTTCGGCCGGAAATTCAAAGAACATTTTACCTAACAATGCTCTCAACTTGGAGGATAAAGAATGTCTTTTGATGAATCTATACATTTTTACTGATTCAGATTACATAACAAAAATAATTTCTTAATAAATCCCAGCTAGTCATTGGGTCATGGAAGTTAGAACAGCAATTAATGTTCCATGTTACAACGCTTAATGATCTACGTCAAATTCTAACCGTTGAACCTTTCTATTATCTAAAACCTATATACACCGCTCACATACTATGAGAAGAAAAATTAATATCACCCACTCTTTAAAATTCCAAATTTATGAACCCGTTCTTTTGCTTAAATTGCACAATCAAATACAATTGAAGAAACCCGTGTTTGAAGAAATCAAAACACCAAATAAATCTAAAAGTATTAAGATTTTAAGAAAAAAATGTTAGACTGCTAATTTTGTTTCTAGAATCTATTTCCCATTTTTTCACTTGCTTTAAGGAGAAGAGAAACCTTTTTTGTATTTTTGAGAAATCCTTGATTTGGTATGCATTCGTTGACGAATGTAATTGGTTGAGGTTGAGACGAGCTAGCTTCACCTCAAAAGAAATCTGCCAGTAAAGCGACCTATCGATTAAAAGCTTTGTATATTGTGTTAATGAATTGGTGGGACAATCCCAAGATCACCTAAGCATATATTGTGCTTATTTGATTCTTCAATGTGCATGTTTTGTGTTGTAAATGTTATATTATTTTAACTTCTCTCTAGTTTTAAAATCAGAAGAAAATATTTTAAGCACACAATTTAGCCCGCCTATTGTGTGCCATCAACACTATCACAACAAATCTCTTAATGGCCACCCAATCCAATAACAGGCCCTAAATAAACCTTACCTCACTAACCCAAACTTACATGCCTACACCCTCTCCACAACCCAAATCGATCTTTACTAACCCAAACCAATCGCTTCCCATTTGTAATAACCAATCCTAACCATATTACAACCTATTTAAAATTAACCTAATTGGCTTAGCCTTTAACCTAAATAGCCTTTAATCCACATAATATAATTGTAAACCCTAAATCTCATCCATTTGACCTCTTGCCCCCTCAAGGTATAACCTTAATTCTCACATCTCAACCTCTCGCAAGAGTAAAAGAGCACTGAGTAACATCTTGATCACCTTAGAGATCCTATAAATGAGGACATCGACAAGCACCTACAAAGATGTGCATTAATCATGTCTTCTTTCCCGTGCAAGAAAAGTGCATCTGTTTTTCCCCAATTTTTAGTACCATTCAATTGATAAGGTTTCTGAGAAAATAGAGTTTAGATGATGCAAATTTCTTGAAAACAAGTAATTATTTATGAAACTATGTTATTTGAAAGAATCAACATCAATTCAGGCCTTTTTTTCAACGCACCCCATTTGCCTTTATATTGCCTAGCAATGGAAAAAACACATGCAACAAAAGGAATAACCGATGCAACATCGAGGCTTACACGAAAGCGTGTGATAACACAGGCATACTCGAGGAACTTGAAGAGTATATGGTAAATTTACATTTCAATTTGTAAAAAGTTATCGGGTCATGATGGGTTATGTTATCCTATGTCATGTTATGTGTAGACATCTTATTTATGTTTTTCTTTATTTCAGCATTTACATTGTTTTATTATGTTGTAATCATTAAGTCATAGCGGCTACATGATAAAATTAATTAGACTTGGGTCAGGAATACAAGGTCATTCGGGGAGGTGTAACAAAGCCTTATTACCTTTTTAGCGCCGCTAGGTTAGAATTAGGGTTTGGCTATAATTACCTCATGTAAACCATAAATTGGTGGTTAATAAGTGTTTACTTCAACAAAGAGACTTAAGGGCTTTTGTGATAACCAAAACTCCATTCATTGTGCACAATCAAAAGCCTTGCACACCAAAGTTCTTGAAAGAGTGCATAGTTTTCAAAAATCTAAATTGGGTATAATCTTGGAATTAATTGCGTTTGTGGTGTTTGCTTTTGTATATATACTTTCTTATTGTTATCTATTAGTCCCCATCATTTCATTGGTGTTTCCCCACCATTCTCACCACATTCTCACCACATTACGCTAAGTCAAACCCAAATCGTGTCATGACAGTTTTGTTCCCTTATTTCTCATCACATAAAGCCTTAGTAAAATCATATGAAAAATTGTTGTCATAGTTTTATACTATCAAGTTCATTATCACTCTAAGTTTCAAGTCATTAGAATTTCATTAAATCCACTTAGCGCCTTCCAAAATTGGAAAGTTGCCTTCATCTTTATTTGCAAACCATTTAACTAGGTTTTGCATTACTTTTGATATCAGAGCATAGTGTTAAATATCAAATTCCTTCTTGATCATCCAAGAAGTTTTTGGATTCTTTTTAATCTTTTCCAAGCAATTCAAATTTTTGAATCAATGATACACACTGTTAGGCCAGCCTTGCTCGAAACCCAACAATTTGGCCTAAGCCACCAAAACAACGGTTCCCAGTTTGCAGGATTCAAATCCCACTGCTCGCACGCGACCTTTTTCAGCGCACAAGTGCCTCTTCCAGTGCGCGCCCGCAAAATCCACCACCGTCGTCGCCAACTTCTAACTCTCTGTTCTTCACTGTCTGAAGTTTGATTTGTGAACCTCTTTCGTCGTTGGATTCCTGGCAACAAGGCCAACGCACCGGTGACATTTTTGAAGAATAATAGCACTCCATCAAAGAGATACATTCTCATTCACTGAAGGTGCGCCTTTCATTTCTTGAAATATTTACAGTTGTTAGTCTCTGGAAATTGCTTCAATATTGATAGTTAGACAGATGCGGCAAGTTGTGTGCAAATTTTGTGTTTCGTGCCTAATTTGGTGTCCCTTCACTTTGAATTAGCCAACAAACTATCCCCCAAAACCTACCAGAACTTTAAGTGATTGAACTACATTTGAGCCGCATTTAGTGTTTTAACTTATTCTACGTACCCTTCATTTAGTTTGTTTATCTTTTGCTTATTCGTCTATTTTACTGCTTAAAATAGTTGCTGAATTTTATTTGAAAACTTTTTGCATTTAAAGGGAAGCATGGCTAACAACCAAGAACCTAAGATGAATGGTTTAGATCAACGAATTGAGAGCTTAGAAGTTTCAAAGGCTATGATAGAAGCCCAGTTTAGGCAAGTGCTAGAAGCACTAAATGTGAGAAACAATCAACACCTTGCACCACCACTTGAGTGCCCTACACATCAAGCTAGAACTAGAGATAATTATACTTATATGATTAAGCACAATCCAAATTATAGGAAAGGTAGAGTCCCTAGAAAAAATGATTTTGAGGATGACATTAATGACATGTATCTTAGGGAACTAGATTGTCAGAGATGAGAGAACCTGTGGGATACCTAAGACTGATCCACCATTTAAACTTGGTACGCATGAGAGAGATCACCCTGATAAAGATATTTTGAGAATGATCAAAATGGATGCCCCTACTTATGATGGCACGCACAATCCTAATCATTTTTTAATTTGGATGACCCAATCGAAAGGTTTTTTGAGTGACACGTTCTAGTTGATTACCAACGAGTCACATTCGCTAGGATGAAGCTGATTAATTATGCTAAGATCTTTTGGAATACTTATATCCAAAAAGTAATGAGAAGTCGTAATAGAAGAATCTCTTGGGTCGAGATGAGGGAAATTCTCAAGGACAAATATTGCCCATGTTGTCAGTACAAGCAATTTCATATAAAATTCCTTATACTTAGACAGGGTGCCATATCAGTTATTGAGTATTTGAACATATTTGAGGATCAAATTGTCAAGATTAATTGCCAAGATTCAAATTGGCAATTGGCCAATAAGTTTCTTATGGGCTCGAGGGTGGACATTTTACATTAGATTGAAATCAATGATCCCCAAACTACAGAGGATGCATTACACGATGCCCTTCTCATTGAGTACCAATCAAAGGCATCATTCTCCATAGTTAACCCATCAATTAGCACCTCCAGTTTCATTCAAAGCCAACCATTTCACCAAGTGCACCCATTAGAGCACCTGCTACCCAAATGGGTAGATCAGTGTGTGATCTAGTTTATTATATGTGCAAGCAGAAGGAGCACCATAAGCATCAGTGTAAAGCAGTCCTAACCACTATAATTGTTGAAGAAGAAAAAAGAGAGTTTGAATCTGTTTATGGTGATGACAGTATTGATATTATTGATAAAGGTGGTGAGAAATATCTGAGAGTAGTGAGATGCCATAGTACATCATTAAAAGAAGAGACTGACGACACAAAAATATTTTCAATGTATCGATGACATGCAATGACATTGCATATAAGATCGTGATTGACAGTGGTAAAGTTATGAATGTAGTATCTACACATGCTTAAGTTAAAAAAAAACTTCAAGCTGAACCACATCTAAGCTCATTCAATATTAGCTAGGTGAAATACACTTCACTTCCGATTACACAATGATGTTTGGTTCCCATCAAGCTTGAGAGTTACAAGGATAAGATATGGTGTGACGTATTACCCATAGATATAGCACACAATCTTTTGGGACGACCTCGCCATTTTGACATGAACGTCATACACTATGGTCGTGAAAATACATATGTATTTAAATTTAATAACAAGACCATAAAGCTTTATACTTCCAAGCTCAACCCAAAAGCCACCGCACCTGCTTCAGGGTCCCTTCAACATCCACTCCATTTACTAGTTCTAAATCTTCGTCCTCCAAGGCTCATGCTGATGCGAAATCTATACCATCACACAACCAAAGATAGTGGCCAAACTTCGGCTTATTACCATTTCCACTCCTTCGATTACATCAGATTCACATTCCATGGTCCTACTTTTAGAGCATGAGTTTCACTTCCACGGCATATCGTGGATATGATGAGATTTCGCACCATCATGAGAGAGTTTAATAGTTTAGAATGGGTACAATTATTGCATGTGAAAGAAGTGAATCTTGCCACTGATGATGTTCTCATCCCTCCTTACGTAATCTATCTCTTGAGAAATCTTCTAGAGATCTCACTTTAGAATCTTCATAATTCCTTACCTCCCTTTAGAGGCATATAGCATATTATAGATTTAGCTCCTAATGAGTTGTTAAAGAAATAATTTTTGAGAGATCGAGTCCTTGTGCTATTCCAACCCTTCTTACACCTAAGAAGAACGACACCGGGAGAGTGCGTATTGATAGCTATGCTATCAACAGGACCATAATAAAATATAAATTTTCCATTCCACGGTTAGATGATATATTAGATCTTGTAGCCAACTCTTGATTATTTTTAAATATTGAACTTAAGAGTGGATGTCAATAGATTCGTGTTCGCCCTGGTAATGGTGGAAGATCACATTCAAAACATCAGAAAGTCTTTAAGAGTTGTTGGTAATGTCCTTTTGCCTTTCCAATGCACCCAGCATATCAATGAACACAATCCTCCATCATTTTCTAAGGAAAGTTCCTTGTGGTCTATTTTGATAATATCTTGATCTTTAGTATTAATGAGAAGCACCACTTGAATAATCTTATGCTTGTTCTTGAGAAATTTCATGAGAAAAAAATTTCATTAACAAGAAAACATGTTTATTCATGCAGCCTGAGGTGACTTTCTTATGATTAATTATTTCATCTTTAGAGATAAAATAAGATTCATCTAAAATTCAATTAATTTTAAACTGACCAACCCTAAGAGTTATCATGATGTCAGGAATTCAAACTCCATCATTTTCATGGTGTCAGGAGTTTAAACTGACCAACCCTAAGAGTTATCATGATCTAAAAATTTTAAACTGACCAACCCTCCATCATTTTCATGGTTTGGCGACCTATATTTGTAAGAAAATCCAGCACAATTATAAGCCCCATCATTGAAATCTTGAAGCAAGACAAGTTCTATCGGATTACTAGTGCTGAGAAGGAATTCATACACATTAAGAAAGCCATGACTACATTTCCTATACAAAAAAAATGTTTATTAAATAAGCCTTTTCAAAGAGCTTGTGATGCCTCTAGGATTGGCATCGAAGGAATCTTTTCACAAGATAACTATCTCGTTGCATTCTTTAGGTAGAAACTTAATCAAGCTAAGCAAAGATATTTGACATATAACAGTGAGTTTATGTGATCATTCAATCACAAAAATATTTCAGGCATTATCTTTTGCACTGAAAGTTTACCCTCCACATGAACCACCAAGTATTGAAGTTGATATAATCAACAAAAGAATTGAGCCATAGATATATCAAGCGGATTGAGTATTTGCAGAATTATAGTTTTATCCTCGGGCACAAGCCGAGTCCTAAGAACAACCCATTGACACATTATCCAGAGTAGTTCTAATGATTTTATTGCTGACTAGTCAAATACCGAGCTTTTATCGCCTTATGAATGATTATGTTATTTGCCTTGACTTCCATTTGATCTATTTTGAATCTCATGAGTATGTGTTACCTCACCGTTCATCATATCACATTATAGATGATTATTTTTTCTATGTCCCTTTGTTGTGCATTCTATGTACATCGCCACATACTTTTCTAATAGGCTAGTAGCATTCTGGTGGTATAGCATGGCATTTAGAAAGAGACAAAACATACATTTAGTAGATTACATTTTTCAAGCCATCATTGAAAAGAGATGAGCAAGTATGCTCTCAATGGTTAACATGTAAAAAGGCCAAACATTAGAAAGAGATCGGGGAAATATATTGCTTTACCTATGCCATACCGACCATGGGAAGATTTATCCATGAATTTTGTGCAAGGAATTCCCAAGATTACACAACACCATAATAGCATTAGTGGTCTATAGATTTTCTAAAATGGCTCACTTTATCCCATGTTCAAAAACAAATGATGTCTCCCACATAACTAGACTATTCTTTAGAGAAATAATTAAGCACGATAGTTTACCTAACACTATTGTTTCTAACCGAGATGCAAAATTTGTTTCATATTTTTTGAAAATCTTATGATACCGTTTGGGTACTTCCCTAAAATAATTCGTCCACTTTCCATCCATAAACAAATGACCAAGGTAGTTAATAGAATTTTATGAAATTTGCTAAAAAGTTTTGTGCGTGAGAACTTGGGTACTTGGGATCTTCATTTGCCAACTACCTACAATAACATCTAAATAGCCAAACGAACACCATTTAAGATTGTTTATATGTGTAATCCTAGAAAATCGATAGATCTAGCTAACCTGCCCATCTATGCTTATTCAAATGTTGTATTTACATTTGCAAAATATCTTAATAAAATACATCATAAAATAAAAAATCAAATAGGAGAATGGAATGAAAAAAATGCGACTAAGGCTAATGCTACTAGATCAAATAGAACATTTTAATTTAGGTGATTTTGTGCTCATTCGCATTCTCTCAGAACATTATTCCCCAAAAAACATAAGAAACTACATGATAAAGCACCTAGACCATTCAAGGTTCTTAAGAAAATCAAGTCGAATGCATGTTAGATTGATTTGATACCGAATATGCTAATTAGTCTTATATTTAATATTGAGGATTTAATTTCATATAATTATAAGCTCATGCATGAAAATACAGGTGCTACTTCTCAGAAGCAGAACAGTAAACCTTTACATAAATATCATAAACCTTCTTTCTTTGATATTGATGCAATCATTCCTGATGTGGTGATCATAGGTGAGCATCGTGAGCATGATGAGCATAGGATTTGGTGAGATGGAAAGATAAGCCACTATCATAAACATTTGGTTAACTTATGAGCTACATGAATAACATCATTTATGTCATCCAAATTAGTGTCATTGATATTATATCATCATAAGCACTTCCCATTGGTGTTCTTAAATATTTGGGGAAGTAGTTCAATGGGTAAATTCCGGTATTAGCATTAGTTGCGACTTACAATCATGCAATTCTCAAAATAGATGTTTCCCCAATCTTTTTTATATGGAGGGTCAGCAGATTATTGGTTGATTCTTTGTTGTTTCAGGTACATTAATTGCTATTACCGGCACATTATTGATAGGTAATCATCTTCCTGAACTCCAAATCTCCCTGATTAGTAGTCAATTTTATTGCTAGCAAGTTTATTGTTCCTTTCAAATGCCAAGGTAAATGTTATGAGTTTCTACTCAGAAAAAGGTTAGTTCAATTGCAATGTCTTCATGTAGTATGGCCTAAGTGTTGTGAATTGTCAAGGAAACCACATCTTGAGTGCTTTCCATCAAAACTCAGTAGTGTATTAGAAAGGTAAAGATAACACGACTCTGATGGAATAGCTCCAATCTGGGGTTCGAGCCTTAGGCTAACTAGTCTGAGTGATTACCTAAGTACATGACAGTTCTTGCACTATTGTCATTGTTATATCTATGTGAAAGATGCTCTTAGCCTTGTACATTCTATACCTCCAAATTAGATTGATTACCAAAGTGATGCCACATGAAAAATCAAGGAGATGCATTAAAGATTAGTGCAATAATATATATAGGGTGTCACAATCAACAGCCATAAAATTATTACCCAACCTACTGACCAATTTCAAAAAGAAAAAAAAAAACTGCCATTATATTACACATTAGAAAGCATCAATCTCATCAAAACATAAATTGCAAGGGCATTGATGTAGCACACCCCTTCTTTAACACTTAAACATGTAATACATTTATAATTCGATAAATTGAACTCAATGATAATTCTACATAAATATACACTCAGAAGGAAATAAATAATAAGTTCAGCAGTAGACCTTAAAGTATGGGTGAAAAAGGAAGATATAATAATATGGGTAAAGACTTCTTACACTAACACAATTGAGATCCTTAATAGTGTTTAGATAATACGCCATCGAAATGGCATCTTTCCAAGTGTCACAAAAACACAATTCTTGTTATGGTGCTAACCTAAGTATTTTTTCATCATTAGACAAAATAAGGGAAGACTAACCAAATTGTTACTCTTACTAAAAGGTTTATCTATTAAATTTTGCATGCTTAACTAGTTTTATTTTAGATGAAGTGGGGCAATAATAATCATCTTTCACATACCAATAAAAGAAAAAATATTCCATTCAAACATGCCGATCTAAAATTTATGGGGATTAACCCTAACATCAAGATAGATTATTTATTTTGATATAGGTATAAAGACTCTTTAAATATATGTTCAATTTACCTATGAATAGTTAGTCTCCCATGAGGGTCAAGGTAATAATAAACATCAGAATTAATGTCAGAGTGTTTTAATTACGAATCATGAAGCTTAAGTCAAACAGGTTGTCAACGTGGCTAAAAACTTTGACCAAGAAAATATTTATGAAAATTAATACAAACTTCTTGTCAATGGTGGTAATTTGCTGAGTAGTAAAAGAGCAAAAAGATGAGAAATAATGAGAAAAAATGAAAACAATCATAGCTGGATTCATGTTAAAGGATATTTAAAGCTACTATATGTATTAAATAAATAAAAATTTATTAAAAAATTTTGAATAAGCAAAAGGCGAGAAAAATTATACGCTTAAATTTTTGCCAAATAATAATAAAAGCAAAAAATTTTGGATAGTTAATTATGGAGCTAGCATAAAAGAAGTTTTGAATTTGCATGATTAATATTCAAATTCATTAATTAGTTCTTGAGATAGCCATGGTAATACACTTAGTCACTTATCAATACATCTAACTTGCCTTCATGCCCTGTATGATGTATTAATTTGGCTGTGAAACCATGTTGAATTGAGAAATACTTTCTTATATTTATTGATAAACATAGTGTCTAAATGGCTAATTAAAACTTAAGCTAGCTTTTTCCCAATATTGTGTAATTTCAAGCATCCATTTGGAAGATAGATTATTAGGGTAAGGTTCGACCAAGAATTGTCCAAGAAAGCAACACAGTAGCCTAATTAGTTTTGAATTGATCTTGTTATCATCAAATAACCATGTGGCAGTATGCAAGTGTTACACCATCAAATGAAGAAGAGTAATTGCAATCGGTTGCTTGATTCCTTAATAACCAACCAAAAAGCTATAAAAGTATCAAAAACATCATCAAAAAGATGTGATGCTATTGTACTCGAGAAATCATGGAAAAGCCAACGGATTGGGTAGAATAAAATCAAATGGTTTTTGTATTCGACAATACTTAACTCAATATCTTGCTGAGCTGCAGTCCAACCAGGCTCATAAGCTTCAAGAAAACCAAGCTTTGACTTGTTTGGCAGATCATGGGGATGAACAAATGGGACACCTTGAGGCCATCCAATCTCCATTCGTATGCTTCCACATGGACTGTCCCGTGACTGAATGTGACCTTCACAATCTTTGAGATTGCAAAATCTAAGCTTGATGCCCTTCTTATCAGCAATATCTTGAACACGTTCTTTAAGAACCCTCTGAGCTTCAAGCCGCAGTCTTTTAGAAGGTGGCAATGGCTTGCACCTAGTGCTAATCTTTCTTCTCTTCAAGGGTTTCACTGTTGTAGGAAGACCAAATGCAGAAATTAACAAAACGGGAAAGAATAAAGCTTCTGGTGAGTTATGCGCAAGGGAAAAAAAGAAAGGTCCTGAGTTGATCTTGTGCTAGAAAATCAACTGAGCGGTTGGTTTAATGACAAAAGATCTGCAAAATAACATAAATTACAGTGAATCAAAATGGGAAAATATACAGAAATGCGACCAGAGGAATATTTAAACTTTCAAACAGAAAGAGCATATTCATAGTCAGCAATCGGACAGTATTATGTGTGATAAGCAAATGGGTTTGATCTTAAGCATACATAGAACAAAAGGTGTGCGGTGATTCTGAGATATAAACAAGGTCCTAAAAAGTAGATACAGAGGACAGGTATTGCATTAGTAACAGACAAGTTAGCCTCAAAATACGGAAGCCCTGCTAAAATGCTAGCTCATGACCAACCACATGGTTATCCTTTTAACTACTAAGAATATTTAATAAGTTGTTAGAATTCACAATTTTTAGATTCTACAAGTGATCACCAGAGCAGCAGAGCAAAGCCCCAACCACCCTAGAATATTTTGACCTTTCCCTTCATTTTTCCCAATGATGAATCCTAAGTCAACACCTTAAACACAGTAGCTTTGGGCAGTACAAAAATATTATCAATTTTTAATCCCACTAAGTAGGTTGACTACATGAAGCCTTTGTCTCTACTATACCCGTTCAAACAACCCCACTCAAGTTTCAAGTATGTTAGATTTATTCCTAATAATATCTTAGTATAAAAATTTTAATCTTCCTTTTTTAAAATGCTCCAACTGAAGATCAGAAGAATAATAGTCTTCCTCTTTTAAAATTAAGATCTGAAAATGCCCAAGGAAGATCTTACCTTTCTTTTCTCTCTCCTTTTCAGGATTGATGATAAAAATATTTTTACTCCAGTACACAATGTCGAGGATGATTAAAGTTTGGAGCGGCCTCAATCTTCAGAACAGTTGATGGGAGCATAGATTCCTTGGGAATACGCATTTTCTCCCAAATGTTGAAATACCCTATTGAGATATCGAGATTTCACAAGTAAAATTTTTCAGTAGACTAAAATTACCGGCATTTAGCATGAAGTAAAACGGATGAAAAACTTTTACACTGTAATTCAATTTTACCTTAATATATATAAGAAAAGAGTAAACCAAATACACCAAAATCAAACGTATTCAGAAAATACACAGAGCAGCCGAGCAAACTTTCGTTCGATCGCTCAAACGAAATTGAGAGAACGATTTGAAGTATTCCGACGAAGGAACGCAACACGGAGCTCCTTCGCGGCCGATTGACCATTCGTGGACCTCACTCACGACCGTTCGAGGCGAAGCTCCCTCACGATCGTTCGAGAGATTCAAAGGATTCTGGCAAAGGAATGTGAAGCGATGCTTCTCCGACGCGGAGCTCCCTTACGATTTCACAACAATTCATTTCATTCCATCTTCTATGTCATCCATGCGTAGGAGGTTCATCGTTCGTTCAAAATCGATTTCGAACAACAACGACAGCTATCTGCTCACTTCGAAATCATTATGAACGAAATCAATTTCGTTTGAATTGACATTCATATCATTAAATCTAAGAAAATAAAAAAATTGGGGTAATTTTACCACCAATATTACTCGAAACACTATGCTTTCATGTTACTTCATTCCAAATAGAAATACCCTAAGTTTCATACAAAATTGTCAAATAGCAGTAAAGTAATCTCATACACTATAATATGTTTACACTGTAACCAGATTAATTTATCCTCAGATTTCTTCATGCCAAATAGCCCCTAAATATATATCGTTCTATTGTCGAACATGATGACTATTAACAGATAAATCTCTATGTTGCGTCAGGCGCAACTATAGTTGTTGATCACTTTCTTGGATATGCTTGTTGAGGTTGCCTGCATCATACTATAGCAGTTCAATTTTAGATATGGCACAAGCATCTCTGTCCAGATGATAATTTCAAATCCGGAAGATAAAACAATGGCTATCACATTAGTAGGAATGTAGCAATAGGCCCAAAGGACTGTTGGGAGTTCCTCTACCACATCTCCCTATATTAACGATCTTTCTCTTGAGGAAAGCAATTGTAGCTCTATTGTAGAGATCAGCTTATTCATTGGTCTGTAGGTGGTTCACTGACCAGAAAAGGGGACAAACAACATCGCTGTTCATGTTTTTGATCTTGCTACTGCAAAATGCGAGTTCTTTTTTGGTGATTAATTTATATGCATGGTAGAAGCAGGCAAGATATTTATCATGCAATGAATGTCCTTAACGACTTCAATTGTCACCTTAGAAAGTGTGATCAACTCCAGTCATTTAGTGAAGCAATCCACAAGCAGGATGAACAACCAATTAAGAATGGTCTGCTGAAATTCATTTACCAAAGGGTGAACCGCCATGGTTAAGTGATTTGCCTAAATTGATACCGGGCGCCAGTGGATGGTGCTGACAAGACTTGCAACATCAGGCACCTTTTTTGGCATCTCCCTAGACTATGGACCAATAACATCCATGTCTGAATATCTTGTGAAAAGTATTCTCCAGTAAAATAGTTATCACATTCCCCAAAGTGTAGCTCCAGAAGTACTTGTTCAATACTAGAGCAACGTGCTTATTGTGGTTGGAGGAATGTAGGCAATCAAAATAATGGAGGTATCTGCATAGTAGAACATCTGTTGAGGGGACCCTTAAATTCTACCCTCTGGTGGGAAAGCAGAGCAGTAATAATATATGATAACTGAATGACCAAATCCATGACTAGTCTCCTCTAGCGAGATGAGAAGTGTTCAGCAAGTCAGCAAGGCTAGCAACCTCTACGATGTAAACCCTATTTCATGGCTCGATCAAGAAGTTCCTCTATAACGGTTAGAGGCTTTTCATGACAAAGAAACGGAAGTTCCAATGTTTAAGCCTGTGGATGCATGCGTGGCAAAAGTGAGAAGCTTGTCGTTATCAAGAACATCTCTAGTTGCCTTTTTAAAGCATGTGAGATACCACCATAGAACTTCCTCTTGCATGAGTGAAAAAAGAACCTGTGACTTGATAGGTGGTAAAAAAGAAGCAGCAAAATTTGCTATGAATCAATCTGAGAGCTGCTAGAAGAAATCTATGGAGCCTTTAAGAAGACCCTTCTGCTAAAACCTAATGATTCATGAAGGGTTGTGGTAAAGATCCAACATTTAACATCAGAAACCTAACATAGAGACAACAAATTCTCAAAAAATTCATGTGGTGCACTAAATAAGTAGTGCCTCCGTAAACATCCAGATGTTGTACCTTCAAACCATAAAGGATGAGCTCCCAAAGGGCCCCTTGAATAAGGAAAACAGGATAGCAAATCATGGTCTCCGTATGATGTGCACCAAAGAGTGAATGGCACAATCTGCTAGAAGGTAAGTATAGTAAACCTGCACGAGCAGCAATGTGATGAGGCTAAAAAGGCAAGTCAACATCAGCAGCTAGATGTTATTGCATAAGCAAGGGGTGAGCTAATGAATGAGACGTCTAGGTGGTGAACAAGACTGGCTATGAAAAGTCAATGTGGTTAATAAGTTGTTGCCTAGAGGAGACTGACATTTCATCCATTCAGCCCAGAGGTTGTAAGTTCTTGGTGGGGAGACTTGCCGATTGTGTTGCATAGTATCAGTCACATCGACTTATGGAATATGGCATATAGAGGATTGGCACATCCAAGAGGGATAGCTTGGATAGTGAACTGAGACGTTTATGGTTTTCGTAGATTCTAGAACTGTATAAGATACTTGTAAAAGTCTTTAAAAGGGTTAGCTATTGTCATCTGCTTTCTCTAATTTTACTGACGTCAACATATGTTGCAAATACACGACATAAAATACAAGGCTTTAAAAGCTAAATGAAAAAGACCTTAATCTACCATCTTGAATTATTTTGACTTGATCTACGTTGATCATATAAAATTGTATAATACATCTACACAAAGAAAAAGTCACTAGAACAAAATTTGTGGTTATGTTCAGCAAAACTATACTGACCTCATGTGGTCAACATATGGGTGTCCCCAGAAATAATAACCTTAGGAAAATTGAAGATAGCAATTTTGGGTATGACTGCCTTTCTATGAAGATAACATGCTTTCCATAGACAACATACTTTTGATGGCTATCAAGAAAAGAATAAAGTCTTATAAGATGCGAGATTAGTTGTCATGACTAATGTTGATGATTTATTGAATCCTGTGTTAAGGGGAAGAATAAAAATAAGGAGCAGTGGGTCTGTCCAAACCTACTAAAACAAAATCGGAGGCAATTGCTGACATTGCTTAATGAGTAGTTCAAGACCGAAAAAGAGAGACATACACAAAAGCATAGAAAGCAAAATAATGCATACAAGATATTATAACAGATTGGCTAATGCGATTCAGCTTATGTCCATTATTGTAGTCTTCCCAAGCAAGAGTTTTGCTACACTTTGGTTTAGTTATAAAAAAAAAAAAACATTAAACATAACTTGGTGGAAGTATGAGGTTCACACTTGAGAACTTAGTAAGTTAGGGAAAAATAAGGAGTTTCAAAGTCAAGAAAGAGAAAGAAGAAGCCTCTAAATCCCTGGTTGGCTTCTTAAAAAATGTTTACATTCTTTTAAATAAAGCAATGGCTTGGAAGTCATGCCACCAAATCTGCATGGCTCCAAAGCAAATGGTTATTCTTTTGCTAATTGAACGACGGTGATAGGTTCAATGTGGCATAACATTCATTTCATACAACAAGTTTTTGGTCTCATGGGGCCTTTACACATGGCACCCTCTGCTCACTATTTAAGTGATGTCGTGTATTTTTGTTGACGTCATTCCATGAAATGGTAACAATGCCAACACTATTTCACAGAATCTCGAACTATTAACTCTATCTCACAAGTGGGAATCTATGGTGTCATCTGCATAATTATTTGATGGTTGCTAATCCTTTCTAAGAAAGAGAAAGTTATCAGCAGCGAATCTCTGAAAGTTATCGAATTCACCAAGTTTGGCTTGGCCTCGATTGACACTCCTTGGTAAAGCTTGTTGGTCACCCTAATGGCTTCAAGATATGTTAAAAGCTTATATTAAAACTTTAATGTTGGCATCAAGACCAAGTCTATATATGATAAGTGCATTATACAAGTGTCATGTCTTGATCGATTAATTTAGATACCAAGCCAGGGGCAAATATCAGCAACAACAGAAAAACATGAGATTCATTTTCATATCAACTATTCCATATTCATTATCCAATTAGCATGAAAAAGTCATGAATAATCATAAATATATTATTATAAGAAAAAGCATATTGTATAATTTATAATAGTTATTTAATAAAATCATTACTTAAAACTACAATTAAAAAATACATAAGAAAATATAATATTATAACTAGAACGTCACTCTATAAGTACTATAGTGCCTATATGCTTAATTTATTGGTTTTGAAGGATGGCACAACCTAAGATGGGTTAATTGGATTGTATTTGTAAATGTTAAAAAGTAGAAATTTATTATGTACTTTGAGATACCATGAGTGATAAAGAGAGTTTGTGAAATCACAAGAAGAATAAAAAAGGTTAAAGTATGAATAGAGTAAGCTGAGATTACAATGATTCAAATCCTTTTTATTGTATATCCACACTTTGAAGATTCACCTTCCCTGAAATTAGACTCTAATGAGTAAGAAATACATCTCCTTCACAAGCCACTATAGGCAGAGAAGTCTTTACAAACTCACCTTCCCAAGCTTTATCAGTAAAATTACTCAGACACCCTCCTTCACAAAGCCTAGAATGGCGGAGCTGCCAATCCTCTTCCACGACCAGCAAGGTAGGTTGAAAGATTGAAAGAGTGAAAACAAAAAACACTCCATCTTGAGATGAGTTCTCAAGATTAAGATTTTTAAGCTAGACTTGAAAGTTTAAGAACAAGTGAGAGATCATAAATCATTTGATAATTAATCACGTCCCTTAAAAGGGAGATCTAATATATATATATATATATATATATATATATATATATATATATATATATATATATATATATATATATAAGCTTCTATTATGAATGTTCACTTCAAGTTCATTCATTAAACAAATTGTACATTATATCCAATCAGAACAATAATTATTCATTATCCAACATCTAGAAAATCTATTAATGAAACTTTTTCATAAGTTGATAAAACTCAGCAGAAATATGTCTCTAATGTATTGATATAACAGTAATTATTGATACATCAGCCTGGTTGATAAAATTTATTAATATCATTTAACAAATATAGCAGCTTTATAGCCATTTTTAAATAGTAATGTTTGGATACATTTATATTCGTCAAATGCTCACTATAGATCATTTAAGGGTCAACAAAAATTTTTAAAATAATTGTTTATAGAAGACTAATCTAAACCTAAAGTATAAAATGAATCCTAAGTCTAGGTATGATTGCCAACAACATTCAAATCAAGATATGATCCAAACTCTAGCTAAGTTCCTATAATTAATAAAAACAAAAATATTAATAATATCATAAACAAAGCTATAATTAAGTCAATAAAGCTTAATATCTCATGGAGCTATCAATAATCCCTAGGATTATTATGATCTTCCCTTCTATCAACCATCCTTGGTTTAAATAGCCTGCAAAATTTTACTTGAGCATGAGTTTTTATCAAACTCATGGTATATCATAATTATATCTAAAGGTGTACACTATTTGGATAATAAACACTTTAAGCAATCCAATTTAATTTGGATGATTTAGTTTGGTTTGAATTTTATGATTTGATTTTGGATCTAATTTCTAAATTACCTAGTTTAAGGATTTCAATTCAATTTTATATTTGTAATAAAGTTTCATCATCAAAAATCAAAAACTAAACTTGATTATACATCTACTAAAAATGTAATGGAAATGTTGTGCATTTCTTCTAATTTATCAAAATTAGACTCATTTGGATTCATGCTTCTAATAAACTTGAATATAATAAATATTTTTTTCAAAATTGCATCACATCTCTTTTGAATAAATGTTCTAGCTCCACAATACAAGTAAAATCATACATTATATTTATATAGTATTTGGGATAACTCTATTTGATTCAAAAATATAAATTTGAGTGAAAATATGCAAAACACAATACTAACTCCTTAGATGTGCTTGTGTAAAGTTAACCAATATATAGAATAATTTAATTTTTTTTATGATTTTAAACAATTCTAACAGCTCAGGTTTAATATCCCCAACTTATCAAATTCAAAATGCGATTCAACATATCCTAATAAACACCAAGTTCACATTTTAAAGGTATGTTATTAGCATTATATTACTTCTTTTATGAATTGTTATCAATATATCACTAAAAAATATGGTTTTCTCAATTGCTTCATCCACAATTTAGCACTCATTAATTGATTTTTCTACAAATTGCACAACCTAGCACATTTTTTGTTCAAACGTACCTATTATCAATTTAGTGGCTCATTTTCCTTTCAGCTCAGTTATTTAGCATAAAGCTCTTCGTCATTCTATTTCCTTATTCTTATGGAATGCTTTACATTTATCTTCTTATTGATGATATTATACAAAAAAAAGGTGTTAATTTTGCTAATAAATGTCATTGTTGTGGTTTGGCTTGTGAATCTCCAAAGAGATTTGGGAGGGTTTTGTCAAATTAATTGGTCTCCATCCCAATTTCAATTTAGATTTTAAAGCCTTTGCTTTGGCTTGACAACTTTCTGACAACATTGTGTCTACGGGACATATCAGGATGCTTCTTCTTGTTCTTGTTAATTCACACATTTGGGATGAGCACAATAATAGTAAGCATAGAAATTTCCATTTTAACTCTAACCGCATTATTTGGAAAACTGTTAATTACATTGATAATGATATTTCTACTGGTCTTATTACTATATAGAGCTTTATTGGAGAAGTTTGCAGCAAATGGTTATTTAGAGTTAAGCAAGGTTTTAGAAATTTCATAAGTAAATTTGTGCATTGGCTGAAGCTAAATGTGGACTTTTATAAATTGAATGTGGATGGTTGTTTTAAGATTTTGGCAGTCTCATCCAAGACCATACTAACAAAGTTGCGCTTGCCTTTGCTCTTAAAATTTTTACAACTTCTCTCATGGCTAAGATTAAAGCCCTTCTCATGAGGCTCATGAAGTGCATGAATAAAATAATTCATAATATATGAATTGAATGTGATGTGCTTAGACTTATTCAATTAATCAAATCTAGAAATTTGTGGTGATTGGAATATTTGTTACCTGGTTCAAACTCTGCACATGATACTTATTAGCTTTAATTACTATATTAGTCATACTTGGAGGTAGGGTAATGCGACTGCTGACTAGTTAGCTAATTTAGGTATATGTTGAAATGATTTAATTACTTACTATGAGGGTAATCTCCCTCGATCCCTAAAGGCTATATGTATGCTGGACCATCCTCAGCTCACTTATATAAGATTAGGATGTCCAGAATAGTGGCTCCTTTTGCTGCTCTCTACCTGGGTCAGGCGTGGGGGAGGGTTTTGTCTCTAGTAAGGATGAAGCCTTCCCTGTGTTGTTGGAGCTCGACTTTTTAGTAGATCAATGGCAGCCCAGGAAGGCTTCTCACATCTCCCAATTACAATTCAAAAATCCCAACACCCCATCTCATTTACTTATACAATGGACTTATCCCTTAGACTGGTTTTAATAGATTTCAGAGTACAGAATTATGGGGATTGCAAGATGAAGACTGGCTGAAGGGTTTCAAAAATGAATCAGAATTTGAAGACTAGATGGAAGGCTTTTGAAGCACACATGTTCAGTTTCCTCGGATGCTGTTTGCTTTGTTTTTATTTGTATTTTAATTTTTTTTTCTTTTTATTTTAACTAGTTAACCTTATAGACTATATATTGGGTTATCTTTTAAGTTTGATTGTTTTCTTTTGTTTTGAGTTTATTTTCCTTCTTATTTTCAAGTTGTGAATAACCAAACCCAACTGCCGTAATAGATTTTCGCATCAATAAAATTTGCAGGTATTCCTCTTAAAAAAACTATCACAAAAGGTGCTCCACATTTTCAACCATAAATTATTTTATGGTGTCTTGATTAATAATTGTTATTTTAAGCAAATCTATCAATAAATGTGCCTCTCTCATCCTCTATTAAAGTCAAACATGCAATATCATAGTAGATTCTCTAAGTTTGCAATGATTTTTAAATTGTCCATCAATTTGAGGATAAAGCTTTGTCAAATATTCTCATGATATGAATTCATTTGATGATAAAATATTGTATTAAAATTTACTGTTTACACATAGCTTACTAGATACTCTTCGTAGCTTGATATTAATCTTCCATCTATGCTAGATATTTTAGATATACGACTCCATATAATCATACAAGTTCATCAATATAAATATTTGAGCAGCTTTTAAATTGGACGTGCCAACTATATAGGTAAGAAATGAGCTTTGTCAATATGCAACGATAGTCTAAATGGCATCATGACTCAACTTTGATCTTGGCCATCCAACTTCAAAATACATTCGAATATCTTCACCGTTAGTTTTCTGTTGGCAACAATTGTGATAGTTCGCTTGCTACTTTTTACTCTCAATTTTAGCCATTTGACATGTTTGATAAATGGTAACAAATTTACTACATATCTCTTAAGTTATGACCATGAAAACAAGCTCCAAGTTCTTAAAATACTTATTGCTACTTAAAATTGAAGAGCTAAACATGTTAAGAATAACATTTCTAAAGTAGAGATGGCAAAAGCACAAATGATATCTCCATGCTTTTAACGCTCATTTTCATCAAATGCAAACATTTCTGTGTGGCTGAATTTCAGCAAATTTAAAATCTTTTAAGAAACTATATTCTATAACAAAGCACTATGCATTATATTCTTCAAATCATACCGCATTGGCAACTGATTTAAAAAAGTCAACTCTTTTAAATTTGTTCCTACTAATATCTTCAATATATATATGACTCCACTTGCACTTGCAAAGCAATTATCTTATTAATATTTCATACAAATTCTTGCTCAAGGCATCAGTAATAACATTAGCTTTCCATGGAAGGAAATATGTCAAGGTCATGATCCTTTATGAGTATATACTATCACTGCACAATGAATGGTGTGGAAAGATTTATCTCAATATTTCACAAGAATCATAAATAAAGATAATAATAAAACAATCATAGTACAGCATATATCAACTTCATTAATAATGCAGCTGAGGTATTTGTCAACTAGAATAGCATAACCACAAACTCATGATGCCCAAAGATTTAGCCACAGCATCCTCCTTCATTCTCAGTTGATGATAAAACAGTCCCAAATCAACCATTGAATACTCTGCAGCACTTTCCAAATGATCAAATAAATCATCAAATTTATAAATAGATACTAGTTCTTCACAATGATTGTGTTCAAATATTGATATAATTACAAAACATCATGCTTCTATTTTTTCAACTTAGCAAATAAAATTAGGGCTCCTTAAGGTACATGCATAGCCTGTTGAAATCTTTATTTATTTTTATAGAAAAATTTGCAAATTTTATTGATGCAAAAATCAAGTACAGCAAGTGGGTTTAATTGAAATCTTAACAATTCTTATTTAACAATACTTCTGACAAAATTTCAGCTCTTGTAATTTTTTAGGCACTATTTGATAAAAGGCTTAATAAAACAGTAATTTGATAGTAAAATCTATCTGTGAAATTGGTGGTATATCGAGCAAGTCTTTAGAGTGAAAATCTAGGAACTCATTAACAATAAGAATTTATAATAACTTTATAGCCTGTATAATTATATCTCCATTTAGAACTAGTAAACCTTATGACATCAGTTTGGCAGCTTCAATATTATTAAGAAGAAATATTATATAAGATACATCTCAAATTTCAATGAACATAAAAAATTTTCACCTTGAGTTTGAAATTTCAACATCTTGTTTTAAGAAATCAATAGATAAGAAATGGTTATACAATCAATTCATACTTAGGATTATGTAAAACATAAAAAAGAGCATAAATACTAAAATTCCCATGAAGGTATATTCGCTACAAGTAACCTTCACTCTTAACTTGGAATTAAAATTTACATATGATCTTTAGAGAAACGACTTTTAGCGAGAGTTTCAAAGATGTAAAGGTTGCAATTGTGATTTAAACAGCATTTGCAGCCACAAAGGACTGAGATGCTTTAATATCAAAAAATGCTCAAGCAAGTAATTATTGAAATAATATAGTACATGTCACCATGTCATGTAATTCTTTTACCTCTTCTTGAGTTAAAGCATATGCCCTCTATTGTGCATCCTACTTGAAGCATGTTGAAGCAAATACATTGAGCTTGACTATGCATTCCTACCTTATTAGTACATCCTACATAGAAATTCTTCTAAATTGGAGTTTTACCCTTAAAATTAGAATTCTAAGAAAACTTTTAAGCAATTTCCACATCAATAGCTTGATCAACTGTATTTATTGCACAATCCCAAATCAAGGAAACATTCTACAATGTGTTTCTTTCCATATTTGGCACAAGAAAATAAATCATAATCAAAACAAGCGTTGTTCAATCTACTAACTGTTTCATCAAATTTGAACCACCTAACTGGCTAGACTAACCATTGTTATCTCTAAATCCAACTCCATAGTAAATTTTGAAACTTTTACTCCACTCATCCAGCCCACTTTATAAGTACTCCAAAATTCTCAATCTAAAGAGAACCAGGAGTTATCATACGGTATTCTTTAAGACAACAAGAATGGATCACGCTTATCCATTACAGTAAAATCAAAAAAAGTTGCTCACCTTAACAGTGCTGTGAGCTCGGTTTTATAATAAAAAACATAATTTCTTTTAACTAATCATATTAACTCCTGAATTTTCCTTGTTGCTGAAAATGGCATGCTATCTTAAACTCCTCCCAAAGAATGATTGAATTAGGTACACCTTAACTTTTTTTATGATTTCCTCGTCTACCAACAATCACTCTCAAATGAAAGAGAAAATAGAAAGAGATGTCATTTCCTTCCCCAAGGAAAGCTCCTATATCAAAATTCTTCCCAAATTCTATGAGAATCTTTGATATTGATGAGATGGGTTGCCACTAACAAGTGTATTTTATGCATTTACTAAAACAGTTCAAGACATTTGCCCACCATGGTACTATTACCCCATAAGTTGTCTGAATCCTCATCAAC
This sequence comes from Gastrodia elata, assembly GCA_016760335.1. Taxonomy (NCBI): domain Eukaryota; kingdom Viridiplantae; phylum Streptophyta; class Magnoliopsida; order Asparagales; family Orchidaceae; genus Gastrodia; species Gastrodia elata. The sequence goes on along the minus strand of CM028682.1, from coordinate 7,973,434 downwards.
AACATATTCATGGTTTTGAACGTTTGAATCAACATGAATGCATAGTTTACAAGGATTAAAAGGAACTTCTATAGTTTACAAGAGTTGTTCCTTATTTCTTTCAAAATTTTATGTTGCAATTAATAATCAAATTACCTCCTGCAACTTTTTGAGGATCCCTAGACCACAAATAAATAAAAAAAGCAAAAAAACTAAGCAATTATTTGATTTGATGCAGGATAGTAAAGTAAGAAATTTCTAGTATAAAATTGTTTTAGAAAAAACAATAACAATGTAATTCAATTAATAGTATTGGTGCTGTGATAAAAAAGTTTTACAAGATTTACAAATTGATGTTTGGTTAATTGTATTTTGACACAATGTAATTTGCTTTTAAATATATGAAAATAAAAAGAAAAAAAATAAAAAACACACAACAGAAGACCATTGAGTACGACGGTAGCGATCACAATGACAGCCGACGCAGGTCAGTCGAAGAAGCAATGGCCAGCTTAGGTCTAGCGAAATATAGAATAGCTAGCTACAACTGGCCTAAGGATTTAGAGTCATTGACGTATGACAACTAGGGCGGGTAAGGTCAGCCGGAGGTTGACAATAGTCGGTGAAGGCCAATCAAAATGAACAAAGGCTGGCGAGTGCCTTGTGGGACAAGAAGGCCTGTGTTGTGAAGGCCAGTCGAAGTAAACGAAGGCCAACGAGTGCCCTGTGGGACAGTTTTCAAAGGCCATGCAGTGTAATCAAATTAAGCCCAAACCCGGCATAATTTGATTACCCATGTTTTTGGGAAAGCGAGGGAATTTAGTTCTTCCACAAATTTACTTGACACTAATATACCCTGAAAATTCCTGCATACCAAAAATGTTAAATTTACAAATTTCAAGAATTAAAGTACTTTATACCCGAATTACAGCAAATAAAATAATGCCCCTAAATGAACCTATTAAGAAATCTGTGACAACAAAAGCAAATCATCATAACAAGTCTTTAAATAAATTATTTAAGCTTTACCCAAATATTCTCTTATCATTACTAGGCATGGGCACTAGTCGGATCAGTCGGGCTTGGGTTGAACCTGGTCAAACTGGGCCAAGTAAAAAATTTTCATGACCTTGGGCTTGGATCAGGCCGAGCAAACCTGCTATTTTTTGGATGAAAAGTAGCATGTATGGTCCTTTAATGAACTAACAAAAATTGATGAATCAATTCCTTATATCTAAAAAAGATGGTATTTTTTAAGATAAAAATCAGTATGCATAAACTTTCAATGGAATAGCAAAGATGAAAACATAACTTCTTTGATCTTAAAAAACAAAAACAAAAACAAAAAAATTGGAATAAAAACCAACATGTTTGATCCTTAAATAGAGTAACAAATATGAAATGATGAATCAACTTCTTTGATCTAATAAAGATAAAAGACAAGGCAAAATAAATTTTTTATATGAAACCTTGCATACATAATCCATTAATGGAGTAACAAAGGTAAGAGATGAAACAACTTCTTTGATTTAAAAAAGAAAAAAAAGAATGAAATAAAATATTATTTTAGATAAAAATTAGTATATCTAATCCATCAATGGAGTAACAAAAAAAAACGAATCAATTACTTTGACCTAAAGAAGGTAAATTTTTGGATGAAAATCAATGTGTGATTCTTCAACGGAGTAACAAAGATAAAGAAAAATTAACTACTTTGATCTAAAGAACAATAAAAACAAAAAAAATTTGGAATAACAACCCGCATGTATAATCCTTCAAATGAGTAATAAAAATAAAATATGAATCGACTCCTTTAATCTAACGAAAACAAAAAAAGCACAATGAAAATAAATAAATTTTGAATGAAAACTAGCATACCTGATTATCAATAGAGTAACAAAGATAAAAAACAAATCAACTCTTTCAATCTAAAGAAGAAAAAAAAGAAGGAAACAAAATATTTTTGGATGAAAACTTGCATACTTGATCAATTAATAAATTAATAAAGGTAAAAAATGAATCAATTATTTTGATCTAAAGAAAAAAAAAGGTGAAATATTTTTGAATGAAAACTAGCATAGACCTACTAATTGATCAATCAATGGAATAGCAAAAATGAAAGATGAATCATTCTTTAATCTAAATAAGACAATCTTCTCTAACTACACCAAAAGAAATAGCATTGCAAAGAGAGAAAAAGAGATAGGCAGTATACGTGCAAGGTGAATGTTTTTATCACGAGCAGAAAAAGAGATAAATAAGCGGCATGTGGGTCGGGTTTTCAACCCTTGAGCCGCGCCCATTGTATTTTTTTGGTGGGTCAAGCAGGCCTGGCCCAATTTTTGAAAAGTAAGGCTTTGGGAGGCCCATACCCAAGTCTAGGCCCAATTAGAATGAACTAACAAGACAAGAATAAATATTATGCAGAAAAAAAAAACTTAGCTTTTTAAATAATCATTCAAAGCACATCATTTAATAAATACGAAAAGAGTCACAAATGCTAACAAATGATATAACAAATAATAAATAAAAGAGTATTGACCAATAAGTAAATTAATACAATTTTATCACCTGAATGTAATAGTAAGGTTAATCATCACAACAAGAAAGCAAAGTAGAATTAATAAATAAAGGCAACAATAAAATGAAACACTAAATAGAGTATAGTACCCATCATCTCCTACATGATTGATCTTTATTTCTATCAACAATGATCCTTAGATTAGCTGACCAAGAAAATAATATATGGATGAGTTTCTAATAAATAATATATGGATGAGTTTCTAATAAACTCATGGATATGTCAGTTTCTAAGGGTATAAAATATAATGCAATATGTAAGTTGAGAAATAATAATAGAAAACTCTGAAATAAGCTACAAATTACAAGTGTTTTAAAAATATATATAAAAAAAAAGCTCTATATAATTAGTAGATTGTTGTCGTATATAATAGTGCATTGCAATTTTAAGGGCCTCTCCAAATCAAAGGATATTTCCACAAAAAGAATTCTGCAATATAGAGCAATTCACATCAAAAGTAAAAGCTTCCTCATAATTGTTCCTTGCACAGGAGTACTAGCATTATCTAGGGGCACCTTCCTTACTAGTTATAAATTTAATTATTTTTTTACCATTAAAGTTTTAAGCAAATTTATGAAGAACTGTATTTAATGATAACAATTATTTAGACATGCCCAATCCGTGCCTGGGTCTATTACTGAGAGGTGCCCATTGAGCTAAAATATGCAAAGGCAATGAATAAAAGACTTGTAGATAAAATATGTTGACCCCAGAAGACTCATATGTAGAAGTCTACATTGACAATGCTCAAATCAAAAGTAAAAGTGATGTGGAACACCTGCTAACTAAGAGAGAACATTTCAAACACTTTTAAACTATAATCTGAAACAAACCCAAAAAATGCATTTTTAAAGCCCAATTAAAAAAATTATGAGTGTTTAATCACGCCCAAAGGAATCCATGCCAACCCGAGTAAAATGTAAGATATATCCAAATAATAAAATGTGATATTCTATTTTCTAAATATGTTATAATCAATATTTAGAATAGTTTAAGAAGGATGACATTTGGGTGGATGTCGATGACTACTTTTTAAAGACATTTAAAACAATGTTACATAAATATTTCTAATTTATATCAAATTACTTTCAAACAAAAATGAACAACTGAAAGCAGGCTAAATATTTAGTAATGTATGTTGATCGTAAAGATAAAGAGACTATAGGTTTTCTTATTAGTGGAATCATAGTTGTTTTCTTAAAATCCTTGAGAGTTGTTTTAAGTGTCTACCCTATAACCTTTGCTTGATTGGCACTTCATAGATTTAATGTCAAGGGTGTAAGAGACACATATGGATACTATAAATGACAAGATCTTGAGTGTGTTTTTTGTCAGAAACTGTGGTTTGTAGTTGATGCACAAAAAAAAATATTATCCATTGCTAATACACCATGGAGAAGAAGGCTGTGGTGATACCAGAGTAGAGAGAAATAGTAGAGAGAGAAGCAATTCAATTTGGTGAAAAGGAGTGGTCAATTGCTGCTTTGGGTGAGAGAATCAACCGCTACTCTGCTTGAGTGGAGAGGAAACTGTAGATAAGAGTGTTGAGGAAGGAGAGATTCAATGCAACTCATAAGGGGAAAGAGAAGTTCGATGCCTACACAACTCATGAAAAGAGTTCACTTGTGTTTAGTTTTGTAGAAAGGACGGTTCTGCTTAAATGTTGCTTTGCATTAAGCAGATTAAAGGTATTGCTCTGCATGAAGGAGATTAAAGGTATTGCTTTGCATGAAGCAGATTAAAGATGTTGCTTTGCATGAAGCAGATCAAAGATGAGTGCATATAAATGAGAAGCAAAACAGTGCGACTGCTCAAAGGAAGATTTATGGACATCCATTAAGGGTGCGTTTCCTATGAAGAGAGACATGCACGATAAGCATTATTAAGATAAAGATAAAAATTCTAAAAGAAACTCTATTACAACTCCAAAATAAATCTAACAATTAAAATATAATATCAATCTAATTTTAATTCAAAATTAATGCACATGCTAAGAAAGTTTAATGATACACCATACATATCTTCATAAATTACATATTTTGCACAATAATTTTAAATCTTTACTAAAAAACCATCTAATTATATCAACAAATGTGATATCATCCGATCATCCCCATTTTATAATTAAAAGAGATCCCGTTTGAAAGATTGGAATGTTTTGTTAGTAAATATGAAAGATTAAGTGTTATGTAGGTAAATTGAAACCCTTTATTTAATTACAAAAATTTGTCTAATTGATTACTATTTTAAATATCTAATGAAATTATGACTATTTTAGCAAAGTTTGTAATTTAAGATACAATAGTGATACTCCCAACGGCAGTTGAGTATGATCCAATGATAGGCCTTATACTTCATCAACCACAAGAAAATTTTAATTACAAAAAACTTGTAAGTTGTAGGTAAGAGCATCTAGCAATAGTTAAGCAAAAATATGTTGAACAAATAAAACTTCAAAAGACATGCTATTGGGAAAAAATCAAGTAACTCAATAGCCACAGGAGGAGACAAAACACAACAAAAATTCTGCAGCACAAAATCAGGGAATTTTCTTGACAACTGAAGCCCAGAAATTTAAGAAGGGATAGAAGGACAATACAGCTTCATGGCAAGTACTATCCTAAAAATGCAGAGAATGTATATATGTAATTTGTCAGAAATGTACTACCAGATTCTTACTAAATAAAATTAATAATAATTCAACTTAAGCAATAAAAATCAGCAGAAGCTGGCTAATCATCAATGCATGCAATTTTCATTTTTGACTATTATAGTCCTTAAGATTCACATCAAATTTTTTATCCTGCATTGGTTTCAGTTCAAACAATGCTCACAAATATAATAGCATAATATGTCAATGGTGACACTATTTAAATGAATAGGTTTAAAGTTTGATCACCCAAATGTGTACTCTTATAACCTTAATTCTTTCTTATGTCAAACTTAAATATTAATCAACTGAAGCTCTTTACTTTGTTTATGGTACAGTGCCCTGCTTTGAGTTTCCACTCTCTTGAGCATTGTCAAGATGATTTAATGGTTTTGTTTATGAGAGAGTACATGTCACCTTATAAAATTTCTGATAAAAAAGTACTGATGGTACTGACTCTATGAACTCACTCAAAACATAAAGAAAAATTATTCAAAATCACCGGTCAAGTAATATTATGATTCACATCATGATATGTGAAAATCAAAGGATGCAGACCTACCATCTTGTTCCGCTTGAAAGGTATAAGTTGGAAAAATATTTTTTGTGAAAAGTTGATCAATAGGATGTGTTCTCTGCATAAAGTCATCCACTGGTATTGGTAGCTGAAATTGGGCTTCAACACCATGGCCAGCTGCTCTCATCTCTGAGCAATTGAAACTTGCCATGGATTTTGGCAATAATTTGAAAGCAATAGAACATCGCCCATACATATTTCCTTCCAAGTTGCCCATTTCAGTTCTGTGAAGAGCCGGGCTTACATAACCAGCGGTTGCCTGGTAAAGTGCAAGCCCAGGAAACACAAGAGTATCTTGAGGCCCAAGATCTCCATCAACAAGTAACCATCGCCCATGAAAGTCCTTTATGTGCAAGCCAGCCCTATCTGATTTGACAAGTGTTATTAAACTTTTTTCAACTTGGTGCTCTTGTTCTGGATACATGTCCAGTTGTCCATCTTCTGATGAAGTCAAGGTATGATGTTGTACACATTGGAAAGAGGGTCTTGAGTGGCAGCATACTGAAAGAACCGAGGTTGAAACTTCCCTAGCCCTTAAAGGGACGTTATCAAGAATTTCTGTGAATGAGAAACTGCGCAAGTTTAACGAAAAACTGATTGCATCCAAGATATGCCGAGCAGCCTTTCCAAGCAATGCAAAAATATCAGGTAAACCAGCTGGAGGAAACTCCATAGATCCATTAGATTCTGCTGAAGTAAAACCTGGCCTATAATCATAGGTTTCTTGCCAAAACTGGGGATCCGCATAATAACCAGACGTTTTGCACCACTCACGGGAATCACTAGCATGAACCATATCAGCAGGAGAGTATGCTCTTTGATGAAAGAAAAGACGTGCAGACTCAAGACCTGATCTTAAGAGAGCACCATCAGAAACGGGCAGCTGAACGATTGCAGCAGAATACTGTGCAAGGGATTGTGTCAAAGTTGATATAGACTCTTTGTATGAGTCTGAAGGAAGCCCCTCAACAGCTATCAAATCAGTAAGCCTAACACGACCAATAGATGGCAGAACAGTATCCGCCATAGTAGTCACTCGAGATGGAATGTAACTATCAGGTTCAAAAATAGTTTACAGACATACAAGCTGCATGCAAAATGTCACTCAGCAGAAGGGCAAGATAAGACGTTAATGAGAAGGGATCTTTATCCATCTACAACGCCCACAAATGTGAAACGGAAAACTTTAAGAAAAATAAGAATAACTTTAAAATATGAAAACAAACTTCAGTTCAATAATTGGCTGCTGAGTCTGAAAACAGCAAAAACTATGCTTAAAACCAAAACAAGACCAAAAGGAAAGGGTTTTCCAGATGAGAATGATACATCAAGATCAAGAAACATGCAAATCTCCTGAAGTCCCCATTTTCACAACCAAGCTATATAAGCAGCAGTAGCACAAATTCCTACCTCGAAAAAGGAAATCAAATAAAAATCATCTACTGTCAAAGAGAAATGCATATTCAAGAAATGTTCTTGTGAAGAATTGAGACTTGCTAGTGAATGAATCAAAAGAAGGACCAAAATTCGGCTAGGACATCAGTAGTAATACAAATATTCAAATCAAAAGCCAAAGCTAGTGAGAGAACCATTTGGTTCTACAGAAACCACCCTATGTAAGAATTCACCTCTCATGAGCAACAAATTCAAGATGAATATGATGAGAGAGTGGAATTCTTCTTAAGACTACAAAATCAAGCAAAACAACAATGGTACTTTCCTATCATAAACTAAATACACTTGAGATGGATTCTATAAATTCACAAACACTCCCATGAGCCATAATGCCCATCTTGGCCAAGACCTCAATAGCAAATCTGCAAATTAGAATCTTTACTGCGATATAAAAAGTCCCTCCTATATCAAACCACAAGTAGACCCGACACTATGCTTATGATTGTGTGCTAGATTTTATGCTAACCCTAGAGAGACTGCCTAGTTGCTTTCAAAAAAAATTTCCAATATCTCAATGATGTCCAAACCCTAGGACTTTAGTGCCCTCACAATACTAAGCTTTTGATCATGTTAATTTTTCAAACTCAAACTTTATTGATTCAAAAGTTCACAGAAAAAATACATATTGCACTTGTCAAATCATGAGCAGTTGTCTAATTTCATAGTTCAGTTAAAAACAAACTTTTGTGACTCTATCTACAGCAAAAGAAGAATATATAGCTACAAGAAACTATGTTGCTTAAATTCTTCAGCTTGACAACTATTAGACTACAAATTAAGCTATAAAGCAATTAAGAATGATAGATGTGAAAACTCAGTCTCACTAAAACCCCATTTAGCAATCATGGGCAAAACAAAACGATCTTAGATAACACTTTATTAGAGATCCTATGAGTTGTGATAACACTATGCTAGGGTTCAATAGAGTTGACCACTAGTCAACTAACACATTCACGAAATCCCTACCACATGACCAATTTCACTAATTAAGAAACTGGGATAACTCATCCATTTTAGTTTGTATTGATAAATCTCTTAAGCTGGGATAATTCTAATACTGCAAGATCAGCCTAGTCAAGAATTTTTCTTTTACTAACTCTTTTTGCATATGACAAAAAAGGTGATAGTTTAATATTTAATGTTTGTGTTTTTTTTTTATCTTACATATTTGCTAGTTGATGTTTTTTATTCGTATTTGTTGTATATAGATACAGACATGGCCAAGCCTGATTGAGATCAAACTAGGCCCAACCAACTTTTGAAGGCCCAAGCCTAGTTTGGCTAAGGATCAGTCAAAGTTGAGTTGACCCATGTAATCGTCTCAGGGCCTCAGATCTGGTAAATGTGTAAGAAAGATCTAAATTGCATAATTCTAGTGCCAAGGGCCAAGCTTAAGGAGGATGAGGGTAGAATCAACATAAATTAAATATTTTATCCTCCATGCACAAAAAAGCAAACACCACATAACTTAATTATCATATATAGACAAGCTAATGTCTCAATTAAAAGTACACTACAGCAGCTCAAAAGTAAATATTTACCAACCAACAATAGCCCAAAAGAAAAATTACAAAACCTACTATTCGAACATACACAACGCTAGCTCCTCTCCCTAGTCTAACTATCAAATTTGGGATCAACACCCGGACAAAAATAAAATAAACTTCCATCAAAGGAAAGTATCTAAAAATTTTAGTAAAACCCCATCTCATTCTCATGTTAGGATTTGTACAAAGATTCGTGCATGGTTATAACAGCTTTAACAATGTTTGAATCAATAATTAAATAAATCACAGATTTAAGTAGAGCAGTAATCACATTATTATAATCAAATGTTAAACGCAGGAAGTACTCAAAGCAATGGATACTAAAACTAACATAATAGTATGTTTACATTGTTACACTAATTATAAGAAAATAAATAAATCTCATAATTAAATTAAATATTTATGGTGATCTTCTCATCATGATGATCATAAAGGAATTTATACTAGTTACTCAGCTTACAACCATTTATTTTAAGAGAATGAATCTTTAACAATTCACGCTTGCGATATTTACATCAATGCTTACACAATTTCTTTTGCCAAGTCCGGGAGTCTCATCTAAACTACTAGCTCACAACTACTAGCTCACAACTGTTGCGAGAGTCGAATCCTACTCATCTCCCTAGGGTTGAGCCCAGATTATCAACTTAAATTTAGGAATATTAAATAAAAGCATTCATCAGTATTGTCACCCACAAGAGTCGTAGTTCATCAGGCAATGCCACTTCCCTAGGCAATTGACTATTTGTACATATCTCGATAAGACTACTCTTGAACATTGGATCGCAAAGCTCATTGATTAAATCATTCCTCATTTAACAGTTGCAGAACTCATATATTAACAACTTACAATGCTTCCCAATTACCAATTGGAACACAAAAATGTTAGCATAATAAAATGCATATAAAAAATTTCCATGAAATCACTATACCAATATGCAAATCTCTTTATATCAAATCAATATAAAAATTCAAAATAATTAATCAATCTGTAAATAAGCATGATAACAACTAAGCGAAAATATCAAAACAAGCTTTAAACAACGCAATTTCAGCCGCCAATACAAGTTATGATATAAGTGGACAATTTCAATAAATAATTCAAAACATAAATTAATTTAAGCATCATTGCAATAAAAGAGAGTTCAATGCTAACATTCAGTGGCATTATTGAATAACAATAAAGCACAAGAGTTAGATGTACCTAACAAAAATGTTGAAAAGCACAAAACTTCAATTTCTCTGCACTTCAAAAAACTCGCACAACTCCTAAGCTTGCTTGAGACACTAGCTCACGCTCAGGTCCCACGGCAATCTGACATCATAATAATGTTTTCTAAAATTAATTTAAATCTCAAATGGCCAAGAAGTATTTAAAAACCTCTAGTTACATTTGGATGTGTGTTAAACGACTGTTGGTATGAGTTAGGACATATCACTTATGCAATTCAGCCATAAATTATCTAATGCGTCTGGGCGCATGACGTCTAAATGCACATAACTCGTATCTAAATGCACCACAACTAGGCGTCTAGGCACACCTCTATGTGTCTGGGCATCCAGCCCCAAAAAATAAAATAGTATTTTTAGTTTATTTAAAGTATAAAAATTTAATTAATATTTGTTAAACAATAGGTGTCACAATCTCCCCAACTTAAAAATGGCTCCTCAGGCATTCTACACCCATAAATAAGATAGAATAAAATAAAATTATAAAAATAGATCTTAGGTTTTGAGATTAAATGAAATACTCACAATTGCTAATTAAAAAAGGTAGATTAGCTTGATGCATAATCAGCTCTTTTTTCCATGTATCTTCTTTTTTACAATTCTTCCACTAAACTTTTATCATGGGAATAATCTTGCTTCATAGTTTCCTTTCATTAAAACTTAAAATCTTTACAGGTATTTCTTTATATGTGAAAATTAGTTGAAGTGATATTGTTTTGAAAAAATTTTAGCAATTTGATTTAATAAGTATTTATGCAATAAAAAAACAAGAAACACATTATAAATAACATTCATGTGGAGAAAAGTTTCAACTTATAGACAACTAAGACAATACAAACCAACACTTCATATAGACCAATGAACCTAGGATTGAGCTTCTATAACTCCAAACCAACTAATTTCTTTCATTAGATTGATTTTATCAAGCACAAATTCTCCTAATTTAATAATGACCTGATGATGCTTAAGATTAAAATATTCTCTTTGTCAATCTTGGGTTATCTTAATAAGATGCTGAATTAGTTTAACTTTTTCGGTAGCTACCACGATCAAATCTAAATCCAGTAATTAACCCACTCCAACCTCAAACAATGCAAGAGTTATAGTACACTTTCTACCATACAACACTTTATATGGTAACATTCCAACACTACTCTAATGGTTGTTGTTATATGCAAATTCAACTAAAAGTAGACTTCATGTACAATTTAACATTATAGATTTAAGTACTCTATGAAGTCAAACAATTTCTTTAATAAATAATAACTTTACCAACTTTTCAATCAAATATGTCTGCTTAATAGATAGAAAATGATGATTTGGTAAGTCCATCAACACTACTCACATAACATCATTCCACTTTTAGAACAAGGTAGACTTAATACAAAATTCATAACATCTTCCCACTTCCATTCAAGAATTGAAAGGGGTTAAGTAATCCTCCTGATTTCTGATTTTCTGCTTTCACTAACATGCAAGATTCACATTCCAACACTTTATTATATTCCTCTTCAAATTGACCAAAACAAAATCTTCAAATCTTGATATATTTTTGTACTCCCAAGGTGAATTATGTAACTAGAAGTATTTGCTTCAATGAGAATAATTTTTCTGAGAAAAAAGTAGTTAGGTACCCCAAATCCTTTAACCACAAAATACAAAATATTCTGAACCTAATCTGAAATTTACTTTGAACCCAAATCGAATCAAAATAACTGAAGACTCATATTCTTAATCTTTTTTAGCTATTCTGATCTGCTCAATCAAAGATGGTTCAACAGATAATTGATGAATAATAACATGTATAAAAATATTAAATACAATTTCCAATCACAAACAGAACTAATGCTCCCTAAGATTAGGTACTAGCACGAATGAATCTGCAAATTCTTGTAGTTGATTCTTTAGCTATTGCAATTCCTTTGGAGCCATCTGATAGGGAGCTTTTGATATCGACAATGTATTTGGCAATAAATTAATTGTAAATTCCATTTATCGACTAGGAGGCAAACTAAGAAGTTCATCTAGAAAGACATTAGCAAGCTTTCTCACTACAAGTGCTTCTAGTATATAAGGCTTTCCATTTCCCATCATTACGGCTAAGTAAGTCTGATCTCCTTTCCTTAACAGTTTTTAATCGCTCAAGAAGGAGAAATTAAAGAGGAAAATATTTCTTTTTACCCTGCAAACGCCATCCTTTCACTCCCTTATCCAATATAGACTTGCTTCTTAGAACAATCTATATTATGGTATTCTGCTGATTAATCCAGTCGATACCAATATATAAATATATATATATATATCAAAAAGATTTACCATTAGAATTTAGAATATAACCAAATTTATATATATAAATTTACCATTAGAATTTAGAATACAAGAACATTGAGTGGCTAATCTTAAACTCTCACCTGAAGGTTAACCCACAACTAATAAACTAAATAACTTATATGTAACTAAATTAAGAGAAACATCACAAGAATATAATAATAGTTGACACAAGAATCAAATGAACTATTACAAAGAGTTTAGTGAATGAGAATGGTACCTACAACTACATTAGGCAATTCTACAACTTCAATAGGAGTTAAGCTAAACATTTGGTAATGAGTAGTATTTCTTCCCACTAGTTTTGGAACAAAGGCATGCTTCAAGGAAATCTGAAGCGCATGAGGTATTTGACTTTTCAAATCTCCCTTCTGAACTCTAGGTACTAGATGCCCTACAACTGTCCTTTAGCATGACAATGTTTAGCTGTGGCCACCAATACCACATTTGAAACATAATATCGTATCCACAAAGCAATGTCCAAGCATGTTTTCTCAACTACAGATATTACAAAATATCATATCTTTCTGATCACTGCTACATGTATGCACATTAAACAACTTAGTTTTCTGCTAAAAAGGTGATCTAACTTTTCTCAAAATTTGAGGATATTGATCAATCAACTCTCTCTTAATCCATGGATTGCAACAAATTTCTCTTAATTCTCTAGCAATTTAGCCATTTCAACCAATCCATAAATTCTGCAATTTAGTGAGCCACAACGTTTTGTTGATAGAGCTCCCTTAATCAATTCATGCTGACAGAGGTACAAACTTATAAAAGAATAAAAAATTTACAAACTCTGACCCCGAGGTGTCTTCTTTCGCTTTCCTTTGAAAAGTAGTGGCTAGAATCGACTTCAACCAGTGTTCAGCCAATCCAAGGAAAAATATACTGCTAAATAAACATTTTAACTTTCTGGACACTTAATACATTTAAATTATTTTTCAATCCTCTCTAACCATTCTTCAACTTCCTAAGGTGAACTAGTACAGTCAAACTTAAGTTGTTGCACCTTAGGTTCTGAAAAACTCTTTTTAATACATCCATTTTAGGCACTTGGGAAGAAAATGAAGGTTGGTTCACATGGTTTGAGTCATCATATTAATAAATTGATACATCAAGTTAAACGCACTAGCACAGATAGATAAATTGCCTTAAGTGCGGGTGAACTAAAATTGTTCTAATTAGGTGTGTTCAAGTTATTGATGCTCTCTTGAAGCACATTACTACGTTCAAATCAAGATTTTTCATGATAAATTGCCTTAAGTGCGGGTGAATTAAAATTGTTCTAATTAGGCGTGTTCAGGTTATTGATGCTCTCTTGAAGCACATTACTATTGTTCAAATCAAGATTTTTCATATTATCCTAAAATTACATAAATTATTTAGTTATTTATCTTTATTTAACAAAAAATTCAACTTTTATAATAATAATAATTAACATTACATTGATTTAAAAAAGCTCAAACAATCTTAAAAGAATAAAACCTAGACAATTAAATGTACAAGACCAAACCCCCAAAACATAAATCATAATACATTAGTCGATCCTAAAGATTTAAATCTCGCCCTCTTCGAACATCTCGACAAGATTTTCCTTGGGGCAACATCTCGGAGGAAAATCACGATAGAAAACACCTTTCTGAACTTCATAGGGATCTTATACACTCTGAAGTGCACCAAAAAAACCTAGGTAAATGCAACCCCAAATTTCTTACACTTGATGTACACATGAGCAACATGTAGATGAATTACACCCAACGAACTCTTTGGTGACTCAGCAAAAGAATTATTTTCAAACGAATCATGATAACTAAAAATCCTATAGAAAAGAACAATATAATCTTAAGACTTTAAATAGTGGAAAAGAAAATTGATATATCTAAGGATACATACACGCTCCCTAACTTAAAGAACTCAACACCTACTAACTAAAAGCAAACCTATTAGCGCTGTGTAATTCTACCTTCAAATCCTCAATCCGACTCTAATACCAATTGTGATGTCCAATGAACAAGATTAAGGAAGGAAGATGAGAGAAGAATCAACAAAAATTAAATAATTTGTCACCCATAGAAATAAACAAGCACCACATACCTAAATTATAATACAAAAGAAAATATCTCTATTAAAAGTACAATACAATAGCTCAAAAGTACATCCACTAATCAACAACAATACAAAAGGAAAACCACAAAAACTACTATCTGAGCATACACAACACTAGCTCCCCTCCGAAGTCTAGCCATCAAATTTGGGATTAATACTAGAAAAAAAATTAGTAAACCTTCATCAAAGGAAAGTACATAAAAATCTAAAGTAAACCTTATCTCAACCTCATGCCAATTTCCGTACAAAGATTTGTGCAAGCAAGATTATAAAGTTTTAACAAAGTTTGAATCAACAGTTAAATGTTCACAAAGAACTAAGCTGGGCAGTAATCACAAAATTATAATCAATTGTTAAAAGTAGAAAGTACACAAAGTAATTGATACTAAAATTAGTATAATAATATGTTCACAAAGTTACAATGTTTATGTTAATCTTATCAAGATGTTTACCAATGAATTTATATCAAGTACTCAATTTACAACCATTTCCTTTAAATGATTTTATCAATTCATGCTTGCAACATTTCCACCGATGCTTACAAAGTTTCTTTTGCTTAGTCCGAGAGTCTCACCAATACTACTAGCTCATAACTATTGCAAGAATTGAATCCTACTCGTTTCCCTAGGGGTCAAACCCAAATCATTAGGAAGATCAACTATAAAAACCCATCAGTGTTGTCACCCACAAGAGCCTTAGTCAGCCAGCTAATGGAACTTCCCTAAACAATTGATTATCTGTATAGATCTTGAACAAACTACCCTTGAATATTGGATCACAAAACATGTTGATTGATTCATTCTTCATTTAAAAGTTGAAAAACTCATATACAGGTAACTCACAACACCTCCTGAACACTTATACCATAATCAACAAATATGATTCAAGGAAATGTTACCAGAAATTACAAATTGAAGCACAAAAATGCAAGCATAATTAAATGTGTATCACAATTTTCAATAAAATCACTATACAAATATGCAAATCACATGCTTATATTAATCAATATAACAATTACAAATAATTAATCAATTAGTATATGGAAATGACAAAAACTAAGAGAAATATCAAAATAAGCTTTAAAAAAAGCAATTTAAGCTACCAATATAAGTTATGAGGTAAATGGATAATTTCTAATTGACTAAAAAATACAACCAATTCGGCAATTTTAACAGATAATTCAACATAAATATTAATTTAAACATCATTGCAACAAAAGAGATAACCCAACGCTAACATTCACTGGCATGATTGAATAATACTACAGCTCACTAGATTTAGATGTACCTAATGAAAATGCCAAAATAGACAAAACTTCAGCTTCTCCGCACTCCAACAAACTCGCACAACTCGCTCCTTAGCTTGCTCGAGACACTGCCTCACGCTTGCATGGTCCTACGGCAGTTTGACAACATAACAATGTCTCCAAAATTTTAAGAAATCTTAAAAGTCAAGTATTTATAAACCTTTAGTCGCGTATGGGCGTGTGCTAAGCACACCTGAGCATGGCACTACTGGTAAGGGCCAGGAAATGCCGTTAATGCAATTCAGCCCGAACTTATCTAATTGCATCTGAGCGCATTTATGAAGCATTCGAACATGTTATGTACGAACGCACATACCCGTGTCTGGACGCACCTCAACTAGATGTCGAGGCACACCTTCTGGGCTCCTGCGCATCCAACCCCAGAAAGTAAAGTAATAATATTAGTTTAATTAAATAATAATTATGATTTGCTAATCCATGAGCTATCACACCAATTTCCTAAGCAATGATGTTCACTTTTTGCAACAAACCCAATGTGTTGATCAAAAGAAGATAACATTTCCTAAACTACATATAAAATCAAAGAATTGGGTTAAGAAATTCATCATAAAACAAAAAGAAAAAAATTTGGATTCAAACTAACATACTTAATGAATAATTAGAGTAACAATGATGAAGAGGCAAATCAAATCCTTTGATTGAAAAAAATAATCTTCACTTTATAACACAGAAAGCACACTATAGTAAAGAAATAAAGAGGCAACTTCAGTGAACAAATTATATTAAAAGACTTTAAGGCGTTTAATTAATTTCACAAGTTTTTAAAAAATTTAAGGGCAATCCTATAAAATAATTTTTTGGCATACAATTAATTAAATTTAAGTATTTTATGATAGTGTACTGGTAAGATTTGTCAAGATTTTGAGAAATGCAAAAGGAGATCAAGAGAACAAAACAAGACAGCCCACCTCAAGTAACACCTCACACAATATTAGATCACATCTAGAAGATCCATCTTAGCTTTAATGTCAATTTTGGATAAAGAAGGTCTACTTTTACTACTTTATTTCTTGTAATTTATTGTTGTATTTTTAAAAAGCCTAAGGTGCAACTAACTAAAAGCTGTATATAATATTAAAATAATTTGGAGTTGATGGCTTTGCGGTACCTAAACTAGCTTCCAAAAACTAGAGCTAAAGCGCTCAGACGCTTAGCAATAAGCATTGAGATACCCCAGCACTCTATGGAATAATTAAATTCTAGCACCCAAGCACCCAAGAATAGGTACCTTAGTGCCTAGACACCCTATGTTGGAAGCCATAGCGAACAAATTGTACCTCAGTGCCTAAGGAGAGGTACTTGGGCACAGTTCAACAACATAAAGAGAGGATTTTATTTAAATTAAATTCTTCTATTCTCCTCAAAAAATATGACCCCACTTAGATGCTTGAAACCATCATCTGTCTTCTTATGAACCTTTTCTCTATTATATGAAGATAGTTCCAAAATAGTTTTCTAAATGCACCAAGTTTTAATTAGTCAAGGATCTTAGAGACACCATACAAGACTATGTGATTCTTCTTTTTCTTCAAATGCAAACCTATCTTTAAGGGTAGTATAATGAGATTCATAGCTCCATTGTGAAAAGAGGTACCAACTTGTTCGCTTGTTATCGAACAAAATGAAGGAGTAATCTCAAGTTCAAGTAGATGTTGAAGAAAGAGAATATCCATAGAATGGACATGAATCTAGGTTAGATCCAAACCACTATAGAAGCTAGTGGGTTTTCTTCTTTTATGTGATTTCAGTTTTTTAATTTTTTCCAATTTACTAAAAGTAACTCAAAGTGCTCCATCTCTTTCCCATTAAAATTAAAAATTCTTATTTTTAATTTCTAAAAGTAAAATTCAACCCCCTTGTTAGGTAGTGTCATGCCTACTAAATACAGTATTCAACAAAATGCAAGTGTTGAAAAATGTCTTTAACATGTGGATGAAAAATTTCATTCAAATGACAAGCCCTGCTGGTACACAAAGGGTTAAGCTCACGACCATGAAGTAAGATGGGTTTCGAAAGAAATATGCTTAGGATAACAAATATTGTAGTAAAACAAAAGACCTAGATATGATTGTGGAACACTCCTTTTTATAAAAATTCATTATGAATTCATTACCTCATGAGTATGGAGATTTTCAAATTAACAGCACCATAAAAAATAAAACTAGAATGTTAATGAATCATCCAGTAGCTCATGTATAAAGAAACAAGGCTTCAAATCAAAAGGAGTTCATTCGACTAAATGGAGTTAACAAGATTTACAAGCCAAAGACTAAGAACTTAAAAAACAAAGCATTTATAAAAGCAACATTAGTTGTCGTAGATGTTGGTAAAAAATAATAAAATACAAGAATGTCACTTATGCAAGAAAGATGACATTATTAAAAAGATTGCCTGAAACACAAAGTGGTTCACAAAAAAGGAAATTTAATCTTTTTGCATGTTCTAAACTAAATAGAAGTTTCTTATGATGTGTGGTGCTTGATTTGGTGCTAGTAATCATGTTCTTAATATGATGCAAACATTGCTATCAATCAAAACCATAAGCCTAACTGAGAAATTTTTGTTCATGGGATGTCATAAGGTCTCAAATGAAGTCATAAGAGCTTATCATCTAGTATTGGATATTAATCACCACCGAGATCTAATACAAACTCTTTATACACTTTCAATTTCAAGAAACTAAGTTTCTATTTCAAAACTTGATATAGAAGACTTTACTTCTAAATTGGTCATGGTTATTTTAGTTTATTTAATTATAATTGCATTACTAATTATGGAATTCTTGTGAATGGTTTATATGTACTGAAACATGAAGTTAATTTTTTCAAACCCTTATTTTTGTCTATGATGCTATTGGAACTCAACGTGGTTACTTGTGGCACAAAAGTTTCGATCACATAGCTATAGAAAGGCAAAAGGATTGGTAAAGAATAAAATTCTTTTAAATTTAGAATTTACTAATCGTCATATGTGCGGATTGCATTAAGGAGAGCAAACCAAAAATAGCAAGAAAGAATGCATAAGTACAGCTCCTTGGAATTAAACACAATGATATATGTAGACATTTTGATTCCAAAGAGGAGAAAAATATTTTATCACTTAAATAGAAATAAAAAAAAAAAAAAACTTTAAGAAATAATCTGAAAGATGCATCCAAAGAGCTTCTAATCTTTGAGATTCAGAAAGAGAAAGTAAGCTGAGAGAATAAGAAGTTTTTTTCAATCAGAGTGCTTTAAGATGCTCAGTTTTAGTCCCTATCTATAAAGAAGAAGCAATTAAAAATAAGATAATGAAAAGTTTTAGAAAAACAGGCTTGTGCTTAAGCGTGTGCCCTAGGCAGGTCTAGGCATGTGCCCTAGGCTTATCTAGGTGCCTGGGTTTGTACCATGGCCCAGGAGTTCCTTAACGGATAACTCTATGAGCGATCCCGCCTGGACGCATCTAAGCGCATGGTTTAGCGCGCCTAGATGGGTGTGTCTGGGCGTGTGGCTTAAGGCGCCTAGGAGAGTGCATCTAGGTTCGTGGCTTAGCATAATCTAACAAACATAAAAAGTATTATATATAATTTATCTTAGAGGAGCATATAATCTGACTAAAAAAATTTCTGCAGCTCTTAAACGAATTAATTTGAAAATTTTTATTTTGGGAATGGCCCTGCATAGGGTTGAACCCATTGCTTATTGAATGATCTATATTCTTTAGTAATCAAATCTTATTCCTATGTCTATTAGATTGGCACATAGTTGAAACATGATCAAATAATCCACATGCATAAGAATATTTATTTGATGATGATTTCTGTAAAGAATTATTTCACTTACTAATTTTGTATTGTGTCGATATAGTAATCCTACATCTAGGTTTGTATTCATTAGTTCTCCAAAAACTTACATGTGAACTTAAGCTCAGTATGTTGCTTATCAATATTAAGTACTCTGAATAAGAACTTCATTAGGTTTTATTATTCCTAATAAACTCAAAATTTTTAAGCTGAGTCTGAAGTAAATCTATTTTATTCTTTTAGGATTTAGTTAAAGATTTAAATTCTATTAGTTCTTTCTTTAAGAATTTTTTATTTATTAATAATATTACATGGCATAGTTCATCAAAAATTAATTCTAACTCAAAGTAAATTCGATTACTTCTTCATTTGAAGTGCTAGAGCCTCTCTATTTGGCTCCTTGATATTAAGCACAAGTTCTTTTTCACTCTCCAATTCTGAACTACATTCTAATTATGAGTTGGCCCATAATATTTTCTTCTTGTTGCTCTTTTCCTTCTCCTTGCTACCCTCTTCTTTATTTTCAACAAATGTGGCTCTTTTATTTGCATTCATAACAAATAGCATCGTTATCAAATTTAGATGAAATACTTATAAATTTACCTTTATTTCTATTAAGTTGATGCTGTGCCTTCCGTCTATTCATTGCTTTCTTCTCATCATTGATTTGAATTTTCTAGTGACGAAGGTGAGTTCTCTTTGTCCATACCCATGTTGCAACTGCAACTTGTCTTCCCAATATTGAGAGCGATTCCCTTCTCCTTTTTCTATGGTTCCTCTTTGACTTCTAATCATTTTGCTAAGACTTGCTCATACACGGTGAGAGAATGGGTCTTGGTTGTATTAATGTTTGATGTTTTTTTAACTCAATAAAAGTTTATAATAAAGTAGCATTTTTTTCAAGTTTATTATGGCTTTATGCATATAATTGTTTGGGGTCCCATATAAAAACTAACATGTTATGTTAAGGTGTGCATGTGCTATTTTTTCTATGAGAGAGCTTCGTGATGACTAAGGAGCTTGAGGTCCTAGAGTGAGAACAAGGAGAAATCTGAGAGAAGAAGAAGAAGAAACTCAAAGGTGGCGATTCATTTCTTTCTTTAAGTG
This sequence comes from Gastrodia elata, assembly GCA_016760335.1. Classification (NCBI taxonomy): domain Eukaryota; kingdom Viridiplantae; phylum Streptophyta; class Magnoliopsida; order Asparagales; family Orchidaceae; genus Gastrodia; species Gastrodia elata. Next base: position 7,952,760 of record CM028682.1, on the reverse strand, counting down.
ATTGATAAGTTCTCTGTAATTCTATATTCATCTCTTTGACAATCGATTTTCTTGGTGGTGGTGTGACTCTATGATTTTTCTTATTCTTGGGTTTTCCATAAATATCTTTGTATTCGTATGCTTGTGTGCTTTGGATCGTTGTGTGTTTATTTATTACTTATGTTGGTTTATATTTCATTTTTGCTTCGGTGATTATCAACGGTCAAACACCAGTTATATGAGTCTACCAAATTTCCCTCCTAACAAGTGGGTATCCGAGCGCTTGGTTTTAAGGTTTGTTAGCTTGAGTGAGCTTGAGTGAAAGCAATTGCTGAAAAAATGAGACACAAGATAGAAAATTCAGTGAACAAACTTTACATTTCGAAATATGCAAATAGAGGATTTGCTTTACCAAAAATAAGTTGTGCTTACCATTGGAAGGAGTCAACAAAAAATCAAATATTATGTTAGATGAAGATTTGAAGGTTCTCGACAAAACAACACTAGGCTTGATTCGCCTCTCTACATCCTCATCTGTGGCATTCAACATTGTAAATGAGAAAACAACAGTGGATCTCATGGAAGCCTTAACTAAAATGTATGAGAAGTCATCGGCTTCCAATAAAATTTTTTTATGAATAGATTATTCAATATGAAGATAATAGATGACGATTCAGTGACAGAACATCTAAATGAGTTCAATACTGTAACAAGTCAGTTAAGCTCAGTTGATATCAAGTCTGATGACGATGTGAGAGCTTTGTTGCTTCTATCTTCATTGTCACATAGCTATAAGACAGTTTGGTTACCGCAATGAGCAATTCATCAAGAAATGCAACCGTGAAATTTGATGACATTGTTGGGCTTGTGTTGAGTGAAAAAGTATGAAAATGATCTAGTGGTGAAGTATCGGCTTCAGCATTAAATATTGAGATTATAGGAAGAAGTGCATACCGAAAGTTCCCACAGAAACAGGTATAAGTAAAAGCGTGGAAAATCAAAGTCATAAAAAGAAAGGCAAAATGCTTGAACTGCAGGAAATCAGGACACTTCAAGAAGGACTATTTTACCTTGAAGAAGTCAAGAGATGGAGGTAAAAATAATAACTCCTCTGTGAATATTTCAGAAGAAGAAGATCAAGATGCATTGATCTTGTCTCTAGTTAGCATTCAATCCTAGGTCGTGGACTCAAGTACATCCTTTCATGCAACCTCTCTAAGAGATGCTTTCAAGAACTACACCAAGGTAATTTTGGTATTGTTTATTTGGGAGATGACAAAACTTGCAGCATTGTTGGTAAGGGTGATGTGGATATCCAATTGTTAAATAGATCGGTGTGAAAGTTGAAGGATGTTAAACATGTTCCTTGTTTGAGAAGAAATTTGATCTCTATCAATCAATTTTCCCACGAAGGCAATAGTATAAGTTTCACAAGAGATTCTTCGAAGGTGACAAAATGCACATTGGTAGTTGCTCGAGGCAGTATGAACGGGATACTTTACCTAATCAACAAAGTGTCTGACTCTATTGCAGTAGCAGAACAGATTGATGCACATTTATAGCACTAAAGGCTCAGTCACATGAGTTAGAAAGAGTTGAAGCCACTGTTATCTAAAGAAAATATTTTAAGGCTGAAATCTATGAACTTAGAGTTCAGTGAAAATTGTGTGTATGGAAAGTAAAAAAATGTTAATTTCTCAAAGAGTATGAGAGACTTGAAGTTCCAAAAGTTGGAGCTACTGCACACTGATGTGTGGGGACCAACTCCCACATCCTCTCTTAGTGAAGCCACATACTTTGTTACTTTCATTGATGATCATACCGTGAATGTATATGTATACTTCTTAAAACACAAATCCGATATATTTAATGTGTTCAAGAAGTGATTAGCCTTGGTCCAAAATGAGACAAGTTTAAAGCTCAAATGCCTTAGATCAGACAATGAAGGGTATACTATGAGAAAAAGTTCAAAGATTTTTGTGCATTGGATGGAATCAAGCAAAAGTTCACTGTTCCAAGAATACCTCAACAATATGGTGTAGTAGGAGCGCATGAGTAGAACCTCACAGAGCGTGCTGCAAAGAGCATGAGGCTACATGTTGAGTTGCCAAAATAGTTTTAGACAGAAACTGTGAATACAGTTGTATATATGATCAATAGAGGTCCTTGAGTTCCTTTGAAAGAAGGGATACCTGAGGAGGCTTAAGTGGTAAAGAGATGAAATTAAATCATCTAAAGGTATTTAGTTGTTCATCTTATGTGCACATTTCAAGTGTATATTTATAGGCTATCAAACATGAGAATTTGGCAACAAAATTTTAGGACTATCAGAAATAGAAGATGATCAAAAGCGAAGGAAGTCACATTCAATGGTAATGAGATATACAAGGACAGGAATAGAGTTCAGGGCAATTTAGAAGAAACTTCAAATGTTGTGCCAAAGTATTATGAAATAGATGACAAAATTGAGGAGCATGAGCAAGTGCAACCAAGTGCTCATAATGATTGAGTGCAACAGTTCCTCAAACACCTGCTACTGAGCTGAGAAGATCCAAAGGTACTCTCCTTCATCGTATTATCTGCTACTAATAGATTGTGGTGAACCAAAATGTTATGAAAGACGCTTCAAATTGATAACTCGATAAAGTGAGAGTCACCATGGATGATGAGATAAAATCACTCATGTTAAATGAGATACGAGAATTGACTAATCTACCAGTAGGGAAAGAAGGCTCTTCAAAACAAATGGATTTACAGATTGAAGAAAAAACTGGATGGAAGCAAACACTACAGAGAAAGGCTTGTAGTAAAGGGATTCCAATAGAAACACGACATGGATACAGTAAGATCTTTGCTCTGGTGATAAAGATGATAACTATCAGCGTAATGCTAAGATTGTGGCGTGGTGAATTGAAGCCTACATCTTGAACATATATGCAAGTGAAGATTTGCATTTCTTTCAAGTATATGAGTCTGGAAGGAAGGAACTGTATATGATGCACCAAAGGCTATGAAACCCAAGGAAAGAATGAAGCTAGTCTACAGGTTCAAGAAAATTTGTATAGCTTTAAAACTAGGGCACTGATGTGATGTGTTACAGAAGATTTGATAAGTTTATGTCAAACACGGAGTAACAAGCGATGCCAAGAGGATCCTTATTGTTACTGTAAGCAATTCGACACCTCCTATCTCTTTATACTTATGTATGTACGATGATCTGTTGATAGCCATGATCAAATATAAAGGGATAAAAAGACTAAAGATACAATTATCAAAGGAGTTGAGTTGACATGAAGGAATTAGGGCTGAATATTTGGCAAGCAACATTACTCGAGATTAGGATCAGTAAGAAGCGGGGTGCATGAATATTGAAACAGTGTCAAGGTAGAGTATGTTGAAAAAGTGCTCTCAAAAAATTCAACATAAATAAGGCAAACCCAGTTTGCATCCCCTAGCAGTCACTTCAGTCTATCAAATAGCATATGCCAAAGAATGAAGCGAAACGAGAGCATATGGAGAAAGTTTTCTATGCTTCAGCAGTCGGGAGCTTGATGTGCGCTATGATTGCATGAGACCAGACATAGTCCATTTAGTGGGAGTGATCAGCAGATTCATGAGCAACTGAGAAGTCCCACTAGAAAGTGGCCAAGTGGACTTAGATATTTGAGAAGCACTGCGAACAAGCCCTATGCTTTGGGAAGCCCGGAAATTGAGCTACAGGGATATGTAAACTCTCATTAAGCTGGTGATATTGATACCAAGAGGAGCATAACCTAACATGTGTTTATATTGAATAGTATTGTAGTGAACTGGATCTCTAGGCTTCAGAAGATAGTTCGCCCTATCTACTACAGAGGCAAAGTGTGTCGCCATCACTGAGGCGAGCAAGAAAAGGTTTGGTTAAAATGTTTGTTGGCTAAGTTGGGCAAGGAGTAGATGATGAAAATTGCAAAGTGACAATACGAGCGTCCTTCATCTAGCTAAGAACATAATATTTCATGCCAGGGCAAAGCATATTCAATTACAGTATCATTTCATTTAATCATACTAGAAGATGGTCAGTTGGCATTGGAGAAGACTCACACGTCGAAAAATCTAGTCGACAAGCTCACAAAGTCAGTGATAGCGGAAAAGCTAAAGTTATGCTCAGCTTCAGCTGCCTCGAAGGATAAAGAGAAAGCAGGATGAGACACATCACGTCCTTTGCAAGGGTGGAAGCAAGAAAAATCAAAGTTCAAAATAAATAGATTGCAATTAGTCTTCAAGTGGTAGATTTTGTTATGATGTGGAGACCAAATGAATCATCAAGGAAGAAGCATGTGGTGTCTTGTCAGTAGCCAACATTAAGACAAGTGCACCCAGATGCCCAGCAGGCAGAGAGTCTGGTGCCCATGCATGCCCAGGCGCACCCAGAAGCCCCAGAGATAGAGATAGCATGCCTAGAGCCCAGGCGGCGCCCAAGTGCCCCATAAACAACAAGGCAGGTGCCCAGGCATTTTGCAAAAATCCCAGCGTGGGATGTGACGTGTCCTATGTCTGTTTAGTGGACTTAGGGGCTTGTTTGGGGTCTCATATAAAGCTAACAATGATGTTAGAGTCTGCATGTACTATTTTTTCTGTGAGAGAGCTTTGTGGTGGCTAAGGAGCTTGAAACATAGAATGAGAGAAAAGTTCGAGAGAAAGAAAAGAAAAATTCAAAGGCGGTGCTGGTGATTCATTTCTTCCTTAAGTAATTGATAAGTTCTGTGTAACTTTGTATTCATCTCTTGGTAGTGCATTTTTCTTAGTGATTGGTGTGGCTCCGTAATTTTTCCGGATTTCCTTCCTAACAGTATGTCACAGTTCAGGTTTTTGCGAGCATTAATAGATGATTTGCGCACGGATAGGTCAATAGATTCGAGCACCTCAGAGGACCAGCTAACAAGAATCTATGGCACGTTAGTACGGTTCAAATATAATAGAGCAAACAAGATACCTTAAATGATAAAGCAGAACCGGGGAAAAGGGGGGAAACTACATGAAGACGCTTAGGTTATAAAATTTGATCTCCGAAGAAGATAATGAAAAGCAGTTGCGTCCTGGTTTCTCTGTCGCAGGCGATCGACAGGACACAGTGTGAAGCAAGGAAGAGGGCATAGAAGGATGATCGATGGAAGAATGCTATTGAGCCAGTGCATGCGGGTTCATAACAGCAATCCCATTCCGAAAAATTTCATCCATCAATCAGTGGTAAAATCATGCTAAACAATTTGAAAAATGTTATACACCCTCAAATATTTTCTAAAAATATAAATAATTAGAATTTAATATTTTTAAAAAATATTTTATTAGCCTACAAACAAAAGTAGATTATTAATATTTTTTTATTACCACCTAATTTCATTAATCCTAATTTTTCATATTTTTTGGGAAATATTTAGGAGCTATATAACAATACTCTAAATATAGATAAATGTTATTTAAATTGTGATCGTGGCAACTAAAAAATTCATCCAATGAATTTGAATATTATTCAATCTATTGAATAAATTTTTTGGATGTTACGTCAACGGGCTTAAATAGGATTTTGTCCAATATATATATATATATGGCCGGTAGAATTTGAACTCATGACCTATTATAACAAATCATTAGCCTCAACCACTAGGCTACAACACCAGTAAAAAATTATATTAAGAAAAGTTAAAAGCATAAATAAATTGATAAAAGAAAATTAATAATTAAAGAGTATTGTTGTATTTACATATTAGTATATACTAAAATATATATATATATATAATGTGTCAATTCAATGTGTAAGTAGATCATTAATTGAATACATTTTTTTGTGGTGTTTATATAGAAACATTAAAAAAAAAAATTCTATTAATCCTGAATAATCTTTTATGTATATATTATATAAGTATAACATTTTTCATAACAAAACTAAAGGGAGAGGGTGAGACTCATGATGACTCTTTTTATAAGTTGATGTGATTTAGCCAAATCTAGAGGGTGGGGTCATGGTGGTAATCAGGAAAGTTTTATTTTGAAATGGTTCATTTAAGTTGTGATTTGCAAACATTAACAAGTGTAGAGCAGCTGTGAATTTGATGGTTGAATTTTAGCTGTGAATTTGATTATTTAATTTTTAGTTGTTGCGTTCACTCCTAACATTAAGTGTAGCCATGTTAATGCTAAAATGGTATGTGCATGCAGTCAGATGATATTACTGCCCCGTAGGTCAATAGCTTTCTAAATTGATATGTTTTGATGAGTAACAGCCTGGGCGATGAGAGAGGAAAGTGTTGTTGGCAAAGGTGCTTTCGAAAATAGATGGTCCTGATATTTCAGTATGGTATAGCAAAGAGTGCATTCTCTCGCACACGTAAGTCCCTGATTATTTAAAATATCCGTCATGTTGAATTATGAATGGAGTGCTTTCCAAGTGGCTAGTGTATTTTAGTTTCTCACCTTTAAATCACCCAAATTTAGTCCACCAAATTTGTCCTATAGGGAGAATGTGAGAGCAAGGCATCTCTAAAAGAGAATGAATTTTTATTCTTGGAAGGTGGAGGCAGATTTGACCACAGTGGAGATGTGTGGCCTTGACAAACGAGGAATGAGGTGGGCGCTAATATCATAAGTATGCTTCTACCATGGGGCGAGGAGGAGAACAACGATAGTGTTGGCATCATGGAAGATGGCCAAGAGATTGTCCAACTTTTACCAAGTTGAAAGAATCAACTTATTACAAAGGATCGATAATTTAAATGCATTTTGAATATGTCGTGATTTAGGCATGCCTAGTTTATCATGAATCTTAGGCAATGCAATGATGTCCCAAGCAATAATATTCATTTTCTAAATAACAATGGTTGAGGTACCTTGAACGGATTAAGACAGCTAGATTGATGATGTTGACCAAAACATGTATGGCTTTGAACCAATAATGAGAAGAGGCCACACTGAGGAGCGAAGGAGTTGTAGATGTTCCGTGATTGGATTCATCAACACCAAGCACTGGTTAACATATCTCTTTATTAAGACATTACATCATGAGAGATTTCAATAATTAAGGTGCAAACTAAGAATAAGTGATCCATTTTAATAGCCCTTGATTTTTTTTTGTTATGACAAAATAGGAAGAATATCCCAACTTTTGTTGTAGTAAAAAAAAAAATTTGCCTTTAACTTTATTTATATAAGAGAGAATTTTGTATTTTAAGTATTGCTCTTAAGTTTTGTTTATTATTTTATAAAATTTTAGTTTTTGCAATTTTATTATTTTGTTCATAAAAATTATTAAAATATTTTATCATCATAAAAAATGAAGAGATTGTTGGCTTTAGGAGTTTTGACTATAATGACCCTCTTAAATAGTATTAAACAAAACTCTTAAATATCGAGATATCTTTTTAAATAACAGTAGAATTCCTGATAAAAACTCTAAAGTTAAGCATGCTCTAGTATGAGCACTTTCATGATAGGTGACCTATTGGAAAGTTATCATATTATGACAAAATCATAAGGCTTATTTAGGCAAAGCGAACAATACATTAATGTATAAGAATTTGGATTGCTATATGTTGTGATGTCCCCCATTCTTGGTCTAGTGAGGATCCAGGATTAGGGTCTGTCTTTTGAGGATTGTAGTTATGATTTAGCATAATATATAAAATATCACATATATTTATTCATCCAAATTTGAAATACAAAATACAATACTTTATTTCAATACTATTATTTTTTTACACTATATATTTTTACATGTATACTATTATCTTTATTTGAATAAATAAAGACTATGAATCAATAAATAAAAAAAGTACAACTGTTGTTTATTTTAGAGTTAATCCAGCACCTCTTCAAAATCCTATTATGACATTTACAACAAAAATGCCCAAATTGAAAATTGTTAAAAGAATACTCAATGTACTTTGGATATCATTAATTATATTGTATATATAAGTAGAAGCATAAAATAGAATATATAAACATGCAGATGGATTAATTAATATCAATTAAAAGTCAAGTTTTTCTCTTTTAAGACTTTCATAGTTTCTCTGCAAAACTAATGGTAAGCAATGTTTGAACTAATAATATAAGTAATTTGTCACTGAATAAGTTATACTTTATCAAAATTTACATAGTTCTATTCAAAAAATGAATAATAAAATATATATTATTTGATTGGGCAAATTACTTGAATATTGAGGAATCAAGCATGTCTATTTGATAATAATAAATTAGGTTTCTTTTGTAGGCTTAATCATAATATCCTTATATCTTCCAAAGCAAAATGTTAATAAAGTTGTCCCATTCAAAAATATGAATTACTTTCTATATAGATTATAAATAAACTCCTTATAACTTTTATATTCATTTCAAGCATATTATCTATTTTTGATAATATATCAAATAGTGATTGTATACTTAAATAAATACATCTTAAATATGAAATTCATAAGGGTCAAAGCAAAGCAATAGTAGATAATAATCTAAATCAACATATAAATGTATTTAAGAAAATTCAAATATATGTTTTTAAATTTCTTAAATTATGTTTATATTGATCTTTCACAAATTTGTGTATACATAATTTCATTAGAAAGGTATGCTGAAAATTGCATTTTTAATTAATTTATTTTACAATCTTGTTAATATTTTATCAAAATAATTATAAATAATATTAATAGTGTTAATACTAATTTGAAAAATATAAGTTTATAAGCAAGATTTATAATTTATTAGAAAATTATTTCTTCTCTCTCTCCCTCTCTTTCTTTATTTTCCTTATCTTATTCTGCTTTTACTCTCTACTTTCTTGTCGTTTTCTTCTCTTACTTTCTTTCTCTTTCTATCTCTATCTCTTTTTTCTTTTTTCTATCTCTTCTTTCTTTTTTTCTTTCTTAATATCTCTCTTTTTTCTTTCTCTTTCTATCTATATCTCTTTTTTCTTCTTTCTATCTCTTCTCTCTCTTTTCTTTCTTATTACCTCTCTTTTCCTTTCTTGTTATCTCTCTCGCCCTCTCTTATTTTTATTTTCTTTCTTCATTATCATTAGTCTCCTAATTATGTTGCTAGTAACAAAATAATAATAATAAAAAGAAAGATAATTAATAGTAAAGAGACTAATAATAATAGAAAAAAATAAATTTATAAAAGAGCAATAGTAATAAAAAAAAATAATAATATTATTATTATTATTAATTTATAATCATTCGCCCTTCACCCTATATTTTTTATTCTTATTCTCATACTGATAATCATAATCATACTCTTGTCACTTCTTCTCCTTCTCCTTATCCCTCCTCCTGATTATTCCTCCCGCTGCCCTCCCTCCTACCCCCGCTTCTTCTTCTTCTTGTTCTTCTGCTTTCTTCGCCCTGCCCCTTTCTTCTTCTTCGTCTTCTCCTCCTCTCCTCCTCCTCTCCTTTTATTATTATTATTATTATTATTCTATAATATCTCCTAACTTGAAGTTGATGGAAATTGACAAAATAAAAGTTAGACTGAAATTGACAATAATAATGATAATAATCAACTATATATTATTATTATTAGTAATAATAATACGATAAGAAATAATAAAAATGATAAACATAATAAAGAAACTCAACTAATAAATAACAACAACAACAATAATAATAATAATAAGTTAGTAGTTAGTTAGTAAGTTAATAGCTAGTATTGTAAAAAAAATTATATCAAATATTAAATTAAGAAATTTTATTCTCACATTTTCTCTCTCTTCTTCTTCTTCTTCTTCCCCTTTCGAAGGGATTCTTCATCATCAGTGGCGGGTTAGGGAGGCGGGGAAGAAGCTGGTGGTTAGCGGTGGTTGGCTGGAGACTAACGAGGCTGGGTGGAGGAGATAAAAGGGTGGTAGGCCAAAGGAGAAAGGGGAGAGGTGCAACTTTTCGAGGTGGGGCTTCATTTATAAAGTAGGAAGGGGGAGGGGAAGAGCTGGCCGGACTGCCCAATGTGGGGACTGCTAGCTGACATGAAGGCACAAGCATGGGGGTTTAGAGCATTTGTCACATTCCCTAGGTCACGCACGTGACAGGCACCAAGGGGAGGAGAGAGAAAATACTTAGAAAATAATTAAATAAAAATGCAATTTAAATTAATCATATTTTTTCATTATTGATTTCCAAATTTGATGACACTTCACAGACATGTGTATCATCTTGATAAGATGAACATCATTGATACAAATTTTCTTAAATTTGGAGCTATATTTATTTTTTATTAGTTTTGAAGATTGTAACTTCAAAAATTAATTACAAGCAATCTAGTGCTCCAATTTTGATGAAACGCTTAGCCTCCAAAAAGAGGTCGGTGGTCGGCGGCGGTTGGCTAGAGGCCGACAAGGTTGCGGTGGAGGAGATAGAAGAGGGTGATCAGCCAAAGAGGAAAGGGGAGAGGTGCAACTTTTCGAGGTGGGGCTCCATTTATAGAGTAGGGAAGGTGGAGGGGGAGAGCTGGCCAGACCGCCCAGTGTGGGAACTACTAGTTGACATGGAGGAACAAGTAGGGGGCTTGGAGCATTTATCACATGCCTTAGGGCACGTGTAGTACCCCGCCCCTTGCCGTGCACAAAAAAAGTAATCAATCGCGGTGGAGCGGTGCGCCACTCGGGAAGGAATTTCCCATCTCATAGAATAGCTAAGAATGACAATGAAGGCTGCTAACTCAACCCCAAAGGAGGGTCGAGAGATAATACTTAAGATAAGAGTAGTATCTTTATCCTAAGTATTAGATAAATACATACATTATATTTAAAATATAACATGAAAAATCCAATATATGTATAAAATATCAGTATTTCCAGTATGTTGATCACATCACAATATTAAATATAAGTAATATTTAAATAAGGTGCAGAAGCTAAGCATACATCCAAAAATATTCATCACATAAACTGAATAAATACATTCATCTCAAAACAGAAAAAGTAAATATATTCAAAAATTATTACAAACGGCTTACTGGAATAATACTAAAATAAAGTAGAAGTACTAAATTGAAATAACTAATCAAAAATAGTAAAATTGAAGGAGAAATCTACCAAGACTCCATGAACTTCTCAAGGACATCCTAAACATCCTCCTGACCTAGCTCAATAAGTTACTTAAGATCTAACAAAATGTCAGATCTCAAAAGTACTACATGTTAGACAATAAGTCTAACACATCAAAACTATTCTAAATAGTTATAATTATTTACTTAACATTTAAATAATGTAAAATAGAGCTATAGAGAAACTGTAAAAGCAAGTGAATATCTAAAACTGTATAAAACTGAAGTAAAATAAAACTGATGGTATACTGAATACTGGAAAAGAATAAAATAGTATATGATCTGAAACTGAGTAAATAACATGTAAACTATGTTGTATTCCATTGAAGTCATGCATCTGTATATGCCACGATATTATATGCCACTGATATGCAATTGAAATATCGTTGAACTACTATGAGTCATACAGTCCAATGTCTATATACATTCTGTTATGAAATACAATTTACTGTGATGCCGTTGTATCCTGAATTTCCCCTATTAATATATATAATATTTCGTAACTCATAAATTATCACTAATACTCATACATCATGCTTAGGTTCATGCTCATGTCTCTGCACTACACGTCTTAAAATTCAAAAATTTTTAAAATACTTTAAAATAAGATAATAAATCAAATGTCTCTATTGTTTAGAATACATCTAAATGGATTTTGACTCATTGTCCTAATTTCAATAATTTGTTTTAATTAGGATTTTATTTAAAATCATCAGTTAGAAAGGTTGTACACACATATTTAGTATATTTTCAAGAAAGATAAATTTAACACTCAGTTTGTTAAAGCTACACCTATTGAAGCGATCTTCGATAGAAGGCATCACCCGATGATGATTTATATCTCAAACTAAGCTGTTAAATAGCCTAATTACAAGCATACTTAGTGTTATAAAGAGGGTGACTTGAAAACCACACCTATGGAAATGATCTTCGATAGGTGGCATCACCTGATGGCAATTTATGTTCAATCAAACTAAGGGCTTAAGTCCCTAATTATAACACTCTTAGGATTGGATGATTTATTTAAAGTGTGACTATATATGACTAAACTCGCAGGATAGAAGATTGATATAGTCCTACCTTAAAGTGAATCAACTAACCCTAAATACTATTAAAGTGATCCAATACTATGGATATGCATTACTATACTCAAATAATAATCTGAGTTCATTCAATTCTATTTAATCAACAAAGATCACCAAAGCAATAAATTCAGACTCCATTGAGATGAATCCTGCATAAGGTTCCAAGGATGTGACCAAAAAGATTACCCAATATAAGCTACTATCACATGGGAGGAATCTTATTCTAAGTACTTTAAGTGAGTATATCACAAGGATCTAAGATCAAACTTATAGGGTTAAAAAAGATCATCTAGGTTCCTATCTCAATATGTCACAATAAGTCATTCATACCTCAATGTGTTAATATTTGTTAAGGCTAATATTATTACCATATAAAACTTAATGTAAGATTATCAAGATCTTACATATCCAATATCTATGCTAAAATTCATAAGTTTTATTTATTAAGCTTATTTTGATCAGATCAGATGGGTAAGTCTATCGGATCAATACTTATACTACAATTATGGGGTATAATCGATAGTATTATTAAGATTTGATCTTGTAATAAATCAATATAATTTTTTAATTATCTTTATGCTAAGAGTCTTATATAAGAGAAAATTAAATATTTTAAGCTTAAGTCCAAATGTTTAATCACACAAGTTCTTTAATTATCTTGGCACTTATAATTCAATGAGTTAAGATTAGTGTCAATCAGAGGTGTTATTGAAATCATGTCAATTGAGTTATTTTATAATCAAGATGATTGATTAAGTGATTAGGGTTTAGATCTTAATCAGATAGGTTAGGGTTTAACCCTTAGATTTACCAACTTAAGATCAGCAGTTAATTTATAGATAAATGATAAATTAATGTGTTATTAGCGTATAATTGATGATAAATTTCAGATTTTAGATTAAGTATCAATTACTTAATCAAGTTCTTACAATTATTAGGTTCAAATATAGCTTAATATCAAATTAAGTAACTTAAGGTGTCCAATTCAAAGTTAAAATTATCTAACATACATAAATATCACATTGATTAAAATAATAAGTAATTAAGGCTAATCAAAATTTAAATCAAATACAAAAGGGATTAGCACTTGATTATAAATATAAATCAATTAAGTTCCATACACTTTGGGTTGTAAGTTCTAATTGGTTATGTGAGCAATCAAAGATTCTAACATTTCTATTCAGCACAAAAATATTCTAGTAATTCTTTAAGAGATTTAAATCATGATATTCATGGTAAAATGATGGATTTCCCATTTAAATTCACATATACATTCATACAATACTTAATTTTACTAAATTTAGGTTCGATCTTGATATATTTTGGCCCCACTAGGGTCATAGAGTCATTAGAATGCGAAAAATCACAAATCTAAGCAATTCAAGATAATTATGGACACTTTCGGGCAATTCTGGGCGCTAAGGTGCGCTGTAGTTGTAACAACCCAGGTTGTTACTAGGGTTACTTAAGTCTAACATAAGTCTTAATTATAGTTCTAGTACACTAATTATGTCATTTATAACTCATCTCTAAAATCTAGATCAAACTTGAAGTTAATTGAATCAAATCTAGAAAATCCCAAAACCCTAAAAATTGATTTTTTTATTTTGACCTCAGATTCAAAATCTGACTTTGCCATTGCGTTCACCACCCCCAAATTAGCTATGGGTGAAGTTTTGGAGGCATTTGGAATTCGTTGGATTTTCGTCAAATATTTTACTATTATTTAAATATCCTGAAAAATTAAATAAATAAATACTTATCGGATCAAAAATCCGAGTGCGCCGTTGCATTCCTCACCCCTCAATTAGCCAGGGGTGATTTATTGGAAATTTTCGTAGAACATTTAATGAGTTAGATTTAATTAATTAAATTGTTCAAAATAATTTAAATATTAATATTATTTATTAACTGTTAACAGCGTCGTCAGCTGGAGCGTAACACCGTCGCCCTAAATCCAATTGCACCGTTCAATCTGACGGTCCTCGTGGACCGTCCGATCTAGAGATCTGACGGTTACGCGATCATCTCTCTCGCGAGCACCGAAGAGCGCAGCACGTGTCCTGCGTCTGGACACGCGGCGAAGCCGATGCCATGTGGACTCCCCACCACTCTTAGCCACCGCATTAGGGCTTGTATAAGACCATTAGGACTCCTGCTTCGCTCGGTTTCAAACCTGAAGTCCAGAACCTAGCAATCAAGCTTCGACCCTTCCCTACCGTTCGTTTGAGGTACACACCACACCTTCGATCTTCATTAAAAATCTCATATATAGTTTTGTTTATTGATTTCATATGCTTGATTGTCCATCTATCAATCCCGATTGAGCCCAACTGTGATCAATCGGCGTAAAATTGGTTCGATTATACAGCACAAACCATTATTCCATTCACCCCGATACAGCTCGTTAGGGTTAGATATTGCCGGAGCTGTACCTCATCTCCATTAACATTCTGGGTACCGATCGAAAGGTCTCCTCAAGACCTTTAGATCAAGGTAAGGACCAGCTCCCTCCGGTGACGTCTCGACCATCAAACTCGATGCCCTAGGCCCGGGTATCCGGAATGCTTGCGGGATTTCGGAACTTTCTGGGTCGGGCCGTGTCGACCCAAGACCCTGCGTCTCTTCGATCGCCACGGTGGGACCTGCTCGGGACAAATGGCCTGTGCGGGTTGGCCAAATGTCTTGAGGTGGGCCCCACTAATGTCTTCATTACAGCAGTCGTGGGTCCCTCACTGGTTTCTTCGGCCAGTGGTGTCATGCCACGTGGATGGGGGTCCGCCAGACGTCTCGTCCTGCAGACAAAAGTATATATTAATAATAATTATATTATTATATATTAAATTAAAATCCAAATAATACTTAAACAGATTTTTAATAATTAATTTATTCATATAGGTATATATATATATGCTTATATATATATACATAATCAGAAAAATAAATCTAATAAATTAATAATATAAATTAATATATTAATTATATTAGACATCTATATTAGTATAGGATTACAATTAAACCAGAAATATTCAACATTTAAAACATTAATAATTAATATAATTACTTCAATTAATTATCAAAACTTTAGATCTCTATATCTCATAAAGTACACATCCAAATAATGTAAATAAATATACAAAGTTAATCAGTAAAAATCAAGAAATATTTTAGTGCCATTTAAATTTCAGTAGGATTAATATTTTGTATAGTGATATTTTAGGTCATTAAATAATTCAAATATGTCACATAAATTCATTTGATCATAACTTTTAAACCATCAATCTAAATATACCCAATATGGGTCTTAAAATATTCAGAAAACCCTAAGGAACATTTTAGTAGTGTTAACTTTGTTATTTGGATTAAATTTAGACTAATCACATTAGGACCTAACCCTAATTAGATCAATTAACCCTAGAACTTCAATTGACATAAGTTGGTCAATTAAGCTCCAAATTAAGTGATCCAAATATCCATTCAGATCAAAAAAACCTAATTAATAGTAATCTACAAAAATATTTAGAATCCAATGGTTAGATTTGCTAATCACCCTTAATTACCCTAAAAATTGATTAGTGAATATTAGGAAATCTAATGATCCAAATTGTACAAATTAAGTTTTTGAGAACCCCTAGAACCTATTAGAACCAAACAGTAAGATTGGATTAGTAAATTGGTGATTAATTTTACTAATCACTCACTGATCACCCTAAACCTTAATTAGGCCATAACTTAGCCAAATAGAGTCCAAATTCAGCATACCACTAGTCATTATAATCAGTAGATCAATTGTGACATACAGCCACTAAAATTATTCAATTTGGACACCAAATGACAAAGTTATGATTTTTGACCCTTAATTAAGAATCCTTAATTACCCTTTAAACCCTAGAACTTGTATTGGCTATAACTTAGCCAATACACATCAGAATTTAATAATTTTAGATTTTATGGAAATCTTAGGGAATAACCTATAGTAAATTAACATAAAATTTAGGTGTCGTTATGGTAAAATTTACTAATTTGCCCTTATAGGTCAAATTTCTTAATTTGACTTTATAAGGCTTAATACTTAACCAAAATTAATGAACTTACTTTCTAAACTCATATTAGATAGTGAGTAATCATTCCACTTTATTAAAATCCAAAATATAGCCCTAATTCACAAAGATGAGATTTAGACCCTTAAGGAAGGAGAAAAATGGTCTTTTTGCCCTAAATTAGGGTTTAATGAATTTAAGACTTGATTTCACCTCTAAATCATAATATATAATAATTAAGGCATTGATTTAGATAATTCTAAGTCTAAAATTAGAAATTTGATGAAAACCCTAAGTTAAGTCTTAAGTAAAACTTAAGTGAATTATGAGATCTTCTTTTCCTTTGAACTTCTTAGACCATCCTTTAGGTCTTATAACTTAGTTAGGATGTGTGTCTGAGTGATATTCTTAGATTTAAGAACTTTAAATTCCTAATATTAGGAATAAATCTTAGGCTAGAATTCATCTAATGAGTAATGTGGGTTACTCATTAAGGTGAAACTTTGATTTTACTAGTTTATTTGATTTTTAATAGTTTATTAATTAATTATTGATCTTTTAATCTTAGAATTAGGTTTAGAAATCTATCCTATTGAATTTGATTTAATTCAATGAGATTTGCCTTAACCTTTAATCAGTAAGATGGGATTAACCTTAGTCCTTAAAATGACACTGTGATTAAGTAATTGAACTTTATTCTTTGGAGTTTGATTCTTAATCCTTTCAATCTTGATTTGACTAATCAAGATTTAGGTTGGGATTTATAAATAATAAATTAGGATGATTGATTTACTTATTTAACTTTGTAGATAATTTCAATTTAGTTATAATTAGGATATGCCAATCCTAATTATATTTAACTTATAGGTTCGTGATTCTAAGGTACAAACAGTGTAGGAATTGTTGATTCTGAATCTTATATAACTTAGAGTAGTTAGAATATTTAAATTAGAAAACAGCTGATATCACAAAGTTTATGTAGTGCTATTTATTACTTTGAATGTGAAATTGCTATGTTTTCTGTATTATTTAAGTTTTTTTTACACCTTTGGACATACTTAAATACTTGATATATACTTTATAATATACTTTGAATTTCATTCACATATCATATGCATAATCTTAAAAAGAAACATTATAAACAACATTATACTTGTGCTTTATGTTTTACTTAACCTGCCACTTAGTATTGACTTTACTTTAGGACAGCTTTTGCCTAGAAAATTTCCCCCTATGGTATATTACTTTGGCATTGGGATGTTTCTCCTATATGCTCTTTGGATACTTTGTAGATTTTACTTTAGGATCTGGGATGTTTCTCCTAGATACCTCTTGGTGGACATTACTTTAATCTGGGATGTTTCTCCTAGATTATTAGATGGACTTACTTTTTGGCAGATTAAGTAAGAGTATCTCACAGTATAGTACTTTAATCTACACTACTTACATTTACTTTTCAGTCATCTTTACAGTTAATTTACGTATTTTCTTTACACTTCAAACTTACTTTACTTTACAGTTTCAAGCATATTTTTCTTTCATATTTTTTATTTTTTGCAGTTCCTTTACATTTCAGAACTTTTTGTATGTCAGCCGTTTTACTTACTTGAGAGCATGTTAGGATGCTAGTATTTATATTTTAGTACAGTAACTTTTACTTATACTATAATTGGCATGTTAGTTTGATCATATTCCTTAGGACTTTTCTTTGTACTTAGTAAATTTGCACTTGTACTTTACTTACCTTATATTGCAGCCTAAGTTGAGGTATGTTTCCACCTCATAATTTGTTCTTCCTTTCTTGTCACTTTACCGCTATGCTATGATTAATTTCAGTTGTGATGTCATTAAATACATTAAAATTCATTACCTAAAAATGTACTTAGATATTTTGTCTAATAAGATTTTTCTTTTGTTGGATGGGGCCATACCATTATGAAATCGATAATCGTAGATTCTAAGCTTTTTGAGGAGATTGAGCCTATAGAGGAGCAGATCCAGGAGGAGGTTCAGACTACTGAGGGACCTTAGTCTACTTACTAGATTACTTTACATTTACTCTGTGAGAATGAGAGCATCTTACATTACAGTTCTTTAAACTTTAAATATTTGTAATAATACAAGACTAATCTGTGCTTTACTTTCCTGCATTGTATATATTCTGAGCTGTATATCTTTATTTTATAGTATGGATGATTACTTTAGCTGATACTTTTCTTCCGCACTCTGATACTCATTAAGTGATTATTAATCTTTACCTTATTATAAAAAGTACATCTTTTTCTTAAGATTAGATTGGAGTCTCAAATTCTAACATAATGTTAAGTATGAGATGTGCTTAGTGACGACCACTCCTTAAGCCTTATAATTAGAAGGGGCAGCCGCCATAGTAGTTCCTACTGGCCGAAAGCTAGGCGCTACGGCACACCAGGACGCGCTGTAGTACTAGAGTTCTCGAGAGTTGGATGCTACGACATGCTGTAGCGCTCCCTGGCAGAGAGCCAGGTGCTACAATGCGCCGTAGCACGCTACGGTGCACTATGGTTGTAGCGCCCCACCCCGTCGCCGCGTGCAAAAGAGAAAAGTAATGTACCTCAACCTTGGCGGTGAAGCGGTGCGCTACTTAGGAAGGCCGGGTATACAAGCAAAACCTGTGGCTCCCCGAACCCTTAATCCACTAAAGGATTAGGTTAAGGGTGGAGTGTCTCTCTGGCTAACCCCTCACTTACCATTGGATTAGGATGGAATCCACAATCCACCTGATTAGGGAAGGGTTAACACAGAATCAATCTAACAGTCACTACATAAGTAAATGTACAGAGTGCGGAAGCAATAAATGACATCCAAGCATCACAATGTAACATAAGTGCGAAATATAACTCAGAATATAAGCATATAAGTCCAAATTCACAGTCAAGAGTACCTGTATTATTACAACATTTAAAATTCAAATAAAAAGAAAATGCAAATGCACTTATCCTCACAAATAAATCTAAGGACTAGATATGCTCTGGTCCGAGCTGCTGCTCCTCCTCTAGGGAAGGCTCCTCCTTAGGTACTGGATCCTCTACCTGCTCTATGCCTGCCATTGTCAATTTCATAATGTAAGGCCCCAGCCAAAAAAGAGAAAATTTGGTTAGATAATTTGTCTAAGTACATTTTAGGCTGATACATTTTTATACGTTTTATAATATCACCACTTTACATAATTTTTCCTAAGCAACAATATATAAAAGAGCGATTGACCATACAATAAGAAAGAGGAAAAGCTATAAATAATATTTATAACTCAAACAAAGAGGTTGAGACATGCCTCAAAAGCGAGATAAACAAAATAGGACATATAATATAAGTAGTTAAACATATGCTGGAAGAAAATGCTACACCCTAATACATACCGGTGATCAAATGAAATATGCAAATTACAATAATAAATCTCAGCAGTAATACATTAAAATATCAACAAAATCTAACATCCTACTGTATATAAGCTGTGTAAAGAAAATAGCTGACTGCATAAGAAATACTAACCATAGCCAAATACTAAAATTGCACATCAAACTCTATATACTGACTGCCATATCAGAAGACTTGGCCAAACTGGCCCACATATATATACATCTCAATCTGTAAACATATTGAACATACTGCAAGACTGAAGAGGCGGACAATACTTATGCAACATATTTTTAGTTATTTTATATTTGTTTTTATGGACAACTGTTAGAAACAACTGAGGAGTCAAGCACGTCTGCAAGACTATATGGGTCCCAAGCCTAATACACTCTCCTCAATGAGAATGTTAGGCATCCGAATCTCACCTTACCCCTGTCCATCGGGGCAAATGTGCACCATAATCTCCACAAACCGGACCCAAGGCAACTGTTATCATATTATTCAAAGTTTTCATTTTTATGCACAAAATTATCTTATATGAAATATCCAAGGAAGTAAGCTCAAATATACAAGGAATGCATAGCACAAAGTATCAAAATAAGCAAGAGACTCTACTAATGTGGTGATACCATCTGTTTTCTATTATCCGTTCTAACTATTTTAAATTACACAAGTTCAGGATCACCATTTTCCTACATATCAAGTGTAACTTAGAAATTCATTCTTACAAGTTACAAAATATCAGGACTAGCTAGGTCCTAATATACCAAATCAAAGTCGACTATAAAAGTTGAGTAACAAATCATTACGACCTAATTAATAATTTTAGATGTTCTAATTTAAAACTACTAAACTATAGATTATGGATTAAATGCCACGAGATTGGGCTTAATCACATAATCCAAAAAAAAGGATAAGACCTAAAATCTAAGTTTCATTCTAAAAGTGATCTAATAATTTAGGCCAATCATATTAAGTAATCAAACTTAATAGGATGAATCTCCTGTCTTAGATCTAAGGTTAAAAGATAAAATAATCAAAAATAAGTTAAAAAATTCTAGAAACTATTAAAACCAAGGATTCATTCATTGAAAAATCTCATTTTTCAATGAATGAAATCAACCCTATGATCTAGTCCTAATCTGAGGAAGGGTCCTTATGGTGTAGTGTTAAAGACTTAGGAAAAATTTTGAAATCTGACCTAACAGTTGATTTTACTTACTTAAATGACACTAATATGGTTATAATATTAATTTTAGTGCAATTAAGGGTTAAGGGTGTTTATCCTAAATTTTTAGGCAAAAGGACCATTTTGCCCCTACTTAAGGGTCCGAAAAGTCGGCTTTTGATTGAAGTGTCCAAATTAAAGTTTCTCTTTTTCACATGATTTCTTACTGTTCAACTTGAAGATAGACAGTAAGTATGTTCAATTTGGACCGGAAACGTGTCATACAGGTTCAAACTAAGGTTTATGACTTAAGGGCATTTAAGTAATTTTCACTCTATTGAAAACTAAGTTTTTATACAATTTATTGTAGGTTACTGTTTAAGGGTTCCATAGAGTCCAAAAACACTGCATTCTGAGTTCAATTGACTACGTTATGAACGTTTTAAGTTTGAAGGGCAATTTGGTAATTTCGAGTCGGTCAACAGGTGACAAAAACCGAACTTTTTCGTTTGAAGTCCAATTTCAGCAAAATCAGTTTCTATAGCTTTCCTATAATGTACTGAGTATGTTGGTAGGGAGTAGACCCAATTTGGACCTCAAATGGTCAAGTTATGACCTAACTAAGGTTAGGGGTATTTTGGTCATTTTCTAAATTTATAGAGTTCAGAACCTAAATGTTACTTCTGTTTATTGGTGACATTAAAATTCTAAACTAGTTAATATCTCGAATTTTTGAATTTGGAGTTGAATTGACCAAGTTATAGTCATTTGAATTCTAGGGGCATTTTTATCATTTTTCACTAAAGTGAACTCTGAGTTATTGGGTTGACTTTTTATCCTGATACCCGAATAGGAAAACTAATACTACTACAGTAATGTGGATGTTCTCCTGAGTATTTTAAGACCCATATTGACTATGTTCTGATAACTGGGTCAAAAGTTATGAGGTCCTAAAGAGGTCATAAAATGCTATTTCGTTATACGCACCCCGAAACTAAATTCTGTATTACTTAATTTGATTCTATTTATTTTTCTGAGTATTTTGAAACATATATTTGCTATATTTGGATCATCCTATAAAAAGTTATTAAACTTTTAAGTTTTACTATTCAAAAATACAATTTGTATAAATTTACTATTCATTATATTACTTTACTATTCATCTCCTAAGTTATTAACTATTCTTTAGTTTCAATAGGTTAGTTATATAATTATTATTCTTACTGTTTTTACTACTTAATTATTTAATTAGTTTTAATCATGCTTATTTAATGTAATCACTTAATTAATCATAAGTAAATCTTTAATTGAATTTAATATTGATGTATATCAATTAAAGAAATCTTAATTAGATTTAATTAAACTACTAAGTTATACTTACATATTATTATAATATATTATTAATTAATTAGCATTTAATAATTAACGATTAATTGGCTATTTATTATTTAATTTAACCTAACTAATTTAATCTAAATTATATAAATAAGTCAATTTAACTTAATTTTATACTCACTGTTTTATAACTTAATTGACTAATTAAGTAAATCTATTAACCGTATGTTTAGTGATAATATTAACGGATCTAATCAACCAATATTTATTGATTTCTAATTATATAAGATATTTAATTAAGCTAATCTATTATTCCTATTCCATACTAATACTCTAAGTTAAAACATAACAGAATAGTTTAATTAAATTTTAATTAACAATAACTTAATTAAACTAACCTTTCTATTTTTAATTATATATCTATAATATAATTATAACATATAATATACTTAGTTATAGATATTAATTACACTGATATATCATTATTACAAATATACATTTTATTTTGTTAACCTTTTTCTGCAGGTTAATTAATAGCGCGGGACCCACTCAGCCATGTGGCAGGCGGAGACAGGTCTGAACACTGCAGGTGGGACTCGCACGCACGCGGCAGCACCCGAGTGGCTGAGGAGAGGGCTGCGGGCCCCACGTGGCGTCAGAGCTGACGCGGACGCGGGCCCCCAAGAGCAGTGCGGCAGCGAACCTGCACGCGACAACTGGGATGCGAGCCCGCCAGCGCTGCGTGTCCCGAAGGGACACGGGCGGGTCTCGGGTCCGGCCCGACCCCAAACGGCGCCCCTTCGCCTTCCGGAGGCTTTCCGAGGGCTGTGCCTAAGGCACAGAGATCGGGCGGCTTCCCGGCGACGACCGGCAGCGATCTGCATACCATTAGGTAGAGCTCGACCTCACCTTCCCATCTAGGGTAAGATCGCGCCCCCGGGGACGCACCGTGGCAGCCCTACGAGTAAACCCTAGATGTTAGGTCTTTCGGTGGAGGTCCGTTAACAACTCGGTGATCATAACTAGGTGCGATCGGTCGATATACAAGTCGATACGAGCAATAATTGAATGCAGGGAATCGATTAAGGAGGTGGGGAGGGAGTACCTGGAATGGATTGACGGAAGGAGAGTTAGAGTTCGCAGGTGCGACGGCTCGAGCTTGGCACGACCGAGGGCTCTGGGTAAGCGATACTCGTGCCAGGGGGGACTCCTCGAGGTTTAAGCCCGAGCGGTGGACTCGGCGAGGCTGGGCTGCGACCTCTGGTTGGAGCACTGCGGCGGCGACTGCTCCTCGCGAGCCACGCGGTGTGCGCTTCGGGACGAAGCATCGTAGCCGTTCGATCGATCGATCGAACGGCTATGATCCACCGTTCGATGGAACGGCGGAGGGGGGGGGGGGGGGGGTAACGGCAGCAAAAAGGCGGACGGCCGTCAGCTACTTAATGGCCGCGGAAAAATAAATAAAAAAAATATTTAAATAAATCAATAAAAATTTAAATATTACTTAAAATATAATTTTATAATCCTAATTAATTTAAATAAATTCTAAATAATTAAATGGCTCTACGAAAAAAAAATCTCAAATATTCACCTCTAGCTAAATGTGGGGTGAGGAACACAACGGTGAGGTCGGATTTTCGATCCGACGAGTATTTTAATTCCTCGGAATTTTGACGACTTTTGATTGACACGAAAACTTCACCTCTAGCTAATTTGGGGGTCAATGAGCGTGATAGCGAAGTCCGTTTTTCAATCCAAGGTCAATTTAAATAGGTCAGCTTTTAGGGTTTCTGAATTTTCAGGAATCAGGATTCGATCCGTTTGACTCCTGATTTGGACTAGGTCTTAGAGGTTGACTCCCATTGACCTAATTAACACTTAAGATTAGTTTTAAGACTAAGATTAGTCCTAATTGACCTAGGTAACAACCTGGGTTGTTACAAAACTCATCTCCCCAAATAGGCTAGTAAGAACTGAGCCATGCTGAAGGCTGCTAACTCGAATCCTAAGAGTAGGATCGAGATCCAATACCTAAGATAAGAGTGAAATGCTTATCTTAGATATTCGGCTAGTACATATACAAGGTCCAAGGAGGTAAATAAGAACCTGATATACGTTATTAATATAACAGCATTTCCAGTATGCTGACCACATCACAATACTAAGTATAGTAGTATAACAGAGTGTGGAAACTAAAAGCAAATCATCCAGAATATATTCATCACAAGCAGTAATAGCCATTCGTCTTAGAAAAGAAAAGTAAAATATATCCAAAGTTTATTACAAATAAATTTAAAATGCAGAAACATAAAGTGTCTATTTATAATGCTGAAATGAGCTAATAAGTAAAAGTAGGTGCTCGATTCTCTACAGCTCCACATGCTCCTCCTGGGTCTCCGGTACATCCTCCTAACCTCACCACAAACTGCTCAGGATCTAGTAAATTGTCGAATCTCAAAGTACCCCGTGTTAGACAAGAAGTCTAACACATCGCAACTAACTATACAAAACTAAACTAAACATAACAAATAGAAAAGTAAAGCAAAACTGTAAAAGAGCTGAGAAAAAATGCATAGTAAAGAAAACTGTAAATGCTAAGTAAATAGAGCAGCAAAGGCCAGTTAAAGTGAAGCTATCGCCAAATGAAGACTGAAAGTAAAATAAATACATGAGGAAAGAGATGCTATATGCTGTACTATATATCACTAAAATGATGCACACAAATATGTTACACCACGGTATATCCCAAAACTATCACTGAAGGCTTATGAGTAGTACGGTCCAATGTAAATACACTAGTTAGAAAGTCAGTATGGTGACGCAGATGCACCCTGAAATTCCCCAGTTTGTGTATATCATATTCTGTAACCCATACAATATCACTGATACCCATATTTCACAACAAAGGGAATGAGTCAAATTCAAGTTTATGCTTATGCTTATGCCATTATGTTGAATGAATGAAAAATCCAGAAATCAATGAAGAGTTTAGTAAGAAATGATAATGAATTTTAAGTCCCCATTGTGCAAAATCCTTCTAAAGGGATTCTGACTCATAACTTCTAGATTGATGATTAATAAAAGTTGTATATTAATTAAAGATCACTAGATGGGGTGTTTGTATATACATATTCAGTATATTACAAGAAAAGGATTCTTATTACTTAGTTTGATTGAGCCACCCTAACAAAATGATCTTCATTAGGAGGCACCACCTGATGGTGATTTTGTATCTCAAGCTAAGTATTAAGTTGTTATACTCACAATCATACTCAATGTCTTAAGGAAGGTAAATCTCACTACTTAGTTTACCTGAGCCATACCTATTGAAGCAATCATCGCTAGGAGGCATTGCCCATTGGCAACTTATCTTTCAATTAAACTAAGGGATGAGTACCCATTTAATACACTCTTAAGTTTGAATGATTTATTCTAATGGGACTATATTCATCTAATCCGGCAGGATAGAACTGCTCATAAGACTTTACTATAATGAATCAACCAATCCTGAACACTACTGGGGACCAGTAATATGGGCATACTATACTACACCACATATTGATCAAGATTCAATCAAGTCCAGTTAATAAAGCAAAGATTTATCAAGATTATAAAGGCCTAAACTAATGGGTAAGTCCTATACAAGGTCTCACAAACCATTTGTGATCAAGGATCACTTGATATAAATTCTACCACAAGGAGAAGGATCTGTTATAAGGTTCTTAAGTAATTACTACCACGAGAGGATAAGATCAATTTCTAAGGTGATGGGATCTTCTATACTTCTACCTCATGGAGTCATACAAGGTCTCCTACCTTAGAATATATGAATTTAGGTCTTTTAATAATTCAAGACGATCTTATAAAGAGACACTTAAGATTCTTCCTTCTAAATGCTGATATTAATCTCTTAGGTTCTGCTTTATAATTAGGTTTAGGATGATTAGATCAGATGACTTAGTCATCTGATCACAACTCAATCTAAGATTAGGGGATCTAAATCAGGAATATTTTTAGGACTTAGATCACTTGGTTAATCAATATGATTTTATAAATATTCTTATGCTAATCCTCTTACATAAGAGAAAATCAGGGATCTTAAGGTTTGATTCAGATTGAGAAATCACATAGGATTATTATTACCCTTAATTTGTCTAATTCAAATGTTTAGAATCAATATCAAATCAGATGCATTATTGGAAAATGTCAAGTTCATAGTCTTACAATCAAGCTAATTAAGTTAAGGTTCTTAAGGATTTGGATTCTCCTTAAGTAGATTAGGGTTTGATCCCTTCTCATATCTTAAGTAAAATTAAGTGTATATTTAAAGATCAATGTCAAATTAGTGGATTAATCATGCATTATTGGTGGCAATCTCAGACCTAGATCAAGTCTTAAAAGCTTGATCAAAATCTTAAGATTTCTTAAGTTATTTAAGATATTTAAGATTCTCAATCTTTAGATTTGTTCAAGTATACTTAATAAGGTTATCTAGAGGAACTCACTACATCTAACTTACTGTTATAAGTCAGATTAATACTCAAATTTTGTAAAACAAGCAATACTTAGTGCTAATCAAACCCTACTTCAATTCAAAAAGGATTAGCACATAAGTATAAATCCAACCATCAGAATTTCATGAAATTTGATACTCAAGTTCTAATTAACCATACAATTAATCAGAGCATAAGTTTACTAAGATCCAGTGAATATAAACACTAATATTCACTAATCATGTTTTAATAAAATTAGGGCATAACTAGAATTATAGAGCTTAGAAAAATAATCTACTTAGCACATGCATTCTAATCATCATAAGTGAACTAATGGCACCCTAAGCATGCAATTTGGATAAGAAAATTACGAATTTACCCTAATTAAGATTCACTGTAATTAGGCAATAATTAAAGATCTAACCATCAGATGTATAATTTTATTTTATATTTAGGTCCCTGATGATTTTTTGATTATTTTCATATATAATATTATATGATTTGGATAGGTGGATTAAAAGTTATTCAAATAATACATTATATATTTTTATTTAATAAAATTCCTATGATTTGATTATTGAGATTATTTTACTTAAGAAAAATAATTCCAATAATTCTGATTTAATTTAAATGGCTCGGCCCAATTCCAAACTGCGCGGGTCGACCGGGGCCCGGGAGACCTAGCACTGTCGCACAGCGCGGGTCGTGGGTCGACCTGGCCCGCACATAGCCTTCGTTCCCTCATCTCCGTTCCGAACTAGGGACCCGATTAGGTCCTAATCGCAAAGTCCCGGTGCATCCTGACCACGGCATGACCAGGACTGGATCGATACTTGATCCCCATGGTCAGACGCGTCGAATGGAACTCGAAGCCCCCTGTAAGACGGTCTGGATCGTCCAGACCTTGCTCACCCGAGGGCTCCTCCATTAAAGCTACTGTGGGGAGATAATTCTCCCCACAGAGGCCATGTCAGACCTCAGGCTCGATCCCTACACCATCAAGGAGGTGAGGCAGATCGAAGCCCTCTGGTCTGAGGGTTTGTGGTGGTCTGGATCACCGGGTCCTTACTCGTCCGAGGTGATTCTTAAGGATTCAATCCGATCGATTGATCCGATCAATCGGGGCTATCCTAGATCTTAATCTGGATACCATTTGGTTCGAGACGACAATATGAACTCAGACGCATCAAAATAGAGAAAGTCTGAGCCTCATTGACTTGAAATCAGTAAGTGGGATACTTGGTTTTTATCCGAGAGCTTGCAGACGATAAGGTGGTCTACTTCGGGCTTGTTGAGCTGCCTTGGACCTCTCTGAGAGTTCCTGAACTCCAGGAGACTCTCTTATTAGTGGTACGCAAGCTCGGGAGCGCCTGGAAGAAGCTTCAGCAAATGACAATGGCGAAGAAGGTAAACGACTTCGATTGATCAGCAAGGATCAATCAGAGGAGTGCTGAGGCTATTTATAGCTTCAGAGGAATACAGGGAAGATTCCAGAGAGTTTAATTGGGCTGGGGAGGACCGAATGATTCGGGCCATGGCCAAGCTCTCGAATTTCTAATTCGAGCTCAACTGGGGCACGAGGCCCAATTGGGTCTCTTGGCCATTATGGGAGGTGTGCTAACGGTCTGCTGAGGTGGAAGTGGGAGTGGGGGACAGAGGAGGCAGCTGGCAGTACGGGAAGATATCCCTGTCGGGTGCGCGATGGAGTGGGGACAATGTTCCACAGTGTCGGGTGCCTCGGATGCAGTCTGATCTATCGATCAGATTGCGGAACAGCTCATATCTCTCGGATCCTAACGGCCGATCGCGGGAGCGATCCGGGCTGTTAGATCGGTTGGGGAGATCCTACGGTTGATCCGTGGTTCCACGGGAGTTAATCCTAGCCGTCGATTATTTGTATGCAACGGCCAGATTCACGGGACCCCGCTATCGTGTGACCCAGGCTTCGTAGTGGATAGCCCGTGCTCCGCATAGCGGATCCCGACCGTTAATCTAGTTTTGAGGGTATATTTGCAATTTTAAATTATTAGGAACCCTTATGTGCAATTGAACAATTTCAATTTAAATTGATTTATGGCCCAAATGAATCCCAAATTGCACCAAATTTTCACCCTTAGCTAATTTGGGGGTGAGGAATCCAAAAATGCAATCAAATTGTTTTTTTCTGAGGTAATAATATTTTAGGTCTAATTTAGGGCATCTAGATTGATCAAGTTATCAATTTGGACTTAGAGAAGTCCAATAGACTTCAAATTTTCTAGATAGGCTCAGTTTGGGGTTCTATAAATAATGATATTTAAAAATTGATTAGGTTACCTATATTTTTGCAAGGTAACAACCTAGGGTTGTTACAATGGTAGATTCAACCAGAGATTAGGGCGCTACGGTAATTTTGCTTGTGCGAAAACTGTAATGGGCCTCCTTTCGCATTCAAATACTTCCATTTTTGGGCACCTCACACATGGTGCTATATACCAATGGAAAGATCTTTCCGAGACCTTTCCATTGATACCCAAATTGACATAAAATGATTATTTTAACAATGTAAATAATGGAGCTAAAGGACTATGTATACAAGAATCCTATTTTCAGAACTGTTCATCTCCTCTAAAATCAACAATCTTAATGAGCTCTAATGAGCTCCATATCTCAAACATAGGTTATAAAGCGTATGAAATAGGCATGCAAAATATCTTCATAACAAATTTGATGAGAAAAGAGGTACCAAATAAGTACCTTGATCTTCGCAAAAATGGAGAAAGAAGGAACACAAGGAAGATGACAGCAATATGTACCTTGGCCTTGGAAGAATGGAGGTCGATCTTTGCTGGCTCCTTAGGAGCTTGAGTGCTTGAGGGATCCTTCGATAGCAAGCACAGCAAGTGAAGGGAGGAGGAGAAGCTTGGGAAGTGGAAGGAGCTTTGCAGCTTGAGAGCAAAAGAAGGAAAGAAGGGCTGAGGGCTGCCTTTATGGAGGAGATGAAGGCATGGCTCTCCCTTGAGCTCTTCTATTAGCATGGAGAAGGAGAGGGAGGGCAGAGCCCTTAGCGTGCGAATAGGGGGCACTGATTCAGGGCATTGAGCCAGCAGAGAGAAGAAAATGGAAAATAGAAAATAAAGAAATAAATAATTATTTCTTTTTAACTCTTAATGTATATAAAAAAAATCAGATTTGATAAACATGCTCCGAAAATTCTCAAAAATTCATCCATAGCTAATTTGGGGGTGAGGAATTCAACGACGAAATCAGATTTCAATTTTGATTTCGACGATTAAATAATTATTCTATTTTTTGGTGCATTTAAATACAATAAAATATTTACAAAAATCAGATGACTTCCAAACACGACCAAATCATCACCCCTAGCTAATTTGGAGATGACAAGCGCAATGGCGAAGTTGGATTTTTATTTTGTGGTCAAATTAAATATCTCAATTTTCTAAAAAAATAAATATATTAAAATATTCCAAATATTTGATCAAGCTCTGAATTGCTCCAAATATTTGAGAATTAATTCTAATGACCAAATGAACTTAGTAAAATAATAATTAGGCTACAATTGAGCTAAGATTTGGTTAAGTAATAACCTAGGGTTGTTACAGGACGCACGTGAGAGTGGTAGAAGGGAGGAGAGAGAAAATACTATTTGGAAAAAAATTAAATAAAAATATAATTTAAATTAATTGTATTTTTTATCGTTTGATTTCCAAATTTGATGCCACTTTATAGAGATGTGCATCATCTTGATGAGACGAACATCATCGATACAAATGTTTATAAATTTGGAGCTATAATTATTTTTTATTAATTTTTGAGGATTGTAACTTTGAAAATTAATTGCGGGCAATCCAGCTCTCCAATTTTGATGAAACACTTAGCTTTCATAAAATTAAATTATGCATTATTTCTCTTTATTTCTCCAGAAAGCTTGCCTTGACTATATAATATTTGTACTAGTTAAGATCAACATGAGTGAACTCATCGAATATTTTCATTTTAATTATTTCATGCATAATTCTTGTAATATGATCAAGGAAATTTAGGCTCAAAAGTGATGAAATAGAAAGAAAACAGAAAATAATTAAATGTGAGGATGATATCTTATTATTTTATAATGAATCTTATTATCTAAATTAATTTTTGTTTACTAAAAATGCTCATATTCAAGATTATCCAATATTTTGATTAGTATCTTTAGATTAACTGTTAAGATATAAATTTAGTGTCTTAACTCAAAATATAATATTTACTGAATTATTTCGTAGTACTATATTTTAAAGTTTTATCATACAATTTATTGAATTTCAAATTAATCATGAAAATTTATATTCTAGTTGATTTAATCTAAGATGCAATCAAAATTTAAACATTATCTAACTTTTAGAATTTTTTTGATAAATTATTCAGTATTTGCTTATCTACAATATTAATAGTCATTCATAAAGTTTTTACTAAAGTTTGACCAAATTTTGTTGATTAATTCTCATTTTTCTTATTTTGGCTAAATAATTATTATTTTAATAGCACAAAACTAAACTTTTATTATACATGTGTCAAAAGTCTATTTATATTTAAGTCTTAATATTGTTTATGTCATAGTGAGCATATAGATACATCAATCATTAAATCAAAATTTCATATATGCTAATATTCATTAATGTATCGTAATCTTGTTTAATTGATATTAAAAAAAAGAACTATCGTAACCTATATTTTATTTATACTTATAGTTCATCTAATTTATACAAATATTTTGATACCTTAAACATTAAATTTGGAGATCCGAAGTGTAATATTCATTAATCCGTTCAAATCATGATTAGTGAATATTAATAAAAACAATTATCTAAATCTAAATTTTTCTATATCTTACTATTTCTCTAATCTCTACAAATATTTTTGATATCTAAACATTAAATTTTGGGTTATGTTGGTTTACTATTTACTAATCTGTTTTAACCGTAATTAAAGAATAATAATAAAAATATTTATCTAAATCTATAAATTTTTCTATATTTTACTATTTTTCTAATTCTTACAAATATTTTGATATCTTAAACATTAAATTTTAAAATTCAATTAACTTAATATTCACTAATTTATTTTAATCGTGATTAGTGAATATTAACAAAAATAATGATTTAAATCAATATTTTTTGTATAATGTTGTTTCTCTAAGTTTTCCTAACATTTTGATGCCTTAATTTTAGTTTTTGAAGTTTCAACTTGCTTATTTGATTAGTAAATATTAACAAAAATAATTATTCAAATCTCAATTTTTCTTCAGTTTACTCGTTATATAACTTTGCCTAACATATGAGTACTTTTTCTCAATAATTGTAATTTTTCAGTTTTTGTAATATTCACTAATCCGTTCTAAACTTGATTAGCGAATATCAAGAAAGCTAACTTTACAAATTTGACTTTTTCTGTAATTTATTCTTCTCATATTTTTTTGAACATTTTAAAACTAAGGACTCAAATTTTGGATCTATAATCATCAAATTATTTAAATAAATATATATCTAAATAAATTTACTTAAATCGCAAACAATAATCATAAAATTATTCAATTAATATATCCTAATAAATTGCTTAAGATCTTAAATTTTCTAAAATCATATATCACATATGTTCTCATAGAATTTATTTAATTTATATTAAATAATCACAATAATTTTGGAGATCTAAAAAAATAAATAAGAAATGGGTATATGAAAATTTATTAAAGAAAAAATTGATCCTAATAAATAAAGAAATATCAAATGATCAATCAAATTTGAATTTTACAAGGTGGATCAAATATTTTTACAATATAGATGAAGGTAGAATCAACTAAAATTTTGCACATAAACAAACTCGACCAGCCTTAGCTTATACTAATTGATCAAATAAATCATCGATGTGTAACAATGAATACTTGATGTTGATAGCCACATTTTCAATTCTTGAAGCTCCCCACGGTGATATCCTTGGCCGAATGAATCCCTTATCCATTAGTTTATATAATTGCTCTTTCAAATATGGTAGTTCCTTGGGTTGCCAAAATAAAAAACATTATTATAATTTATTGTTTTTCATATTATCTTGATTAAAATATATATTTGATTGCACAATTTGAAGCTTAATTAGCTAAGTTATGGGATAATGAAGTTTTATGATTTAAAAGAGTAATTAAGAGGGCTACTAAATGTTATTAGGCAAAATACTAATCCAACAACAAATCGAACACTATCATAATAATCCAGACATTTTTCTGATTAAAATAAAATATAACATTATTATGTTTGAGTTTAAGAATTGCAAGTTATATAAGTTTAAAGTTTGATTAAGTAACTGAATTAATTTAATTAATATTTTAATCATTATTTTAGCATTAACCATAATCTCTTAAATCAAACGGCAACAGAACCCACAAAACTCGACAGAAGGGAAGGCGGGCCCCACAGACATAGGCGTGATGGGACGGCACGGGTCCCATGCCTCGACAAATTGATAGAGAACGGTGGGACCCACCTTTGTGACTCATCAGAGGGTCGCCACGTGTCGGTCAGAGGGGCTGACACCGCAACATGGCAGCCCCACGTTAACTGAGCGGCAGAAGAAAGCAGCCTACATATAAAGCTGTAGGTCGGGTCCAACCCGACCTAATCCGAGATAAGTGTAACAACCAGGTTGTTACTATAACGACCCAAGTCGTTACTAGGATAATTAGGACTAAACCTAACTCAAAAAATTAGGATCCCGAGTGACTTAAAAATTAGGAAAAACTAAAAATATTATTGGATAGAGTATATTTTTGTGATCATAATGTCTAAGTTTGATGGCAATCTAGATAATAAGTACTCTTGAATTAATTTTTGAATTATTTAAAATCAGTAAATTAGGAAAATTAAATACAAGTCTAAATTCAGCGATTTTAGTGTCATTGGATTAAGAATATTATAAAAAAGCTACATAAAAAGTTTCGTCTCATTTAGAGCTCAAGATTGACCAGAATTAACTTTTGAAGTTTTTATCTTCAGAAATTAATAAAAAAATAAAATATTTCACCAAATTGAAATTTTTTTATGCGAGTATGCTTTTCTCATCATGATGCACCTCTATGTTAAGTTTTGTTATTTTTTGGAAATGAAATGGAAGAGAGAGAAAGTAGAGAGAGAAAATAAGAGAGAAAGAGGAGAGAGAAGAAAGGGATAAGAAGGAGGAAGTGAAGATCAAATCAAATACTCCAACAATCATGACAAATTTTCTCTCATTCATCTCATTCAAATAATGGATGAGAGGGAAAATAAATAAATAATTAATTAATTAAAAAAAGATTATAAATACACCCCCTACTCCCCTCCATTTCCACATCTTCTCCCCCATTCCTCCTCTCCTCCCCCACTCTCTTCCCCACCTCCTCTCTTCCTCCACCTCTCTTCTCCTCCCATCTCCCCATTTTCTTCCTCATCCATCACCAGTTCCCCTCGCCAATCTCAAGTAAAGCCTCATTAACGTCAATATAGAGTAAGAAAATAAAAAGAAATGGAATATTTTCTATTCTTTCATTTTTTCTTCTTTTAATAATAATAATGTTATTATTATTATTATTATTACTATTATTATTATATTTCCAAATTTCTGCAATTTTTATTTTTATCATTTTCTTTTTTTATATATGTATATATTTTCTAATTTCTGCAACTTTTATTTTTGTCATTTTCTTTTTTTCTATATATGTATATATTTTCTAATTTCTGAAACTTTCATTTCTATCATTTTCTTTTTTTTTTATGTATGTATATATTTTCTAATTTTTATAACTTTCGTTTCTGTCTTTTTCTTTTTTTCTATATATGTATATATTTCCTAAATTCAATAACTTTCATGTCTGTCATTTTCTTTTTTTCTCTATTTATATATATTTTTGAATTATGCAACTTTCATTTCTGTCATTTTCTTTTTTTCTATATATATATATATATATATATATTTTTTTTTTTTCTAACTTCTGCAACTTTTAATTTTGTATTTTTTCTTTTTCTTATATATGTATATACTTATAATAATAAAAATAAAAATAAAAATTATTATTTTTAATATATAAAGATAAATAAGATAATATTAATATTAATATTTTTACTAAAATAAAGTATTATTCTTTTTTATTTAATTATTTCATTTGTACCATTTGCATTACTATTAAGCTTTGACCCACTTTGATATATTTATATGAGATTTGTACTTAGAACTTGAAATAAATAATCAGAAATCAATATCATGAGTTCATTCAGGTTGATCTCAGATCTGTACAGATAATACATTAAGCTAGGACAGGTTGATATCTAAAAAAATAAGAAGGCTGTACATAGCCTTTAAGAGGGAATGTGTAGTTAATCAGGAACCCACATCTTAGATAGTTAGATAAACGTATCTAACTCATCGATTATTCTGTAACTTTGTCCAATAGAATAAATATTAAATAATGCTGTATTTTCTTTTAGAAATATCACATATCTTAAATATGTATATTACATTAATAGTTGTAAGCATATCATACATAAATATTATATTTTATTTTCTCATGCAGAATTATGCCGCTTAAATGCGAATTTTGATATCTTGCAAACCTTACTTAGACCTTTGTGTCTAATTAAATATTTTCTTTTCTTTTTTTTGGTTCGCACTATCATATATATATATATATATATGTGGCAGTTCAGGAATAATCTCTGGATCAAGCTTTTGAGGAAGAGCTAATACATGATGGAGCAACTTAGACGCTGATTTTCTTGAAGTTTTTAATTTTTGCTTGGTGTGTAACATATTTTGTAAAATAATTATTATCTTTGTAATGAATATATTTTATTTATTATTTTAGTATTTTTGAATATTACAATGAATGTGAAATTGTGTATTTTATACGTCTTTAAATACACTGTTAGACTAAACCTCAATATGATCCTGGGGAGTGAGCACCTAATGCTGGATAAGCTATGCTGACCCAGCGTAGTATCAAAGCGGGAGAAAATTAGTATAAAAGTGTATAAGACATTATTCATGCAATTGGAATCCTAGAATAAATAAAAGAAAAATATAGAAAAGTATGAATTTTCAAAAGCTATATAAATCAAAATGATAATATAAGAATAAATATAGGATTTATGTAAAATAATATACTTTTAGTTATTTTTGTATTTTATTTACTAACTAATAAGGATACTTTTATTTTCATCTTGTATTTGATAATGATACTTATGTAATTCTACTCCAATAAAAGTATAATAATAAAAATCCTATTTTTCAGATGGATCTTGAAGATTCTCTTTTGATTGTCGGAGCACACTTAAGAGATCCAATATCTGCTAATACTTCTGTGGACTGTGTCGACAAATTATTTGATATTATGAATGCTCTATTGGAGCATGTTGATACACAAAATCAAACATTTTTAAAGCTTCAAACACAGCAAACACAATATATAAATAGTCCTATTTCTATCCTATTAGCTACCCATTTCCAAACATCAATATATATGGACTACTTAAAGCCTTCCTAAAACTCAAACCACCAGTATTTAATAGAAGTGCTAACCCAATAGATGCTGAAGTTTGGGTAAAGAAGATAAGAAAAATATTAACAAGCATGAAATGCCCACTTACAGATATAATTAGATTAACTATCTATAAGTTAGAAGGAGAAATAGAATGCTGGTGGGAAACCACTACAAGCTTACAGTTCGTAGGCATAGATACTGAGAATATCCAATGGGAAGAATTTATCAAAGCCTTCAAAGCCAAATATATCCCTCCTTCTGCTCAAGCCATCATGGAAGATATGTTCATGAAGTTATGTCAAAGCAACCGTAATGTCGCTGAATATGAAATTGAATTTAAAAGACTATCCCATTATGCACCACTACTAGTAAACATACCAATTAATGGCAAGGCATATAAAGTAATAATAATAGTACTACTTATAGTAAATTTTGATATTATTCTAGGAATGAATTAGCTCAACAAGTATAAGGTTATGATTAATTGTCAAAGAAAGAAGGTCATTATTGAGGGTGCGAGAAAGCCTAAAGTATTTATGAGAAAATTAGACATTTCAACATCTTTAATAAATACTTCACAAGCAGAGAAATTAATTCGAAAGTGGTGTAATGCATACTTAGTAACGATGACGGGAGAAAAGATGGAAGAAATTACTTTAGCAAACAGCATTTAAAACTTCCTACGGGCATTATGAGTTCATGGTCATGTCATTTGGTCTAACCAATGCTCCATCCCTCTTTTTGGACTTAATGCAAAAAATTCTTAAATCGTATTTGGATAAGTTTGTAATAGTATTCATCGATGATATTCTAGTTTATTATGAGAGCAAGGAAGACCATCAAAATTATCTAAGAATCGTTCTGGAAACTTTAAGGCATTATCAACTTTACGCTAAATATTCTAAATATGAATTTTGGTTAGATTCTGTAGCTTTCTGAGGCCATGTAGTGGATGCTGAAGGAATCAAGGTCGATCAAAAGTTGATAAGTGCCATTCATGAATGACCCCAACCAAAGACTGTGACAGATATTCGCAGTTTTCTCAGTTTAGCCAAATATTATCAAAAATTTGTTAAAGGATTTTCGTAAATAGCTGTTCCTTTAACCAAATTAACATAGAAAGCAGTTCCATTCATTTGTAGTCAGCAGTATGAGGAATCTTTTCAGCAGTTAAAATAAACGTTAACAATGCCCCGGTACTAACCTTACCACAAGAGACAAGAAATTATCAAGTTTGTACTAATGCATCCATAGTAGGGCTAGGATGGGTTCTCATGCAAGAGAAGAAGGTAATAACATATGCATCTAGGCAATTAAAATTTTATGAAAGAAACTACTTAGTGCATGACTTAGAATCGGCAGCAGTATGTTTGCCTTAAAAATATGAAGGCATTACTTATATGGAGTGAGATGTGAAATTTTTACCGATCACCAAAGTTTAAAATATATTTTCAATCAAAAAGAGTTGAACTGTCGACAAAGATGATGGTTGGAATTAATCAGCGACTGTGACTTAGACATGCAATATCATCCTGGTAAAGCTAATGTCGTAGCTGATGCCCTCATCAGAAAAGCAGACCTAAATGCTATAATGGAGAGTCCATTAATAGAAGAATTCAAAAAGTTAGGCATAAAACCTATTAATTGAAAGCGGTTAAATAATTTACTTGAAAATAATACTATAGAGCCTACATTCATGCATCATATAATAATTCCCAAGAGAATGATAAGGGGTATTCAAAGCTAAAAGCAGATATCGAAAATAGTCGCATAAAAGACTTACATTTACAAAAAAGAATTTATATTTATCATGGAAAAAAGATTTGGATTCCAAATGATTCATATATTTAAAATCAAATTCTAACTGAAGCTTATAATTTAGGATATACAATTCACCCTAGAAATAATAAAATGTATAGGGATCTAAAAGAGACATTTTGGTGGCCCAGACTAAAGAAAGATGTAGCTGAATATGTCGTTAAATGTCATGTCTGCAGTTTGGTAAAAGCAGAACATCAAATACCAGGTGGACTATTACATCCATTAAATATCCCATAGTGAAAATGGTCTGATATTTCTATGGACTTTATGATGAGATTGCCCAGAAGCCATACTAGACTAGATGTAATTTGGGTAATCATCGATAGTCTAACAAAATCAGCACACTTTCTTCCGATTAAGCAAATAGATTCAGTGAAAAAGCTGGCCAAGTTATATATTAAATAAATAATCAAACTTCATGAAATCCCTAAAACTATTATCTCGGATCGTAACGGCAGATTTACCTCCCATTTTTGGAAGGCAGTACATCAAGATTTGGGACAATATTGGCTATGAGTATAGCATTTCACCCTCAAATAGATGGTCAGATTGAGAGAGTAAACCAAGTAGTTGAAGATCTTCTTCGATTAAGCATATTAGACTTCAGCGGTAGTTGGGAAGATCACCTTCTATTAGTGGAGTTTGCATACAACAACAACTATCGGTCATGTATTGGAATGGCCCCATATGAGGCTCTGTATGACAGAAAATGTAGCACGCCATTGGCCTAGACTGAAGTAGGAGATATTCAGTTATACGGATTTGATATAGTTGAGGAGACTAATAAGAAAATTCATCTGATAAAGAGCAGGATTGCTACAGCTCAAGATTGATAAAAAAAATATCATGATGCTAAACATCAAATGCTAGAATTTTAAGTATGAGATCATGCATATCTAAAAGGAAACCCAATAAGAGGAGTTCATAGGTTTGGCATAACAAAGAAGTTAAATCCAAGATGCATTGGACCCTTTAAAATAATTGCCAAAATTAGAGATGCCACTTATAAGCTTAACTACCAGACGATTTTTTTGTTGTCATTCACAATGTATTCAATGGTCCTTCATTACGTAAGTGTCTACAAAAATCATTCCAGCAAGTGTCTATCCCTTCAATCAACCTCCAACCTAATTTAACTTAAAAATAAGAACCACTCAAAATATTAGGTTTAGATATTCGAAAACTATAGAGTTGCCACATCCCAATGGTAAGAGTACAATAGAAGAATTCATTAGAAGAAGAAGTCACTTGGGAAAAAGAAGACTCCATGAGGAAGAATTACCCGACATTATTCAATATATCAGGTAATATTCTATTATAACCTAAGTTGTTACCCTAGGCAATCAGGACTAATTTAAGTTCCGATAATAACCATAGTGCAATAATTAAGTCATTAGGAGTTCATGACCAAGACTAATCCAAATCAAGAGTCAAATGGTTGAAATCTTAATTTTTGGGAAAATCCAGAAACCCTAGAAATTGATCTATCTAAATTGACCTTAGATCGAAAATCAGACTTCAGTATTGCCCCCAAATTAGTTAGGGGTAATGTTTTGGTGGCAATCAAAAGTCATTGAAAATTTGTCAAATATTTTAATAATATTTAAATATCCCAAAAACTTAGAAAATAAAATACTCATTGAATCAAAAATTCAACCTTATCATTGCATTCCTGACCCCTCAATTAGCTAGGGGTGATTATTTAAAAATTTTTGGGAGTTATTTAATTAATAAAAATTAATTAGAAAAAATCAGGAATTTAAAATTTAAATTAATCGAATTATTATAAAATTAAAATGCTTATCGAGTAAGATCCTGCATATCGAGTTAGATTCGTGGATTCGATACTGCTTGCGGGTCAGATGCGAAGGACCGGATTTGCATCCGATAATCGAATGGTCCCGGTCCAATTCGATCCAACGGTCGAGGGATTGTCTTCTCCCTCGACTCCTTCGCCGCTTCGATGTGGCAATCTGCCGTCTTCCATGGCCAATCCCAGCTCTCCCGGCCATGTCGTCTTTGCCTAGCAACAATTAAGACATGAATCTGGGCTTGGGGGATCGAGATCTCGTCATTTGGAGCTTGGACCGCCTTTGATCGAACCCTAGAACCTCTGTCATTAATCCTTAAGGTACCTCTACATTCAATCCTGTAATTTGATTGATTTCTTATCAATTCGCAAATCAATTTCATATCATCGATTAACGATCAAACGGACTCGATCACATTAGATCAGGTCCGATCGACCCAATTATACGGTGGATCCACAGTGATCCACAGTGCCCGCTCCATTTCGCCGAACCATAGTCATTAGGGTTGGCATTTCTTGGCAACTCCGACCACCTTCGGGCTTGGCTCGGGTCCCATCAGGTAGGTCTTGGCGAGACCTACCATTGGCCGTGCGGGTTGACGCCCGTGGCCGCCGGCATGGCCGGCTTTTCTCGTGCCCTAGCATATCCATTTCGGGGTATGGCGCAGGGATGATGGGAGCCCTCAGGTCAGGCTGGGTCGGGCCGGGTCAACTCGGGCCTGACCTGCTTTCACGTGGGATCGGTTTGTGTTAGCAGACAGCTGTAGGTGGGACTCGCGGTGCCAGCCGGCATGCGCGGACACGTCCGCATGTCGTGCGTGGGGCCCTCTATCCATCCGTGACAATGGCGTTGGGTCCCACCCCACAGGCCCGTGGCCAATCAGAATGTGCCACATGCACGCATGGGACTGCTCGCAATGCTGTTGCCAGCCGAGTCGTACAGTGTGTGTATATGGGACCCACCTCCTCTGGTTCAATCAACCAGAGGGCACCATATGTCTCTGGCAGGTCTCGTCGCCATCAATTTCTGCAGAAGAATAATTTTATATATATAATAATATCTAATAAGCCTAATAACTATAATTATATAAATAATCTTATATATATATTTATATATATAGTTTAGAACATCCATATGAAATTCTTGAACATTCATATGAAATCCCTAGGAAAATTACCAAATTTCTCATAAAGTTTAGAACATCCATAACTTAGTCATTTATATTTTATTAGGTGTGAATTACTAAATTACCCCTTAGGTAAAAATCCCTAATTTAGACCTATATGACTCATTTCTTATCTAAATTGAGTATATTACTATCTATCTTCATGTTAGACAGTAAGGAATCATTTGGCAGTAAGAAATTCTAATTTGGATCCCTAAATTAAAAAGTAGTTCTTAGCAAAATGATTATTTTGCCCAAAATTTATCTTAAGTGTCCTTAACCCCTAAAATGTCATTCAAATCACTAAAATCAATAATAAAACTATATTAAAATCATTTAAGTGAAAAAAAAAATTGACTAGTCAATCAAATTAGGTTAAATTCTATAAATTCTCTAAGTCTTATCCTTAGGAATTAACACTTCACATTAGGAGGGCTATTCGTGAGGCTAGGACTAGATCATAGATTAGATTTCATTCGTTACATAAAATGGGTTATTCAATGTATAAAACCCTAGTTTTATTAGTTTTTAGAGTTTATGACTTAATTTTGATTATTTTATCTTCCAACCTTAGGATAAGGATAGGAGAATCATCCTATTGAGATTGACTTTACTTAATAGGATCTGCCTTAATCATTAGATCACACTTTTGATTGAAACCTATATCTTAAGTTTAACCTTTGGATTATGTGATTGAACCCAAGCTCATGATATTTAATCCATAATCTCTAATTCAGTAGATTTTGATCAGATCTTAGTTTAGGACATCTAAATTCATCAATTAGGACGCTATGATTTATTACTTAACACACTCCTCAATGAGTAATACTAAGCATCTTTATTACTCATTATTCCTATCAATTAGGGTAAAATATGCCATATCAACCAGTAACTGAACCCAATGAAAATATTTTCCTAATATTCTATGTTTTCATTTTCATGAAATAATATTTTTTTATATGACATATCCAAGAAAAATGAGCACAAAGTTCAAAGAATGTGTAGCACAAAATGAAGTAGTAAGCAAGGGACTCTACTAAATATGGTGATATTATTTATTTTCTAATTAAACCATTATAACTAAACTAAGTTACACAAGTTCAAGATTTCTAATTCCTACTATCGAGTGTAACATAGAAATATGGCCTTATAAGTTAAAAAGGACTAGAACTTATCAGGTTCTAATCTAATTCAATCAACTATAACTATGAGTTAAATAATAAATCACAATGTCCTAATTGATGAATTTAGATGTTTTTAACTAAGATCTGATTAAGATCAATTAAATTAGGGATTATGGATTAAACACCCAAACTTAGGCTTAATCACATAATTCAAAGGGTAAAACTTAAGATCTAGGTTTTTCAACCTAAATATTATATATTGATTAAGGCAAATCCTATTAAGCAAAGTCAAATTTAATAAGATGATTCTCATATCCTGAATCTAAGGTTAAAAGACAAAATAATCATAATTAAGTTGAAAAGTCTATAAATAAATAAAACTAAGAATTCATTCATTGAATAACCCTATGATCTAGTCCTAATCTTGTGAATAATGATAATATGAAGTGTAAAATCTTAAGGAAAAACTTAGAGAAATTTTAAAGAATTTAACTAACTTGATTTAATAACTAATTTTAATCACTTAGATTATTCTAATACAATTTTAATATTGATTTTACTGATTTGGAAGGTAAATTAGGGGTTAATGATGCCTAACCTATATTTTGGGTAAATGATCATTTTGCTCCTACTTAAGGGTCCAAAAGCTACTTTTTAATTTATGGTTCCAAATTAGAATTTCTTACTGTCAAATGATTCCTTACTGTCTAATATGAATATAGACAGTAAGTACACCAAATTTAGATAAGAAATGAGTCATATAGGTCCAAACTAGGGTTTTTGATCTACGGGGCATTTTAATAAATTACACATAATGAAATATAAATTTTTACGCAGTTTATTGTTGGTCGCTATTCAAGGATTCCATAAAATCTAAGAACACTAAATTCTGAGGTCTAGTTATAGCAATTACAATTTCAAGGGCAATTATGGAATTTCCTAAAGCCAAGAGGGGTCAAAAAGCTAATATTTTCATTCAGTGTCCAAATTCAGCAAACTCAGTGTCTATTGATTTCCTATATAACACTGAGTACTTTATCTAGGAGTTGACTCAAATTATACATCAATTGGTCAAGTTATGGCCTAACTATGGTTAGGGATATTTTGATCATTTTTAATTTTGTAGAATTTAAAACCTAAATATTATTTCAGTTTACTATTGGCATTGAAATTTTAAACTAGTTAGCATCTTAAATTTCTTAATTTTGAGTCCAAATG
This sequence comes from Gastrodia elata, assembly GCA_016760335.1. Lineage (NCBI taxonomy): Eukaryota > Viridiplantae > Streptophyta > Magnoliopsida > Asparagales > Orchidaceae > Gastrodia > Gastrodia elata. The sequence continues at coordinate 7,909,520 of CM028682.1, read as the reverse complement.
ACCAAGTTATAGTCATTTTAATGCTAGGGGATAGTTCTGGCGCTACGGCGCGCTGTAGGGCCTTCTGGCCGAAAGCCAGATGCTACGGCGTGATGCAGCGTGCTGTAGCGCTCTGCAGTGGATTATGGCAGATTCAAACTTGAACTTCGAACGTTGCGGTGCACTGTGGTGGGCTAGAGCACTCTACGACGGACCCGATTTCAAACTTCGGGCGCTGCGGCGCGTAGCAGCGCCCGACGGTGATTTCACCGGGGTAAAAACTGCAACTAGTTAAATTTTGGGCTTAATTACTCTCAATCTAGAGCACTTCATGTGCAGTGTCATATACCAATGGAAAGAAATTTCTGAGACCTTTCCATGGATACCCAAATCGACACCAAACGATCATGTTTTCAATGTAAACAATGGGGTTAAAGGACTAGGTATGCAGAAAGAAAGAAAAACAGAGTAGCTTCATCTTTCTAGAATCATAACCTAATGAGCTGTAATAAACTCCATTCCTTAAATACAAATTTATAAGGATGTAAACTAAACATAAGAGTGAAATAAAGTAGCCATTGAATCAATTCAATGGGGGAAAATATGTACCTTTACTTTGACAATGACAGATTTTCTAAGGGAGGATTGAGAGGCTCTTCCTTTAGCAAACATAGGAATGAGGGGGTGGATTCAGCTGGGCAAGATAGTAGGGGAGATGGAGAGCTGAGAGCTAAAGGCTCTCTTAATGGAGGAGGCCGCCAATGGATGGGATGGCCTGAGATGACCCATCCTACTTGGTGAGATATAAGGGGGGTTGGTAGGAGGTAGAGGAGACAGGCTAGGCTGAGCCAATAGGGCAGCTGAAGGGAAATGTGGCCCAGCAAGGATTGGATGGTTGTGGTTCCAGCCAGCCAATGAAGAAGGAGGAAAAGAAGATAAAAACAAAAAGATTAAATTAATTAATCTCAAAAATCATATTCTATAAATGATCTCCGGAAATTCTCAAAAATTTACCCCAAGCTATTTTGAGGGTGAGGGATGAAATGGCAAAATCAGATTTTGATTTTGACGACAATTTATTTTTCTTATTTTACAATTAATTAAATATATTAAAATATTCAAGAAAATTCGACGACTTCTGAAAAATCCCAAAATTTAACCCTTAGCTAATTCGAGGGTGAGGATCGCAATGATGAAGTCAGATTTTAATTCTGACGAGTATTTAATTTTCCTATTTTTCGGGGTATTTAAATATTATTAAAATATTCGACGAAATTTTGACGACTTCCGATTGCTACCAAAACATCACCCCTAGCTAATTTAGGGGAAACAAGCATAATGGTGAAGTCCAATTTTTTATTTGAGGTCAATTTAGATAGGTAAATTTCTATTGTTTCTGAATTTTTCTAAAAATCAGAGTTTGATCTATTGGACTCCTAATATGGACTAGGTCTTAGTGGTGAACTCCTAATGATTTTCTTAGTGCACTAGTATCGAGATTAGGACTGAGATTAGTCATAATTGACTATGGTAATAACTTGGGTTGTTACATTTAGTACTTTAATTAAGTCATTAGGAGTTCACCAGAAAGACCTAGTCCAAATCAGAAGTCAAATAGATCAAATTCTAATTTTGGGAATTTTAGAAATTCTGGAATTTGACCTATTTAAGTTGTCCTCAAATCAAAAATCTGACTTTGCCATTGCACTAAATACCTCCAAATTGGCTAGGGGTAATATTTTGGATGTATTTGGAAGTCGTTAAATTTTTGGCAAATATTTTATAATATTTTAAATACTTCAAAAAATGAGAAAATTAAATATTCATCGAAATAAAAATCCAACTTTGCCATTGCGTTCCTCACCTCTCAATTAGCTAGGGGTGATTTATTGGAAATTTTTGGAATGCATCTAATAATTTATTTTTATTAATAAAAATCAGTTTAAAGAAAAATTTAAAAAATTGACAATGATATTTTGTAATATTTTGGAATGCATCTAATAATTTATTTTTATTAATTGATTTGAAGGTATGTGTTTACTTCTTTTTTGCTTAAGTTATAAACTTATTGTTTATAGCTTCCTTTTTATTTCTTATGCTTTCTGCACCTATGTGTTTCCTTAGTTATTAAGTAATGGTGATATTTAAAAGAATTTGAAATTTAATCAGCCTAAAATGTACTTAGACAATATGCTAACAAGGTTTTTGTTTTTTTTGGTTGGAGCCCTATTATTGTAAAATTGACAATGATAGATTCTGAGCTATTTGAGGTTGTAGAACCGTCTGAGGATCTGCATCAGGAGGAGGAGCATACTGCTCAAGATTCTTAGATCCTTAGCTTTATTCTTGTTTTCTGCTTGTGAGGCTGAGTGCTTTTATTTCTATTTCAGCTAAACTCTTTAATATTTTGTAATAATACATATTTGAATTATATTTTTTATTACTGTACTTATTCTAAGTTGTATATTTTAATTATCTTATTATAATGAAATGGATGTTTACATTTTGCTTTCGCATTTTGAATATTTCTTATATTTATTATTTAGTGAAATGCTCTTGTGAATGACAAACTCCTTAATTATATTGGATTATGATGAATACCTAATCTATCTATAAGTGAGGAACTTGTCATTTGGTGACCACTTCACCATAATCATATTAACTTAAGAGTTAACAGGACCACGGTTGTAACGCCCCGCCCCGTCGTCGTGTGCAAAAGGTAAAACAAATCGGCGGCGGAGCGGCGCGCCACTCAGGGAGGAATATCTCATCTCCCCGAATAGCTGCAGACCGAACCCATCTGAAGGGCTGCTGTCTCAACCTGAAGGAGGGTTGAGAGCTAATACTTAAGATAAGAGTAGTATCTTTATCCTAAGTATTAGACCAATACATACATTAGATGTAAAACACATGAGGAATCCAATATATATATAAGATATCAGTATTTCCAGTATACTGATCACATCAAAATACTAAGTATAAGTAGTATGTAATAGAGTGCGAAAGCTTAAAGCAAACATCTAGAAATATTTATCACAAAAGTTGTATGAAACATTCATCTCAGAAAGAAAAGAAAACACATCCATAATTATTACATACAGTTTACTGAAATACAGACATAAAAGCTAAGTACTAAACTAAAATAAACTAAGCAAAAAAGTAAAGTTGAAGAAGAGTCCACTAGTGCTCCACAGGATCCTCCTGAATTTTCTGGGTGTCTTTCTGACCTGGCTCAATATACTGCTCAAGTTCTAGCAAATTGCTGGATCCCAAAAGTACCCCGTGTTAGACAATAAGTCTAACACATCGAAACTAATCTAAATAGTTTTAGTCATTCATTTAACATTTAAATAATGTAAATAAATTTGCAGAAAAACTGTAAAATAACTGCAAGTTTAAAACTATATAAAACTGTACAAAACTGAAGTTACTAGGAATTGATCTAACATTGAGTAATAGCATATAAGACTATGTTGTATGCCACTAAAACTCTGCATCTGAATATGCCACAATATTGTATGCTTCTGATATGCAACCAAAATATTACTGAATATCTATAAGTCATACGGTCCAATGCATTCATACATCCAGTTTGGAACTACAATGCTGATGTATCCTGAAATTCCTAGTTAATGTATGCAATATTCCGTAACCCATAAATCATCATTGATACTCATATATGATTACTGATACTCGGGCATCATGCTTATGCTTATGCTCATACTTCTAGGCTACATGAGATAAATCCAAAAATCCAAAAATACTTTGAAATTCGATAATGAATTCAAAGTTTCCATTATGCAGAATACTGCTAAAAGGATTCTAAATCCTAGATTCTAGCCTTGATAATAAGTTAAAATTGAGAATTTACTTAAAAATCATTAGATGGGAAGACTGTATACACATATTTAGTATATTTGTAAGAAAGGTGGTTCATAACACTTAATTTGATTAAGCCACCTTAACGAGCGATCTTCGATAGGAGGTATCACCTGATGGAAATTTGTATCTCAAGCTAAGTAATTGAGATGCCTGACTCACAATCATACTTAGTGTCTTAAAGAAGGTGACTCGAATTACTTAGTTTGTTTAAGCCACACATATTGAAGCGATCTTTGTTAGGAGGCATCACCTGATGGCAATTTGTATTTTAATCAAACTAAGGAATGAGTCCCTATTTATAACACTCTTAGTCTTGGAAGATTTACTATAATGGGACTATATTCGTCTAATCCCTCAGGATAACACCTGGTCATAAGTCCACAGTGGAGTGAATCAACCAATCCTGAATACTACTGAAATAATTCAGTACTATGGGTATACCCTACTATACCCAACCAATAATCTGGGTTCAGAAGATTCTATTTAATCAACAAGGATTTATGAAAGCTATCAATCCTTATTCTAATTAGGAGAGTCCTATAGGCAAGGATATGATCAAAAGATCACTCAATGTAGGTTGCTACCACAAGGAATAAGCTCCATTCTAAGTACTTTAGGTAGTTCTTACCACGAGATATCAAGATCAACTTCTAAGGTTATGAAGGATCATCTAAGATTCCTACCTCAATAAGTTACAAAAGTTCTTCCCACCTCATTGAATCAATATTTAAGGTCTTTAAATATTTTAAGAACGATCCTATAGCAAGACCCTTGAGATCTCACTCTTCTATTTCTTAAGTTAACTTTCCAAGTTTACTTAATAAACTTGGATAAAAATGATTAGATCAGATGCATAAAATCCATCTGATCATACTCTATTCTATAATCATGGGATAAAATCAAAGATATTATTAGTGTTAGATCATTTCATAAATCATGATAATTTTATTATCCATCTTATGCCAATAATCTTATATAAGAGAAAATCAAAGATCTAAAGTTTAGATTCAGATAATTTAATCACACAGATTTAATATTAACATTAACACTTCTAATTCAATAATTTAAGATCGATACCAAATCAAATGCATTATTAGAATAATATCAATTGAATTATCTTTCAATCAAGTTAATTGATTAAGTGATTATGGTTTATATCTTAATCGAGACAAGTTAGGGTTTTACCCCTAGCCTTACCAAAGTTAAGACCAATAGTTGATTTAAAGATTAATGACAAATCAATGTATTATTGGTATATTAATGATGTCAAATTTTATATTTAGATTAAGTATCATCTACTTAATCAAGTTATCAAGACTCTCATATTTCATTATAGTTTAATGTTAATCTAAGCACATTTAGGTGTCCAAATAAATGTTAAAGTTCTCTAACATATATCATAAAATCAAGAAAGCATAAGAATGTAAAGATGACATAACATAGGAAATAATTAAGGTTAACTAAATTCTAAATCAAAATAAAGAGGTTAGCACTTGATTATAATTCTAAAAGACTTAAGTTTCATATCATTTAGTTATTAAAATATACCTAATTAATACAAGCATTCAAAAATTCTATTATTTAGTATTTGACAGAAAAATACTTAAGGCATATAAGAGGTCTTTGCTCATGCCATAAAAAGGAAAATTTTCAAAGTTGATTTTTTTACAAAATTTTATGCAATGCTCAATTTTAATTAAAATAGGTTCAAATTTGATATAATTCAGTCCCACTAGGGTCCTAAGGGCCTTAAATTGCAAAAAGAGTGAAGTTTTGACCATTTTAGCCAATTCTGCACACTTTCAGAAAATTCTGGGCGCTACGATGCGCTATGGTGTAAAAAATGTGGTGGTGCGCTGCAGTGCTTTTATTGCTTCGGTGCGCTACGGTGGGACCAATCCAAGAGCTGGATGCTACGGCGTGCTGCGGCACTTTCAGGCGCTATGGCGAATCAACTTGCAGAAACACTGTTTAATTAATTTTTCTTCTGGTTTCATATAGTTTTCTAGAAATGACTTTATGGCCTACTGTGGCGTGCTGCAGCAGTTCAACTTGCATGTTATTGTTAAATTAATTTTTCTCTTGATTTCCTATAATTTTCCCCGAAATGACGCTGCAGCCTGCTACGGCATGCTGTGGTGTGCTGTAGCGGTCTAACTTGTTAGTTACTGTTCAATTAGTTTATTTATCAATTTCATATAATTTTTCCTAAAATGATGTTGCAGCCCGCTGCGATGCGCTGCAGCAGAAACTATTTGAGCTGCAGGCGCTACGGCGCGCGTAGCGCCCGACGATGATTTCGCCTGTGCGAAAACTATGAATGGTCACATTTCAAGCTAAAATAATCTCAATCCAGAGCATTCCATGAGTGGTTCCATATATCAATGGAAAGGTCTTTTCAATACCTTTCCATCGATTCTAAAATCTGCACAAATGAATTATTCTAACTATACGAATGATAGAGTTAAATGTTCCGATATACAAAATGGACGAAAAATAGAGCATGATATTTTTAAGTAATATGATGCATTAATGAGCCTCAATATCTTCCAAATAAAATCATGGATTTCTAAAGATACAAACCAGCATATTAGCAACATGAAGTAGACAAGATATAGGAGCAAATGGGTACTTTTGCATTTTAAAAAGAGGAGGAAGAAGACTTGGAAAGCTTGGAGGAACTTATTCTTCTTCTTCTTCAGCACCAAGCTCAATAATGGAGTGGAAAGGAGGGAGATCTTAACTTTATCTTGACAGCAAAAATGGAGAGGAAGGGGTTGAGCTCTATTTAAAGAAAGAGAAGAAATGAGGAGTCCATCAGGAGCTAGGGAAGTGAGGGGGAGTAGAGGGATGGCCTTAGCCATCAAGTCTTGTACTTAAGGAGAGGAAGAGGGAAGGAATGACCTCAGCCATTCATGTGTAAGTGGAAGTTAAGGGGGTGCCGAATGGAGGTAAGGGAGCAGCCAACATTATAATTAAGGGAAGATTAGGAATAATAAGTATTTATTCCCTTAATCACTTAAAAATTCAGATTTTAGGAATGCGCTCTGAAATATCCTAAAAATTCCCCTAGCTAATTTGGGGGTGAGGAATTCAACAGCGAAGTCGGATTTTGATTTTGACAATTATTTAGTTATGCTAATTTTCAGGGGTATTTAGTTATATTAAAATATTCACGAAAATCTGACGACTTCCAAACGCGTACAAAATATCGCCCCTAACTAATTTGGGAGTATCAATCGCAACGGCGAAGTCGGATTTCAATTTCGAGGTTAAATTAAATACCTTAATTTCTAATTAATCAAATATTAAAATATTCCAAAATATTTAATTTAGCTCTGAATTGCACCAAATATTTAAAGATTGATTTTAATGGCTAGATGAACTAAACTAAGGTATGGTTATGCTAAAATCAAATTGGGTAACAATCTTGGGTTATTACAACCATGGGGCTAGGGTTCCATAATAAGTCACCTCGTCCGATGGAATATGCAACATGGCTATTAGGGTTTCGATTACGATGGTTGATCCGGCCTCGCTGGAGGCTGACCCGCACGGTCAAGGATAGAGCGTGACGAGTACTAGCCAATGCCAATTAAGCTGAGGATGGAGGAGGCCTGGGGCATTAGCGAACTATAACATTAGCTGCCAATCAATGGAGTGCGACAAGACAAGAGGAGTTATTGTCGATCTTCTTCAAAATTAGTTTGATCGGGTTCGATCGAACCCATCGAACCATTCAAACCTTAATCTACTATATGAAATAGAAATATGAATCGAGAAATTGAAATTCAAAAAAAAGGATTGAGGGATCAAAGAGTACCTGATTGACGGTATGGACGAAATTATTGGGGCTCCTTCAATTTTGATTAGGGTTCGATTGCTAGTCAGCTGGATTTGGAATGAGGGTTTCAAATACACATCAATCTAGCCTTAGATGGAGATTCAAAGTAGTAGAGAGCGCTCACATATGGCTGGCCTCTGCTATGTGTGCGACACGATGAATCCCGGGTCATCCAATCAGACGACCCGATCGATCGGCTCATGATGAGTTGACCGGGCATAATGGGTGCGACCCGATAATACTCAACGGGGTGGATCTGCGAGTGGGAGCCCAAAATTTTGCCCAAATTTAGTTTTGAGTGTCATTAAACCTTAGAATCATAATTAAATCACTAAAATCAGTAATATAACTGATTTGTAATCAATTTAGAAGGTTTATACTTATTAAATTGATATTTAAGAAAAAATCTTAATATTCAGCTCAAAAATTCCTTAGTAAATAAATAAGCTTCATAAGATGATTCTAGCTCACCTTATGCTCTCCATAAGTTATATAGATCAAAAAGCAAATATAATTAACATTAATTAATAGTCAGCATTTAAATTACTCATTTTAATCCTAAGTCATTCTTTAGGAATTTCTTTAAGAAGTTCCTTTAACCTTAGAATCTTTTCCTTAAGAATTAAAAATAAAAATTATGTTAAAATTCATTAATTAATTAAATAAGTTACTCAATAGATAAAACCTTTATTTTTAATAGTTTCTAGATTTTATCATTTATTTATGATTATTTTGTATTTAAGATTTAGTATAAGCTTAGAGATCCATCTTATTAAGCTTGACTTTGCTTAAAAAGATAGCCTAACTTGTAATATTGGGAAGGATTGGGATTTATGCCATAGCCTTTAGGATCACATTTGGGTTAAGTGATTAAACCATAACTTTAGGGTTTAATTCTTAATCCTTCAATCTTGGTTTATCTTATTAAGGATTAGTTTGGATTGTCTAAAATTCATTAATTAGGATATGTTGATTAATTATTTAACTTATAAGCATCATTGATTTAATTTTATTAGGACATGATCAGTTCTAATTGTTTTAAACTTATAAGGCCATGAATCTAAATTTATACTTGATAGTAAGGTGTTGGAGATCCTGAGCTTGTATAAACTTAAAATAGTTAAAATGAATATATTAGATAATAACAGATATCACCTATATTTAGTAGAGTCTCTTACTTACTAATGAGATTTGTGCTTACATTACTTATAATTTGAGCCTTTTTACATTGAACATGTCATATAAGATACTTTGATGCATGAAATAAAAACATAAAAAATTAGGATAACACTTTCATTGTGTTCATGACTTAGATGGGAGACTATGTATACACATTACTGCCAATTGATAGGCAATAAGGAGAAATAAGGATACCTGACACGTACTCATTGGGGAAAGTTGTCTAATTTGAGAACCTACCTCAGTCTTACAGATGTGCTTGACTGCTCAGCTACTTTTGGACATGTCCACATGAGTAAAGTAAAATAACTAAAAAACACTATTGTATATGTATTTTCTGCCTCTTCAATTCAGTATATTTTTTCTACCTTAGCTTTGAGAATCTAAGAGATACGATATGATACAGTTCAGTTCAGTTACAATTCAGTAGCTTATTTAGCCAATTTTTCTGATATGGTAGTTTTTACATAATTTGTTCTATTTTTTATTACTTTTATTGCAATTTAACTTTAGTATAGCACTGATTTGCTTACATATATACTAGGATTCTAGATGTTGATTCAATTTACTTATATGTATCACACTTCAGTTTATTTTCTGCTAATTTGCATAATTCTATATAATTATCAGTATGTTAGGATGAGTCTTTCTTTTCAGTACTTATAGTTTATTTTTACACACACACACACACACACACACACACACACACACACACACACGCACATATATATATATATATATATATATATATTACCTAACCTTAATGCAGCTTTGGGTTGAGGTATGTCCTTTTACCTCACTATTTGTTAAGTTATAAATGTATTATTTATAGCTTTCCATGTTTTTTTTTATCTTGTCGTACCCATTTATTTACTTTAGTTATTTTAAGTAAATGGTGATATCAATTAAAACATAAAGTTAATCAACCTAAAATGTACTTAGATAAGATGTCTAATCAATTTTTTTTTATTTTGGTTGGGGCACTGCCATTGTGAAACCGATAATGACAAATTTTGAGCTATTTGAGGTGATTGAGCTAGAAGTGGAGCTAGATCAAGAGGAGAGCACCCTACTGTTGAAGATCTTTAGTTTCTTATTTGCTTATGAGGCTGAGAGTTTATTTTTTTTTTAGTTTTAACTTATTAAAATATTGTAATAATACATGTACCATGTGTATTTTATTTTGCACTACATTACTTTATTTTGAACTGCGTGTTTTTCTATTTTCTATATTATGCTGTAATAGATGTGAACTCATTTGTTTACTTGCTTCTGCACTCTGAATGACATGTATGTATTTATTGGATGATTATACTGCTCTTTGCTTAAGGGCTTATCTCTCCATTGTTAGTGGATTGGGGGTCATACCCTAGTCTAGTGATAATTGAGGAGTTTTCCAAGCGATGACCGCCCCTCTTAGGGGAGGGGCGCCACTCTAATTATGTATATGCACTCCCATCATGTGATAACTTTAAAAGTTATAAATTTTTAGTTAAATTTAGAAATTCTTGTTTAAGGTAATACATGATCAAATTTATGATTATAGTAGCCTTAATAAAATGTGCTTGTTGTGATATTCTAGTTGTATATTTTTAAGTCTTACTTTAATTTAGCTCTTGATTTTTGTTGATTTAAGAATCATATTGTTTTGAAAGTATTTGACATGAATTTCATAAGCATAAGCATCAAAAAGTATTGTGAAATATGAGATACAACATGCATCAATTTGAGTAGGACTTACGGGATGTAGCAGCATCATGAATATTAAGATTCCTTGGGGTGCATGAGGCACCAAATACTTAATGATAACATAAATCAGTGGCATAATTAGATGCTTATATAGTGACATTCAACAAAGTTTCATTTCAGTATTTTATTAAATTTTAACCTTTCATAGATTATTTATTTTAGCACTTCGTTATTTTGTTATAATTTTTACTTTACTTTCAATTCTGTATAGTTTTAAACTTTCAGTTATTTTAGTACTTTTTTGTAGTGATTTCCTATTTTATTTATTATTAATTTTCTTAAATTGTATAAAGGTATGTTGCGGCTTTGAAGTGTTAGACTTGTTGTTTAACACGAGTTTCTTTTCTTTTCTTTCATCTAAGAAACTGATATTTTGGGATTCAACAATTTGTCAGATCTAGAGCAGTTTAAGGAGCCAGCAGTAGAGTATACTTAGGAGATCCAGGATGAGCCAGAGAAGCAGTAGCCTGCATAGATTGTTTTGCTTTGTTTATTTTTTTTTTTACTTCAGCTGTGAGACGAGGGACCTTTTATAACAACTCTAATTTGTTATTTAGCTTAATCTAAGCTTAATCATGATTTTATTTTAATCCTATTCTATTCCATAGACTTATAGAAGCTAACCCTAAGAATTTGGGATCAATCAGACCTCTTTAGGTCAGATGGGCATTTTGGTCCAATTAGGTACCCTAATTGATAGTTAAAATATTTTTAATCTCCATTTCAAAACATGAGTGCATTTTTGAATTCTCCACCCTCAAATTAGCTAGGGGAGCAAGTTTGGGAATTTAAAGGTCATTTGGGCCATAATTGAATTTAAATTAAATTTGGAAAATTGCATATAAGGGTTCCTCACATTTTAAATTTCAAATATACCCACAACTAATTTACCCGTCTAGGATTCACAGTGCAGACCACAAGCAATCCGCTGCAAAGCCCGAGTCACGTAATAGTGGAGCTTTGCTCCATCTCACCATTGCGATATTTAATCCAACTACTAAGATTTAATTCTGCAGAAGCGCGGATCGAGCGTTGAATTTAACCCGCAGATTCTGCGGCTCAGATCATTTCGGATCCGGCCGTTAGAATTTGAAGGATCAAAGCCAATGCGCCTTTCTGATCGATAGATCAGACGGCTTTAAACCCCCCCGATAGTGCTCACCTTCGTACCCACTCGTGCAAAATCCCGACAAAAGAAATCCCCGTACCGCCAGCTGTGCATACTATCTCCCACTCCCTCATCCACCTCAGTAAGCCATTGGGGATCCTCCCTTAACGGTTAGACAACCCAATTGGGCCCCGTGGCTCGGCTGAGCTCAAATTGGAAAACTGAGAGCTCGGCTATGGCCCGAGCTCTCGGGCCAAGCCATTGTCTTTGGATCCTTCTGTCCCTTTGCTGGGGCTATAAATAGCTCCAAAATTCCCTCTGTAAGTCGTTTACTCATTCAATTTGATGGAATTCTATTCTTCCCCAATTCTTCATTGCTGACCTGTCCTAGCTCCAAGCATGCTCCTAGCATATGCTTATGAAATCTGAGGATGCGTCCTGAAGTTCAGGACCCCTAATTGATATCATTCAGTGAATTTGAATTAGGAGTCAGAATTCATTTAGATGAATTCTGCACGATGAAGATAAATGGAATCATTATTTAATTTTGAGTTGATTTCTAGATTTTGATAATTTAAAGCATACTGTCCTTAAGGCTTTGGCATATCATAAATGCATAAGTCAAGTCAGCATTAGCAGAGCAATTTGGCTCACCTAAGGACTCTATTAGCAGAGTGTTCACTTACCTAGGATCTGTGGGGTGTCATGTGATACCAAGTCAACATATCAGTGGCATACAGTTCTGTGACATATTCAGATGCCCAAGTACAAATTCATGGCATACAGTATAATTTTAATGTATTATTTATTCAGTTGTAATTTTCTTATTATTTTTCTCAACTTTTAGTGTTCATCTTTCAGTCTTAGTTTTATTTTACTTTCAGATTTATATTGCTTTAAGATTTTGGCTATTTTACTATCTCTTTTACTGTCTTATTTAAGTTATTTAAATGTTAAATATTATATAATTATAACTATTAAGAATAACTTTTGATATGTTAGACTTATTGTCTGACATGTGGTACTTTTGGGATCTGGCAATTGCCAGATCCAGAGTAATTTGTGGAGCAAGTATAAGTGGATACACATGATATCTAGGAGAAGTTCGCAGAGCACTGAAGGACTCTCCTTCAGTATTACATTTTTCTAATACAGTTTACTTTTAGTTTAGTATTTAGATTATTTTCAACATTTTCATTAAGTATACTGTTTGTAATAACTTTGTATATATTTTCTTTTTTTTTCTAAGATGGTTGCTTTACTTAGTTTCTGTGATGAATATTCTAGATGTATTCTTTATCTTCTGTACTATATATTTATTATTATTTATACTTAGTATTGTGATGTAATCATTATATGAAATACTAGTATTTGTGTAATTTAAATTACATTCATAATCCAATGTACATAAATACCTCATCTAATACTTAAGATAAGGACAATACCATTATCTTAAGGATTAGTACTCAACCATCTTTCTTTTGAGGTTGAGTCCTAGCAACTCTTGTTTTCAACAATTTATTCAGGGATGTTTAGTTTTTTTCCTGAGTAACGCACTGTTCTACCGTTAATTATTCTTAATCTACCTCAATTGCACGCATCGACGAAATAGGGAATTACACCTTTACTTTTTGCTCTCTTTATATTAAACAATGGCATGTAATAACTGTGGATGCATTTTTCTCCTTCTTTTCTGAGATGAATGCTTTTACTTAGCTTTTGTGATGAATCATATGGATGAATACTATAGCTTCTGCACTCTTTTATTATTACTACTTATACTTACTATTATGATGTGATTAAAAATAAGTGATTTACTCATTTATAAAGTACTAGTATACATTGGGAATATTTCATTATTCTACACATACTAATGCGTACAAATAATCTAGCTAATACTTAAGATAAGAATATTACTTGTCTAAGGATTAGTGTTCAGTAGTTATTGAGGATAATCCTTGGGAAGTTGAGGCCTCTCGAGTGGCGCGTCATTCCGCCATCGACTATTTTGTCTTTAAAACCTTGGTTGCGCCCGACGACGGAACGGGGTGCTACATGTAGAGTCTTCCACTAGCTCATGATCTATCATATATCAATATATGATAAAGCCAACCAAAGAAAAAGAAAATATTAGTTAGACTTGGAGATCTAAGTGCAGGGCAATTTTATTAGTTTTATGATATCACACATTTATAAATAATTTTAAAGCTATGCAAAAGCTAAAGTGTAACTATATAATAAATCTATAAAATAAACTAAAAATTATAATACCGTTCTCAGCTGAAAGTGAAATATAATTATGCAAAAATTTGATAAACATTATAGAGCATATATATATATATATATAAATATATAAAATGCTCAAAAAAATATATTCAACCAAAATTATGCTGAATAAATATTTCTTGTAATTGAAAGTACTGAACTAAAATTGTAAGTAACAATTAAATAGTCACTCAAGACTAAAATTGATAGTAAAATAATAATTGAAAATAAATAGTTACTAAAGTTGTAATTGAATATGAAAATGATAATAATAATAAATAAACTATGATAATACTCTAACAGGAACCTTAACATCCTGACTTGAAGCTGTGGCAGCCAAACTAGAAGCTGCAATAAAAATTATAACAACCAAATTGGAAGTTGTACAATTTCTGCAAAAGAAACTGCGATATGACTGCAATAGTAACTACAACATCCAAACTAGAAGCTATAATGGCCAAACAAGAAGCCGCACATAAATAATAACAACCAAATTGGAAATAATATTTAAATATGTGTAAATGCAATGTAGTATATTTTATTTATCATATTTTACTATCTTATTCTGTAGTGTAACTATCCTAGTTGTTATCCTAGTTAAATCTATATTAATTAAGCTAAATTAAGTTCTAATTTTGATTTCATTAGACTCAATGTGTCATTTAAATCTAATCATAGAAGTTTGGAATCAATCAGAGCTAAATTGAGAATTTTGATATATTTGTCTATTTTTGAGCCCTAGAAAATACTTAAATTAATTTAATATCCAAATTAAAATATGATTTTATTTTTGAATTACTCATGCCTCAATTAGCTAAGGGTGAAATTTTGAGAATTTTTGGAGCTCATTTAAGCCTAAATTGGAATTAAGAATTTTAGGATTATTAATTTTTAATTATTTTAATGAATTATATTAATTAAATTAATTTTTAATTATACGGGATTTGCTATTGGGACCACGACAGATCCGCTGCGGGGTCCCGACAGCGGAGCACCTTCTCCGTCCATTGGATGCGCTAGCACACATCTTAGCGCAATTTATCCAACAGTGCGATCTACCCCGCATCGTGATTGAATCTTGGTCGTTCGATCAGCATCTTCCATATGACGGTGGCGATCCCATCCGCAATTCTATTTAATCAGGAAGCACTTCAAGCCATCCATTTCCAACAACTTTGAATCAGATGGCTACTGATCGCGCACCCCTGTTCACCGTCGTCTTCGTTCGATCCTTCCCCAACATAAGAAATTTCACCCGTACCATCCACGTCGATCCTGTCTGCCACTCCCATTTCCAGGCCACCTAGACCGTTAGGACCTTCCCGTTTTAGCCCGAGCTGCCTTGGCAACTTGGAGGCTGGGATATATCCCATTAAGGTTGGGTATGGAGACAGCTCGGCCCGAGCCTGAGCCATGGCCTCCAGCCTTGCCATCCAGTCTTGGACCTTCCCATCATTTATAAGTACTCTTAGGTTATCATAATGAGCCTTTTTGCTCACTGTGATCACCCTGCTTCTTAGCCAAAGTCTCTAGAATTCTCTGCGAACCCTGGCATTCCAATCATTGCGATCTGCTGATAGAGGGCTTGCCTAGTGTTCAGACTCCCTGTAAACCTGCATTGCTGACTTGGTGAGCTCAGAAGCACCTCAATCCCTCTCTGTTGCTGCGATTCCTCAATCCAGGTACATCCTCTGCCCTTCCTTCTATCGAGTTGGTTTCAGCTTGACTCATGGCATTTTAATCCTAGATGCTGTGATAGGACCTTACCTTAGCTCCCCAGTAGGCACTTAGGACTTATGGTAGGGACTGGCAATGGACCAAACGATGTAATTTTGTCAGAATGTGCACTGACAGCTGATCCTTAAGACACTGGATATCGGAGTTTTCCCGAGCCATCGAGCCCCGTTTGAAATCTAAATCCCTCCTGAAGTGATTGTAGACTCGTTGCAATCACTGGGCTCGATCTGATCGATCGATTTAACTAGAATCGATCGACTCAGTGCGAGCTTGCGCCTATAAAATACCGCGAGTAGCACCCCAGTGATCCCTTTATTTTTGGGACCAATCAAGTTGCCCTATCGATGCCCCTTTAATCCCTAAACGTGTAGGTCCAGAGCCCAGCACGTATCGTTAGTTCAGTGAGGAGAATTCAATCCTCACACGTGCGCCTTAGGTGCATCTCGACCGAGTAGCACTCCAGCGTTCCGGTGCGTCTCCGACGGGGGGTCGTAGTTCATTCGACGCCTCTTGGGTCCCTGATGGTGTAGCCGTTGAGAGAAGGGTACGACATGGCTTGAGCACGGAGAATTTGGCGATGGGAGTTAAATCTAGGGATCCCAACGAAGAAGATCCACAGTAGCGGGCCGGGTCAGACCCTGTCCCGCGCGGTTTCGATTTTGGGACGCGGCTATATTATATAATTTTGGAATTATATTTCTTATGTTAATTAAGTGATAAATAATAAACCTATGATTTGGATTTAAATAAAAATACATAATAAATTATTTAAATAACTTTAGATATACTTATCCAAATGGTATGGTCCAATATATCATTTTAATTAGAAAAATACAAGAAATAATAATATAAAATAAACTCAAAGATCCAATAGTCAGATTTAAATTAATTGCCTAATCTTTCTCTGTTTTTATTTAAATAATAAATAATTCATTTAATGTCCAAAAATATTGATTAAGATCTCTGATTGCTCATAAGACCATAAAGAACCTATGTAAACTATTAAAGATAATTTAAGGACTCTAAATTTACTAATCACCTCCTAATTATCTTAAAATGAGATTAGTGAATTAAGCCTTGAATTAGTCTCTGATTTTGGTAAATCTAATTCCTAATATCCTATTAAGTATAGTAGAGACTATACATGTGTTTGGATCTTCCTAGTATGCATTAATTTCCTTAATCACTTTAATTGGCCTTAAAGTGTGATAGTGATAATTAAGCTAGTAATGTTATTAAATCCTAAGTTGAGTGCTTATTTCACTTCACTAATCAATATAAAGCTCATTAGGACAGACTTGAATCAATTTCAATAATTAAATCATAAATTTCCAATTTTAGCCTTAAGAGAGGCATTTTGATTATTTTGACCAAAAATAGGTTTAAACTCCCCTTAAGCCTTGAAAATTCCAACAGAAGTTGGTTTAGATCATATGGAAGGAAAAGTTTTCACTACTACCTGATATTGGTGCTAAAAAATTTATTTTTTAAGACTTTTAATTCATGCATACTATTTTATTTTAAAGGTCTTGTTGTAAGCTAATGTAGATAGTATGTTTTATTATGCAATTTTTAATTTTATTAAATGGATTGATATATTGTGAACGCCTATGTATTGAATGTTTGGAATGATGAATGTTTGCACCACTTTACTTAAAAGGCGAATAGGGTCATGCAGATCATGTTTATACATCCAATGATGGATTAGTTATTAATTTGACATCAATTTGAAAAAGAATTTTATAATAAGATAGAGTAAATGTGCGTGCACATCCAAGAGTCATTATATAGGATTATATCAAGTTTAGCTTTTATGGGATTAGCAGTTTGATTATTGAGCCAAGTGAGAGTGGGGCCAATAGATTGAAGTTCAAACAATGCCAATTAAGAAATGAGGTAATCGAAAGCAATAGTCTTAGAGGACGATAGAGAGCGGCCACCAAGTTTCTTACTAGAAAATCTTATAGTTGGTCTTATAGTTGGAGTCACTCATTAAGGCTCATGGCCTAATAAGTTGAAGCAATGTGGTCCACAGAGACAGCCTATCATTTTTCAAATTTGGAGCATACACAAAAGAGAAAGTGTAGCAAACAAGAGAAAGTTCGTAAGAGACCATGCTGTATTAGCGAGCATAAGCATGCAAGTAGTTGGATAGCGAGGAGAGAAAAGAAATTCAATGTTGAGAATGGCTCCCTCCCATTATTGATATTTTCTTTTCCTAGATCCATAGGGGAATTTGAACACTATTATTTTCGTATCATGCGGTGGTCTCTAGGAGAATGAGTATGCCTTTGAAGAAAATGAATGAGCACTAGGAGGAGAGTTCAATTTTGGAGTTGCATCAAAGCCATTAGCTTCTGCTATAGAGGAGTTTTCACTGATATCAGGAAGAGAGAACAATATCCAGAGCAATCAGAGGAGGGGATGCAATCACAGACAAACTCTGCTTTCACTGTCCTTTTTGCTCGCCCAAGGAACATTCACACATTTTCTAGGTGACTGTTATTCCACGCAGCTAAAGCCTCTAGATTTGTTGGAGGTGAGAGTATCGGCCATTAATGGGACTCCAATAGCGCTAGCGACTTAGGGTTTTGCACCAAAATAGGTATGGTGGAGATGAATGAGTTCTATGGGAGAAAGTATCTGTCCACAAGAAAGGGGAACTATAGCCGCCACCATTGAGAGAACAATATTGTAATCATGAGTAATCAAAATACAACTGAGTTTCTATAATTTATTCATGGAATCAAATCATATAATTATATTTTTTTATTCCGCTTTGAAAATCTTAAGCTTGAGAAAGGCTAAGTTGCACTTATATATTAATATACATCAAAATATATAAATAATATATTAATTATTGATTGAATATATATAAAAATTAAAAAAAATTATTGTTCATGCATACTTTTTTTGATAGAGTAATGCTGCTGACACCTGCTGATGTAACACCCAAAAAAATCCGTTCAATAAGAGTAATATTGTATTATATTTTTATTAAATATTTATTTTATTAGTTGTTTATCTCCTATTGACATGATATTTAATATTGCTCATAACTCATTCAACAAATTTTCTTGAGTGTAATGTACTTATAGGTCTAAAAAATACACTGGTAGAAGAGATCAGTTCGTCGCTCCTGCCTTTTTCCTCCCAGGCATCCCTCCGTGTCAGCAATGACTAATTTTACAAATTTATTAATAAATTAAGTTCGCCTGTCGGTATCATTAAAATATTTAATTTATTAATAAATTAAGAGATACATTATTAAAAATTAAAATTATAAATCAATTAAAATAAATTAATAATATTATAAAAAATATGAATTAGAATAAGATTTGTTATGTTTTCAGTTCAAATTAAAAAAAAAAACATAGTTTCTCTTTTTAATTAAAACAAAAATACATTGCATCAATATTATGCAAAATTTGAAAGTATTTAATTCATTTTTAATCTCATATATTTTTAAATATTAAGCAGATATATTAAATTGGATGTTAACTTTATAATTTAAAATTCATTATAAAAAATGTTATTTTTCCTAATATTATGCGATTAAAATAAACATATTGATATTTTCTTTAGAAATTTATTCTTATTATTTTATAGGTTTACCTGATAAAATAATTTGGTCGGCATTTGGCATTGCCCGAATTTTAAAGAATTTTTCCAATTGGTTTTCAAGAAAAAAAAAATAATGATGAATAAATTATCTATTATTTGATAAAATAATGATCGTGCTTTGGTAAGCAGCTTTATTATTGGATTAATTCTGCAAATACAATGTGCTGTTCATAATTATGATCAGTGCTTTTTATAATTTAAGTAAATTTTTGTATATGTGAAGGGCATCATTCTTTCAGTAAGCTACAAAAATATAGTAAATTTCTTTTTTATGTACCAAATACATGATTTTTGTTGTGAACACTATCATATCACTTTGAGTTCTAAGTTCTCAACACTCCAGTAACCATCTCGGATTCATTTGTCACGAAGCAAAGCAGAAAAGACAGACATAGAGAAACACACGGATCTTATATGGAAAACTTCAAAACTATAAAAAATACCAAAAAAACCAACTCAAAGATTTGTTTGTAGCTCATTTTTAGAGTATCGTGCTACTGTTGAGTGAATACCTGTTATTGTCTGTGAGACTCTTGTAGGCTGAGAAAAATTTCATTGGCAAGTGTTTGGGTGAAGGGTTTGCGAAATCCTAATTGTATTCCTCTTCCGGTATAGTGAAATTTCTCATCATCTATCCCTGTGGACCTATGTGTTTACATCAAAGCACATAAATCCTTGTGTTGTGCATGTGCTTGGATTTGTTTGTGTGAATTCTCTTATGTTTGTTCTTCTTTAGTTTGTATGCTTTTGCACTCATCGATCATATTAAGTGCTATCAGAGAAATTTTGCAAGAAAAGTCATGAAAGATAAAGTTAGAGGAGAAGCTTCGGTGCTTCATTGTCATCAGTGGTGAAGAGAATTTTCCACTAAGTTGTGACACATCCGACAAAGATCAATGTGATCAAATTCGTTGGAAAGAACAACTTTGCAATGTGGAAATGCAAAGTCACTAATGCACTTTATGCGTTGAATCTGAAGGATATTTTTGACGGGGAAGAAAAATTATAAGAGACATCGAAAAGAGATTGGGTCAAGATGAACCACAACGCATGCAACCTTTTTTGAAATTGTCTAACTCAAGATCTAAAGTGTGCAGTGATGATGGAAATGTCGGTGCGAAAATTGTGAAAGTTCTTTTAGAGCAAAATATTTGACAAAGAGCGTGGAGAATCGTCTCTACATGAAGTGGCGTTTGTACATATTTTAGATGCGACGATGAATCTCTATTGATAAACACCTAAATGCTTGACCAAGTTATTGGAAGATCTACTAAATTTGGATGAGACTATGGAGGAAGAAGATAAGACAATGATATTGTTGAACTCTTTATCAGACGCATTTAAAAACTTCACCTGATGTTGATCCATTGGAAAGATGCTTTAAGTTATGATGAGGTGACTACAGCCTATTAAACTATGAGTTTCGGAGAAGGGATAAAGAGTCAACCAAATCAAAGATGATAGAGGTACTTACACTCCAGAGAGAAAGAACAAAAAAATAATAACAATGGCCAAGAAAAAATTTTGGGATGCTCAAAAAAAGGGAAAATCCAGGGGCTAAAGCATTAGACACAATTAGTGCACATTATGTCTATAAAATAGACATTAGAAGAAGGACTATCACAAGTTGAAAGAAAAATAACAAGTGAGTGAACCTTTAAAGTCAAATGCAAATGCCACTCAGAATGCGGTGGACAAGTAAGAATTAGAAGTCTCTCTTATTACAGTTTCTGTGTGATGTTCTCCAATCCTGGTTCCTAACAAGGGTGCGGGGATTGGGGTGGCGTCATCTCACTTGCCGGGGATTGTAGCCCGGATTTAGAATAATAATTTAAACATCACAGATAGTTGCTCAATTAATTTGAAATAAAAAAAATTATTTTTTATTCTGATATGGTAGCAATTACAAGAATAAACTTTTCTTCTTTATTAATATACAAGAAGAAAATAAGAAAGTAAAAGTGCAGCGGTTGATTATTCAGTGCTGTTCTAATTTTTCAGCGTCATCCTGATTTGGCATTTACAACGACAATTCCCGAGTTGAACATTCGTTATAGAAAACTTTAAGTACTTTGAATATAAGTTATTACATTATATATATAAGCGAAAAGTATGGAATTAAATTTGCAAAATATAGGGAAGCAACGTAATAAAGATTGAAGAGATAATTTTTCCTCTTTTGAGGATTATTGAAGAGATAATGCTCATGTCTCTGCACTACATGCTTAAAATCCAGAAATCTAGAAAATGATGTAAAATCAGATAATGAATCAAATGTCTCTATTGTGCAGAATCCATCTAAATAAATTATGACTCATAGTTCTAATTCCGATAAATTTGTTTTACTTGAGATTTTACATAAATCATCAGTTGGAAAGGTTGTATACACATATTTAGTAACACTTAGTTTGTTTGAAGCCACACCTATCAAAGCGTTCTTCAATAGGAGGCATCACCCGTTGGCGATTTTTATTTCACTCAAAGTAAGCTGTTAAATCTTTAACTATAAGCATACTTAATGTTCTAAGGAGGGTAACTTGAAATACTTAGTTTGTTTTAGGCCACCACTATCAAAGCGTTCTTTGATATAATGCATCACTCATTGGAGATTTTTATGTCACTCAAATTATGGATTTAAGTCCCTAATTATAACACTCTTAGGATCGGAGGATTTACTCTAAGTGGATTGTATTCGCCTAAGCCCGCAGGATAACACAAAGATAAGTCTTACTTAGGGTAACTCAACTAATTATGAATATTATTGAATTGATTCAGTACTATGAGTATACACTACTATACTCAACTAATAATCTGGGCTCAATGAATGCTATTTAATCAATAAGGATCACAAAAGCTATGAATTTAGACTTTATTAGGATGAATCCTATACAAGGCTCCAAAGATGTGACCAAAAGGTCACCCAATATAGGCTACTACCACATGGGAGGAATCTCATGCTAAGTACTTTAGGTAATTTTATCACAAGGTTTGAAGATCAACTTCTAAAGCTAAGGGAAAAATATCTAAGTTCCTACCTCAAGGTTTAGCAAAAGGTCTTCCTACCTCAGTGTGTTATCAATTAATAAGGCTTTTCATTAATATTATAAATCATATTGTAAGATCATCAAGATCTTACACATCTAACATTTATCCTAAATTTTATAAGTTTCATTTATTATATTTGAATTGATCAGATCAGATAAGATAGTTAGACCCATCTGATCACATCCTATACTATAATTATGGGGTGAAAATAAAATATTATTAGGATTTGATCTTATAATAAATCAACATAGTCTTATAATTATCTTCATGCTAAGAGTCTTATATAAGAGAAAATTAAAGATTTTAAGCTCAAATCCAGATATTTAATCACATAATTTCTTTTAATAGTCTTAGCACTTCTAATTCAATAATTTATGATCAATGTCAAATCAGATGCATTATTAGAATCATGTCAGTTGAATTGTCTTTCAATCAAGATGGTTGATTTAGTAATTAGGGTTTAGATCTTAATTAGATAGAATAGGGTTTAACTCCTAGCATTTCCAACTTAAGATCAATAGTTGATTTATAGATCAATAACAAATCAATGTAATATCAGTAAATTATTGATGACAAATTTAAATTTAAATTAAGTATCAATTACCTAATCAAGTTATTAAGATTCTTATGTTCAAATATAATTTAATATCAAATTAAGTAAATCAAGGTATCCAATTTAAAGTTACAACTCTCTAATATACATAAATATCATATTAATTAGAATAATGAGTAATTAAGGCAAATCAAATTTTAAATCAAATACAAAAAGAATTAGTACTTGATTATAAATATAAAACAATTAAGTTTCATATAATTTGATTATTAAGTTCTATATTGACCATACAAATAATTAAAGATCCTAACGTTTCTATTCAATATAAAGTATTTAAGCAAATTTTTTATGAGGTCTAGAATATACTATACATGCTAAAATAATGAATTTCACATTGAAATTTACTTCATGCGATGATCATTTTTACTAAATCCAGATTTAATTTTAGTACAATTTGACCCCATTAGGGTTTTAGAACCATTCGAATGTAAGAATATAGAGTTTTGACCATTCTGGACGATTCTGGACTTTACGGCGCGTTGTAGCGCCTCTAGCCGAAAGCTAGGTGCAACAGTGGATATCAGCGCTGTGATGCATTGCAGCACTTTTGGTGCTGCGGTGCGCTATGACGCTAGAACCTTCTGAGAATGGAGATGCTGCGGCACGCGGCAGCGTTTTCAGACACTGCGACGCACTACGACTGGTTTCAATACTGCGGCGCATTTAATTTAGTTTTATTAATATCTATATGCTGCTAAGATGTGTTGTAGTGCGCTGCGGCAGACGCATTTTCGAAACTTCGGGCGCTATGGCGCGCGGTAGCGCCCAACGGTGATTTCGCCTGTGAGAAAATCATAACGGGTCACCTTTCGCACTAAAATACTCTCAATCTAGATCACTTCATGTGCAGTGCCATATACAGATATAAAAGTCTTTCTGAGATCTTTACATTGATACTAAAATCGGCATGAACAGATTATTCTAATAAATAAAAATTAAAGTTCTAGCTACAGGTTTACAAAAATTTTGCAGTTTTTTGACTGAAATTTTAAATGAAGGAATGGACTTCGATCGGACTCATTTGAGCCTGATTGAGGTGTGAAGATCATGCATAGAATACATACAGTAACTACATGGAAATTTCATTCACAACATTTTGCTACATATGAAGAGAATAACACAATGAAGAGTTTAGCAAAATGGTACATTGGCTTTAGGAATGGAAGAAGAAGACTCAACTGGTTCATTGAGAGCTTGAGGGCTTGAAGGATCCTTCAACAGCAGCACAACAAGAGAAGGATGGAAGCTCAGATAATGGCCAAATGGAGTGAAAAAGAGGGCTGTGCCTCCATTTAAAGGAGAAGGAGAGCATGACTCTCCCTTAAATTCTCCCATCAATTATGGGAGAGAAGATGGTCATGAGTCTTTTTTTAATTATGTGCATTAGAGGAGAAGAAGGGGGAGAGAATTTTGGCTGAGAGAAAAATAAATAGTTAGGTTTTGACAGCTTATTAGGTTTAGAAACTATTTAACAATCTATTTAAAGCCATAACCTAAATCAAGACAGCCATTAGATTAAAAGCAGATGACTAAAATTTTTCGTGCCATGATGTATAGCCATAAGAACCCTAAAAATTACAAATATGGTATCGAAACGAGCGTCTCAGTGAGACAAACACACACATATAAAAATCATTAAATTTAGTTGAGTATTTTATTTTATATTAATTTTTAAGTGATAAACTTTAAAAATTTGCTACGATTAATCCGGAGCTCAAAAATTTGTGAAACTTAAAAAATAGCGTCCTCTTATGATGCTTAACTTAAATATACAAAAATTTCTAAACTTCAACTTATATTTTATTTATTATCAACTCCGGGAATTTAAATTTCACGAATTTACTTAGAACAATCCGGGATCCAATTGTGCTCAAATTTTTACAAGAGGATCCCCTCAATACGCTTTATTTGAGATTTTTTTTATTTGACTTAAAATTAAGATCTTAATTTTTGACTTCATTTTATCAATTTAGGTCAAATTGACTGGGTAACAATCTTGGGTTGTTACATTTATAAATGTTGAAAAATTAATCAGTGACTTTAATTGATGTATTTTAATAACCCATAACAAATCTTGATTAAGATAATCAAGATTCAATGATTTAAAGTTAAACTATAAAATTGGGTTTAAGCTCCAAATTCATGGTGCTAATATCTAAGGATCTAAGGTTTTACACAAAAACTCACTCTAAAAATAGAGAATTATAAGAACTGAAATATTAAAGAAGATAAAAAGATCTTAATTTAAAAAGACTGAAGTCTAAGGTCATAAAATAAAATAATTAATTTGAATTGCTAAATCATGGAAATATATTCAATCTATTGAATAACTTCATTATTAAATATAGTTGTATTCACTTAAGCTAAAAGAAGAAAACTTAATGATTAAACACTTAAGAAGAGATTTCTAGAGAATCTAAGAATTTATTCTTAATGATATGGAGATTGCAAGTCTTAAGGTGGCTCAATCTATTGAGTAGCTCAATCACTCTATAGAAGTAAGCTACTAAAATCTAAGATTGAAGAATTAATGCTAAGCTCTAAATATCTTAACTAAGGTTGGGCTTAATAACTTACTTGAGACATAGACTTAGGATAAGCATTAAGGATCATTCTAAATATTAGTTAAGTTAATTAATAAGCGTAGAATTCTATTTAATGAAGCAATATTGAAGATCTAAGATCTATTTTAAAGATCTTAATAAGCTTCTTAAGTAGATTTTAGAAGAAATTAGGGTTTGGCTTTTAGACTATACTCTTCAAGTTTAAAGGTTTCTAAAATGATCTTAATCAATTATCTTACTGATTTAAAGCATTTGGATAGGTCCTTAGAGTTTAAGAATACCTAAACCAACATTAAGAATGATATCATCCTCGATATCACCTAAGTGAGATAAAAGAAAATGAGTGACATGAAACGAATGAGTTTGAGGATTAAAAGGGTTCTAAGAAATGTTTGGATATTTTAGATGCATATTCGCTTCTCTTTCGCATGTGGCTTCTTCCACACTACGATTTTGGCATTGGAATTTAGCCATTGGAATGGATCTGGTTCCAAGCTGCCTTTGATCTCTTCATAAAATTTTGATAGGCACTTTAGCAAAAGATAAATCTGGCTACAAACTTGCAAACATAATAAAGATGTAGTCATTGGACTTAAGAAGGATTTTTTTTGAGAGACAAGACACGGAACACATTATGAATAAATGAGAAATCATCCGACAATTTCAACTCATGGGCAAATGATCCGATTCTGGACAACACTTTAAAAAATCCTACATATTTGGGGATGAGCTTACCAACAACACCAAATCAATAAACACCTTTCATTGGGATGACCATCAGATAGAAAAAATCTTAGATTTGAAATTTTAACAGATGGTGATGAGAACCATTATATTTACTCTATCTGTCTCGAGCTTCCTGAATTCGTTGCTGAATAAGTCTGAATTTCTTGTTAGTTTTTTTAACTAATTATGACCCGTACAACTGCGTGTCTCCAATTTTAGACCAAGACAACAGAGTGCTGCATCTTCTGCCATACAATGACCATTAATTGATCTCAAGTCTTTATGTATTCAATCGGATGTACTTGAGGCTCCATTACACAGCCATCTTCCACTTGGAGGCTGAGTGCCATACTTCCTTCTACTTCTTCAAACAATCTCGTCCTTAGTAGCATGGGGTAGCTCAAACCCGGCCTTATCGTCACGCTCCAAGGTCAACTAAAGCCATGCTTAGCTTCATTTTATCCAATATCATCGCCTTCATGAGCATATTTGCTAAATTTTGAGATGTGGAGATCTTATTAAGCATAAGAAGTCCTTTCTTCAGAAGCATTTGAAAGATATGGAATTGAAGCTAGATTTGTTTTGTCATGGTATTGAGTGCTTCGTTATTAGCAAGATGAATGTCAATCTTGCTATCGATATGAGACCATTTATTCCTTTTGTTTTTGCCCAATTCCTCCGTAATGCTTAGCAACCAGATCATTTCTCTATTTGCCTCTATATTGGTAAAGTATTCCACTTTAGTGGTATATATTGCTACTTCTCAGTTAGTAATCACCCATACTTTTATGTCAACTCATATCAAGTAGATTTGAGTATAAGCTCTGTTTCCATTTATAATACCTTCTAAAAGAATCTTCATTAATATTTTAGTGATGAGACTAAAAAACTTCTCCAAGACTTAATCATCATTAAAACCTCCTCACTTAGTGGTTACTTGTTATGGGTTCACTTCTTCTATTATTTTATCCTATGGTGATTATGTTTTTCTCTTTCCTTGTAATATCCTAAGGCAAGGATGAGTTTGATTTGGTATTGGATTGTGATTAGTTTCATTCTCAAATTTAATCAGATCAACACTCTTATACTCATCTTAGAAGCCTGTGCATTTGCAGTGTTGGGTCTTGTTTAAAAGTTTCAAGAGAATATATTAGTTATGATTATGGCTCGTAATTTGACCCGAAACTTGAAATTCGAAATCGGTTCAACTCGAACTTGACATTTTGGCTCGACTGGAACTCGACTCGAAAATTTTGAGTCGAGTTCGAGTCATACGTCTTAAATCGAAACATATTTTGCATATTTTAAATTTTGAACTCGAATCGAAATGACTCAAAATGACTCGAACTCGACACGAACTTGACTAGAACTCGACTTAAACTCGAACTCAAACAAGTTTGAATATGAGCTGACTCAGCTCGAAGCCAACCATAATTATGATATAATCAATTTTCAAAAAATATTATCATATTTTCTTTTAAATTTATGCAATGAATCCTTATTTTATTCTTGACAAAGACATAATAGCGAATCAAGATTGCTATAGTACTTACCGGAACCCAAATAGTGGGCACAAAAAATTTGAACGACTGTAATGCACTTTTGTGCATATCATGAGAGAAATTCGGTATTTGTGCATTATATTCTCACCATTTTTTTTGTATTAAATTTAAGAGTTATTTAAATTAAAATTCTTAGTTAAATAGTATTTTTAAAAATTAAAAAAATTATAATATATTAATCAAAATGTTAAAATAAAGCAAAAATTATTATACAAATTTTATGATACTTCAAAATACTTTAATTAAAAAATAAATGAGAGGTTATTATAAAAATGAGTTATAGTTGCAGTCCGCATATAGACAGACAGATACGGAATCAATCCTTAGTTATATTTGGCATTGTTTACTCACCTTTCACCAAAATGAAGTATTGTTTTAAGAAAAAATATTAAGCTGTGGATTAGCATTAATAAAACTGTATTTTCCTTAAACAAAAATCATAATCTTACTTATGGGTTAAATATTTTTCATATTTTTTTCATAAATACTTAAACTTTTATTAAGCTTTAATTTAATTATTATAATTTCTTCCGCTTCAATTATATTTCTTAGATATTTATTACTTTTGCTTTTGGGACTTTGTACGAAAAATATTAATGGAAAAGTCTAAATTGCCCTTAAAATATCTTTAAAATTTTAATGGAAAAGTTAATCTTAAATTTATATTTAGCAAAAGAAATTTATTATTTTAAAAAGGTTATTTTGTTGTCAATAAAAATTATATTGATTACTAAAATTTAGGACACTAGAAGTATGCTTTTAATTAGAGTATTTAATTACTTAATTTGAGAGAATATCCTGTGATCGGGTCCTGCCACTTATCGTCATATATTTTGATAAGTGCAGTTAAATAAACTAAGTGCTAAATTCATATTTCTTAGAAACATACTCAGTATGTATAAATAACCTCTTCATTTGATAAATTTAAATATAAGTTTGGTTAATTCCTCTATGTGGATTATGATTAGGAATCAGAATTCATTTAGAGGAATTCAATGGAGATAAATGGAATCATTAAGAATTGATTTTTGGATAATATATTGATTACTAAAATTTAAATTTAGAAATAGAGAAATGTTATTTAGACAGGTTGACGTGATGACACCTAAAAAAATAATTTTGATATTAATTTAATACAAATTTTAAAAAAAATTATTTTAATATAAATAAATAAGCACTGAATTAAGTCCAAATCTCATAATTTTTTTAGATCCATGTCAATGAATATAAATAACATTTCTCTTACAAATATGTATTTTTTATTAGAGTAATTAGATTTAATTTTTATTATTGTGAAAAAATATATATATTTATTAAAAGATATTTAGAAGATAATTGTTCTTAAGAAATTAAACTTTAAGTATTTAAATTTAAAATATATATATATTTTTAGTGTGAATTATATATTTTTTATTTAATATTTGTAATTTTTAAAATCATTTTGAAATTATTTGAGAGCTGATTAATATATTAAAATTTTGGTTTTTTTTTTTATTTGAGAAATTGGGATTAGACGGAGTGCCACGTAGGCAGATTGGATTGGCCGTTTTCGTCAGAATTCCATGAAACAAAATCAACGCTATCTAACCTCGAAGCTTCGATGATCCTCAGAACCCTTCATTATATTCTAAAGAGCTCAAACCTCCTTCTCGGCTTTCTTCCTAACATCACAGCCGTCGGATCCAAATCCCCGGACGGAATCCGATGAGGAAGAGCGTTCGATTGGCGGAGATCGCCGGCGGGAAGACGGCGGAGTGCGCCGCCATCTGCTGCTGCTTTCCCTTCGGAATTGCGAGCCTCTTCTTCCTCGCGGCCGTGAGGCTTCCCGCGGGCCTCTGCTGCCGGGCCGTGCGCAGGCTTATTTCGATCCGGCGGTCCAAGAAAGAGCCCGAGAGCCCCGAATCCGTCTCCCGATCGGACGGCGGCAGCGGATCCGATTCCGACGCCTGGCTCTTCGAGCGCACGTGGCCGGCGATGTCGCCGCCGGCAGAGCTCCTCGAGCTCGAGAAGGAGCTGTGCTCGAGATTTTGGGGCGGCGGATTCTGGAGGAGCTTGTCGCAGAAGGATGTTGTTCAATAGTAGTTAGAGCTATTTGATTTGCACTACTGTTCTTCATTCAATAACGGAATTGGCGGTGCTGTTGAGGCAGGTTTCGTTTCAAAGTAAGCAATTTGCAAATATAGCACCTAACTCTAACTCTTTGAAGCCTTTGTGTTTTTTTTTTTTCTTACCGACTAATTAAAGCTTCTCAGCAGCCGAGTTCGTCCCCACGCATCTATTTCCATGAATAAGAAAAAGTGAAATTTGTCTCTGGTTTTAATGAATTTACCTTTTGTTTAATCCAAAGCTAAGCAACATTTAGTAGTTAATCACTACAGTGAATAATTTGATTTGGTGTTTCAACACGATTAGTATCTCTAAATCATAATTAAGATTCTTTAATCAAAATCATAATTGTACAAAAATAAACACCAAAATATTTCCTGGTGAGATTTTGTGGGCTCTTTTGGAGGCCAGAGGTTTTGGAATATATAAGGCATCATTGCCTTAGGGTTGAAAGGTGTGTGCGGCTGCTGGCTGCTGGCTGCTGGGATTGAAGGAGAGAAGATTATCTTCTTCTTAGAGTTGGGTGAGCTCTATTTTATGTTGTTGTAAGCCTATAGCTCCTTCATTCTCTTAGGGGTTCTTTGTCTTGAGGTATTTTGTGTAAAGTGATCTCTATTTGGATGTGTTTTTGAGTGAAGTGATCTCTATTTGGAAGTTTTTGTGGATTTGTTTGCCTTTTTGGCAATACCTTGAATGGGCTGCGGTTCAACCAATATAAAAATGAACATAAAAGATGTTAAGAATGAGCTATAAAAGCTGAATCGAGATTGGTTGGAGGCACCTTCAAGCTCTCATTAGCCTCCTATGTTGATAGTTGGTATTGATTTTGTGATTCTTTGGATTATGCTTCTAATTTTTCAAACGACATAAGACAATGAGTTAAATTTAATTGATTAGTTTGGACTATGTGGATTGGATTACTTCCAATCATTGCATCACAGAGTTATTCGCTACGATACGTTTATTCATTAAGAAACCACTTTTCAGTATTAAATATATTTAAGGAAGCTGTTATAATTTTCTCAAATATATTTTTTTAATGTCTCATATTCATTAATACATTTAAAATTATTGATTAACTTAATAATAAATAAGATTCATTAGCTAAAATTATAATTAAAAATTCATTAAAAATTAATAATAACTTAAAAAAATCAATAAAGTAAAACTCCAGAACTTTTTTGTGGTTTATATGGGCAGAATAAATACGCACGAGGCATTTAAATTTAATAATATTATTTTTTTTTTTGTTAAAATAAAATATTCTAAAACTTAGAAAAAAATTAAACACCTAATAAATACATATTATAATTTATATTATCTTTTATTGAACTGTCAACCAACCTAGATTTCTTATCTTTATTTATACGTTTTGTGTAATAAAAAATTATTATTAAATTTTTTATTTATTTATAAATCTCATAAAAATACATATTTTAAATTCTAAATAATAATCTTCAATATTTTTTGAAAAATATTTCAAATAACATTTTCATATTTTATTTAGCAAATCACATTAAAGAAATAGTTTTATGAAAGACTTAATTAGGAACGTGCGGACTACGATCACTGCGACTACAGCAGCAGTTAAGCCTACAATTCCCGAAGAAGAGTCCAAATAATCAATTAAAAGCTTAAGCAAATAATTCCAAATAGACAAACGTAAAGAAGATGTATATAAAAGAAAAATGTTAATTAACTCTCAAATATCTCACAAAAAGTATGGATGATTAAGATTTAAAATTTTAAAAATATATTTTTATGAGCCCCACAATCAAAAGTGGATTTAATAAAAAATTTTTATTTCATTTAACTCTTTAAATTCTAGTCATCAATATATTTTGAAAGATATTTGAGCATCATGTAGCAATATTCTTCATAAAAATACGAGCACAATAATCAAATTGAAAATCAGCAAAGAAACAAGTAAATTAAAAGCTTGATACGACTAACTAATTAAGGTTTTAATTTTAATTGTATTTAAGATATTAATTATATACCATAGCATTTTTCAATAAATAAATAAATTTCTAAGCTCGCAGCATTTTCCTATTGCACAAAACCTAATCACATTTCCTTACCTGATGACCCGCCGCCGAACCCACATCCCTTCTTCCCATGACGAAAGATGGCGAAGACGAGGTCTCCCCTGCCCTCAAATGAAGACGGCAAGCTGCCATTTGATGAAGACCTCTCATTCCTACTGACGAAGACGAGGTCTCCTCTGCCCTCAAACAAAGATCTCTCATCCCTATTCCTTCTTTCGATCCCGAAGAAGGAGCACATTGAGAACAATGAGCTCTTTAAATCGGTAAAGAAACGTCGTGATAATAATGAAGAGCTCCAATACTGTTATTTATGCTTAACTTGGAAGTGACAACAAGGGTTATTTCTTATGGATTTATTCTTCACTAAAGTTATTATAGGATTTATATTGATCCATCACTATAAAATTTTCAACATTACCAATTATGCTATCTAAGTCTTCATATTTAGTATTATACCACCTTATTTTTATATTTGATGCAGCTCATGTCTTCACTCATGTTTCCTACCTATAATATTACTTTTGTTGGTTGAGAAGATTATTTGCCTGCATGATATTTTTATGCCTTTATTACAGTAGAATCAGTCTAAATTAATCCTCCATAAATTAATAACCTCTATTAATTAATAATATGGGTCGGTCCCGAGCTCGGTCCTTTGCATCAATTAATAAATCTCTGTTATTTGATTATTAATTGTAACGAGCGTTCCCGACAATTTCATAATTTTATATTTCCTACATAAGGTACTATGAAAATGTGAAAGAACACTATGGAAATAGCCTAGGAACTGTTAAAGAATTGACAAATATCCTTCTGGACCATCTGGTTTACACGGATTTTGCTGAGCTTGTCCTTCATGCGCTGGAGAGAAAGGATGAATTCCTGGGAGTCCGCCTCCTGCTGCGTCCAGAATATTTCAAATGTCTGAAGTATTTTCTGCACCTCGGCTGGGAATATCTTTGGGTGCTACTGGCTGTCATCGTCAGCGTCGTCGGCTTCCCAAGTCGTCAGCTGATTCTCGACGACGTCGTCGATGTCCGGGACGAAGGCCACCTCTTGCTCAGCGGGGCAATCCAGCAGGTTGCCGATGTCCATCGGATTGAGATAGTGAAACTGGCGAATCTGCGACACCAGCTCTTCAACAACGCCATTATCCATAAGCTCGTCCTCTTGAACTGGCATTGTGCCAGCTGGCTCTGACCGAATCCTGCAATGGTGGAAGCAATTATGGATAGTTTCACGGTTGACTTCTGTAGCCCAGGCTGGCACAGCCATCTGAATGGCTTGCAGGACGTCAATCTTCTCTGGTTGCTCAACCTTGTCATTCAGATGCTGAAGAAGGAGGCGGTTGAAGCGGCGGCCATAATAAGCTTTAAAGTTGTGGATGATCCCTTGGTCGCACGGCTGAATGTTTGACGTAGTGTTGGGAGGAAGGTACAAAACCGTTTTGTTTCGAAGGGTGATCCGGTCAGAAAGCCCATCAATGGGGACATGAAGCACTGCAGTTGTCAAGAATCAGCAGCACCTTTCAGTTGGCCATACGACGGTCGAAGTACTTCAGCAATTCCAAGAAGATGATATGGGTCATCCAAGCTTTGGAGTTGTACTGATACTCGCATCCAAGGTTTGTCCGGTTGACGTTCTTGAAGCACCTGGGATTGGAGTACTTTCCGATGATCCAGAGGGGAAGCTTGTGGCTACCATCACCGTTGCAGCAGACAATGACGGTGATCCGTTCCTTATTTTGTTTACGACCATCGAGTTGCCGAGTCGCGAGAGAGTTATCCGCCTGACATTTGCCGGTGCGGTCAGCATTAGCCATCAAAGGCGCAAGTGCGGACAAATGCACTTACCTGCATCCGGAAGAAGAGGCCAGTCTCATCCATATTGTAAATATCTTTCCATTCGAACTTGCCGATCGTTTCGCGTAGGCGTGGAGGGCTATCCGCAATGACATCTGTGTTCACACTGCCGCTCTCTCCAAAACGCCTGTACGAATGGATGCCATGTCACTTCTTGAACGCTTCCAGCCAGCCGTTGGAGAACTTGAATGGATCGTGGCCTGGATAAAGGCGGTCGAGAATTTTCCCGGCAGCCTCACACACAAGGTCACCGCTCATATTGACGCGCTCTTGGTGGCCTTTGAACTATTCAACCAGTGCAGTCTCCATTATCGAATATTTGACTGCCCGCTGACGCTTGCTATTAAGGTTTGCCTCATCCGTGTCGTGCTTGAGCAAATCTGCCTTTCGTTTGAGGTTGTTGGAAACGGTACCTTGGTTGACTATTAGGTTGTGCGTTTCCTGAAGCCAGGTGACGAGCTCGGCCTGCGTCAGCTTTGGGTTGTCTTTGTGATGTTTGCAAAGACCGATGCGGATGCTATCCGTCATAGTGGTGTGCTTTGCTCCTTGAAGCGACATCGTTGTCGGTGGTTCTGGGTATGTTGGGCGTGTGAAAAATGGACGATTTCCGATGACTTTTAAATGTATCACCGTGGCGGTCCCGAGATTATTAATTTGGACATACTGCAAGCTTCCCGAGATTATTAATTAATAACCTCCATAAATTAATAACCTCCATAAATTAATAGACTAGTGGCGGTCCCGAGATTATTAATTTAAACAGGTTCTATTGTACATACACTAAAGCTAGATATATGCAATTTGTAGTTTTTGAAACTAAAATAACAACAGCCATCAATCTTATAAAAATAATTTTATGAGATACTGTAGTTGCTTAATGCATTGTCCATGGCATAATTAGATGATAAACAATGAGAAAATGTTAGAGATATAGGAAATCGAATTCTACTATTGTTTGTTTCTTAGCATGAGACTTTATTAACAAGCACGCTTTCAGTGGCTAATACATGTATCTTTATTCTTCGTAAGACATTAAATATCCAATTGTATATATATTGTTACTTCTCTTAAATTAACTCAAATGATTGACAAACAGGCTGGCTTTGCCAATGATGGTGCTGGCAGGAGGTGCTCTTCTAGCCGATGATCAGCCTCAAGGCATCGTTGGCTATTATTGGACGTATCTCTTAGGACTGCATTTCATGATTATTTTTAGTGAACAATATTGTATTTGAAAGAATCATATTTTATGCCTAATGAGAACCTGCTTTTTTTGAATCTCTCCCACATTTTGATTTGCCTAAATATAGCAATAGTGCGACCCAAAGAGGCTTCTTTATCTCTCCCAAAGTACATTTATGGTTGAGCCGATTGAGGAATTGTGTATGCATGATGTAGCTCAAATGGTAGACCACTCACCTATACAAGCGAGAGAATTAAGATTCGATTTCCTACATCTCACAATATAAGATATTACAAATCTTACAATACTTAGTTCTCTGCCATATATCAGGGTTTGCGTACCGCTTTGGAGTCTGTACTGGGTGAGGATTGACAGCAGTAATAATTTATGATTTGACAACAAGTGCAACCTTTGTAGAAGCCATGATTTTCCTACTCCTACTTTAAGTCTAGAATAATGATGTTCTAGTGTTCCTTTCTATCATTTATATGGAGATTACACAAGGGTCTTACATCATTTGACTTTATTTTTCAAGAAAAAGAGTTTTAAATTATTTCTTAATGCTACAACTATAATGACAGTGAAACATTAAACCATGTTTTATCTAGAGAATCATATTGCGTGTCAAATCTGGGTTGATTTATATATTCAATTGGTTGTTTTTGTTCTACAAGACCTTGCATAATTAGCTTACTTTTATAAAAATGGATACTTGGATGGTGGGATCTTTTTATTGATCTAGGCCTCATTTTGGTAACATTTATGATTTCATTTTTAGATTCTCCGGGGTATAACGACCAAAGTCATTACTAAATTAATTAGGGCTAAATCCGACTCAAAATTCATGATTCCGAGCGACTTCCAAATTAAGCTAAACAAAATATATCTTTGGATATAGTGTATTTTCTTATTGTAATGCCCAAGTTTGGGAGCAATCTAAAAAATAGATACTTTTGAATTAATTTATGAATATATAAAATTCAAAAATTGAAAAAAATGAATACAAGTCCAAAATCAATAATTTTGGTGTCATTGGATTACGTATATTTGAAAAACGATACATAAAAGGTTTCATAGAATTTGGAGTTTTGGATTTATCATAATTAATTTTTGAAGTTTTAAATTTTAAAGATTAATATAAAATAAAATATAGCTCTAGCTAAATTTTTTTTGGCACTAGTGTGTTTGTCTCGTTAAGATACACATTCGGGTCAAGTTTTGTTACTTTTAGTATCCAAACAATTTAAAATATAAATACTTTATTTGAAATTATTTATTTCAAAAATCATTTTGGCTTACTCTCTCTTTTGCTCATGCAGTTGGCCCTGTCACCTGTGTTCCTTACGACATGTGAGGGATAGCAGCTGGAGCAGTGTGACGCATAGCTCCTGCCCTCGTGCGTGGGTGTAACGACCAAAGTCATTACTAGACTAATTAGGGCTAAATCCGACTTAAAATCATGATCCCGGGCGACTTCAAAATTAAGTCAAACAAAAAATATAATTAGATAAAATATATTTTTTATTGTAATGCTCAAGTTTTGGAGCAATATGAAAAACATATACTTTTGCATTAATTTATGAATATTTTAAATTCAAAAATTAGGAAAAAATAAATACAAGTCCAAAATCAATAATTTTGGTGTCTGTGGATTAAGTATATTAGAAAAAATCTACACTAAGAGTTTCGTAGGATTTGGAGCTTCAGAATGATCCAAATTACTTTTTGAAAATTTAAACTTCAAAAATTAATAAAAAATAAAATATAGCTCCAACTAAAGAAATTTTGGCATGAGTGTGTTTGTCTTACCGAGATACACATTCGGGTCAATTTTTGTTAGTTTTGGAATCCAAACAATTTAAAAATACGAATAATTTATTTAAAATTATTTATTTTAAAAATCATTTTGGCTAACTCTCTATTCTGCCCATGCAGTTGGCCCTATCACCTATGTTCCTCACGGCATGTGAGGGATAGCGCTAGAGCTGTATGGCGCACAGCTCCTGCCCCCGTGCGTGGGTGTAACAACCAAAGTCACTATTAGACTAATTAGGACTAAATCTAACTCAAAAATCATGATCCCATGCAACTTTGAAATTAGGTCAAACAAAAATTATCGTTCGATAGAGTATATTTTTTTTTATTGTAGTGCCCAAGTTGGGAGCAATCGAGAAACACACATACTTTTGAATTAATTTATGAATATTTTAAATTTTAAAAATTGGGAAAAAATAAATATAAGTCCAAAATCAATAATTTTGGTGTTGTTGGACAAAGTATATTAGAAAAAAGCTGCATAAAAATTTCATAGAATTTAGAGCTTCGAAATGATAGTAATTACTTTTTGAAGTTTTAAACTTAAAAAATTCATTTAAAATAAAATATAGCTCCAACTAGAAATTTTTTGGCACTAGTGCGTTTGTCTCATCGAGATACACATTCAAGTCAAGTTTTGTTAGTTTTAGAATCCGAACGATTTAAAAATACTAATAATTTATTTGAAATTAATTATTTAAAAAATCATTTTGGCTTACTCTCTCTTCTGCTCATGCGGTTGCCCTGTCACCCGTGTTCCTTACGGCATGTGAGGGATAGTAGCTGGAACTATGTGGTGAGCCCGCATGCGAGGGTGTAACGACCAAAGTCATTACTAGACTAATTAAGGCTAAATCTTACCCAAAAATCATAATCCCAAGCGACTTCAAAATTAGGTCAAACAAAAAATATCATTGGATAGAGTATATTTTTTTTATTGTAATGCCCAAGTTTGGGAGTAATCTGGAAAATGGATACTTTTGAATTAATTTATGAATATTTTAAATTCAAAAAATTGGAAAAAATAAATATAAATCCAAAATCAACAATTTTGGTGTCGTTAGTTTAAGTTTATTAGAAAAAAGCTATACAAAAAGTTTCGTAGAATTTGGAGTTTTAGATTGATTATAATTAATTTTTGAAGTTTTAAACATCAAAAATTAATATAAAATAAAATATAGCTCCAAATATAGAATTTTTTGGCACGAGCATGTTTGTCTCATTGAGATACACATTCAGGTCAAGTTTCGTTAGTTTTGGAATCCAAACAATTAAAAAGAATGAATAATTTAATTGAAATTATTTATTTCAAAAATCATTTTGGCTTACTCTCTCTTCTGCTCATGCGGTTGCCCCTGTTGCCCGAGTTCCTTACAGCATGCAAGGGATAGCAGCTGGAGTTGTATGGCGTACAACTCCCTCCCCCAATGACCACAAGGCTAGCGGTCGGCCCCACACCGACTGGTTGACCGGCTGTGGCGCCCCACCCCTTAATCCGCAAGATTAAGCTAAGGGGTGGAGTGTCACTCTGACTAACCCTTCACTTATTATTAGGTTAGGATGAAATCCACAATTCACTTAATAAGGGAAGGAGTAAGCACAGAATTAAATATTCAGTCACTTTATAAAAAATTTATACAGAGTGCAGAAGCGATTTAAATAAGAGACATCCAAGCATCACAACATGAATAACATGAAATACAACTCAGAATAAATAGCATAGTAATCCTAAACACATAATCATGAGTATCTGTATTATTATATCATAATAAAGTTTGAGTAATTAAATTAAATAAATACTCTCATCCTCACTTATAAGAAGACTAAGCAACTCCTTCTAAAGGCTCCTCCTCTAGATAAGGCACCTCCTCTGGCACTTGATCTTCTACTTGATATGGATCTGCCATTATCGGTTTCACAATGTAGGGCCCCAGCAAAAAAAAAAAAAGAGAAAATATTGTGTTAGACAATTGTCTAAGTACATTTTAAGCTAATGTGTTTTATGTGTTTTGTAATATCACCATTTAACAATTTCTAAGTAACATCTATATCAAATAAGGGAGCAACTAGCATAACAAGGTAAAGGAAAAAGTTATAAACAATATTTATAACTTAAGTAAAAAGGAGGCTAAAACATGCCTCAAATATAAACTAAATAAGACAAGGCATATAAGTATAAGTAACTGTACAAGTGCTGAAAAAAAATTCTACACCCTAACATGCTGGTGATCATAAAAATTATGCAAATTAAATAAGTAAACTCAACAGTGATACATACATATAGCAGTAATAAATCTAACATCCTAATATATATAAGCAAAATAAGGAAATAACTAACTGAATGAAAATACTGTATATAAAATATCAATACTATATATGAACATCCATGTACTAATTGCCATACAGAAAAGAGCTAATCTAGCCCACTGAATATTAAAAGGATCTTAGCGTCAACAAGGAGGCTAAGGCATAAAATTATATACTCCTCGCTTCATCAAGGAGACTAGGCAGGATATAGGGTTTTCTCCTAGCGTCATACAAGGAGGCATAGGCAGAAAACACATAATAAATCTTCTCCTAGTGTCATAAAGGAGACTAGGCAGAAAATATATAAACATAGTCTTATCCTAGCGTCAACAAGGAGACTAGGCAGAAGACATAACTGAGAGGCAGCTATAACACATGCAATTATTATCTTTAAATATTTATCTTAATATTTTCATAAGGAATCTAAGGAGTCTCCATATTTTCCCATATTTTCCTAAGATTTTATTCATGCATCAAAATCTTATATGATATGCTTAAGAAAATATGACATAAATATCAAGGAATACGTAGCACAAAATATTAAAGTAAGCAAGGGACTCTACTAAGCATGGTGATATTATTTGTTTTCTAATTTATCAATTCTAATTATTCCAAGTTACACAAGTTCAGGATCTCCAATTCCTACTATCAAGTGTAACTTAGAAGCTCATCCTTATAAGTTAAAAAGATTAGAACTGATCAGGTTCTAATCTAATTCAATTAGATTACGACTATGAGTTAAATCAATAAGTCATATATCCTAGTTTTGTGAATTTAGACGTTCTATCTAAGATCTGATCAAGATATACTAAACTATAGATTATAGATTAAATGTCATGAGATTGGGTTTAATCACATACTCCAAAGGATAAGACTTAAGATTTAGGTTTTATTCTAAAAGTGATCTATTGATTAAGGTAAATCTAATTAAGCAAATCACCCTTAATAGGATGAATCTCTTAGCCTAAATCTAGGGTTAAAAGATAAAATAATTGAAATAAGTTATAGAAGAAAAGAAAAGTCTAGAAACTAATAAAACTAAATATTCATCCATTGAGTAACTCATTTACTCAAAGAATGAAATCTAACCTATAATCTAGTCCTAATCTCAAGAATGGTCCTAATGTGATGTGTAATATCCTAAGAAAATGACTTAAAAGGATTTTTAGGAAAATTTGATGGATTGACCTAATATTTGATTTTACTCACTTAATTGACTCTAATATAGTTCTAATATTATTTTTAGTATTTTTAAAAGGTAATTTAGAGGTTAAGGATATTTATCATAAATTTTGTGCAAAATAACTATTTTACCTCTACTCAAAGGTCTAAAAAGTTAACTTTTGATTTAAGAGTTCAAAATTAAAGTTTCTTAGTGTCAAATGATTCCTTACTATCTAACTTGAAGATAGACAGTAAGTATGCTCAATTTGAATAAGAAACGGGTCCTATAGGTCCAACCTAAGGTTTTTGACCTAAAGGGAAAACTTGTAATTTACACATGATAGAATCTAAATTTTTATGCAGTTTACTGTTGGTTATTGTTTAATGATTCTATAGAGTCCAAGAACACTGCATTCTGAGGTCAGATGACTAAGTTATGACTATTTAAATTTCTAAGGGCAATTTGGTAATTTTATGGGTCAATAGGTGACAGAAACCGAACTTTTCCGTTTGAAGTCCAATTTCAACAAACTTAGTTTTCATAGCTTCCCTATAATATACTGAGTGTATTGATAGGGAGTATCCCAATTTGGACCTCAAATGGTCAAGTTATGATCTAACTAAGGTTAGGAATATTTTTATCTTTTGCTAATTTTTTAGGGTTAAGATCCTAAATATTATTTCAGTTTATTGATGACATTAAAATTCTAAACTAGTTAGCATCTTGAATTTCTGAATTTGGAGTTGAATTGACCAAGTTATGGTCAATTGAATTCTAAGGGTATTTTGGTTATTTTTCACTAAAGTCAACTGTGGGGTCTAGGGTTGACTTTTTATCCTGATGTCCAAATAAAAAAACTAATAATACTACAGTGATGGGGCTGCTTTCATAAGTATTTTAAGACCATATTGACTATATTTGGATAACTAAGTTAAAAGTTATGAGAGTTTAAATAGGTCATAAAATATTACTTCATTATACGTACTCTGAGACTAATTTAATGTCATTTGATTCATTTTATTTTTCTGAGTAAAATGAGACCTATATTGACTATATTTGGATCATCCAACAAAAAATTATTAAACTTTTAAATTTTATTTAATTTTTAATTAGTTTATTACTATTCAAAAATACAATTTGCATTATTTACTATTCATATTTAGATATATTTAATATTTTTAATTATTTAATAATTTGATTTATTTACTTCATTAATTTTTAAATAACAGATTCTAATATTAATTAATTTACTTAATTAATATTAACATTAATTATTAATTAACAGATTCTAATATAAATTAATTTTACTCTAATTTAATATTAATTATAAAATAGCAGATTCTAATATTAATTACTTAATTAATGAATATTAACCTGATTAATAGTAGTTATTAATTAGTTTACTTAATAAATTTTAATTTATTTAATATTAATTATTAACAGATTCTAATGTTTATTTAATTTACTTAATTGATATTAATCTAATTAATATTAATTATTAATTAACAAATTCTAATTATATGTCTAGTTAAACTAATTAACACTAATTAATAGATTCTTAATACTAACCTAATTATAAAATAACAATTCTAATATTTTAACTAACACTAATCTAATTAATATTAATTATAACTAACTGATTATGATTATATATATATATATATATATCATTAGATAAATTGATATGATTTTCTGCAAGTCATCATTGGGCGCGGGCGCGCTTGTGGGGCCCACGCGCCGATGCAGGCGGGGCCCGCAGCGATGCGGGGGCGATGCGTGTCGACCCGCTCGGCCCAGCGACTCTTCAGCTTCGCTCCCGAGCGTCCTCGCAATGGCGGCTAGGGTAGGCTAATCCACCGCCTCCCCGGCGTCGTTGGAGGCTAGAACTGTAGCTCCCCGCCCCGTCGCCGCGCGCAAAGGGGTAAAGATCCTGATTTGGCGGCGGAGCGGTGCACCCCTCGTGGAGGAATATCCCGTCTCCCTGAAATAGCTGAAAATTAAGCCCATCTGAAGGGTTGCTGACTAAATCTCAAGGAGGGTTGAGGGCTAATACTTAAGATAAGAGTAGTACCCTTATCCTAAGTATTAAATAAATATATACATTGGATTTAGAACATAATAGAAATCCAATATATGTATAAGATATCAGTATTTCTAGTATACTGATCACATCAAAATACTAAGTATAAGTAGCATATAACAAGTGCGGAAGCTTAAAGCAAACATCCAGAAAACATTCATCATAGAAGCTGTATGAAAACATTCATCTCAAAAAAAAAAAGAAAATATATCTAGAATTATTACAAACAGTTTGCTGAAATAGATATAAAACTAAATACTGAATTGAGAATACTAAGCAGAAAGTACAACTGTAGGAGAGTTCACTAGACATCCACGGGCTCCTTCTGAATCTCCTGGGCGTCCTCCCGACCTGTCTCAATATACTGCTCAGGATCTAGCAAATTGCCGGATCCCAAAAGTACCCCGTGTTAGACACATCGAAACTAATCTAACAGTTCTAATTATTCATTTAATATTTACATAATGTAATTAAATCTATAGAAAAACTATAAAGGTAACTAAAAGTACAAAACTGTCCAAAACTGTACAAAACTGAAGTAATGTAAAGTAAAACTGAACTCTAACTGAATACTGAAAATAAATCAAAATAGTACTGAATCTGAAACTGAGTAATCATATGTACAACTATGCTGTATGTCACTGAAACTGTGCACCTGAATATGCCGCAACACTAGATACTACTGATATGCCACTGAAATATCACTGAACTGTTATGAGTAGTACGGTCCAATGTACACATACATCCAGTTAGGAATACTGCTTACTAATGATGCCGATGCATCCTGAAATTCCCCAGTCAATGTATGCAATATTTCGCAACTCATAAATCATCACTGATACTTATACATCATTCTGATACTCACACATCATTCTGATACTCACACATCATGCTTTATGCTCATGCTCATGCTTCTAAACTACATATTTAATATTATTCTTAGCACTTCTAATTTGATAATTTAAGATCAATATCAAATCATATGTATTATTGGAATAATGTCAGTTGAATTATCTTACAATCAAGTTAATTAATTAAGTGATTAAGGTTTAAATCTTAATCAAGACAAGCTAGGGTTTAACCCCTAACCTTTCTATCATTAAGACCAATGTGAATTTAAATATCAATGATAAATCAATGTATTATTAGTATATTATTGATGTTACTTTAGGTTTGGATTAAGTATTATCTACTTAATCAAGTTATCAAGATTTTTATATTCAAGTTTAATTTACATAATAAGATGTCCTATTTAAATATTAAAGTTCTCAAACATACATCCTAAAGAATCATAAAAGCATAAAATAGAAGGTAGTTAAGGCTAATCAAATTCTAAAATCAAACCAAAAAGATTAGCACTTAATCACAATTCCAAAAGATTTAAGTTTTATGCCATTTAGGTTATTAAGGTTTACCTATTTGTTACATATTTTCAAGGGTTCTATTACTTAGCATTTGGCATGACATATATTTAAAGTACATAGTAGATTGTTGAGCACATTAAGAATGACAAAGTTTCAAATTTAATTTCAACATAGAATTTTATGCAATGTTCAATTGTACGCTGTAGCGCTTTTAGCGCTGAGGGGTGTGCTGCTGGCGTGCCGCAGCGGTTCACTTTGCAAAATCACTGTTAAATTAATTTATTTTCACATTTCTAAAGTTCCAAAAATAATTCCGTTGCAGCCCGCTGCAGCGCGCTATAGCGGTATATTTTGCGAGTTTACTGTTCAATTACTCTATTATATGTTTGCATAAGTTTTCCACCGAAATACTGCTGCAGTGGTCTAATTTGCAAAATCGGGCGCTGCAGCGCCAGACGACATTTTCCCCTGGACGAAACCTGTAAGGCCTATTTTCGAGCTCAATTACTCTCAATCCAGAGAGTCTCATGAGCGGTTCCATATATTAATGGAAAGGTATTTTCGATACCTTTCCATTGACACTAAAATCAGCACAAACAAAGCATCCTAACTATACAAAAAATATGGATGAATGATAAGGTGTGCAAAATAGACGAAAACAGAG
Source organism: Gastrodia elata (assembly GCA_016760335.1). NCBI lineage: Eukaryota > Viridiplantae > Streptophyta > Magnoliopsida > Asparagales > Orchidaceae > Gastrodia > Gastrodia elata. The sequence goes on along the minus strand of CM028682.1, from coordinate 7,865,049 downwards.
CATATTTATTTTATGAAGCTTTAAAGAGCCTTAATGGCTTTCAAACATGCTTATGAGCTTCTAACCATACATTCAAGCTTACTAGAGGAACAAATAGATTCAAGGAGAGTAGCAAAATAGGTACCTTAGCCTTGGAAGAAGAGGAAGAAGAGGACATTTGTTCTTCTTCAAGACCTTGGGAGGAAGAGAGCTCCGTCTTCAATACAATGTACAGAAATGGAGAAAAAGAGTAAGCCTCAGCTCTTGCAGCAAAGAAGTGAAGGAGGGGCTGTGCTCCTCTTTTAAAGGAGAAGAGGAAGAGAGGCTCCATCATTAACTAGGGAGGCTAGGATGAGAGGGAGTAGGGGCCATCATGAATGAGCATTAATGGGGCATGACTTAAGAGACAAATAAGGGATGGCCAGCCGAATGAAGGGGAAGGTGGCCAGCCAACTAGGAGAGAGATAGAGAAATTGCATATTAAGGATCAAATAATTGTTTAATCATTTTTTTTAATTATTTAAAAATCCAGATTTTTGAAACGCACTCCGAAAAATCCCAAAAGTTCACCCCTAGCTAATTTGGGGGTGAGGAATTCAACGGCGAAGTCGAATTTTGATTCCGATGATTATTTAACTATGCTAATTTTGAGGTATTTAATTATATTAAAATATTCGTGAAAATTCGATAACTTCTAAATGCGTCCAAAACATCACCCCTAGCTAATTTGGGGGTGACGATCGCAATGGTGAAGTCGGATTTCGATTTTGAGGTTAAAATAAATACCTCAATTTTCTAATTAATTAAATATTAAAATATTCCAAAATATTGGATTTAGTTCTGAATTGCTCCAAACCTTCAGGGTTTGGTTCTAAAAGCTAGATGAAATTAATAGAATAATAATTAAGATATGATTAAGCTCAAATTAAACTGGGTAACAACCTTGGGTTGTTACAGACTCCACCACTTATCTGAATTCGTCCAGGTCTTGCTCTAATAACATCACCCCATTCGCGCAATTAAAGGCTGGCGATAATTGTAGTGGCTATCGATCGACCCAAGCGATCGATGGACCCAAACTCGAGCGAGCCTAGACGGGCTCAACCCTCGCTTGCGCCCCGCCCTAGTACTTAGGATTCTACTTCGCTGGCTGTATACTCCACCTTCGGCCACGTTCGTACCACCGACGGAAAGGTCTCGCCGAGACCTGTCCAACGTCAGGTGGGCCGCGTGCCGGTGCCGGCGAAGGAGCCCCGTCTCGCGAGCCCTAGCCCCGTGCCTAGGCAGACCGCGAGAGGAAGGCGAGGGGTCACTGGTTGGGTCGGGTCGGACCCGACCCACGCGTCAAGTCAGCGCAGCGCCCGAAGCCGTGGGTCCCGCCTTTCGCAGTCGGCTGATTGCGTGGGGCCCTCTTCGCCCCCGCGGCCTCTCGCGGGCCGCCACTCTCCCGTGTGGGCCCGCCGCTGTCGTTCGGGCAGTGGCAGCTGGGGCCCGCCTTGCCCAGCTGTCGAGCGCTGGCTCGCTGGTTGTCGATCCGTGGGTCCCACTGCATTCATTAGCTGATTAAGCATAGTTAGGTAATATTAAACCGCCGTATTGTAATCTAGCTTAATTGGAATATATTTATATATATAGCCTCATAAATCGAGATTGATTAAGCAAAATCGAGATTGATTAAGTTGATTTAATACAGCACACATTAATTTAACTAGATTATTATAATTTGGTTAGTTAATATTATTAGTGTAACTTAAATAACTATAACAGTAGGCGTAATATAATTATTTATGAATTATAACAAATATTATAGGATAATTAATGTTTAGTAATTAGTTAATTTAAATATGTAATAACGAATCAATATTAAATTTAACGTACTATTAATTATAAAGTTATATATATATATATATATATATATATATATTTTTTTTTTTTTTTTTTTTTTTGAATGTGATCATAAATCTTAAAATATAAATATATATATACACTGTATATTCATACACATACATATATATTTAAATTTTCATTATTTAGTAAGTAATAAATGAGTAGCTTTTAAAACATGAAAATTATCAGATTAAGTAACTATTCAAATAATAAAAGAGCATTAGCACAAATATATGTAGTATACATAAGCAGCAAGTATAATTTTATTTGGACAAAAAACTTTAGATAATTATATATATATATATATATATATGTATGTATAAATATATATATATATATATATATATATGTATAGTTATATCAGAAACTTTAGGTTAATAATTTATACATACATACATATATATATATATATATAGATACATACATATTAATAATAACAGTAAACTTTATATATATCTATATATATATATATATATATATATATATATATATATATATATATATATATATATATATAAACAAACATATGTATGTATTAGTAAAAATATAATTATGCAGAAGTAATTAAAAACACCTAATATTTTACTTAACCAAGACACTAATTAAGTTTAATTGAGATTAATTAGTGCTAAGTGTAGTTAAAGAATAATAATTCAAAATTGATAATGGTACTTAAAAATAGATTAGATAATAAATAATTAATGCAATGCCTGAACTAATTAATGGAATATTTAAATACACATGATAATTGATATAATTTACTAAGTATAGCGGGAGTAATAATCAAACTAAACTAATTACTTTAGGAATTGAAATGTCAATAACTTAGTCAATCGAACTCGGAATTCAGTGTTCTTGGACTCTATGGAATTCTTGAGCCATAACCAACAATAAACTGCATAAAAATTTAGGTTTCAGTAGAGTGAAATTACTAAATTGTCCTTATGTCAAAAACTTTAGTTTGGACCTATAGGACCCATTTCTTGCCCAAATTGAGCGTACTTACTGTCTATCTTCAAGTTAGACAGTAAAGAATTATTTGGAACTAAGAAAATTTAATTTGGACCCTTAAGTCAAAAGTTGACTTTTCGGACCCTTAAGTAGGGGCAAAATAGTTATTTTGCCCCTAAATTTGATTAAGTACCCATAACCTTTAATTAACTTCTTAAGACTCTAAAACCAATGTTATAATTGTATTAATAATATTTAAGTGAGTGAAATCAACTACTAAGTCAATTAGTAAAATTTCCTAGAAATCTTTCTAAATCTTTTTCTTAGGGTCTTACACGTCACATAAGGACTATTTCTAAGATTAGGATTAAATCATAGGGTTAGAGTTCATTCATTGGGTAAATGAGTTACTCAATGGGTGAAACCTTAGTTTTTATTAGTTTATAGACTTTTCTTTTCTTTTACAGCCCATTCTGATTATTTTATCTTTTAATTTTAGTTTTAGGATATGAGATTCATCCTATTAAGTTTGATTACTTAATAGGGTTACCATAATCAGTAGATTACCATTAAAATAAAACTTAGAACTTAGGTCTTATTTTTTTGGATTATGTGATTAAGCCCAATTCTTGTAGTGTTTAATTCATAATCTATAGTTTAGAAGATCTTGATCAGATCATAGATAGAACGTCTAAATTCACCAAAATTATGACGTATGATTTATTGATTCAACTCATAGTCGTTTATCTGATTGAACTAGATTAGAACCTGATCAGTTCTAATTCTTTTTAACTTATAAGGACGAGTTTCTAAGTTACACTCGATAGTAGGAAAATGGTGATCCTGAACTTGTGTAATTTGGAATAGTTAGAATGGTTAGTAGAAAACAAATGATATCACCATATTTAGTAGAGTCCCTTACTTCTATTTGATGATTGTTGCTATGTATTCTTTGTATTTTTGTGCCTTAACTCCTTGAGCATATCATATAAGATCTTTGATGCATAAATAAAATGTTAGAAAAATATGGAGACTCATTAGATTCCTTGTGAAAATATTAAAGTGATTAATTAAAGATAATAATTGTATGTGTTAGAGCTACCTCTCAGTTATATCTTTTTTGCCTAGTCTCCTTGTTGACATTAGGAGAAGACCTTGTTTATGTCTTCTTTGCCTAGTCTCCATGTTGACACTAGGAGGAGACCTTATTTATATCTTCTTTGCTTACTCTCCTTGTTGATACTAAGAGAAGATTTGTTGTGTTTTCTTTGCCTAGTCTCTTTGATGATGCTAGGAGAAAACCCTATATATCTTGCCTAGTCTCCTTAATGACACTAGGGTTATATAATTTTGCGCCTAGTCTCCTTGATGATACTAGGATCCTTTTTATATTCAGTGGGCTAGATTAGCTCTTTTCTGTATGGCAGTTAGTACACAGATGTTTACATATATTTTTAGTTTTGATGTGTTGTTTACTTTTCAACATTTTTATTCAGTCAGTTATTTTCTTTGTACTATTTATATATTTTAGGATGTTAGAATTTTGCTGCTACTTATATGTATCATTTTTGAGTTCAGTTATTTTAATTTGCATATTTCTTTTGATCATCAACATGTTTAGGATGTAGTATTTTTTTCCAGTACTTGTTTAGTTATTTATATTTATATGCATTATCTTGTTTAACTTGTATTTGAGGCATGTCTTAGCCTCTCTTTTTACTTATGTTATAAATGATTATTTATAGCTTTTTCCTTCCTTATTGTATTGCTAGTTGCTCCCTTATTTGATATAGTTGTTGCTTAGAGAATATAAATGGTGATATTACAAAACACATATAAAACTTATCAGCTTAAAATGTACTTAGACAATTATCTAACACAAAATTTTTTTTTTTTTGGCTGGGGCCCTACATTGTGAAACCGATAATGACAGATCCTGCAAATGGATTCAAGGAGAAGCCGGTCTATAATCGTCAAGGCCAGCGGCCCCAGGGCAATCAACCTACAGCCCCTGTCAAGGGTATACATGCCAACACCAGCCTCTGCACCTGAAGACAACGATGTCATTTCAAGTACATCTTTAAAATTTTATTTAGTTCCTACCATTTTAGTATTCAGTCATTATTGTTTCAGTATTTTCAAATGTTGAGTAGAAATTTTTATTCTGTTATTGTAATTATAGGCACTTTATCAATAAATGATAAACTTTGTAATATTCTTTTCAATACTTGAGCGAGTCATTCCTTCATATCAGAATGCTGGGTGAAGGCCCTTAAGCTACTAACATATCGATTAGCAAACTTGTTGAGCATCGGGTTACCTTCCGGAGCTCGTATACAATCTCAACAATTCTATAACATAAATATCCCTATCGGTGAAGTTATATTGCCAATCGCAAACTTCGATATAATCATAGGCATGAATTGGTTAAGTGAACATGGTGCTTCCATAAATTGCCAAAAGAAGAAAATCACTTTGGGTAGCGGAAGCCAATCGAAAACCTTCATTGGAAGATTTAACACTCAAGCGTCATTGATCAATGCCATGAAAGCAGAAAAGTTAGTCAGGAAAGGGTGCGATGCGTATCTTGTAACAATGTTGGGAGAAAAGAAAGTCATTCCTATTTATGATAACCGAATAATTTGTGAATTTCTCGATATTTTTCCTGAAGACCTACCCGGTCTTCCTCCCGTTAGAGAAGTAGAATTTGCTATAGAATTAATTCCGGGAACCCAACCATTATCAAAAGTTTCGTATTATATGGCGCCTAAGGTATTGCAAGAGTTGAACAAGCAACTGGAAGAGCTGTTAGAAAAAAGGTCTTATTCGGCCAAGTTCGTCTCCTTGGGGAGCGCTAGTTTTATTCGTGAAGAAAATGATGGATCGATGAGTATGTGCATCGATTATAGAGAGTTGAACAAAGTAACTATTAAGAACAAATACCCATTGCCGCAAATCGATGATCTATTTGATCAATTGTCGGGGGCTAAGGTATTTACCAAGATCGATCTGCAATCCGGTTACCATCAGCTAAGAGTTAAAGATGCGGATATAGAAAAGATAGCATTCAGAACCCACTATGGACATTACGAATTTCTAGTAATATCATTTGGATTAACAAATGCGTTGACCATCTTTATGGACTTAATGCAGCGAGTACTAAAAGCATATTTAGATAAATTTGTCATCGTCTTCATTGATGATATCCTGATTTATTCAAAAAGTAATGTTGACCATGAGAAGTACTTGAGATTAGTTCTACAAGAACTCCAAAACCATGAGCTTTATGCAAAATACTCCAAGTGCAAGTTTTGGCTTGACTAAGTTGCTTTTTTGGGCCACGTCATAGATGCGTAAGAAATTAAAGTAGATCAAAATAAAGTTAGTGCCATTCAGGATTGGTCACAGCTAAAGTCTGTGACTGATATCAGAAGCTTTTTGGGTCTGGCAGGGTATTATAGAATATTCATCAACTCATTTCTAGAAATTTTATAACTTATTTTGATTATTTTATCTTTTTACCCTAGATGTAGAATAAGGAGATTCATCATATTAGATTTGATTTGCTTAATAGGATCTACCTTAATCAATAGATCACTTTTAGACTAAAACTTAGATCTTAGGTCTTAGCCTTTTTGGGTTATGTGATTAAGCCCAATCTCGTGATATTTAATCCATAGTCTATAGTTAGTAGATCTTGATCAGATCTTAGATAGAATGTTTAAATTCATAAAATTAGGATGTATGATTCATTGATTAAACTTGTAGTCATATTTTATTGAATTAGATTAGAACCTGATCAGTTCTAATCCTATTAATATATAAGGCTGTGCTTCTAAGTTACACTCGATAGTAGGAATTGAAGATCCTGAACTTGTGTAACTTAGAATAGTTAGAATGGTTAAATTAGATAACAACAATGTCACCATGTATATAAGAGTCCCTTGCTTACTTGATTAATATTTGTTGCTACACATTCCTTGTATTTTGTGCTTAAATTTATAGCTCATATCATATAAGAAAACTTTGTGCATGAAATGAAAACTTAGAATAATTAGGATAACAGTTGCCTTTGGGTTCAGTATATTTAGTAGATTTGGGTGCACATTTACCCTAATGGACAAGGGATAAGGAGTAATAAGAATGCTTAATATTACTCATTGAGGAGGGTGTGTTAAGCTTGGAACCCATATAGTCTTGCAGATGTGCTTGACTCCTCAACTATTTCTAGATGTGTCAGCAGAAACAAAGTAAAATAACTATAAGATTCTACATTTATATTTACTGCCTCCTCAGTTCTGTTGCTGGATTCTGTCTGCCATAGCCCAGAAAGGCTATGGGAATTTCTATCTGCCCAAGCCCAAAAAGGCTTTGGGGATTTCACCGGCCCGATGGCCAACTTCTTAATATGGCAGTCTTTACATACCTGTTTCAGTTTTCAGCTTACTGTGTACTGTGCTCTGATGTATATTTTAGCCAGCTATTTTTCTTTACTTACCTGCTCACTTGTACATATTTATAGGATGCTAGACTTTACTGCTTACTATACGTACCATATTCAGATTTAACTTCTTAATATGACAGTCTTTACATACCTATTTCAATTTTCAGCTTACTGTGTACTGTGCTCTGATGTATATTTTAGCCAGCTATTTTTCTTTACTTGCCTGCTCACTTGTACATATTTTCTTTACTTACCAAGACTTTACTGCTTACTATACGTACCATATTCAGATTATAACTTCTTGATTGTGACTTTATTTAATTCGCGGTAGTCGACACACATCCGCATAGAACCATCCTTCTTCTTTATGAACAATACTGGTGCTCCCCATGGTGACGAGCTTGGCCTTATGAGACATTTTTCTAGGAGTTCTTGTAACTGTTTGTTCAGCTCCTAAAATTTCTTAGGCGCCCTTCTATATGGGGCTTTAGAAATGGGCTGTGTTCCTGGAATAACATTAATTGCGAATTCAACTTCCTGAATAGGAGGAAGACCAGGTAAGTCTTCTGGGAAGACATCTGCGAATTTGCAAACAACAGGGTTCTCAGCTATTGGGACTTCTTCTTTATTCTCTCCTAGTATTGTCACTAGGAAGGATTCGCATCCTTTCTGAACCAATTTTCTTGCTTCTATTGCATTGATGAGTGATGAGCGAGTACTAAGGTTGCCAACAAAGGATATGGCTTCATTCCCACTACCCAAGGTAATCTTTTTCTTGGTACAGTTGATAGTGACATTGTGTTGGCTTAGCCAGTTCATCCCTAGTATTATATCAAAGTTGGCTATGGGAAGAACTATTAGCTTAACCTCGTACTCTCTGGTTAAAATTGGAATCTGCATCTTGCAAAACTGGCGAGCTAGCAATTGGGCTCCAGAGGGTAACCCAACTTTAAATAAAGTCTCTGATTGTGACTTTATTTAATTCGCGGTAGTCGACACACATCCGCATAGAACCATCCTTCTTCTTTACCAACAATACTGGTGCTCCCCATGATGACGAGCTTGGCCTTATGAGACCTTTTTCTAGGAGTTCTTGTAACTGTTTGTTCAGCTCCTATAATTTCTTAGGCGCCCTTCTATATGGAGCTTTAGAAATGGGCTGTGTTCCTAGAATAACATCAATTACGAATTCAACTTCCTGAATAGGAGGAAGACCAGGTAAGTCTTCTGGGAAGACATATGCGAATTTGCAAATAATAGGGTTCTCAGCTAATAGGACTTCTTCTTTATTCTCTCCTAGTATTGTCACTAGGAAGGATTTGCATCCTTTATGAACCAATTTTCTTGCTTCTATTGCATTGATGAGTGAGGCGCGAGTACTAAGGTTGCCAACAAAGGATATGGCTTCATTCCCACTACCCAAGGCAATCTTTTTCTTGGTACAATTGATAGTGATATTGTGTTGGCTTAGCCACTTCATGCCTAGTATTATATCAAAGTTGGCTATGGGAAGAACTACTAGCTTAGCCTCGTACTCTCTGGTTAAAATTGGAATCTGCATCTTGCAAAACTGGCGAGCTAGCAATTGGGCTCCAGAGGGTAACACAACTTTAAGGGGATTGGCCAAGTGATACATATTGAGGTTTAGTGACTTTGCCCATCCTTCAGATTCAAAAGAGTGGCTAGCCCCAGTGTCAAATAAGATGCTACAGAGTTTACCATTTATACAGATTAAACATAATAATGTAATAAATAAATGACTGGACTGTGTATAGTAAGTAATAATAGTAAAGATGAGTAGGTTGAAAATAATGTACCTGATACCACGTGATTGTCTTCTGTAGCCTCAACGGGCATGAGAGTGTACACACGTGCAGGTCCAGCAGGCCGGTTGTTATAATTTTGCCTTGGAGGTGGTCAAGGTGCATTTGGGCGAGGAGCATTGGGTGTCTCACGCCTTATGACTGAAGTAGGAGAGGGGGCTGGACGGGCAGCTGTAGGCTTCTGGTACAGGTCAAAGACTTGGCGGCATTTGGTACGATCGATCACATCACCATCCACCATTTATGTGGCTGCATAGTCGAGGAATCCATGACCTGGCCGTCCACAAGTATAGCAGACACGACTCCAATGGTAGCTCCGCCCATAAGGGTATGGTTTGGTGCAACCATTGAATGGATCTGTTGCTGGAGTCTCGGCCTTGATTTGGTATACCCTGGCTCGCTTGAACGGCTGTAGCTGTAATGAAGTGGACCCTATATTCCTTCTAGATTCTTCCCTGGCCTAATCCTGTTCCACTACCTTAGTTGTCTCAAGTAATTCTGAAAAATCTGTTATGCGCAAAGGAATCACTTGACTCCAGATTAAAGGTCGCAGGCCATCCTAGAATCGAAAACAGCGGTCTGTCTCCGTAGGAATCAGTCTTGTGGAGAATCTAGCAAGGCGACAGAATTCAGCCTCATATGCTGACACAGATTGATCTCCTTGCTGTAATTTTAGTAGCATTTCTCCCAAGCGATGCTTAGCGGATGGGGGAATGAATCGAGCTTGGAACACTTCGATGAACTCATCCCACGTTATATTGGCTAACGAAACTCCAGAGAATGTGGTGCTACGGGTGGTATCCCACCAGTATTCAGCTTTGTTCTGCAAGAGGTGGGTAGTAAGGCGAACTATGGCCGATTCCGGGCATTGGATGCTCGTTAAATTCTTTTCGACCATCTTTATCCATGCGGCCGTATCAATTGCCGAGAGGGTCCTATCAAACGTAGAAGGCCTCAATCGGAGAAAGCTGTGGAATATCCCTTATGTGGACTGATTCTACGGTTGGGTCTGGGGTGCTGAGGTACTTTCCGTGGTGGTACAGTTTTGATTTATTTGAGATACCAGCAGTCGTTCCATCCGTTCGGCTTGTTTAGCTTGGGCCTTTACGGCCTTTTTAGCCTACTTTTGGCTAAATTCAACCTGTCGCTGGTGGGTTTCCACCATCAGTTTCACGGCTTCTAGTAATGTATTTACCTCATTAGAGAAGGTACTGGAGGGAACAGAAGGGGAACTTGATCCTGGGTTCATGGTTATCAACACCTGAATCAAGAACAACGCATTCTTCAGAACTCAATAAACAGGAGATCGAAACATTCCATTTCCTTTATTAACCAGATACAATATATCATTTAAAGCAGTACATAAGAAGATATCAATAGTGAGAATACAGAGTCTATCCTATGTACTCTCTTGTGAAAGCTCGAGTCAGCGTTTGGCGGCGGCGGGCGTGTTGTCTCTCGAATCTCCATACTTCTTGGGCCCACCATTCCTTCGCGTAATCCTGGAGGAGGATCTCAAGGATGTCAAGTCGAACATCGTCTGGGCACTCTAGTTCATTGAACACTTTGGTTACCCTATGTAACCATTCCCTGTCCATGATGGGGAAATCCAGTCCCCTGAACACTGCACCTTCCAGCATCCTCTCAAGAACACTGGCTCCTGCTGGGGAGACGCCTTAAACTTTCCTCCCATATCTCCTTGCTAAGAAGACATCATATGCCCACCTATCCTTAAAATGGGCGAAAAGGTCGTACCCTGTCATGCTCGCATGGTATCCTAGACATCCATATCAAAGTGGAGTAAAGAAAACATTTTTTAGATTTTAAAGATCAGGTTACGATGATATAGAAAGAAATACAGATAGCATATGAAATAAAACTAAGTATTCTATCCGATGTATCGGGCTGTAAAGGCACAATGGAAGTCTTCATAGGTGACGTCTCGCAGTAACCCTTCGCGTCGATAAGTGAGGGCTCTAAGGGTGATGCGCCACCAGTCTCCAACTCTATCCTGCAGGAGGCATGCCACGAGAGCAATCTTGGCGTTGTCCGTGATGTTCATCATCCCTATCACAGTATCGGTCCTTATTAGCCATTCCTTAGCTAATGTGGGGAGATCATACCCTTTGAATGCACTTTGCTGGAGCAGTTGGGTCAACATCCTGTCTTCAGGATCTGATCTTCCTTCTACGTATACGTCATGTCGTTAATGGAATTGGACAATACTTTCCCAGCTTTCATTGAATCGTCGGTGATGCCTTTCAATCGTCATTCTAGCATACCTAACTATGTTAACATTTAGAATCTTGTTTGATACCACTGTTTGTGTATTTTGATTATCAACTTCTTATTTTGAGTGTGACGTTGTGATCTCTTGGATGTAACTTTAATGTATTCTGGCATAGTGACTAAATTTGGCAGATGAATCATCCATTAGGTAGATAAGAATGCAAATTCTCATCTGACACCTTATGGAATTCTCTGATACCAACTGTGGCGCCCCGCACCCTTAATCCGCCAAAGGATTAGGTTAAGGGTGGAGTGTCACTCTGGCTAACCCCTCACTTACTATTGGATTATGATAAACTCCACAATCCACATGATTAGGGAAGGATTAACACAGAATCAATCTAATAATCACTATATAAGTAAATGTACAGAGTGCGAAAGCAATAAATGACATCCAAGCATCACAATATAATATAAGTGCAAAATATAACTCAGAATATAGGCATATAAATCTAAATGCACAGTCAAGAGTACCTGTATTATTACAATATTTAAAGTTCAAATAAAAAGGAAATGTAAATGCACTCATCCTCACAAATAAATCTAAGGGCTAGATATGCTCTGGTTTGAGCTGCTGCTCTTCCTCTAGATATAGCTCCTCCTCAGGTACTGGATCCTCTACCTGCTCTATGCCTGCCATTGTTGGTTTCACAATGTAGGGCCCCAGAAAAAAAAAATAGAAAATCTGGTTAGACAATTTGTCTAAGCATATTTTAGGTTGATACATTTTTATACGTTTTATAATATCACCACTTTACTTAATTTTCATAAGCAACAATATATATAGGAGCGATTGGCAATACAACAAGAAAGAGAAAAAGCTATAAATAACATTTATAACTTAAACAAAGGAGGCTAAGACATGCCTCAAAAGTGATGTAAACTAGATAAGACATATAATATAAATAACTAAACATATGCTGAAAAAGAATACTATATCCTAATACATGCTGGTGATCAAATGAAATATGGAAATTACAATAATAAATCTTAGCAGTGATACATATAAGTAGCAACAAAATCTAACATCCTACTGTATATAAGCTACACAAGGAAATAGCTGACTAAATAAGCAATACTAAAACATAGCCAAATACTACAACTGCACATCAAACTCTGTATGCTAACTGCCATATCAGAAGACTTGGCCAAACTGGCCCACATATATATACATCTCAATCTGCAAATATACTGAACATACTGCATGACTGAAGAGGCAGATAATACATATGCAACATATTTTAGTTATTTTACTTTTATTTCTATGGACAACTGTTAGAAACAACTAAGGAGTCAAGCACGTCTGCAAGACTATACGGGTCACAAGCCTAACACACTCTCCTCAATGAGAATGTTAGGCATCCTGATCTAATCTTACCCCTGTCCATCGGGGTAAATGTGCACCATAATCTGCACAAACCGGATCCAAAGGCAACTGTTATCCTAATATTCTAAGTTTTCATTTTCATGCACAAAATTATCTTATATGAAATGTCCAAGGAAGTAAGCTCAAATATACAAGGAATGCGTAGCACAAAGTATCAAAATAAGCAAGAGACTCTACTAATATGGTGATCTCATATATTTTCTATTATCCGTTCTAATTATTCCAAATTACACAAGTTCAGGATCACCATTTTCCTACATATCAAGTGTAACTTAGAAATTCATCATTACAAGTTACAAAATATCAGGACTAGCTAGGTCCTAATATACCAATTCAAAGTCGACTATAAAAGTTGAGTAATAAATCATTACGACCTAATTAATATATTTAGACGTTCTAACTAAAAACTACTGAACTACATATTATGGATTAAATGCCACGAGATTGGGCTTAATCACATAATCCAAAAAGGATAAGACCTAGATCTAGGTTTTATTTTAAAAGTGATCTAATAGTTTAAGTCAACCCTATTAAGTAATCAAACTTAATAGGATGAATCTCCTGTCTTAGATCTAAGGTTAAAAGATAAAATAATCAAAAATAAGTTGAAAAATTCTAGAAACTAATAAAACCAAGGATTCATTCATTAAAAAAAACTCCATTTTTCAATGAATGAAATCAACTCTATGATCTAATCCTAGTCTTAGGAAGGGTCCTTAAGGTGTAGGGTTAAAGACTTAGGAAAATTCTACAATCTATCCTAATTGATAATTTTACTTACTTAATTGTCACTAATAGGGTTATAATATTAATTGAAGTGTTTTAAGGGACTAATTAAAGGTTAGAGGTGTTCATTCTGAATTTTGGGCAAAATGACCATTTTGCGCCTACTTAAGGGTTTGAAAAGTCAATTTTTGATTTAGGTGTCCAAAATGAGATTTGTCTTTTTCATATGATTCCTTACTGTCTAACTTGAAGATAGACAGTAAGTATGTCAAATTTGGACGAGAAACAGATCCTACAGGTTCAAACTAGGGTTTATGACTTGAGGGCATTTAAGTAATTTTCACTCTACTAAAAACTAAGTTTTTTATACAGTTTATCGTAGATTACTATTCAAGGATTCCATAGAGTCCAAGAACACTGCATTCTAAGGTCAATTGACTAAGTTATGGACATTTTAAGTTTGAAGGGAATTTGGTAATTTTGAGTCGGTCAACGGGTGACAAAAACCGAACTTTTTCGAATGAAGTCCAATTTCAGCAAACTCAATTTCTATAGCATCCCTATAATGTAATGAGTATGTTGGTAGGGAGTAGACCCAATTTGGACCTCAAATGGTCAAGTTATGACCTAACTAAGGTTGGGGTATTTTGGTCATTTTTTAAATATTTAGAGTTGGGATCCTAAATATTATTTCAGTTTATTGGTGATATTGAAATTGTAAACTAGTTAGCATCTTGAATTTCTGGATTTGGAGTTGAATTGACTAAGTTATGGTCATTTGAATTTTAAGTGTATTTTGGTCATTCTTCACTAAAGTCAACTCTAAGTTATAGGGTTGACTTTTTATCTTGATGTCCAAATGAGAAAACTAATACTACTACAGTAATGGGGCCGCTTTCCTGAGCATTTTAAGACCCATATTGACTATGTTCTGATAACATGGTAAAAAGTTATGGGGCCCTAAAGAGGTCATAAAATGCTACTTCATTATGCAGACCCCGAAACTAAATTATGCATTATGTCATTTGATTCTATTTATTTTTTTGAGTATTTTAAGACCTATATTTGCTATGTTTGGATCATCCTATAAAAAATTATTAAACTTTTAAATTTTATTATTCAAAAATACGATTTGTATTAATTTACTATTTATTTATTCCAATTAAATTAATTTACTATTCATTCATATAATTATATATATATATATATTTCTGAAATTGATAATTAATTATTCTGTCATTAATTTGAGTTTAAATATTAATTAATCCATTAATTACTGTTATTATTATTTTACTGAATTAAACAATTAATTTAATCTATGATTAATTAATATTATTATTTAACAAATTATCTAAATTTAATTTATTTAATTTTAGTATTAGTTAATAGATCAACCCTACTTAATATTAATTTAATTATTATTATTACTGTTAGAATTATATTAAGTACTTAAGAAATTCTAATTAAGTTTAGTTAATTTAACCTAAGGTTTCTATCTTGTATATAAAAATATTTATTAACTTACTGTTGTCATATTTCTTAATCAATATACTATTAACACTAATTAACATTAGTTCTAAATCATTTTATAATTATACATACATATATATATATATACATGTATATTCTAGTTTACTAATATACTAAATAATATTGTTTAATTAGCTACAAGTTTACTGTTTAACATTTAATTGGTCCTAACCTAATTAATTAAGTCCTAATTATACTTAATTATTCTATTACAGTTACTGTTTATTAAAATATTGATATATATTATTAATTGTTGCTTACTGTTTAATTGCAGTTAGGCTAATTCTAATCACCCAATTATGACAGATTTATATATATAAAAATAATTAAGTGCATAGTTATACTATATAAAGTAATTATATAAGTATAAGTATAGATTAAATTATTACTTAATAACTATATAATTATAGTTATTTCATAATAACTCTTCTGCAGGAATCATGGCGCGGGTCAGCCACGTGGCGGCATCTTAGAGGTGCGGCAGAGCCCGGGTGGGCCCCACAACTGTCCGCAGAGGGGACACGCTGGGACCCACGGCACAGTGCCCCGTGAACGAGCGCGTGCTTGCTGGCTTGGCTCGGCGCTGCAGCCGAAGGCGCTGCCATGCGTCACGCTCGCGTTGGCTGGCTGTTGCGCAGCGGGGCCCGCCACTGGCACTCGCGGCCCAAGGTGTCCAGCTCGGCCCGATAGGTCCTTCGCCCTCACGGACCTTCGGCGAGCAGGGGGGACTAGGGAGTCGCTGTTGCCGGCCTTCCCGGCCGTGCATGGCGCTGGCCCGCACGCTGTTCGAAAGAGGGGACCAAGGGTTTGCCATCGGCGGTGGAACCAACGCTGGAGACAACCTAGATCGGCATCAAACCTAAACCCTAGGCAGGTCGACTCGGCGAGGGGGAGGGCTAACGGTTTCGATTGTTTGAGCTCGCCGAAATTTGAATAATCGAATCGATTATCGTTCGATCGGACCCTCTAAATCCCTAATCCTACTCCCGAAATAAGCATTAGCAAAGAGATGCATCAATATCATTGCATAAAATGGGGGAATCGGTGGGTACCAGAACAATGGCTGGAGACTCCTGGTTCGACGGTTTGGCGGCCCGAGCACAATCGCACCGAAACCTTGATCCCTAAGCCTCTAGTCGAGTCTTAAAGGTCCTGCGGCGGAGTCAGCGAGGCCCGGATGGTCACCGGTTGGCCTGAGGTGCGGCGGAGGAGTTACGAGGGCCGACGAAGAAGACGAGGGAGGGCTACGGGAGCCGTTCGATCATCCCGATCGAACGGCTCGGATCGCGCGATAGAGTAAATGAGGAAAATGGGAACGGCGTCGCGGATCCCTGACGGCACACGGAAATGTCGAACGACTCCTGTTAAGTGGGAAAATAAATATTTAAATATTATTTTAAATTCTAATATTAATAATTAATCTAATTTTAAATAATCAATGCCCAAGAAATCCCAAATACTCACCCCTAGATAACTAAGGGGCGAGGAATGCAACGGCCAGGTCGGATTTTTGATCCAACGAGTATTTTGATACCTCGATTTTCGGGGTATTTAATATTATTAAAATATTCGTCGAATTTTCGACGACTTCGGATTGACACAAAAATTTCACCCCTAGCTAATTTAGGGTCAATGAGCGCAATGGCGAAGTCCGATTTTTGATCAGAGGTCAATTTAGATAGGTCAAATTCTAGGGTTTTTGGATTTACAGAAATCAGGATTCGATCCATTTGACTCTTGATTCGGACCAGGTCTTAGAGGTTGACTCCAATTGACCTAATTAGCACATATGATTAGTCTTAAGACTAAGATTAGTCATAATCGACCTAGGTAACAACCTGGGTTGTTACACCAGGCCACTCTTACTATCGGTGCAACCACACCGACACGTATATTTTGGAATATTTTAATATTTAATTAATTAGAAAATTGAGGTATTCATTTTGATCTCGAAATCAAAATCCGACTTCGCCGTTATGAGCATCACCCCCAAATTAGCTAGGGGTGATGTTTTGGACGTATTTGGAAGTCGTCGGATTTTCTAAATATTTTAATATAATTAAATACCTCGAAAATTAGCATAGTTAACTAATCGTCGAAATCGAAATCCGACTTCGCTATTGAATTCCTCACCCCCAAATTAACTAGGGGTGAATTTTTGGGATTTTTCGGAGTGCATTTCAAAAATCTGGATTTTTAAATAATTAAGGAAAATAATTGAGCAATTATTTGATCCTAAATATGCAATTTCTCCCTCTCTCTCTCCTAGTTGGCTGGCCACCTTCCCCTTCATTCGGCTGGCCATCCCTTATTTGTCTCTTAAGCTATGCCCCATTAATGCTCATTCATGATGGCCCCATACTCCCCCTCATCCTAGCCACCCTAGCTAATGATGGAGCCTCTCTTCCTCTCCTCCTTTAAAAGAGGAGCACAGCCCCTCCTTCTCCTCTTTGCTGCAAGAGCTGAGGCTTACTCCTTTTCTCTATTTCTGTACCTTGTACTAAAGAAGGAGCTCTCTTCCTCCCAAGGTCTTGAAGAAGAACAGAGATCCTCTTCTTCCTCTCCTTCCAAGGCTAAGGTACCCATTTTGCTACTCTCCTTGAATCTATTTGTTCCTCTGGTAAGCTTGAATGTATGGTTAGAAGCTCATAAGCATATATGAAAGCCATTACGGCTCTTAAAAGCTTCATAAAAATATGCTCTATTTTCATTTATTTTGCATACCATATCATTCATTCATATTTTTTGTATAGTTAGGATATTTTGTTTATGCTAATTTTAGTGTCGATGGAAAGGTATCGAAAATACCTTTCTATTGATATATGGCACCGCTCATGGGACTCTCTGGATTGAGAGTAATTGAGCTCGAAAATAGGCCTTATAGGTTTCATCCAGGCGAAAATGCCGTCTGGCGCTGCTGCGTGCTGCAGTGCCTGGTTTTGCAAATTAGGCCGCTGCAGCGACATTTCAGTGGAAAACTTATACAAACATATAATAGAGTAATTGAACAGTAAACTCACAAAATATACTGCTATAGCGTGTTGTAGCACATTGGAGCAGGCTGCAACGGAATTACTAGAAAAAGTGAAAATAAATTAATTGAACAGTGATTTTGCAAAATGAACCACTGCGGCGCGCCATAGGGCACCGCAGCAGGCCATAGCGCACCCTCCAATGCTAAGAGCGCTACATCGCGTTGCCGCGTTGAATGCGTTACAGCGCGCTGTCGCGCGAAAGGCGCTACCGCGCAAAAAGCGCTACAACGCGCTCCAGCGTGCTGCAGCGCTCGAATTTGCAAAACTTCCCAGAATTTCAAAAAACTAGCCCAGATTTTATAAAACTACCCAGTTTTGGCTGAAATGGTCAAAACTTCACTGTTATTGTATTTTAAGACCTTTAGGACCTCTAGTAGTTTAGAAGCATGAGCATGAGCATAAGCATGATGTATGAGTATCAGAATGATGTGTGAGTATCAGAATGATGTATAAGTATCAGTGATGATTTATGAGTTACGGAATGTTGCCTACATTGACTAGGGAATATTCCTCCCCGAGTGGCGCACGCTCCGCCGCCGAATCATGATCTTTACCCCTTTGCGCGCGGCGATGGGGCGGGGTGCTACAGTTGGTATCAGAGAAGTATCATAAAGTGTCAGATAAGGAAATGTTCTTATCTACTTTATGATCTATTCTCTATAGTAGATATGATCATAATTACTAAGTGTAAGGAAAGCAGCATCCATAGTTCATCCTACTGAAATCTTAGAAATGAAACTAAGAATATCTGGAAATGACACCTTAGGAATTGAACGAACCATAAAACGAGTAAAATATGGTTAAATGTTAAAAGCAAGTAGCATATGATATCTTAGAATCTGAATGAACCTTAAAGAGATAATAAATACAAATTTAACTCTTATAACTAAAATGATTGGAAATCAGAATTTATAATTGAATGAAATTTTAGGGATGAAATATCAGCAGTTCGATTTCTTCTACTACCTTAGATTATTCGCCGAGTATTGGGCGGATGATTTTCAAGATGACAAAATCTATGGAGAGATCGTAGAAGGAGTATCTTCTCGTGGAGTGGAAGTGCTAGATAAGATTTTAGTTTGTCCAACCTTCAGAGGAACTAGTCTCCCTGTTCTTGCCAAAGAGTGGTTGAACCGTGTGACCACTACATTTTTAGAGACAACTTGTCCTGATGACTATCGTCTCTAGATTTTGGGATTTCAGTGGCATATCGCGGCAGCGCCTTTCGCGCGGCAGCGCGCTGTAGCGCCTTCTGCGCGGCAGTGCACTGTAGCGCCTTCCGCGCGACAGGGCGCTGTAACGCTTTCAGTCAAGAGACAACTTGTCCTGATGACTATCATCTCTATATTTTGGGATTTCAGTGGCATATCGCGGTAGCGCCTTTCGCGCGGCAGCACGCTATAGCGCCTTCCGCGCGGTAGCGCGCTATAGCGCTTTTAGCGCTGGGGGGTGCGCTGCGTCCCGCTGCAGCACGCTGCAGCGGTTCAACTTGCGAAATTTACTGTTCAATTAATTTATTTTTCTTATTTTCTAAAGTTGCAAAAATATATCCACTGTAGCCCGTTGCAGTGTGCTACAGCGTGCTGTAGCGGTCTATTTTGCGAGTTTACTGTTCAATTACTCTATTATATGTTTGTATAAGTTTTCCGCCGAAATGCTGTTGCAGCGACCTAATTTGCAAAACCGGGCGCTGTAGCGCGCTGCAGCGCCAGATGACATTTTCGCCTGGACGAAACCTGTAAGGCTTATTTTTGAGCTCAATTATTCTCAATCCAGAGAGTTCCATGAGCGGTGCCATACGTATATCAATGGAAAGGTATTTCCGATACCTTTCCATCGACACTAAAATCGGTACAAACAGAATATTCTAACTATACAAAAAATATGGATGATTGACAGGGTGCGCAAAGTAGACGAAAATAGAGCAGATTTTTGTGAAGCTTTTAAGAGTCATAATGGCTTACATTCATGCTTATGGACTTCCAAAGCTACAATCCAACATTATAACAACATGAGAAAGAAAAGGAGAGTAGCAAAGGGGTATCTTAGCCTTGGAAGGAGAGGAAGAAGAGGACATTTGTTCTTTTTCAAGACCTTGGGAGGAAGAGAGCTCATTCTTCAATATAAGGTACATAAATGGAGAAAAGGTGTAAGCCTCAGCTCTTGCAGCAAAGAGGAGAAGGAGGGGCTATGCTCCTCTTTTAAAGGAGGAGAGGAAGAGAGGCTCCATCATTAGCTAGGGGAGCTAGGATGAGGGGGAGTAGGGGCCATCATGAATGAGCATTAATGGGGCATAGCTTAAGAGACAAAGAAGGGATGGCCAGCCAAATGAAGGGGAAGGTGGCCAGCCAACTAGGAGAGAGAGAGGGAGAAATTACATATTAAGGATGAAATAATTGCTTAATTATTTTCCTTAATTATTTAAAAATGCAGATTTTTGAAACGCACTCTGAAAAATCCTAAAAATTCACTCATAGCTAATTTGGTGGTGAGGAATTCAACGGTGAAGTCGGATTTCGATTCTGACGATTATTTAACTATCCTAATTTTCGAGGTATTTAATTATATTAAAATATTCGCTACAATCCGATGACTTCCAAATGCATCCAAAACATCACCCCTAGTTAATTTGGGGGTGACGATCGTAATGGCGAAGTCGGATTTTGATTTCGAGGTCAAAATAAATATCTCAATTTTCTAATTAATTAAATATTAAAATATTCCAAAATATTAGATTTAGCTCTGAATTGCTCCAAACCTTTAGGGTTTGGTTCTAAAAGCTAGATGAAATTAACAGAATAATATTTAAGATATGATTAGGCTCAAATTAAGCTGGGTAACAATCTTAGGTTGTTACAGGAACGCACGGCCGAGGGTAAGTCTCAGCGAGACCTACTCGACTGAACCGGACTCGACTCCGGAGGTGACCGACAACTCCTGGTAACCATAACCCTAGGCGTATAGGGACGGAGAGCGACGAGGTTGAACGGTCCTAATGAGACTTATTGATTGATTGAACTAGTTCAACGATCGATCGGGATCCCCAATCATCAATCAAGCATCAAGAGAAGCATTTGTAATTGATTTGGCAGTGATCAACAAGGTTTAAAGGAAGGATCGTTGGGTACTTGAGGTGGACCGAAGGAGAACTAGGGTTTGTGAGGGCTTCCTCCTGACTCCTTCCCGAAGCTCGAGCTCAACGCCTCCCGGGTTTGTGGGGGCTTAGGCAGCTTAAGGGGGAGGCTGGCGGAGGCTGCGAGGTCAGGGGTCGCGACGCCGATTCCGCGAGGCATGCGGGCGGAATCTCTGAAGGAGACGATACCTCAGCCGTCGGATTGGATTCGATCCGATGGCTGATGAGGCGCCGTCTGATCAGACGGCGCCGTTAGAACTTTTAACGGCAAGGCTTAGTGATCTAATGGTGCCGTTAAGTAATTAATTAAATAATAATTTTTTTAAATCTAAAATTTCAAATATATTTTCCTAGCTAATTGAGGGGTGAGGGATGCAACGGCGAGATCAGATTTTTGATCCGACGAATATTTTAATTTTCCAATCTTTGGGTATTTAAATATTATTAAAATATTTGCCAAAATTTTGACGACTTTTGATTGACACGAAAACATCATCCTTAGTTAATTTGGGGGCAATGATCTCAATGGTGAAGTCTTGTAACAATCCTAAGTTGTTATCCTAGCTAAAACTAGATTAATTAAGCTAAACCAAGATTTGATTTTGATTCCATTAGATTTAATGGGTCATTTAAACCTAAACCTAGAAATTTAAAATCAATTGGAGCTAAATTAGAAAAATTTGGTATTTTTGGCTATTTTTAAGCCTTGAAAAAAATACCTAAATTATTTTGATTTTCAAATTGAAATCTGATTTCATTTTTGAATTCGTCACACCCAAATTAGCTAAGGGTGAATTTTTGGGAATTTTTAGAGCCCATTTGATCCTAAATTGAATTTGGAAAATTTAAGGTATTTAAATTATTATTTAATGGGATTTATTTAAATTAAAATTAATTAATTTAATCCCAAGATTCGCTGTCGGGACCGCGGCAGATCCGCTGCGGGGTCCCGACAGCGGCGCACAGCTTTGCGCCCGTAGGATCATTAGCACGCATCTCCGCGCGCTTCGATCCAATGGCTCGCGCCGTCAATCGGATCCAGTAGATCTAGACCGTTCCGCGGTTCTGAGATCTGATCCAACGGCGCTTAATCCGTCCGCCTTAAGTAAGCCGCTAGCCCGTTCGATCCGCGGATCAGATCCAACGGTCGATCCAATCCCACGCGCGACCATTAGATGTCGGGTGATCAGAACCATCCCGCGCCAACTAACGAACCATCAGACGGCTCTGGTGACCCCGTCACTGTTTATCTTCGTCCCCAGAAGGCTTTGTCCCGATAGGAAGAATCTGCAGAAATTTGCCACGTAATTCCTGTCTGCCACTCCCCGCGCCAGGTCAGCTCGACCGTTGGTACCTTCCTGTTTGAGGCCGAGCCTAGCCGGCTGAGCTAGGTGGCCTGGATCGCCCCAATTCTGAAAAATTTGGGAAGTGCCCGAGCCGAGCCAAACTGCAAACCTGAGCCTCGGCCTCCATACCTGAGCCCTCATAGAGCCTATAAGTACCCTTGGGACTTCACAGTGAGTCCCTTTGCTCACTGTGAATCCCCAATTTCCCTGCGGAAGGCTGCTGGAGCTCCCCCTTCCCTCGGCAACTTTCTCGGCATTTGCAGGACATAGGACCGCTGATAGAGGGTTCGTCTGGTGTTCAGACCCCCTGTGCACATTCACTTAACCTCCAGGAAGCTCCAGAGCCTATTGTTTCCCCTCGGCAAGCCTTATGTCCTCGACTTCAGGTACAGCCTTTTCCCCATTGAAATTCCTTAAGCTCGATTTTGTTCCTGCCTTCTGAATGAGCTCTGGATGCCGTTTAAGCAGCCTTAGCCACCTAGGAAACCCCTGTGATTGTCGCCTGGGGCCAGGCTAGCTCGAGTCGATCGTAACGATCGACTGAGCTAGCCAGCGAGCCAATGGCTGAGTCCGAGTAAGGACCCAGCGATTGGCTGCATCTCGGGTTAAGATAGGTTGGGGGTTCGACGCGTCTAGTCCCCCTGAGTGTGTAGGGATCAAAATCCCGTTGAATCATGGTCCCTGTGAGGAGAATTTTGCCCTCACAGGCGACCTGAGATGTCTCGCCGAAGAACGTCTCGGGTGATGTTTTTAATTAAACCATATAAAATCATTTAATTATCCAATTTATGAGTTTAAGGACTCTGATTGCTCCTTGTACCCTAAGGAACAATTCCAGACCCTTGAAATTAATTTTAGATAATTAATTTTCTTAATCACTCGCTAATCACCCTAATCAAGGATTAGTAATTTAAACCCTAATTAAGCCTCTAATTTGGAGGGGGATGGTTGCTAATATCATTTTAGATCTAGTATAACCTAAGTATAAGATTGGATTGCCCTAAAGTGCCTTAATCTCACTAATCACTCTAAGTGGTTTAATTAAGTGATTAGTGCTAGTTAAGACCATTTAGGTCATCAAAACCTAAAGTAAAAGTATTTGCCACTTCATTTAGTCATATGAAATGCTTTAAAATAGATTAGAACAAATTTGGACAACAAAACCCTAAAATCCCAATTTTAGCCTTAAGAGGGGAATTTTGGTCATTTTGGCCAAAATGTGATTTAGTGTTCTTTAGGGATTGAAAATTTCAGTAAGCCACTATAACATAGATTGGAAGTGTTTCTCTGAAATCCTAGAACAATAATAATCACCAATCCATAAGGTCTCACTAATTCCTTAATTAAGATACTTAAATCTAAACATTTCCTTATAAAGATCATTGGACCTTAACTTAATTAAGTCTAATAATTGAAATGGTCAGTTACCTCATTATTAAGTTCAGTTAAGATAATATTAGAGTTAAGTGTTAAAAGAAAAAGGGAACTAGAAATGTCTAAGTAGAGTCTTATCTTAAGTTCTAAAGTGATCAAAACTCAGACCCTTAGATCTTAAGTAGCCTAAGAAGGTCAAAATGGGTTTAATATTAATCTAGTGCTTGAAATTGTCAATTCTTAACCTTAATAAGCTCCTTCTAGTTAAGTATGAAATTAAATCTAAAGAAAATCATAAATGGAAACTCTTAAGTCAAAACTTTAATTAAGATTCTAAAGTGATCAAACTTCAGATCTTTAGATCCTATATCCTAGACTTAGATCTTCAATTTGAATCAAACCACTTCCAATTGAAATTCTTTAATGATTGATTGTTTAATCTTTTGAAACCTTCCATGTGGGTATAGGGTGATTCAATCTATAAGATAATGAAATTATCTTGGAGATTGAATATAGATCTTAGATTCTCAAGTTCTTAATTGATTATTTTATCTTATAATTAGTAGAATAGCCTTTCACTAAGATCTTAGTTCCTGAATCTTTCAACTTATAGGATTCTTTACCTTTAAAAAAAAAATTGGGTAATAAATGAGAAACCTAGATCCTATTTAGAATTTTACCTTGGATTTGGAATTTGAACTCAACATAGGGTTTAAGTTCTAAATTCTTAAATCTTGATTTATGAAATCAAGATTTGGGTAAGAGAGTAAAATATTCATAAAATTAGGTCGTTGATTTGCTTATTTAAACCATATAGTCATCACATGATTTTTGGATTAGAACTCGTTAAGTTCTAATTGTTGACTTTAAGGACGTAAATCTGAGATTCTACTCGATAGCTGGATATTGGAGATCCTAAGCTTGTACCTCCTCATCGTAGTTAGATTTGGTAATTAGACAACAACAGATATCGCATGAGTCTAGATTGAGTCTCTTGCTTACTTTGACTAGATTACTTTGCATACCTTGGATTTTGAGCTTTAGCCTTTGAGCATAATAGGAAAACTTAGGATGATGTATCCTAAGCTAATATTGAATTTACATATCATTTAGATTTGTTTTGTCACAGTTAGTTGAATACGACCTAATTTAGTCTGCCTCTTCAGTAGTAGTATTGTATAGATTGGACTCAGACCTAGCATATTTGGATGGCTAGGCTGGGGATTGACTGATTGATTGATATTGGAGGCCTTGGAGGGCCTATTGGCTGGTATGGCAGTACTAGAACTTAGGCATATCACTACTTTACCTATATTGTATTATTTTGGTTTTCTGGTTTGTTTTGCCACATGCTTCAGTGGCCTTAATTTTCAGTATTTACTCGCTTTGCCACATGTCTCAGTGGCTTTACTTATCATATATTGCTTTGCTTTTTGCCACATGTCTCAGTGGCCTTTCTTTTCATCTTAATCTGCATATTGTATGTGTACTTTTATGGCTTAGGTATATATATATGAATGGCATGTTTAGGATGTTAGAATTTTATTGAATTTAGTACTTGTGTTCTTTTATACTCAGCATGTTTTACTTTGATCATAATCATGTTAGGATCATGTTTATGCAATAGCCGCAGTTATTTTGCTTTTAGCCTTACCTTACTTATTTAGTGTTTGTATGTTGCATGCTATAAATAGATAGTTTATAGTATTCCAGTTCTTTCATGGCTTGTTGCACCCTTTACTGCTTGCATGTATAGTTAAATTTAAATGTGATATCCTTTAATATTTAGTTCACTTTAAATAGCCTAAAATGTACTTAGACAATTGTCTAACTGTAACCTTTTTATTTTGTTGGCTGGGGCCCTGGCATTTGTGATATCGACAAATGTCAGATTTAGACTGTGTTCGTGGGCAGTGTCGCTGAGGAGGAGCCAGTTCAGGAGGAGGACCTTCCAGCTACTGTCTAGCTAGTTTTGC
Organism: Gastrodia elata; assembly: GCA_016760335.1. Classification (NCBI taxonomy): domain Eukaryota; kingdom Viridiplantae; phylum Streptophyta; class Magnoliopsida; order Asparagales; family Orchidaceae; genus Gastrodia; species Gastrodia elata. Next base: position 7,839,169 of record CM028682.1, on the reverse strand, counting down.
CTTGTTCATTTCAGTGAGGATGAGAGTCTTTTATTTTTAGTTATTCATTTCAGTTGTAATAATTAAACTTTCTGGATGTACTTTACTTCTGCATTGTGCTGAGTTACTATATTTACCTACTATGTATACTTGTGGATGTTACTCAATTTTATATTGCTTCTGCTACTTTGATATTTATATTGATGAAAGTTATAGCACTTGGTGACAAGTCCTTGCCTTAAGGAAGGTTGGGTTCGCCTAACTTTACTTAAGTTGGGGATTTGCCACAGTTGGAGCACCGTACTTCCTTATTGTTAATACGGGGGCCCCACAAGTCTATTTTTCGATTGGAGGTCGATTTAAATAAGTCAAATTTTAGGATTTCTAGATTTTTTAGAAATCAGGATTCGATCCATTTGACTTTCCGATTTGGACTGGGTCTTAGAGGTTGACTCCTAATGATTCAATTAGTATTTAGGATTAGATTTAAGACTAGGATTAGTTTTAATTGACTAAGGTAACAACTTGGGTTGTTACACCAGCCCTGGCCACCGCCTCCCCTCCCCCTCTCCCATTCCCTCTCCTATAAATAACTCTACCCTCTTTTATAAATACCCCCCCATACCCTGTAATAATCTAGGTTGTTACTTAGGTTAATTAAGAGTAAACCAAGTCTTAATTTTGATTCCATCACTCTAATTAAGTCATTAAGAATTCACCACAAAGACCTAGTTCAAATCAAAAGTCAAAATGATCAAATCCTGATTTTGGGAATTTCAAGAATCATGGAATTTGACCTATTTAATTAGACCTCGAATAGAAAATTCGACTTCACCATAGCGCTCATCACCACTAAATTAGCTAGGGGTGAAGTTTTGGAAGCATTTGAAAGTCATTAAATTTTCGGTGAATATTTTAATATAATTAAAATCCCTTAGAAAATGAGAAAATTAAATACTCATTGAAACTAAAATTCATTTTCGCTGTTGCGTTCCTCACCCCTTAATTAGTTAAGGGTGGATTATTGGAAAATTTTTGATCTCATTTAATAGCTTAAATTTAATTATGGAAGTGTATATATATATATTATTTAAATTAATATTATCTTATCAAGCATTAACAACTGCCGTTTGACCCTCTTCTACGTCGTTTGACCTAGCAGCTTTCCTGAGCCATTCGATTAGAAGATCGAACAGCCCTCACCTCGTCTCCCTCGCCTGGCTCCCGCGTGTCACGAAGGGTTACACGCGGCGTTGTCTCCGACTGGTGGTGTCCCTCACTACTTTAAGGACTCCTCTAAAAGTCATCTAAGCCTATCACTCACCTCATTTCCCATCAGCATCCATCTGAGCTTGTCCATGACATACTAGAAGAAGGACTGAACCCTTATCTTCCTCGACCATTCATTTGAGGTACACATCGATCTTCCCTCTCGTTCAATCAAATTGCTATATTTTGATTTGTATGCTTATTTCATAACTTTGATTGAAGATTGAGCGAACCAAATCTAGTTTTATCGTTTGAAATCGATCAAAATTTGGATTTCGCATACATTACTTCTTGTTATCCACTTTCCCGTTTGCTTTTGCTCGTACCTAGTGATCTAGGGTTAAAGATTTTTAGTGTATCAGTCCACCTCCATTTGTAACTCAATCGGCATCGGCTAACTTCCCTTGTCCTCTTTTTGTTAGCATGCGTTCCGAGCTCTAAAGTCACCGAGAAGATCCCTAAATTCGATGCCGTAGTGCCTTTTACCGCCGGGTCGCAGAGAAGAAGAGCCTCCGTGGCTTGTGGGCCTACCTTCACGAGTTTACATTGCGGGATTCATCTGTGTGTCCCAGCGGGGCCCACCCTCGGATACTATCCCACACCTCATTCGCATGTGCATCTGCGGGACCCACTTCTTTCGATCATTATCTTGACAACGGGGCCCGCTTCTGATGCTGTAAGGTCCCGTGGGTCTCGCTAGATGAAACCGCCATCTGCTACGTGTGTCGTGGGGGCCCGCTGCTATCGCCTGCAATGATTAGCCTACAGATAAATTAAGTGCGTGCGCACGCGTGTGTGTGTATATATATATATATATATATATATATATATGATTCTATTAAGTTAAATCAAATCAAATAATTAAACTTAAACTTTAAAATCCCATAACTTAAGATTCATAAGTCCAAATATAATAAATTTATATGTCATTTTGATCAGTAAAATTAGAGGATCATTATGGCGCTGTCAAATTTCTTGTAGGATGTGTATTTCACATAGTGTCATTTAGGACCCCTAATTAATGCCGTAAATGCCTTTAAACTTCATTTAACCATAACTTTGCACACACTCACCCAAATATAGCTAATATGGGTCTCATTTTAATTAGAATATCCTCAGGAGTGTAATGATAGTATTAATTCTTTGTTGGGATTGTATTTTGGCTAATCACTTTTAGGACCCTTCCCTAATTACCCCATAAACCCTAGAAACTTCAATTGATCATAACTTGATCAATTGAGCTCCAAATTAAGACATCTAATATACTATTCAGATTAGGAGATTAGTCAACTGTAAAAAATTTAAGTTTTGGTGATTAGATTTCTTAATTTTCCCTAATCATCTTAAATCATAATTAGTAAATATTAGCAAAATTAATAATCTAAATTGAGTGATTTAAATTTTTGATAGCTTCTAGAGTAGATTAGAACCTAATGGTGTGGTTGATTTTATGATTTTATGATTAATTTCACTAATCACTCACTAATCAACCTTAATTATAATTAGATTATAACTTAACCAAATAGAGTCTAATTTGAGTCTACTCATAGTTAAAGTACTCAATGTGTTATATGAAAGCTATAACCACTGAGTTTGTTGAATTTGGACTTTAAATGAAAAAGTTAGATTTTTGACCCCTTTTAGAAAAGCCTAAATTTTTATATTTAAACTCTAGAATTGTTTTGGCCATATCTTGGCCATTTGATATCAAATTTCAGTAATTTTTTGTTTTATAGAATCCTTAGACAATAAGAAATAATAAGATAACTAAAATTTTAGATTTCACTTAGTAAAATTACTAATTTTTCCTTAATGAGATAAAATCTTAATTTGAGCTCATTATACTTAAACCTTATCCGATTTGGGTGTACATACTATCTATCTTTATATTAGACAGAAAGTGACCATTTGCCTTCCATAAATTTTAAATTGGAATCTTAAATCTTAAAGTACTTTTTTAGACCCTTAAGAAGAGGCAAAATGGTTATTTTTCCTAAACTTAGGTTTAAATATCCTTAAGCTTTAAAAATCATAATCTAATCTCTAAAATTAGTATTATAATTGATTAGAATCAATTTAGAATGTTTAGGCTCATTAATTTGTTATTTTAGGAAAAACCCTAAAACTTCACCTTAAAATTCTCCTACATCCTAATTTAAGTTTCATAAGGTGAATTTAGTTCACCTTATGCCTTCCATAAGATAATTATATCAGAAAATGAAGATAGTTAAGATTAATTAACATTAATGCTTTCACATTCCCTTTAGCCTAAATCCATTCCTTAGATTTTTCCTTTAAATCTTTAGAATCTTATTCCTTAAGAATTAGTTTAGAAATTTAGGTTATAGTTCATTCATTGAGTAAATGGGTTACTCAATGGATGAAACTTTGATTTTATGGTTTTCTAGAATTTTATCTTTTATTTATGATTATTTTATATTTTAACTTTAGTTTAAGTTTAGAGATCCATCTTATTAAGCTTGACTTTGCTTAATAAGATAACCTTTATTTGTAGTTCATGAGAGTTGGGATTAACTTCATACAATTAGTCTTAGAACCTATTAGGTTAACAGGTTAAATCTCAATATTTGGCGTTTAACTTTTAAGCTCCCAATCTTGATTTATATTAATCAAGATTGGCTTGGGAATTATTTAAATTCATCAATTAGGATGTTTTATTTATTATTCAAAATTATATAAGCGCCTTAATTGAAATATATTAAAACTTGATTAGTTCTAATTGCTTTAAATTTTATAGGGCCAGTATTATGAGCTTATACTTGATAACTGGATATAGGAGATCCTAAGCTTATATAAGTTCTGATTAGTTAGAATGAATTAAATTAGAAAATAAGTGATATCATAGAGTTTTGTGTAGTGCTAATTACACCTTGTATTTGTATGCCTTGCTTCTTTGTTTTGGACCTTTATATTTATGACACATTATATAAAACATAGGATATTTTATGAATATTCTATGCTAGATTTGAATTTTTCATAAGGCATATTCATAAGTAAAAGAAGCAAATGAATTTAATGAATTTTTAATAAAATTGTGGAATGTGTCTTACTTAGTCTGCCTTTACAGTATGATGGCATATTTTTGAGATGATATTATTTTAGGAAATTTCTTCTAGAAGCAAAAATTGTATTTGAGATCTGGGATATTTCCCATAGATGGAATATTTTTATGGACCTATTAATCTGGAATATTTTTCCCAGATGTTCAGCATGATTTGAGTAGCATTTACTGTTTGGCAAGATTAAGTAAGAACATGTTCATATGAGATAACACTTTATTTTATATTTCCAGCTTATTATTACTTCAATATTTATGCAGTATTTTAGTATTTACAGAATTTCCTATAAATTGTGCATATTTAGTGGTTTTTGTTTATATTTGCAAGCATGTTAGGATATTAGTATTTTATTTAGCTCTGTTATTTTCATTTTATTTATGAATTAGCACATGTAGAATTGATCATATTTTCTTAGGAAGTTTCTTATACTTAATATTTTTTCATATATATATATATATATTTTGCTTAACATTTTCTGCAACTTGTGTTGAGGTATGTGCTTACCTCACAATTTACTTAAGTTATAATAATATGATTATAATTTTTACCACTTTCTTTTATTGCTTTATTGCTCCTAAATACTTAGTTTATTAATTTCTTAGCCTAGAATATACTTAGATATTTTGTCTAACCAGAGTTTTCTTTTCTTTTGGCTGGGGTCTTATCATTGTGAAACTGACAATGGTAGATTCCGAGCTATTTGAGGTTGTTAGGCCTTCTGAAGAGCTTGTTCAGAAGGAGGAGCGTGTTGGTGCAGATCATTAGCTTTCTTTTATTTTTGCTTGTGAGGCCGAGTGTCAAGCTTTTCCTTAATTAAACTTTTAATATTTTGTAATAGTACAAGTTCTATTTGTATTTTATTTTTCTACATATTTATTCTGAATGGGTTATATCTCTATTTTATTATGGATGTATGGATGTTAATATTTGGTATTTCTTCTTCCGCACTCTAATATTCTGGTATACACATTTAGTGAATGTCTCATTTGCTCTACTTAAGGCATATCCTTCCATTATCATTGGATTATGAATGCTTATTCTTAATCTAATGCTAAGTGAGGGATTGCCCAGTGACGACTACCACTTAATCCTAGTTGATTAAGGGGTGGCCGCCATATACCCTCTCTCAATTTCCCACATCTCTCCTCCCCACCCCTTGGTCCTTGTCTCCACCTTCGGCCGCCTCCTCCTCCAACCCAGTATGGCCTCGTCCGACCCCCTCATACCCCTTCTCCGGCCCACAACCGTCGAAGACCCCCCTTCTTATGTAGTCAGTGAGATAGATATATATATATATAGAGTGAGAGAGAGAGAGTAAGAGGAGACTCTTGTTTTTCTTTATTATATTATTATTTTCTATTTTAAAAAAATTAATATAATAATTAATAAATTATAAAATTATAATTATTACTTTTAATTAAATATATTATAATTATTATTATATTATTAATATTTTTATTAATAATATTATTATTATTAATATTATACTAATTATTAGTATTAAAAATATTCTTTATATTATTTATTTATAAAATTTTCTTATTATTTTTATTATTAATGATAAAAATTTTTATTACTTCCTCTAATCTCCTCCTACACGTTATTCCTTCCTCCCTTCTTCTTCTTCCTTCCTCCTTACTTACTCCTTCCCTCCTGTTATTCCCCCTCCTCCTCTTCTTTTCTTCCTCCTCCTCCGTTCTTCTTCCTCTTCCTCCTTCTTCCTTCCTCCTCCTCCTCCCCCTCTCCTCCTCCTCCTTCTTCTTCCTCCCTCCATCCCCCCGTTCTCACTCCTCCCCTCCTCCTTTTCTTCTTTCTTGCTCCTCTCTCTTCCTCTTTTTTTTTCTTGCCCTTTCTCTTTTTTGTTCTTTTCCTTTTTGCCTTTTCTTCTGTCCTCCCTTCTTCTTCTTCTTCTTCTTCTTCTTCTCCTCCTCCTCTCCTTCTTCTTCCTCTTCTTCTTTCTCTTTCTTTTCTTCTTCTTATTTTTTTCTTTCAATTATTTTATTTAGTCATTTTCATTTTTGTTAATATATTTTTTATTATTACTACTACCACCTTATTTTATATATTACTATAATAATCATAATACTAATTATTATTATTTTTTTCAACACCTTTTTATTTTCTTTCTCTTTTATTATTATTACTATTATTTTTTTTTTTTTTGCAATTTCAATCTCAAAGAATTTAATCTAGCCATTTTTTTTTGTATACATTACTATTATTATTAGTATTATTATTATTATTATTATTATTATTATTATTATATAAGATTAAAAGAGAAAAAAAGAGAAAAATGGAGAAATAGAGTGAGAAAAAGAGAAAAAAGAAGAAATGATAATCTCATAAGAAAAAGAGAAAATAGAGAGAGAAAAGTAAGAAAGAAGATAGAGAAAAGAAAGAGAAAGGTAAAGAGAAAGTAAGAAATAATAAAAATTAAAAGAGATAGAGGGAGAAGAAAAGAAAGATCATTTATCTCTTATATAAATATAAAATCATTTTGTTTTATCATGAATTTATGATTTTTCTTATAAATAATTTTTATTTTATTATATTTTTATATTATTAAATTTTACAATGATGAATTATCACTATTAAAAGGATGGCCAATTAACTATCGAGTAAATGCTAAGTATTAAATACAAAAAAGTGTATATACGTTTGATACTTAACTTTTGACTTGTTCCATAAGAGAAAGGTACCTGGATATTACTTTTAAATTTTCATTAGTGTTTTAATGCTTCTCTATTTTATTTGCACCTTGGATACTACCTTTTATGCTTACTATATTTACTGCTGCTTTGAGCCGCTTGAGTTTGCATCTCCACCAGAATTTTTACCAACTCAACAAATGCCTTGACCTCTTCCAAGTTAGAAGAAAGACTTTATAACAACCCAAGGTTGTTATCCAGCTTAATTTTAGCCTAATCGTATCGTAATTATCATTCCATAAAATTCATCTAGCCATTAGAACCAAACTATGAAGGTTTAGAGCAATTTGGAGCTCAATCGATTATTTTAGAATATTTTAATACTTAATTAATTAGAAAATTGAGGTATTTATTTTAACCTCAAAATCAAAATCCGACTTCGCTGTTGTAATCGTTATCCCCAAATTAGCTAGAGGTGATGTTTTAGACGCGTTTGGAAGCCGTCAGATTTTTGCGAATATTTTAATATAATTAAATGCGCCGAAAAATAGAATAATTAAATAATCATCGGAATCTAATTCTGACTTCGCCGTTGAATTCCTCACCCCCAAATTAGCTATGGGTGAATTTTTGGGAATTTTCGGAGTGTGTTTCAAAAATCTGAATTTTTGAAAAATTAAGGAAAGTAAATAAGGAATTATTGAGGCCCTAATTTGCAATTTCCCTTATCATTCTAATTTTCTATTGTTGACAGCCCCCATGCAAATTTGGCTGGCATCCCTCCCCCTCTCCCCTTAGTCGTGCTCTACCTAGGCTCATGATGGCTCTCTACTGATCCCTCTCTCTAGGCTCTTCATTACTTCTCCTCCTTTAAGAAGGAGCTCAAGCTCCTTCTTCATGTCCATTTGGCAAAGCTGCAGCTCTCCCTTCCCCTCGATTGCTAAGTCTTGGGCTGAAGAAGAAGAAAAAGGAGAAGCTCCTCCTCCAAGCCTTCGAAGTCTCCTTCCTCCTTCTTACCATTTTGTTTACTCTCCTTGTCTCTTTCATATTGCTTTAATGCTTGAATGTATCTTTAGAAATCCATAAGCATGTATGGAAGCCATTAAGGCTCTTAAAAGCTTCACAAAAAACTACTCTATTTTTCTTGTATGTTGCATACCCTTGCATTCATCATCATTTTTCGTATAGTTAGAATGCTTTGTTTGAGCCAATTTTGATGTAAATGGAAAGATATCAGAAAGACATTTCCATTGATATATGGCACCACTCATGAAATACTCTGGATTGGGAGTACTTGAGCTCGAAAGTAGGCTTTAGAGTTTCATCCAGGCGAAAAAATACCGTCTGGCGCTGCAGCGCCCAAATTTGCAAAATGGACCGCTGCAGCAGCATTTCGAAAAAATCATATAAAATCTGTTAATTACCTAATTAAATAGTAAATCACAAATTTGACCACTGCAGCGGGCTGTAGTGGTATTTTAAGAAAACTGTAGAAAATAAAAAAAATAAATTAATTGAATAGTATTTTCACAAATTGAATCGCTGCAGCACGTCATAGCGTGCCACAGTGAGCCGCAGTGCTAAAAGCGCCACAGCACGCTGCAGCGCTAAAAATGCCACAGTGTGCTTAGCGCCAGAAATTGCAAAAATGCCCAAAAATGTCTGAAAATTGCTCAAAATTGGCTGAAATGGCCAAAACTTCACTGTTTTTGCATTTTAAGGTCCCTAGGACCCTAGTTAAAATTTAATATTGCATAAAATTCTATATATAAATTAAGTTGAAACCTTGTCATTTTTAATAAGTGCTCAAAACCTATTTGGTATCTTAAATATCTTCCACCAAATGCTAAATAGTGAATGTTTGTATTAAATAGGTATATCTTAATAACCAAATGACATGAAACCTAAATCTTTTTAAATTTGTGATTAAGTGCTAATCCCTTTGGTTTGATTTAGAATTTGATTAGCATTAATTACCTTTTTGCCCTATGACATCTTTATATTTACATGCTTTCATATTATTATGATATATGTAGAAAACTCTAAACATTTATTTGGGCACCTAATTGTGTGTAATTGACATTAAACTATAATTGAATATAACAATCATAATAACTTGATTAAGTAGATGATACTTAATCCAAACCTAAAATTACTATCAATAATACACTAATAACATATTGATTTGTCATTGACCTTTAAAAGTAACCTTTGGTCTTAATGGTAGAGAGGTTAGGGGTTAAACCCTAACTTATCTTGATTAAGATCTAAACCTTAATCACTTAATCAATCAACTTGATTGAAAGATAATTTAATTGACATTGTTCCAATAATGCATTTGATTTAGTATTGATCTTAAATCATTAAATTAGAAGTGCTAAGGTTAATATCAAATCTGTGTGATTGAACCATCTGAATCTAAACTTTAGATCTTTGATTTTCTCTTATATAAGACTATTAGCATAAAAAGGGTAATAAAATTGTAAAATGATTTATGAAATGATCTAACTCTAATAAGATCATTGATTTCATCCCATGATTATAGAATAGAAAAGGATCAAATGAATTTTAATCATCTGATCTGATCACTTTAACCTAAGTCTAACAAGTAAACCTTAAGAAGTAGAAAATTGAGATCTTAAGGGTCTTGCTTTAGGATCATTCTTGAAATGTTTAAGACCTTAATTATTGATGCCTTGAGATAGGAAGAGCTTTTGTAACTTATTGAGGTAGAAACTTAGATGATCCTTCATAACTTTAGAAGTTGGACTTGATACCTTGTGGTGGGAATCACCTAAAGCAGTTAGAATGGAACTTCTCTCTTACGATAGAATTCAATATTGAGTGATCTTTTGATCACATCCTTGGAGCTTTATGTAGGATACACCTATTTAGAATAAGGATTAATAGCTTTGATAATCCTTATTGATTAAATAGAACCTTTTGAACTCAGATTATTGGTTGGGTAAAGTAGAGTATACTCATAGTACTGAATTATTTCAGTAATATTCAGGATTGGTTGATTCACTCTAATGTGGACTTATGACCAGGTGTTATCTTGAGGAATTAGATGAATACAGTCTGTCAGAGTAAATCATCCAAGACTTATGACCAGGTGCTATCCTGAGGAATTAGACGAATACAGTCCGTCAGAGTAAATCTTCCAAGACTAAGAGTGTTACAATTAGTGAACAAGATTCTTAGTTTGAGATATAAACTGTGACCGGGTTCAGCCTCCTATCGTAGTGCACTTTGATAAGTGCAATTTATGCAAACTAAGTATCTCAAGTCACTTTACGTAGAACACTAAGTATGCTTATAATTAGGATATTTAACGGCTTAGCTTGACATGTAAACTATGACTGGGTTCTGCCTCCTATCGTAGTGCGCTTCAATAAGTGCAGTTTAAACAAGCTAAGGGTTAAATCTACCTTCCTTGCAAATATGCTAGATATGTGTATACAATCATCCTAGATAATGATTTTCAAGTAAACTCTCAACTTTAACCAAGTATCGAACTAGAATGTAGGAGTCAGAATCCTTTTAGCAGGATTCTGCACAATGGAGACCTTGAATTTATTATCGGATTTCAAGCATTTTCTGAATTTTGAATTTATCTCATATAGCTAGAATCATGAGCATGAGCATAAGCATGATGTGTGAGTATCAGAATGATGTATCAGTATCAATGATGATTTATGGGATACAAAATATTGCATTCATTGACTGGAGAATTTCAGGATGCATCGGTATCATCAGTAAACGATATTCCCAACTGGATGTATGTGTAAATTTCACTGTACTACTCATAGCAGTTCAGTGATATTTTGGTTGCATATCAATGGCATACAGTGTTGTGGCATATTCATATGCATAGTTTTAGTGACATAAAGTATAGTTTTACAGATCACTACTCAGTTTCAGATCTATTACTATTTTTGGTTTACTTTTCAGTATTCAGTTTACAGTTCAGTTTTACTTTACTTCATCTTACTTCAGTTTTATACAGTTTTATATAGTTTTATATAGTTTTATGCTTTTAGTTACCTTTACAGTATTTCTGTATATTTAATTACATTATGTAAATGTTAAATGAATAGCTAAAACTGTTTAGATTAGTTTCGATGTGTTAGACTTATTATTTAACACAAGTATTGTCTAATATGAGATACTTTTGGGATCCAGCAATTTGCTAGATCTTGAGCATTATATTGAGCCAGGTTAGGAGGACACCCAGGAGATCTAGGAAGAGCCTGTGGAGCACTAGTGGACTCTTCTCCAATTTTACTATCTTTCTGCTTGATTTATTTCAGTTCAGTACTTAGATTTATGTATGTAATTCAGTAATTATTTGTAAAAATTCTGGATGTGTTTTTTTTTCTTTCCTGAGATGAATGTTTTCATACAGTTTATGTGATGAATGTTTATGAATGTTTATTTTAAGCTTCTACACTCTGTTATATACTACTTATACTTAGTATTATGATGTGATCAGTATACTGAAAATATTGATATTTTATACATATGTTGGATTCCTATTGTATTCCAAATTTAATGTATGTATTTATCTAATACTTAGGAAAAGGATATTACTCTTATCTTAAGTATTAGCTCTCAACCCTCCTTGAGGTTGAGTCAGCAGCCCTTCAGAGGGGTTTGGTTCTTAGCTACTTCGGGGAGATGGGTAATTCCTCCCCGAGTGGTGCGCCGCTCCGCCACCGATCAGATTATACTTATCTTTTGTGCGCAGCGACGAGGCGAGGCGCTACAGACTTACAGGTATTGTCCTCTTGACAGGAGTCAAAGGAAGTTTTGATTCAAGTTTCATTCTAAAAATAAAATGAAATAAGTATTAAGATAGACTAAGAGAATTATTTTATTAACCATCACTATATGTACAAGCTCAGTATATAAAATAAAAAGGAGAAAGTTATAATTTAACAACTATGTGGCGCACTATTTATAGAATTGAACAAAGATTCTTATTTATAAGTTCTAAAAAATAGGTGAACGATGATACTTCCTACAATTTCTAATCATTTCCCAATAAGCATGAGTCTATCAATTTTCTACAGATTCTTCAAAGAGTTGGTCCAATATTGAGAAATGAATAGAATTATGACATTCTATAGCATTGAATGCTTTATACACTCGATGAAGCCATTCCTTAGCTAATTGAGGAAATTGGTCTCCTCTAAAAACTAGGATCTTCAAGATTTTGTTGAGCATGTTACCTCCTAATGGAGATACTCCAAAATAGAGTCTTTCAAAGCAAAGTTCATTTTCTTAGTTATCGCTCTAATAATGATAGAACAGTATAGAATAGTAGGCTAGATCGGAACCTTCGCTTGCCATCTAATATAATATTATGTTAGATTATTGCTATAGTATGTTATCTATAGGGATGCTTTAATTATTTCTTTCGCTATAGATTAAATTATAGATGTTTACTTAGTTTTTGACTTTCCTTATTATTCCTCAAATCTACTCTATAATATCAACTGTAACGCCTCATTATTAGATTAGGAAATTTAACCCAATAATGAGTGTTACAGTAGTACTCAATACTGGATTAGTGAATTTTAATCCACTATTGAGTACTATATTCGTATGCTAATCTATGGGTAGAAAGAAAATCATCATCCAGTAAATATCCATCATTTAGAGTAAATATAATTATACATTATATAAAAGAAATCTAAAATCATCACAAGAATAAAAAGACATACATCCACATAATTATTCATAATACAAACTAAGAAAAATAAATCACTCATTCTCACATAATAATAATATAAAAGTGACTTGCAGTCTTCAAATAATCTTCTAATACTCAGGCTCTTCTTTAGGTATAAGATTTGATTCAAGCACCCGATGTATCGTATTTGATTTATAATACGGTAGGGCACATCCAACAAAAAGAAACAAGTGGTTAGACTTTAAGAAGTTTAAGTACAATTTAAAAGTAACACTATTATTTTTAAGCTAATGGATATCATATTTATCATTTACAATTTAATAAAAGCAGAGCATGTTGTAAGGAAATGAATAAAAAGTAAAAACACTAATAATAAGCTATAAGTTATGTATACTACTCATAATAAACTATTCAATCCTGCATCAAATTAGTTAATAAGGCATTTATGTGTTACATATGCATCTAAGCAAATAGAGGAAGCATATATATGTCCAAAATGAAACAAATGTCGAGTAACAGTAATAGTAAAAGCAATTTAAGAAAATATGTAAGTAACATATATGAAAGTCTATACTGCATAATCTATAAGTAAAGATGTTAAATAAATTGCAGAAGTAAAGTATGTAAAGCACATTCAGTCTCATGGACTGAATAATCTGAAAGGTATAGTCATAAGATTATAAAAAATATTCACAATCAATAAGATTGTGAGAAATATAATTTTATGCTAATTTATCTTGTTTAAATATGTATTTTGTTTTGTGGGCTCTATACAAAATAAGTGAAGAATCAATCATGTTTCATGTAAACACACATATTCCCTCTCATTAGATATGTGTGGTCTCATGATCAGTCCATAACTTATCCTAGCTCAATAATAGATGTACAACATAATTCACCATATGAATCCCCCAAAAGAGTGTTTAATATTTAATTTCATGCACAAAGTCCTAATGAATGATTATAAGGATATAGTCTCAATACATTGCAATCATTTGAAGGATTTAAATATATTGTAAACCATGCGATATCTATTAATTTCTACTTTAATTTATTGTGAGTTCACAACGAAAGCAATTTTTAGCTCGAGGATGAGGGCCGTGGTTACATTGATGGTTATTAAGCAATAGACGTAATCAACCAAACACAAGAAAAATAGAAAACACAATAAAATCACATGCACAAACCATAAGCATCCAAAACATAAGAATTTTTATATGGAAAATCTAATGATGGGAAAAGCCACGGAGCTACACCATATAAAAAATTTCCACTATGAATCAAGAAGATTATACAATTACAGAGAGCTTCACATTCACAAGAATAAGAGAGATCTACCGCTTACACAACATCCCGATCGATTTCTTCTCCTACAAGGAACACCAGCTCTCACTCTATGTTGAAAGAGAGGAGTATCAACCACCGGTTAGGGTTCTCTCTAACATGCAAAAGCCTTTGCCAACCTTAGCCAACACTCCATAATATTCTCTTAAATACTTAGATGTAGCGCTCCAGTTTTGGGTGGTTGGTGATAAGGCGTGCTGTAGTGCCCCACTCCCTGAAATGAATGATTCTGGGGAGCGTTTGTAACAACCCGGTGTTGTTATATTTGTGATTAACTCTAAATTAGGAGGATTAAGTCGAAATTAAATTTTCAATTTTAGTTAAATAAAAATTAAATAAAAATATGCTCAAATGAAGCATATTAAGGAGATCCTTCTACCAAAATTTGAGCGCAAGCTGAGTTTCGAATCGTCCTAAATAAATTTGGAAAGTTTAAACTTCTGGAGTCGATAAAAGATAAAATAAAAGTCAGATTTCAGAAATTTTTATATATTTGAATTAAGCATTATGAGAGAAATTTATGTATTAAGTTTCGTAATTTTTAGGGCTCCGGATTAATCGTAGTGAATTTTTAAAGTTTTTCACTTAAAAATTAATATAAAATAAAATACTCATCCAAATTCAATAATTTTTAAATGCTTGCGTTCGTCTCATCGACACGGTCGTTTCGTTACCAAGTTTGTAATTTTTGCAATTTAATTGACTTAGATCAAGGCTTATGAAGCTTTAGCAATTGGATTTTAATCTAACGGCTGCGATTGGATTTAACTTTTTGCCTCTTAAGTGTCTAACCCTACCCTAAAGGCAGTAGCCCAATTTTTTTCTTCCTCCTTGGCCGACCAAGCACCTCCTCCCTTCCTCCTTGGCCGACCAAGCCCCTCCCCTTCTTCCTCCATGGCCGAGCCACCTCACCTCCTCTCCTTCTCCATGGCCGACCCCTTCTCTTCTTCCTCCATGGCTGAGCCACTTCACCTCCTTCTCGGCCAAGAGCTAGCAGCAGCCTTCATCCTCCATGACCGAGCACGAGCAGCAACCCTCCTTCCATGGCCGAGCACATCTCCTCCTTCCCTTGGCCGAATCTTCCTTCATTCTCCCATGGTGGTCGAAAATCAGCATGCCCTCTTCATTTTTTTTTTGCCAACAATAGGTCAATTGTTGGATGGGTAACTCCTCATACTCTCTAATAAAGCTAATTTTTTAGTTATTTATGAAGGGTTAAGGTAGATAAAGTTGAATGTGTTAGGGTTAGCAAGTAGTTAAGGTTGTATGTTGATTTTTATCGGCATGAGCTTGATGCATTATTATGGCCATTTGATACTTTATCATCTTACTTATCATTTCAATCATTGCAAGAAGTAAATGATATATATTTAGATGTTAATTTTATAGGTATCATGATTTAGGTATGAGCCTTGTAAATACATAAATTTCTTTGTTATGGTTATAATTAGCACGCATTATTGATGTATTAATCTACTTGATTATGATGTAGGGAGGAAGTAAATATAATTAATTTATTGTTAAACCGCATATATTTGTTTTACATATAATATATTAATAAGAAAGATTCACAATAAGATGCAATAAATATTATAGCTAAATATATTGTTAAAACATGTAATTTTATTATTATTCTTGAGTTCATCCTAAGGAATCATGTTGTTATGTTTCCATCCATCCATAATGAATTAAATATTATCAAGCTATTATATTCAATCTTTTATAATCAATCTTCTATTTTAAGTTAGGGAGAACAAATTAGATAGAATTCATGCAAGTCTAAGATAAGCATCTCTTGTCCAAGTAAATTATCATTTAGTTGTATCATGCCAAGTTACTGCAAATCTAATACTATTAAGCTTACTTGTATTTAAGCAAAACCTTGTTTTTCCTTGGCATTATGAATAGGTTTCTATGATTGATGTTGTTAAATTGCTGGTTACAGAAGTCTTGGTGCCATGTCAGGTGCATTTCATACTTAGAACTTTATTGAAGTTCTGTATTCTTTTAATTATGTTATTTTCTTGAGCTCTATGTCAGTGCATACACCACTTGCATAGATATTAGTATCATTAGGATTTGCTTGCTATTTGAAAACCATGACATTAGGATATATGAGCTTTTGCTAAGTTGTAATCATCAACTTAGTTGAAAATTGTAAGTAATGCGAACATGAATGAGAACCTAGAGTTAAAACTAAAGCACTTCCTTAGGATCTTCACTTTACCTTAGGCTCTTTCCTTAAGATTAGGATTAGACACTAAGTTAGATCTCATTCGTTGAATAAGTGATTTATTCAATGAATGAAACCTAGATTTTAATAGTTTCTAGATTTTCATAATTTTATTTTGATTATCTTGTCTTTCAATTTTAGATTAAGAATAGAGATCTATTCTATTAAGCTTGATTGTTACTTAATAGAATAAGCCTTAATCATCAGTTCACTTGTAGATTGAACCATAGAACTTTAGGTTACTTTTGGATCATGTGATTGAACCCAAGGTTGTGGTGTTCAATTCATAATCCTTAGCTTAGTAGATCTGGATCAGATCTTAGTTGAGAACATCTCAAATCATCAATTAGGGCATGATAATTTATTATTTAACTTATAGTCGATTTTGATTGAACTAAATTGGGACATGATAAGTCCTGATTGTTTTTAAACTTATAAGATCGTGCTTCTAAGTTGTATGACTTGGGATAGTTAGGACTGACTTATTTAGATAACATCAGATATCACATGAGTTTAGATTGAGTCCCTTGCTCACTTTGACTAGATTGCTTTGCATACCTTGTATTTGAGCTTTATCCCTTGAGCATAATAGGAACACTTAGGATTTGGATGATACATCCTAAGTTAGAATTTGTAAAGCATATATCATTTCATTCAAGTTTTTGCAGTGCTTTCAGTTAGTAGATTAGGTTCTGAGTATAGTATTTCCACCTCCAGTATTCGATACAGTATATAAGTTATCCAGGCCTCTGAGAGGAACAGGGATGGCCTATAAGCTGGGTATTTTGATGATTTTCGGGCTAGGATGGCAGTGCTATAGCTTAGGCCTATTGCTACTCTAGTTCAGTTCAGTACATTTTGTATTGTTTTGCCACATGTTTCAGTGGCTTTACTTGCAGTTTCAGTTGGCTTTACCATATGTTTCAGTGGTTTTCTATTTTCAGATTCAGTCATTTTTGTCACATGTCTCAGTGACCTTTCTTTTATATTAATATGCATATTGTATATATGTTCTTATGAATTATATAAGCATAAATGGCATGTTTATGATGTTAGATTTTCTGGATTATGTTCAGTACTTGTATTCTTTTATACTCAGCATGTTTATCGTGGTCATAATCATATTATGATCAGATTTATTTTAGTAGTTGCAGTTTCTTTTGCTTTTGCTTTAGCTTTACCTTTCTTACTTTTATGTCTTGATATGTAATTTTGCATACATGTTGAATGCTATAAATGGATAGTTTATAGTTATCCTGTTCTTTGTATAGCTTGTTGCACCTGTTTACTTTACTCGCTTAGTAGTATCAATAAAATGGTGATATCTTTAAATTCATGCAACTTTAATAGCTTAAATTGTACATATGACAGATCAGGAGTATAGGTCAGATCCAGCGCTTGAGGATTTAGCTGCTAGCAGGTTAAAGTAAAGTGCAGCTCTCTGAAGGAGACATGCTTCCATCTCCTTAGCTTGCATTTAGTAAAAGTATAATAATTATGTTTTCTTATTCTTACTATTCAGTATTAAATATATTGTATGTGAATGAATTAATGTGGACTGTGTCTGGATGCTTCCTTTCTACCTATTTTGCACTGTTACACTATATGTATGTTTCTATTAAGTCTTGCTCAACTGGTTGATTAGTATCATGGATAAGCTTTTAGTTTAATGTCTCTGGTGCTAGTGATGACCACCTCTTAACACTCATTCGATTAAGGGGCGGCCGCCACAGTTGGTATCAGAGAAACCCCATGGGTGTCAGATAGGAGCTATGTTCCTATCTACCTAATGGTTCGTTCTTATGTTGGGCAGGATTTGGCAAACATGTGTATAGTAGTATTGGGATCCATAGTTCATTCAATACAAAACTAAAATGTTAGAATGATGATAATATCATGAGAAAGCAACATAGATCTTATAGGACTTAGAAAGGAGTCAAATTAAAGATGTTAAAAAAAAAATAATAATAAGTGAGAAGGATAAGGTGATGAGTGCAATGTCATATTTAGTTAACCACAACCACTTCATTGTTATGTTTATTCATTTCTTCAGTTATTAGTATACTCATTTCTTACTTAAATGGGTTAAGTAAACTTTGATTTGTAAAACTAGTGTGGCGAGCTAAATAGTTTATGCCTCCGAATTGTATTTGCAAACTTGTTGTAGGGTTACCAAGGCATTAGTGAAATATGATGTATCTAGATTCTGGTTTTCATAGTGATTGGTGTAGATGAAGTAAGAAGGTTGTGTATTTTGTGTAGAGTTTTAGAAATTTTTGGAATAAGATGAAGAAGCTAAGAATTTAAGCGTGAGGGCATCTCTGAGTTAGCAATTACATCACCAATAATAGAGAAGAAGACGATAAATACAGAATTTGTGAATTCGACTACAGACGAATTTACAGAAACTGCATTTGTACTTATTTCTTTGATATTGTTCCATAATTTAGTAAAAACCTCCTTTAGAATCTAAGAAAATTTTATATCAAATCAATTATAAATAATTTTTCTTATTCATCCTCCCATTTTAGATATTTGTGAATTGGTGAGTACTTGATTCATACTAAAACCAATGAGTTCTTTAGGTTTCGCTCATATAACAAATGGTCTCAAAATTGGTTGTGTTTAGAATAATAACGTCATCACTTAAGGAAAATTTAATGTAGTCTAAGTGAATTGAAATCATACCTCTATCAAATATTTATTATTTTTCTTTTTATGTGAGAAACACAATCAAATTCATTTTGAAGTGAAATAATTAAATTGGGTTCAAGTTCATTGAAGGTGTTAATAGTATGAAGCAGTTAAATAACTTAACCTCAAAATTTCTTAGGAGATTAAGATGCATTTTCTTATTTTGTTGTGACATTTTAGGACATGAATGTTACGCCAAAGTAATGATGGAAAAATTGAATGATATGATTTTTGATATTGCATTATATTGTTAATACAAAGTAATAAATATGGAAGACTATCACTAATCATCTGTAAATGATATGGGTGACAAACTTCAAATATCTAATTTATTGCTATTCTTTTAATCACATAATTCTTGTTTTAGATGCTGAAAACACTGTCCATATTGCTGCGGATAATGTGAAAAACCCGTCTCATATTGCTGCTATCTTAATGCAATATTAAATCAAATACTACTATCTATTGTAATATTGAATCTTACGCTATTATCAAGACCTTAAGCTGTTTGCAAGTTAAGGGAAAAAGCTGATTGAGCTTTTGTCAATACAAGTATCACTCAGTTTGAATCTATGATGATGTCTTTGCATTGCACACAGTACCTAGTAACCTTTATCTCCAACATCGTCAAAATGTGATACATTAATCGTGAAAACCAATCGCTGTTATGCTATAATCTAATTGATGTTCAAAATATGCTTAGTGACACATAATTTTAATTGGAGGCGCATTGAACTTTAGTGTGCCGAATGATTTTGCAAAGTAATTTAGGAAGTTACTATTAGGAACAGTTCGCATTTATGTTGTGCTTTCAACTGTGTTTACTTGTGATGATAGGAGGTTATTGATAATTGTTGGGTGCAACTCTTTGGGAGTTATCATTTGTATTGATTATTATCATAGTTAAAATCTTATATTAGGTTGTGCTTGATACTTATCATTGTGTTCCCATAATCTGGAATGTATCTAAATGCTCAAGTGGCATATTTGTAAATATAATATATTTCATGTCATGAGAATTAGTATTATTGAAGGCTACTAGTTCATGAAATATGATCAAATGCTTCCATCAAGTTCAATTATGATTAAATATTGACACAAATGCTGCCTTTGAACTTATATATACTCAAATGTTGCCATCTTTTTTTTATAGAATGAAAAACTATCACTTTCTTACATTAGAACCCATTTTATAAATCCTTAATGTTGTATTTTGTAATTGCTGAATTATATGTTAATACCCTTATAAATGCTAACTTAATATTGTTGTTCTTTACAGGATGGGCTATAAGTTAAAACAAAAAGAATGAAATGCTGAAGCAAATATTGCCTTATGTGCAATAAGTCAAATAATTCTACCTTTATAAGAAAATTGCTTTCTATATCTTTTTAGATATTGAATTAAGGATGTATAAACTGTTTAGTTTAGCTTACTATATTTGAACTCTTTTGTAGAACTGAAAATGAGCAATCCTATAAAAAGGATTGAACTCTATTTTAGAATTAGAAATAGTCAATGGATTGACTTATATTTTGCTTGTGTAAAAAATTGGTTTTTGAACAAAAATAAAGGAGACTCTGCCAAAATTTGTAAGGATTTTAGGACTTAGAAATTTTCATATATTAAACACTTATAAAATGTCTAGAGTTTTATATCTAGGATGTTAAGTATTTCACTTCATTTTAAAGTATTAGTCATAAGTTAATCAATTGAATTCCAAACCAACGGTTACCTTACATTCACCTCTTCCTTAGGCAAACTTGAGCTAATTCCCTTAACCTAAGGAAGTCATGATTTTATTATTTAAGTAAGTAGTTAAGTATTTGTGGATGATCGCTCTTTATTTAATGGGTTAAATGCATGGTATTGTTAAAAATTAATTTTACATACTATGCTCATTGTCCTTTGTCATCATCTCTTTTTAGCTTGTGTCTATCATTTCTGAGATTTGTTTTAACGTCAGAGAATCATTCTCCTCAAGTATAGCACAGTGGTAGCTCATTTGAGTGAGTGGCGGCGTTTGTTGCTAGTTTGTTTTCCTAGTTATTAGAGGAAAAGGCAGTGGTAGCATACCTTGCCATGTCACTCAACTCAGTTGTTGGTGTTAAACTCTCTAAAACTTTTCTCAGATCTATACCTCTCTTTTCAAATATTTTACTCAGCATGACCAAACTCTCCTTTATGAAGTCAAAAGATTTTAAATCGTTCTTAGGTCAGTTTCTAGTATTGATTTTGACTCTTGCCCGTTCCATTTAACTAATGATATTGAGGACGACATCGTTCTTAAGTGGGGGAGTATGTAACAACTCGACGTTGTTACATTCGTGATTAACTCTAAATTTATGAGGATTAAGTCAAAATTAAATTTTCAATTTTAGTCAAATAAAAATTAAATAAAAATATTCTCAAATGAAGCATATTAAGGGAATCCTTCTACCAAAATTTGAGCGCAATCTGAGTTTCGGATCGTCCTAAATAAATTCGGGAAGTTCAAACTTTGGGAGTCGATAAAAGATAAAATAAAAATTGGATTTCAGAAATTTTTGTATATTTGAATTAAGCATTATGAGAGAAATCTATGTTTTAAGTTTCGTAATTTTTTGGGCTCTGGAATAATCGTAGTAAATTTTTAAAGTTTTTCATTTAAAAATTAATATAAAATAAAATACTCATCCAAATTCAATAATTTTTAGACGCTTGCATTTGTCTCGTCGAGACGGTCGTTTCAATACCAAGTTTGTAATTTTTGCAGTTTAATTGACTTAGATCAAGGCTTGTGAAGTTTTAGCCATTGGATTTTGATCTAACGGCTGCGATTGGATTTAACTTTTTGCCTCTTAAGTGTCTAACCCTACCCTAAAGGTAGCAGCCCGATTTTTTTCTTCCTCCTTGGCCTACCAAGCACCTCCTCCCTTCACCTTGGCCGACCAAGCCCCTCCCCTTCTTCCTCCATGGCCGAGCCACCTCACCTCCTCTCCTTCTCCATGGCCGACCCCTTCTCTTCTTCCTCCATGGCTGAGCCACCTCACCTCCTTCTCGGCCAAGAGCTAGCAGCAGCCTTCATCCTCCACGACCGAGCACGAGCAGCAGCCCTCCTTCCATGGCCGAGCACATCTCCTCCTTCCATGGCCGAGCACATCTCCTCCTCCCCTTGGCCGAATCTTCCTTCATTCTCCCATGGTGGCCAAAAATCAGCATGCCATCTTCATTTTTTTTTGCCAATAATAGGTCAATTGTTGGAAGGGTAACTCCTCATACTCTCTAATAAAGCTAATTTTATTATTATTTATGAAGGGTTAAGGTAGATAAAGTTGAATGTGTTAGGGTTAGCAAGTAGTTAAGGTTGTATGTTGATTTTTATCGGCATGAGCTTGATGCATTATTATGGCCATTTGATGCTTTATCATCCTACTTATCATTTCAATCATTGCAAGAAGTAAATGACATATATTTAGATGTTAATTTTATAGGTATCATGATTTAGGTATGAGCCTTGTAAATACATAAATTTCTTTGTTATGGTTATAATTAGCACGCATTATTGATGTATTAATCTACTTGATTATGATGTAGGGAGGAAGTAAATATAATTAAGTTTATTGTTAAACCACATATATTTGTTTTACATATAATATATTAATAAGAAAGATTCACAATAAGATGCAATAAATATTATAGCTAAATCTATTGTTAAAATATGTAATTTTATTATTATTCTTGAGTTCTTCCTATGGAATCATGTTGTTATGTTTCCATCCATCCATAATGAATTAAATATTATCAAGCTATTATATTCAATCTTTTATAATCAATCTTCTATTTTAAGTTAGGGAGAACGAATTAGATAGAATTCATGCAAGTCTAAGCTAAGCATCTCTTGTCCAAGTAAATTATCATTTAGTTGTATCATGCCAAATTACTGCAAATCTAATACTATTAAGCTTACTTGTATTTAAGCAAAACCTTGTTTTTCCTTGGCATTATGAATAGGTTTCTATGATTGATGTTGTTAAATTGCTGGTTACAGAAGTCTTGGTGCCGTGTCAGGTACATTTTGTACTTAGAACTTTATTGAAGTTCTGTATTCTTTTAATTATGTTATTTTCTTGAGCTTTATTTTAGTGCGTACACCACTTGCATAGATATTAGTATCATTAGGATTTGCTTGCTATTTGAAAACCATGACATTAGGATATATGAGCTTTTGCTAACTAAGTTGTAATCATCAACTTAGTTGAAAATTGTAAATAATACAGACATGAATGAGAACCTAGAGTTAAAACTAAAGCACTTCCTTAGGATCTTCACTTCACGTTAGGCTCTTTCCTTAAGATTAGGATTAGACACTAAGTTAGATCTCATTTCTTGAATAAGTGATTTATTCAATGAATGGAACCTTGGTTTTAATAGTTTTTAGATTTTCATAATTTTATTTTGACTATATTGTCTTTCAATTTTAGATTAAGAATATAGATCTATTCTATTAAGCTTGATTGTTACTTAATAGAATAAGCCTTAATCATCAATTCACTTATAGATTGAATCATAGAACTTTAGCTTACTTTTAGATCTTGTGATTGAACTCAAGGTTGTGGTGTTCAATTCATAATCCTTAGCTTAGTAGATCTGGATCAGATCTTAGCTGAGAACATCTCAAACCATCAATTAGGATGTGATGATTTATTGTTTAACTTATAGTCAATTTTGATTGAACTAAATTGGGACCTGATCAGTCCTGATTGTTTTTAAACTTATAAGGCCATGCTTCTAAGTTGTATGACTTGGATAATTAGAACGACTTATTTAGATAACATCAGATATCACATGAGTTTAGATTGAGTCCCTTGCTCACTTTAACTAGATTGCTTTGCATACCTTGTATTTGAGCTTTATTTCTTGAGCATAATAAGAACACTTAGGATATGGATGATACATCCTAAGTTAGAACTTGTAAAGCTTATATCATTTCATTCAAGTTTTTGCAGTGCTTTTAGTTAGTATATTAGGTTCTAAGTATAGTATTGCCACCTCCAGTATTCAGTACAGTATGGAAGTTACCAGGCCTCTGAGAGGAACAAGGATGGCCTATAGGCTGGGTATTTTGATGATTTTCAGGCTGGGATGGCAGTGCTATAGCTTAGGCCTATTGCTACTCTAGTTTAGTTCAGTATAGTTTGTATTGTTTTGCCACATGTTTCAGTGGCTTTACTTGCAGTTTCAGTTGGCTTTACCACATGTTTCAGTGGTTTTCTATTTTCAGATTCAGTCATTTTTGTCACATGTCTCAGTGACCTTTCTTATATATTAATATGCATATTGTATATATGTTCTTATGAATTATATAAGCATAAATGGCATGTTTAGGATATTAGATTTTCTGGATTATGTTCAGTACTTGTGTTATTTTATACTCAGCATATTTACTGTGGTCATAATCATATTAGGATCAGATTTATTTTAGTAGTTGCAGTTTCTTTTGCTTTAGCTTTACCTTGCTTACTTTTGTGTCTTGGTATGTAATTTCACATACATGTTGAATGCTATAAATGGATAGTTTATAGTTATCTCGTTCTTTGTATAGCTTGTTGCACCTGTTTACTTTGCTCGCTTAGTAGTATCAATAAATGGTGATATCTTTAAATCCATGCAACTTTAATAGCTTAAATTGTACTTAGACTTATTAAAGTCTAACCAGATTTTTCTTTTTTTGGCTGTGCCCTATCATATATGTACATATGGCAGATCAGGAGTATAGGTCAGATCCATCAATTGAGGATTTAGCTGCTAGCAGGTCAAAGTAAAGTGCAGCTATCTGAAGGAGACATGCTTCCATCTCATTGGCTTGCATTTAGTAAAATTGTAATAATTATGTTTTCTTATTCTTACTATTCAGCATTAAATGTATTGTATGTGAATGAATTAATGTGGATTGTGTATGGATGCTTCCTTTCTACCTATTTGTTACTGCTATACTATATGTCAAGAATAGCGCCCCAGTCTTTGAATGATGGGCGTCGTGGCGTACTACGACGCACCACGATGCGTTATAACATGTTGTAATACTTGAACATCTCCAACTTGTTCCATATCACCTTGGAACATCCAGAAGCCCACTAGAGCTCCATTAGCATCTCCACGGTGATTTGAATGGTCTCCATATCCCAATAATCTCTCACTTCGAGACCTATTTAGAATCATCCGTCTTTTAACCTTGATATTTTATTATCTTTTTCCATATATGTCAAGAATGTGGTGTGGCTCACCCCGCTTTCTTATCTTGTGTTGAGACCAACTGAAACAACACATGACTTTAGTTTCTCCATTATTATAGCTTTTGTGAACATATCAATGGAATTCTTAGAAGTGTGTATCTTCTCCAATCTAAGCTGACCTTCTTCCAACAATGTCCTGATGAAATGGTACCGAAGCTGTATATGCTTCATTCTGGCATGAAATGCTGCATTCTTTTTAAGGTGTGAATCGTGACCATACTATTATTGTCGAGCTTTACATCCTTCTGCTACTTGCTCAATTCTGCCATTAAACTCTTCAGCCAAATCATCTGCTTACTCACCTTAGTGATGGCGACATACTCAACCTTCGTGGTGGATAGAGCAATAATATTCTATAGCCAAGAGATCTAGCTCACTATTTGTAATAACTTTAAGTTGTTACCATAGTCAATCAGGGCTTAACTAGGTCCTGATCTTAGTTATAATACTCTAAATAAGTCATTAGAAACTCACCTTGAAATTTTGGTCTCAATCAGGTGTTAAATAGATAAAACCTTCATTCTAGGATTTCAAGAACCTTAGAATTTGACCTATTTAAATCAACCTCAAATCAAAAATTTAACTTTGTCATTGCGCTCATCACCCTAAAATTAGCTAGGAGTGATATTTTGGAGGAATTTGGAAGTCGTTGGAATTTCGTCGAATATTTTAATATATTTAAAATACTCCAAAAATTAGAAAAAATTAAATACTCATCGAAATCAAAATTCATCTTTGCCATTGCGTTCATCACCTTCGAATTAGGTGAGTGAAATTTTGGGAACTTTGTAAGTCGTTGAATTTTCTTGAATATTTTAATATATTTAAATAATTAGAAAAATAAATTGTAATTAAAATCAAAATCTGACTTTGTCGTTGCGTTACTCACCCCCAAATTAGCTATGAGTAAATTTTTCGAATTTTTTTATTGCATTTGATCATTTAATTTTGAAGGGTTAAAATTGTATTAAATAATAAATTAATAATTAAAAAAAAATTCTTTCGACAGATTTTTGTACGCGGCAGGAGGCATTGTGCGTGCAAGGTGGCAAAGCCACCATTTAAGCCCCCAAAACTCTTTATTTTAATTTCTTTTTGGATCTTAAACGTTATTGGCATCATTTGGATATATACTAGAGAAGAGTAATTCCTTCATCTTCTTCCTCAAAATTTCAAACCGAATCATAAATATACCATTTCTTTTTCTTTAAGCCTGAGTTAGGGCTCGTAATTTATTAAGTTATTTGCAAATTTAGGAGGTGTATTTAGTATCAATAGAAATGTCTCGATGAGAGCTTTCAATTTATATATAACACGCCTCGTAAGGAGCTCTGTGTAGTGAGAATTTGAAGGCTAAAGTTTCATTTTTTTTCTAATTTCTGTCAGTTTATTGTAGCAACATTAACAATTTTTCTGAATTTTTTTAATTTAATTTCTGTTTATTTAATAAATTGCAAATCTTCAAAACCACGTAACTTTGTAATTACAATTTCAAACATTGTGATCCAATATACTATTTTGATCAAAAAAATGCAATAATTAATATTATGCAATTATTTTTTCTATTTGATGATTAATTTTCTAATTATCTTTTAAACTAATTAATCCCCCTAAATCCTAAAATTTGATAAATTCATAACTTAGTCAATTTAGCTCCAAATTATATGATCCAATATATCATTTTTATTAGGAGAATGTGTAGAACA
This sequence comes from Gastrodia elata, assembly GCA_016760335.1. Taxonomy (NCBI): domain Eukaryota; kingdom Viridiplantae; phylum Streptophyta; class Magnoliopsida; order Asparagales; family Orchidaceae; genus Gastrodia; species Gastrodia elata. Next base: position 7,812,245 of record CM028682.1, on the reverse strand, counting down.
CTAACCTGTAAGAAAAGTTTAGTTTCTGTGATTATATTTCTTAATTTTATCTAATTATTCTAAAAATAGATTAGTGAAAATTAAGCTCCTTAATTATTAAAAATTAAAATTTTAAGTTGCTGATAGCTCCTATTATAGTATAAAATATAGTGGCGAAGCTAATTTTTTAATTTAGTAATTAACTTCACTAATCACTGACTAATCACTTTAAACCATAATTAAGGCCTAAGTTAATCAAATAGGGTCCAATTAAGTGATTTAAAATCAATTTTAAATCATTTAAGCTTATTGAATTAAATTTCAAGTAAAATTCAAAACTTTTCTTAAGAAATTTCTAAGTAATCCTTAAGCTTCTTAATGTGACTTTAGTCCTCATTATGTCATCCATAAGTCCTTAAAATCAAAAAGTGAAGGATTATGAATTAAATATAAATCTTAAGGGGCATGATAATATGATTTATTATCTTGATCAAACTTTATACTCTTTTGATTTTATCTTAAATTAAGAAATTAGGATAATTTAACTTGCATCAAAGCATTAAAATATGTTAATCTTCAAATGATCCATTCTTAATATTATATTGATTTTATCTCATGACTTGATAATTTTAATCAAACTTTGAAGTTAGAGATCAAATTGCTAATTTACCTTTATTTAGTGTTTGATTTTATTATTGAACCTTTCTTGTGTTTGAATTTTTAATTTTGATCTCATGTTTTAACATAAGATAAGAAAATTAATTGTTATGATTATAAGTTCATAACTTTTTAATGTTTATGTTGTATTTTCTAATTTAGATGCTTTATACCTTAAGTTAGGGAAATATTGAGGTAGTAAATGTCTCATTAGATATATATTGAGGTAGACCTTTAGATGAACTTTTTGAACCTTAGATAATTGAGCTTCTATTTTGTGGTGGTATTAACCGTATGAACCATTATAACACCCCACACCGTCATCGCACGCAAAAGAGATAATCATAATCAATTTCGGCGGCGGAGCGGTGCGCTACTCGGGAAGGGATATCCCATTTCCCCGAATAGCTGAAACTAAACTAAGGCTGCTAACTCAATCCCAAAGGAGGGTCGATAACTAATACTTAAAATAAGAGTAGTATCATTATCCTAAGTATTAGACAAATATATACATGGATTTAAAATACAACATGAAGAATCCAAAATATATATAAAATATCAGTATTTCCAGTATGCTGATCACATCATAATACTAAGTATAAGTAATAAATAAACAGAGTGGGAAAGCTAAAATAAACATCCAGAAATATTCATCATAGAAGTTAAATACAACATTCATCTCAGAAAAAAAAAGAAAATATGTAACAACCCAAGTTGTTACCCAAGCCAATTAAAACTAATCTAAGTCCTGGTTTTGATCCTAGTGCACTAATTAAGTCATTAGGAGTTCACCACCTAGACCTAGTCCAAATCAAGGGTCAAATAGATCAAACCCTGATTTTGGGAATTTCAAGAACCCTGGGAATTGACCTAATTAATTTGACCTCAGATAAAAAATAAGATTTCTCCATCATACTCATTGCTCCCAAATTAGCTAAGAGTGATATTTTGGTGGAAACCGAAAGTCGTCGAAAATCCGTCGAATATTTTAATTTTTAAAATGCCCCGAAAATTATGAAAAATTAAGTACTTGTCGAATCAAAAATCTGAAATCGCTGTTACGTTCCTCACCCTCAATTAGTTAGGGATAATTATTTAGGAATTTTTGGAGGTCGTTCGATTATTTTAATTTATTAAGAAAATTGAATAAAATAATTAAATGATTATTAATTAATTACAATCACAAACAACTCCGTCTCCCTCAAAAACTTGTGACGTTTGATCTGACGGCGCAATCCTGCGAGGAGCTGAGTCTGCAAGCTCTAAAAGCTCTCGTGCCGTCCATTGAGGTACCCGTCGATCTCCTTAATCTCCTAATATCTTGCCTTCGATTTGACTTCAAGTATTATTCCTTTCGATTGATTGTTAATCGTGCGGATCCGATTAAATGCAAACGAAGTCGATCGTGTTAATTTTTTAGTTCGTCCACAGTAGTGATAGTTTCGCTGCGTATACCCCCTTAGTGACCTAGAAATCTCGGTCTAGCCATCTCCAGCGTTTTAGGCAACCTCCCTCGCCGGCCCGGTCGCCGTTGGGTAGGGCTCGCCAAGCCCTTCTCATTGCTATGCGGGTAGGGGTCCTATCGCCGTTGGCAAGGCCATCAAACCCCATGCCCTAGGCGCGTTCTTCCCGGATCTGTCGGGGATGGCAGCCATCGCCCCGGGGATGGCAGCCATCGCCCCGGGTAGGGTCGGGCCTGACCCAACCAGCCTATCCTGTTAGTCGCGCGACCGCGTGTCGTGCGGATCAGGCATCAGCTCCGTTGACGGCTGGTGGGATCCGCCTTGCACATGTCAAGCTGTGGGCCTGCCGAGTGAGATATTGCGGGGCCCGCTGTCTCCTCGCTGTCAGCATTCTGTCAAGCTGCGCGTGGGGCCAGCCGGCTAATGATTAATGGTGATTAAGAAACGCTGGTTTAATTATAACAAAATTAAATTCGATTAATTAAATTTATCACAAACATTCAAACATTAATATATTTAGATTTACTAGTCCAATAGTAGCAAAATTATAGATCATTTTCATCAGCAAAATTCAAGGATCATTATGGCACTATCAATTTCCCAATCGGATGAATATTTAACGTAGCGACATTTATGATCTTTTACCAAAATGCCACCCAACTTCAAACATCCATAACTTTATACATAGTCACCAAACATAGTCAATATAGGTCTTAAAATAATCAGGAGAATATCAGGAACACTTTAATAGTATTAATTTTGCCATTTGATAATTAATGACTAATGACTTTTAGGACTCTCATTAATGACCCTTAAAACTTTAGAAATTCAATTGGTCATAATATTTTAATGAGCATCTCATACAAATAATAATATTCCAAATTATTCATTTAAAATAACATATTTTTGTTAAAATCAATATATCTTGTTTCTTTACTGATTGTATTAGATACCTTATTATTTATCAATGCTAGTACTGTGGGGACCCGATGCCAAGTTTGCGGGAGCTAATCGAGCACCAATTTTTGGTAAGTCCCCTAGCCGCATGATCATACTGAGTGATTTAAGAGATATAATATGTATGTATCAAAAATAACTTATTTATTCATTAATTTAGAAATATCACAATGTTTTGATCACAAAGATCTAAATAAAATAAAAAAAATTACAAACTTTAAACTTACTCAAAAGTAGTAAATTAATAAGTAGCGGTATTAGCATTGCTTGATCCCTAGCGCATTTCATCTACGATGAGCTCATAGTGCACATATGATGAACAACCAAATACCTTAAGGCATTCAGTTTCACCTCCTTTCCGTTCCAGGCCTCCTCGGGAATCCATTCATTTAGAGGTATGGAAGGTCCCATATTAATCAAATAAATAGTATTAACAGCCTCGGCCCAAAACTGCTTTGAGAGACCTGTGTGCAGGGTGCTTCTGGCTATTTCTGTGATTTTCCTGTTCATTCGCTCTGCAACACCATTTTATTGTGGTGTTCCTAAAACTGTAAATTCCCTCTTAATCCCTTTCAAGGCACAAAATTTGTTTAACTCCTTGTCATAATATTCACCGCCATTATCGGATCTCAAGCATTTATGCTTCAACCCTGCCTCATTCTCCACCAAAGCCAACCATTTTACAAACACATTTAATACATTAGATTTATGCTTTAAAAAATAAATCGATATCTTCCTTGTATGGTCATCAATGAAAGTGACAAAATATGTGGCTCTACTTATGGAAGAAGTAGGAGCTGGCCCCCATACATGTGTATGCACCAACTCGAGTTTCCTGCCTTTCAGTTCTTTTCCAACATTGGAGAATGTGACATTTTGTTTGCCCAGCACAGTCTTCATAGAAATCCAAGTTCACTGACTTCAATCCTGGGAGCCTTTTCTTTGGCTGTAGGGATTTCAAACCCCTCGCTTATAAGACCAAGCCTTTGGTGTCATAGACCCACATTTATCTGTTCTGCAGTTGCAACGGAATTAGACACTTTATTGATCATGTAAAGTGTACCTTCCATGTTGCCCCTTGCAACAATGAGTGCACTCTTGGTGATCTTCCATGAGTCCCCTGTAAAATATGTACTGCACACTTCATGGCTAGCTAACTAACTGAAATAAGATTCCTCTTTAGACACGGCACGTGCCTAACTTCTCTTTGCTTCTAAACTGCATCGCTTCTCTTTGCTTCTAAACTGCATCGCTTGGTAGCTGAACGTCCACATCACATTTCCCTATGATATTGCATGCCTTGTCATCTCCAAGATATATATTCCCCAAGTCACCCTTTGTGTGGCTCTTGAAAGCACCCCTCGTAGGAGTGGCATGAAAGGATGCGCCCGAGTTCACCACCCAGGACTTCATGTTAACAAGTGACAGGATCAATGCATCATGATCCTCTTCAGCTAAAACATTTACTGTGGGGCACATATCCTTGCTCCCACGACTTATTTTCTTCAGGGTAGGACAATCCTTCTTGAAGTGATCTGCCTTCTCACAATTCCAGCAATCATGCTCTACTTATCCGGATCTTGATTTTCCTCATCTCTACATAAACCTATTACTGTTATGTCTTCGGTCTATTCCTCTTCTTCTGATCCAGCATTCAACACTGAAGTAGATGCCTCCCTATGAGATCTTTTTCGCACCTCTTCATTCAGCACTAGCCCGACAATGTCGTCGAATTTCAACGACGCATTTCCTGACGAATTACTAATGGTTGTAACCAGCCCATCCCAACTGTCCGGCAATGATGAGAGGAATAACAAAGCTCGGACCTCGTCATCAAACTTGAAGCCCACCGAACTCATTCGACTCGTCATAGTGTTGAACAAATTCATATGTTTAGTTACTAAGTAGCCATCTATCATCTTCATATTGAGTAGTCTTTTAATTAGAAAAACTTTGTTGAAAGCTGAAGGCTTCTCATACATCCTTATTAGAGCATCAATGAGATCTACAATAATTTTCTCATTAAAAATATTAAATGCAACGGAAGAAGACAATGAAAGATGAATTAAACCCAATATTGTTCTATCAAGACCCTCCCAATGTTCATCTAACATAGCAGCCGGTTTCTTATCAGCTCCACTTAATGGTAGATACAACTTCTTCTAGTATATCAAATCCTCCATTTGTATTTTTCAGAAGGCGAAATTAGTGCCATTGAACTTTCTATTTTGTGTTTCATTTCATTGGCCATTACTGCCACTCAAACTGCAAACTCTAAAACAACAAGGAACCTCACTCTGATATTACATATTATGAGAAGAGCACGAGCACCGCAGCAGAAGCGATTTTGCGCTCGATGACCGGGGATGCGTTGACAGTTACCAAGCTATTAACGAAATCACAAGCACAACAAAAATAGATCACAACACATACACATGCATATAAACAGAAGCATCCAAACAATAATAATTTTATATGGAAAACCCAAAGATGAGAAAAAAACTACAGAGCTATGCCACACAGAAATTCTATTATGAATCAAAAGAATTACAGAGTTACAAAGAGCTTCACCTTCACAAGACAAAGAAAAATCTACAGCTTACACAGCCTCCCGATCGATTTATTCTCTAGCAGGGAACACCAGCTCTTACGCTAGGATGAAGAAGGAGAGCAGTAGCCACCACCCTTAGAGTTCTCTCCAACAGCAACCAAAACACTTTGCTTGCCCTTGCAAACATTGGAAACTCCGCCATAGTGTTTCCTTAAGTACCCAACTAATATTTGGACCCCAAATAGTCTAAAATATCCTCCAAATTGCTTAGACCGAAACCTGAACCGGAGCAGGTTTGTGCAAGGTGCTACGACGAGCCGTAGCACCCTGGCCTCAGGTAGGTAAGTGCCACGGAGCGCTACGGCCCCCCAGTCTCAGGAAAACTAGCGTCGGGGCGCACTACAGCACCTCGGTCTTGGGTTCTTGGTGCCAGGGCATGCTACAGTGCCCTGATCTCAGGTACTGGTCACCATGGCGTGCTACAACGCGCCACCGTGCACTGTGGCGTCAGCTGCAGCTGAACTTTTCCAACTTTGTTTTGAATCGCCTCAGAACCTCCTAGAAGCTCAACGGAACTCCATTAACACCTTTATGATGATCTAAAGGGTCTCCACATCCCAACAATTACTTATGGTGCAATTGCTCTTTAATTGTGGTATAATTCATATTTGCTTCGGTGACTTTCAGCAGTCAAACTCCGATCTTAGGGTTATCTTCAGTGCAGAAGATTTCTTGGTGCAAGATTTTCACTCCTAACATAATCTTTGTTAATTAGCATGAAATTTTGTATTTGCAAGAAGCTTTGTGGTACTTTTTTGTGTTCAAACTATTTTTATTGGAAGATTTGTTAAATGAGCATAACTAACTCATTTACAGCCTTTACATTGAAAAAGATAACAAATTTGTTGTATAAAATTTAAAGTAATATGAACCTTTAGTTAGAGACTTATTGACTGAATCTGAGATGTTCATAGAACAAATTTTTTTTAAGGTTTGATTATTTAGTTCATTGAATCAATAAGCCAAAACTTGAAGTTGTGTAACATTCCAAATCTATAAAAAATTAAGTGCTGCATAATACAGCATATATGTAAGTTTACTGTGATATTATTTTTGGGAAACTTTATGATTTGATTAACAACTAACTTTCATGACAAATAAAACTACAAATGTTCTGCACAAAATTCCATAATAGTGTTATGCATCAAGTAAAGATACAAATGAATCTGTGTTTTATTTTGTTCTAGGAGCCTCAATGACATCAGTTTTTAGGGGTTTTTTTGAATTTTAATCTTTGTTTAATCAGCCTTGCACATGAGGGGAATGACAATTCTTTGATTAGAATTTAGAAGAACCCCAGCTATACGTTTGCTAAAAAATGTATTTGAACAAAATCCATTTCACTGAAGGAAATGTATAGAATTGGGTTGTATACAGCAGACTGAATGATATTTCTATATTGTGCAGCTTCATTTCTTTATATAATTTCATAATTTTAATCCTATAAAAAAATAAAAGTGATACAGAATATAATAAGAAACAAAAAAAAATCCTATCTGATCAAACCTTCAGAACCTCCCGAAGACCAAAACTCCGGCTATTCTGCAAGCCTCTTTTGCCGAAGCCACCGCCATTACCCATCTGCATCATTGCAACAAATTCATTGTAATCAATTCGGCCGTCCTGCAGGAAAAGTTCAAGTAATATTTTAGTGAAAACAATAATAACAATAACAATAATAAAAATAATCATTAGAAATATATATATATATATATATATATAAATAGTTTTTACATTGTCTTGATCAACTTCTTGGATAATCTCCTCCAATCTGATATCCTCCATGCCAAACTCTTCGCAGGCCTGCTGCAGCTCATCCCGAGTTATATAGCCGCTGCTGTCCTTGTCAAAATAGGAGAAGGCTGCAAATAGATGATCCTCGCGCTCTATTTTATTTAAATGTAATGTTGCAGCTATGAACTCTCCATAATCAATAGTGCCACTGTTATCAACATCAGCCTGCAAGGATCATTGGTGGATGATATGTGTACACTAGACAATCTATTCTCTCATACTGTAACAACAAAGTACTTTGGCTACTTTTTAGCTTCTAACAAGAAAAAAAAAACTCACCGCTTGCATGAGAGCATAGATTTCGGACTCTTCTATATTGGCACCCACTCTTTCAAGTCCAGCTTTCAGTTCTTCAAATGTTATCTGGCCACTGTTGTCAGTGTCTATCATCTTAAACATTTCTTTGAGACCAGCAATTTCATCTTCAGAGAGGCTCTCAGCAATTATCTGAACGAAATCAGCTCATGAACATATATAAATAAAATTTATTCACAAATTAAAGCTCAATTATCAATGTGACTACACATAATTCCGTTCTAAATGGAACAGCTAAAGTTGCTCAAAGTTAAATTACTTAAATTTTAACCAGCAATGGAGATTGGTGCAACAGCCTAACCTTGGGACTACTGCAGTTCATCCTATTTAGTCTACACATTTTGCTTTCGTGGGACATCAACACTGCAGATTCCCTCAATCTATATGACAGTTTATTCTGATATTTCTTATCTGCATGCTGTCTGTTTCTGCTCATTCACACATTTGTATTTCAATTATAAGTCAATATCCTATCGGCCCAATTTACATGGGAAATAGTACCACATGCTAAATTTATGGTTAAGATGCAGTGAATTTGATAGAGAAAAGTTCAAGGTGGGATCTATTTAGAAGTGTTGGCTTAATAGTAAATAGGTTTGGGTACACTGATAGGAGATGAGTGTAAGGGTTCTGTAATTTAAGGCTTTCATTACTCGAATTCATACGCACTAAGGCAGAGAAATAGTACCACATACTAAATTTTTGGTTAAGATGCAGTGAAATTGATAGAGAAAAATTCAAGGTGGGCTCTACTTAGATGCGTAGGCTTAAAAGTAAAAAGGTTTGGGTACATCGATAGGAGATGCAAATGAAGGTTCTGTAATATAAGGCTTCATTACTTGGGTTAATACGTACTAAGGCAAAGGAAGATGAGGGGATGGATGAAAAATAACTTGATTTTTAAGATAGAGAGGATACGTGGCAGGCTATTTTGTTGAGAATCATGGTAGCAAGTTTAGAGCTATAGTTTAAGGCTGTTAAAGTATAAGAGCAATTACTGGAGGCACCACTTGTCTCTGATCTTTTCTTTGTATATGTTTTCAAAATAGCAAGGACCTCTCTCAATTCAAGATAAGAAAATCAACTATGAAACAGCTAACTTTTTAGCAGAGAACCAAATGGTAAAATTGTAAGAAATGCTCCATTTTCAGTTCAAGAAGGGGTGATTGATAATGCATCTAAAGAAGGTCTTTGGTGTATATAAGAAGATCTAGATTGATGTAGTCTCAAACGGAGATTAGCAGATAATCAAGGAAAAATCATAGATGCCCTAATGAAGATCAATGACAAACAGATGAAGCGAAGAATCGTATACCAGTTTAAAGAGGATAATCAAGAGAGGAGAATGAAAAGAAAGAAAAATATTGCAGTAATAGTACATAAGAAAAAATTTTATTTAAGAAAATTTAAACTAACAATTTATTTCTGCTTGATCATGAACATGAGTAGGTTGCATTGAATTGCATAACCTGTTTATCCCTTTTTCCTAGTGCTTTTTTACAAGATAACTTATTTCTTTATTAATTGTGGGAATCAACTTTTTTTCAAACAAGTCAATCATATGCCAACCATTAAAACTTATCTAGGAATGACGAGCTTATAATAAGCAGTTGGAGCTCATGCAATGAAACTTCAATCGTGATTACTCAAGAAACTTTGACTAGTGTTCATTATGGACTTGTCAAATCTAGCTGATATCTGCTTATTTTGGTATGAAAAAAAGTCATTTTGTAAAGATGAACTTTTAAAATAAGCATAAATATGCAAAACTTTCCATTCTAGCACTTAACAGCATGCCATTATGGCTTAATGTCATGCTGCAAAGAAGATGCCCAAGAAACTATTTTAGAGAGCCATTAGCGATCTGAGAGCATCTCCTATTTGTTATGTTTAAAGGTAACCAATAAAATTAAGTAACAAGCCTTTATTGTTAGTAATATGCTGTAGAATTCTGATTCAGGAGCCAATGTTTAAAAATCATGGAAAATATTTCTAAATTCTGAAATGACTAAACAATTGGGAAATGAAGGACTAACATTAAAGTGATTATTAAGATATATCTAAGAAGTCGTTAAAACTATGCATAGGATAATGTATCCAGTTTTATACAAAATGACATATTATTGGCATTGCAAAACATGGGAAGCCATTGACTTTTGATTGTAATAAATATAGACATTTTGATTCGTATGTGGTTTGTCAATTCTAGCGTAAAATCAAATTATTATTTACCTACTTATAATACAAAATGTCTATTTGCACTTCTATCTAATAACAATAATCAAGTGATATCAGAATGGTTGATTCTAAACAAAATAAACACCAAAAAAGAAATATATTGTTTTAACAAATTTTAAACTATTCAATAGCTCATAATGGCAAATTTTGCAATTACAACCAACTTTTAAGAACTTACCCTGAGCGCCATCTTTTTTAGCTTGTTCATTGCAGAGAACTGTGTCAAGCGAGATAGGACTGCAGAATCAAGAGGTTTGTCAGGAGCTACGCCATCAACTTGCACCCATGGGTGGCCTTCAAAAAACAAATACAAGAAAATTATAAAAAAATGAACGGTGAGCTGTGGTATAGATAAATACATATCATAACAACTATGGTCATAGAAAATAGTTTTGATTGTTGTTAATTATTTCTAAGGATGCACAAAAGAAGATAGCCAAGCGTTGCAGCTGAAACTGAAAAGTTTTGGGGCAATTTTCATTTGCTGCTTTCTTTAATCTTTGATTCCAATAAAAAATGAAGAAATGAAAAAAATAAAAAATAGAATACCATATCTCAGATAAGTATAAAGTAATTTTTTAAATAGTTGCATGCAAAATTATACAATATTAAGAAACTCACATAGGACTTCATGAGCTTTCAACCTCTTTTTAGGGTCTCTTACTAGCATTTTTCTGACAAGATCTTTGGCACTATCTGATATGCTAGGCCACGGATCAGACTCAAAATCAAGAGCGCCATGTAGAACCTCTTCAAAGATACCATCCTCAGTTTCTGAATATATTACAAATCAAGTGTGAAAAATAGCATAAAAAATTTTATTCCAAAAAAATGTTATTTCTAAAAATGATAGAAGAAAAACCAAGAAAAAGTTAGCACCTGCCCAAAAAGGAGGAACACCACTAAGAAGGATATAAATAATCACACCAGCACTCCAGACATCTGCCTCTGGACCATACCTCTTTTTTAAAACTTCTGGTGCAACATAGTAAGGACTGCCAACAACATCAGCGAATATTTCCCCTGATATAAGAAATTTTTTTTTTGATCATTCGCAAGACAAGAATAAAATTTAAATGCTGAAAATGAAATATTTGTGAAAACTCAAAACAAACTGAAATTCATTATAATAGCCATAGCAATTCAAGCAAGGGGCATGGGGGATCAACTTCCTGTTCTCAAAGTAAGAAGGTATAAGGCCACACTATCACCACTCAACACAAGCAGAAAATCAGTAAAAAGTCAAATATTTGTTTGCAAAACATTCAAAACAACTCCCACTCATAATCAAAATATAAACTAAAGCAATCCTTTAAAATTCAACATAAATAATTTTGAACGCAATTGAAGTATATATTCAAAATTCAGAATTAATCATATCTATTCAGAGCAGTCCCTCAATGCATTGTCCTATTGAAAAGGCTACGTTACTACCCATATATAGATAAATATGCCAACATATGCACTACATACACAAGATTCCTGCAAACAAAAAACGGCAAAGCAGAAACTAAGAAACATACAGCCAAATTCAGCTGCTGGATAAAGCTCTTGAAAATCCTAGTTATATTCTCACAAACGATTACATGAATCGCCTCAATTCAACACAATGTAGGATATAATGACAACGTTTTTCATGCTGGTTAAATGCATTCCCAGTATAGCTGCATAGATAATTTCTGAAGAGTAATAACACTACCAAATCTCAGCAGCTTTAAATCATAGCAGCAATTACCTGGCCGAAAGAAGATTGACAGACCAAAATCAATAGTTTTGAGAGGAGCCTCCTCAGACTGACTAACAAAGAGAAAATTCTCAGGCTTCAGATCGCGGTGCATGACCCCTAAAGAGTGGCATGCCTCCACCACACCAACAATGACTCTCGTAAGCTCAGCCGCCTTTCTCTCCGTAAAATGCCCCTTTTGGATTATCCTATCAAAGAGCTCTCCACCGGCACACAATTCCATCACAACATGAACGGCAACAGCATCTTCATAAGCCCCCTTTATCGAAATAACATTCGGATGGCCAGACAGGTGATGCATTATTTGAATCTCTCTCCTTACATCCTCTACGTCCTCCTCAGTAGTCAGCTTCCTCTTCAAAATGGTTTTGCAAGCATATTTTTTATCAGTGGCCTTCTCCACACAGAGATGCGTGGTTCCAAACTGGCCCTGGCCCAGTTTTCGGCCTAAGCTATAAATGTCCTTCAAATTCTCCGTTTTGTATCTCAAAACGGATCCTGTTTGAAGCCCGGCACTGGAAACCCTTCTGACATGACGAGGCATCCTCGTTTTCTTCGGCGGAGGCTGATCAGACACAGGCATCACATTTTCATCTATAGCTGTAGCAGGTCTAGGAATCATTGGCTCAGATTCCGGGATCTTAACAGGTTCCGGCGGCTTATTTTGAGGGACGTCCAGCGCAGAAGCTACCTTTGCCGGTGAGCTCTTGCTAATCGAAGCGCCTTCTGCTCCGGCTTGAAGCAGCTCATTTTGACCTCGGGTCGGCCATAAGCTCGCATAAAAGGATTGGAAGAGGCCATTCTTCGAAAAGGTCGGGCCGACGCATGAGTTCCCCATCAGCTTCGGCCCCCGCCCTCAGATCTCTCCGGAATCCTTTCTCGGCTCCAACTGCATCGGATTCCTTTCTCTTGAAACGCATCCACGGATTGGGAAAATCGATCGGAAAAATTAGATAGTGAGAAAATACAAACCCATGAATGTGGATGATAGAAATAGAAGTAATGCAAGCGGAGCGCCGGAAAGGCTGAGACACTTCCGGGGCGTTAAAATCTGTTAGGCGACGATATAAAGAGAAGAAGCAGAGAGGCGGAGAAAAAGATGGAAAGGGGAGATCGGGCCGGCAAAGCGTGGGAAAGGGAAGATGGGCACGATGGTCTTTTTAACGGTCGGAAACGGTCTCCTCCCAGCGAGCGATCAAACGAAAGCTCTTTCATATACTTAATCTTGGTGAAGTCTATGATTTTCAAGAAATTATTTGTGGTGTTGTGAAGATCATTTAGTTCATTGTAGAGAAATTAATGATACTTCGGTGAATTTTTTGGAGATTATGAGGTTATTAGGAATAAAGTGTGAAATCTAGTAACATCGTAGGTGTCACAGCGCGTTGTGGCGCGTCCCAGCGCGCCTTGTCGCATCCTCACCCGAGACAGAGGCGTTGTTATGCGCTTTATTGATCAGCAGACAGAGAAGCGGGCGCTACCGCGCGCGCAGCGAAAATCAACGCTGCAGCGCGCCCCAACAACAATCATCCCGATAGGAGGACTCTACCGCGCGCTGCAGCGGCAAACAAATAGAGACCAATGCGCTACAGCACGCCCTAGCGCCTGGCTACCCAAAGCTCGGGCCCTACGATTAGTTGGATCCTTAAGGGAATATGTTTCGTTTCAGGTTTCAGGTTCGTTTCAGGTTTCGCCTTAAGTAATTTGGAGGATATTTATGACCTTTTGAGGTCCGAAATTGAGCTGGATCCTTAAGGGAATATGTGGTGGAGTTTCCTATGTATGTTGACATTCTAGTTGGAGTTTTTAGCTGATGTGAGGAGGAGATCCTAAGGTGAAGTCATAAAGAAGCTGTAATGCAAGAGATCTCTTACATGTTGGAGAAGATACTCCTGGTGGTGATTGCTTCCTCTTCTCTTCATCTTAGAGTAAGAGCTTTTGTATGTTTCCTATCAAAGATGAAACTCTTTATAATTCTGTACTCTTCAAGATTTTTAGTGAATATTTTTTATGGTGTGGCTTTGTGATTTTTCTCATTCTTGAGTTTTTCACATAATCTTTTGTATTTGGATGTTTGTGTGATTAAGTTTATTTTGCATGCATGTGCTTTAATCTACTCATTGTGATTTTGTGATTTCGAATTTGCTTGGTAATTGTCAACACAACCCCAGTCCTCAATCGAGTATGCTAACCAAACCGTTTCTGCCGCGGAGTGTTATCGGTGCTGAAAGTATTATCAACAAGTGGTATCAAAGAGATGTTACCTTATTGGTCCTATGGTTTATTATTTGAGTGGGAGCAATGATTGACGAGATGAGACACAATATAGAAAAATTCAATTGTAAGAACTTTGTGTTCTGATAAATGTAGATTGAGGATCTGCTTTACCAGAAGAAGTTATATCTTCCATTGAAAGAAGCCGACAGAAAACTTGTAACTATGACTGATAAAGAATGAGAAGTTCTCGATAGAACTGCATTGGGTTTGATTTGATTATCATTGTCTTCTTTTGTTGTGTTTAACATTGTTAATGAGAAAACTATTGTATATATCATTGATGCACTGATGAGAATATATGAGAAGCCTCAGCTTCTAGCAAAGTTTTTTTGATGAAAAGATTATTCAACATGAAGATGATTGATGACTATTCAGTGACTGAACACCTCAATGGGTTCAACACGATGACGAGACAGTTAAGTTTGATGGGCATCAGTTTTGATGACAAGGTCCGAGATTTGTTGTTCCTCTCTTCATTATCAGACAGTTAGGATGGGCTGGTTACAGCCATCAGTAACTCATCAGGAAATGCGTTGTTGAGATTTGACTACATTGTCGGGCTTGTGATGAATGATGAGGTGCAGAAGAAATCCCATGGAGAGGCATCCACTTTAGCGTTGAATTCTGAAAGCAGGGGAAGACATACTGAAATGAGATATAACAGAAATATGTCAATATCTCGAAAAGGAAAATCAAGACCGGGAAAAGCAAAGCCAGATTGCTGAAATTGTGAGAAGGCATGTCACTTCAAGAAGGATTGTCCTACCCTGAAGTAGCCAAGTGGCAGAGGTAAGATGATGAACCCCTGTGTAAATATTTTAGCTGAGAAGGATCAAGATGCGTTGATTCTCTCACTTGTCAACACGGAGTCCTGGGTGATGGACTTGGGCGCATCCTTTCATATGACTCTGTCGAGGAGTGCCTTCAAGAATTACACTCAAGGTGGCTTGGGGAAAATATACATTAGAGATGACAAGGCATGCGACATCATTGGCAGATGTGATGTGGATGTTCAACTACTAAGCGGCGCAGTTTGAAAGCTCAGATATGTTAGACATGTGACATGTCTAAAGAAAAATCTGATTTATGTGAGCCATTTAGCCAGAGAGCATGATATTACATGCGGGTCTCTCAAAGCAATTATGGGTTGAAGTTGTTAACACAAATGTTTACTTGATAAATTAAGGATTTTTTGTACCCTTGAATGAAGGGATTCTTGAGGAATCTTGGAGTAGAAAGGAGGTGAAACTAAATCACGTCAAGGTATTTGGCTGCATCATATGTGCACATTGATGTAGGATCAAGAAGAAAACTTGACACTAAGGCAATCAAGTGCACATCTGTTGGATATGACGCGGGAAAGTTCGGTTACAGATTTTGGGACAATTAGAACCAGCAGGTTATCAAAAGCAGGGACATTACTTCCAATAAAAGTGAAAGGTACAAAAATTGTATTTGAGTCAAGACTGATTCTAAAGATGCTTTAGATGGTGAGCCCTGGCATATAGAAATTGATGATAGTGTTGTGCTAGATGATGGAGCTCATAAAGAATCTCAGGAGGGTGTCAATGTTGAACTAAACACCTATGTTGAGAAGATCAATAAGAGTCATAAGACCGCCACTAAGGTACTTTTCTTCTTTATTTTACATGTTAATGATGAGTGGTGGTGAACTAGAAAATTTGGAAGAGGCACTTCAGCTTAAAGATTCAATCAAATGGGAGGCTGCCATGAATGATGAAATGACATCACTCATGTTAAATGGGACATGAGATTGGCACCTATACCAGCTAGGAAGAAAGCTCTTAAGAATAAATGGGTTTATCAGGTGAAGGAAGAATCAAATGGGAGAAAGCGCTACAATGTGAGGCTTGTAGTAAAGGGCTTCCCGCAAAGGCATGAGGTTGACTATAATTAAATCTTCACCCCAGTTTTAAAGATAACAACCATTAGGGTTGTGTTAAATATTATTGCAGTTGAGGATTTGTATATGGAGCAAATAATATTGAAACTGCATTCCTTTATGGAGAGATAGAGGAGGAGTTGTACATGTAACAACCTGAATGGTACAAGACTCAAGAGAATGGAAAAGTTGAGCTAGTGTGCAAGCTTAAGAAGAGCTTCTAAGGCTTGAAACAAGTACATAGGCAATGGTACAGAATATTAGACAGGTTCATGTCTAAATTGAAGTACAAGAGATGCTAAGCAAATCACTATTATTACATAAAATAGTGTAAGTCTCCCTATAGGTAATAAACTTGACACCACCAAGCACCAAGCAATATGAGATCTATTCACCACAAATTTCTTTCATTCAAGTTACTCTATTACATTACATTTCAGCTCATATTTATAGGCACTACAAGTCTCTTGCCCTATGAGCTTTGGAAGAAAAATATGGAGGGAAATTTTGGAGGAAAAGATGGGTAGTTGATAATTAGTGAAGAAGTAACTCCAACTACTTACATTAAATATTTTTCTCATTACATGGCTGGCCAAATATGTGCCATAATAATTAAAAAGTACAATATTAATAAAAATAAAATACAAATAGTAAACTCAATATTTAGGCTCTTTATTGGGCTTTTGATGGGCTTTAATAATTAGACCCACCTTCAAATTCTTCCCTTGAACTTTAGCCATGGATCTTGTTATTGGGCCTTTGATAATATTCTTAGGATGTGCTACATTAGGGAGTGGTCAACAGATTAATGGGAAACTCAGGGAAGCACCATTAGAACACGGTCAAGTGGATCTTAAAGTATCTGAAAGGTACAGTGGAAAAAACTTTATACTTTAGAAGATCTGATATTATTTTGCAGGGCTATGTAGACTCAAATTTTACAGGAAATGTTAATAATAGAAGAAGCACTACATGATATGTGTATACATTAAAAAGTGCAGTAGTGGACTAGATCTCCAATCTACAAAACATCATGGCGCTATCTACCATGGAGGCGGAGTATGTTTCCATCACAAAGGCAAGTAAGGAGATGATTTGGTTGAAGAGTATTATGACTGAATTGGGCAAGGAGTAGAAGAATGCGAAGCTCTACAGTGATAGTATGAGAGCTATTCATCTAGCAAAGAATGTAGTATTTCATGTCATGACAAAGCACATTCAACTTTATTACCATTTCATCCAAACACTATTAGAAGAAGGGTAGCTCGAATTAGAGAATATCCACACTTCTAAAAATCTAGTTGATATGCTTATATAAGTATTAATAGTGTAAAAATTGAAGCTATGTGTAGCTTCAGTTGGCCTCGGTACATGATGAGAGAGCAAGGTGATCCACACCACGTTCTTGAAAGAAATAGAAGAAGATAATGAAGGATCAATGACTAAAGATTGGGTAGTGCCAAAAAGGTCTCCAAGTGGGAGAATGTTGTATTATGGAGACCATTTAAGTCTCATGGAGATGCTAATGGTATTTTGATGAGCTTCTGAAAGATTTTGAGGCAATTCAGAATAAGGTGCAAAGTCTAGCATCAACATAGGTGCTGCAGGACGTCTCAGTGATTAGTAGACAGAGAAGTGGGCGCTACTGTACATCACAATGGAAATTGGTGCACTACTACATGTCACAGTGGTAGGCAAATAGAGATCAGGGTGTTATAGCATGACCTGGCTCTTGGCTACCCAAAGCCCAGGCGCTATAGAGAGCCATAGTGCCTGGCAGAATTCTGCTCCAGTTTAGGTTTCACCTTAAGTAATTTGGAGGGCCTTTTAAATATTTTGGGGTCCAAAATTGAGCTGGATACTTAAGGGAATATATGGTAAGGTTTTCTATGTGTGTTAGCATTTTTTGGGGACTTTGGCTGCTATGAAGAGGAGATGTGGTGCCCCAGCCCTACCATGGTCCTGTTAACTCAAGTTAACATGATTATGATAAAGTGATTACCATATGACAAGTTCCTCACTTATAATAAGATTAGACATTCACTATAACCCAGCATAATTAAGGAAATTACCATTCATAAAACAAATTTCACTAAATGGTAAATACAAGAAATCAGAATGCGGAAGCAAAAATATAATATACATCTATTCATTATAATATAAGGAACTAAACATCCAACTCAGAATAAGTAAAGTAGCAAAAAATAAAATTAACCCTATATTATTACAACATAAGTTAAAAGTTAAAGCAAAAATAGCATAAATCACTCATCCTCACAATGCAAAAAGAAAATTAAGGATTTTCAGTAATACACTCCTCTTCCAAAGGTAGATCTTCTAAAGGATCTACAACCTCAAATAGCTCAGAGTCTACCATTGTCAGTTTCATAATGATAGGGCCCCAGCCAACAAAAGAAAAATCTAATTAGACAAAATATCTAAGTATATTTTAGGCTGCAAATTTATTATGTTATTTAGATATCACCATTAAAACGTAACATACAAGCAAGTGTTGGAGCAGAATGCATATGAAAGAAAAAAGCAATTATAAACAATTTTATAACTCAATAAAATAAGAAATAAGTACATACCTCCAAGTATAGCTGTAACAAGGTTAATTATAAAATGAAGACTAAATACTAATATAACAGAAAGGAAACTCAACTTAAACATACTTATGATCAATATAAATTCATGCTAATTAACATAAGGTAAAAATACATATGAAATAATTAAGTAATTTAAAGTGAGACTAGCATTCTATGAATGTAAACAATAAGTAAAACTAGCATCCTATAAGTAGAAGTAAAGCTAGTAAATGTAGAAGAACAGTAAATAAGAAAGTGCTGAAATATAAATTGAAATAGAAAGTATAAAACTGAAATTACTATGACTTAAACAAGATAATTAACTTAAAGTAGAAATGCACCTAAATTAGTATTGCCAACAAAAGGAGAAAAAGGATATGGAGTCTAACGAATACCATCTTAGCTGGTCTTAGGTCTAGGCTTGGTTATACTTGCTTTAGACAGACGAATACCATCCTAGCCGGTCATAGGTCTAGGTTTGGACTGTACTAAAGTATACGTATGAAAAAAGACATACTAATTAGGCTACATTCTCATAATCATATGTTCAACTCAATAATGATAATGATATATGAAAATGCTACTATGCAAAATAAGTCTGATATGAAACACTTTTCAAATGTCTTATGCCTAGTACATGTGACCAAGGTATAAAACTCAAAAACAAGGAAGGTAAAACATCAAATGTCAAAGTGAGCAAGAGACTCTACTAGGACACAAGTGATATCCACTTTTTATCTAATTTAATTGTGCTATCTACTCTAAGTTACACTAGTTCAGGATCTCAAATTTTCTACTATCGAGTGTAACTCAGATTCACGTCTTTATAGATTGAAAATAATTAGGACTAGCTAGGTCCCAATTATAAATAAATTGATGTCGACTATATAAGTTAAATGATAAATCAATTGACCTATGTTAATTAATTTAAGCAATCCCAAGCCATCTTGATTAGCCAAATCAAGATGAAAGGATTAAGAATTAAACTCCAAATATTGGGGTTTAACTACTTAATCCAAAATGACGGTTCTAAGAGCTAGGTTTTAATACCCAAACTCACAGATTTAGGTTAAGGTAAATCATATTAAGTAAAGTTGTACTTAATAAGATAAATCTATATTATTAAATCTAAAGTTAAGAGATTGAATAATCATTAATAAACTATAAAAATTTATAAACTATAAAAATCAAAGCTTCATATATCTAACCCATTTTACTCAATAAGTGAACTCTAACTTAAGAGCTAATCCTAATTCCTAAGAAATGAGCTCTTAAATACTAAGATGAACACTCAAACTCCCATCCTAACTAGTGTTATAAGGAGGGTTAAGGAAAAGAGGTAAAGGCTTAAGGAAAGGAAGATGAAGATTACTTAGAATTTTCCTAAGTAAGGAAAACTAAGGATTTGATTGGAACTTAATTAATGGATTATTTAAATGAAATTTCATTCTAAATTACTGAACTTATTGATTTTAGCAATTAAGATATAAAATTAGGGACTAAAAGTATTAAACCCTAATTTTGGGCAAAATGACTATTTTGCCCTTCCTTAAGGGTCAAAAATTCAACTTTATGAAATAGAATTTAAATTTAGAATTTATTGAAGTGGAATGATTACTTACTATCTAATATAAGTTTAGACAGTAAGTACATCTATTTTGGATGATTATTAAGTCTTAAGAGATCAAATTAAGGAGTTTGACTCATATGGGCAATTTGGTAATTTGACTTAATTAAACCAAAATTTTTTGTCAGTTTATTACTGGCTAAGGTTTCCATAGAACTTAAGTATTTGCTAAGTTATAGCCAATACAAGCTAAGGGGTAAAAGGGTAATTTAGGATTTCTTAATTAAGGATCAAAAATCTTAATATTTCCAATTAGTGTCCAAATTAAGCAAAATCAGTGGCTGTAGATCACAAATGATCCACTAATTACAATGACTAGTGGTAGGCTCAATTTGGACTCAAATTGGCTAAGTTATGGCCTAAATAAGATTTAGATAATTAGTGTGTAATTAGTGAAATTAATTACCAAATCACTAAACCAACCACATTACTAGGTTTTAATCTACTCTATGAGCTCTCTGAAATTTAAATCACTCAATTTGGATATCTAAATTTGCTAATTGTCATTAATTAAGTTTCAAGATAATTAGGGTTGATTAAGAGATATAATTATTAGATCTTAAATATTTTTGTAGTTTATTGTTAATCAAGTTTTTTTGATCAAAATGGATATATGGATTACCTAATTTAGAGTTCAATTGACTAACTTATGGTCAATTGAAGTTCTAGGGTTAATTAGGGTAATTAAGGATAAGTCCTAAAAGTGATTAAGCTCAAATTAATCCAACAAGAGAATTAAACACTACTAGATTATTCTAGAGGTTCTACTGATCATTTTAAGACCCATATTGCATATATTTGGACTAATGGTTAAAAAGTTATGAGCTTAGAAAAACTATGATTTATGTCAAAAAATGGTTAGTCAAGTTAGGTCTCAAACAGCAAAATCAATACTACTGGATTAATTCTTATAGTTTGTTGATTACTTTGAGACCCATATTGGGTATGTTTGGGTAAACACACACAAAGTTATGACCTAATAAAGGTTTGTGGTAATTTTGAATTATTTAATACCCTAAAATATCACTATGAAAAATATAGGTCCTACTGAAAATTAAATTGTACCATCAAATTCCTCTATTTTTACTGATCATAATAGTATATTTATTTGTTACATTTGGACATATAATTCACAAGATATGAATACTTAAAGATTCTGATTTTTAATTTATAATATTAAGACTTATATTTGAATGAATTAATATTAATTTGTTTAAATAAATAATTAAAATGATAATTTAAAATTTAAAACTGCGGCTGGGACCCGCTCCAACAGGCAAAGCCATGCGGCAACATAGCATACGCCCGCGGTTAGAGGCATGCGCAGCCAACTCGATGCGGATTCTCGGGTCGGGCTCGGGTCGACCAGGCGCGACCCAGAACTTATCCCGATTCTCATAACTACCCGGACGCCGATGCCTAGGGCATCAAAATCGGCGGCCGAAACGATGCCGACGGGAGCTGGCCCATACGCCATTCAAGACCTTTCGATTGGTACCTAGAGTGTGGCCAGAGAAGATGCACAGCTCCGGCAATAATTAACCCTAGCGAGCCCGATCGGGGCGAGGTATAATAACGGTAAGAACTGTATTTGATCGGCCAAATTGGTTCGATCGAATCTAGTTGTTGTCGATCAGATCCGATCAAATGTTAATCTATGCTATGCAATAAGTTTACAAAAGGATATCGCATAATATAACTGAAGAATGAAGGAAATGGAGACGTACATTGATTAATGGCAGAGAAAAACTTGAGTTTGATCAGAACTTTCTTCGACACCACGGGGATCAGTACAGGTCGTCCGGGATCATGAAATGGCCTAGAGGCCTTAATTGAGCCTCGAGCAGCGAGCTTTAACGGCACGATTGATGTGCGTCAGTGATGTGGCCAGCCGAGCTCGTTCGATCGACACGCGGAGGACGACGACACTGTGACCGTTGGATCGCTCGATCGGACAAATCGATTGATCCGTTCGATCAAACGGCACGCGCGAAAAATTAATGGAACGACGTTAGGTAAATGTGATGACGTCATTAATTAATAAATTAAATATTATGATTATTAAAATAATTTGTATTTATTTTATAAATGAAAAAAAATAATTAATTGTACTTAGAAAAATACAGATAAATCACCCCTAACTAATTGAGAGGTGCTGAATGCAACGATGCAATCAAATTTTTGTTTCGATGAGTATTTAATTAGTTGATTTTTCTGGGGATTTAAATGATATTAAAATATTCAATAAAATTCCAACGACTTTTAAATGCCTCCAAAACTTCACCCCTAGCTAATTTGGGGGTGGTGAATGCAATGGCGAAGTTAGGTTTTTGATTTGAGATCAATTTAAATATGTCAATTTCTAAGGTTTTTGAAACTTCCTAAAATCAGGATTTGATCTATTTGATTCCTAATTTGGTTTGTATCTCAAGGATAGGCTTCTAATGACTTAATTAATATACTAGAATCATAATTAGGTCTTGGATTAGTCCTAAATGACCTAAGTAACAGCTTGGGTTATTACAGACTCCCCCACTTAAGAATGATATCCTCCTTAATATCACTCAAGTGGAAGGAAATAAAACAGATGCAAAATAATGAATTAAAATATATTAAAGTTTAGGAAAAACCTTGATTAAAAAGGTTTGGGTATTTTCATTGCATATCCACTTCTTTCTCCTAAGTGGCTTTATTACACGAACGGTTCTTCCACTAAACTTTAATCATTAAAATAGAACAATTTCTTAACTTCTTCTGATCATGATCTAGAATTCTACTAGTTCTTTAGTATAAGAAAGATCAGGTTGAATCTTTATTACTGGAAGTTGAATAAGATGGGAAGGATCTCGAAGACATTTTCTTATTGATGATATGTGAAATATATTGTGAATAGCAGCAAAGTTTTCTGGCAGTTCAGGTTTATAAGCTGCAGATCCAATTTTCTTTATAATCGTGAAAGGTCCCACATATCTTGGACTGAGTTTTCCTGAAACTCCAAAATGATAGATTCCTTTTATCAGGCTAACTTTTAAGTATACCAAATCTTCTTTTTGGAACTCAAGAGGATGGTGATGATTATCATGATATTTACTTTGTCTATCTTGAGCTATTCTGATTCTTTGTTGAATGAGCTTTACTTTCTTGTTTGTATCTTCAACTAATTCTGATCCATATAATTGAGTATCTCCTGTTTCAGACCAAGCTAGTGGAGTTGAGCATTTTCTTTCATATAAAGCTTCATATGGTGCCATTTTGATACTTAATTGGAAACTATTATTATAAGCAAATTCAACTAAGGAAATGTGCTCTTCCCAAGATCCTGAAAAATCTAACATACATAATCAGAGAAGGTTTTATAATACTTGATTAACTCTTTCTGTTTGGCCATCCGTTTATGGGTGAAATGTTGTGCTCATAGCTAAAGTGGTACCCAAATCTTGATGTACAGCCTGCTAAAATTTTAAAGTGAAATGACTGTCTCTATCAGACACGATTGTTTTGAGAATTCCGTGCAATCTGACTATTTCTTTGATGCACAGTTTTGCTAACTTTTCTATAGAGTCAGTTTGACGGACTGGGATAAAATGTGCTTACTTAGTAAGATGATCAACTATAACCCATATTGCATCAGCTCCCAATCTAGCACAAGGTAAGCCCATAACAAAATCCATAGGTATATCTGTCCACTTCCATTCTAGGATCTCTAGTGGATGCAGTAAAACACCAAGTTTTTGGTGTTCTGCTTTTACTAAACAACATGCATGGCAATTTGCAATAAATTCTGCCACACTCTTCTTCATTCTAGGCCACCAAAATGATTATTTTAAATCTTGATACATCTTAGAGTTTCCAGGATGTATCTGATATTCTGAGTTGTGATTTTCAACCAAGATCTCCTTTTGCATGGATTTGGGAATCCAGAGGCAATTATCCATATAGATAGTACCTTTCTTGAAATTTAACTCTGGATGACAACCACTTTCTATTGCGACTTTCAGATTTAAATAATCATCATCCTTTATTTGAGAGATTGAAACATCTCTATGGAAGGTGGGCTCTATATTGATATTAGTTAGTATATAGCTCATCCTATCACTACTGACTGGAACAATCTCCATTTTCTAAAATTCTTTTGCTAATGAACTTGTAGCAATCAAGGTTGATAATGTAGCGCAACAATTGAGGGCGTCTGCTATAACATTTGCCTTACCTGGGTGGTACTGAATATCCAGATCATAATTACTGATCAATTCCAGCCACATTCTTTGTCTACAATTCAGTTCTCTTTGGGTAAAGATTTATTTCAAACTTTGATGATCCGTAAAGATAGAGCACTGAACTCCATACAAATAATGACGCCAGATCTTTAAGGCAAAAACTAATGATGCAAGTTCGAGATCATGAACAACATAATTTCTTTCATGAGTCTTAAGTTGGCGAGATGTGTATGCTATAACCTTTCCTTTTTGCATTAATATGCATCCTAAGATGATTCTAGATGCATTTATATAGACTTGATAATTAGCTCCTTCTTTAGGAAGAACTAACATGGGAGAAGAAGATAATGCATTCTTTAAAGTTTGGAATGCAGTTTCATATTCTGTTGACCAGATAAATGAAACTGCTTTTTGAGTCAACTTTGTTAAAGGAGATGCAATTTGGGAAAAGCCTTTAATAAATTTTCTATAATATTCAGCTAATCCCAAAAAGCTACGAATCTCTGTAACTGATTTTGGCTAAGCCCAATCTTGTATAGCACTAATCTTTGCTGATCAACCCTGATTCCTTGAGCATCTACCATATGCCCCAAAAAGGATACCGAGCTTAACCAAAATTCACATTTAGAAAATTTAGCATATAATTCATGTTCTCGAATGATTTTCATGATCTTCTAAGGTTTTTGAATAGATAAGGATATCATCGATAAAAACAATAACGAATTTATCCAGATATGGTTTTAGGATTCTCTGCATTAAATCCATAAACATAGATGGTGCGTTTGTGTGACCAAAAGATATTACGAGAAATTCATAGTGTCCATATCGTGTGTGAAACACAATTTTCTCTACATTTGAATCTCTTACCCTCAACTGGTGATATCCAAATCTTAGATTAATTTTTGAAAATACTATTGCACCAGCCAATTGATCAAAGAGATCATCTATTCGGGAAAGATGATACTTTTTCTTAATAGTCACTTGTTTAATTCTCTATAATCTATGCACATCATCATAGATCCATCTTTTTTCTTTACAAATAGGACTGGAATCCTGTCCTATTTATTTTAATTAAAAAATAAATTTAAATAATACAAATTCAGTTAATTAATATAATAAATTATAATTAATTTTAAACCCAATTTAGGCTTAGATGAGCTCCAAAAATTCCCAAAATTTTACCCTTAGTTAACTAGGGTATGAGGAATTCAAAAATGAAATCAGATTTTAATTTTAAGATCAATTTAATTTAGGTATTTTCTAGGGCTCAAAAATAGGCAATATACCAAAATTCTCAATTTAGCTCCGATTGATTTCAAACTTCTAGGGTTAAGTTTAAATGATCCATTGAGTCTAATGGAATCAAAATTAGAGACTAGTTTGGTTTAATTAATTCTAAAATTATCTAGGGTAACAACTAGGGTTGTTACAGACTCCCCCACATAAGAACGATGTTGTCCCCAACATCACTTAAGTGAATAAAGTATTAATGAACTGAAGATTTAAATGAAACAAATAGGAAAGAAAAGAACAGTACCTGGACTTGCAAAGAGCTGTGGATATTTATTGCACATATCCACCTCTTTCTCCCAAGTAGATTCTCTTAAAGATTGATTCTTCCACTGGATCTTGACCATGGGAATTGAACGATTTCTCAGCTGCTTCTGATCACGAGCTAAGACTTTGATTGGTTCTTCGGCATAAGAAAGATCAGGTTGGATCTCTACTGCTGGAAGTTGAACAAGATGAGAAGGGTCTTTGAGACATCTCCTTAACAATGATACGTGAAACATGTTGTGAACGGCGGTAAAGTCATCAGTAAGATTTAATCGGTAGGTAGCTGATCCTACTTTGGCCAAAACCTCAAAATGTCCAACATAGCGATGACTGAGTTTCCCTGCTACGCCGAATCTGTAGACACCCTTCATTAGACTGACCTTTAAATAAGCAGCATCTCCTACATTGAATTCTAGGAAACGATGATGAGCATCATGATACTTGCTCTGACGATCCTGAGCTGAACGAATTCTCTACTGAATTAATTAGATCTTCTTATTAGTTTCTTCAACTAACTCTGAACCAAGAAGTTGAACGCTTCCTGTTTCTGACCAAGCTACCGGAGTACTATATTTTCTACCATACAACGCCTCATATGGAGCCATTTTAATACTGGCTTGAAAACTGTTATTGTAGGCAAATTTCACTAATGGGATATGATATTCCCAGGAATCGGCAAAATCAAGAACACAAAGTCTAAGCAAATCTTCCAGAACTTGATTCACTCTTTCAGTTTAACCATCCGTTTGAGGATGAAAAGCTGTACTCATGGCTAGAGTAGCACCCAGATCTTGATGCACAGCTTGCCAAAACTTAGAAGTAAATCTGCTATCTCTATCGGATATGATTGATTTCAAAATCCCATACAGCCTAACAATTTCTTTGATATAGAGCTTTGGTAGCTTCTCTACTAAGTCAGACTGACGAATAGGAAGGAAGTGCGCTGATTTGGTTAAGCGGTATACTATAACCCAGATTGCATCGGCACCAGATTTAGCACGAGGCAATCCCATAACAAAATCCGTAGATATATCAAACCATTTCCATTCCAGAATTTCTAATGGGTGTAGAAGACCACCAGATATTTGGTGTTCAGCCATTACTAGATTACAGGCATGACACTTGGCCATAATATCAGCCACATCCTTTTTTATACTGGGCCACCAAAACGATTACTTTAGATCCTGGTACATCTTAGTATTGCCTGGGTGAATATGATACCCCAAATTATGGCCTTCAATTAACACTTCACGATGCATAGATTTAGGAATCCACAAACGATTAGTTTGATAAATTACATCATTACACATTTGAAACTCATGACAATGGCCACCTTCAATATCTGCTTTGAATTTTAGATAATCATCATCTTTAGTTTGCGAGATAGAGTCATCTCTGTGGAATGTTGGTTCCACATTGATATTTGCTAGAATAGAACTTAGCATATCACCACTGACTGGAAAAATCTCTAGCTTACGGAATACTTATTCTAACGAACTGGAGGCGATCATGGAAGATAAAGTAGCACGACGACTAAGAGCATTGGCCACTACATTTGCCTTTCCTGGATGACACTGGATACTAAAATCATAATCACAGATGAGTTCCAACCACCAACTCTGACGACAATTTAGCTCTCTTTTAGTGGAAATATACTTCAGGCTTTGATGATCATTGAAGATCGAACATTGAACTCCATATAAATCGTGACACCAAATCTTTAAGGCAAAGATCACAATGGCAAGTTCAAGATCATGAACTGGATAATTTCTCTCGTGGGGTATTAACTGTCGAGAGGTGTAAGCGATTACCTTACCCTCTTGCATTAATACACAACCTAGACCAATTCCAGAGACATCGGTGTATACCTGATAGTCCAAGCCTTCTTTGGGCAGGACGAGAACTGGAGCGGTAGATAATGCGTCCTTCAAGGTTTGGAATGCTTTCTCGCATTCCGGGCTCCAAATAAATGGAACAGCTTTCTGGGTCAACTTAGTCAAAGGTGAAGCAATCTAGGGAAAATTCTATAACGAACTTTTTGTAATATCCAGCTAATCCCAAGAAACTTCTAATATTTGTGACCATTTTAGGTTGAACCCAATCCTGAATAGCACTTACTTTATTTTGATCTACACAAATTCCCTGTATATCGACTACATGCCCCAAAAATGAAATTGATTTAAGCCAGAACTCACACTTAGAGAACTTGACATATAGTTGATGTTCACACAGAATTTCCAATACTAATCTCAAGTGTTCTTCATGATCTTTTAAGATTCTAGAATAAATGAGGATATCGTCGATAAAGACGATCACGAACTTGTCTAAGTATGGTTTCAGAACTCGCTGCATCAAATCCATGAAGATTGATGGCGCATTAGCGAGTTCGAAAGACATCACTAGGAATTCAAAATGACCATAATGAGTACGAAAAGCGGTCTTTCCTACATCATCTTCTCTTACTCGCAATTGATGATATCCAGTCCTTAAGTCAATCTTAAAGAATATGACAGGTCCAGATAACTGGTCGAATAAATTATCAATTCTAGGTAATGGGTACTTATTCTTTATGGTGACTTTATTTAGTTCACGATAATCTATGCACATTTGCATAGATCCATCCTTTTTCTTTACAAATAGGACGGGTGCTCCCCAATGAGACATACTCAGCCTAATAAAGCCTTTATTCAAGAGCTCCTACAACTGTTCGTTGAGTTCTTTCAATTCTTTAGGTGCCATTCTGTATGGTGCTTTAGATATAGGCTAGGTACCCAGAGCTAGTGCAATAGAGAACTCGACTTTTCTGGAAGGAGGTACACCGGGTAAATCTTCTGAGAATATGTCTGTGAATTCCTTAACTACTTTACAATCAGAGAGAGGTTTACTTTCCTTTGCTTCGCTCATCATGGTGACCAGAAAAGCATCACATCTCTTACTGATCAATTTCTCAGCTTTGATAGCATTTATTAATGATAACTGTGTACTAATTTTTCCTATAAAAGTCTTATACTTGCCCTGGGAATGAAGAGTGATTTTCTTTTTCAAACAATTTATCACGGCGTTATTGTCACTGAGCCAATTTATTCCAAGGCTGATATCAAAGTTTGTTAATGGCAGGATGATCAATTTGGAGTTATACTCCTGGCCATTTAATGGAATTTTGATGTTACAAAACTTATTGGCACTTAGTTGGGCTCCAGATGGAAGTCCAACGCTTTAGGATTTTGCTAAGTTGTACAGTTGTGGTTTAAGGATACTGGCAAATCATTCATAAATAAATGAATGACTAGCACCGGTGTCAAATAATACATTGCAGGGCTGGTCCTTAAAGTAAAGTGTGCCTAATTTATTCATACAAATTGCAAAAATTAAGGTACAGGAATGCAATTAACAAAGGAGAAGTTCATAAATGTGTACCTGAAACCACATTGTTGTCCTCTGCGGCTTCGAGAGGTGTTAAAGCATATGCTCATGCAGGATCGGCAAGACGGTTGTTTGTCTGCCTCCTAGGGTTATTCTGGGACTTAGGAGCAGATGGCTACGCTGGAGCAGCTTCAGGTGTGGGGGCTGGCATTATGGCTAAATTTGGCTCTCTCCTGTTTAGTGGAGTAGCTCTGAACACCTAGCTCTTCTGATATGATTTCATTGAACTCCATCCGCTGTTTTTGTATGGGTACAGTGGTCGAACCTGTGGCCTGGTCATCCGCAATTGTAGCACTTATGGCCGAAGTGAAAACACTTGCCATATGGATGAGGCCTATCATAGTCTTGAATGGGCTCAGCAGTTGGTGCAGCTTCCAATTGATAGACTTTTACAAAATTAGGCTTGTGCCTCTTGAAGGCTTCATACTAGTTAGACATTGATTGTGCCTTCCGCTTGAGGTCCTTTTTAGATTGATGATGCTCAATCACCTTAGATGTCTCTACTAGCTCAAAGAAGCTAGTTAGACAAAGTGGAACAATCTGATCCTTCGGTGAATCTCGGAGTCCACAGAGAAAGTGGTGGCACTTAGCCGGTTCAGAATGAGTAACTTCTGAAGCAAAGCGAATCAACTTACGAAATTCCCTTTCAAAGTCAGCAATGGAATGATGTAACAGCCCAAACTCTTAAGCACCAAGGTATTGTCCGCTTTGGCCAGAAAGGCCTCACGATTTTTCCCTCAGAAGATAACTTCCCAGTAGGTCACCCATCCTGGGAGTGCTCCCACCTGAGCATACTTAACTTTGGAGTTCTTATCAGGAACTCCACCGTTATCTGAAAAGGTGCCTCGATGTTTAAGAGTTTCACTTATTACTACTTAAGTGGGTCATCACAATCTCCCCAACTTAAGTAACTGATGTCCTCGTCAGTATCCACACACAGATCCAAGAACCATCTATTGGGTAGATAGGACTAGAGGTGACCCCTACAGGTACAAGAGGTATCCACAACTATATAGCACCTTAACCATCATAGGTTCAAAAGAGGCTGCTCACATGAAGTGATACTTTGCCCTGTATAGCACTTAGCTCCTATCTGACACCCTATAGTGTGCTCTGATATCATTTGTAACAGTCCAAACTCTTAAACACCAAGGTATTGTCCACTTTGACCAGAAAGGCCTCACAATTTTTCCCTCATAAGATAACTTCCTAGTAGGTCACCCATCCTGGGAGTGCTCCCACCTGAGCACACTTAACGTTGGAGTTCTTATCAGAAACTCCACCGTTATCTGAAAAGGCGTCTCGATGTTTAAGAGTTTCACTTATTACTACTTAAGTGGGTCATCACAAACGACTCCCTAGAGTCAACCTTATAATCGTGTCTGCAATGATGTTTTGTACAGATGGGGGAATGAATTCAGTTTTGAATGCTTCAACGAACTCGTCCCAAGGGATGTCCTCCAACTCATAGTCAATGAACTTGGTATTCCTGACCACCTCCCACCAATATTTTGCTTCCGCATGAAACAGGTGTGTAGTGAGACGGACGGCTTCAGAGTTTGGGATCTTTAGACTAATAAGATCCTTTTCTACTACTTTCAGTCAGTCGGCTGTGTCCATTGGCGATAAGTTTCCACCGAAGGTTGAAGGCCTCAGTCTTAAGAAATTGTGGAGAAGACTATCCATCGAGTGATGGGAAGGGAATGTATATTGCGAAATAGGGATAGCAGGAACAGCAACAGCGGCTGGAACGGAACGATCATTCAGCATTTTTTGCATGACTATCACTTGTAGGGCTTGGTTTTCCAGCAAGGTTGCTACTATTGCCCGCAGATGAGCCACTTCATCGGTAGAACTACTAGATGCAACAATATTCTTGATAGGAGTGACATCTGGTGGTGATCCAAGATTTATTCTAATTAAACAATGCAAACCATTTTTAGAATTTTTCTTAAAGGAAGACAATCACTTAAAATTGTGATAGATATCCAACAAATTTTCATTACTTGCTGAAATAAGGGATTACATAAGATTTTAGAAAATGTTGAAAAGCATAACTATACTAGAATCATGTAAGTCAAAAGATAACAATTGTTATAACTAACACTCAGGCATCCTTAATATACTCAGCCCTAAAGGCCACACAAAAGTCCTCAAAAGTCACTTCCTAACGCTTCCTCTTATGTTTCCTTTTGAGCTTTCTAATGGTGTCGTACCACCAGACTCCTGCATAATCCAACATCAGATCCATCATAATGTCCACGTAGAGTGACTTGGGACACTCTATATATCTCAAGATTGACTCCACTCGGCTCAACCACTCCTTAGCGTATATAGGAAAGTCAAGCCCTCGGTACACTGCTTGATGTAGAAGTTTGTCCAAGACTAAGGTCCCTCTTGTTGAAACTCCTTCAATCTGCTAGTTACTCTCTTGTCTCCATTTGAAACTATAGTTCCAAGCTAACTTGAAGGTATGTAAATAGTAGTCCATGTCAAACACTCCAGAATCCATTTGACTCAAAGAGGAAAAATTACCAAGTCCTGTTAAACTAGAGATAACTAGATTTTTAGGATATGAGTATTTTTATTCTACCATTTCTTCAAAGAGTTACTGATAATACTTTGTTATGGATGTTATATATTTGATGTTTGCACCTCAGAAGAAAGGTCCATTAGGTAGAAAGGAATCATGGATTCCATTCTGACGCCTTATGGTATTCTCTGATACTAACTGTGGGGTCCCGTACTTTCCCGCCGCTACGCTAATACTGATATTAGCATAAATGCAAGGAGTACGGTGCTCCACTCCGGTGGAAAATCCCCAACTCAAGTGGAGTCAGGTAGGACCAAACTCACCTTAAGCCAAGGACTTGTCACCCTGTAGAAGAAATTGTGAACATACATCAATACATATCAAAGTTACGAAAGCAGCAAATAGAATGTAACATCCACAGGCATAGTATAATAGAAAAAAAGAAAGCAGTAATTTAGATCAAATGCAGAAAAGTAAATACATCCAGAATACAATTATTATAAACTAAATTTAATAGAAATAAAGATCTCTCAATCTCACTGCAAAAAGAGTAAATATATCTAAACAACAGTAGGAAGATCCTCCTCCTGCACCGGCTTCGATCCTGCAGCACTGCCAATGAACAACTCTGAATATGACATTTGTCGGTATCATAAATGTCAGGGCCCCAGCCAACAAAAGAAAAAAGTTACAGTTAGACAATTGTTTAAGTATATTTTAGGCTATTTAAGTGAACTGAATATTTAAGATATCACATTTAAAAGTTTTAAACATGCAAGAATTATAGGGTGCAACAAGTTACAAAAAATGGGTTAGCTATAAACTAATCATTTATAGCTAATCAACAGGTATGTAAGAGTAACATACAAAAATAACAACTAAACATGGTGAGGCTAAAAGCAAAAATAACTGCAACTACTCAAATAAATATGATCCTAACATACTTATAATCTCATGGAGACATGCTGAATATAATAAAGAATACAAGTGCTGAAATAGACATACAATTCTAACATCCTAAACTTGCTAATATTTATTAATAATCAATAAGAGCATATATACAAGCATGCAGATTGACATGTAAAAGGCCACTGAGACATGTGGCAAAAGTAAACTAAGTACATGCATGAGCAAAAGTAAAGCCACTTAGACATGTAGCCAAGCAAGTCAATCACTAAAAGAAAGGCCACTGAAGCATGTGGCAAAGCAAAACAAACACCGATGACTGAACTAAAGTAGCAGCAAGCCTAAGACATAGTGATGCCATTGCAGAACAGGCCATACATGGCCTCTGAACTAAAAGTTCAACATGTATCCATCCTAAGCATCCGCAGAGCTAGGTCCGAGTTGAACTTATAGAATAAGACATGTATCCATCCTAGACATCCATCAAGCTAAGTTTGAGTCTATTCTGTATCAAAACTAAAATTGAAGAGGCAAACTATGCTAGGACATACTTTACTAAATAAAAGCACTGAAAGAACTGAATGAATGCTATGCTTTTCAAATACTAACTTAGGATGCACCCTCCATATCTTAAGTTTTCCTATTATGCCCAAGGAATAAGGCTCAATATTCAAGGTGTTCAAAGTAATCGAAGTCAAAGTAAGCAAGAGACTCAATCTAGACTCATGTGATATCCATTGTTATCTACTTTATCCAAATCTAACTATTTTGAGAAGATGCAAGTTTAGGATCTCCAATATACAGCTATCGAGTAAGATCTCAGATTTACGACCTTAATATTAATATTAGAACTTAATAAGTTCTAATTTATAATCATATGATGACTATAAGAAGTAAAGTAAATAAATTAACGACCTAGTTATTGTTATTTTTCTCTCTTAACCCAAATCTTGATTAAGTCAATCTAGGTTAAGGATTCTGGATCCAAACTCTACTTTGGTGTTCAGATCTTTAATCCATGGGGATACCCTAATAAGGATCTAGAGTTCTCACTCAAACCCAAATTAAGGATAGGGAATCTTATAAGCTGAAGGATTCAAAAACTAAGATCTTAGTTGAAAGGTCACTCTATTGGTTATAAGATAAAATAATCAATTAAGAACTAAGAATCTAAGATCTATGTTCAATATTTAAGATAATTACATTATCTTATAGATTGAATTGATCCTACACCCACATGGAAGGCTTCAAAAGAATTAAATAATAAATCACTTAAGGAATTCCAAATGGAGGTAATTCAATTCAATTAGAATATCTAAAGTCTAAAATCTAAGATTTGATGTTTGATCTCTTTAGACTTAAGCTAAGATTTAAACATAGGATTTTACAAGAGTATTTATTTTAAGATTCAGGCTCAATGATCAACTTAATTAAGCTATTAGCTAAGGATCTAGTACTTTGGTATAGTTAAACTTTGCTCTTAAGACAAGATGATTTTAGAAACACTTAAAGTCTTAAGATCTAAGTAAGAGCTAATTTAAAATTCTTCACTTAACTCAATATTATCAACATAGGATTTCAGAAAGGTGTTAAACATATTAACTAGGGATATTTTATTGAATTTTCAAGGCTTAAGGGGTGCTTAAATGTATTTTTGTCAAAATGACCAAAATATCCTTTATAAGGCTAAAAATGGGATTTTATGATTTAATCATCTAAATTGATTCAAATCTATTTTAATGAGTTTCATATTGGTTAAATGAAATATGTTACACACTTATCTTAGGTTTTGATAATCTAATTAGCTTAATTAACACGAATCACCAGTTAAGGCTAATTAAGGTGATTAAGGAAACTAGGGCATTCTATAGTGATCCAATCTCATTCATAGACTATAATAAACTTAAGAATGCATTAGGAACTTAATTCACCAAAAATAGAGAATTAATCATGATTTAATTCACTAATCCCTAATTAGGATAAATTAAGAGATGATTAATAAAACTAAGGTTCTTAAATTACTTTTAATGATCTACATAAATTCTCTGGGGTCTTATGAAAAATTAGAGACCTTAATTAACCTTTTTGGATAATTAATGAATTTAATTTGATTTAAATAAAAATAGAAAAGAATTAAGCAATAATTTAAAATCTAACCATTAGATTATTGATTTTATTTTATATTAATATTCCTTGCATTTTTCTGATTAAAATGGTATATTGGATCAAATCATTTTGATAAGTATAACTAAAGTTATTTAAATAATTTAATATATTATTTTATTTAAATCAAATCATAGGTTTGATTTTTTGAATTAATTTCAAGGAAATTAATTCAGAAATTCCTTTTAATTTAATTACCGGCCCAAATTCAAAAGGCGCGGGTCATGGGTCGGCCCGACCCGTGACTTCATCTTCTTCGCAGGGAGACACCCGACACTCGGCTCCCTAGGGTTTGCTTCCGTCGCTCAATTCACCACGCACAGACCATGCCACACCATAATCTCGATGGCTACACCATCCATGACACTAGACGCATCAATTGGACTATAAATCCCCATCCGGGAAGCACCAGATCATCGGGGTGCTACTCAACCGAGGCGTCTTCTAAGGTGAAATTGGGGAGAGTAAATTCTCCTTACTGCATTGCCGTCACGAGCTAAGGTCTAACCCTAAACGTTCAGGGATTGAAGGGGAAGCAATTAGGTGAGCCATGAGGTCCCGAGACGGTCTGGATCGATGAAGTGCTACTTGAGGTATTTTACAGATGCGGGCTCGCTCTGAGTCGATCGATAGCAGTCGAATCGATCGACCAGACCTAGCCCAATGATTGCAATTATCCTACGATCACTCAAGGAGGAGTCTAGGATTTAGTTAGGACTCAATTGTTCATGAGAAACACTAGTGTCCAATGCCTCAGGAATCAACTGCCAGTGCACATTCAGATGGATTTACTCCGTCTAGTCCACTGTCAGTTCCCCAACCAGAAGCCTTGGGTGTCTAATAGAGAGCTATGGTTAGAACCTATCACAGCAACTAAGGTAGAAGACTATGGAGTGAGCTGGAACCAGCTCGACAGGAAGAGGGACGGAGGCTGTACCTGAGGATGGTCGAGGCAACAGAGTCCAGACGAGCAGGTTAGGGTACTCCAGACATTCACAGAAGCTTCAGCAAGGGGGTCTTAACTATAGACCTCACCCTCTATCAGCGGTGCATAGTAGGGGTTTCACTGGGAGGCTTCAACCAGCAGATGAACTCACCAGGAATGGCAGGAGCTCCAATGCTTCAAAGCTAGAGGAGATAGTGAGCAACAACTTTACTGAAAGGGCTATCGAGAGTATTTATAGCCAGGGAAGAGGCTAAGAGTGGTCGCCATGGTTGGGAACCATGTCACAGGCTCGGGCCTGGCTGTCTCTGTAGCCCACCCCAAATGGGGTTAACCCCAGCCTCAGGGGCGCCTAGGAGGGCTCGACCATTAGGGGAAGGACTCTAACGGCTTGAGGAGTGGTAGACATGATCGACGTGGCAAATATTGGTGAATCTTCTCGGTCGGGCTGGGAGTCGAGCAGAGTCGAAGGTGAACAGCTGGGAGTCGCCTCAGCCGTCTGATCTGCGAAGCCGTTGGGATTGAACGGTTTGATGAATCCTCAGATAACAGAACCGTGAGCGCCTTCTCATTCGTCGAATCAAGCATTGGATCTGGCTGGCGCTAAAGGATCAGGGCGCAAATGATCAACGTCGTTTAATCGCATGTCATGATTCGTGCAAATGCATCCGTGGCTATTATGGCTGAGCCGCTATCGGGACCCCGCAGCGGATCTGCCACGGTCCCGACAGCAAATCCTGGCCTATTTATTTTAATTAAAAAAATAAATTTAAATAATACAAATTTAATTAATTAATATAATAAATTATAATTAATTTTAAACTCAATTTAGGCTTAGATGAGCTCCAAAAATTCTAAAACTTTCACCCTTAGCTAATTAGAGTATGAGAAATTTAAAAATAAAATCAGATTTTAATTTGGAGATCAATTAAATTTATGTATTTTCTAGGGCTCAAAAATAGGCAAAATACTAAAATTCTCAATTTAGCTCCGATTAATTTCAAACTTCTAGGATTAAGTTTGAATAACCCATTGAGTCTAATGAAATCAAAATTAGAGACTAGTTTAGCTTAATTAATTCTAAAATTATCTAGGATATCAACTAGGGTTGTTACAGAAACAAAGTTCAATAGTATATAAGAGACTTTATTAGACACATATGATATATGATGTTATCTAATTTATTTATTTTAACTATTCTAAGTTTATATAAGCTCCAACTCTCTAATTTCTTACTATCATGTATAGACTCAGATTCACGGCCTTATAAGATTAAAAGCAATTAGAACTGATCAGGTTCTAATAGAAATTAATCAGCAATATTTACATAAGTTAAATAATTAATCATTCATCTTAATTAATAAATTTAAATAACTCAAACCAATCTTAATTAAGATAAACCAAGACTTAGGGATTAAGAATTAAACTCCAAATATTTGGGTTTAATATCTTAATTCAAAAGTGATTCTAGAGGCTAAGGTTTTATCCCAAATTCTCCCAATACTATAAGTTATCCTATCTTATTAAGCAAAGTCAAGCTTAATCAGATGGATCTCTAAACATAGACTAAAGTTTAAATATAAAATAATCATAATAAATGATGAAATCTAGAAATTATTAAAAACTAAGGTTTCATCCATTGAGTAACTCATTTACTCAATGAATGAACTCTAACCTAATTTCTATTACTATATCCTAAAAGTTAAAGGAAAATCCTAAGGAAAGGATTTATGATAAAGGTGAAGCATTAAGCATTGATGTAAATTAATCTTAATTTATCTTATGACTGATTTAGGGAACTTAGAATTTACATAATGGGAGATGAATCTCACATTATGAAACCTATGAATTGCTTAAAAATATTTTAAGATGGAACTTAAGATTTCACTTAGAAATTTAATTAATACTTAAATGATATAAAATTGAAACTAAATCACTTTATTTACTAATTTTAGCAACTAAATTAGGTTTCTAAGGCTTAAGGAAGCTTAAACCTACTTTTATGCAAAATGACTATTTTGCCCCTACTTAAGAGTCTATAATACTTACTTTTTAATTTAGGATTCCAAATTGAAATTTATTGATGTCAAATGGTTACTTACTGTCTAATATGAAGATAGACAGTAATTATATCCAATTTAGCCAAGGATTAAGCCTAATGATCTCTAATTAAGAATTTAGCTCATTAAGGGTAATTTAGCAATTTTACTCAAGGAAATTTAAAAATTGAGTTATACTTTTATTGTGTACTGTCTAAATATTTTATAGAGTCTGAGATCATGAAATTTTGAGGTCTATTGGCCAAATTATGGCCAAAATAATATTAAGGTTCAAATATGTAATTTAAGAGTTTTAAGAAATGTCCAAAAACCTAATATTCTCAAATAATGTCCAAATTTAGCAAACTTAATTGCTATAGCTTTCCTATAATACGCAAAGTACTATGACTCGAAGTAGACCCAAATTGGTCTTTATTTGATTAAGTTATGTGCTAATCAAGTTCTAGGATGATTAGGGCAAATTAGAAAATTTAATTATCAAAACCTAAATATTCTTGTAGTTTATTGATTAACACATTCTTCTGATCAGAATGATATATTAGATGATTAAATTTAAGACTAAAATGGCTAAGTTATGGCTAAATAAAATTCTATATTAAATAAGGTAATTAAGGATAGGGTCAAAAAATCATTAGCTAAACTACAAGTCCAACAACAAAACTAACACTATCACCATATTCTTGATGATCTCCTCATTAAAATGAGACCGATAATGACTATGTTTGGATTTGTGGTTGCAAAGTTATGACTAAATAAAGTTTATAGTTACTTAGGGTTTATTTAGGGTTCCTAAAATGTCACTATATTATATACTCATCCAAATATAGATTTGACACTATCATAATGTTCATCTCATTTCTAATTAAAATGAGATATATATTTACTATATTTGGACTAATGGATTATGAGATATAAGTAATTAAAGCTCTATAATTAATCATTTAATTAAATTAAGCTGACATAATTAATCTTTAACTAAGATTTCTAATCATTAATTCTGGCAGTGGTGGAACCTACAAGTAAATCCAGCAGAGGCAGCACAAGCGGGCCCATGGGCTAACCAGCAGGACCTACGACAGGCTGACCCATGGGAGCGTCAGACGATGAGCCGCACGTCGGCCTACCCACACGACAGCGCACGAGACATCCGATAAAATTAGAATGATACAGAGAAGATTAACATAGCCCCTGCGCAAGGATGACACACATAAATTGAGAAATAATATTAGAGCAGGCCATAGGGTGTCAGATAGGAGCTAAGTATCATACATGGTTAGGTATCACTTCATGTGAGTAGCCACTTGAACTCATGATAGTTAAGGTGTTATATAGTTGTTGGTACCTCTTGATCCTGTAAGGGTCACCTCTACCAAATGGATAGTTTTTGGATCTGTGTGTGGATACTAATGAGGATGTCAGTTACTTAAGTTGGGGAGATTGTAAAGACTCAAGTAGTAATAAGTGAAACTCTTAAATATCGATGCGCCTTTTAAGATAATGGTGGAGTTTCTGATAAGAATTCCAAAGTTAAGCGTGCTCATTTGGGAGCGCTCACAGGATGGGTGACATATTGGGAAGTTATCTTCTGAGGGTAAAATTGTGAGGCCTAAAAGGCCAAAGCGGATAATACCTTGGTGCTTAAGAGTTTGAACTGTTACAATAGTAAAATCTTTTTCACTCACCTGTATGTCATAATCTTGTCCCTTAGCTACATTGGATGCAACTTTGTGTTCATATGAATTGAATTGATGTTGGAAGAATAACATAAGAAAAGTCTAATTTTGTACTCTGGATTTGAAATCAAGATGGCAATAGACCATTCAAAACTCCGATTTTATAGTCATTGAGCAGTATGTACTGTAGAATTATTGCATTTTAAGGATGACTGGATTGTTATAAGAATGCTCAATAATTTATTAAAGCATTTTATATACTTGAGAATATGGGTAATCGCATTAAGCTTGATGCACTCCATAAATTTAACATAGTGTCCACATCTTGTCGTATGGGGGCTATTTAAAGTGTTTTCTAGAGGGTAAATATGATAACCCAATGTTGTTAATTAATAATTATCAATCTAAAATTATCTCCATTAATCTCCAATTATCATTTAGAACCAACCTCTAAAATTTGGTTTGATATGGAACTTATTTGAATATTTTGGTTATTTTAATGCATTCATTTAATTAGAAAATCAAGATAATTAAATTGACCTCTCATTAAAAATCTGACTTAATTTTTGAATTCCTCACTTCAAAATTTGTTATGAGTTCATTTTTGGGATTTTTTGGAACTCGTTTTATAGCTTAAATTTAATTAAATAAAATGTTTAGTAATTAATTAATTAATTGTACCGCCATCGCAATTAAGGGATAATCTATCGTTTGATTAAATGGCGCAGATCTCTGTCGTTCGATCAAACTAGCCGTCCAAATCGGATGACTAGTAGCCGTCATTTTGCGTGCAACTGACGGGAGCTAAGCGTGGCAACCCTCGTGCGCATGCAGCGAACGCAGAGCTCGGCCTCATCTTCTCCGTCGCTTAAGACGCTCTTCCAGCCCCCTTTTATATTCCAATTGATGCAAACACTCTTTTTTTTAACATGATTATAGTAAAGCGGCCATCATGTGACAGATTCCCAATTATAGTTGAATTAAGTTTTTCAAACTAATCCACCGATAACTGCAGAATGTGCACCGGTATTTGTAATTCACTTATCAAACATGCATATAAAATGTACAGAGTGCGCAAGCAGAGATATACAACATCCATATCTATAGTATAATTAGAAAAAAACTATAGCTCAACCCAATATAAAAGTGTAGAAAAGTAAAAGCATCCAGAATCTGATTTATTATAATACTGAATTAAAGGTTAAAAAAAAGGAACACTCATTCTCATAAATAGAAATAAAAAATTATCTAAGCCTCAGTAACAACAAGAAGATTCAAGGCCCCAGCCAATAAAAGAAAAACTTGCATTATATAATTATCTAAGTACATTTTAAATTAATTTAATAAAATTTATAAATTTAAGATATCACAACTAATTGAACATCTAACTAACTATAAAGGTACAATAAGCAATAAAAAAATGAATAGTTATAAATAAAATAATTATAACTTAACAAAATGAAGTATAAAATAAAACATACATTAACTAGAAACTATAATAAGGTTAGATATTATATGTATATAAGACTAAAAATAATTGAAAGAAACTCCTAAATATGCATATGATCATCTGAAGTGTGATAATTTAACACAAAATAAATATGAACTGGTGTAAAATAGAAATTAAGCATAAAATGAAATTAATTCTAGCATCCTACAAGCAGTAGTAAAAGACTAAACTGAACTAATAGTATAAGCGTGCATAATAGAAAAATAGCAAGTAAAAATGCCATAATATAAATATGTAGCTAATAAAGCCACAAAAATTGTAATGAAACTGAAAGAAACATTAAAATTAGACATGTGAATTGTGGCACCCCAGCCCTGTCGTGATCCTGTTAACTCTTAAGCTAATATGATTATGATAGAATGATCACCAAATGATAAGTTCTTCACTTATAGTTAGATTAGGTATCTATCCCAATCCAATATAATTAAGGAGTTTGTCATTTAAGAATATTTTACTAAATGATGAATATAAGAAATTAGAGTGCAGAAGTAAAACATAACATCCATTCCATTATAATATGAAAAGTAAAACTATATAACTCAGATTAAGCACAGTAAAAGAAAATACAATTCAACATGTATTATTATAACATTTAAAAGAGTTAAGCAGAAATAAAATAAACGCTCATCCTCACAAGCAACATATATAAAATCTAAGGATATAAGAATTTTCAATAGCACGCTCCTCCTGATGCAGATCCTCAGATGGCTCTACAGTCTCAAATAACTCAGAATCTATCATTATCAGAACCAGCCAACAAAAAAAAAATCTTATTAGACAAAATGTTTACATTTTAGATTGATAAATTATTAAGTTCTTTTAGATATCACCATTAATTAACAACTAAGCAACAATTTAGGTGCAAGAAAGCATATGAAATGAAAAGGAAGTTATAAGCAATAAGTTTATAACTTAAACAAAAGAGGAAGTAAGCATATACCTCATACCACAGTTGCAACAAGGTTAGGTAATAAAAGAAGTATAAATAATAATAATTGAAAGGAGACTCATCCTAACACATGCTTATGATCAAAGTGAATTTTCATAACATAATAAACATGAAATAAATAATTTAAAAATACATTTAACAACCTATTTAATCAAATATACAAATCTAACATCCTATAAATGAATAAAGCTAGCATACTAAATATGTGCAAATAAGCAAACTAGCATCCTAAATATATATATGAAGTAAAGCTAGTATCATAATACTTAATTAAATAAATAAATAAACTAAGCATTCTATTTTAAGAATAAGCCAGTAAATGCAGTAAGACAGTAATTAAGAAAGTGCTGAAATACATAAAGGTAAACTCAAAATAGTAAATACAAAACTAAAAACTGACATGGCTAAACAAGGCACTCAACTGCAAATATACAATAGCACCACTTAGCTAGCTGGGCTAAGGCAGAAGCTCTAAATTGAATAAGCATGAACTCACTTAACCTGCAGGTCTAAGGCATAAAATACTGAGTAAGAGTACACCTAAAACTTGTATTGCCATATTATAACCCAACTAATAAAGTCATGGGGGCAAAGAGTCTATTACGCACCATCCTAAACTACCATATATGGCTAGGCATTGATAAACTACCGACTGCTAGCAACTACAGTACTAAGCTGGTCTCGGGTTGAACGAACTGAAGAGGCAAACTACTTAGGCTACACTCTACTGAACTGAAAGTCAGAAAAACTTAAAACACTGATAAAAATGCAAATGTTGTTTATGCAACTTCAAAATTAACACAAGATATTCATCAAATATCCTATGTCCACCATATATGTCCAAGGTAGAAAGCTCAAATGCAAGGTAAGTAAAGCATCAAATTTCAAAGTGAATAAGAGACTCTACTAAACACATGGTGATATCCTTTGTTGTCTAATTTAATCGTTCTATTTACTTTAAGTTACATAAGCTCGGGATCTCAAATTCCTACTATCGAGTGTAACTCAGATTCACGACCTTATAAGTTGAAAATAATTAAGACTAGCTAGGTCCTAATTATGATTGAATTGATGTCGA
Source organism: Gastrodia elata (assembly GCA_016760335.1). Classification (NCBI taxonomy): domain Eukaryota; kingdom Viridiplantae; phylum Streptophyta; class Magnoliopsida; order Asparagales; family Orchidaceae; genus Gastrodia; species Gastrodia elata. The sequence continues at coordinate 7,769,080 of CM028682.1, read as the reverse complement.
CTATACAAGTTAAGTAAGAAATCAATCGACCTATTTTGGGTAATTTAAGTAACCCAAATCATCTTGATTACGCTTAAATAAAGATGAAACGATTAAGAATTAAACTCCAAATATTATAATTTAATCACTTAATCCTAAGGTGATCCTAAAGGACTAAAGTTTAAAACTATAATAACTCTGGTTGTTACTTAGGTTTAAGACTAATCCAAGTCTTAATTATGGTTCTATTATCTTAATTAAGTTCTTTAGAACCTACCTCTAAGATCTAGATCAAATTAGGGATCAAATAGAGCAAATCTTAATTTCTAGAAAATCTCAAAACTTTAGAAATTGACTTTTTATTTTGACCTCAAATCAAAAATCCGACTTCGTCATTGCGCTCATCACCCCCAAATTAGCTATGGGTGAAGTTTTGGATGCATTTGGAAGTCGTTAAATTTTTAATGAATATTTTAATATTATTTAAATACTCAGAAAAATTAAATAAATAAATACTTGTTGAAATCGAAATCCGATCTCACCACTGAGTTCCTCACCCCTCAATTAGCTAAGGGTGAATTTTTGGAATTTTTCTACACACATTTAATTACTTAAATTTAATTATAAAATTGAGTATTATACTAATTAAATTAGATTTATTAACTAATGAGTCCCACCCATTAATTAAACCCCTGCCATTTGAATAAATGTGGGACCCACCCTCATTATCGGATCGGATTCCATCTCCAGCATGAACCTGTTTCCCGCATTCATCTGAACCGGGGCGCTTTTCGGCACGGTTCGAGCGAGCGGGTCGACCCGATTGATCGACCAGCGTGATGCATCTTCTTCGATGCTAGGGCAACACGCGTCCATTGCCTGGACACGTGGCAATCGCCTGGACACGCGGCCAACGGGGTCGCATCCGCGAGTCTTCTGCCACCTTAGAACTTCATTCAGGGCTCCAATATTAGACTGAATCTTTCGAAAGCCTGGGAGGGGGGAAAAAGGGAGTGCAGCACCTTTCGATAACTTCTCTTAACTCTAAATTTTTCAGTGTTGATCGATCGAGCGAGGTACTTCATCTTCCAGCTCACATATCCTTGATCTTATTCAGCATTTCACATGTATAATGTCTTGCAAATATTATTGTATGTGTATCGATTTTCAATTAGGCATTTTAGGTTCGATTTTCTTCGTAATATCAAAATTAAGTTATTCTTGCCCTAAGAACCTTTAGGGCATCAGGTCGCCGATGGAAGAAAGGCGATTAGGACCAGGCATTTAGCTTAGTAGGTACTCCCGACTTCAGGCCTCTTCACGTTGTCACGATCGCATCTGGAGGTCTTCGCCCGTGAGAAGATCAGGATGCCCTAATTTGCCTTTTCGTTTGCAAAAGACGAAGGAGCCCGGGACATTTGCGGGTCGTGTTCGACCCAAGTGCAAACCATCTGGCCCGATATTGCTGTATCTGCCACGTGTCCCATATCGAGAATTTGCGGGACCCGCACGCCACTTTAATCTAGCCGGATAATTAAAGAAATTAATAATTAAATCAAATAATTATAATTATTAAATCATTCATAATTTAAAATCCATTAACCCAGTTATAATAAAATTATATACCATTGAATTCAGAAAAATATGAGGATCAATATGGAACTATCAAATCTCAGATGAGTATTTGACTTGGTGATATTTAGGATCCTCACTTTAAACCCTAATTGTCCCAATTGTTTAAATGGTTATAACTTGGTGTGTGTTAATTCAAACATACCCAATATAAGTCTCAAAGTACTCCGAAAACTCTAAGGATTAAGTTAGTAGTGTTCACTTTACTGTTTGGATTAGTTTTGGACTAATCATATTTAGGACCTAACCCTAATTAGGTTAATTAATCCTAGAACTTAAATTGATGATAAGTTGGTCAATTTAACTATAAATTAAGTGATCCAAATGTCCATTTAGATCAGAAAAACCTAATTAACAATAATCTATAAAAATAATTAAAATCCAATGGTTAGATTTGCTAATTAACTCTAATTACTCTAAATTTTAATTAGAAAAGATTAGCAAATCCAATGATCCAAATTGAATAATTCAAGTTTCAAATAACTCCTAGAGTAAATTAGAATCTAGCTGTGTGATTGGTTTAGGGATCATGCGATTAATTTCACTAATCACTCATTAATTACACTAAACCCTAATTATTAACCTTAAAACTTGTATTAGCTATAACTTAGCCAATACTTATCAGAATTTGATGATTTTAGGTTATATGGAAACCTTAGGACATAATCTATAGTAAACTAATAGAAAACTTAGGTTTCATTAAGGTAAAACTACTAATTTGCCCTTATAGGTCAAATTTCTTAAGTTGACCTTATAAGGCTTAATCTTTAATCAAAATTAATGAACTTACTGTCTAAACTCATATTAGACAGTAAGTAATCATTCCACTTTAAGATATTTCAGATTTGAGTTCTAATTCATAAAGATGAAATTTGAAACCTTAAGTAAAGAGCAAAATGGTCATTTTGCCCAAATTTAGGTTTAAGCATCTTAAAACCTTAAATACATTCCTAAACTCCTAAAATCAGTAAAATAACTGATTTAAAATCATTTTATACTATTTAAACTCATTAAAACAATATTTTAGGAAAAACCCTAAAAGTGACCAAAAATTAATCTAAGTCCTAAAGTAAGACTCATAAGGTGGATTCAGTTCACCTTATGCCTCCTTTAAGTTATACTCATCAAATAATATCAAATTTCAGATTTAATTATTCTCTTAAGTTTTTCCTTCAAACTTTAGGATCTTAAATCCTTAGGATCTAGTTTAGAAATTAGGTTAGAGTTCATCTATTAAGTAATTGGGTACTTAATAGATGAAACATTGGTTTTATAGTTTTCTAGATTTTATCCTTTATTTATGATTATTTTATATTTAAACTATAGATTTAAAATTAGAAATCAATCTTATTAGATTTGAATTTGCTTAATAAGATAACCTTAAGTATAGCTCGTGAGACATGGGTTTAGCTTTATACCATTAGGATTATAACCTATTGGATTAAGAAGTTAAAATCCAATACTTGGATTTAACATCTTAATCCCCCAATTTTGATTTATACTAATCAGGATTGGTTTGGACTTCGTAAAAATCATTAATTATGATGTTTGATTTATAATTTTAACTTAATTAAGCGACATGTGATTTTTAAATATTAGAACTTTATTAGTTCTAATATTCTTTTGACTTGTAGGCACGAGATTCTGGATTTATACTCGATAGCTGGATATTGGAGATCCTAAACTTGTATAAGTTCAGATTAGTTAGAACGTATTAAATAGAAAACAAAGTGATATCACAAATGTTGTTTAGTGTTATTTTATATACAGTAAACATTGTATGCTATGCTTTCCTTTTTGCTTTGGACTTTCTTTACATTTGGATACATTGCATTAAACATAGAATATTAGATTATTATTTCTATGTTAATTTTGAATTACATTCATATAGCGTTTCATATTTTTAGAAGGAAATTTTGATGGAAAATAGCTTTACTAAATTTGTGGAGATATGTATTTTTAGTCTGCCATGTAGTATGACTTTAATTGAGAATGGTTTTGGGCTAGGACTACTTTCCTAGTGCCTGTAGGATAGCTTTTAGGGCTAGGACTACTTTCCTAGTGCCTGTTGTTTCTGACTAGGACTACTTTCCTAGTGTATCTGGGACTACTTTTTTAGATACTGGTTATTTATGACTAGGACTACTTTCCTAGTAAATCTGGGACTACTTTTCCAGATACTTGTTGTTACTGACTAGGACTACTTTCCTAGTGTATCTAGGACTACTTTTCCGGATACTTATTGTTTTTGACTAGGACTTCTTTCCTATTGAATATGGGACTACTTTTCCAAATGTTCAGCAGTTACTTTTTGATGGAATTAACTTTAATTAGGGACTACTTTTCCAGATGAGCAGATGAGCTTTACTTATGGCAGGGCTAAGTAGGAATATCTCACATTTGTAGTTACTTTTCAATCACTTTACAGTTGCTTTTTTGTTACTTTACAGTTTTGGCTCGCTTTTACCTTACAGTTCCATTCACTTCTTGTTATATTTTCATTTTCTGTAGTTCTTACTTTAATTTGCAGTTCAGTATGCCTACTGCTAAATTTTCATTTTCTGTAGTTCTTACTTTGTCTTATAGTTTAGTACACTTCTGCTATATTTCATTTTCTGCAGTTCCTTTGTACTCACAGCTTCGAATATTCATTTTGATCTTTCAGTAGTTCACTTTTACTTTTGGTATGTAGGATGTTAGAGTTTTACTTTCAGTTCTGTATTTTTAGCTTAATTGTAAAGCAGCATATTTTATATTGATCATATACTTAGAAGTTTCACTTGTATTTAGTAGATTTCTTTATGCATTATTTATCCTTTTCTGCAGCTTGAGTTGAGGTATGTGCTTACCTCATATCTTATTAAGTTATAATTATGTTAATTATAACTTTGTTACCTTTCTTTAATGCTTACTGCTCCTATATTGCTTAAATATTATGATATCATTAAAACTTAACAATTTACAGCTTAAAATGTACTTAGACATTTTGTCTAACTAGATTTTTCTTTTGTTGGCTAGGGCCCTACCATTGTGAAACTGACAATAGTAGATTTTGAGCTATTCGAGGTTGTAGGACCTTCTTGAGATTCGGTTCAGGAAGAGGAGCATACAGGAGAAGATCATTAGTCACTACCAGATATTATGAGGATATGAGAGACTTTACTTTTATATTGCATAAACTTTAATATCATTTTATAATAATACAGAATTTAACTGCTTTACTTTTCATGCTTATGTATTCTGAGTTGTACAATTTTTATCTTGATTGTATGGATATTACATTTGTCTTTCTTCCGCACTCTGATAAATGATAGTATACTCATTTAAGTGATTGTTTCATTTGATGCTCTTTCCTTATTAAAGCACATCCTCCCTTGGCATTTGATTAATAAGACCCATTCCTTAATCTGAATGTTAAGTGAGGGTTTGCTAAGTGACGACCACCTCCTAATCCGGATGATTTGGGGGCGGCCGCCACAGTTGGTATCAGAGAACTCCATAAGGTGTCAGATTGGAATTTCTATTCCTATCTACCTAATGGATAGTTCTTCTACCTTACAATCACTAAATGAATACTAAGATGACATCCATATTATCATATACTTAGAATGAAAGGCATGAAATAAAAAGTACTTTCATAATTAGGAAAGTATAAGGACCAAATTAAAGAATGGCAAATAGCTTAATAACTTAGAGAAATGATTATAAGATCTCTAGGATCAAAGAAATTGAATAATTAAAACTTGACCTTTGTACTATAAATTGAACTAATAATAGAAGTTCTAAGTTCAATATTTTATGAAAGACAAACTCTTTCATATACCATCTCACCTTTAGAAAACTAGATCTTCCTTATTTGACTAAATAGTCACTCTAAGCACATAAAATCTATCTTAAAAGAAATTGAGTATTCCAATCACATCCTTGTTGCATTTGCAACCTCTCTTCTACAAAATGAATTGAGAAACTGACGGAATACTATCTCTTTTGAAATCTCCTAGAACAATATAGAAAATATTTAATAATTACATTAATTCAAATTATTTTGTTATATCATTTCTATTGTAGTAAATTTATCCTTAAAACAGAAAGTATATAAGAAATATTATTCCTTTAAATACTAATATTGATTATAACCATTTCAGAATCAATCCTACAACTCCAAACCTCAATACTACTGATTCTTCAAATAGCAATGCCAATGAAGTCACTTCACTCAGAAATATTGTAACAACCCAGGTTGTTACTTTGGTTAATTAAGATTAATTTAAGTCTTAATTGAGATTCTAAGTCACTAATTAAGTAATTTAGAAGTTATCTCAAAAATATAAGTCAAATCAGAAGTCAACTAAGTCAAATCAGAAATTCTGGAAAATTCCAAACCCTAGAAATTGACTTTTTATCTAGACCTCAGATTGAAAATCTGACTTTGCCATTGCATTTAGAACACCCAAATTAGCTAGGGGTAAAGTTTTGAAGGCATTTCGAAGTCGTTGGATTTTCGTCAAATATTTTAATATTATTTAAATATCCTGAAAATTCAAATAAATAAATACTCGTTGAAACAAAAATTTGAGTGCACCGTTGCATTCCTTACCCCTCAATTAGCTAGGGGTGATTAATTGGAAATTTTTGGAAGTATAAAATTATTGGTTAAAATTTTAATTAAGATATCAATATAAATAATTTATTAAAATTAATTAAATCGAATTAACGGATTCCATTAAATTTTTAACCGCCGTTTTCTTTTTATCGCTCGTACCGTCAAAAATTGACGGTAAGGAGTGACCGTTCGATCAGTTGATCGAACGATCCAAGTAGATCGTCTTTGCGATCTCTGCGCGTGGAGCTCGCGAAGGCACGCGACGCTCCTCACCTGCCAAGTGCCCATCTCTATCCCTCTTCACGACTTTAGATCCTTGGATGAGCTCTTCTCCTCTCCTGGCAGACCAAAGCAGCATTGGGAGCGGAAAAATCAACGCATTCGCATCACCTCAGTACTCGACAATCCTTCACCGTTGATGCGAGGTACCTCCGTACCTGATTCTTCCCTCGCTTAATTATCTACGCTTTAATTCGTTTACCTATTTCAATTCTTAGATTTATAATCTATCGAATCTGATTGAGTAGTATCGATAGGAATTGAGCGAACTTTGGATGTCAGGTACAGTGGAAACCGTTATCCAAAAGAACTCGTGAATACTGGCATCTAGGGTTAAGGTTTATATCCACCTCAGTCTACCCTAGGTCTTGATTCAACCATCCATGGGAAGGTCTAGTCTAGGCGCGTTCATCTTCGTGCGGGTCGAGCTCTGTGAGCGCTGGAATGCCGTCGATTTCGGCACCCTAGTTTTTTTAGGGTTACCGTCCCCGACGGGGACGATTCGCTGAGATCGGTCTGGCCTGGACCGGTCTGCCTTCGGGTCAGAACAGTTCGGTTCGAGCAAGCCAAACCGTGACCTCCCCTCTACGTGCCACGTGTCCTATTTAATGACTACGTGGGACCCACGGGTCTTATTTTCGCACGGCAGAATCAATCAGTGGGGCCCACATCCCAACCCTCACCCAATTGCACCCCGCCACGTGTACCTGCAGAAAAGTAAAATAACAATATATATATATATATATATATATATATATATAACATTTTAAATATAAATGAAATTATATATATTAATAATAATCAGATTAATTAAAATAATTAAAAATAGAATTATTTTAATTAATTAAATTCAAATCTTTAAACCCTAATAGCTTGCAAAATATAAGTCCAATCATAGTAAATAAATATACCATTTTGATCAGCAAAAATAGAGGAACATTTTGGTGCTGTCAAATTTATTTTTGGACCTGTATTTAGCATAGTGAAATTTAGGGGTATTAATTAAGTCCAAATAATGTTACAAAATTTCATTTGCCCATATCTTTGTATCCAATAATCCAAACCTATTGAATATGGGTCTTAAAATATTCAGAAAACCTTAAGAATCATCTTAGTAGGGTTATCTTTGCTATTTGGATTAGTATTTGCCTAATCACTTTTAGGACCTAATCCTAATTACCCTAATTAGGCCTAGAACTTCAATTGACCATAATTTGGTCAATTGAGCTCCAAATTGGATGCTCTAAATATCAATTTAGATCAGAAAAACCTAATTAATAGTAGTCTATAAAAATATTTAGGATCCAACGGTTAGATTTGCTAATCACCCCTAATTACTCTAAATCTTGATTAGTAAATATTAGCAAATCTAGTACTCTAAATTGAGTGATTTAAGTTTCAGAGGACTCATAGAGTCATTTAAAACCTAGCTATAAGGTTGGATTAGTGTTTGAGTGATTAATTTCACTAATCACTCACTAATCACCCTAAACTCTAATTAGGTCATAACTTAGTCAAATTAGGTCCAAATTGAGCCTACCACATGTCATTATGATCAGTGGACTATTTGTAAACTATAACCACTGATTTTACTCAATTTGGACACTAATTGATAAAGTTAGGATTTTTGACCTTATTTAAAAATCCCTTAATTAACTTATTAAGCCCTAGATCTTGTATTGGCCATAACTTGGCCAATACTTATCAGAATTTAGCAAATTTAGATTCTATGGAAAGCTTAGACAGTAAATAACAGTAATGTGAAAGAAAATTTAGATTTCATTCAACCAAATTACTAAATTTCCCCTATGAGTCAAATTTACTAATTTGACCTCATAAGGCTTAATAATCACCCAAATTTAGTGTAGTTGCTGTCTAATCCTACATTAGACAGTAAGAAACTCATTCCAATAAAAAAATTCAGATTTAAAACTCTAGATCAAAATTTGATCTTTTGAACCCTTAAGTAGGGGCAAAATGGTAATTTTGTCCAAAATTTAGGGTTTAGCTTTCTAAATCTCTAAAATCATTTTATAATCATTATAATCAGTAAATATAATAATTTATAGCTAAAATTAATCAATTTCAAGTCTAAATTAGATTTTAATTAAAATCCCAATCTTAACTCTTAAAGGAAATTTCTAAGTCTTAAGTGTGTGAATCTTCTTCCTTATTTCATTCTTAGATCTTTCCATAGGTATTATAACATTAGCTAGGATGTGTGTCTTGAGAGATACTCTTAGTAATTAAGAACCTTAATTCCTAGGATTAGGAATAGATCTTAAGTTAGAATTCATCTGTTGAGTAAATTGGGTTACTCAATAGATGAAACCTTGAGTTTATTAGTTTATAGATTTTTCTTAGTTTATTGAATAATTATTTTATATTTAAACTTTAAAATTAGGAATAGAGATCTATCCTAATGAATTGATTAATCATTAGGATTTGCCTTAATCTAATCTGTGAGATTTGGGTTCTAAACCTTAGATTTTTAGTTATACCTTTGGATTAAGTGATTAGACCCCATCATCTGGAGTTTAATTCTTAATCTTTTCATCTTGATTTGGCTAATCAAGATGAGGTTGGGATAATTTAAATAATAAAATTAGGACGATAATTTATTTAGTTTAACCAAGTAGTCGTATTTTGATTAAGATATAGTTAGGACTTGGCCAGTCCTAATTATCTTCAACTAGTATGATTCATGATTCTAAGTTACAGAATGTGTAAGAATTGATGATTCTGAAATTTATGTAACTTAGAGTAGATAGAACGAATAAATAGACAACAACGAATATCACTTGTGTTTTAGATAGACTCTCTTGCTCAATTTGTTTTGATGCTTCGCTTGCTTTGATTTTGAGCTTTAAACCATGAGCATATATGAGGTACATATGATAATTGATAATTATCTTATGTCAACTTTGATTATTCATTAATAGAATTTTTGTTTTCTTCTCGTATTTTTGTAAGGTGTAGCTTGATTAGTATGCCTCTTTAATCACCAGTTCGGGATCGGCTACATTGTTGGGGGTTCAGTCCGATAGTCTATACCATGCCTAGTCAGGGGGATAGGATGGATAGACTTTTGCCCTACTGACTGTAGAGTCAAGATCTGATATGGTTATACTAATTCAAGTACACTTACATTTGGTTTCTGTCTTATCTCATCAGGCTAAGAGGTTTTTCAGTAATACTCAGGCCAGAGCTTCTTTCTTAGCCCATCAGGCTAAGTTTTAAATGAGTATGCCTTCAGTTGAGTGGCTTGAATAGCCATTTCAGTTTTCAGTTTTCAATTACTATTTTACTTTGCATATTCTGCATTTTCAGTGTTGCCATTACTTACAATTTTCCTACACTTTCGTAGTCTTGTTTCTATATAGGATGCTAGTCTTATTTACTGTCTTCATATGCTTATATAGGATGTTAGTTGTGTTTTCAGTTTTATAATGCTTTACATATTCAATTACTGTTATGTCACTTAGCATAAACCTGTTTTGATCATAAGCATGTTTAGGATGTATTTTCTTTACAGTATTTGTTTAGTTCTTCTTACCTGACCTTGTTGCAGTTGCTTGGAGGAGGTATGTGCTTACTTTTTAGTCGATTTAGTTATAAAGTGTTTGTTTATAACTTTACACCGTTCTTTTCTTATGCTTTTCTGCACCTACTTGCTTTTGTATTGGTTTATGGTGATATCTAAATAACATAATCAATTATTTACCCTAAAATGTGCTTAGACAATAGTCTAACTAGTTTTTCTTTTGTTGGCTGGGGCCCTACCATTATGAAATTGATAATGGCAGGTTTTGAGTTTATTGGAGCAGTTGATCCAGTGGAGAGCTTGCCATTGGAGGAGGAGTCTATGCCTGAAGATCCTTAGATTTAGCTTCCTTTCTGCTTGTAAGATTGAGAGTTTTCTTTCCAGTTCTTTAAACTTATTAAAATGTTGTAATAATACATGTTAAATCTTTTCTTTTCAGCTTCTTTACTTATTCTGTACTGTTGTATTTATACTGTATGGATGGATGTTGTATTGTATGCTTCCGCACTCTGTGTTACTTGTATGATCATTTAGTGATGGATTCTGGGAGAAATGGCAAAGTCCTTAGTTAAGTTGGATTGGAATGTATGTCTAATCCAATTCTAAGTAGGGATATTGTCATTTGGTAACCCCTCCACCGTAATCATGTTAACGTAAGAGTTAATAGGACTACGGCGGGGCTGGGTCGCCACAGTTGGTATCAGAGAATTTTATAATGTGTTAAATTGGAATTTGTATTCCTCTTTACCTAATGGATTGATTCTTCTGCTACAAGATCACTAAATGAATACTTGAAATAACGTCCATCTCATTATGAGTACAACTCAGAATAAGAAGTATGAAGTAAGGAAAACACTTCCATAATAAAACTTTAGTAAGGACTAAACTCTAATGTCATAAAAAGCTTAGTAACAAATACTTGTAGATCTCTATGATCATAGAAATTGAAATATTAAACCTTGGATTTTAGACTAAGAGATTAATTTATAATTAAGAAATTCAAACTATCATAATAAATCAAAGGTGTAGAAAAAATTCAAAACTTAAATAAACCTCTTTAGTACAACAGCTTATCTATAGAAGATTGGATCTTCTTTATTGATTTAATAAGAACCAAAGTCGTATATAATCTATCTCAAATGAAAATAGGTACTCCAATCACATCTTAGTAATATTTGAAATTTCTTTTATCCAAGATGAAATAAGAGCTTGATGAAAAGTTAAATCTTAGGAAAATCCTTTGAATTATAAACGAAATATGTTGATAGTATAACCATTAACTATATTCTCCATGATAGGATCTTTATCAATTTAAGTTGTCCTGTTATATTTAGTATCTTTCCTATTATACTAAATTATCCTTTGAATAATGAAAAATTAAGAAGTATAATAACTCTTCTTCTGAGACTAACCTTAATCATATTAATTTCGGAATGAGTCCTGTAACTTCTTTCCCCAACATGGATGATTCATCGAATAGCAACACTGACGAAGTCACTTCACTCAGAAACATGATAACTATCATGCTAGAGAATCAATTTCAACAAGCAGTGACTATCCAGAAATTAGTATCTACTCTTAATACTGCAATTACTAGTATGCTTTTATATTCTTTATACTTCCCAAACTGTTACTAATAAGTCATTTAGTGGTTTTTTGAGATTTAGACTTCTAATCTTTAATGGGAACTTATTCCTCACAGATTCTGAAACTCAACATAAGACAACCAAAAAGAATTGAAAGCGCAAAGCTCACCAAGAGGGATCTAGCATATCAATGGAATCAATCCAAGAGTGCACTAGACCACATTTTTATGGAAGGTGTTATCATTTTGGTAAAGGCTGTTTTGCATGTGGTCGACAAGGCCACGGGTATCGGGAATGCCGTGCTTTCAAAACAATCGATGGAGATATAATCCATCATTCTTGTAAGAGTAAAATATTCCATGACAACTCACTTAAAGATTTGGAAGCAATATCAAATCTAACATCACCACTGCCTGAGGCAGAATGTCTAGCTGGCAGGGAAAAAATAGTTGCTCCTAAATTTCAAGAATATAATCATCTGGGAACAGAGGGATCTAATGATAATGTTGTCCCAGGTACATTTATTCAATTTCATCATTCCTTATAATCTTATAATTTAGTTCTATTTCATATAAGTTTAAATTGTGATGACTTAATTATGGTTGTCATTTGAAATTTTGCATATAAGTCTAATATTGTGATTCAATATGTTTTGTCCTTAATTTGACAATACATCCTTCATTAGGCTTAGTTAATCAAACTTTAAATCCTTTTGGGCAAAGTCATACTTTATTAACTTATAGAAATAAATATTTCTAAGAAGTGACTTGCCCAATTTGGGTGAATAATTTCTTATTCCTTAGATTAAATTAATTCAAATTTTTGAATCTACTATTGAATAAGTCACTAGTGTGACTTGAAATATTAAACTAGCCCATTCCTTAAGATTTAAATATCTCATTCTATTGGGATGAGTATATTCACATTAGTTAAATGTATACTTATGATCATAGGATAGGTTATCTAAGTCAAAAATTTTGACTCTTAGTAGTGACTTTATGATTATATCTCATCATAGTTGATGAGCAATCCATTACCTCGATTTATTCTTTTGATTCTTATGATTTCAACTTTTTGCTTAAGTCATGATATGACTTGAGCACTTATTGATCATTCTCTTAAAATGAGCTCTCATTCAATATAAATTAAATATAACCATTAAATTTCTAAGTGATCTAAGCCACCTCATGTAGCTCAAATATGAATAATTGATTCTAGAAATTTTGGCATAAGTCATAGATTATGACCTATGATTGTAGCTTTAATTTCTATTGAATTTCCTAGCACTTATCCATATGGATAAGTGAATTCCTTGCCATTTTATTAGAATTTATGACTTGTGTTAAAACATTCTGTAATCATTAAAACTTGGATATTAAGTCATAAGGAGAAACTTAAATTCTTAAACTTGAGGCCATGTATCCTAATTGGATATTAATCCTATTTTGCCATAACAGAATAAAGTTCTCATTCGTCATAAGATAAATTAAATTATAAGATTGTTAATGATCTAAGCCATCTCTTGTGACTTAGATATTAGCAGCTAGTTCTAGAAATTGTCTTATGATCATAGAATTAGTCTTTATTAAGTTTCCTGATACTTATCCATATGGATGAGTGAATTCTTTGACATGACCAAGTCAGAACTTATAACTTGTATTATTAGACTCTTATAATATCCAAAACTTGATGTTAAGTCATCATATGTGACTTAATATTTTAAACTTAAAGCTAAGTATCAAGAATTGGATGCTGAACCTATTTTCCCTAAAGGGACATTTAAACAAGAGATGAATGTCACTTTAATAGTTCAAATCTAATTTGGACTAATTCATATATGTAGTCCATCCTCATCTTATCTTTAGTTAAGAATTATAAGCTAAACCATTTGGATTCATTATTAGACTTTGATTCTAATGATGAATTTCTTCCTAAAATTCTCATAGAATAAGAAATCAAAGAATACTAGTTCATTGATGCCAAATCTTTAATTTCCAATTTGTTGAAATAGAACCATCCTTGTTCTTTAATCTCTATTGAATCCTATAAAGGCTTAGCTAGTTGCCAATGCCTTCTTTGATAGTAAATGTAACTTGGGTATAGAACTATTAGAATCTTGACTTTTAACTTCATCCTATGCTCAGCAAGTAATATCACTTGCCAAACTATAATCATCTTGTGTTGATAAGTCATATATTATGACTTAGAAATTAATTATAGATCCATAAGATTATACTTTTGATTAGGTGAACCCTAACTTGCTATCATTATTAAGTGATGTTTCTCATTTAGATAATTAGTTCCTTAAAACACAAAACTTTTGGGAAAATAATATTTCTATCATCAATAATAATCTAAGATTATGAGGAATAAATCCTAAGGGTGGAATCTTTAAACCTTCAAGTTCCTTTAAGCCTTATTTATATATACAAAGATATATTCTTAAACTCATGTCAATTTTGGTGTGTAAACACCAATCAAATCTTCATTCTTAGAAGCAATTTATCTTCTAAAGCATGCATTACTATGTTAGTAGTGATGCGCTGTGATTACAATTTAATTATCATAAGACCGTATATATCTATAAATATCTCAAATTTCAAATGAAAGTAGCTTAATACTTTCATGATTCTCATCTTCCTGTCTTTTAGTGAGAATTTCAAAACTAACACCATTACCCATTAATTGACCTGTCAAAATCATAGATAACAATCAAAATTGATAATTTGATCTGAGTTCTCAGATCTGATTATGAGTCTTGATGTTTCTTCCACCGTTACCAAACTGTTCTACATTCATTTAAACTATTGCAAATCATACTTATCAACTTCCAGTATGTTCGATATTCTACTATGTTTTATTTTCCACTTGAGTGATGTCGAGGACGACATCATTCTTAAGTGGGGGAGTTTGTAACAACCCAGGTTGTTATTTTGGTTAATTAAGATCAATTTAAGTTTTTATTGAGATTCTAAGTCACTAATTAAGTATTTTAGAACTTATCTCAAAAATATAGGTCAAATCAGAAGTCAACTGAGTCAAATCAGAAATTCTAAAAAACTCCAAACCCTAGAAATTGACTTTTTATCTAGACCTCAGATTGAAAATCTGACTTTGCCATTGCATTCAGAACACTCAAATTAGCTATGGGTAAAGTCTTGAAGGCATTTGGAAGTCGTTGGATTTTCATCGAATATTTTAATATTATTTAAATATCCTGAAAATTCAAATAAATAAATACTCATCGAAACAAAAATCCGAGTGCGTCGTTGCGTTCCATACCCCTCAATTAGCTAGGGGTGATTAATTGGAAATTTTTGGAAGTATAAAATTATTGGTTAAAATTTTAATTAAGAAATCAATATAAATAATTTATTAAAATTAATTAAATCGAATTAACGGATTCCATTAAATTTTTAACCGCCATTTTCTTTTTATCGCTCGTACCGTCAAAAACTGACGGTAAGGAGTGACCGCTCCATCAGTTGATCGAACGGTCCAAGTAGATCGTCTTCGCGATCTCTGCGCGTGGAGCTCGCGAAGGCACGCGGCGCTCCTCACCTGCCAAGTGCCCATCTCCATCCCTCTTTATGACTTTAGATCCTTGGATGAGCTCTTCTCCTCTCCTGGCAGACCAGAGCAGCATTGGGAGTGGAAAAATCAACGCATTCGCATCACCTCAGTACTCGACAATCCTTCACCATTGATGCGAGGTACCTCCGTACCCGATTCTTCCCTCGCTTAATTCTCTACGCTTTAATTCGCTTACCTATTTCAATTCTTAGATTTATAATCTATCGAATCTGATTGAGTAGTATCGATAGGAATCGAGCGAATTTTGGATGTCAGGTACAGTGGAAACCGTTATCCAAAAGAACTCGTGAATACTGGCATCTAGGGTTAAGGTTTATATCCACCTCAGTCTACCCTAGGTCTTGATTCAACCATCCGTGGGAAGGTCTAGTCCAGGCGCGTTCAACTCCGTGCGGGTCGAGCTTTGTGAGCGCTGGAATGCCGTCGATTTCGGCACCCTAGTTTTTTTAGGGTTACCGTCCCCAATGGGGACGATTCGCTGAGATCGGTCTGGCCTGGACCGGTCTGCCTTCGGGTCGGAACCGTCCGATTCGAGCGAGCCGAACCGTGACCTCCCCTCTGCGGGCCACATGTCCTATTAAATGAGTATGTGGGACCCGCGGGTCTTATTTTCGCACGGCAGAATCAATCGGTGGGGCCCACATCCCAGCCCTCACCCAATCGCACCCCGCCTCGTGTACCTGCAGAAAAGTAAAATAACAAAAAAAAATATATATATATATATATAATGTTTTAAATATAAACAAAATTATATATATTAATAATAATCAGATTAATTAAAATAATTAAAAACAGAATTATTTTAATTAATTAAATTCAAATCTTTAAACCCCAATAACTTGCAAAATATAAGTCCAATCATAGTAAATAAATATACAATTTTGATCAGCAAAAATAGAGGAACATTTTGGTGCTGTCAAATTTATTTTTGGACATGTATTTAGCATAGTGAAATTTAGGGGTATTAATTAAGTCCAAATAATGTTACAAATTTTTATTTGCCCATATCTTTGTATCCAATAATCCAAACCTATTTAATATAGGTCTTAAAATACTCAGAAAATCCTAAGGATCATCTTAGTAGGGTTATCTTTGCTGTTTGGATTAGTATTTGCCTAATCACTTTTAGGACCTAATCCTAATTACCCTAATTAGGCCTAGAACTTCAATTAACCATAATTTGGTCAATTGAGCTCCAAATTAGATGATCCAAATATCAATTTAGATCAGAAAAACCTAATTAATAGTAGTCTATAAAAATATTTAGGATCCAATGGTTAGATTTGCTAATCACCCCTAATTACTCTAAATCTTGATTAGTGAATATTAGCAAATCTAGTACTCCAAATTGAGTGATTTAAGTTTCAGAGGACTCATAGAGTCATTTAGAACCTGGCTGTAAGGTTGGATTAGTGTTTGAGTGATTAATTTTACTAATCACTCACTAATCACCCTAAATCCTAATTAGGTCATAACTTAGTCAAATTAGGTCCAAATTGAGCCTACCACATGTCATTATGATCAGTAGACTATTTGTAAACCATAGCAACTGATTTTACTCAATTTGGACATTAATTGACAAAGTTAGGATTTTTGACCTTAATTAAAAATCCCTTAATTAACTTATTAAGCCCTAGATCTTGTATTGGCCATAACTTGGCCAATACTTATCAGAATTTAGCAAATTTAGGTTCTATGGAAAGCTTAGATAGTAAATAACAATAGTCCGAAAGAAAATTTAGATTTCAATCAACCAAATTACTAAATTACCCCTATGAGTCAAATTTACTAATTTGATATCATAAGGCTTATTAATAATCACCCAAATTTAGTGTAGTTGCTGTCTAATCCTACATTAGACAATAAGAAACTCATTCGAATAGAAAAATTAAGATTTAGAACACTAGATCAAAATCTGATCTTTTGAACCCTTAAGTAGGGGGCAAAATTATTGCCCAAAATTTAGGGTTTAGCTTTCTAAATCTCTAAAATCATTTTATAATCATTATAATCAGTAAATATAATGATTTATAGCTAAAATTAATCAAGTTCAAGTTTAAATTAGATTTTAATTAAAATCCCAATCTTAACTCTTAAAGGAAATTTCTAAGTCTTAAGTGAATGAATCTTCTTCCTTATTTCATTCTTAGATCTTTCCATAGGTTTTATAACATTAACTAGGATGTGTGTCTTGAGAGATACTCTTAGTAATTAAGAACCTTAATTCCTAGGATTAGGAATAGATCTTAAGTTAGAATTTATCTGTTGAGTAAATTGAGTTACTCAATAGATGAAACATTGAGTTTATTAGTTTATAGATTTTTCTTAGTTTATTAAATAATTATTTTATATTTAAACTTTAAAATTAGGAATAGAGATCTATCCTAATGAATTGATTAATCATTAGAATTTGCCTTAATCTAATCTGTGAGATTTGGGTTCTAAATCTTAGATCTTTAGTTATACCTTTGGATTAAGTGATTAGACCCCATCATCTGGAATCTAATTCTTAATCTTTTCATCTTGATTTGGCTAATCAAGATGAGGTTGGGATAATTTAAATTATAAAATTAGGACGATGATTTATTTAGTTTAACCAAGTAGTCGTATTTTGATTAAGATATAGTTAGGACTTGGCCAGTCCTAATTATCTTCAACTATTAGGATTCGTGATTCTAAGTTACAGAATGTGTAAGAATTGATGATTCTGAAACTTATGTAACTTAGAGTAGATAGAACGAATAAATAGACAACAACAGATATCACCTGTGTTTTAGATAGAGTATCTTGCTCAATTTATTTTGATGCTTCGCTTACCTTGATTTTGAGCTTTAAACCATGAGCATATATGAGGTACATAAGATAATTGATAATTATCTTATGTCAACTTTGATCATTCATTAATAGCATTTTTGTTTTCTTCTCGTATTTTTGTAAGGTGTAGCTTGATTAGTATGCCTCTTCAATCACCCGTTCAGGATCGGCTACATTGTTGGGGGTTCAGTCCGATAGTCTATACCATGCCTAGTCAGGGGGATAGGATGGATAGACTCTTGTCCTACTGACTGTAGAGTCAGGATCTGATATGGTTATACTAATTCAAGTACACTTACATTTGGTTTCTGTCTTAGCTCATCAGGCTAAGAGGTTTTTCAGTAATACTCAGGTCAGAGCTTTTTTCTTACCCCATCAGGCTAAGTTTTACTGAGTATGCCTTCAGTTGAGTGGCTTGAATAGCCATTTCAGTTTTCAGTTTTCAGCTACTGTTTTACTTTGCATATTCTGCATTTTTAGTGCTGCCATTACTTACGGTTTTCCTACACTTTCGTAGTCTTGTTTCTATATAAGATGCTAGTCTTATTTACTATCTTCATATGCTTATATAGGATGTTAGTTGTGTTTTCAGTTTTATAATGCTTTACATCTTCAATTACTGTTATGTCACTTAGCATAAACCTGTTTTGATCATAAGCATGTTTAGGATGTATTTTCTTTACAGTATTTGTTTAGTTCTTCTTACCTGACCTTGTTGCAGTTGCTTGTAGGAGGTATGTGCTTACTTCCTAGTCAATTTAGTTATAAACTATTTGTTTATAACTTTATACCGTTCTTTTCTTATGCTTTTCTGCACCTACTTACTTTTGTATTAGTTTATGGTAATATCTAAATAACATAATCAATTGTTTATCCTAAAATGTGCTTAGACAATAGTCTAACCAGTTTTTCTTTTGTTGGCTGGGGCCCTACCATTATGAAACCGATAATGGTAGGTTCTGAGTTTATTGGAGTAGTTGATCCAGTGGAGAGCTTGCCATTGGAGGAGGAGTCTGTGCCTGAAGATTCTTAGATTTAGCTTCCTTTCTGCTTGTGAGATTGATAGTTTTCTTTCCAGTTCGTTAAACTTATTAAAATGTTGTAATAATACATGTTAAATCTTTTCTTTTCAGCTTCTTTACTTATTCTGTACTGTTGTATTTATACTGTATGGATGGATGTTGTATTGTATGCTTCCGCACTCTGTGTTACTTGTATGATCATTTAGTGATGGATTCTGGGAGAAATGGCAAAGTCCTTAGTTAAGTTGGATTGGAATGTATGTCTAATCCAATTCTAAGTAAGGATATTGTCATTTGGTAACTCCTCCACCGAAATTATGTTAACTTAAGAGTTAATAGGACCACGGCGGGGCTGGGTCGCGACAAATATAGTGACTATCATGTTAGAAAATCAACTCCAACAAGCAGAAACAATTCAAAAACTAGTATGTGTTATAATTCCTGCAAATACTAGTAACTCTTTTGCATCCTTTACTTCTTATACCTCTCATTCGTTTATTAAGGAGTTATTTAGTAAATTCTTAAAATTGAGACTTCTAATCTTTGAATGGAAACTTATCTCCAAAGATGTTAAGGCTCGTCCTAAATTGATCAAAAATAATATGAAGCGTAAATTTTATCGAATGGGACCAAAATTGGAGTGTAAAAGACCACACCCTTATGGAGATTGCTATCATTATGATCACCACTGCTATACAGGTGGTCATCATGGTCACCAGTATACTCATTGCAGTGCTAAAAGAACGATAAATGGAGTTTTAATCGATCGCTCTCGTCCGCATCAAACATTCCGTACTACTCCACTGAAAAGTAAGGAATCAAGGATAGCTCTAACACCTCCACTGCCTATAGATGAATATCCAATTGACAAGGAGCAGATAGCTGCTCCTAAACTTCAAAAGCAAGATCATCCGGGAATAAAGGGAACTAATAACATGTGGTCATCATTATCTTAGGTACACATATTTGAATCCATCAATATTTTCAACCTTAAAATTTTATTATTACATACAATGTTACTTTGTAATGATTTAATTATGATTATTCATTAGATTTGGTCCTCCCCCATCATCCCTATTGATGGCGGGATTAGGGTACCGCCATATATGGAGCGCCGAACTCCAAAGGAAGTGAACAGTACACCCTTAGGAATTGTAACGCCCCGCCCCATCGCCGTGCGCAAAGGGGTAAAGATTATAATTCGGTGGCGAAGCTGTGCGCCACTCGGGGAGGAATATCCCGTCTCCCCGAAATAGCTGAAAACTAAGCCCATCTGAAGGGCTGTTGACTCAACCTCAAGGAGAGTTGAGAGCTAATACTTAAGATAAGAGTAGTATCCTTATCCTAAGTATTAGATAAATACATACATTGAATTTAGAATACAATAGGAAATTAATATATGTATAAGATATCAGCATTTTCAGTATACTGATCACATCACAATACTAAGTATAAGTAGTATATAACAGAGTGCAGAAGCTTAAAGTAAACATCCAGAACATTCATCACAGAAGCTGTATGAAAACATTCATCTTAGAAAAAAAAAAGAAAATACATCCAGAGTTAATATAAACATTTTTATTGAAATACTGAAATAAAATTAAGTATTAAACTAAAAATACTAAGCAAAAAGTAAAACCGAAGGAGAGTCCACTAGTGCTCCACGGGCTTCTCCTGAATTTCCTGGGTGTCGTCCTAACTTGGCTCAATATACTGCTCAGGATCTAGCAAATTGTCGGATCCCAAAAGTACGCCGTGTTAGACAATAAGTCTAACACATCGAAACTAATCTAACAGTTCTAATTATTCATTCAACATTTACATAATATAATTAAATCTACAAAAATACTATAAAAGTAACTGAAAGTACAAAATTGTATAAAGCTGTACAAAATTGAAGCAGGGTAAAGTAAAACTGAACTGTAATTGAATTCTGAAAATAAATCAAAACAGTTTTAAATTTGAAACTGAGTAATCATCTATAAAACTATGATGTATGTCACTGAAACTGTGCATCTGAATATACCACCATATTATATACTACTGATATGCAACCACAATATCACTAAACTGCTATGTGTAGTACGGTCCAATATATACATACATCTAGTTATGAATACCGTATACTGATATATCGGTGCATCCTGAAATGCCCCAGTCAATATATGCAATATTCTGTAACCCATAAATCATCACTAATACTCATACATCATTCTGATGCTTATACATCATGCTTATGCTCATGCTTATGCTTCTAGCTATATGAGATAAATCCAAAATCCAAAAAATGCTTTAAAATCTGATAATAAATTCTAGGTCTCCATTGTGCAGAATCCTGCTAAAAGGATTATGACTCCTAGATTCTAGTTTGATAATTGGTTAAAGTTGAGAGTTTACTTAAAATCATTAGCTGGGATGTTGTATACACATAGTTAGCATGTTTGCAAGAAAGGTGGATTTAACCCTTAGATTATTTAAACTGCACTTATCAAAGTGCACTACGATATGAGGCAAAACCCGGTCACAGTTTATATCTTAAGCTAAGCCGTTAAATGTCATAATCACAAGCATACTTAGTGTCCTACGCAAAGTGATTTGAGATACTTAGTTTGCTTAAACTGCACTTATCGAAGTGCACTACGATAGGAGGCAGAACCCGGTCGCAATTTACATCTCAAACTAAGGATCTTATTCACTAATTGTAACACTCTTAGTCTTAGAGGATTTACTCTAACGAGATTGTATTCGTCTAATCCTTCAGGATAGCACCTGGTCATAAGTCAACATTGGAGTGAATCAACCAATCCTGAATACTACTGAAATAATCCAGTACTATGGGTATACTCTACTATACCCAACTAATAATCTAGGTTCAGAAGATTATATTTAATTATCAAGGATTGATCAAAGCTATTAATCCTTACTCTAAATGGGTGTGTTCTACACAAGGCTCCAAGGATGTGATCAAAAGATCACTCAACATAGGTTACTAACATAAGGAATAAGTCCCATTTTAAGCACTTTAGGTGATTCATACCTCAAGGTATCCCGCTCAATTTCTAAGATTATGAAGGATCATCTAAATTTCCTACCTCAATAAGTTTCAAAAGTCCTTCCTAATTCAATATATCAATAATCAAGGTCTTTAAATATTTTAGCAATGATCCTATAGCAAGACCCTTAAGATTTACTTAGGTTAAATTAGTTAGTTCAGATGATTAAAATTCATCTGATCCCCTTTCTATTCTACAATTATGGGATAAAATTAAAGAATTTATTAGAGTTAGGTCATTTTATAAATCGTTCCAATTTTATTATTTATTCTATGCTAATAGTCTTGTATAAGAGAAAATCAAAGATCTAAAGTTTAGATTCAGATGATTCAATCACACATATTTAATATTATCCTTAGCACTTCTAATTTGATGATTTAAGATCAATATTAAATCATATGCATTATTGGAATAATGTCAATTAAATTAGCTTACAATTAATTTAATTGATTAAGTGATTAATGTTTAGATCTTAATTAAGATAAATTAGGGTTTAACCCCTAGCCTTTCTATCATTAAGACCAATAGTTAATTTAAAGGTCAATGACAAATCAATGTATTATTAGTATATTATTCATGTCAAACTTTAGGTTTAGATTAAGTATCATATATTTAATCAAGTTATCAAGATTCTTATGTTCAAGTTGAGTTAAATATCAATTTCACACAATTAGGTGTTCCAAGTAAATGTTAAGGTTCTCATACATCCTAAAATCATAAAAGCATAAAATAGAAGGTAATTAAGGCTAATCAAATTCTAAAATCAAACCAAAGAAATTAACACTTAATCACGATTCCAAAAGACTTAAGTTTCATATCATTTGGTTATTAAACTATACCTAATTAATACAAGCAATTAAGATTCTAATACTTATTCTTTTGCATAACACATATTTAAGATTCATAGTAGATATGAGGGCTAATTTAAAAGTGACAAGTTTTAAATTTAACTTTCATATATAATTTTATGCAATGTTCAATTTTAGCTAAAATAGGTTCAAATTTAATATTATTAGTCCCACTAGGGTCCTAAGGACCTTAAAATACCAAAACAGGAAAGTTTTGGCAATTTCAGCCAAAATTGGGCAATATTACAAAATTCTGGGCATTCTTTCAAGTTTGGGCGCTGCAGCGCGCTGGAGCGCTTTTTGCGCGGTAGCGCTTTTAATGCGGCAGCGTGCTGTAGCGCTTTTAGCGCTGGGGTGCGCTGCGGCCCGCTGTAGCGCGCTATGGCGCACTGTAGCGGTCCATTTTGCAAATTACTATTTAAATAGTGAAATACTGATCTTCCTAAGATTTTCATGAAATGCCGCTGGAGCGGTCCACTTTGCGAATTTACTGTTCAAATAGTTTTATTAATATTTTTACATGTTCTGCTGAAATACCGCTGCAGCGCGCTACGGCGCGCTGCAGTGGCCTATTTCGCAAATTCGGGCGCTGCAGCGCCAGACGGCGATTTTGCCAGGATGAAAACTGTAAGGCCTATTTTTGAGCTCAATTACACTCAATTCAGAGCGTTTTATGAGTGGTGTCATATATCAATGGAAAGGTCTTTCCGATACCTTTCCATCGACACCAAAATCATCACAAACAGAGCATCCTAGCTATACAAAAAATAGTAATGAATGCATGGGTATGCAGAATAAACAAAAACATAGCATTTTTCTGTGATACTTTTAGGAGTCTTAATGACTTTCATACTTGCTTATGGACTTCCAAAGGTGCATTCAAGCATAATGACAACATGAAGAAGGCAAAAAGGAGAGGAGCAAATTGGTACCTTGGCCTTGCAAAGGGGAGAGGAGGAAGGAACCTTTGCTTCCTTCAAGACTTTGGAGAGGAGCTTCTTCTTCAAGGTGCAGTAATGGAGGAGGAGGAAAGAAAATTTCAGCAAATGGAGAAGATGGCTGTGCATTCTCTTTAAAGGAGGAGGGTGAGAGGGGGGCTTCATCATGGCTAGAGAGGCTCGGTAAGGGAGAGTATGTGCCATCATGAATGAGCATTAATGGGACATGGCTAAGAGAGAAAAAAAGGGATGGCCAGCCGAATTACATGGGGATGGCCAGCCGAAAATTTAGGAGAGAGAAAGCTAATTAAGAAATAATTAATTATTATTCATAATTTTTGATTTATGAAAAATTCGGATTAAATAAATGTGTTCCAAAAATTTCTAAAAATTCACCCCTAGCTAATTTGGGGGTGAGGAAACCAACGGTGAAGTCAGAATTTGATTCCGATGATTATTTAATTATGCTAAGTTTTGGGGTATTTAAATATATTAAAATATTGACGAAAATTCGACGACTTCCAAACGCGTCCAAAACATCACTCCTAGCTAATTTGGGGGTGACGATCGTAACGGCGAAGTCGAATTTCAATTTTGAGGTTAAAATAAATACCTCAATTTTCTAATTAATTAAATATTAAAATTATCCAAGATATTGGATTTAGCTCAAAATTGCTTCAAACCTTCAGGGTTTGGTTCTAATGATTAGACGAACTTAATGGAATGGTAATTACGATACGATTAGGCTAAAATTAAGTTGGGTAACAACCTTGGGTTGTTACAGGAATCCTACACTTAAACCTCTCTTCCAACTTAAAGATCCCACCCTGAACTCCCTCTATGACTCGAAGTCCTAAAGCCCTAGAACTCTAGGTCATCGGCCAGAGGATCCAAATGCATCCAATGGTTAAATCGAATGATATATATGTTCGATTGATTAAAACAAGATAGCAACAACATAAACATTAAACTAGCATGAATTCGAAGGTAACGACATGTACTTAATCAAGGGAATGGCGATACCTGGAACAGGGCTTTTGCCGCGATTCTTCGCTCGAGAGCTCCTCAGCCTAACAGTTTTACTTGCTAAAAACTAGACGCTAACCTCGTTGAAGTCTTAAATGGCAACAATCGAAGCTTTAGGCGGCGGCATCTAGCAAGCATGCTGAGTGGCAGTAGAACCCACTGCGGCTGTCCACGCATAGTCCATGTGCGGGATAAATGGATCGGCTCGGTTCGAGCCGATCGAGTCAGCTCACTCTAGACAGGGAAACGAGCCCGGTGACAGGCCTTAAATTTGTGTCTGTGCTTGCACGCAAGTGTACGTGGTCTGAAGTAATAAGTGGAAGCTTAGCTCCGAGATTTATCATCTTCAGGAAATGGTGGTTTTGATACTAAGTTTTATCTTCTTTCAGTAATGTTTAGAATATTGATTTTTGGTTTGTGATGGTTCCTAAATTAATAATACAATTTACCTTAAGGTAAGAAATGATTTGTTCAAAAAGGAGAGAGTTGGGGCTTCATTGTAGGACTTATAAGGACTTTGTGTTGTTACTTTATTATTGAAATATACAAATTAAATTTTTCATGCCTAATTAAATCAATTGAACACTGTTAGAATTGGAACTAACCTCCAATTTCAATAGGTTCAGATTTAGTGCAACAAGGAGAACTCCCCTTGGGGTTCTACCTTGGCACCGAAACCTTTATGAAATTGTGATTTAAATTTATCTTTGATTTCCTACATCTAGGTTACCAAATATTATCTTTTAATTGTTAGATCTCACAAATATGATTTATATCAATATTGCATCATGCGTTTACACACACGGTTTAACTAGATTAGAGGATGCATTAGGTCAAATGGATTATGTGTAACAACCCAAGTTGTTACTATAATTGA
Organism: Gastrodia elata; assembly: GCA_016760335.1. Taxonomy (NCBI): domain Eukaryota; kingdom Viridiplantae; phylum Streptophyta; class Magnoliopsida; order Asparagales; family Orchidaceae; genus Gastrodia; species Gastrodia elata. The sequence continues at coordinate 7,743,285 of CM028682.1, read as the reverse complement.
TTAGGACTAATCCTAGATCTTAAACACAATTATAAGTGTTAATTAGGTCATTTGGAGTCAACTACTAAGATCCAGTCCAAACCAGAGGTCAAACAGATTAAATCTTTATTTTGAGAATTTCAGGAACCTCGGAAATTGACCTATTTAAATTGACCTCCGATCAAAAAACGGACACCGCCATTGCGTTCCTTGACCCCAAATTAGCTTGGGGTGAAGTTTTCATGTCAATCGGAAGTCGTCAAAATTTCGACGAATATTTTAATAATAAAAATACCCCGGAAATCGAGGTATCAAAATACTCGTCGGATTGAAAATCCGACTGCGCCATTGAATTTCTTGACCCCAAATTAGCTAGGAAAAACATGTTCACAATTTTTTCTGAAAATGTTAAAAAAAAATAATTAATTAATTAATTATTAATTAATTAATTAACGGCGCCGCACGACGCCGTTAACTCCAGTTAACGGCGCCGTCAAATCGGACGGATTCATCCGGACCATCCGATCGCGCGCGGATCCCCGGCCCTCGGCCGCGATCCTGCATCGCGCAGTCTGGAGCGATCCGGACCGTCCGCGATCGCGCAGATCCGACGGTCCGGAGGCGTCGTCCTCGCCCTCTCCACCCGCGTGACACGCGGCGGCCCATCACGTTTTCTGGCCAATCCGGCCGCATCCAGACCTCGGCGAGGTTGCCGTCCGGTCTATAAGACCTCGGACTACCCCTAGGCTCCGAGTTTACTCCGATCGGAGCCCGAATCGAGCCGAAATCAAGCCTCGAAGTCAGCCCTATTTTTCCGCCGAAACCTTCGCCGATCCGAACTTCAGGTACCCCGATCTCCCTCGTTTACCGTTCGATCATTGCAATAATTGTAGGATAGGTAGATTAGGATGTCATCTACACATCCACCGTTCCGATTGGGCTCAAACCAACCCGATCGGGCGCACCAGGCCCGCGAATGAGTCGGGGTTCGGTCCGCCGAACCCCAGGAAGACGAACGGTCGCCGCTTCGGGCCGGGCTGGGTTGACCCGCGCCCGACCCGCTCGGGTCGGGTCCGCGTCAGCGCGGGTGGGGCCACCCAGCCACGTGGTAGCCTACGGGCCCGCCACGTGTCACGTGGGGCCCACACGCCGAGCCCACGTCGGTTCGGCTTCCCCAGTGGGGCCCATCGAGCCATGTGGCCGCCTCTGGGCCCGCCACGTGGCAGTGGGGCCCACTGCCCGGGTTTACCCGTGGCGGTTCGCCTCCCAGTGGGGCTCACAGTGCTACGTGTCAAGTGGGGCCCACAGCCCCGTCACCCGAGCTGAGTCAGCAACCCGTGGGGTCCACTGTGCCACATGACAGCCTCTGAAGGTGCCACGTGTTAGTGGGGCCCACTGTTAATTAATCAGAAATTAATTAAGTTACTGTTAGTTACTGTTTAGCCCTAATTAATTACTGTTAGTGGTTAATTAAATTATGATTAGTACTAATTACTTTTGAACAGTAACCATAATTAAATAATTATAATTAGAGATTAATTAAGGATTAATTAACTATTAATTTAATCCTAAATAGTAATTAAGATAATTAATTACTTTTGAACAGTAAAACCTAATTAATTAAATTAAATTTAATATTAACAGATAATTAAGACTAATTAAAAAGTAATTAGTACTAATTATTTTGCTACAGTAAATTAATATAATTAATTTAAAAATCAGAAATTTTATATAAAAACTTTAGGAATGAACAGTAAATTAATACAATTTGAATAAATGAATAGTAAAATAATTCAAATTGTATTTTTGAATCGTAAATCTTAAAAGTTTAATAATTTTTTATAGGATGATCCAAACATAGCCAATATAGGTCTTAAAATACTCAGAAAAATATTTAGGATCAAATGTTGTAATATAAAATTTCGTTTCGGGGTACGTATAACGAGGTAGCATTTTAGATCCTCTTTAAGACCCCATAATTTTTTACCCGATTATTGAAACATAGTCAATATGGGTCTTAAAATGCTCAGGAGAGCAGCCCCATCAACATGGTAGTATTAGTTTTCCCATTTGGATATCAGGATAAAAAGTCAACTCTAGAATTTAGAGTTGACTTTAGTGAAAATGACCAAAATGCCCTTAGACTTCAAATGGCCATAACTTGGTCAATTTAACTCCAAATCCAAAAATTCAAGAAGCTACCTAGTTTAAAATTTCAATGTCATCATTTTCATAGAAGTAATATTTAGGATTTGAACCCTAAAATTTAGGGAAATGACCAAAATACCCCTAGCCTTATTTTAGCCATAACTCGGTCGTTTCTCGTCCAAATTGGACATACTTACTGTCTATCTTCAAATTAGACAGTAAGAAATTAGTTGGAGAAGAGAAAACTCAGTTTGGATCCCTAAATCAAAAATTGACTTTTTGACCCTTAAAGTAGGGGCAAAATGGTCATTTTATCTTAAAATTGGAGATTACTCAACTTTAGCCCTTAATTACAATCTTAGAATACTAGGATTAATAATATAATCATATTAGTACCATATAAGTAAATAAAATAAGTCATTAAATTGAATTCCAATAATTTTTCCTAAGTCTTAAGCACCCCACCTTAAGGACCTTTCCTGAGATTAGGACTAGATCCTATGTTAGAGTTCATTCATTGGGTAAATTGGGTTACCCTATAGGTAAAACCTTGGTTTTAATAGTTTCTAGATAATATTTTGTTTTACAACCCATTTTGATTAGTTTATCTTTTAACTTTAGATTTAAGATAGGAGATTCATCCTATTAAGTTTGATTACTTAATAGGATCTGTCTTAACTAGTAGATCACTTATAGTATAAAACCTAGAACTTAGGTCTTATCCAGTTTGGATTATGTGATTAAACCTAAAATCTCGTAGTGTTTATTCATAATCTATAGGTGTAGAAGATCTTGATCAGATCTTAGTTAGAACGTCTAAATTCACAAAATTAGGACGTATGATTTATTTGTTTAATTCATAAACGTCTATCTGATTGATCTAGATTAGAACCTGATCAGTTCTAATCCTTTTAACTTATAAGAACGAGTTTCCAAATTACACTCGATAGTAGGAAAATGGTGATCCTGAACTTGTGTAATTTTGGAATAGTTAGAATGGTTAAGTAGAAAACAAATAATATCACTATGTGTAGTCGAGTCTCTTACTTACTTGTTATTTGTTGCTACGCATACCTTGTATTTTTGTGCCTTATATTTTCTTTGAACATATCATATAAGACATTTGATGCATAAATAAAATATTAGGAAATTATGGAAACTCCTTAGATTCCTTATGAAAATATTAAAGTAAATAAGTGAAATGATAATAAAGTGATGTGATTGAGCTGCCTCTCAGTGATTTTCTTTTGATCAGACCGAATGTTGCCCTAGCCGTATCGTGCTAGGAGTTGCCCTAGTCATACTGTGCTAGGATATTTTGGTATGATAATTGGTGACCTAACCGTATCGAGCTAGGAGTAGCCCTAGTCGTATCGTGTTAGGGCCATATATGTGACTGTTGTTGGCTTGGTCATATCGAGCTAGGAGTAGCCCTAGCCGTATCATGCTAAGATCTTCAGTTTCTTTTGGCGAGCTAGTGTAGCTCTTTTCTGTATGGCAGTTGATGTATTATAGTTTTATATGCAGTTGTGGTTGTTTCAGTATATTCTTTTTCAGTCAACTATTTCTTTGTACTGCTTTATATATATTAGAATCTTGCTGCTATATGTATATATCACTGCTGAGTTATTCATTTTTTTTAATTAGCATATTATTTTTATTGATCACCAGCATGTTTAAGATATAGAATTTTTCTTCCAGCATTTATTCAGTTATATTTACACTTATATGCCTTTCCTTGATTACTTGTTATGCAAGACATGTTTCAGCCTCTTTTCTTTGCCTTGTTTATACTATAGAGCATAGTCTATAGTTTGCCTTTTTACTTGTGTTGCTCACTGCTCCTGTATTTACACATCATGCTTAGAAGTAAATGGTAAAATGGTGATATTACATAACTTTATTAAAAATTCAGCTTAAAATATACTTAGATAATTATCTAACCAGATTTTCTCTTTTTTGGCTGGGGCCCTACATTGTGAAACCGACAATGTCAGGCTTAGAGCAGTTTGAGGAGCCTGCACCTGAGGAGGAGCCTTACTTAGAGGAGGCGCAGCAGTTGGTGCCAGAAGACATCTAGTCATTTACTGCCTGTGAGGATGAGTGGATTTTGAACATTTATTTTGTTAAACTTTAATTTATGTAATAATACATGTACCTATGACTGTGTGTTCAGATTTCACTATGCTACTTTTCTGAGTTATATTTCTCTTCTTATATATATTATGATGCTTGGATGTCATTTATTTATCGCTTCCGCACTCTGTATTTTTACTTATATAGTGACTGCTTGATTGATTCTGAGTTAACCTTTCTCTAATCAGGTAGATTGTGGAGTTTATCCTAATCCAATGCTAAGTGAGGGGTTAACCAGAGTGACACTCCACCCTTAATCTAAACCTATTGAGGGTTAAGGATGAGGGTCGCCACACTATGTCACATCGTCCATTGGATTTCCAACATCCTCTCATCCCTTCTACTTCGCTGAGTAGCTAAGCAAAGTTGATGGGAACTTTATTCTCAAACATCAAATCTCTTAGTAGAGTTCTTAAGGAAATATGCAAGTGAGCTTGAGAACTTATCACATAGTTCTCAGCTCTATTTGTGCTATTTTCCTTGTTCTTGTTCAATTGATGAGTTTGGAACTCGAGTTCTTTTCTTAATTGATAATTCATTTAAGTTTTATTTTTTTCGCAAAGTATTTTGACAGAGTTTTATCCAGGCATTCATTCACAATAATAATAATAAACGGTAAAATAGAAATCTAATTTATTCATTAAAATAAATCCATTCCAACACTATTACAGCCTTACATTTCCTACAATTACTTCCTAATCATCTCTAAATAGATTTAGCTTTCCATTAAAGAATAAATCAAAGCACCCATGAAAAAAGAAGTAAACCTTAATATCAATTTACAGTAGAAAAAATAAATATAAGTTCAGGGATAGTACTATAAAACACCTAGAGGTTTTCTAGGGTTTTCTCGATCTTCCTCCTTTGCTTCTACTTAAATTCGCTGCCTTTCCTTTGCTGTCTTCTTCTCTTTATTCTTCACAGTCCACCTCTTGCTCCTTGAAGAGTTCTCTTCTTTTCTCCTCCTGCAGCCTCCCTTTTTAGGTCTTTTGAATGTTGAAATTGAGAACCCCACTTTGGTTCTTAAAATTTTCAAAATCAAGATTTGATCCATTTGACTTCTGATTTGAACTAGATCCATATGCTACTCGTATCTTACTTCTGTTGATTAGTGCAATAAAATCTAATTCAAAGGTAATAAAATTAGGTACGCTATGTCTATGTGAAAGCAGCTCAGTTGACTTTTAAATTTGCGGATATCTTTAATACTAGAGGCCTCAATATTAATTCAAAGTATTTTTTCTGCTTTGAACATATGAAAACTCGTGCTCATATGTTTTTTGGTTATATTTATGCATTTACCACCTTAAAATTAACTTTCCCTTTGACACAGATGATTTTTTCTACTACTTTCCTCCAAGAACCTGGTTTATCTTATGCTTATTTTGGCAAATGGGAAAAAAAACTTATGCAATTTACTTTAAGTATTATTATGTACTAACTTTGGTTTAGGAAGATATAATAGAAGATTCAAGAATTAGGTCAATTGTTCTCAAAGTTTAGTTCCTTATTACAAATCTCAACTTAAAGTAATGTTTCCTCATGAAACTTCCCACTGCATCTTTACTTTGTGATGCTGAACTTGAAAATATTAGAAATTGTACAAACAAAGCCATCTAGCTAGTCTTTTTTGGGACAAGATTCACAAATTTATATTTTAGATTGTACTCTTGATATTTTAAAGTTCTTGTTGATATTAAAATCACGTGGTTGAAGTTACTGAATTACTGAGGCATCATTTGTGTGGGGGTTGTGAGCTATTGGAAGTGATGATTTTGTAATAAATTCATCTTCTTTCTTCTTTAGAGCTGGGCTTGTGATTCGGTTCATTCTAAGGTCTTATTGCAGTCTTTGGGAGCTGATTTTGAATGCGTCGTATTGTTTTTTCACCGGTCAAAACATCGAATCAACATTACAGTTATATTACTATTTTCTCTTTGTATTTGGAGAAACTTAATCCGATGGCCTGCTGCTTTGATAGAGAAGATGTTCTCTTACTGCCTTGCCACTCCAATGAAATCGGAACTTCTCATGGTGAAATATGTTTTTTTAATAATTGTTGCCACAAGACTAGCTGGCTTTCATAAGGGTAATTGTGACAAAACTCTTTACATGTAAACTGGTTCAGCGTGCTTATTCCTATGGTTTATTCTACCTGGCTGTTGGTGTATTAGACTCATTGTTGCAGATGGTTGTAGCTTTATATTGTCTTGCTGGAATTAAATTTGCCTCCCTCATTTCTCTACCGTTTCTCGATCATGCTCAATTAAATGATGGACTACTTTGTGATGTTTTTAGGAACCAATTATCACTTGTATCTAAGGAATCTAAGAGGAAATTGACGTATCGATTTTTCAAATTGATGTTTGGGCTGGTAGTACCAGTGTTATTCAGTTATATTAGGAGGTTGGGCATCTTTTGGTAGGTGTATCCTATGATACTTCTATGATGTTTATCCCACTGTAGAACTCTCATACTATTGTTTCTTCCATAGTTTTGATTGGGTGCAGTCCTCTCAACTACTGCCTTTGGTCGAGCTTACTAGCTCATAAGATTCATTTATTTCTTTCTGTTGTTTGCCAGTAGTCTGCTTGATCCGGTTATTATGAAATCGGAGTCAGTATCATGGTTACAATATTTTTGTTATATGATTTGATATAGTTGGTTGTGTGCACATTGAGATTTGAACTCTTTCTTATTTTTCTTGAAATAAAAGTTGAGCATATGCACTTCAACCATTTAAAAAAAAAAAAAACAAAAAACAAAACAAAACAAAAGAAAGGGTTTTTTTATTGGTGCAACATTAAATTATTTAACTAGCATTCTAATCTTAAAAAATAGTCAAATATGACCCATTTAACCATACCTGCAGCCAGTGCATTCCCACTGATCTTTTGGTAGGTAATGCGCCAAAAGCTGATCGCAGTCGTGGGCACCCGATCGCACTCATCGCAGTCGTGGACACCCGATCGCACTTACCGCTCTGCATTTCTTGACTAAAATCGAATCTGCGACTCCAGAGAAGACTGCAGCCTATGTGTCAGTCATATCTTCCACATTGGTCACTTCCGCTTGTCTTCTTTCTTCTATTTTCTTGCATACTCAGTTGAACATGTTTGTTCAGATACAGAGCTCAGAAGGGAAGGAGGCTGAGCCAGAGATTCCTCGGTTTCTTTCAACGGAGACTCAAAATTGCGTTTTTAGCATCAGGCTGCGCGGTGGCAAGGATGGCTCCCCGATTTTTCTTATGGAAAACTATTTTCTCGTCGAATTCGATCCAAAGCAGAGCTTTCCACTGCGACGTGGACATTTCTCCTCGGTCGTCCAAGGAGGAATATCGTAGGGTCAAGAGGAAGCTGGTGATGGAAAACTCCGGCCCGCTCGGAGGATTATACCTGCATTCGACGGAAGGAAGAGTCTTTACAGCTTGGCTGAGTTCCGCGATGATAAAATCCAGTTCTTTGTCGCTCTGCCCATCTGCAAAACTGGATTTTAAAGCCCAAAATCGAAGCTTTTCAGAGTGAGTATCAGACGTAGCTTAAAATGGAAAGAGGGGCTGCCAACAGCTAAGGAGGGACTGTGGACGCAGAGGCTCCTTCCAGAGCCTCAGGTCGGCGGGCCTCCGATGGGCTTCCAAGAGAGAGTTTAGTAAGCTGCGATCGAGTGCGGTGATTACCGTGTTAATTAGGGTGTATATTTGATTATTTTTTAAGATTGAAATATTTAAAATATAAATGTATTATAAGTAAATTCTAAGAATTTAGTGTTACCAGTAACTAAAAAATAATTAAAAGGTTACCTTTGGTTAAAGGACATTTCGGTAATTCAATGGATAACACATGACAATAAAATCGGATTGATCGCAATGAAAACCACCATTTGAGCATTTAGACTTTAGAGATCTTACTCGCCCTCTTCCTCTTTTTATCTACCTTCAAATTTTCCATCACTATTCGCATTTTAAGGATCAGGTGAAAATGTCGAGCAGGATGTTCAGCGAGTTCTTCAAAGAAGTTCTCAGTGAGACTTATTGTGAGGGGAATGCGGAAATTCCTAATCAATATAGAAGCGGATAAGGATGCACGCATGAGAGTAGAGGTAAGATGGAAGGGGAAGACTGCTGCATTGAGCCCGTTGAGATCTGTGAAAAAGAATTGTACTAATTAGGAACCTTTGGATCCAAACCTACCACTGGCGCTTTGGATTGGCGTATTTGAGAATGTGGCCATCTTATCTACCAACAAAAAGAATAGTTGCAATTTGAGGAGATAGAGATTGCCATTTTTATTGTGAGTAGACCATATTGTCTAAGTTTTTTGCATGTTTAATTGGAATTTATGACTTGAATTTTATGGCTTATAATTTTTTTTTAAAGTGCAATATCTCCCTTTTTGTGTCGCTCTCTCTCATGTTCTTAGTTTGGAATTAGAAAAGTAAAATTTATAAAAAAATGATTATCAGTTCTTTGTTTTTCAATCTATTTTATATATTAGTTTTTTTATTTGGTGGCATTTGTCATTCCAATTCAACATTGCTTCTTTTATGATTGATGATCTTCAAAAAAATTTAATTTAAGAAATTGACCATGTTAAAGAAAAACAAAAAGTTTAATGGATATTTTAAAATTTGCTATTGCTTTTCAATTATAGCTCGTATTTCTAGTTGAACAAAACATGATGCTAAATTAATATTTTCTTAATAATATATGTTATCGAATGGTAATTCAACTAAGACTGTGATTATTAATATGCTTTTGCATTGACTAATTTTTTTCTTATGTCTCATTAACTTAAATTCTTGCGAATTATTATTTGAATTGGTTGCCCTATTGCTCTTTAATATGGACATTTTTATTTGATCGCTTGAAGATTCATTCATTTAAATCTCTTTGCATGCCCCCCCATTATATCTTGTTTTGAAGTCTTATTTTTTCCAAAATTCAATTAAAAATTAATTGTAATTCGATTATTTTAAATCTGTAGGATTTCAAACATGACTGCAAGAAGAAGACATCCATAATTGGGATTGCTTCGTTGAATCTTGTTGAAAATGTTTTGCTAAAACTTCCATTGATGTCGTGTGATAAAGCACTGGTTATTTGCCCACTACTACATGTAAGTTTTAGCAAAACTTTATAAAGATCTTTTTGTTGATCTATTTTTTCTCTATTGCTTACATGAAAATTAATAATTGATTCATTTCTTTTTTTTTTTTATATTTCATAATGTAGTTGACATTGTTACTGTCTGATTTGAGTGATTGTCCAAAGCAGTCAGAACCAATGCGTAGCCCTACATCGTGCTCTTATCCAGATTTAAGTAATTTTTGTGTATCTCTTACACAAACATATATTTTTATTTTAATTAAAGTATTAAATTTCATTGCTTAATGATGGTAGCCTTAGTAAAGAGTGATGATGCATATGTCTATTTATAATAAAATGATTAGAATAAAATGATTTTTAATCAAAGTTTAAACAATCTTAACATTTTTCTCTTTCCCTTATTTAACCATAACTATAATTAAGGGTTATTGAGATTTGACACCTTTATTTTATTAACCAAGGGCTTGATTGGATTAATATTTGTGTCATGATTAAACTAAAAAGCATGAGTTTGGAGATAAGAAAGTTATCATACCAACGAATGAGTAAATAAAGGATCCCCTCTAGGAAGAAAATAAAGTGAAATTTTGGATGAGGATTAAATGAATATCTTATACAAATTAATTTGATCTTTTACAATGCTTTGATGAAATTTCCATCAATTTACTAGTATACTCACTTATGATAATAAAAATGATGATGCTAGGTGATCAATGTTATGTATCTTTCAAGCTAAAAATTAATCATCACTTAAATGTAAATTTGATGGGAGTAAAGCTTGAATATTTTATATCAGTAGTAGATAGTATTATTAAATGTTGATCACTTACTAATTTGAATTGATTTATTTAATATCTTAAAAAGATTATAACTTGGAAGTTAAGATATTTTGGTGTGCGGATTGTCCAATAATAGGTCAAAACCCTTATAAATTGATGATATAAACTAGGTTCTTATACTTTAAGATGTAGCAATAACAGAGGACATACATGTTTAGATATATATATATATATATATATATATATATATATATATTATATTAAGACATTATATAATTGAGATTTGATATATAAATCTAGAAGGTCCAATTATTAAATGGATCCTTATATATTACTTCTAAAATTATATTTAAGTAGTTTAGAAGATTTAATAATTCAAAGAGCTATAGCTAAAATGTTATCTAGAAGAGCTAAATCAACATGATAATAAAATAGTATAAAATATATGATTATTTAGTAAATAAACAATTTTATAGATAAATACCGTAACAATTTATTAAAATATCCCAATAAAAATATTTAAGGATAATTAAATAAATATGTAAGATAAAATAATAATAAATTTTCCAAATTCATATTTACTTTCAAATTATAGTAAATAATGTGTTTTTTTTTTCTCTACACACTATGACAGAATATCAGGTGCAAAGATTTAATAAATTTTACTAAATTTATGGATTGCTACAGTATAGTTGGCATGTGCTTTAGGGATATTTTAATAATACTTGTACAGATGGTGTTGCTAGCACACAATGACAAATCCACTAGGGAGGGGTTGTCAATCTTTGTGTTTAGGACTCACTATTGTTAATATATTTGGGCAACTATTGATGGGTAGTGGAACACCTTCTTAGTGTTGAGGAAATTACACCATGGTTTTAGAGTAAAGAAAATTTATGGAGCAAACTTGCAAAATAGAAACATAGTTCTCAATACAATCACAGAGAAATACCATATAAAGAGCTAAATTTACTTGGAAGACCCAATAATATGAAAATTATAGAGCCACACCATCAAAAATATCTACTATGAAGAAATCAAAGAGATTTACAGAGTTTATCTAGAGAACCCAACCCTTCGAAAAAGAGGAAGATTACAGTTGTCAAGGAAATACATAAACCCTAGCATCCTTTCTTCTCTCTATGCCTTCCCTTGGTTCTCTAACTCAATCTCTAATCATACAAAACAACACACAACAACCAGCCCCCACTGCAGCCACCACTTTAACCACCACTGCAGCCACTGCTACAACTATTGCTGAAAAAATCCTTCATTTAGTCACTGTTGCAGCCACTACTATAGTTGCCACTGCAGCCCACTGCTGCATCCACAGTTGCAAACCCACGCTGCAACCCACCACTGCAGCCTTTCAACTTTACATTGATGCTTTTTCGTACATATCACAAATACTTTAAATAGGCCATAACCGCCCATTAAATCATGAAGGGACGCCTCCCTACTTGTCATAGCCTCAGGTTTGTTGCTTGCGAAGAGTCACGCTTGTTAGCGGCTTAACCACCGCAAGCACCTTAGCCTCTGGTTGCGCTCGGGCCTCGAGATGAGGCTCACTTGGCACTGGGTCTTGCCTGGGCTTTGCCCAACCCAGCAACGCCCTGCGACGTCTTGTGCCGAAACCCATCGGAACACCATCGACACCTCTTGTGTTGTTCAATCAGGCTTCACACAATAACAATATCTCACTTAGAGACTGATTGTGATCAGTCCATCTTCAACTCTAGAATTATTTACCTTGGCTTCAATCAATGCAAAGGTTGTGGTGTGGCTCACCCCGCTTTTATCACATTCCAAGGCCAAGTGAAGTTGTTCTATTAAGAACTTCTCATTCTTTATTAATCATAGTTTTTGGTTTCTTGGATACTTTTCCCAGTGGTAAATACAATCTCTTTTGATACAGTAAATCTTCAATTTGCATCTTTCATTTCGTTTGCCAGTGAAATTCTCGACCTTGTAGCTCATTTCATATACCATTGCTCCCACTCGAACTGACAACATCTGAAAAAAGAGAACCTCACTCCGATACCACATGTTAAGGAAATTACACACAGTTCTAGAGTAAAGAAAATATCTAGAGCAAACTTGCAAAATAGAAAGAATACAGATCTCAGGACAATCACAGAGAAATACCATCAAAAGAACTAAATTTATGTGAAAAACCTAATAATGGAAAAACTCACGGAGCCACATTACCAAGAATATTTACTATGAAGAAAATTAAAGAGATTTACATAGTTTTTCCCAAAAACCCAACCTGTGGAAGAAGAGAAAAATTATAACTGCCAAGGAAATACACAAATCCTAGCCTCTTTTCTTCTCTCTATACCCTTCCCTTGGTTCACTAACTCAATTTCTAATCATGCATAACATCACATACAATAGCCCCCAATGTAATCACCACTGCAGCCATCACTGCAACCACCATTGCAAATATCATTGAAAAAGGTCTTCATTGCAATCACCGATGCAGCCCACCGCTGTTGCCATCGCTGCAGCCTTTCCTGCAGCCACTGCTGCAGTCTTGCCGATGTAGCCACCAATGCAGCCACCAATGCAGCCACCGTTGTAGCTGACCACTGCAACCTTTCAGCTTTCTAATGATGCTTTTTTGCACATATCACAGCACCCAAAACATATTTTAAATAGGCCATAATCACCCCTTTAATTATGAAGGGATGCCTACCTTCACACACAACTGCTGTAGGCGCCTGGGTGTCCTAGCCTCGTGTTTATTGCTTGCGAAGACTGGCATCTATTCGCAATTTAACCGCCTGGGCACCCCAAACTCTGATTGAGGCTTCCTGCCATAAGTGCTTGGACACGCCTGGGCGCCCAGGCCTCAGGCTGAGGATGGCCTGGCACTGGGGCGCGCTTGGGCTTTGCCTAGCCAAGCAATGCTTAGCAGTGTCTTGTGATGAAACCCACTGGAATTCCATCGACACCTCATGTGCTAATCCAATCAGGCTCTACTGTTGTTAGCACGCGGCAGAAGCAATTTGGCGCAATGAGGATTGGGGTTTATGCTGGCAGTTACCAAGCAATAGACGAGATTAAATCAAGCACAACAAAATAGAACACACAACACATACATAGCATTAAACCACACAGCATTCAAACACAAGATCTTATGCGGAAAACCCAAAGATAAGAAAAATCACAGAGCCACACCACACAGAAATTTTAAATATGAATCAAGAAGATTACGGAGTTACAAAGAGCCTTATTTTCACAAGGACAAGAAAGATCTACTACATGCACATGCTTCCGATCAACTTTTTCTTTTCCCAGAACTTCCAGCTCTCACTCTAGGTTGAAGGAGAGGAGCAGCAGCCACCTCTTGATTATGGTTAGTCTCCTCTATGAAAGCCTTATAAAACCCTTAGCCAATCTTAGAAAACATCTCCATAATGTTTCCTTATATATTATGGCAACATTCGGACCCCAAATGGTTCAAAATACTCACAAATCACTTAGGGCAGTGCCTAAATCGGAGCTGAAATCCTCCTGGCGCTACGGCTACGCTGTAGCATCCATATCTCGAGTAGGCTAGCGTCAGGGCGCACTGCAGCTCCCCAGTCTCTGACTGGTCTGGCGTCTGGGCGCGCTACAGTGCCTCAATCTTTGGCTGATTGGGCGCCACGGCGCGCTACGGCACGCTGCAGGTTATGGGAATCTCTAACTTGTTATGTATCACCTCGGAACCTCCTGGAAGTTCACCGGAGCTCCATTAGCACATCCACGATGATCTAAATGGTCTCCACATCCTAACAATCTCTCACTTGGAGACCTATTGCGATCATCTCTTCTTTAACATTGAACCTTCATTGTCTTCTTCCATCTCTGTCAAGAACGTGGTGTGGCTCACCCTGTTCTCTCATCACATGTCGAGGTCAACTGAAACTGCACATAGCTTCAGTTTCTCTACTATTATTGTTTTTGTAAACATGTCAGCAGGATTCTTAGAAGTGTGAATCTTCTCCAATCCAAGCTAATCTTCTTCCAACAGTGTGATGACTTATGCTAGGTTAGTAATAATCAATCTAATATTAGGTGCATCTTTTCGCAGGATCATATTGGTGGTTAAGTAAAATAGCAGTTAAACAACATCCAGAGCCACAAAAGAATAAGGACATTTCATTCATTCAATTTAAAATAAATATCATCCAAATTATTACATAAATTGTCAAACTACAGAATATGAATGTTTGCCTCTCGTAAAGAAAATAAAAACTAAAAGTACATCCCGCGCTATAATTCTCTTTAACATCTTTAAACTACATCAGCCTCCTCCAGTAGGATTTGGTTTGACATTATAAAAATAATGTCTTAGTGCACATTTTAAGTACAAAGGATACTAAATAATATACTTTAAAAGCAAAAAAGCGAAAGGCAAAAATAAGATAATAATCATTATAGGAAAATATGGTAAAATACAAATAAAAGATAATCATTACTCTTACAAATAAACATTTCTTTGTCATATGCCAAATTTTCAAATAGTAATCGCATAAAAATTAATGTTTATGTTTTTGATTTAATATTATGAAATGACGGTAATAATTCTGATGGGCAAAGCCAGAACCTTGAGGTTGGGTTCAATAAATGCATAAAAACATAACCTTTACCTGGGTCCCCCCTCAAAGGCTTTATATGACACCCTTATGTCTCCTGAGGACTAGCCACATCCCTAACTTATTCATACTCTATTTCGGAACCCATAGCATCATTCACAAGATACATAAATATCATTTTGTTTCTCTTACATCATTAGTAGTAAAAATAACGCATCAAGTGACAATATGAAACAGGCTCAAAGCGATGCTTGAGCAGCAATAAAAGAAATAAGAGTATATGAAGTAATATCCAATGTACCTTTGTGTTTAACTTAACAAGAGAAATCACTCACAAACTTGATGGATCTGCAAAAGTTATAATTAAAATTTATTAAACTTTGAAGCTGCCTATTTATAAAATTAGAATTAGTATTCTTATTCCCAAGTTTTAGCTTTAGTTGATTACTTAAATCTATAACTCACTTTGTAATGATATAGAGTACCTCATTCTCCTTCTAATATGTCATACTGCTAGAAGGTCTAATTTATAAGTTATGAACATACTTAGGATCATTACCTAACTCTTAAAGCATTATATTAAAACTAAAATCACACTTGTTTAGACTTAAAGAATTTGGGCAATTTTATCTGAAAGAATCATATTATAATATTGGAGAAAAAGTAGTCAAATTGAATTGATAAAACCTCTCTTTATCAACATAGAACTCATCTATTATGTTAAAGCAGCACAACATGCTTTATTAAAGCAAGATATGAAAAATTCTTGAGACTTTATAATCGAAAGTCGGTATGAACTCAAACGCTTAGTGTTCATTAAAGTATAAGTTAGGACATAATAATTATTGATTTGATATTGACAAAACTCAAAAGAAGTTATAACTGACGACATTACTACATATATATCTTGTAACTCCTTGCTCTTATTAAGAATTTATCAAACGATTGATTTATATCGAGTAGATCTTTTCTTAGTGTTGGCTAAACCATTACTGTGGTGACCCATATTAGGTTGATAATAACCAAACTAACATCGGATGTATCTTTCCGCATGATCATATTGACAGTTAGGTAAAATAACAGTTAAACAAACATTCAAGTCATTCAAATATAAGAAACGACATTCATTCAATTTAAAACATATAATATCCAAAAAAAAATTATTATATGAAATTCATTATACATCAAACTATTAATCCTGGAAGGGGCAGTTATTTTCCCACGCTAAGCCTCTAGATTATATCAACCGCCTCCAACTGTATCTGATCTGGCATTATAAAAATAATGCCTTAGTGCACATTCTAAATACAAATAATATTAAAAAACTATACTTAAAGCATAGCGGAAGGCAAAAAAAATGAGATAACATTTGCAGGGAAATACAGTGTGTTTCAAATAAAAGATAATCAGGTCACCTACAACAATAAATATTTTGTTCACATGCCAAATATCAAAAGGAAAAACAATAATTGCGTAAAAATTTATGTTTATGTTTATGTCTATAATATCATGAAGCAATAATAACAGTTTTGTTGGGCAAAGCCAGAATCATGAGGCTGTGTTCATATGCATTTAAGCATAAACCTTCACCTGGACCCCCTTAAGGGCCTCAGATGGCAACGTGCATTTAAGCAACCTTCACCTGTGCCTCCCTCAAAGGCTCCAGATGTGTAATGACCCTAGATCATTATAAGGTAAGCATTGAATTCCCGATTCGCTAAATATCTCGCAATTATCTGTTTCCCGTTAATACTCCCGCTGAAAAATTCGATTTTTCAGTTTTAATACCTAATTTAGAAAGTTTTCGAATTTTGACAGTTACGACATTAAAGCAAATTACGCCATTAAGGAAAATTACCGTAGTAACGCAACTGTCCTAAATTTGCGAGCGTTTTAAGAATGCGCCAGCCGGTCCAAAACAGGTGTGCGTTACGCACGCACACCTATATAACCAGGCGTATGGCGTCAACCCTTCAACACACTCGATTCCTCTTCTTGCCTCTCCCTATCCTTTATAGGAGCGTACCTGAGCCGAGCCTGCGCCGATAGACTGCCCAACTTTTCCCGCACCTCTCCTTTTTCCGCTCGACGGTAAAAAGGCGTACCTGAGCGGACTGGAGCTAACGTACAGCAGACGATGCGGCTCAGTCCTTGTGTCTGACGAATCCCTCGCATCGGCTTCCTTGCGTCCGACGGATTCCTTGCATCGGCCCGATCGTTGCAGCCGACGATTCCTTGCGTCGACTCGATCTCTGCAGCCGACAGGTTCCTACCTGCGATCCTTCTCTGCGCCGGCTTCCTTGCGTCGGGTTCTCCGCATTCGGCTAAGGTGAGAACTCTGTCGAGTCTCGTAGGAACAGAAAGCATGTGTCTATATGTAGAAATATATATATATGTATAAATGCATATATATAACACTACAGATATATCTATCAATATATATATATATATATATAATATATATATATATAATATATATATATATAATATATATATATATATTTTAAAACATTAATAATCATAATAATAATAATAATAATAATAATAAATAATTTTTATAAATAGACTAAGAAATTTATGTTGATATCATTAAAATATATATATATATATATACTCTTAACATTATAGTGATATAAACTTAATAATTATCAATAATTAGTTATACTTAAGTATTTAACCTAAGACTAGGTTGTTTAATGATTAAAGTAATTTGTTTACCTTTGGATAGGAATTTGAGTGAAATCAATCATAATATAATCATAATTAAGTGGTAGATGGAAATTGATATCTGAATTTTTGCAGTACTATGATTAGGTCATACTAGCTAACATTATGAAGACCTCAAATTAGTTATTTGATAAATTTTGAAGTAAAGTTATAATTTTTATTTATTTTTAATCTCCTATCCTAGCTTATACTTTAATGAACATTAAGTTTTGAGTTCATACCAAATTATATCATAAATAAATAATTCAATATTTTTGAAATCTTGCTTGAATGAAGCCTGTGTTCTGCCCTATCATAATAGATGAGTTCGATGTAGATAAAAGAAGGGTTTAGTAGAAATATTAAATTCAATTAGACATTTTCATTGTATAATCTACTCTTATAAGATTTAGATATAAGTAACCATCTAAAGGTAAACTAGGGAACACGAATACTAGTTCTAAATCTTGTAAATAGATAGTTTCATAGTTTAATAAAATCTCAATTATAATTTTTGCAGACACCTCAAGTTGTGAGTAATTCGTCTAGTTAAGTCAAACACAAAGGTACACTGGATATTACTTTATATACTTTTACTTTCAATTGCTGCTTATGCATCGCTTTGAGCTTATTACTACTTTATATGATATTCTTACTACTAATGATGTAAGAGAAATTGAATGATGTTTATGTGTCTTGTGAATGTTGCAAGAAGGGTTCCGAAATGGAGCATGATTAGGTTAGGGACGGGGCTAGTCCTCGGGAGCTATAAGGGTGCCATCTGGAGCCTTTGAGGGAGGCATAGGTGAAGGTTGCTTAAATGCACGTTGCCATCTGAGATCCTTAAGTGGGTCCAGGTGAAGGTTTATGCTTAAATGCATATGAACCCAGCCTCATGGTTCTGGCTTTGCCCAACAGAACCGCTATTATTGCTTCATGATATCATAGACATAAACATAAACATAGAATTCTATGCGATTATTGCTTTCTGTTTGAAAACTTGGCATGTGCAAGAACAGTTATTTTGCAGGAGACATATTTATCTTCTTGTTTTTGAAACATATTATTTCCTGCAGTTATTATCATTTTGCTTCCCGCTATGCTTTAAGTATATTTTTAATATCTATTGTATTTAGAATGTGCACTAAGGCATTATTTTTATAATGCCAGATCAGATACAGTTGGAGGCGGTTGATATAGCCTAGAGGCGTAGCGCGGGAAAATAACTGCCCCTTCCAGGATTAATAGTTTGATGTATATGAAATTTTATGTAATAATTTCTGGATGTTATTTTTATTTTAAATTGAATGAATGTCGTTTCTTTTATGTGAATGGCTTGAATGTTCGTTAACTACTATTTTATCTAACTGCCAATATGATCTTGCGGAAAGATGCATCCGATGTTAGTTTGGTTCTTACCAACCTAACATGGGTCATCACAAGATGGCACCCTTATAGCTCCCGAGGACTAGCCCCGTTCCTAACCTATTCATGCTCCGTTTCGGAACCCTTCTTGCAACATTCACAAGATACATAAATATCATTCAATTTCTCTTACATCATTCGTAGTAAGAATAATATATTAAGTAGCAATAGGCTCAAAGCGATGCATAAGCAGCAAATAAAAGTAAAAGCATATAAAGTAATATCCAGTGTATTTTTAGTGTTTGACTTAACTATGAATCACTCACAACGTGTTGTGTCTGCAAAAATTATAATTGAGATCCTATTAAACTTTTGCAATGATCTACTTATAAGATTTAAAACTTATATTTTGATTCTTTAATTTTAAAATCTTAAAGTCGTAAGGAGGTAGGTTAAACAATGCTTTCCTAAAACTCTTAATTTTGTTCTCAATTGCAAATATTTATAGGTCAGAAAAATGTATCAATTTCCATTGAATAGAGGTTAACATATCGTATAGATTTTGAATTTTAGTTGTATGTGATATCTACCATAGCTAAGCATTCACTTAAGCATATACGAGTTTAACCTCATCAAATTCTATTTTTTGAATCTTCTAATAGCATAATTTGATACCTAAGCTAGATTTAGACATCTAGGGTTTGATACTACTGCATGCTGATAGATTAATTGAATTATACTACTCACAAAAATTGCAACCTAAAACTCGAAATCAAATCAATTTATTTTATTCTAATTTTATTATTATTATTATTTGTTTATTATATATATACATATACATATATAAACATATATACATATATAAATATATATACATATATATATACATATATATATGTATTTATATATATATGTACATTTATATATATATATATATGTTTTATCCTTTTAAGAGGCTCGACAGAAACCTTACGATCGAGCGGACAAATTGACGCAGAGGGTAGCCGATGCAGAGCGGAACCAGTATCGGGCGCAGGCAAGAGGTCGAGCGGAGGAGTCGGCGCCTAGACGGGAGGGTTCGGCGTAGAGGCGGAAGGGCTGGGCGGTGCGCGCTAGGATGTCGACTGCACTCGCGTCGGCTCCCGTCGTCGGCAGCAAAGATCGATGCGCCTTTGCTTGCTCGCCTGCTGCGCACTTTGGTCGGCTCAGGTATGCACGTCGAGAGAAAGAGAAAGAGAGGCAAGTGGGATTTGAGCGTGGTGAGGTCTTCCGTCTCCTCTCCGAATAAACAGGACGTGCGTATGTAACGCACGTCCGATTTATTCGGCGCATTGCCGTAAGTTACGGTGATATTCTTAATTTTCTTCCTAAAACAACGGGTATACCCTTAATTACCATAAGCAATCCTTCCTAAAATAATGATGATTTATTTGTTTTCAGTTTCAGCTGATTTTATTTTTGTTGAATATGATCTTAAATGAGGAGTTACGTTTTACCAATTCAAATATGCGTTAATGAAGGTTTAAATCTCAATTTCAGTTTGAGATGGACTTTAAAACCTTCTAAATTAAGAATTGAACTGAAAATTTGAATTTTAGCGGGGTTTTAACGAAAAACTGAAATTTGCGGAAGAATTCAACGAATCGGGAATTCAATGTTTGTCATATTAATGACCTAGGGTCATTACAATTACACTGCAATTCAAACATCAATATATAACACAACTATGATTAAATCAGGATTGGTCACATCACATTCCTATCCATAAAACAATTACATAAGTCTCGGTCAACATAAATCGATTAAATTACTTTAGTCAATTTAATACCTTTAAAGCATGATTAAACAACCTAGTCTTAAGTTTAGCTATGACTAAATTATTGACAAATACTAGATTCAAAATACTTTAATTAATAAATATAATTCTAAATTTATAATCAAGAGTTGAAAATGACAATTAATTTGATAGTGCAAGGTAGGACTAGTGCTGAATTCTAATCTCACCTTATTGTCAATGTAATCCTTAATCTCATTCATATAACTCACCTTTTTTCAACACAAGGTTTGTGGTTGAGTACAGGAAATTTGGTTTTAAATATTGAAATAATTAATATGTTTATAAATAGACTTATCCTTAGTACTTAACAGGCAGAAAGGATCGAGAGGAGAAGAATCATGCAAATTCCTGATGCAGCGTGCTGAGACGTCGACTGTAAGGTTTATCTCTACTTCCGTCGGCTTTTGTCGTTGGTTGTAAGGATCATCTTTTTGTCGCCGGCTGCAAGGATCGCTTTCGTCGATTAATGCGTCCCTGCTGTTGGCTTAGGTAAGCTTCTCTAGATCGAGCAGGCTCGGGCGAACGAGAGGAAAAGAAGCGATCTCAGTGAGGATGGGGGAGAGTCTAGTGGCCTTGGGATTAAATAGGGCGTGCGTGCGTAACGCACGCCCGCTTCGTCGGCTGACATAACGCTGAAACGTGCGTAAGTTACGGGAATTAAGGGAAAATTGGAAGTAATGCGATTTTAGGCATTTGCGTGCTCCGTCGATTTTTCCCCAATTAAACTATCACAATGATTTCAGCAGAAGGTACTCAACACGTTTGTAATTAACAACTTAAATGCCTCCCATAACTTGCGTTCATTACGGGAGTGGAGAGGAAAGACATTGGAAATTGCTTGGCTGCATAAATTATTGCCTGAATGTTGCCTATAATGTTTGTATTTATATTCCAAATGAATCAATGAACAATTACAGTTTCTAGTTGTAACATAGTCAAGCAGTGGTTGATGAAAAACGAATTTTAGAGGGGAAATTTTAACGGAAAACGAAAATATGCCGTAAGTAACGGAATTCAACATTGCGAGAAAATAACGTCTTCCTTACAAATGACCTAGGGTCATTACAAACAGTGTTATGATGAAATAGTATCGAAGCTGTATATGCTTTGTCCTAGTATGAAATGATGCATTATTTGCAAGGTGAATAGCGCTCATACTATCATTGTAGAGCTTCACATTCTCCTGCTCATTGCCAATTCTGCCATAAAGCTCTTCAACCAAATCATCTCTTTACTCGCCTTAATGATGGCGACGTACTCAGCATTCGTGGTGGATAGAGTAACAATGTTCTGTAGCCTGGAGATTCAGCTCACCACTGCACTTCCCAATGTGAACACATATCTGATAGTACTCCTCCAAATATTAACATCACCTGCAAGGTTTGAATGTATAAAGCTTTGTA
This sequence comes from Gastrodia elata, assembly GCA_016760335.1. Classification (NCBI taxonomy): domain Eukaryota; kingdom Viridiplantae; phylum Streptophyta; class Magnoliopsida; order Asparagales; family Orchidaceae; genus Gastrodia; species Gastrodia elata. Next base: position 7,721,242 of record CM028682.1, on the reverse strand, counting down.
TATTAATGTCTGACCTACCAAAGCAAAGTGCTTTGTCCGCTGTACCTTCCAGATATCTCAAAATCTACTTAACCGCATCCCAGTGGAGCTTCCTTGGATTTCCTATGAATTGCTGACTACTCCCACTGCATGTGCAATGTTCGGTCTCGTGTAGATCATCGCGTACATCAAGCTCCCAATCGCTGAAGCATAAGTAACCTTCTGCATGTGTTCCTTCTCCTCTTCAGTCTTAGGTATCTGATCATTTGATAAACTAAAATAATTTGCTAGGGGAGTGCCCATTGGTTTTGCCTCATTTATGTTGAATATTTTATGCACCTTTTCAACATATTCCTTCTAAGACAACTTCAGATTTCCTACACTTCTCTCCCTATTGATTCTCACCCCAAGAATCTGCTTGGTCGGCCCCAAGCCTTACATGTTAAACTCCCTTGACATCTGCTCCTTCAGTATTTTTATCTCCTCTATATCCGATCTTGCAATCAACATATCATCCACATACAACAAAAAAATGATATAGGACTTACACTATTTCATATAGAAATAGTGATCCACCTAACATCTCTTATACCCAGTTTCTGACATGAATCTGTTGAATCTCTTGTACCATTGCCTAGGGGCTTGTTTCAAGTAATAAAGGCTCTTCTTGAGCTTGCACACAAGCTCTGTTTTTCCTTTATCTTGAGCTTTGTACCCCTCTGGTTGTTGCATGTACAACTCCTCTTCTAGCTCTCTGTGAAGAAACGTAGTATTTATATCAATTTGCTCCAAGTGCAATTTTTTAATTGCAACAATATTCAGTACTATTCTGATAGTAGTCATCTTCACAATTGGGGCAAAGATCTCACTGTAGTCAACTCTGTGCCCTGCTGGAAGCCCTTTACTACAAGCCTCGCCATGTAGCATTTTTCTTTCATTCGGTTCTTCCTTCAGTCGGTAAACCCACTTGTTCTGAAAGACCTTTTTTCAGCTGGTAGAGCTCCTAGCTCCCATGTTCCATTTGATATGAGCGATGCTATTTCATCATTCATGACAGCCTCCCACTTGATTGAATTATCTACTTGAAGCGCCTATTCAAAGCTTTTTGGTTTATCACCATCCGTTAGCAATATATAAAATAAGGAGAGTACCTCTATGGCAGTCTAGTGACTCTTGTGGATCTCCACAACATGGGTGTTTGTGGTTCAATTTCTTCAACACCCTCATGAGAGTCTTCTTGTACACTCTCCTCTGGCTCAACGTTGTCATCAACTTCTAAGTGCCGGCTCATTATTTTAAGAACCTTGGAATCAGTCCTGACTCCAAAACAACCCTTGTACATCTCACTTTTATTGAAAGTGACATCTTTGCTTCTAATAATCTTCTGATTCTGATTGTCCCAGATTCTATAATCAAACTTGCTCACGTCATATCCAATAGATGTGCTCTTGATCGCCTTTGCATAAAGCTTGTTCCTGAATTCTGCATTAATATGCACATAAGATGAATAACCAAATACCTTTATGTGGTTCAGTTTCACCTCCTTTCCATTCCAGGCCTCCTCGGGAATCCCTTCATTTAGGGGTACGGAAGGTCTCCGGTTGATTAAGTATACAGCTGTATTAACGGCCTTGGCCCAGAGTTACTTGGGGAGACTTGCATGCAACTTCATGCTTTTGGCGCGTTTTGTGATCGTCTTGTTCATCCATTCTGCAAACACCATTTTGTTGTGGTGTTTATGGAACTGTGAATTCCCTCTTGATTCCTCTCAAGGCACATAACTTATTGAACTCTTTGTCATAGTACTTGCCTCCATTGTCGGATCTTAAGAACTTAAGCTTTAATTATGTCTCATTCTCAACCAAAGCTAACCATTTCCCAAACACATCAAACACATCAGATTTATGTTTTAGGAAATAAAGCCGTACCTTCCTTGTATGGTCATCAATGAAGGTGCCAAAATATGTGACTCCACTAATGGAAGAATTAGGAGCTGGCCCCTATACATCTGTATGCACCAACTCAAGTTTCATGTCTTTCAGCACTCTTCCGCCTTTAGAGAATGTAACATTCTTCTGTTTGCTCAATACATAATTTTCACAGAATTCAAGTCACTGACTTTTGTCTTGGAAGTTTTACCCTTGACTACAGGGATTTCAAACCCCTCTCGCTCATATTGCTAAGCCCCGGTGCCATAGACTTGCGTCTATTTGTTCTGTAGATGCAATGGAATCAGACATTTTATTTATAAGGTAAAGTGTCTATGGAAGATCCAAAAAGCAAAATTAGTGTCGTTGAATTTTTCTATTTTATGTCTCATTTCGTCAGTCATTACTCCCACTCAAACTGTAAACCCTAGAACAACAAGCAATCTCGCTCTGATATCAATTGTTGTTAGCACGCTGCAGAAGCGATTTGACCTCGAGGACGATAAGGACGACGAGGATTGGGGTTTACAGTGATGATTACCAAGCAATAGACGGGATTAAACTAAGCACAACAAAATTGAATACACTGCACATACACAATATCAAATCACACAGCATCCAAACACAAGATTTTACGTGAAAAATTCAAAGATGGGAAAAATCATGGAGCCACACCACATAAAAATTTCTACTATGAATTAAGAAGATTATAAAGTTATAGAGAGTTTCACTTTCACAAGAACAATAATGATCTGCTGCATGCACATCCTTCCGATCAACTTCTTTTCCCGGAACTTCCAGCTCTCACTCTAAGTTGAAGGAGAGGAGCAGCATCCACCACCTGATTAGGGTTAGTCTCTTCTATGCAAGCCTTAGAAAACCTTAGACATCTCCATAATGTTTCCTTATATTCAGGCAACATTTGGACCCAAATGGTCCAAAATACCCCTCAGATCACTTAGGGCAGTGCCTAAACTGTAGCGCCCAGGTCTCGGGCAGCCAGGCGCCAGGGCCCGCTACAGCGCCTAGATCTCGGGCAGACTGGCTTCAGGGCGCATTGTAGCGCCCCAGTATCTGACTGGTCTGGCGCCGCGGGGCACTACAACACCCCAGTCTCTGGCTAACTGGGCGCCATGGCACGTTACGGCGCGCTTCAGGTTCTGGACCTCTCCAACTTGTTTCGTATCACTTCGGAACCTCTCATAAATTAATAGGTGCTCCATTAGCACCTCCACGATGATCTAACGGTCTCAACATCCCAACATCCACACCATAACACCTAGTACCTCTATGATCTATGTTTCTCAATGAGACAATGGGTAAAGGTTCTATAAGGGCCAGCTACAAATATGGTGAAAAATATAACATGTTTAGCTCTTTCTTTCTGTATAGGCTTACTTGATTGCTATACTTCTATATTTTTCTCAGTAAATTCGTATACAGTGATATCTTTTACTTGTTGAGATATTTGTTTCTTTACTACGTTCCCATTGATAAGCTATACTAAAATACACTATTATTTCTACGTACTCTTATATGACTTTCAAAAAAAATTTCATGTGTAGAGAATTTTAAGAGCTCCATTATGAACTACATATGGGACTCTAACTCGGTGAATAAAATGTTAATTTCTCAAAAATTTATAAAACTGATTTATTTTGTTGAGGTTAGTTCTATGGTGGTGATTTGAATTTTGATTTTATTATTTAACATTTTTGAGATTATTTGATAATGTTCTTTTACCTCGTATTGATCCCTGGCAAGTTATTCGGATAACCTTGACAGAGTCTTAAGAAGGACGGGAAGAAACTATAACTTGACTTCATTCGAGGAGAAGGGAGAAGTGAATACCCCATGATGCACATTTTGAATATTCATGAAACTAGATGGGGATTTTAGTCTTGAAGTTGTTCTATGAAATAGCCATGCCTCATATAGTCAGATATCATGGCGTAGAGGAATTTCCCATTATGATATGAAATGAAGAGTCTGCCAATCACCAATGTAAGTATGGTGTTCTCCGTTGCATTCCTTCATTAAAAGAAAGTAGTTTGATTTGGTTGGATAAGAGGTTCAAGGTAGGACCAAAGTTGAGAGGCTAGAATTTCTTAAACAATTTTGTATAGTGTTGCAAAAAGAAATCGGGTGGTAATTAGGGTAATGTTATAATTTTGGGATGGAAAGGATTGCAGAGTGGGTAAGCCACGTGGGAACATTATTAAAATTAAAGAGATGTATTAAAACCAATTAATAAAAAATTGGACTGGGTCGGCTTGTTCAACCGGTTGTTAAAAGTGGTTAAACCTGATTTTGTCACTATACACTTTTTCAGTTAAACCGGCAAACTGGCAAACCGGAACGGTTTTACTCAAACTGCCCGGTTTAGAGATACAAACCAAAGTTGCTTAATTTGACAACTAGTGTTCGCATAACATTGTATCAGCTATAGTAAATGTTAGCTTTCCTGATGTGGGACTAAATAAGCCTTTAGAAAAAAATATAATCTATTAGAAGTTAGAACTCAAATAAAAAACTTCTTAAAAACAAAAAATAGTTAATAATTTCAAAACAAAAAAAATTTATAATAAAAGATGAGTGTTAAGAATTATAATCATTAAAATTAACAATAACTAATTATCCAATTAGCTAATTAAGCTATTAGACTAAACAAATAAAAAGTTACCTAAAAGTGTTCTCAATCAACCAAATAAAATTTTCTTTTGATTTTAAGTTTATTTTGATTAAAAATATATTTTAAATTAAATTAGATTAAATATTATATATATATATATAGATACATGTAGTTTGTTTGTTAATTATGAATCCTTAAGTTAGATCTAGAATAGTTTTATTTAATTTATAGTAGGGTTGATAATACCTCATGTAACGATTCTAATAATAAAAGGTATTAATATAACTAATGGTTCAAAATTGAAAAAAAATCACTTGTTAAGCCATTTATATTTTAGGGAAAATTTACTGTCATACATATTTGGGAAAAACTTCTTAATATATATTTTTATATATAATTAATTTATGATTTATTGCATCATAATTGTTCGACCTCCGGTTCAATCCTGGTTCAACCTTCGAACCTTGAACTTCTCGCCTTAATGGTTTGATAATCGGTCTGGTTCTTAATTCCTTAGTTAAAACTTGATAGATATAGTTGCTGGTAGGGTTAGCTTCAAGTCAAGTCAGCCCTGACTCTAACTCAACTCAAACTTGTTTGAGTTTGAGTTTTAGCCAAGTTCAAGTCGAGCTTAAGTTGAGTTCGAGTCATTTCGAATCATTTCAAATAGGGTTCGAGTCAAGCCGTTTGACTTGAAAATTTTCGATTCAAATCAAAATGTTTTGAGATTCAGGTCAAATTGTCAACCCTAGTTGTCGACCTACATTGACTAAAAGAAAGATGAGGAGAAGCCATCTTGACCGAGAGAAGAATTTGGTTTAACACAAGGGTTGTTTGTTTTGTAGTAAAATTGGGGTAAAGTAAGATAATTTCGGGTAAATTGAGATTTCCTGTGTTTAGTTTTTGAAGTACAATGAGTGAAAAGCTTCTACAGTGTAATTCAATTTAATGTTAATATATATATAGAAACGAGGATTCGAGTTACGCCTAAATCGGGAGTAACTCTAGATTACAAGGATTGAGCGGAGCAGCAAAGCAAGTTCGTTCGAACGAACGGACATACGATTTTCGGCGTCATCTTCTCCGGCGAACGAGTTTGTTGGTCGTCTTCTCTGGCAAATGAGGTCGTTGGTCGCCTTCTCCGGCAAAAATCGATATAAATGAAATCGACTTCGCTCGAAATCGTTATGAGCGAAATCGATTTCACTCCAAATTGATACGAGCTAAATCGATTTGAACGAAAGATTACTTCATTCTAAACAATTTAAGACGACCAATTTGTTTTTTTTTGTGTGGGATCCCTAACAATGTAACTTGCATCTTTTGTGGTATTACTTCATTCTATCTTTGTATTTTTTATTTATTTTTAATAATATTGGACAAAGCAATCACAAATTTGATAAAACAAAATTGATAATTTAAATAAAGAAAGATCATAAAATCGAATGATGATATGAAATTTAAAATTTACAGGTAAAAGGCCCAAGCAAAGAGAAGGACCAAGTCTTAAGACTATCTTTGAGACTTTGAAACTTATTTAATTTGTTCATCTTTATTTCATCTTCTTCACTGAAGTTTATGACTCAAGCAACATAAATAAATTTGAGACTAGTAATGCTAGATTTTAGATCACAAATGACTGAAGTAATTGGATACTACTATCAGGATATACTAATAAGAATTTGCATAATATGTGCCTCATTAGCAGCATATATTTGCCAACAAACATATTTAATGCTCATTAGACTCTTACACGTATAAATAAATTTTTTAAATCATGCATAATAATATTTTTATTTGAATTTTCAAATTATTTATTTTAAATTAAAATGAAATTTATGCATTAAAAATTTACCAAAATATATTCTTAAATTTTTAGTGTTGAAATTCTTACATGCAATTTAAATTATTATTTAGAACATATATTGATAGTACCATTCTTGGTTAAAGGGATTCATCAGATGAAGAAAGCATGTGCCACTCATTGTGATTGTCAACCCTCCCTTTTCTGCATAAGATTTCTTCAACAAAGATTTTCTCTTTATTCATTGAATCTTAAGCAATTGTTACACTTTTTCCCATGAAAGAAATTTCTTTTAAAAGATATTGATTTTAAACATTGTCATTTGCTTAGCTATCATAAAGTAAAGTAAATATAATCAATCAGGAGCAACTCTCAAGTTTTTCCTTAGGATACTCAAGAGTCTGCTGGGAATGGGATCATCTATCACAAAAGTGAAATCCCTGTTGCATGATCATTTAGCACAAAAATCTGCGGTACGGTTACAAATTCTATTAAACTGTAATCTGCGGTACGGTTACAAATTCTATTAAACTGTAAAAATAAAATGTTCTTGAAAGAACTAAAAAAACAAAAAGGTCCAAGAAGGGATGTCCCTTTCTTTGAGTAAATGATCCAATTGACTTAAGTTTAGTGATGGTACTAACATTGTCACCCTCGATAATAACACCATCTACTTCAAGCATCCACGGTTTGAGAATGTCTCCAATCGCAATCTTCGCATCAAGTGGGGAGTATGCCTCCACTTTATGTCCATGAATAGCAATGAGGTTGCCCATCTCATCCCTGATTACGACGCTACCAAAAATCGTCTGCGTAAAAAAGAGCCATCAAAATTTGCTTTTATCCATCTCGGTGGGGAGTTACACCAATGAGTGGGGTGACTTGACTCCTCAAATATCGAGGTATCTCAGGAGCCTACAAAGAGAGAGTAGTTCATCTTTGTGGTAGAGGAAAGAATAAATATAGTGTTTATGAGTAGTTTGGAAGCGCACCAAAGTGCCATAACGTTCCACAGCGCTTAGTTGCCCTAGAAGCGGGCGTTATAACGCGTCGTGGTGCCCGGCTCTGCAAGCACAAATATGAGCTGCCTATAAATATTATTAAGCCCTTTTTTAGGGTTAAGAGATGAAAATATTTAAAAAATATCAGCCTCCATTTGGATTTGAAGGTGTGTGGCTGCTTCATTGAAGAAACTCCTAGGGTTTGTGTAAGGGTTTGTTAACCCTATCTTTGTAATCTCATCTCCATATAGTGAAAATGCTTTTGCTCTCTTCCCTGTGGACGTAGGTATTAGCACAAAATCATATAAATATCTTTGTTTGTATTGTGATTGCTTGCATGTGAGTTTTCCTTGCTTTATTTTGATTTGCTCAACTTTTACGAGCCTTTGTTCCGCATTGTTTGAATCCCTACCACCTGGTTTCGATCCCAACATGTGGTATCAGAGAGAGGTTTCCTTGTTTGTTCTTGAGGGTTATGTATTTTTTGTGTTTGAGCTTTTAAAGCAAGAAGGGAAACATGGGAGATAAAGTAGATTGTTTGTTCTTGAGAGTTAGGGTTTGTTTCGAGCTATGTATTTTTTGTGTTTGAGCTTTTAAAGCAAGATGGGAAACATGGGAGATAAAGTAGAAGAGGCGGTTGGAACTTCGTTGTCATTGGTGGTGGAGAGGTCTCTCCACCAAGTTGTGACACATCCAGTGAAGATTGATGTGGTCAAATTTGATGGGAAGAACAACTTTGGCATGTGGCAGTGCGAGGTGATAGACGCACTATGTGCACTAAATCTAGAGGATGTTCTTGATGGCAAAGAGAAACCAGAAGAAATTTAGAGACAGGTTGAATCAAAATGAACTATAGTGCATGTGGTTTGATCCCAAATTGTTCAACCCAGGAGATCAAGTATACAGTGATGGACGTATGCATGGAAACTATGAAAATTTCTAGAAGGCAAGTACCTGACGAAGAGTGTGGAGAGTCGACTCCACATGAACAGGCGGCTCTATTGGTTCCAGATGAGAAGGGGAATTTCCATAGATAGCACCTAAATGAGTTCACGAAATTGTTGGCAAATTTGATAAATCTGGTTGAGATTGTGGAGGATGAAGATAAGGCTCTGCTGTTGTTGAACTCATTATCATATGAGTTTGAGCACTTCACCATGACATTGATTCATGGGAAGAATGCTCTGAAGTATGAGAAGGTGACTGCAGCCCTTATGAACCATGAGTTCTGGAGAAGGGATATAGAGTCCACCAAATCAAATATGGCAAAGGCTCTTACACTCCAAAGAGGAATACCAGAGAGAAAAAAGCAATGGCCAAAGAAAAATGTTGACTTCTAGAAGAGAGGAAAATCCAGAGGCCGGAGCATTGGGCACAATCAGTGCGCGTTTTGTTTGGAGACGACATTGGAAGAAAGATTGCCCAAAGTTGAAAGAGAAGCAACGAGCAAATGGATATTCCAAGGAAAAGGCAAATGTGATTCAGAATATGGTGGAGGGCTTAGACTCAAAAGTATCTCTTGTTACTGTGTCAATGGGTTTAGTAGCTGACAGCTCCAGTTGGATTATGGATACGGGTGCAACGTATCACATATGTTCCCAGAAGGATTGGTTTTGTTCGTACAGAGAAACGGATAATGGTGCAGTCACAATGGGAAATGATGTTATGTGCCGTATTGCAGGAGTTGGATGTTCGTTGATTAGGATACATGCAGGAATAGTTCAATAATTGAAAGAAGTCAGATATGTACCAGAGATCAAGAAAAATCTTCTGTCTATTGGGGCCTTAGAAGCCAAGGGCTTTAAGGTAGTGATTGAGGCAGGGGGGTCCTGAAGATCAACAATAGTGCAATGATTTATTTGAGAGGAGTCAGAGAACAAAACCTCTACTACCTTCAGGGAGGTATAGTGACAGGTTCAATAGTTGTGGCTGAGGATTCTGAAGAGCTATGATATTGTGGTATATGAGGCTAGCACATATAGGAGAGCCTTCACTGAGAGCATTGGAGAGAGACGAACTTATTAAAGATATAACTTCTTGCAAATTATAATTTTGTGAGCATTGTATATTTGGCAAGAAAATATGCAAACCCTTTGGTGTTGGCCTCCACAACACCAAAGATATACTTGAGTATATATATACTGATGTTTGGGGACCAACAAAAATTACATCATTCGGTGGTTGTAGATATTTTGTTTCTTTTATAGATGAATACGCAAGATTTGTATGGTTGTACACATTGAAGAGCAAAGCAAATTTACTGAAGGTTTTTATAAATTGGAAGAAGATGGTGGAAAATCAAACGAGCAAGAGAATCAAGATGATTCGATTGGACAATGACAGAGAATATACTTCTGATTCTTTTGTAAGAGAATGTCAAAATTCAGGAATTGAAAATCACTTCACAATGAAAGAAACATCACAATAGAATGGGGTAGCAGAACACATGAATCGTACCTTGGTGAAAAAGGTGTGATGTATGTTGTCTAATACTAGGTTGGAGAGAGCCTATTGTGCGGAGGTCCTAGACTATGTGTGCTACTTGGTGAACCATCTGCCATATGCAGCACTTAACAAGAAAACTCCTATAGACTTATGGTCTGGACATCCTGTTACAGATTATGATCAGCTAAAGATATTTGGCATCCCAACTTATTATTATGTCAGAAAAGATAAGTTAGAACCGTGAGCTAGGAAGGAAATATTTGTGGGATTTCAACGCGGAGTGAAGGGCTACAAGTTGTTTGATCAAGTTGATACGAAGATCGTGGTTAATAGAGATATCTCCTTTGATGAAGAGTTTTTTTTTAGACTAAGGAGTTTTCATCAGGTGGAGGATAGTACAGAGACTCCTGTAAGCATGCAGAGAGTGGAGTTTGATGCCACCCCTTTTCTTCCACAGAAGTTTTCACATCACATTGAGGATACTCCTACAGATGAAAACTACATGGGTGATGTGGAAGAACAAACTGACATTGATTATGAGACTCCAATTTATGAGTCAATTGCGAGAGATAGACCCAGAAGAATTGCAACTCAATAGCCAGCCTGGCTCAAACTATATCATAGATGCATTGTCCATGTTGGAGGATGGGGTTTCTTCTCATTACAAAGAAGCGGCGATAGGCTCAGAAGGAAATTTATGGAAGCAGACAATGGATGAAGAGATTGAGTTTCTTCATAAAAATGAGACATGGAAGTTGGAGAAACTCTCTCCATAAAGAAAGGCTATTTGTTACAAGTGGGTGTATGCGAAGAAATAAGGATCTTCAGAAGCTGATGTGCGCTATAAAGCTAGACTGATGGCCAAGGGCTTTGCTCAGAAGGAATGGATCGACAATGATGAAGTGTTCTCCTCAGTTGTCAAACACTCATCGATCCATGTGCTTTTAGCTTTGGTGACACAATTTGATTTGCTCCTTGAGCAGCTTGATGTTAAAACAACATTATTTCATGGAGAACTAGAAGTGGAGATCTTTATGGCGCAACCCCCAGGATACATTGAGCCAGGAAAAAGAGATTTGGTGTGCAAACTGGATAAATCTCTTTATGGGCTAAAGAATTCACCAAGACAATAGTACAAGAAGTTTGATTAGTTCATGCGGAAAGGCGAGTACCCAAGAAGCCAGTTTGATTACTGTATGTATTTCAAAAAATGGCCTCAAGGTAACTTCATTTACGTACTTTTGTATGTCAACAACATGTTGGTGGCACCTTCAAATCAATCTGAGATGAATCACATAAAAGATCAAATGTCGAAGAATTTTGATACGAAGAACTTGGGAGAGGCAAAGAAGATTTTTGAATGGAAATTTGTGGGGACTGAAAGGAGGGAAAAATTTAGCTTACCCAAAAGGAGTATTTAGAAAAGGTGCTGAGGAGGTTTAGGATTGATGACACTATAAAGTCTATGAGTATACTTCTAGCATCTCACTTTTGTTTATCTGCACAATTATGTCTAAAAATAGATTTTGAAAGGGAAGAAATGCACTCGGTGCTTTATGCTAATTCTGTTGGAAGCTTGATGTACGCCATGATTTGCACTAGATCAGATTTGGCTCAAGCAGTTGGAGTCGTGAGCCGGTATATGCACAATCTGAGAAAGGATCACTGACAAGCTGTCATGGGGATATTCGGTACTTGAAAGGTACAATTGGTGCCAATATACTATTTCAGAAGCAGTCTTTAATAGCTGATTTGTCTGTTAGATACATGGATTCCGACTATGCGGAGATTTGGATTGAAGACAATCAACGACTGGTTATGTATTCACTTTAGCAGGAGGTCTAGTAGGATGAAAATCAACTCTATAGTCTACAGTTGCTCTGTCTACGACAAAAGCTAAATATATGGCGATTACTAGAAGATTTGGGTGCGAAGCAAAAAGAGGTAGTAGTTTACTGTGATAGCCAGAGCGTTATATTCTTAGCTACTAATTCTATCTATCATGCTTGCACAAAGCACATTGATGTTTGACACCATTTTTTTTGAGATGTCATTGAAGAGCATGAGATCTTATTGAAGAAGATCGACACGAAAGACGATATTGCAGATATGTTGACAAAGGTTCTCATAATTCAGAAATTCACCCATTGCAAAGATCTGGTGAATTTGGAGAAGCATCTATAGGCTTCTCATTTGTACGGCTGGCTTGATTCCTTTGGGAGGGAATACGTAAGCAATCAAGTTGGTGCAGCCGCAATGGTAGAAAGCATAGTAGATTCAGATCTCATGTGGAACACATGAGATCTGAGGTAGAGATTGCTGATGAGGAGCAGTTTGGAAATGCGCCATAGTGCGCAGGTGGGTGCTATAGCGCGCCGTAGCGCCTGGACGCCCGAGGCGCGAGCGCTATAGCGCGTCGCAGTGCCTGGGCGTCCGAGGCGCAGGTGCTATAGCGCACCGCAATGCCAGGGAGCCCGAGACACGGGCACTATAGCGCGTTGTGGCGGCCGCTGCTCAACAAGCACAAATCTGAACCTCCTATAAATATTCTTAAGCCTTTTTTTAGGGTTAAGAGGCGAAAATATCTAAAAATATCAGCCTTCATTTGATTTTTAAGGTGTGTGGCTACTCCATTGAAGAAAGAAGAAGGCTCATACGGTTTGTTAACCCTATCTTTGTAATCTCATCTCCATATAGTGAAAAGTTTTTTTGCTCTTCTCCTCATTGACGTAGGTGTTAGCACCAAACACGTAAATCTTTTGTTTTTTGTGTTGTGATTGCTTGCAAGTGAGTTTTCCTTACTTTATTTTGATTTAATCAAACTTTTACAAGCTTTTGTTCCGCATTGTTTGAATCCCTATCATCTGGTTTTGATCCCAACATCCAGCACATATTGCAGGGGTTTGAAAGTTTTGCTTGTGAATCTTTGTAATGTGACATCTCCAAGAATGAAATAGGGCACATGTGAACGTTTCATAGGCTTATGACATGGCAACTTCAATATGAGAACTACATACATATAGTCTTCTAGAGCTTTACTAAAAAACTATAACCAGTAGTTTTATTTCGAATTAGGGCGGAGCTTATTCTTTATTCTGCACAATGGATACATATTTCAACTAGTCGATGCCACCTTTTGGGACTAAGAATGGGAAGAAACATCGTTGATCATAACAGCAGACCTCCCTCAGTACTTTCAGCAAAACATTTATAGACACTTTTATCTTTCTTAACTTATTACATGCTGGCCATGTCCACCACATCATCCTGTTCACCATTTTTTTCAGATCCTTAAAATGCAAATATTGATGAAAATTTCATTGGCGATAGAAACTACAATTTCGAGTTTCTCTCCCTTGATTTACAAAACCTAAATATGAACTGAAAGTTGGGCTGCTAAATTCTTAACACTTGAGGGTAAAATTTCAATTGCTGAAATTTTTTATGTGGTCACTTCCCAGTTTTGGGTTCAAAGCCTCACATTTTTTCACTTACATCATCTATAAAAATCAACACGATGTTCTCTAGTTCTTAGGCAATGGTACCTAATCCAAAATAGACCCTATTGTTCTCTCATTGCTCAAAATCCCCTCAGGTTTTACAAATTATCAACAGTGTAAATTGTTCTATGCTAAATGGTGGCATTCTCATACATTTTTAAATTTAAATTTTAGAATAAAAATTCATTAAAAAAATCAAACATTTTGAAGTTTAAATTATTATTTGTGACTCATATTTATAGTACCATTCTTGGTTAAAACAATTCATCAAATAAAGAAAGCATGTGCCACTCATTGTGAATGTCATCCTCTCTCTCTTCTTTGTAAGGTTTCTTCAATGAGGATCTTCCCTTTATTCAAGGATCTTATGCCATTTTTACTATTTTTTCCAATGAAAGAAATTCCCTTTAGAAGATTTCATAGGCTTGAATGGCATAGCATCATCAATACAAGAATTGCATACATAGTTTTCTAAAGTTGAGCATATCAATAACCAAAAGCTTTTTTAATAAATAATTTCATCATTGAAATTTTCGAACTCTTTTTTTTTTTCATCTTCTAAGGAGTCATAATCATATTTGAAACTTAGAAATGATTTTTTCTATTTCAAATTTAAGGTTGGGCTTATACTTTATTGTGCACAATGTAAACAAAGAATTCAAGTAGCTGACATCACCTATTTAGACTAAGGATGGAAGAAACATCATTGCTCATAATAGTAGACAAAGAATTCAACTAATGTCATCTTTCTTGGGCCATGGTCACCATGTCATCTTGTTCACCATTTTTGTCTACTCCTTTAAAATGCATATATTGATGGAAATATTGAAAATGCAAATTGTCTATAAATAGCAGACAAAGAATTCAACTAACTTTAACTTCAAGCAAATTGTCTGTAAATATTGAAAATGCAAATTTGATATTTTTTGACTAAATTCTTAGGCCTTTTCCTTACAATGGCACTCAAAACCATTCAGGGTTCTCCATTGATTAACAAAATCTAACCATGGATTGGAAGTTGGGCTGCTAAACTCTTATCACTTGAGGGTAGACTTCAAATGCTAAAAAAATTTATGTGGCCCCTTCTAAATTTTGTGTTTAAAGCCTCACATATTGTGGCTTACATCATTAACCAAATCAACACAATCTTCTCTTGTTCTTAGACAATAGTACCCGTTACAATAATTACTCCATATTGCATGAAAAAACATTGTTGAATCTCGATAATGAAACCCATATTACATCTTCCTTCTGCTCTCCTAGGTACCAAATGCCTCAATGTACTAAGCTCCTACATCGTAGCACATTTTGTTCAGTGATGGATACTGCAACAACTCTTGGACTCGGTTTGCTTATTGTTTGGCTATCTTTGCTGAAGTTCACAACTTTTGGCTGAAGCAAAACTCCAAAATTTTTAAGTCCCAATTTAAATGTGTTGTTTCTCTTGCGAGGAATTTAAGTATCAGATTACAAGTATCATTTATAGATGGAATTTTTGTTATGGTATGGAGCCTGATTGATCAGCACGGGAGGTACCGATGGACTTACGACAGAGCTCGACACAAGGCGTTGCTGGGCTGGCTGTGAGCCGGGCGCGCCCAGGCGTGCCACAGCACCTAGGAGGCCTTAGCCCGAGGTCTGGGCACTCAAGTGCACCTAGGTGCCTAACACAGCAGGCCTAGCTTGAGGCCGAGGCTCCCAGGCGCCTGACATAGCAAGCCCAGCCCAAGGTCTGGGCACCCAGGTACCTGCAACGATTATGAACCAAAGGAATGCGTCCCTTGGGCAGTTTAGGGTTGTTAAATTGGCGGTTTAGGGCGGTTTAAGTGGCAGTTTTGGTCTATTTAAGCATGCTGTGGGGCATCATTTTGATGTTTGCGAAAAGCATCAGCATAAAGCTGAAGCCAAGGGCTGCAGCAGATATAGCGGAGGGCGGGCTGCAATAGTGGATGAGGAAGAGTGACGTCGATGAATCCGGTGAAGTGATGTGAACGAAACAAAGGCATGAATTGCGATCTCCATAAAATGAAGTTGGCCTTGTCAAACTTTACATTCAAGACGTGGTGCCCATTGTTAAGGGAGATGTCGCCGAATCTCGTGGGGGGGGAGCGGGAGAGATAAAATCGGTGAAGAAACTTCATCTACGATATTGGATGTGGTCACTCCTAAGGCCATGACAGCGAATGAAGAGGGCTGATCAGCATGAAGATCGGTACTGAAGATTGATAATATGATACCGAGCTTTAATCGTGCTAGGATTCTAAACTCCCTTTAGAGTTTGTAGTTTGAGCAACACCAAGCAATTATGAGAAAATACAGAAGGCAAAAGGAAACTAAAAAATCACAAGCAAACAAACACAAAGAAATTACTTGGAATATTTATCTTCAGACACATGCTAATTGACCCACCGAGATCATATTTCTCTTCAGACACGGAATGTGTCTCACATCCTTCAATCTCCATACAGATCCGTTAGGTAACCTAATGTTCACATCACCTTTACCTATAACTCAGTATGTCTTATCATTACCCTGATAGACCTTTCCCAGATATTCTCAAGTGTAATTACAGAAAATTCCTTTGCTCGACGTTGCATGAAAAGCGGTTCCTGAATCCACTAACTAGGATTCAGCACTCACCCAAGACAAGACCGACGAGTCTTGATCATCTTCTTTCGAGATGCTTATAGAAGTTCGTTGACTTAGTTTCCACCGTCTTTTCTCCTGAAACATGGGTAGTCCTTTTTCAAGTGACCTTTCTTTCTGTAACTCTAGCATTCTGCTTTCCCTTTTTTCGGCTTTATTTTCTGTCGCCTTCTACTTTCAACACTTAGGGCTGAGGTTGAAGCCTCACCACTAGCCCTCCTCCGAACATCCTCATTCAACACGAGCCCTCGATATCATCGAAGCATAGCTTCTCATTTCCTGATGAATTACTCGCCGCAATAACTGAATTATCTCAGTTGCCTAGCAACGAAGATTGAAATAACATATGAAGGAGTTGCAGTTCTTGAACAGCCGTGTCAATAATTTTAAGGCTTAGTATGCAGTAAAATAAGATAATATGGTAGTTAGTATGTTTCCAATGTTGCACATATATTTCCAAAAGGTGGATAGTTACTTGATGGTGTATTGGGTGAGGTGCTGACGTTATAAGATTTCTTCTAGGCAACTAGGACTATAATTTTCTTACAACAAATGAATGACAACCTTAATGTTCATATTTGATTTGCCGATATAATAAAAAAATTGTGATTTCTGGCTATCATTGGACCATTTTTAAAAATGTGATCCCTTCTATAAGTTATGATTTCTCTGAATACCCTTCCCCCTAGATTTTGAAAGCTCATTTCTTGAATTATACATGTAATAGTATGAACTCTTAATCACTAAGGTATCATCCGCTTTACCCTTAATGGCCTCACAATTTTATCCTAAGATGAAAACTTTCAAATAGATCACCCATCCTGGGAATGCTCCCACTTAAGTACACTTAAATTTGAAGTTTTTAAGAAAAAATCCTCCATTATCTAAAAATACACCTTATGATTTGATATTTCAGCTTAACTATACTTAAGGCAGTTTCACAATTCTCCCAAACTTAAGTAAATGAAGTCCTCATCAGACTTCATTAAGCACACACAAATCCAAGAATTGCCCATTATGTAGATAAGACAAAAGGTGACCCTTAGGGGCTCAAGAGGTACCCCCTCTATCGAGCACCTTATCCCATGATATGTTTAAGAGGTCTCTTCCTTAAAGTATTTTGCCCTTTGTGACACTTAGCTCCCATCCGATTTTTATGGTCCTACTCTGATAATATTTATAATAGCACAAATACTTAACACTATGATATTATTTGCTTTGATCTTAACAACTTTATTAATTTTTCCTTCTAGTGGGTCGCCCATCTTTGGAATGCTCCCACTTTAGCATGTTAACTTTGGAGCTATTATCAGAAACTTTCTTGTTGTCTCAAAAGGAACTTTAATATTTAAGAAATCAGCTTTAATTATACTTAAGAGGGTTTCAAAATTCTCTCAACTTAATAAATGATGACCTCATCACTATTTACATATAAATCTAAGAATCATCCATTGAGTATATAAAATTAGACGTGACCCCTACAGGCCAAAGAAGTATCCCCATCATAAAATACCTTATCCCATTATAAATTCAAAATGTTACTCTCATGAAGTGGTACTTTGCCCTATATGAAATTTAGCTCCTATCTGACATCCATGTTCTAATATAATAATATTTGTAATAGCCCAAAATCTTAAGAGTCAAACCAAGATTCCAGTGCTTTAGCTCACCCATGCTCTGCTCTGGTTCTTACAAATGCTCTACTAAAATGAGAGGCCAACACTAGAGTGCACCTGAGCATTAGCCCAGTTTCATATAATCAACTAATGAACCAAGAGCCCAGTGGTTAGGTGGTCGAAGTTTAAGGCAAGATTCTTATGTTTGAGTTCTCAGATAAAAATGATGAATGCCACTCAGTCAATAAATTCCAATTTTACATACTCAATTATACCATTAACCATTAATATCACTTAAATAAAAAATATTCAAATGATAAAACATATTTACACAATATTGAAAAAAGATAACATGGTATTAATCTTGAATACATTCATACAAAAGAATAAAAGATTTTGTGATTACATTTTATACATCCAAATAAAATTGTAAATTTTGTTTGTAGTAGCTCCCCTTAGTTCAAACACCCATATACAGTGATTCTAGATGGAAACGTTTACAGCTCACCGTCAAACTGAATTTTTAAGTCATTGTTCGCTTGAACCTATGAAAAACAATGAAAATTAAGCTATTAGTAACCAAAAAGAACATAAGTTAGAGTAGAACTGTGGTGGCTAAGCACAATAGTAGAAGTATGCTTAACGGTTTCGTTGTTTGTGCTCGAGTGTACTCTTGATTGTTTTCTTTAGGTCTTTATTCTTACTGATCGTAGAGTAAATGCCTTGAATGCCTTTTATGGATACACCTGTTGTGGTTTTTCCCGCACCAATTATGGAGTAATGTATATTGTCATACTTACTTTATAATTGTTCCAAATCATTATCCAATATATTTAGGAGCTCTTTAGTGTCTTATTATTTGAGCGATAGTGTAGCTGCATGTTTCTTGATTCAGCTTAGTTTGGTTGTCAGAACATTATTGCTTGTGTGGCACAGATCCTAAGGTATGCTAAGAAGTTTTGCATACCTAGTCCATTGATGACTTGTGCATTGAGCAAAGAGATTTATGTTGCCGTTCATATTAAGAATGTCTAGTGCGTGAATGCATAGGATGCCCATGTAATTAAATTATTTATAGGAGTACAATACATCTGAGGTTGCATATTTGAACTCAATATATGCAACCTTTCCGTACTCCAGTGATGAAACCATATAAATTTGACAGAATTCATCCACGCACAAGTTGGAATATACAGTAAATCAATTGTAAATATTCAGCCTCGAATTTTGCATACAATCTTTGTGTAATGTTCTGCAACTCCTTAAAATTCTGAAAAATTGGGACACCAATTAAAAGATGTGTTTCTAAATAGAAAGCCTTCCAATAGCTCTTTATCATGCTAACGAATAATATTGTGTTTAAACTCCAATAAAGCAAATAAATGATAGTTCTTGGCACAAATATTTTGTAAATTACAGTTCATACTATCAGTTAGTTATGTG
The DNA here is from genome assembly GCA_016760335.1 of Gastrodia elata. Taxonomy (NCBI): domain Eukaryota; kingdom Viridiplantae; phylum Streptophyta; class Magnoliopsida; order Asparagales; family Orchidaceae; genus Gastrodia; species Gastrodia elata. Next base: position 7,702,248 of record CM028682.1, on the reverse strand, counting down.
GTCATCATGTTAGCACAAAAGGTTGGATTAATGTAAGCTACACTCCAACTCTCTCAACTTCTGACAATTCTCTTAATCTCTAAATTTCATAGAGCTGATATTTTTCATGTAATGTAAATCAAACTGCAACATGCAACTCTACAGATCGGCTTTCGTAGATATATTTAAAAAAGTCTTCTGCAAAACCGTTTATCGGATGTAGATGTGACTGAATCTTTGCTGCATTTTCAAATATATGCCTCATGCGTAACAGTGTGTCATTGATTGTAATGCAATTGAAATGGCCTTCACCATAGCTGCGCTCCTGTTAGTGAAAATTGTTTAAAGGCTCTTATTAGAAATTGTAGTGAGAAACATTTTAAAAGGCTACACAAATGAATTGGCTATTTCATCATATAACAGTGCATCACAAAACACCAATAGCTGTTTTTGGTAATTTACTACGATGAGTGGTGCAAATCGTAGATACTACCTCTTTATTTTAAACGTAGTCTTAAATTAAATAACATTACCAAAGCATGTATACTCTAGGGTTGATCTCCTATCATCCCAAAAATATTGGAAATCTGACTAACCTCATCTAACTGTATTACGTGGAAAAATATTGGATTTGTAACTTATTTTCTTAAAGTGTTCTAGAAGGTTTGAGCATCATTAAATGCAAGATTACTTTGGAGTGTAATTTGGAGGCATTTTAAAACCAAGAAATCCTACATTCTCAATCCACCATCACTCGTCAACCAAAAAATCATGCGTCTTTGAATGACTGATCCGAGTTTTATCCATTTGTCGTTTCTAGCAAGATCTTCCTATTCGATCTTAGCATGCATATCTTGTTAAGGCTCACGAGTGGATGATTGCGCACTTTATAACTCCCACAGATTTTTGAGGATACTATGAAATATATTTCAATTTTTGATAAGGTTGTTATCTTTTACTTTTTGGAGATTATTTTCTAATCGTATGCCCATATTACTACATTCATACTTTTGTAGTTGTACACTTCATCTAGCCTCCTACTAAGGTTTTCTTTTTGACACTAAAGCCAATTCGATTAGCATAGTTATTATAGAAATGGAACGCATCTTCTCCCATATAGAAAGTCATCCCAACTATAAGAGATTCTAAGGGAATAAATGAAAAAATTTACAACTGGCAGAGTAACGTGGAAGACGAAGAAGGAACAGGGATTGGTATTGTCTCCTTCGTCCACGCAGGACGACGAAGACAAACTAGATGTGCGATCACAACGAAGCACACCTTTGGCCCTGTGTGGCAATGGTGGAATAGGATGTTTTTCCATCAGACCAGAAGTCATTAATATTGAGTTCAATTCCCACTCCCAAATTAGCTCCCAAAACATACAATATAAAATTTTCATTTAAAATATATATTTTTAGTGGATCCTACACACAAAAAGTGCATTTAGACGTATATGAGATTATAAAAGTTATTTAATATTCTTTGGGAGATGAACTCTATTAAATATATTTTTGCGCTTAAGACCTGTCAAAATTACATATTTTAAATAAAAATCTTATTCAATCACCTAACTTTTTCATAAAAATTAGAATTAATGATTATAATGCCTGCTTTTTAGCTGCCCACCATCTTGTATTTTTTTATATACCGTATATTTAACGCTGCATTGTCTCTGTGGAGTCTGATTTCTGCATCACTTATCCGGTAGTTTTGGATGCGCAATGGCCATTCACTCTACTTTGAGAACCTTTTATTTAGCATATATAGTTGTTTTTAAAATAAAAAATTATTAAAGAACTTGTCTGTTAATCCAATGAAGTCCTTCTTTGCATCATTAAGTCCTACTTCACCGATTTTTCTTGCTTGGTTGACAGCTTTTATCGGCAATTTTAGCTGCTTTTTCTTTCTTGATTGGATTGAAGCTTGGAGATGACAAAGGACGGGGATGATACAGAAGCCATATTCTTCGATTTGAAGCCTGTCCTCTTGATCTTAGTTGCTAGAATAGATACTGGATCTGGATACTATTTGAAGGCTCTGCCTAGACCTCGAATACTGGATCTGGATCCTTATCTCTATTTTATTTTGGTATCTTTGATATATTTTGATTGTTAATTATCAAAATTGAAGAGAGTATGGCAAAGAAGAAAAAAGAGCATAGAACATTCAAAATCACAAATTTGGAGGCAAGCTAATTTAAAACAAAAGAGAAGGCATTATATTAGAGCAAATATAATAGCATGAATTGCAGTGAAAAGCTGCTTTGCCCAACCATTACACATCAAATAGTACAAGTCATTGGAGGCGGCTACACTGTTGCACAAGTATTTTTCTCCAATCAAATAGTACAAGTCATCCAACTGTTACACAAAATAAAATACCTTTTTTCCCAGATTGAGCACAAAGGGTACAATTCATGCTATCATTAATACCTTTAACTAAAGTTTGTCAGTAATTGTATGCAAGAACTAAAGATAATGAGCATTTTAATTGAATGCTGAGCATCTGAGACATGATTGAAGAACCTTATCCGCAAAGGAGGCAAAGCTACCGATTAAATCATCAGGAGGAGGAAATAATTGAATGTAGAGCAATTAAGGCCACCTTAATCTCAAATAAAAATCCTCTACTTGTCCACCTCTTTTCAAACAAAGAATTATTGAATGTCTTGAGCAAAACAATAGTGTCCAAGCTTACGAGTCTCAACTTATTTTAACTGTCATTAAGAAGCAATTTGCTGTAGTGAAAAGCTGCTTTGCCCAACGCGTAGCCCAATACAAGTTCAGCAAGAGTAGTAAAAATGTTTTCTTCATGTGCTAAATAATAGCTAAAACATGTTATTATTAATAGATTGCTTAAAATTGGAAGATAACCCATCCAAAAAATCCCAAAAAAGCAATTTTGCTGACCATTGTAAATCAATCATATGTTAACACATTCATAATGCAAGCGTTCATCATTTGACAAAAAGTGCTGAAAAATGTTTAGCAATGTGTTAAGCAATGACAACTTTGATGGTGGTCAACTCATGTAGAATTTCTTGACTCAATTAGAAGCTAAATTGATCTAACAATCAACATGCCATCTACGTATAGGAGTAGAATAATGTAGGTGTCAAATTTTTTAATAAAGCAATAATGATTTGCATGACACTTTTTGTACCCAGTATATCTAATATAAATTTGTCAAATCATGTGACATTGTCCTAGTGCATGTTTCAAGCCATATACATTTTTCTTGAGCTTATATACTAGCTCTTCTTTTCTTGGGATCATGTATCTTTGTGGCGGAGAAAAGCAGTATTTACGTCCATTAGTTCTAGATATAAATCATCCATTGCTACTATGTTCAATGACACCCTGATTGTTGTCATGCTAATGGCAAACAATGAATGTTCATCCATTAAAAATAAATAAATAAAGTTAGCCTAAAGCTAATACCCACTAAAATTTCTCAGTTCCCTGATAAATTTGGCATATAACTATTGAGCAAATTGCTTCTTTGACTTCTTCTTAGGGTACCAACAAATAATATTTGATCATGTTGATGATGAAAAATGTATTCATCACTCTTCATAGTACATACTATTACAAAGTATTGTTGATCAAAACCAATCAGTGCCTCTTGGATAAGATATTTAAAGGCTAAGCAGTTTAAAATGGTGTGGTCTATAAACACGATATATTAGTAAAAAGCTTCATTGAAGAGGAAGAACTTGCTAATCTAGTGTGGCGTCCCGTCCCCGTCGTGGTCCTGTTAATACGCATGTTAACATGCTAACTATGGAGTGGTTGCCATATAAGATCCCTCACTTATCATTAGATTAGATCTTCATCACAATCCACGAATAACTAAGGGATATGCCACATACTGAGCTAAGAGTTCACTAAATGTACATACAAAAATTACAGAGTGCGGAAGCAAATAAAAGTTAATATCTATTTAATCATAATATAGAAGAATTATAATTTAACTCAGAATAAAATATGCAGTAAAGAAAATACATCTAAAATATATATTATTACAACATTTGAATTAAAGTTTAATTAAAAGAAATAAACACTCATCCTCATAGAATAAAAGAACTGTATATTTAAGGGTCCATAGAACAATAAGATCCTCCTGATTTGGCTCCCCTCATGGTGCTACAATCTCAAATAGCTCAGAATTTGATATTGTTGATTTACAATATCAGGGCCCCAACCATAAAAGAAAAATTCTGGTTAGACAAATGTCTAAGTACATTTTAGGCTAATATTTTCTTATGTTTTAAGATATCACAAATCATCATGAGCAAATAGGAGCTACAAAGCATCAAATAAAATAATAAAAGTTATAAATCATACATTTATAACTTAAGCAAAATATGAAGTAAGAAAGCATACATCAACCCAAAGCTACAGAAAAGATTAAGCAGTGTACATATGTAAACTACTAAGTACAAGAAAAGTTCTAAACATATATGATCAAACTACTTATGCTGATTTTCTGATAAAAATGTAATAAAAACAAAAATGTACGGAAACTATCATTTTAATATGCTTGCACATAAAATTAAAAACTACTGAAAATACATAAATACTGAAAATGCTGTAAATATTGAAAATACTGAGTTGCACTGAACTGAAAATAATTGAAACTGAAAATAAAGCATTTTATTTTAATTGGGCATGTGCCTAGAATAGTCCTATCATAATAGAAATTAGCTAAAATTAGCCATTGAACCAAAATTGAAGCATCTAGAACACTGATGTCTAGATCAACAGATATGTCATCCAAAACACTGATGTTTGAGCTTAAACTAAAAAACAGAACTACAGAGGCAGACTAATTAGGGCACATTCCACTGAAATGCTATTTGATTTATTGATTTATACTGATTTATCAATGCCAATGACTTATGCAATTCCAAAACTAATATAGAATATTCATCAAATATTTTATGTCTCATCTAATATATCACAATAGTATAGGCTTAAATCAAGAAAGTAGTGCGTACAAAACAAGGAATATAAAGTAATACTACATAAAAATTTGTGATATTATTTGTTTTTTAATTTAATAATTCTAACTATTCTGAGATTATACAAGCTCGGGCTCTCCAATATCCTACTATCCAGTATAAATTCTAGAGTTACGATCCTATAAAGTCCAACAATTAGAACTAATCAAGTTCTAATTTAAATAAGTCAATGTCGCATATATAAGTTAAATAATAAATCAATTGTCTTGATTTATGAATTATTTAACCTAACCAAATCTTGATTAAGATAAATCAAAATTAAGTTATTAAGAATTAAACTACAAATATTGAGGTTTACGCTTATTAATTCAATGGCACTAAAGGTATAAGGTTTCTCACAACTCTCACGAACTAAAGGCAATCTTATTAAGTGAAATGAAACTTAATAAGTTAGATCTCTAATCTTAAGCTAATGTTAAAAGATAGAATATTCAGAATAAAAAGATAAAATCTAGAAATATAAAAATAAGGATTCATTCTATTAAGTAATCCATTTACCCAAAAAATAAAATCTTGCCTAAGTCTACTACTAAACACTTAAGAAAGAAGGTCCTAATAGCTTAAGGAGAGGAAGATACTTAAAGAATTTCATATTAGGGGCAACCTCTAGAAAATTCATCTGATAATTAATTTCTTCTAAGGGTATTTAGGCAAGCCCAAATAAGGTACATGCTATATTACTTTCTTTTTCAGTCATTAAGTCTTTCAAAAAGTTGCCATAATTCTTCCTTGCTAAAAAAAATACTTAATATTATTCTTACCCATCATTAGAAATGATAACTTCAAAAAATTCAATATTATATCTAGATTTCATGCTTTGTATCTCTATTATTGACTATGCATTAGTCGATTATGTTGTTAATTTTACTAACAATTGTGAATAAGAGCTTAAGACAATTGAACTTGTTAAGCTTATGATTAGCATCATAACTAAATATGAGGTCCTATTCATCAACTCATACTAATGGATAGACTCAACATGAAATGCATAAAAATGCTTGGGAATTTGTATATCGTCATTACCCACGTTTTTGGTACTTATGATGAAAGGATAATCTTCTAAAGTTGCACCCCTATGTTGTCTACCAAAAAGATCACTTGAATTATTAAATTCTTTATCAAAGACACATCAAGGGAATATAACAAAAGAGTGAACTTACTGGATAAGTATGAGAACCTTATGTCACTCACACATGTGAAAACCTTTGGCCCATTGATCTAAAGGTCACTTAATCTAAATCAAAAAATAAAGGAACTCCTATAGAATGCCACAATAATGATTAATAAAGGCAAAGTGTGAGCACTCATTAGTGACTTCAAATGCTAGTTCATGTATGATGATAACATGTATAAGATGTCCTACAAAAGGATTAGTTGTAATGACCAAAGTCATTATTAGGCTAATTATGATTAAACTCGACTCAAAAATCATGATTATGTGCAATTTTTAAATTATATCAAACTAAAAATACTATTATGTAGAGTATATTTTTGTGATCGTGATGCTCATGTTTGGGAGCAATCTGGATTATGGAAACTCTTGAATTAATTACTAAATAATTAAAATTCAAAATATTAAGAAAATTAAATACAATTTTAAATTCAGTGATTTTAGTGTTGTTGGATTAAGAATATTATAAAATGGGTATATAAAAAGTTTCATCAAATTTGGAGCTCTGGATTTACAGTAATTAATTTTTTAAAGTTTTAATAATAAAAAATTAATATAAAATAAAATATAGCTCCAAATCGAGAAACTTTAGTTTGGGTGCATTTGTCTCATCGGAATATACCTTCGGGTCAAGTTTCGTAAACTTTGGAAACCAAACGACTAAAAGATGTGCAAAATTTACATTGCATTTTCTTAAAATTTATTTTTTCTTGACGCTACAGTACCTGGTTCCCCCTCCACACCCTGTCTCTCTCTCTCATGTGCTCTAGGGCATGCGTACTATGCCTACTGTCGTCGCTCCTATGTGTCCTCTGGGCCCCGCACTGCCAGCTGACTTGGTCGGTCGAGCTGAGCTCCCCTCTTTCCCCTTCCAATTTCCTATTGTGATGTCCCCCTATCATGGTTCCCAGCAAGGGTGCGAGGATTGGGGTAGTGTCACCCAAACTTGCCAGAGATTGTAATTAGGATTTAGAATAATAACATAAACATCACAGAGAATTGCTCAATTAATTTGAAAATAAGAAAATTATTATTTTTATTCAGATATGGTAGCAATTACAATAGTAGATTTTTCTTCTTTATTACGATGCAAGAAAAAAACAAGAAAGTAAAGTGCAGTGGTTGATTATTCAATGATGTTCCAGTTCTTCAGCATCGTCCTGACTTGACATTTACAACAAAAATTTCTGGATTGAACACTCGTTAGAGAAAACTCTGAATACTTTTGGATATCATTAATTACATTATATATATATATATAAGGCGAAAATATATAATTAAATTTATAAAATGTAGAGAAGCAAAATAATAAGGATTGAAGAGATAATCTTTCCTCTTTTGAGGATTCTTGTGGGCTTTTTTGTAAAACAACATTGAAATAATAATTAAAATAAAAAATTTTAATGTCACAAATAAGTCATACTACATCAAAAATTGATATCTCTATCTCAAAAATGAATAAATAACAATAACATCGTTCGAACGGGCAGTTCTCGAACATTGAGGAATCTATCAGGTCCGCTTGATTATCATAATTTGGATTATAACGTAACATATATGTATTCACTTATGCTAGCCCCCACGTAGGCATAGTCATGGTAAGTATCCTTATATCTTCTAAAGCAGGATGATAGCGAACTAGCTCCTTTATAAACATAAAATTATATTATGTACAGATTGTAAATAATTTCAGCGGAATCCCATTTTTACTCAATCAAGAACCATTTATTATTTTTTACAATATCTCAAATTGTGATAGTATACTTAAATTATGAAATTTGTAAGGCTAATAAGTATATAATTAAATCAATAAAATTTGATAATCTTATAGTAGAGCAAAGAGCATGTAATTAAATCAGCATATATAAACATGCTTCATGATATTCGGGATACTTATTTTTCTTACTATGTTGATCTCTTGTAAATTTGTGTGTAAAATTTTTAATTAGCAAAATGAAAAAAGATTTTTCATAAAGATATAGACTTTTATTATCTTCTATCTCTCTCTCTATTTCTTTGTTAGTAAAAAGAATAAATGTAAATAGGGCAAGAAGATGATTAAATGATAAAGAAGCAGTGTAACGTAAATACTAATAAGGATAATGATTGGGGAAATTTGTGATAATAATAATAACAATAATAATATAAATATTATTATTATTATTTCTATTTATAAGATAAGAATATTTTCTAAAAATAGGAATGTTATTATTATTTTGAGAGAGAATAATATATATATATATATATATTAGAAAAATAGAGATAATAATTAAGGATAATAATAATATTATTATTATTATATTATTATTATTATCATTATCATTTATATGATAATTTACACATAAAGAGTATTATTATTATTTATCCTAGTGTGAGGATATGATAATGAGAAAGAAATATTATATTAATTTTTATGATAATTTTATGCGCATATATTTATTTAAAGAGAAAATATTATGAGAATAATATGATTATTATTATTATTATTTTAATATTATTATTATTATCATTACTATTATCATTATTATTTATATGATAATAATAATAGTAAGTATAATAATATATTTATTATTATTAGTATTATTATTGTTAATGAAAAATAGAGAGAGATTATTATAATAATATTATCAGATGATAATAATAATAAGATAATAAAATTGTTATTGTTATCATTATTAGAAGGTGATAGTAAGGAAATAATAATATAATAATATTAATAAGAGATAATTATAATAATATTTCATAATAATAATAATAATAATATTGTTTTATTATTATTATACATATAATAATAAGTATAATGATTTATAAACTTATTATTATTATGATTTATCATTATCCTTAGTGATAATGATAATGAAATTATTTTTTATTATTATCTAATGATAATAATAATAATAATATTTATGAATTATTATTATTATCATTATTTTCTTTCAATAATAATAACAATAATTATAATAATTATAACAAATTAATGTTATTATTATTATTTTTATTATAACATAATATAATTATAATTAAAATATTATACTAAATTATAATATGATATATATATATATATATATATATATATATATATATATATATATATATATATATATATATAATAAATGGTTGAGGACTGAACCCTGCACAATTATGCTAAAATTAGGATCTTAGACAACTTTCAAATTAAGTCAAACCAAATATATAGTTAGATAAAGTATATTTTTATAATCATAATTCTCAAGTTTGTAAGTAATTTTAATAATAAATATTTCTAAATTAACTTTTGAATTTTTAGTTTCAAAAAAATATGAAAACAAAAATTGTTCAGGTTAAAAATTTTTAATGCTGTTGGATTAAGAATAATAAGATGATGCTAAATTTAATATTTCGTCAAAATTAGAGTATCAGATTGCCCGTAATTAATTTTTAAAATTTTAAATTTAAAAATTTATTGTAAAATAAAATATAGCTATAAATTAAGAATAATCATTATTTTTTTAATCATATCTTATTTTAAGTTAATAAGTGCTAAATTTTATTATGTAATTATTATAATTTAAAAAGTATTACTTTTAAATATCATATTAATAAATTATTATAAGATAAATAAATAAATAGTAAGTTGTGCAATCTCATTTAATTAAATTACATAACAGATTTGAGAGAAATAGACACAATAAAATAAACTCAGAGGACTTAAAATCAGGTACCTGATATTACTCTATCTTTAATGATTTATATTGCTACTTAGCAACACACTTGAGCTTAGTCCATTTATTATGATATTTTAAAATATTACGAACAAAATTATATATCTAATGTCTTGATAATTGTGATGCATTTGTTCTATTTTTCTTGGTGGATTACCTTTTAATAGGTACAAACGATTGTTATGTTGAGGGTTTGTCTAATATTTGGAGAGATAAGAAGTCTATACTAATAAGTCCATAAGAGGGCATATATATATAGAAGTTGATGTTTATATACATAGTGAACCGCCATATGCCTCAAGGTCTGCATTTGTCCAATAGAACATTTTTAGTGCATGCAATATCTGATAAATAATTTCTTTTTCTATTTTGTGACATTTTTAATCTTTAGTGTTGATGCTCATTTCACAGAACCTAATAAATTAATTTTGCAGGGATAAATCTCTTTTAAATATTATTGCATATTTTATCTTATTATTTATCTTCCAGTATTTTATTATTACTGCATATTGCTTTTATTTGAAAATGTAAAGCTTGATATTATTTAGTACTTAGATTATTTTCTAATTTTGGGGATTAAAATTTCGACATTTTTTTGTTATATGTAAATGTCAGATTATGAGCTAGAGGAAGTGCACGAAGGAAATTTTTAAGGAGTTTCTAGAAGATTAAAAGTCTACCTAGTGCTAGCATTTTTATCCAACCTTTATTAAGGCTTTGTACTCTTAAATAAACATCCTACATTGAGCAAATGTGAGCTTATTTCTAAATATTAAATTAATAGGAATGGATGAATGTTGGAATTTCATATGAAATCGAATGTCAATATTTTTCCGCATCATTTCACTTAAATGTTTAATATGGTCCTGTGGCTTAGGGAGCTCAATGTTGGTTTAGCTCACGCTAAACCAAGCGTCAGGCCCTCACACTTAGTCATAGAGTTGACAACTCACAAAAATATGGCTAATCATTCTGTACCATGCATCATTTACCAAAAACTCAAACTGGGATCAAAACAAACCTGAGCCAAAGAGAAGCCTCGCTCACTTGAGTTGACTCGCACTCAAAAAGTAACAATGATCACTAACACCACTCATGGAACATTCTAATAGAAAAAGATAAGAAATATGCTCTAGAAAAGGAGAAATTCTTTAATAGTTAGATTTAATGCTCTCGCTTGGTTTATTTTATACAACACATGCTAACAAGCCACAATAATTTACCGTGAAAATCGGAACTATATTAACAAAAGAATAACTTAAGAAGATAAGCAAAACATTATTAAGTAATTAAAACAAATCAAAAATATAAATACATCCACTTGCCATTCTTTCAAAACTCATGACACTTATTCAAAGGTGAGAGGACCCTCTACTAAACCCCATAAAGTAGAGTGTGCTTAGTTTGGGGTACTCCTAAGATGAGTGACATACTGATAAGTTATCTTCTAAGAATAAAATTGAGATGCATTAAGGTCGAGGTGAACAATACATTTGTGCATAAGAGCTTGAATTGTTACAAATGGTATCGGAGCATGTTATTGTGCGTCAGATGGGAGCTAAGTGCCATATAGGGTAAAGTACCACTCTATGGGAGCGACCTTTTGAACCCATGCATGGATGCTATCTCTTAAGAAAAAATCTGTGAGGCATTTAAGGTCGATGTGGGTAAAACCTATGTGCTAAAGAGTTCAAGATGTTACAGATTTTATCACAGTAGGCCTTTGGGTGTCAAGTATGAGCAAAATGTCATGTCTGGCTATCAGCTTGCTGATGCTTGAGAGCATAAATTCTCAGGTTTCTATCTCTAGCTTCGTTGTCTGAAGAAGTGCTTGGGCACATCCAAAATCCCAAGATTCGGCCTGTTGCATCTGGTCAAAGGCCTCCAGCGCTTGGACGTGTTCGAGCGCCCAATATATATGTTCCGCCAACTCCAGGAATATCACACTAGTGCCTGGGCGAGCCTAAGTGCCCAAATTTTGGTGCAACTAAGAATAAAAGCAACATCGTTAGCGCTAAAGAACTTTGGCCCAGCATGCTTCTCGGCATAGTCCATCTCCTTGTGCAACCTTCAGGCTCAATTGATCCAAATCATGTCCATCTTGCACCCGGATGTTCCACGGTTGACTCGAAGTCACTAAAAGCTCTTCAACGTTGTCACTCCGGTTCCGCTCGCGTTAACGCCCTTCAAGCTATAACCAGGTGCACCCAATCCGACCGCATTCCAATCTTAACAAGCAGTACGATTAATAGGTCAACCCTAATGTGCTTAATGTGCTAAATATGCCTTTTTTTTTCAAACAATAAAAATTATTTGGATTCATAATTGAAACAGTATATGGTTTTGTTGATTCTTAGATTACACATCTGGATGAGTCAATGATTTAAATATCACTAAGTATAAACTTATTAAAGCTAAAGTTTCTTATTCATTCAAAATGGCGTTTGAACATAAGAAAAAACAAATAAATTGATTTCCAAATCCATGGCGGTGACGTTGTATTGATGGCGAAATGGAGCTGAATGCGTCCGCATATAATTTTGTATTATTTTGAGCGCATAGTTTCCAATGAGACTTCCGAGCACTGAAATAAGGTTTAGAATATAAAGTTTTCCATACAGCCCTCTCATAGTACTAATAATAACTTGTGGAAAAGTGATTGACAAAAATATTATTTAGTTCTCAAATATTTTTTAAAAAATGTGGATAGTTTGAAGTATTTTCTTACTAATAATGTTTTAGAATTTTCATTGCTTAGGAGGAAGGTATACATATTTTTAATGGGACCATAAATTCATTTAATTTTTATTTTTTTATGAGAATATTTTTTTGTATGTTTTAAGATGCTGTATAATTATATCATTTAAGAATTGACTATAATATTTTAAAAATAAAATTGCTATTTGTCACTCAAATAACCCTAAAAATGATGAATATTTTGAATTTTATTTAAATAACTCCAAATATATAAATACATATATATATTTCTGAATTTTATTTAAATAAAAAATTAAATTATGAAAAATTTTACTTATCCCTCAAATATCTTCAAAAAAAAAACTATTTAAAAAATATATATATTTTATGGGTTTTAATGCAAAAAGATAAATTTAATAATACTTTTTTATAAAATTTTATTTTTATTTAAAAAAAATATTTGAGAGCTATTTGAGAATTATATAATAAAATCAATTAAAAATAAGCACAAAATTGTTAATGTTGTCGCGTTAGACTTTTTTTCTAAGGATTGAATTACGTCATTTATGCGTAATACATATTTTTTTAACACAAAAGTCATCGCCAAAATAGGATTTATATGCAAAATAATTTTTTTTAAAAAATATAATAATACTAAATAGACTCACTATATATACATATTTTAAATTCAAATCCTTAATGAATTGAACCAATCGTATTATTACAATTGGTATAATTAAATTAAGTATTGTTATACTTACATACTAATATATATTAAAATATATAAATGATGTGTCAATTCAATATGTAAATAAATTATTAGTTGAATACATTTTTTGTATGACCTATATGCAAAAATTAAAAAAAAAAAAATATATATATATATATATATATATTGATCTTGAATATTTTTGTGTGTATATTTTTGTGTGAATATATATGGATTAAGCAAAATAATTAAAGTTAAGCTAAATTAATAAGAACAAAATCTATTTGTTTAGTAAAAGGATAAGAAAGATAAGTGAGAAAAAGTGTTTGATTTGAGATAATTAGTTAATTATTTATTAATATATAATAATACTTACTTTTAAATACAATAAATTCTTAAATATAATAAATTGTGATTTTATAAAATTAATGTTAACTTAAGGATAATTAATTGCACAAATTAAAAGCACAATACATTTGTAAGATTAAAAGAAATATTAGAATAGGAAATTAATAAAATTTGCAAGCAATGGTCCCAATAAAATTATTTTCTCTTTGGTTGGTTTGGGTGTGCACATAGAAGTGTAATGCACTATAAGCAAGTTATTCAAATAAAAGTTCACCCTAAAATTATACCATTAATTGTCTTTAAAAAATATATTTTTTCTTATAAAAAATCAAAATTAAATCTACTTTTACATATAAAATTTATTAAAAAACTTATAAATTATAATTATCTATCTATATATTTGAGAAATTATTTGAGACCATCTAACTTTGTTTATTAAGAAATTCCTATGTATAAATTTAAAATTATAATTTGAAAGAGCCTAGAAGTTGTCACTTATTGGGACAAATCTACCAAATGGAGTTTAAATGCTCATAATTTTAAAAGGAGAATTATTAAAAATGAAAAGAAAATAATTATAAAGAGGAAAGAAAGGAAATAAGGTCACTTTATTCTTTATTCTCATGAATTTTTTTCTCCTTCTGTTGACTGAGCAGCCACCACACTCAAAACCCTTCTAGCAGCCAAAGCTTTACAAAATGAGAATACAAGTGTATGAAACTCCTCCAACATGTTCCTTTAAGAATCTAGCTCATTTTTGGACCCCAAATGGTCCAAAATATCCCCAAATTTACTTAGGGCGAAACGTGAACCTGAGCAGAAATCCGTCAAGCGCTACAGCACACCACAGCATCTGGGCTTCGGGTAGTTAGGCACTAGGGCGCGCTGTAGCGCCAGACTCTTTGTTTTCCCACCGCTGCGACGCGCTGGAGCGTCCGCTTCTCGGGACTACTGTCGCTGGGGTACATGGCAGCGCTTGATTCCGCTACGGCGCGCAGCAACGCCTGATGCCACAGCGGTGCACTGCAGCGCCTGTGGTGCACTTCCAACCTGCTCATTGCTAACAATATCCACCTCAAATCTCATATGCTTCACATGAGAGCCAACTCCTTTAAGCTCTCTATCAATGCCGCTACACCAACTTGGTTGCCTACATATCCCCCTCCCAAGAAAATCAAGTCGTCCGTAGTTCCATATGATGAGAAGCCTGTGGATGCTTCTCCAAATTCACTAAGATTTTACAATGGGTGAATTTTTGAACTATGAGCACCTTTGTCATCATATCCTCGGAATTTTCTTTAGTGTTGATATTCTCTAGTAAAATCTCACATTCCTCAATTACAACTCGAACAAAATGGTGTCGGGCATCAATATGCTTTGTGCGAGCGTGACAGACTGGATTAGCAGTTCATAATATAGAGCTCTGGCTATTATAGTGAACTATTACCTCCTTTTGCTTCGCACTCAAATCTTTCAGCAAATCTCTCATCCAAATAGCTTCTTTGAACACTTCAATAACTGTCATATATTCAGCTTATGTCGTAGACAGGGCAATTGTAGACCGAAGAGTTGACCTCCTCCCTAATGAACCTCCTACTAGAGTGAATACATAGCCAGTTGTTGATTGTCTTCGATCCAAATGTACGACATAGTTAGAGTTCACATATCCAATGCATAAGTCAGTTATTGAGGACTGCTTTTGAAATAATATTTCAATATTAATTATACCTTTCAGATACCGAATAATCCCCATCACAGCTTGCTCAGATTGTGCATGTATCGGCTCACAACTCCAACTGCTTGAGTCAAATCTAGTCTAGTGCAAACTGTGGCATACATCAAGCTCCTAACTACACTAGCATATGGCACTGTGTGCATTTCTTCTTTTTCAAAATATGTCTTCGGATATTGCTCTACAAATAAGAAAAAGTGAGGTGCTAGAGATATACTCATAAAATTTGTAGAGTCATCAATCCTGAACCTTCTTAGCACCTTATACAAATACCCCTTTTAGGTCAACCAAATCTTTCTTACCAGTTTGTCCCTACAGATTTTCATCCCCAATATTTTATTTTCCTATCTCAAGTTCTTCATTTCAAAGTTCTTTGACAGTTGATCCTTCATAGTATCCATCTGTCTGATCTAAAGTAGCCATCAACATATCATCGACATACAATAATAAGTAAATGAAGTTACCTTGAGGCAACCTTTTAAAATACATGCAATAGTCAAACTGGCTTCTTTGGTACTCCTTCTTTTGCATGAATTGATCAAAATTTTTGTACTATTATTTTGGTGATTGCTTTAGCCCATAAAGAGACTTGTTCTATTTGCATATGAATTCTCCTTTTTATGGCTCACTGTACCCTGGGGGCAGTGCCATAAAGATCTCCTCTTCAAGTTTTTTATGTAAGAGCGTCATTTTTACATCAAGCTACTCAAGCAGCAAATCAAACTGTGCAACCAAAGCTAGAAGCACACTGATCGATGAGTGTGTGATAACTGGGAAAAATAGTTCATCATAATCAATTCCTTCTTTTTGAGCAAAGCATTGGCCACCAGTTTAGCTTTGTATCGCACATTAGTTTCTGATAATTCTTCTTTCTTTGAATACACCCACTTGCACCCAATAGTCTTTCTTCCTTGAGGGAGCTTCTCCAACCTCCATGCTTTATTTTTCTGAAGAGATTTCATCTCTTTATCCATAGCCTGCTTCCATAAATTTCTTTTTGAGCCTGTCATCTCTTCTTTATAATGGGAGGGAACCTCATCCTCCTATATGGATAATGCAGATGTAATGTAGTCTCTGAGCCAGATTGGTTATTGATGTACATTTCTTTTGGCTCTTTCTCTAACAATTAACTCCTGAACTGGAGCCTCAACATTAATATCAGTTTGTTCTTCATCATCACCAATATGGTCTTCATCTATATGAGTATCCTCAATGTGATGTGAAGTTCTTTGTGGAATAATTAGAGTGGCATTAAACCCCACTCTCTACCTTCTTATAGGAGTCTCTATATTATCCTCCACCTAATGAGAAATCCTCAATCTCAAGAAAAACTCTCCATCAAAAGTATAACAACTCAAGGTTATTACCCAGCTTAAATTTAGCTTAATTGTAACTTAATTATCATTCTGTTAAATTCATCTAGCCATTAGAACTAAATCCTGAAGATTTGGAGTAATTCAGAGCTCAATCAAATATTTTGGATTATTTTAATATTTAATTAATTAGAAGATTGAGATATTTAATTTGACCTCAAAATCAAAATCCAACTTCGTCATTGCGATTGTCACCCCCAAATTAGCTAGGGGTGATGTTTTGGACGCGTTTGGAAGTCGTTTGATTTTCATGTATATTTTAATAAAATTAAATACGTCGGAATCAAAATTTGACTTCGTCATTGAGTTCCCCACCCCCAAATTAGCTAGGAATGAATTTTTAGAATTTTTTGGAGCGCGTTTATTTGATCTGATTTTTTAATGAATTAAATGAATAATTAAGTAATCATTTAAATTGCATTTTTTCTTTTTTTGTCTTTTCCTCCCTACCTATTTTGGCACCTCGCCTCCCTCATTTGCACACAAGGATGGCTGAAGGTCTCCCTCTCCCTTCTCCCCCATACTTGATGGGAGAGGACCTGCCTCATAGCTCCTATAGGCCATGTCCTTCATCCCCTCTCCTTCTCCTCCTTTAAAGAATGAGCTCAGCCCTTCTTCCTCCTCATTTTGCTAAGTCTGAGAACTCCTCCCTCCTTCCTCCATTGCTGCACTTCATGCTGAAGAAGAAGCTCCCTACTTATAATAACTCTATATTGTTACTTAGCTTAATCTTAGCTTAATCGCATCATAACCATTATTTCATTGAGTTCATCTAGTCATTAGAACCAATTCCCAAAAATTTGAGGCATTTCGGAGCTGAATTTAATATTTGGAATATTTAATTAATTAGAAAAATGAGATATTAGTTTGACCTCAAAATCAAAATCTAACTTCGCCATTGTGCTCGTCACTCTCAAATTAGTTAGGGGTGATATTTTGGACGCGTTTGGAACTCATCGGATTTTATCGAATATTTTTATGTAATTAAATACCCCGAAAATTGGGAAAATTAAATACTCGTCGAAATTAAAATCCGACTTTGTCATTGCGATTCTCACCCTCGAATTAGCTAAGGTTGAATTTTTGAGATTTTTCAGAAATATTTTATAAAACATGATTTTAGAAATTAATTAATTTACATTATTTAAATATATTTTTTTTCTATTTTTCCTCCTTCTCCTTCTTTGGCTGGTTGGGACCCATAGCCATCCAATCCCAGCTGAGCCTCCTTTCCCTTCAGCCCCCCTGCCATGCTTAGCTACCCCATATATTTTTTTCTCTGCTCCTGCCACCTTTGTTCCCCCTCCCCTCTTTCAAACATCCTGCCACCTCCCTTATCTCCACAGCTGGGGTGGGACAACTTATGCCCATCCCATCCAATGGCAAGCCTCTCATCCATTAAGAGAGCATTTAGCTCTCAGCTCTTCACCTCCCCTATTATCTTTGCCTAGTTGAATTCCTCCCATTGCTGTGTTTGCTGAAGAAATGACCTCTCAAGCTCTCAAGCCTTCCTTAGAAAATCTGCCATTGTCAAAGCCAATGTACTCCCTTTCCCCCATTGCATGTATTCAATGGCTACTCCATTTTTACTCTTAAGATTATGTTGCGTCCTTAAAGAATCTGTGTTGAGATTGTGGAGTTCATTCGAGCTCATTAGGCTTGTGATTTAAGGAAGTTTTAACAGCTCTTTTTTTTATTTTTTCTGCATACATAGTCCTTTAACTCCACTATTTACATTGATAACATAATCTTTTAGTGCTGATGGGTATCAATGGAAAGGTTTCGGGATGACCTTTCCAACGGTATATGGTACCGCACATGAAGTGCTCTATGTTGAGAATAATTTAGCCTGAAAGTTGACCCATTACGGTTTTCGCATAAGCGAAATCACTGTCGGGCGCCGCAGCGCCCAAAGTTTCGAATTCGGGTCCATAATAGTTTAACGAAGCATAAAAATATTTTTGATGAAATTAAATGAAATCCACTGAGTGCACCACAGTGGGTTGTAGCTTCATCTAGGAAACCCATATGAAAATAAGAGATAAATTAATTGAACAGTGACTTTCAAAAGTTAAGCCGCCGCAGCGCGCCATAGCACCCAGTTCTCGGGGTGGTCGAGCGCGCCAATGCACCAAAAAGCAATGCAGTGCACCACAACACTGCAATCCACCGCAGCGCACTGTAGCGCCTAACAGTGCTACCGTGCACCATAGTGCTTGGCTTTCGGCCAGAAGGCGCTATAGCGCGCCGTAGCGCCCATAGTGGTCTGGATTGGCCAAGAACCGGCTGAAATGGTCAAAACTTCACAGTTTTTAAATTTTAAGGACCCTAAGACCCTAGTGGGGCCAAATTATATCAAATTTGAACCTAATTTAAGTAAAATTGAGTACTATATAAACTTGTATGTGATTTTTAAATATGGAAAAGATTGAGTTATGCCCCCCTTCAAGAAAATAGACCCTAGCATTGAAATAACCATACTTTTGTCATTTGGACTCTAAATCTAAAAATTCAAAGTACTGGATAGCTTAGAATTTTAGTACCAACAGTAATCTAAAATAAAATATCAGTTCTGAATGCTATAAACTTTAGGTTGACCAAAATACTCATAATCATAATTAGGCTATAACTTAGCCAAATGAGGTCCAATTTGGGTCTACTCCCTATTAAAGTACTCAGTGTAATATAGGAAAGCTATAGCCACTGAGCTTATTAAATTTGGATCTCAAATGAAAAAGTTAAGTTTTTGACCCCTATTTGCCTTTAGAAAAAATTCCATAATTGCCCTTAAAATTGAATTGTCCGTAACTAATCCAATAGACTTTAGAATTTAGTATTCTTGGACTATCTAGAATTCTTGAATAGTAGTCAACAATAAACTGCATAAAATTTTAGATTCCATTAAGTGTACATTACTAAATTACCTCTTATGTCAAAATCCTTAGTTTGGACCTATAGGACCCGCTTCTTACCCAAATTGAGTGTACTTAGTATCTATCTTCATGTTAGATAGTAAGGAATCATTGGAAGTAAAAAAATCTATTTTAGAGCCCTAAATCAAAAAGTAAATTTTCAGACGCTTAAGTAGGGGCAAAATTATCATTTTGCCCAAAATTTAGCTTAAGCGCTCTTAAGCCCTAATTTAACTTTTAAATCATTAAAATTAATATTAGAATTATATTAGAATTATTTAAGTGAATAAAATTAGTTATTAAATCAAGTTAGTTAAATTCTCTAAAATTTCTCAAATTTTCTTAGAATTTTACACTTCATATTAGGACTATTCATAAGACTATGACTAGATCATATGTTAAATTTCATTCATTGAATAATGAGATTATTTAATGAATGAATCCTTAGTTTTATTAGTTTCTAGATTTTACAACTTAACTGTGATTATTTTATTTTTTAACCTTAAATTCAAGATAGGAGAATGATCCTATTAAGTTTGACTTTGCTTAATATGATTTGTTTTAATCAATAGATCACATTTAGATTGAAACATAGATCTTAAGTTTTACCCTTTAGATTATGTGATTAAGTCCAAGCTCATGATGTTTAATTCATAATCTATAGCTTAGTAGATCTTAATCAGATCTTAGTCTAAAAGTGATCAACCTTCAGATCTTAGATCTTAGATCTCAGACTTTAGATCTTCTAATTGAAATTGAACTACCTCCATTCGAAATTTCTTAAGAGATTTATTTTTTAATCCTTTTGAAGCCTTCCATGTGGGTATAAGAATGATTCAATCTATAGGATAATGTAATTATCCTAAAGATCAAATATAAATCTTAGATTCTTAATTCTTATTGATTATTTTATTCTTATAATCAGTATAGTAACCTTTCATTAGGATCATAGTTTTTGAATCCCTCAGCTTATAGGATTTCTTACCTTTAATTTGGATTTTTAGTGTGAACCCTAGTTCCTTATTAGGATACTACCTTGGATTCAAAATTTGAACTCCAAAGTGGAGTTTGAATCCAGAATCCTTAAATCTTAATTCACTAACTCAAGATTTGGGTTAAGAGAGGAAAATAATAATAATTAAGTCATTGATTCATTTACTTTAAATCCTTATATTCATCATATGATTATGAATTAGAACTTATTAAGTTCTAATATTAACATTAAGGTCGTAAATCTGAGATCTTACTCGATAGCTGGATGTTGGAGATCCTAAACTTATATCTTCTCAGAATAGTTAGATTTGGATAAAGTAGATAACAACAGATATCACATAAGTCTAAATCGAGTCTCTTGCTTACTTGACTTGATTGCTCTGCACACCTTGAATATTAGGCCTTGTTCCTTGAGCATAGAAGGTAAACTTAGGATATGGAAGATACATCCTAAGTTAATATTTAAAAAGCATAGCATTCATTCAGTTCTTTCAGTGCTTTCAGTTAGTAGAGTATGTCCTAACTTAGTCTACCTCTTTAATTCAAGTTTTGTTATAGAATATACTCAGATCTAGCTCAACGGATGTCTAGGATGGATATATGTCTTATTATATAAGTTTAACTCGGACCTAGCTCTACGGATGCCTAGGATGGATACATGTTGAACTTTCAGTTCAGAGGCCCTGTATGGCATATTATGTTATGGCAGCACTATGTTTTAGGCTTATTACTACTTTAATTCAGTTGTCAGTATTTGTTTTACTTTGCCACATACTTCAGTGGCATTTCTTTTAGTGCTTGGCTTGCTTTGCCACATGTCTCAGTGGCTTTACATTTGCTCATGCACATTCTTAGTTTACTTTTGCCACATGTCTCAGTGGCCTTTTTTCATGTCAATCTACATGCTTGTATATATGCTCTCATTGATTAATACTAAGATATTGGCACATTTAGGATGCTATAATTGTATGTCTATTTTCTGTACTTGTGTTCTTATTGTACTAAGCATATCTCCATGTGATCATAAGCATATTATGATCAGATTTATTTCAGTACTTACAGTTACTTTTGCTTTTAGCCTCATCATATTTAGTTGATGTTTTTTGTATGTTATTTTACATACCTGTTGATTAGCTATAAATGATTAGTTATAACTACCCCCGTTCTTGTAGCTTACTGCACCCTTTTTAAATGCTTGCACGTTTAAAACCTTTAAGTGTGATATCTTAAATACTCAGTTCACTTAAATAGCCTAAAATGTGCTTAGACAATTATCTAACTGTAATATTTTTCTTTTTGTTGGCTGGGGCCCTAGTATTTGTGATACCGACAAATGTCAGATTTAGAGTTGTTCGTCAGTAGTGCTGCGGGATCGAAGCCGGTGCAGGAGGAGGATCTTCCTACTGCTGCTTAGATAGCTTTTTCTCTTTTTGCAGTGAGATTGAGAGACCTTTATTTCTATTAAATTCAGTTTTTAATAATTAAATTCTAGATATTTTTACTTTTCTGCATTTGATCTGAGTTATTGTTTCCTTTACTCTTTTATACTATGTTATGCCTGTGGATATTATACTATTCTATTTCTTGCTTCTGCCACTTTGATTTGTATTGATGTATGTTTAAAGTTCTCTCACAGTAGGGTGACAAGTCCTTGGCTTAAGGCGAGTTGGGTCCTACCTGACTCTACTTGAGTTGGGGATTTGCCACCACCTAAAACAGAGCACCATACTCCTTACAATTATACTAATATTAGTATTAGCATGGCCGCAGAAAGTACGGGGTCCCACAGTTGGTATCAGAGAACACCATAAAGTGTCAGAATGGAATCTATGATTCCTTTCTACCTAATGGTCTATTCTTCTGAGATGCAAACATCAATATGTAACATCCATAACATAGTATTATCAATAACTCTTTGAATAATTATAGAATGAAAAATACTTATATTTCAAAAATCTCATTATCTCTAGTTTAACAAAACTTAGTAATTCTCCTTTTAGAGTCAAATGGATTCTGGAGAGTTTGACATGGACTATTATCTGCACACCTTCAAGTTATCTTGGAGCTATAGTTTCAAATGGAGGCAAGAGAGTAACTAGCGGATTGAAGGAGTCTTAACAAGAGGAACCTTAAGCTTGGAAAAACTTCTACATCAAGCAGTGTACCGAGGGCTTGGTTAGAACGGTTAAACTTATCAAACTGGGATGTTGTGATTTATTACTTAACTCATAGTCATACTTGATTGAATCAGATTAGAACCTGATTCATTCTAATCTTTTTTAACTTATAAGGCCGTATTTCTAAGATACACTCGATAGTAGGAATTGAAGATTCTGAACATGTGTAACTTAGAATAATTAGAATTGTTTAATTAGATAATAAATGATATCACCATATTTTAGTAGAGTCCCTTGCTTAATACTTGATTTTGTGCTACACATTCCTTGAACATTGTACTTGTTTCCTTGGATATGTTATAAAAGAAAATATTGTTGCATGAAACTAAAAATATAGAATATTAGGATAATATTTGCATTGGGTTTAGTTACTGGTTGATATGGTGCATTTTACCCTACTAGATAAGAGTAAGGAAAAATAAGGATGATTAACATTACTCATTAAGGAGTGTGTGTTAAGCTTGGAACCCGTATAGTCTTACAGACGTGCCTCACTCCTTAGCTTTTTATGGACGTGCTCACAGAAACAAAAGTAAAATAATTAAAAGATTATACATTTATATTTACTGCTTCTTCAGTTATACTGTTCTATTCTATATGCCCTAGCCTAAAAAAGTTATGGGAATTTCTGTCTGCGCTAGCCCAGAAAGGCTTTGGGAATTATACTGAGCTCGATTAGCCAATTCTTTTTGTTATGGCAGTTATACATACCTGTTTCAGTTTTAGCTTACTGTTTACTATATTATTGATGCATATTATTTCAGTCAGCTGTATTTATTTACTTATTTGCTCATTTGTGCATATTTATAGGATACTAGATTTTACTGCTTACTATATGTACCACTTTTAGATTTCTATTTTAATTAGCATGTGTCATATGGTCATCAGCATGTTTAGTATTAAACTTTTCTTTCAATACTTTTACTTACTGTATTATATATATGTATGCCTATTTCTTGCTTAGTTTGCTTGAGGTATGCTTTTGTCTCAATTCCTGATTAGTTATAAATATTGTATTTATAGCTTATCCTAATTTTTGTATGCTTACTGCTCCTATGCTAGATGGTTGTTTTAGTTTAATAAGTAAAATGGTGATATTAATAATTCATGTAAAATATTCAACCTAAAATTTACTTAGATAATTATCTAATAAGATTTTCTTTTATTGGCTAGGGCCATGGCATTGTGAAACCGGTAATATCAGATCTTGAGCAGTTTGAGGATCCAGATCCTGTGGAGGAGCCATGTTTGGAGGAGGCACTTCAGGGCAGAGCAGGAGATCTCTAGTTCTTTCATTATTTGTGAGGATGAGTGATATGCTTTATTTTATTTCAACTTTAATTAAATGTTGTAATAATATAGGTACACTTGTGACCATACTTACCTTTATGCACTATTATTTTCTGAGCTATATTTAATTTTATATCTCATTCTGCACTCCGTAAAATGGATGTGATGTTTACTTTTTATGCTTCCGCACTCCGTACTCATATTAATTTAATGACTAATCCCTTGTATTTATTCTGTGCACATCCTTTTCTTATTAGTGGATTATGGATCTTACCTAATCTAATGATAAGTGAGGGATTTGCCAGAGTGGCACACCACCCCTAAAGTCTAATCCTACGGGTTAGGGAGTGGGGCACCACATTACCTCCAAAGTTCTTGAAGAAAGCAGAGCTTTCTTCTTCCTCTTCTAAAGGCTAAGGTACCATTTTACTTATATTTTCTTGCTCTCTCTTCATTTGAGTGATTAGCATGTTTGGTAGCTATTGTATGGTGCTTATATGTGATCGTCAAGCTTCAATCGAACTCAATTGAGCCTGGTCGAAGCTTGTCCTCCATTAGAAAAATAGTCAAAAGCTGTGTAGATTTCGTATACCTATAGCTAGAACATCAATTTCTATTTGATAGAATAATCCGTTCATGTCGCTTTGAATATCAATGGAAAGGTCTCGAAAATACCTTTCCATCAGTATATGGCACCACCTATGAGATGCCCAAAATTGGGAGTATTTGGGTGCGAAAAGAAGCCCATTACAGTTTTTGCACAGACGAAATCACCATCGGGCGCTGAAGCGCCCGAAGTTTCGAACTTGATCCGCCATAGCGCGCTGAAGCGACATAATAAATTATGATGCATAAAAATATATTTTTGATGAAACCGATGGAAATCCGTCATAGCGCGCCATAGCGCACCGTCGCGCTCGCACTTCGGGGGATCAAGCGCCCTAGCGCCTGAAAGAGCTGCCGCGTGGTATAGTGTTACAGATAAGATCACAATTGAGTGAATGAATAAAGTGTCAGATAAGGAAGTGTTCCTATCTACCACAGGCACTGACCTAGTTTTAGTAAAATTAAGTATTTTATAAAATTTTATATGAAAATCAAATGTGAAATTTTATCCTAAAAAACATGTGCTAAAATCTATTATGAGCTTGCTTGATATTTTGTGCCAAATGTTAAAGGATAGGATCTTTAATTGCTTGTGTTGGCTAAGTAGATCTTAATAATCAAATTGCATGAAACTTAAGTCTCTTAGATTTATAATTAAGTGCTAATCCATTTGGTTTGAGTTAGGTTTGGTTAGCTTTAATTACCTCTTATTTTATGTTATTTTATATTCCTATGCTTTTATGATATTAGAATGTATGTTAAAGAACGTTAACATTTAATTGGACACCTTGATGTGCTTAAATTGACATTAAATTAGATTGGACATGAAAATCTTAAGGCCTTGATTAAGTAGATGATACTTAATATAAATATGAAGTTACCATCAATAATACACCAATAACATATTGATTTGTCATTGATCTATAAATCAACCATTGGTCTTAATTTTGGTAAGGCTAGGGGTTAAACTCTAACTTATCTTGATTAAAATCCAAATCTTATCACCTTAATCAGGTAACTTTGATTGAAAGATAATTCAACTTACATGATTCTAATAATGCATATAATTTAATATTAATCTTAATTCATTAAACTAGAAATACTAAGATAATTAAAGAATTTATGTGATTAAATACATGAACTTAAACTTTATGTCTTTGATTTTCTCTTATATAAGATTCTTAGCATAAAGCTAATTATAAAACTAAGTTGATTTATCATAAATAATAATAATACTCTTGATTTTACCCCATAATTATAGTATAGGGTGTAATCAGATGAGTCTAACCATCTGATCTAATCTGATCAATTCAAGTTTAATAAGTAAAACTTATAGATTTTAGCATATATGTTAGATGAAAGCATTAACAAAATGTTAATACCATATAGTTGGAAGTATTTATTGTGATACATTGAGATAGAAATTTAGATGATCCTTCTTAACCTTAGAATCTTGATCTTAGATCCTTATGGTAGAGTCACCTAAAGTACTTAGAATGAGATTTCTCCAATATAATAGTAACCTATATTGGGTGATAATTTGGATCACATCCTTGGAACCTTGAATAAGATTCACCTATTGTAGTTTAACCTCATAGCATCGGTAATCCTTGTTGATTAAATAGTATTGATTGAACCCAAGTTATTAGTTGAGTTTAGTTGTTTATTCTCATAATGCTGGATCACTCAGCAGTATTCAGGATTTGGTTGATTCATTTTAATATAGGATTATATTTGTATTATCTCCTATGGGCCTAGTCAGATATAGTCCCACTTAGAATAAATCATCCAATCCTTAGAGTGTTATAATTAGTAGCTTAAATACTTAGTTTGAGATAAAAATTGCAATTGAGTTCTGCCTCCTATCGTCATGCACATCAATAAATGCAGTTTAAGACAAACTGAGTATCTCAAGCCACTCTTCTTAGAACACTAATAGTATGTTGTGATTAGGGAGATGAAATCCTTAGTTTGAGATATAACTACGACCAGGTTCTGTCTACTATCGTCGTGTGCGTTGATAAGTGCAGTTTAAGACAAACTAAGTATCTCAAGTCACCCTTCTTAGAACACTCCGTATGCTTGTAGTTAGGGCATTTAACAGCTTAGTTTGAGATATAAAGTGTGATCAAGTTCTGCCTCCTATCATCGTGCACGTCGATAAGTGCAGTTTAAAACAAACTAAATGATAAATTCACCTTTATTGGAAACATATAACCATGTGTATACAACCTTTCCAACTAATGATTTTAAGTAAAATCCTAAGCAAAGGTAGTTATTGAATTTAGAACTATGGGTCAAAATCCATTTGGATGAATTCAACACAATGGAGATACTTAATTCATTATCAATTTTAAATTAATTTTATAGATTTTTAAATTATAAGTCATGTAGTATAGAGACATGAGCATGAGCATAAGCATGATATATGAGTATTAGTAATGATTTATGAGTTACGGAATGTTGCATACATCAATAAGGGAAACTCAGAATATTCAAATATCACAGTAAATTATATTTCCCAATAAGATGTATGTAGACATTAGACAATACAGCTCATAGTAGTTTAGTGATAGTCCAGTTGCATATCAGCAGCATACTATATTGTAGTATATTCAGATGCATAATTTCAATGGCATACAACACAGCTTTATATGTTATTTACTCAGTTTCAAATCCATTACTATTTTTGTTTTCTTTCAGTATTCAGTTTCTAGTACAGCTTTACTTTACTTTACTTTAGTTTTGTACAATTTTATACTTTCAGTTACTTTTACAGTATTTCTGTAGTTTTATTTACATTATGTAATTGTTAAGTGAATACTTAGAACTGCTTAGATTAGTTCAATGTGTTAGACTTATTGTCTAACACGTGATACTTTTGAAATTTGACAATTTACTAGATTCAGAGCAGTTAGTGGAGCTAGACTAGGTGGATACTCAATAGATCCAGGAGGTATTTGAGGAGCATTAGTGGACTCTTCTCTAGCTTTACTATTTCGCTTAGTTTATTTCAGTTCAGTAGTTAAACTTTATTTCAGCACTATTTCAATAAATAGTTTGTAATAATTCTAGATATATTTTCTTTTCTTTTCTAAGATGAATATTTTATTCAGCTTCTGTGATGAATATTTGTGGATGTTTGCTTTAGCTTCCGTACTCTATTTATATACTACTTATACTTAGTATTGTGATGTGATCAGTATACTGGAAATACTGATATTTTATACATATATTAGATTTTTCATATTATATTCTAAATCTAATATATGTACTTATCTAATACTTAAGATAAGAATACTACTCTTATCTTAAATATTAGCTCTCAATTCTCCTTGAGGTTGAGTCAGTAGCTCTTTAGGTGGGTCTTTTTCAGTGTTAGTTTGAGTTATTCGGAGAGATGTGATATTCCTTCCTGAGTGGCGCACCGCTCAACCACCGAATTGGCTATGATTATCCATTTTGAGCGCAAGTGACGGGGCGGGGAGCTACAAAAGGTCACATTTATGCTCACCACAATCCTCTCGTTAACTAGATCATACTATTTGTAGCCCTTCACTCCACTCTGTAATCCCACAAAAATTGCTTTCCTAGTCTGCAGTTCCAGCTTATCCTTCCTGATATGATAATATGCTGGGTTGCCAAAAATCTTCAATTAATCATAATCTGTGACAAGATATTTGGACAACAACTCAATTAGATTCTTCTTGTCAAGTGCTGTATATGGCAGCAGGTTCACCAAGTAGTACGCATAGTCTAAAGCCTCCGCCCAATATACTCTATCTAACCTAGCATTGGACAACATACATCGCACATTTTCCACCAATGTATGGTTCGATCGCTCTGCTACCCCATTCTGATGCGGTGTTTCTCTTACTGTGAAGTGGTGTTCTATGGTGCCCCCCCCTCAATTCACAAAGTTAAGCCAATGGGAGGCGTGCCACTCTGGCAAATCCATCACTTATCATTAGATTAGGTTTAATCCACAATCCACTAATATAAGAGAGATATGCTATGAATATATATGATATATCCAAAATTTATAGTAAAATTAAGTGTTAAAAATATTCAAAATATTATATAAACCAGTATACTGTGAGAAGAATTTATACATTTTTAGGAAAAATGAAGCAAATGGCAAACCTGAGCTGAATTGAACAATTCTGGATGAAAACTGCTATGGCGCACCGCAGCATGCCACAGCGCGCCATGGCGGTCCATTAAATTCCCTCGCCTAGAAGCGTATATGAAGGCCTATAAAGAAGACCGTTGCATCGCCACAGTGGGTCGCATCATCATTTTCTGGGAGCAATATTAAAATATTATATGAAATAATTGGACAGTGCCAATTTGTTTCCCCAAAAGATTGACCGCTACAGCGCGCCACAGCGCGCTCTACCTTATAAGGATTGAAACAGACCTGGGATAAAACTGCTGCCGTGCGCCGCAGCGCATCGCAGCGCGCTACAGCGGCATATCTAATTAATCATGAAAAATACTATAATAACTAATTAAACAGTTACTATTCTGCATTCTCGATAGTTTAATTGCCGCAGCGCACAGCAGTGCGCCACGGTAGAAGTTTTGATTATTCATGAAAATCTTATGTGAGTTAATTGAACAGTTACTATTCCGCTTTTACAAAAGTCTAACCACCGCAGCGCGCCTTCAGCGCGCCACAACGAACAAGCAGCAGCCTCAAGATAAACGAGTGAATTATACAACAGAACAGTATTTGAACTTCAGCTGATGCTGCGTGCCACGGCGAAACAGTGTTTGAATCAAGGCCACTACAGCGTGCCGCAACGCGCCTTAGTGCGCCACAACGCTTGCTACAGAAAGTTCTAGATTTTGCATTGAATTCAGCATAGGGAATGCCACAAATTGAGACCTTTGGCTTTCTCCTGCCTCTTGAAATCTGAGTTAAGCAATAATTTTGAGGAAACTCAAGAGACTAAGGCAAAATAAATTAAATAACTTGCATTGAGAAAGAAGAAGATGAAGGGTCTTTGGTGATTAATGCATGGTGCTGAAAATTTCCCTATTTAAAGGCTAGTTTCAGACCAAAGAGGGGTCCAATTTTCAATATTCAAAAGACCCAAAGGAAAGGCTGTAGAGAGAAAAAGAGGAGAGCTCTCCAAGAGGCAAGCAGTAAATTGTGAAGAGTGAAGAGAAAAAGACAGCAAGATAAAGGAGAAATCAAGTAGAAGTGTAGGAGAAAGATCAAGAGAACCCTAGAAAACCTCTAGGTGTTTCATAGTACTTATCTTAAACTCTTATTAACTGTTTTTTGCTTATTTTTTTTTGCATGTATGATTTTATTTATTCTGTAATTGAAAGCTAAATCCTCTTGGAGAGGGTTGGGATGTAGTCGTAGGAAAATGTAAGGCTGTATTGGTGTTTTAACGAAGATGTTTGAATGAATAAAAATTGATTTCTATTTTAATATTTATTATCATTGTGAATGAATGCCTAAATAAAAACTTGTCAAAATTCTTTATTAGAACAAAAATTAAAATAAAATATCAATGAGAAAAGAACTTGAGTTCCAAGCTCATCAATTGGATGAGAGTAAGGAAGGTAGTGCAAGTAGAGCTAAGAACTATGTGACAAGTTCTCAAGCTCACTTGCACTTTTCCTTAAGAGCTATTCTAAGAGATTTGATGCTTATGAACCAAGTTATCACCAATTTATGAACTACAGCTCAAAAAAGTAGAAGGGATGAGAGGATATTGGAAACCCAATGGATGATGTGACATAGTCCATTGAACCCAATGCATCCTCTCATCTAGCTAAACCACGTGTGTCAGCGCATGACGCAGATTGATAGAAATCATGTTTGTGAGATCTAACAATTAAAAGAAAATATTTGGTAACATAGAAGTAAGAAATCAAAGATCAATTTAAACCACAATCTCATAAAGGTTTAAGTACTGAGGTAGAACTCCAAGGGGAGTTTTCCTTATTGCACTAAATCTAAACATGTTGTAATTGGAGGATGGCTCTAATTCTAATAGTGTTCACTTGATTTAATTAGGCACAAATAAATTGATTTATACATTTAAACAAAGAAGTGACAATACCAAGTCCTTACAAGTACTACAATAAAACCCCAACTCTCACCTTTTGAACAAATCGTATTTTATCCTATGGTATTTATATTGTTAAATTCGGAACCAACTTAAATAAAAAATCAATCTTCTAAATATTATTGAAAGAAGATATATCTTAGTATCAAAATCACCGTTCCCAGAGGAAGATTAATCTCGAAACTAAACTTCCACTTATTACTTCAGACCAATACACTTGCATGCAAGCGCAGACGTGTATTTTACGCCTGTCAAGTTTTTGGCGCCGTTGCTGGGGAATGACTTTTATTTTGTATTAAGTACAATCTTCAAGTAAATAGTGATTTAGATCTTACTTAACTTAGCATATAATCTTTAGTTACTGTAATTATATATGTGCTAACTTTAGTGTAAATTTAGATTTGTTTTATGTTTATTTACTGCTAGAAAAATAAAAAATTCCTAAGAAAATTGTGTTGAAAATACTGCATATTACAGTTTGCTAAATTTTTATCTGCTAATCATTTTATGTGCTGAATTATATTGTTAAACCTAATTGCTGTAACTTGTTCTTATTAGCTGTAAGCCTTAAACTGCATGAGTACTTTCTAAAATCTTTTTTGATCCTAAAATAAATAGAACATATCTTAGAGCTAGGAGAGAACAAGTAATCCTAAACCAACAATAAGTACAAATGGAAGATTTAAAGGTCAATCCTGTAGAGCCAGTAGTAAATGCTAGGAGAAGACTCCTTAGAGAATATGCGCTTCCAACTGTAGAAGGAGTTCCAAATGCTATAGTTAGACCTCCAATTCAGGCGAACAATTATGAGATCAAATCATCGACTTTAAATATGATCCAAAATAACCAATTTAGGGGTCTAGCATCGAATGACCATAATGCACATATTTCAAATTTTTTGGAAATATGCAACACTTTTTTATTCAATGGAGTATCCGTTGATGCCCTTAGGTTAAGATTGTTCCCGTTTTCGCTGAGAGATAGAGCGAAAGTTTAGCTCAGCTCTCTACATGACGAGTCCATTAGGACTTGGGATAACTTGGCTAGAAAATTCATAGCTTAGTATTTCTCACCTGTTAAGACTGTTAGGCTGAGAAATGAAATTTTAAATTTCTCTCAACAAAATGGAGAAAACTTGTATGACGTATGTGAACACTTTAAGGACTACTTAAGGCGTTGCCCGCATCATGGGTTTCCCCTGTGGATGCAAGTGCAAATTTTTTATAACTGATTGAATGTACCTATAAGGACACTTATTGATGCAAACGCGGGTGATTCTTTGAGTAGTAAGACCCTAGAGGAGGCCTTTGATCTCCTTGAGAAAATGATAAATAATGCATACTAATGGCCCACTGAGAGAATCAACCCTTAAAAAAGGGAAGTTAGCTACATTTCTGAATTAAAAAATCAAATTTCCCAATTAACTCAAAGACTTAAGAGTATACAACTAAACTCATTTCATAATAGTGAAACTAAAGGTGTCAATGTTATCCTAAACTATAGAAATCAGTAAGGTGAGGATAGAAGAGGATTAGAGCACTCCCTTAAAGAGTTTAGAACTTTCACAATCGATTTCATGAACAAAACTGATGCAACATTAAATTGGCATGAACACACTCTTTTGAGCCAAGAGAAAACTGTTAAAAGAATTAAGTTGAAATTAAAGGAAATAATGAGCCAATTGAATAAACCTATCCTAGTTGGAGCAAAAAAAGACTGTGGGAATGAATTAGAAAAGTCTATAACATTAAGCAGTGGGAAAATTACAAAACTTGTTGTGTTAAAAAAATCTAAAAATTCATCTAAGACTTTGAGAGAGGAATCAATGGAGGAAAAAGAAATTAATAAAGAAAAAGAGAAGGAAGTGATAGAGGGAGCTCAACCGCAGATAACTAAACAATCTGAATACACCCCTCACATTCCTTATCTGCAAAGAATGGCAAGGGAAAAATTAGACATCCAATTCCAAAAATTTCTAGAAACATTTAAAACCCTTAATATAAACATTTCTTTTGCTGAAGCCTTAGAGCAAATGCCCAGCTACGCCAAATTCATGAAGGACATCTTATTAAAGAAAAAGAATATAAATGAGAAAGAAACGGCAGCCTTGACTGAGGTATGTAGTGCCATTCTTTAGCAAAAAAATTCCTATCAAATGGAAGATCCATGGGGTTTCACAATTCCTTGCACTATAGGAAATCACTCTTTTCAAAAGGCTATGTGTGACTTAAAGGCTTTAATAAATTTAATGTCATTCTACATCTTTAAAAAATTGGGAATTAATTTCTTAAAACTAAAATCAGTCCTTCTTCAACTAGCAGACGAGGCACCTAGGGCACCGTTTTAGCCGGCGCTATCAGCGACGGCAGGCACCGGCCCACTCGGCTAATGGTAGGCTGCACCGAAGCCTAAGGTGGTCTTACGCGCCTGCAATTCCAAACCCTAGGAGGCTAGGGTTCAGGACGATGGGTAACAGTTTCCACTGTGGAGACGCAAGCCATACACATTGATCGGGCTTGGCTCGGGTTGATCAGAACCGATCAATCTTCCATCAAGCACACAAAATTGGTAAATGAAAGAAGAAATTACAAATTCAAAGTTGGATTTAGGAGATAAGGATGGGTACCTGGTGAACGGCACCGAATACTGGGGAAGGCTCGACTGCTAGGGTTCGGACTTTGGCTCCAGAGCATGCAACGGAGCTGCTCGATGCACAGCTGAGGCCATATGGGCCTCAGAACGGGGTTACCGAGGCGCGAAAGGCGTCAGATTGGCCATAGCCGCTGCGGACTGCCGCGTGTCTGCGAGCAGCGATGTGGGCGAGGGAGAAGACGATTCTGCTGCCGTTCGATCCAGATCGGGCAGCTTAGATCAGCCATCTAATCAAACGGCTAGGGCTGACGGTGCGCACGATAATAAACTGACTGCGTCAGGGATTTAATGGCGCACGACTAATTAAATAATAACTTAAGTAACTATTTATTTAATTATTCAATTGAATTCCTAATTTCATTTCTTAAAATTAATTACCTAAATGACTTCCAAAAATTCTCAATTATTCACCACTAGCTAATTAAGGGGTGATGAATGCAACGGCGAGGTCAAATTTTTGATTCGACGAGTATTTAATTTTTTCATTTTTTAGGGTATTTAAATATTATTAAAAATTTTGACGGATTTTCGATGACTTCCGATTGCCACCAAAATATCACCCCTAACTAATTTGGGGATAATGAGCGCAATGGCGAAGTCTAATTTTTGATCTGAGGCCAATTTAGATAAGGCAAATTCTAGGGTTTTTGGATTTCCCAAAATTAGGATTTTGATCTGTTTGACCCCTAATTTGGACTAGGTCTTGGTGGTGAACTCCTAATGACTTAAGTAGTGCACTCAGATAAAAAATCAGGACTTGTAGCGTTGTGGCAGAAAAATGTCCAAAATCTGGTTGTTGCGATGAAAATCAGCGCGGTGGTGCGCTGCGGCGCTTTTTGGAGCTACGGCGTGACCAATCTGAGAACTGGGTGCTATGGCGCTTGATTCCTCGAGGTTCAGACGCTAAGGTGTGCTGCAGCGCTTTCAGTCGCTGCGATGCACAGCAGCGGATTTCATTTAATTTCATCAAAAATATTTTGATGCTTCATCAAACTATTATGCTGCTGTGGCAAACTCGAATTCGAAACTTCGGGCACTGCGGCACGCTGCATCACTCGATGGTGATTTTTCATGTGTGAAAACCGTGATGGGTTTCATTTCACACTCAAATACTCTCAATCAAGAGCATTCTGCGTGTAGTGCCATATATCGATGGAAAGGTTGATCCAAGACCTTTTCATTTATACTAAAATCGGCATGAACAGATCATTATAACAAGCATAAATTAAAGTTATAGCTATTGGTATACAAAAATCAAACATCTTTAACTGCATTTTATAAAGGAAAAAATGGAGCATTTATCGAATTTATTGAGTCTGATTGAGGCTTGACGATCAACTTAAAATCCATACTATAGCTATTTGAAATGACATTCATAATATTTTGATAAATCATGAAGTGAGCACAAGGAAGAGTAAGCAAAATAGTACCTTAGCTTGCAAGAATGGATGAATAAGCTAACTCTATTTTCTTCAAAAGCTTTGAAGGAATGGAGCTTTTTTTTCCTTGGCTTGGAATGGAACTTGAGAAAAGGGAGGAGCTTTCAGCTTGAGCAAATGAAGAGGAAGGAGGAGGCTGAGCTCCATTTTTTAAGAGGAGGAGAGCATGGCTTTGAATGGGATGGGAAGGAGTTATCCCATCCAATGCATGGAGAGGGACTTGAGCAAAATGGGAAGGAGAGGCCTCTGCCTTTTGTTGCGCCAAGGAGAAGAGAGGGCCGCCGAACCAGGGAAATAAGTGGGGTCCATGTGCAGGAAAATGGAAAATTGAATTAATAATTAATTATTTCTAATTTCTAATTAACCCAAATTTTCTAATTAAAATTAGATGAACAAATGGGTTCCGAAAAATCTCAAAAATTCACCCCTAGCTAATTGGGGGGGTGAGAAATTCAACGACAAAGTTGGATTTCTATTCTGACGATTATTTAATTATTCTATTTTCTTGTGCATTTAATTATATTGAAATATTCACGAAAATCTAACGACTTCCAAACGCGTCCAAAATATCATGACTAGCTAATTTGGGGGTGACGATCGCAATGGTAAAGTTGGATTTTGATTTTGAGGTCAAATTAAATACCTCAATTTTTCCTTAATTAAATATTAATACAATATTCCAAATATTCAATTTAGCTCCGAATCGCATCAAATCTTTAGGGATTGGTTATAATGATTAGATAAACTTAATGGAATGATAATTAAAGTGCAATTAAGCTAAAATTAAGCTGGGTTGTTAACAACCTTGGGTTATTACAACCTAACCTTATTTTAGCCCATTTTGAGGTATGTCTTTATCTCATTCTTGCTTAGTTGTAAATACTTTATTTATAACTTATGATTTCCATTGTATGCTTGTTCTCCTATGCTAGTTAGGTTTTGTGTTTGTTAAGTAAATGGTGATATTAATAATCCATGAAATAATATATCTGTCTAAAATGTACATAGACAATTGTCTAATAAGATTTTTTTTTTCTTGGCTTAAGACCCTGGCATTGTGAAACTGACAATGTCAGAATCAGATCTTTTTGAGGAGTTTGAATCGAAAGAGGAGCCTTTCTTGGAGGAGGAGCAGCCAGGTGAAGCAGAAGCTATTTAGATCTTTTTCTGCTTATTTGTGATGATGAGAGATTTTTATTTCCTTTCATTAAACTATTTAAAATGCTGTAATAATACAAGTACCTTTAGCTATATGTTCTTACTATACTATTTATTCTGAGTTGTATATTGCACTTTCCTTATAAATTATTATAAATTGGATGTACTATTTACTTACTTTGCTTCTGCACTATGAGTTTGTGTTTACTTAGTGATTGATTCATGTTGAATATATTTTGAGTATATCTCTCTCTTATTAGTGGATTATAGATTATACATAATCTAATGATAAGTGAGGACCTTGCTAAAGTGGCACACCTCCCATTTGATTAATCTTGTGGATTGAGAGGCGGGGCGCTACAGTTGGCGGGGCGCCACGCCTAATTACATCTTAAACTCTAGAAACTTCAATTGATCATAACTTAATCAATTAATCTCAAAATTAGGTCATCTAATATACTATTTTGATCAGGAAGACCTAATAAATAGTAAACTATAAAAAATATTTATGATTAGTGATTATATTTATTAATTAGCTTTAATCACCTTAAATCTTAATTATTGAATATTAGCATAATTAATGATCCAATTTTAGAGATTCAAGTTACTGATAGTTTTGTAAGTAGAGTAAAACTTAGTGGTATGATTGGTTTGGTGATTATGTGATTAATTTTACTAATCACTCAATAATTACCCTTAACCATAATTAGCTCATAACTTAATTAAATGAAGTCCAAATTAGGTTTACTCTTAGTCATAATATTCAATATATTATATGAAAGCTATAGTCACTGAATTTGCTGAATTTGAACACAATTTGAGAAAATTAAATTTTTTGACCCATTTATAAATCTCAAAAATTACATATTTAAACCCTAGTTTTATTTTGCCTATAACTTGGTCATTTGATATCAGAATTTAGTAATTTTAGGCTCTATAGAATCTTTAGGCAGTAAACAATAATAAATAAATTTAAATTTTAAATTTTACTAAGTAAAATTACCAAATTACTCTTATGAGCTAAAAACCTTAGATTGAGTTCACAAGGCTTAATCATTATCCAAAATTAGTGTACTTACTGTCTATCTTTATATTAAATAGTAAGTAATCACTTAGCATCAATAAATTTCAATTTAAAACTCTAAATCAAAAGTTAGCATTTTAGATACTTAATTATGGGCAAAACGGTTATTTTGCCCAAATTTAAGTGTAAGTATCCTTAAACCTTAGAATCTTAATTAAATCACTAAAATTAATAAATAAAGTGATTTAGATTCAATTTTATATTATTTAAGCTTATTAAATAAATTTTAAAATAAAACTCTAAGTTTCATTTTAAAATATTTATTAAGTTTCATGATATGAGATTCATCATCTCACCTCATATCATACATAAGCCTTCTAATTTTTAATAATTAAGTATACTCAAGATCTAATTAACTTTAATGTGTAGAAATGCAAATATTTTTATTAGGATTTCCTTAAACTTTAGGATCCTTTTCCTTATGAATTAGGCATAGAAATAGGTTATATTTCATTGATTGAGTAAATAGAACCTCAATGATTGAAACCTTGGTTTTATAATTTTCTAGAATTTCATCCTTATTTATAATTATTTTATATTTTAACCTTAGATTAAGGTTAGAGATCCATCCTATTAAGTTCTAAGTTTTCTTAATAGAATTTGCCTTAATCTTTAGTACGTGAGATTTTGGTTTTTAAACCTTAACCATTATGATCACCTTTGGATTAAGTGAATAAACCCCAATATTTGGAGTTTAATTTTTAATCCCTCAATTTTGATTTATCTTAATCAAGATTAGCTTGGGTTACTGAAAATTATAAAATTAGGACAAATGATTAATTATTTGACTTATGTATGCGACATTTTTTTTTGAATTGGAACTATTTAAGTTCTAATGTTTAATTTGTAAAGTCGTGAATTTAAGTATATACTAGATAGTAGGATAGTATAGATTCTGAGCTTGTATAAACTTGGAATAGTTAGATTGGATAAATTTAACAACAATATATATCACCTATATTTTAGTAGAGTCTCTTGCTTACTATTAAATTTTGTTACTTTGTATTCCTTATATTTTGAGCTTTTTTATATTGAGCATATCATACAAGATAATTTGCTGTATAAAATTAAAACATTGAAAATTAGGATAACATTTATATTGGGTTCATTTATGGACGGATATTTGTGCACTTTTGCTGCAAATGGACAAGCGGTAAGGAGAAATAAAGATTAATTAATATGTACTTATTAAGGAGAGTTGTGTTAAGTTGGAACCCACTTTAGTCTTGCAGATGTGCTTGACTCATCAGCTACTTTTGAATGTGTCCATAAAAGTAAAGTAAAATAACTAAAACTTACTGTATATATTTATATATATTGTCTCTTTAATTGAGTATAGTTATTTTTTGCCTTAGCTTTAATAAGCTAAGTGATATGAATGCTTCAGTTTAGTTTCAGTTCAGTGACTAGTTAGCCAATTCTTCTGATATGATAGATTTTACATGTTATTCTTTATTTACTGCTTCATGCTTATCTTTATTACAGCTTTTAGTACTTATTTGCTTACTTACATATATTAGGATACTAGTCTTACTTGTTTACTTATATGTATCATAGTTTAGTTTATTTTATGTTAATTTACATAATTTCATATGATCAAAAGCATGCTAGGATGATTCTTCTTTTCAATATTTTTAGTTATTTTATATTTATATAAATGCTTAATCTTATTACAGCTTTGGGTGGAGATATGAACTTTACTTCCTTTTGCTTAAGTTATAAATATATTATTTATAACTTTTTCTATTCTTTCATAGCTTGTTACACCTATTTATGCTTGCTTAGTCATTTAATTAATGGTGATATCTTAAAAGATTATGAAATTAATATCAGTCTAAAATATACTTAGATAAATTGTCTAATTAGATTTTCTTTTCTTTTGGCTGGTGCCCTGTCATTATAAAATTGACAATGGCAGATTCTGAGCTGTTTGAGGTAGTTGAACCTTCTAAAGAGCTTGTTCAGAAGGAAGAGCATGTTGCGGCCGAAGATCATTAGTTTTCTTTCTTATTTATTAGTGAGAATGAGTGTTTATCTTTCTTTTTAGTTAAATTTTTAAATATTGTAATAATACAGATTCTGTTTGTATATTTTTTACTGCATATTTATTCTGAGTTAAATGTATTTACTTTTTAAGTTATGGTAAAAGGATGTGTATGTTTCTTGCTTCCATACTTTGAATAATTCATGTATTATCATTTTGTGAAAAGATATCAGTTAATGGAAAATTCCTTAGTTATAAAGGATTATGGAGAAAACTTAATTTGACTATAAATGAGGAACTTGCCATTTGATGACCACTTCACAGTAATCATGTTAACTTAAGTGTTAACAGGACTACGGCATAGTTTGGGTGCCACAACGTACAAATTTTAGATTGAATTAACCCTAAAATCTATTACTTTTCCTCAGACAAAGATGCGACGCATTCTGGCATTTATTGTGTTAGCATATGTTTCTTGGACAAGCACAGGATAGACTGTTCCTGGATGCCCAACAAAAGTGTCTCATCTTCTATTTGCAACAGATGATGGGTTGACCAAGTATAGCTCTCCAAATCCTCTCTCATAAATTAATTTTCTCTTTGACATGATTTGGTAGAAGCATTGTTCTGCTTCTAAGAGAGAAAATTTGTTATCATCGAAGGTATCTTTTGAAGAAGATGTTGTTGCCGTCATTCCTACGATGGATTTCTTTTGGGAGGCCATCTCAAATTTTTCTTCTTGCACATAAGGTTTTTCAAAAGAGAAGAGTGTTTTAGAAGGCTATAACTTTCTTATTCTCTCAAGATTGTTTAAATGCCAAACCCCTATCATTCAATATCTGCTCTTTTTACAAGTGTCGCTCTCTAAATGGTTAGTCAAATTGTATTAATCAATGCATTTAATTGTGACTTATCATTTCAAATATTGGGAATACTAAAGGACACCTAATTTTACCCACTTCTTGACTAACTTTCTCTCTGAAGGCTCGCAATAGTGCAAGAGGACAAGGTCCCAAAGCATGCTACATTAATGTTGCAGTTTTACAAGAAATTATTGTAACGCGCATTGCAACACACTATGGCGTGCTCTGGCTTAATGAGTGTGCTTCAGGATATTAAGGTGATGTGGCATGCTATAGCATGCTGCAGCATGCTATGGAAAAAATTTATGAAATCAGAGTTGCCTTAATGAAACTATTTTTATGATAACTAATTAAAGAAAATAATTAATCTACCATGGGTTGCCTCCCAGAAGTGCTTGGTTTAACGTCGTCAGCCAGACCAAATTGATCAATATCAACTTCAACTCTTTCCTCTCAGTTCTTTCCAAATTTTCATTGAATTTAGATGGGCATGAGCGTGGTTTAAACTTGTCATGCACTCATCTAGTTCTCGCTCAAAGCTCCTAATATTTATATTTTCATTACTACAATCTCCT
Source organism: Gastrodia elata (assembly GCA_016760335.1). Classification (NCBI taxonomy): domain Eukaryota; kingdom Viridiplantae; phylum Streptophyta; class Magnoliopsida; order Asparagales; family Orchidaceae; genus Gastrodia; species Gastrodia elata. The sequence goes on along the minus strand of CM028682.1, from coordinate 7,661,690 downwards.
GAAATAAACTTGGATTTTTTCTCTTTCCTTTCATGGTTTTATTTTTCTATTTCACTTTATTAGTCACCGCACCTTCAGTTAAGGTGTTAGATAACTTTGTAGATTCAGCATCACTTGATTTTTCACTCTAACTAGTCATTTCAATGGAATTTTTGTCTTCCCGCACTCTCTCTCATCATTTCAAATAAACATTTTTCTTTTTATCTAGAGTTTTCATTATATCGATATTCTCCTCCATTTCATTTACTCTAATTCTCATGATTCCTCCTTCCACATCCATAGTTGCTCGTGTTATTTCTAGGAAAGGTCATCCGAAAATGATAGTGGAGTTTTCATTCCATCTATCCCACTCACACACAATAAAGTCGGAGGGAATCTTAAAACTTCCTAACTCCACTATTACATTTTTGAGGATTCCAATAGAAGTCATTGATTCAAGATTTGCAAATTCAAGAATTACGTGAGTATCTTTCATTCCCCATATCCCTATTTGCTCATAGATGTGATAATGCATCATATTCACAAAAGCCCCTAGATCACACAAGGAATCTATAATAACTTCGCCATTAATTACGCATGGGATATTAAAATGCCCTGAATCTTTCATCTTTTGGGGCACAAGGTTCCCTTCAATGTTATAAGAGGTTTTAGGATTCAGTTTCACCTTTTTCCACTCCTTGATTTCAAGCTTTTAAAACATTTACTAGCGACATTTTTTCCTTGTTGATTTTACCTCATCAGATATAATTGCTCTCACCGTCTCCTTAAGGCTAATTTTAGTTGAACTCGAGAGCATTCCTTGTTGTCTACTAGATAAATGCTGGATTATTTGTCCTACCTTTATTTCTATGTTTCCTATAGTTACTTCTATTATTTGGATAGAGGACTCATGCTAGTTTATCGTTGTTCGTCCACTACATTAATTGGAGTGTTTCAGTATTAAATGAGTTAAAGTCTCCCTCAATTCTCACATCTTGTTGTTAAAATAATTTCTAAGATGAGTTATTGAAAGGTTGCCCTTGCCTATTAGAGAGTTGGTTCCCTTGTTTGTAATGATTTTGGGTGTTCCCATTATTCCCTTGTTGTCTACTTTTGGCTCGATCTTTCAAAGAGAAAGGGGAAAGTCCTAATCTAATGACGTCATCAGTAACGTCATTATATTGAAATGTGTCACAAATTTCTAGAAAGTTGGAAATGTGTGTATCAGGGTTCTCATTTGCTAGCCCACTAAACTTATTATTTTGGACAATTTAGAGGGTTGATGAGTTGATTTCAAAGTTATTTGCCTCTACGTTAGGTCTTACAATTGCATTAGATATTCCTCTAATGGTGGGCAAAACGTAGTCTCTCAGTACTCTCCTTCGATTGCTTTGGTGCACCTCTCCAAAGTTATCACCCAAGTTTTCCATTTGTACTAATATCGAATTTGACATAGTTAGTTCTCTCATAAGTCTGGACAATAGCCTCGAGCAGCAGCACGCTGTAGCGCCTTTTTCATTAAAAAAATCTTTTTTTGTTGTTTTAATCATTTTCGAAGCTGAGATGATATAAAACAAACTAAAACAACAACTAATATTACCAAAAACTCACATTCTAAATACGAAAATGACTAATATGGGGTTCATAATCCAACTTTTATGCTTATAAATTATTTTTCTTTAATTGAAGCATTTCAATTACTTTGTATTTTAAATATTTTTTATAATTATTTTATCATTTTAAATTATTGCTAGAAAATTTTATTTTTTGCATCCTTTATTTTTTATTCTTCAGGAAAGTTATTAATATATTTTTTTCATTAAAAAAAAGATGAGATTGTTAAATTTAGTGGATGTCCTTTTTTTTTTTTTGGATGAAAATACAACATTTATGCAATAATTTATGAATAATAATCACTTTTGTGACATTATAGATTAAAAAATATATATGATACCAAAGTCACTGGATTTTAGAAGATTTTCATATTTTCATTTTATTTTTAGTCTTATCATTTGTGAATTAAATGTATATGTTATGCAATTATGCTAAACTTTTAGTCTTATGATTAGAAATGTTGATATTAGCCTAATAAAAATTATAATTATATTTTGCTGTCGTCCAGGCTCACAGCTTGTGCAGCCGGTCGCAACACTTTCAAACGCATCATATTATTTCTGCGACGAATCCAACACAACACAGAAATAAATAAAATCAGAAATAAAATATTATGCCCATAAGGGTATGCCGACCAGGTGCATCAAGATGATTTAAAATATATATGTTGTCATTATTTCAACTCGAACCTTCAATTAAAGACTTTAGGCCACGTCCCCATTAATATGTTCTTAAATTTTCAAATCTTTTCTAAGAGTAAACAAGCTTAAGCTCTTGTATTCAAAAAACTCAAAGGATTAGAAAGCTTTCTTGATCCTTTCAAGAATAATTTGTAATTAGAAAGCTTTCTTGATCCAGAAAGAGGGCATTGCCGGAAGAGGGCATCCAAAGATTGGATGTAGGGCGAAGATGATTCGAACTACTAAAAATTCTTTTGTGTTCAATTGTTCTTTCCTTATTTATTTTTTGCAGCAATATCTTTTTCTAATTAAGTTGTTCTTTGTAAACATGCAGATTTTCAATATTTAAATTAAAGTAGTTTCTATTTTCCATTTTAAATACACAATTCACACTCCCTCTCTTTAGCGGTGTTATTTGGGCTTTTATAGCCAATAAAATGAATATCTTCCCCAACACCTAAGCACCGATCACTCTGTCCAGACGACCAAGTGCTTGGCATGTGGTGCCACGACTGAGATAGACCCTTGGGACGCCCATGTCAGCGCTTGGGGGGCACCCAAGTGACCAGCCAAAATCAGCTTCAAGTGATGGCACCAATTCTTATTATGTTTTGCACTTCAAAGCTTCTACATGATGCATGACTAGTCCAAAATCACCTCGAAACATACTTGGGACTCCACCATCATTCAAGTTTCCGCTTGCATGGGTGCGCTCCGCTTTGAGCTGCACCCAAAGCTCCGCAGACTCAACACCTAGTCAAAAAGAAGAGATGAACTGTAATTTTCTTACAACAATTCAAAAAATATTCTCAAAATATTAATTTACATTTAATTGTCTAAAAAAAAAAAGAGAGAGGATGCTGAAGCATACGAATTGTTGGAATGTGCGTATTCATCCTCTTCCCAAAGATGGCGCCATTGGTACAGAGTGCAGCAAGTGGTGTAAAAAGTTGCACCAAAATTTGTATTTATTCCCAATGCGCACGTTTTGAATTATGCCTTTCCAATAAAACTTCACTTTAACTGCTCCTTTTTTTTTTTTTTTATCAATCATTGGAATAATGTTCTTAGTTCAATGAGAATAAGCCACATGACAATAAAATCAGCATAACTGAGCTCATTCCGACAGAGAATGGCAATAAGTACGTGGTGGCTTATACTTTTTCTTTTTTCTTTTTATTGGAATTCATGTAAGAAGTAAAACAAATAAAATAAAATTGAGTTCCTCCCATTGAGGCCAGACTCAGAGCCAATGATCCTTCTGGGCATCGATCCAAAGAGCTTCTGTTCAACGTCTAAGATCAAGAGGAAGCCGTCAAACCGACAAATGTGGCTCATAAAATTCATCATCATTCATCCTCGCCTCAAGATTCCAACCGCAGTATTCAAAACGAGACCTGATTCTCAAGACTTTTGACTAGTCCAAGCTTTAGAATAAAAAAATCATACATCATGTAGCAATAACTTTGAAGTCCAAAAAAGACTGTTTGGATTTTCTCATGGAGCACCAGCTACAGATGAGGAATTGATGGAACGAGAAACAGTCACCACTAGGGGTGGCAATTTTACCCGAAATTCGAAACTCGTTCGAAAATCGCTTGAATTGAGTCGAATCGAACTTGACTCGAAATTTTCAAGTCGATTATCGAGTTGAATATTTGGACTCTAACCCAATTCGAGTCGAGTTCGAGTTAGTATTGGCTCGACTCGAATTGGGTTCGAGTCAGCTAGAAATATACTTTTGGTGAATGCATAAGTATATAAAGACACATATACTTATTGAATTATACCGCAGCACAGTCGGGTGCAACGCTCGCTCGACACCCGATTGACTGTGGTTCGAATCCGCGAAATGCCGAATTTTTTTTTTCTGCTGCGAATCGGCGGACTTCAAAGCGGACTTAAAAGCTCAGCGATAATCTCTGCGGCTGTACTTTTAATCCTTATCTACGCACAGATCGCACAGAGGGTTATTCTTAGGGCTAGCTTCTATTTTTCGATCTCTCGACTCTCGAGTCTCTGCTCGCTTCTCGGCTCTCGCCTTCTGCTGGCTGTCGGATCCTTCTGTCCCGAGTTCTGAGTCTGATCTTGGTAGCTATATGTTCTTTGCTTCTTCACGTCGTCTTCCGGAAATAAAAAATATGTGGAGATTTTGTAAGTCGTTTAAATTTTTTTAGATTTTCAGTCTTGCAGTAAGTTGTTTACAAGTTTTAGGGTTTAAGTTGCAAGAGCAAGTTGATGTTTTTAGATTTAGGATTTTTAATTTTTTTAGGTTTATACCTTAGGGTTTAATATTTTGCATATTTTATGGTTCAATCTGCAAGTGCAAGTTGATGTTGTTATTCTGCTATTTGCATGTTTTATGATTCAAAGTTCAAATTGTAAGTGCAAGCTGGTGCTGTGATTTTTACAATTACAGTTATAGATTTACAGCCTATCAATTTATGTTTTTTCAAGGTTTTCAATCTTGCAGTATGTTATTTGTATATTTTATGGTTCAAGGCTTCAAGCTGTAAGTGCAAGCTGATACTATGATTCTATTTATATTATGTACTTTTATTTAATTTTAGGGATTTTAGAAATGTAGTAAATCAAAATAGCAACAGCCAAGGTAGCAGTATGTTTTAGGGTTCAATCTGCATGTGTAAGAGCTGCTGATACTGTGGATCTGTTTGTATTCTGTACTTCTATTTAATTTTAGAGTTCTTAGACATGCTCATATAATTATATGCAATATTTTATGAGCCTATAATTCTATTTTTAAGGGTTAAGCTATGAGTTAGAATTATGATTTTATAATTACAGTTATAGATTTACAGTCTAGCACTTTATATTTTTTCAAAGTTTTCAATCTTGCAGTAAGTTATTTGCATATTTTATGATTCAAGCTGTAAGTGCAAGCTGGTGCTGTGATTCTATTTATATTCTATACTTCTATTTAATTTTAGGGATTTTAGAGATGCAGTAAATCAAAACAGTAACAATCTAGGTAGCAGCATATTTTAGGGTTCAATCTGCATGTGTAAGCTGATACTGTGGATCTGTTTGCATTCTGTACTTCTATTTAATTTTAGAGTTTTTAGACATGCTCATATAGTCACATGCAATATTTTATGAGCCTATAATTCTATATTTAAGGGTTAAGCTATGAGTTGGAATTGTGATTTTATAATTACAGTTATAGATTTACAGTCTAGCACTTTATGTTTTTTCAAGGGTTTTCAATCTTGCAGTAAATTATTTGCATATTTTATGGTTCAAGCTATAAGTGCAAGCTGGTGCTGTGATTCTATTTACATTCTATACTTCTATTTAATTTTAGGGATTTTAGAAATGCAGTAAATCAAAACAGCAATAGCTCAGGTAGCAGCATATTTTAGGGTTCAATCTGCATGTGTAAGCTGATACTGTGGATCTGTTTGTATTCTGTACTTCTATTTAATTTTAGAGTTTTTAGACATGCTCATATAGTCACATGCAATATTTTATGAGTATATAATTCTATTTTTAAGGGTTAAGCTATGAGTTGAAATTATGATTTTATAATTACAGTTATAAATTTACAGTCTAGCACTTTATGTTTTTTCAAAGTTTTCAATCTTGCAGTAAGTTATTTGCATATTTTATGATTCAAGTCTTCAAGCTGTAAGTGTAAGCTGTTATTGTGATTCTATTTACATTCTGTACTTCTATTTAATTTTAGGGATTTTAGAAATGCAGTAAATCAAAATAGCAACAGCCCAGGTAGTAGCATATTTTAGGGTTCAATATGCATGTGTGAGTTGATACTATGGATCTATTTGTATTCTGTACTTCTATTTAATTTTAGAGTTTTTAGACATGCTCATATAGTCACATGCAATATTTTATGAGCCTATAATTCTATTTTTAAGGGTTAATCTATGAGTTGAAATTGTGATTTTATAATTACAGTTATAGATTTACAGTCTAGCACTTTATATTTTTTCAAAATTTTCAATCTTGCAGTAAGTTATTTGCATGTTTTATGGTTCAAGTCTTCAAGCTGTAAGTGCAAGCTGGTGCTATGATTTTATTTACATTCTGTACTTCTATTTAATTTTAGGGATTTTAGAAATATAATAAATCAAAGTAGCAACAGCCCAGGTAGCAACATGTTTTATGGTTCAATCTGCCTGTGTAAGCTGATATCGTAGATTTGTTTGTATTCTATACTTCTATTTAATTTTAAAATTTTTAGACATGCTCATATAGTCATATGCAATATTTTATGAGTCTATAATTCTATTTTTAAGGGTTAAGCTATGAGTTGGAATTGTGATTTTATAATTATAGTTATAGATTTACAGTCTAGCAGTTTATGTTTTTTCAAGGTTTTCAATTTTGCAATAAATTATTTGCATGTTTTATGGTTCAAGGCTTCAAGCTGTAAGTGCAAACTGGTGCTGTGATTCTATTTACATTCTGTACTTTTATTTAATTTTAGGTTTTTTACTTCTTAGACATGCAATATTTTATAATCATGTAACATTGTAAGTGTAACTCTATTTTTTGGGTTAAACTGTGAGATATAATTGTGTTACAGTCTTGCACACTTATAGTCTAACAATTTATTTAATATTTTAACATACTATTTTTGTAGTATTTTAGAATTTTTAGTTGCACTCTCACAATAAGTTGCTTGCATATTTTTGGGTTTAAGGCTTTAAGCTACAAGTGTTATGAGTTGGAATTATGTTTTTACAGTTACAGACTTACAGTCTTATAGATTTATAGTTTGATAATTTGTTTAATATTTTATTACATTTTATTAATGGTTTGTCAAGAGTTTCAATCATGCAGTAAGTTATTTGTATATTTTTGGGTTCAAACTGCAAGTGTAAGCTGATGATGTGATTCTATTTATAATTCTGTAATCTATATTTTTTTGATATTTTAGCTAAATGGAAGATACAAACACAAGTAATTCATTTGAGATATAAATTGATAAATCAGGTGGAGAACAAAATATTGCATTTGAGTCAAAAAGTGGGGAAGAAAGTACAGATCCTATTACTAGTATATCCCAAATAGGTAAAACAAGCCAGACTATTTCAAATGTTAAGATATTAAAAAAAAAAGTGCAATTTGGGATCATTTTGAAATGATAAAGTCTAAAGACAATAAGGGTAATGCAGTTGATAAATTATAATGTAGGCATTGTCGTAAGACTTATTTTTACCAAAAATCTGGATCTACCTCAAATTGCCTTAGGCATATCAAACTTTGTCCAGTATTGAGTCAAGCAAACAAAAAATAGAAAATTTTTAACCCAAAAATTTTTGAAAAGGGAAACTCAGTAGATGTTGAAAATAAGTAATTTTTGTGTTACATCTTATTTGATAATAACAAAGTAAGAAATATATTGGCAAAGATGATTATTACCGCTGAGTTACCTTTTAAGTTTGTAGAGCAGCCATATTTCAATTTGTTTGCACGTATTTTGAATACTAACTATACGAAAATTTCAAGAAAAATTATATGTGCAGAATGCTTAAAAGTTTATGAAACTAAAAAGGATAAGATGAAGAAATTGCTAAAGTTTGTGAATCATATTTCATTAACAGCTGATTGTTGGACTTCAAATCAATCAATAGGGTATATGGATTTAACAGCACACTACATTGATTCAGATTGGGTGTTGCAACATTCCATTATAAATTTTATTGAGCTTGAACCTCCACATACAGCACATGTCATTGCTGATGCCATTAGCGAGTGCATAATGTAATGGGGCATCCACACAAAAATTATGATAATTATATTTGATAATGCCCGTGCCAACGATAATGCAGCAAAGATTTTGTCAAAAAATTTGAGAATACTGACAAACTTTTTTTTAAAGGAAAAATATTTCATATTCGTTGTTGTGCACATGTTTTAAATTTGATTGTTCAAGATGGACTTAAAAACTGTAATTATGTCATTGAAGTTATTAGAGAGGCTATTGTTTATATTAAAAAATCTTTAAGCTGCTTAAAAATATTTGGTGAGATTACAAGATTAGTTGGTATTTCAACTCATAGAGGTCTTTCAGGTGATGTAAGAACAAGGTGGAACTCCACATTCTATATACTAGAATGTGTCTTTCATTATAAAACTGTGTTGCATGAATTTTTTAGAAAAGATAAGGGATTAGTTTGGGGTTTGACTGATGATGATTGTGATAGATTTGATAGAATTAAATATATTCTTAAAGTTCTTGAGAATGCTTCAAAGATATTTTCAGGTTCAACATACCCAACTGCTAATCTCTTTCTTCCTGAAATAATTCAGATTAAATGTATTCTTGAGAGAGGGGCAAATAAAAATAATGATTTTTTTAGTTTAATGTGCATTTCAATGAAAGAAAAATTTGATAAGTACTGGGCTGATACTAACTTGCTAATGTGCATTGCCATTGTGCTTGATCTAAGGAGAAAAATGATATTTATTAAATTTGCATTTATATCAATATATTCTAGCTTAGCCCTTGATGAGAAAATTGAGTGGGTTTTACAAAATTTGCATGAACTATTCAGCTTTTATTATGTAGACACATCTAGAATAGTTTTTGATTCTTAAAACAATTTGCTAATGCTTCAAGGCAGCTCTAGTTCAAGCTATTTTAAACTAGGAAATTTAGTTTTAAGAGATTTTGATTTTTTTTTGGAGTCTGCTTGTGCTAGCCAGCCAATTAAATCAGAGATTGAGCTTTATTTGGATGAGGATTGCATTAAGTTGTCTCAAGAACAAAGATCTTCATTTGATATTCTAAAATGGTGGAAAATGATTTCTTTAAAATAGCCTACATTAGCAAAGATGGCTAAAGATATTCTTACTATTCCTGTTACAACTGTTGCTTTCGAATCTGCATTTAGCGCAGGTGGTCGTGTACTTGATGATTATAGAAGTTCATTATCACCAAGTATGGTTAATGCTCTTATTTGCACGGCAAATTGGCTTACTGGGTCTCAATCTAATCTTACACACTTGGATGAAGATGTAAAATTTTGAGTTTGATTTATTCTAAATTCTAATTTACAAGAGAGATAAGAGTATTATTCATGTTTAATTAATTTATTTTGTTTTTTTTTTTGTACAGTAAGAACAACTAACATGTGATATACCAGATGATGTGGTGTATGATCTATTTAATTGAACAAAGTGATTCAAGTGGTTATTTAATTATGAGTACCTTTGAGTGTGTTGTACTTAATTATTTTTGTAAAACTTTTAAAGGCATATATGATATAATTTTTTATGTACTCCACTGATCCTAATTATTTTTACAGAACTGCAAGGTTTTTATAATTTGTATATTTAATCATCAAGTTATAATATTATCAATTTAATTTAAATTCTCATTGTTGAATACTAACTCTTTTTATTTGAATATTTATTTAAGCAGGTTTTTAATTTGTATATTTAATCATCAAGTTATAATATTATCTATTTAGTTCAAATCCTCATTACTGAATATTAACTCTTTTTATTTGAATTTTTATTTAAGCAGGTTTCTAGTGGAAAATGGACTATGATGATAAACAATCATTTCATATTAAATATAATGTGATATTTAGACTCTTTCATAGAAACTTGTGATTGTTTCAAATTTATATTTTTTTTACTAAACTACTGCAGTGCTGCTTATTGGGCTGAAGTTGTCTCTATTGCTGCTGCCTGTGTTGCTACTGCTTTGATTTACAGTTTGTCTAAAAACTCTAAAATTAATAGATTGTTTTTTACTATTGTGCATTCTTTTATTGCTATATTGCTATGGTTATTATAGCTTTGGCTGATGTTGCTTTGGCTACTACTTCTTGGGCTACTATTACTTTCGCTGCTGCTGCTTAGGTTGATGCTGCCTAGACTGCTGCTGCCAGTTGCCTGGCCTGGTGTTGCCTCTGCTGCTGTTGCCTGGGTTGCTGCTGCCAGTTGCCTCTGCTATTACTGCTTTAGTTTACTGCATTTCTAATATCTCTAAAATTAAATAGAAGTACATAATGTAAATAGAATTACAGCACTAACTTGCACTTATAGCTTGAACCATAAAACATGCAATAACTTACTGCAAGATTGAAAACCTTGAAAACATATAAACTGCTAGACTATAAATTTATAACTGTAATTGTAAAATCACAATTCTAACTCATAGTTTAACCCTTAAAAATAGAATTATAGACTTATAAAATACTGCATGTGACTATGTGAGCATGTCTAAAAACTTTAAAATTAAATAGAATTACATATTACAAACAGATCCACAGTATCAACTTACACATGCAGGTTAAATCCTAAAACATACTACTACCTAGGCTGTTGCTACTTCTTGGGATGCTGCTGCTGCTACCGTGGGTTACTGCTGCCAGCTGCCTGGACTAGAGTTGTCTCTGCTGCTGTTGCCTGTGTTGCTGCTACTTTGATTTACAGTTTGCCTAACAACTCTAAAATTCATAGATTATTTTTTATTATTGTGCATTTCTTTTATTACTATATTGCTATGGTTATTATAGCTTTGGCTGATATTGCTTTGGCTGCTGCTGCTTTGGCTGCTGCTGCTTGGGTTGATGCTGCCTAGGTTGCTGCTGCCAGTTGCCTGGCCTGGTGTTGCCTCTGCTGCTGCTGCCTGGGTTGCTGCTGTCAGCTGCCTCTGCTATTGCTGCTTTAGTTTACTGCATTTTTAATATCTCTAAAATTAAATAGAAGTACAGAATATAAATATAATCACAGTACCAGCTTGCACTTAAAGCTTGAACCATAAAACATGCAAATAACTTGCTGCAAGATTAAAAACATTAGAAAAATATAAACTGCTATACTGTAAATCTATAACTGTAATTGTAAAATCATAGATTATTTTTTTACTAGTGTGCATTTCTTTTACTGCTATATTGCTATGATTATTATAGATTGGTTGTTGTAGTAATGTTGGTTTGGTTGCTGCTGCTTGGGTTGATACTGCCTAGGCTGCTGCTGACAGTTGCCTGGCCTGGTGTTGCCTCTGCTGCTGCTACCTGGGTTGCTGCTGCTGCTTTGGTTTACTGCATGTCTAAAGACCCTAAAATTAAACAGATGTACATAATATAAATAGAATCATAGCATCAGCTTGCACTTGCAGCTTAAATCCTAAAACATGCAAATAACTTACTACAAGATTAAAAATATTGAAAAAACATAAAATTGTTACTCATTTTTGTTACTGTTTGGGTTGCCTTACCTCTAATACATTTCTAAAAAGCTTAGACATAATAATGCTTTAAAAAGACTCATAAGTCACAAGTTACAACTCATTGCATGTCTAAGAACTCTAAAATACATAAAATATATTATATTATTCTGCATTGCTGTTATAATTTCATTGATTTGTTGCTGCAATGCTGCAGCATTTGGTAAGTTCTAAATTGTAATAGATTTTGTATTTTATAAAATTTTTGAACTTATTTTTTTTTATTTGTTTGATTTGAATTTGAGCAATCATTTGAGATGGCTAGATTGGGTCTATAATAAATGATTATTATTGATTATTGACTCCTAGTGCTATGCTAAGCCTCTTAGGCTAGCTTTAAGAAATGATATTAATCTGAGTTCTTGAAAAAGAATAACAAAATCATAGTCATAGTCAATCAATGACTCAATCAGATGATTCAGATCTTTTGGTGCTAATTCAGATAAGTATTATTTATAATTTTATTATATTATCTTTAAGAAATGATGTAATATGGTACTTTTCACTTATATTATATTTTGTGTAGATTTTACAGGTTGGTTGGCTATTTGGCTTGCAAGTTGATACTTTGGATTAGTCTATTATATGCAGTTGTTACAATTTTGGCAAGCTTGAGTTGCTGTTGCTTGGATTATTGTTGGTTACTTGCTTCTTGTTTATATTAAATTAATATATAATTTTATTACATTTTATTTGTGATTTGTGGCAATTGGCAAATATTTGTGAATTGTGGTAAATGTGTATCAGTATATCTGTGTATGAAATTATGAATTAATATTTTAGCAATTTTGCCCCAAATTAATTTGCTGAATTTTAATAGTTTGTATTGTTTATAATATTTTTTATTTTTGAAATTCATAAATATTTTAAGAAATAATATTTTAATTTTTTCGAGTTGACTCGAACTGAGTTGGAGTCAACTCAAACTGAGTTGGAGTCAACTCAAACTCAAAAATTTTGAATCAAATTGGTATTTCGAGTTGACTCAAATCAAATTCCGAGTTAGCTCGAACTCGAATGTGAATGAGTCGAATTCGACTTGACTCAAACTCGATTCGAGTTCGAGTCGAGTTTGACTCAAAATTTTCGAGTTCGAGTTAAGCCTAACTCGCTCGAACTCGAATCGAAGCCAGCCCTAGTCACCATGCATCATGCAGCTTCAAATCATCAGCAATAAAACAGGGATGACTGGAGGTTCCCACCGCAATGTAAGAAGCAAAAGAAAAAATAGGAGATGCCAATTCAGAGGAGCATGAGAACTCTATTTTCCCTTTCATGGTAAACAGCATTAGAGGGAGAGAATAATATCATGAGGCCCAATCCAATTTTCAATAATACCCAAAATCAACTGTTTGATAGAATTTATAATCACAAAATCATCTTTAAGACACTTATTAAAAATACGAATATTTCTTTCCTTCCAAATGTCGTCAATCAAATCCCGAGAGAGATTATGTAAGCTTTCTTAAGCTATTTTTCAGATTTCAAAAAATCCCCCAAATTTTGTGGTAGGAATGGAGGAAGAAGATACATCATAGCATTAGGAATAAAACTTTTAGTAAGACTAAAAGAATGGGGACATGAAAAGAAGAGGTGATTATGCGATTCGTCTTCCAAGTTACAAAGATGGCTAATGCAATTACAAAACACACCACGAGTGTTTAAAATGTCAGAAGTTTTGAACCCCAAATTGATATCTTTCCAAATAACACATTTATATTTTAATTTAATAACTTTCCCCATACCAAATCAGTCCACAACGCATCCCGTAAGTGCTCAAATAATAAGTCATTAGCTTTTTTGAAAGAGAAAGAAGGAGTGCCCTTAAAAAGATGGAATTTTCTGTTGTTGTCAAAGATGATGAGGTGCCAACCCTTATACACCTTAATAAGATTCCTCCAGAACTGGAGGCATATTTATTGATATTCGTCGGAATATTTGAGAGTTTTAACCCATTAGCTTTTCACCATTCATCCAATAGAGAGGTATTGCATAAAATAGGCCAACATTAAGATAATTTACAACTCTTCAACAGTTTACTCGGGCAAATCAAACCAACCCCTCCTATATGTTTAGGCGCAGCAACATTGTCTCAAGCTAAAATATGCATTTTAGTAAGAGAAGAGTCACGATAAATAAATTTAGAACATAAGCTTTTAATAAGTCTAATGATACTCAGGGGAATATGGGCCATTCTGAACCAATGTAAAAGAATAGGCCAAAGTGAAAATTTAAGCATTTAAAGCCTATCATTGAGATACAGGGTTTTTTGAGCTTATCTGATAATCCAAAGTCTGATTTTGTCAATAAGTGGAGCACAGTTTTATGACTTCAGTTTCCCCTACATAACTGGGAGCCCCAAATATTTCATGGGAAAATGGGAAATATCAAAATTCTAAATGTCCGAGAAAACCTCCACATTATCCACAGATTTGGAGATGTAGATGTTTGATTTCCTGTCTTGTAAGAGAATCTCAAAGCGCCAAAGAAATCATCAATATGATTCTTAAAGTAGGTAATGTTGGAATAGGTAGCTTCTCCAAAGATCAGAATGTCATCTGCAAAGAGTGAATGGGAATGCATAAAATTTCTCATACTAAAAGGCATAACTATGATAAATAGCAAGGGGGATAAAGAACATCCTTGTTGAAGCCCTTAACTCGAATTAAAGAAGTAGGTCATTGCTTCTTTGAGATTGATGGAGAAGTGAACATTTGAAATACACACATGCATCCAGTCGATAAATTTGGAGGGAAAGTTAATTCTCCTTCATGAGTTAATAATTAATTTGTGGTTAATGGTGTCAAAGGTTTTCATAAGATGAATAACAATTTTTTTTATGCCGCATAGAGCAATATGATAGGAGGACTGTCTTACTTTTACAAAGGCAGTTTGTGCCAGATGAATGATATTAGTAAGATGATAGAAATTGTGGCGACCGGAGACCAAAGTTCGAGAGTCTCAAAAGAATGATTCATACAATTGGAAACACATATATTTTTCTATAAACAAAAAGGAAATAATATAATTTAAAGTTCACAGTTCAATTATACAGTTTAAGATAGAGCCAAACATATATGAAATTTACAGTTTAATATTTACAATAATAATTTAACAACTAGAACAAATACGCGGCGCCATTAGAGACTTTAGAACCGGAAGCTATCAGTGGCACTCTTAAGGTCAAAGCGAAACCCTTCCCCAGTCAGCGATCTAAGGGTTGATCAAAGGTCCCGTCCATAGGACTAAAACACTCCTAAACTACTGAAACTTTATTTTCTCACATCTCTTTCTTTTCTTTTCTTTTTCTTTTACTTTGGCAGATCTTCAAAGCTTTTATTTATCAAAACCTGAAAAATTCAGTTATCAGTCAGGTAGGAGTACGCAAATTGTTCTTATAAGATTAATTCTAGCATCCTAAAATAGGTATAAATCAAATATGAAAGTAACTGAAATATCTACATAAGTAAAACAAATTTCCAAGTTTAAGTATTGCCCTGCAAGTTAGCTGTGAAATTCAATATAACTGTATATCATGAAATAAGTTAATTTTATTAAAAGTATTTGTAATAATAAGTTGAGTCCGTAGACTCCTGAGCCCAAATGGGTAAACCCATAGGCATAACCTGTACGAAGCTTATCTCACTACTCGTCGGTTAGCTTACTCAAAATAGGAACTGATGGTGTGTATTTCCTTTGGATTTGCCTACTTCCTACAAGAGGCTAAATCTCTCCATATAACTCCCAGGGGCTGCCAGCAGGCCCAATCTGTACAGATTCACAGTATTGCGTTCCTCCCTCCAAAGATAAACACCATAAAATATATATATACTATCTTTTATTCTTTTTGTTATATGCTATTTGATATTATTCTTTTGCATATTAAAATTACAGTAAGCAATGTAAATAATACTCAAATGGAAAAAGACTCAAAAATAAGAATACTGAAATGAAACTTATAGGTAAATTTGCGTACCTGACTGTTTTTGATAAAATATCAACCAATTCAATTTCTTTGATCTGCCAAAAAAATTTAATTCATTACTTTTAATGCTTTATGATTTTAACGTAATAATGAACATTTGAATATTTGATTTATTTATTAATTTACTTAATTTATTTGATTTATCTTTATTTTTGCAAAAGATAAACTGTTGTAAAATTTCATAAATATTTTAGCTCTATCTTTAAATGTATAATTGGACTTTGAACTTTTATTATTTTATGTCCTTTTTGCTTATAAAAATATATATGTTTACATTTGAGGTGAATTGTTCTTTAAAAACTCTCGAACTTCGATCCCCGGTCACCACAGAAATATGAGCCACAAGAGTTTTAGAAATCAAATTATAAAGCATGTTGCATAAATAGATCGGATGATAACCCTTAATAGTTTTGGCACTCTTGTTTTTGTGAATTAAGGTAATCAAGGAATGGTTAAGCCATCGAGGTATGCTCCTCTATTGTAAAAATGATATAAATCTTGACAAATATAGGTTTTGATCGAGTCCTAACCTTTTTTGAAAAGAAAAAAGTAAAATCATCTGAACTCGGATTATCATTGTACTATATGCAGAATAAGTTTTGTTTAATTTCAACTTCAATGAATGGCTTGTAAATATTATAACTATATGCATCATCTAGTTTAGCATGAATGGGAAAATAATTATACCATGGACATATTTAAGATTAAGAAGATTATTAAAGTACTGAATAGCTGCTTCCTTCAAGTGAATCAAAATATTACCTTACTGATTCTTTCTTATAGCCATCTAGGTGTAGAAAAATTTTAGATTGTCTTCTCTAATAGCAAGCTAATGAGCTTTACTCTGTTTTGCTTATGAAATATCAATGAAAATTGCATCCTTTAGAGCCTTATTTCTCTAATGCACACAGTTGATATGAGAATCATTGTAAGGATAGAGATTATTATTGGCAATAAAATCAGTTTGAGCTATTCTGAGTTCTCTAATGTTCGAAGAAGTATAAAGCCAATGAGAGTTTATTTATTTTAGAATTTTCTTTATTTGAACCAATTTTTTATGAATAGCAAAGAGAGAGTCTCTGTAATGACCCAAGTCATTACTAAGCTATTTAAAGCTAAATCTAATTCATAAATCATGATCCCAAGCAATTTCAAAGTTAGAACAAACCATAAATATCATTAGATGGAGTATATTTTAATGATCATAATGCCCATATTTGAGAGCAATCAAGATAATAAGTACTCCCAAATTAATTTATGAATATTTAAAATTCAAAAAATTAGGAAAAATTAAATACAAATCCAAATTTAGTAATTTTAGTATCGTTAGATTAAGAATATTATAAAAATGTTATAAAAATTGTTTTAACAAAATTGGAGCTCTATATTGCCTATAATTAATTTTTTATGTTTTAGTTTTTTAAAATTAATATAAAATAAAATATAACTCTGAATTGAAAATTTTTAGTATGATTGTGCTTACCTTATCAAGATACATCTCTAGAACAAGTTTCATTAATTTTGGAGATAAAATGATAAAAAAATACACAAAATTTTAAGAAATAAAGTTTTAATTAAAATTATTATTTATTTATTTAAATGAATTATTTAACTATTCATCATATTAATGCACTATTCACCTAAAATATCTCATCCAACATATATAGTATCCACAATAAATTTCCAAAATATCTCACATCCAAAATTTCTATAACACCTTAGTATTAAGTTAAGTATTTTATAACCTGACACTAAGAGTTACCATAATACTTAATATTGAATTAATAAAAAATTAACTCACTATTAAGCACTATGTGGCTATGAATTTCTTGAGATAAGGAAAATAAGTAATAAATGTACAAATAACACAACTATATTTATCATCCAAACCATCCAAAGTAAGGGAAAGAAAAGCATTTATCGCAAAAAAAAAAACAAAAATATATAGAGTTAAAGTTATTATAAAATAGTTTTGAATGTCGTAAAAGCTCTCGTCATTACGAGTAAAATATAAGAAAAATGTTTAGTCTTCACAGCTGCTTCTGTATATCAAGATCTAACACAGGTCCAAGCTCTACTCCAAGCTCTTAATCTACTGTATTTTATTTCTAATATGGTAGGACATAGCTAATAAAAGAAAAATAAGTACTTATACCTTATACTTAAAAAGTATAAGTATATTTTAGGTTTACTAATTTATTTATTTAAGCTTAGTGGATATCACATTAGCTATTTATAATTATATAAAAAGCGGTGCATAAAGCGATAAAAGGAAATAGGTACCAAAAACTATAAAAGACTAGAAAGTAAACAATGAGTAAGAGTGCTCACAGTGGGCTGCTCTAGCCTGCATAAAATATGTAAGGAAGAAATAAGAAAAAAACTACAATCTGTATGTATATATGCTATGTGCTAGAGGGAATGAGGATTACATTAATATATCTAACAAGAATGTATGCTAAGTAACAATAAAATTAAGAGCAGTGTAAGGAAAATGTAAGTGAAAGCTAAATAAACATATAATACAAAGAAGTAAAAGTAAAGCTGTTAAGTACAATATTGAAGTAAGAAAGTAAGTTCAACATCATGGTCTGAGTAAATAGTAAAGTACAGTCTAAAAGACTGTGAAAAATCACACACAATCAATAAGATTGTGTAATATGCAATGTTATATTATGTACATTGTTTAAATATGTTATGCTAGCACATTAAAGAATAAATGAGGAGTTAAGCATGTCTAATTAACCAAAAGTACCGGGGTCTCCCAAATACACACACTTTCCCTCTAAAATATGTGTGGTCTCCATATCACTCTATAACCTTTTCTAGCTCAATAATCCTCCATATAAAACCCTTATGTAAATTATTATAATATTTTATTTATACACAATGTCTTAATGAATGTCCAATATTTTAATCTCAATAGGATATAGTATTTGTATTTTTAAGATTAATTATATATATATATATATATATATATATATATATAATTTGTGGTTAGTGTAATTTGAACTCATAACCTGAGATAATAAATCTTGAGCCTCAACCATTAAGCTACAATGTCCAATATTTTAATCTCAATATATATATATATTGCGCTCTGTCGGCTATGGTTGGTTTGCGCTCTCTCAGCGGGCAATTTTGTTTTTTCTCCATTGGCTAGGCTGACAGATGCTGAATTTACAAGTATTTGGAGGTTGAAGTTTGTGATTCTACTTTCTTCAAGCTCTGGTGACCCTTTTCTACTTTCTCTAATCTTTTTTTTTATTATCATGGTTATTTTGCTTATGCAAGATCTTGTTTCTTAATGGAAGTTCCCCCTTTCATCAGGTATCTTAAAAAAATAGTAGAAAATACCATTCCTTCGATCTCTAAGGAGATCTCCTTGTTTTGTGGTGCTCCTGCCATTTTCTTCACTGATGCTGAAGTAGCTTCTCTTGCCGCACCTCACGCCCTAACCCTCATTAGCAAGTTCAATAGAAAAAAACCTAATTATGGTCTAGTTGCGGGATTTATTAATGGCTTAAAGCTTCATGGGCCTGTAAACATCCGTGTGTTTTTTAGTTTTTTGTCTAACCTTGACTATGCTAGAATCTTCTCTAAGGGTTCGTATGACCTCAAGGGAAACACCTTGATATTTTTCAAGTGGGATCCATTTATTGATATCACTCTGGATTCTCCCATTACTCTAGTTTGGATTAGCATGTCAGGTTTAAGACTGCATTTTTTCAAAAAAGATATATTATTTAATATAGCTACAGCCATAGGTAGACCTTTAGCTTGATAAAAATATGGCCATGGAGAGAAATGTGGTTGCTCCTAGAGTTATGGTGGAACTTAACTTGCCTTTACCTTTACCTGAAAAAAATGATTATGCTCTATTGATAGAGGATATTTCCAATCTTTTTGTTATGAAAACTTACCACTTTATTGTAATTGGTGTCTGACTCTAGTTATGACACTAAAAAGTGCCCTCAGATGCTTGAAAATAGTCCAACTTGTCCCTCTACCAGATCTATTATTATCATCCCTAATGATGATAATAATAGACTAATAATTGGGCAAACTTCTATATTTTTTATTTTGAATATTTCTAATAAAATTGTTTCAGGTATTGCAACCACTAATTGTCTGATCAACAAAGAGAATACTAAGGAAATGGAAGAGGAGGACATCATACCTGCAGACAAAAATAACTCTGAACCACATGTTCCTTTACTATCTAGTTTTGAAAAAACTGATATAATTGATTCAAAATTAGATGCAAATTTGACAGTCCACTCAAAATTTAATACTTATATCACTAAATCAGTAGCATTGGCTGACTCAGTAAATAAGTCCCCTGATGATGCCCGAACTAAAATTGCTAATCTTGAATGTTCTCCTTATCCTATTGTTGAAGGGTTTAAGGGTTTAGTTGAGATTGAATCAGAATCTGTTTTTGTTGCAATGACACCAATTACAAATAATATCCTTGAAACTAATTATGTTGTAAGAGTTAGCACTATGGCTAAAATTGATAAAGGTATTGTAATTGAATCCATTACTGATGATATAGATGAAATTTCTGCTTACAATAAGATTAATACAGGAAAAAATGTTGCTGGATGAAAGAAAGATATGTGCGCTAATTCTAAAATTTATGTTAACGGTTTGAAGGAAAGTACTATTGCTGCTGGATCTAACTCAGATACTATTTGTGGGTTATCCAATTGTGATAATGTTACTTTGATCAATGTTAACGAGAATGATATCAATGATGTTAATAATAAAATAACCATCCCTTTTCCAAGTTTTGCAGGATCTAAAAGAGAAAATAAGGAACTTTGCTAAACCTAAAAGCCTAGTCAAAAGAAAATGGAGCAGTTTCAATACAAAGCAAAGGAATCTGTAAAAGTGGCAAACATGTACAAATCCCTAAATGCTCTAATGGAAATTGAAGATTTAAATGAGTATGTCCATTTAGCTTCTGGTGGAAAAATACATAAAAAGCTTGTTAGAAGAACCAATGTAATTCTTCTAAAGTTTTGCAATGAATAGAATGTATTGGAATATTAAAGGGGTAGGTAATGCCTCTTTTAAAAATAGACTAAAACATATTATAAAGGATAATAAAATCAACATAGCCCTTATATTTGAAGCCAAAATTAGCACTAATGCTGTTGAAAAATTGGGTAATTTTGTGAAACTCAAAAATTATTTTGTCTCTGATTATAATAGAATTTGGGTGTTTTGGGATGACAATTAGTCCACAAAATTATAGCTCAGATCGACCAAGCAATACATATCAGATTTTATAAGGATTCAATTAATTTTATGGCCACATTTGTGCATGCCAATAATATAAGATATGAACGGGTTTTGCTTTGGGACTTCTTAAGGATATGCATTCAATCCTCTCTCCCTTGGGTTGTGGGAGGATATTTTAATGTGGTTCTCAACGCAAATGAATATAAAGGATATGCCTCTAACCATGACATATCTACCTATGATTTCAATTCTGCTGTGATTGCGGGCTTGATGATTTTTAATATTCTAGAAGAAAATTTGTGAGACTCGATAGATTCTTAATTAATAACTGTTGATGCAATACCTTTCCAAATTACAAGAACTTACCTTTAAATTCCACTACTTTAAATCATAAACCAATAATTCTCTCTTCATGATTTCAAAATCAATCTCATAAAAAATTTGTTAGATTTCAATTATTTTGGCTAAATAGACCTGACTATGGTGATATCATCAATAAAAGCTGGATATGAACATTGTTAAAAAATTTTAAAGGCTAAGAAAAGACTTATGTGTGTGGAATAAAAAAATGTAGGAAATATCTTCAGTAACTTGGAGAGACAAGAAAACATTATTACTTATTTGGAAACAATTTTTGAAACTAATGCTTCCTTAGAAAAAAAATTGCTTCGTCTAAAGTATGGCTCTTCTTATTCAAGATCACAAAGATGTTGAGTTTTTTTTGGAAACAAAAATGCAGCATAAATTGGAAACTATAAGGAAAAAAATACTTTTTTCTTATCACACATGGGTGAATAAGCGTAGAAAAATCAACAAAATTAATGAAATTCACACTCTTAATAACAACATATTAACTAAACCAGAAGATATTCAAGCTTCCGGTTGTAAATCATTTCAATGAGAAATTTTTGACTTCTTCTAACTCTAATTCCAATCCAACCCTGAACTTTATATGTCACTAAATATCTAATGAGGATAATCAGTTACTAAATTTAATGCCTTCTGATGAAGAAATTTGAGAAGTGGTCAAAAATTTAAAGACTAATATTTGCTCTCGTCCCAATAGTTTTCCTCCAAAATTTATTGCAAATTTTGGAACATTATTAAATTTGATATCTGTAATGGGATTAAAGAATAATTCTGTGACATGCCTTTACCTAAAATTTTCACCCACACCACTATTTCCCTTATCCCTAAACAAGATAAGGCCCTTTGGTGGACAAAATTTAGGCCAATAAGCCTCATTTCCACTTTTAACCAAATTATTTTGAAATTCTTGCTAATCGAATTAAAAAGCTGATCTCGCATTTTGTGGAACATAATTACTTTGGATTTGTCCCTGGTCCAAACTATTCAAGATAATATATTAATCACACAAAATTTTTTTCATAGTCTAAACCACAAAAGATGGGGTCATAACCTAATCCTGAAATGGATCATGAAAAAGTTCTTTCACAAACTTGACTGGAATTTCCTTTCCAAAATGTTGGAAAAGTATGGTTTTAATGTAAATTTCATCACTAAAATCAAATTATCTATCTAAAAACAATTGGTTCACCATTTTAATTAATGGCAATGAACTATTGGTCTTTACACATTAATGCCCTCTTCTCAAAGGATCCAAAACTTCAATTTTATACTGGCGACAAAATTTTTAATATATCTCATCTTTCTTTGCCGATGATTTAATCATATTCACCAATGCTAGTGTAAAAATGTTGAAAAGCTAAAAAGATAACTAAGTAAGCTTGAGTTAGATTCAAGTCTAAAAATCAACATGGCCAAATCTCAATTTTTCACTAGTAAGAAGGTAACTCAACACCAAAGTAAAGCTATTACTCAGATCCTAAAGTTTAAGCAAGGAAAGCTTCCTACAAAATACTTAGGAATTCCTATCTTTGCTGGTCATATTAAAAATAGTATTTATAAGATTTGTTGGAAGCTATTTTTAGAAAATTAAGAGGTTGGGAACATTGATACTTATCCCAAGGTGGTCGTCTTATTTAGATTAAATCTGTCTTGAACACCATTCCCCCTCTATTGGCTTGAGGTAAATTTTCCTATGAACTTCATAAGGAAAAAATCAAAGTGATTTTTAATAAATTCCTTTGGTATCATACTAGAGAATCAAAAATCATTTGGTTGCTCTTGAAATAAATTAACCTTTCCTGAGAATGAAGGAGGGTTAGGTGTTCGATGTCTTGATTCAATTTTTGAAGCTTTCTCACACAAGCTTTGGTGGAAATTCCGTACCTCCAAATCTATTTAGGTAAATCTTCTTAAGGCAAAATATTGTGCAACAAAACACTCTTCCCAGATCTCTCATAAAATAACTAACTCATAAATTTGGTGTATAATGCTTAATCACAGAGATCTTATTGAGGAAACTCTGTATTAGGAAGAAATTGATCCCTCTTATGGTTTTTGGTTTGATAACTAGAATCAAATGGGTTTGATTGCTAATGAAATTACCAACATTACTCAACCAAATTTAATTATGGGAGGACATCTACTCTAATACTAATGGTTGGAATGCAAATGTTATTAATCAAATTTTACCCTGACCATTTAGCTTCCATGGTTTTATCTCTTAGCCAACTTTAACTGAGGAAAAAAAAAAGGCAATTATGCGCGCTGGTAATTTGGGAAAGATTAGCCTAACTAATCTTTGGACTGTTTGTTGCATCATTACTTCGGCTTGCCTTCCTAACTTGGATATGACACAAATGCATACCAAGTTTTGTAAATATTTTTTTTAGGGAGATTGGCCTCAAATTACATTATTGTAGATAAAAACATGCAATACTAGATTATTCCTTAGCTTCCAAATGCCAATGGTGTCCAAATACTGAGAATGTTATGCATATTTTTTTTGAAAATGAGCAAAGCAAACTTATTTGGAACCTGGTTGATAAAGATATTGACATCTTTACAAGCATTACAATGTTTGATTTTTTTCATAGAGGTGTCTCAAGAAGTTCGAAAAATCTTTACTTTCTTAATCTGCTTATTGCTTATACTTTATGGCATATATGGATCAACATGAACAAGCCTAAATACTCCAAAAGCCAATTGTTGCGAATAATATTTTAAAGGCCATTTACTTAGAAAGGCATGGGCTCTTACAACATATTTCTGATAACATGTAATGTGATCCTTATTGTGCTTTTTTCTGTCTTTCTTCTGTTTTGCTTGAGGTTAGCTTTTTTTTTTCTGTAGATTTACTTGTGGATCTGGTCTTGAACCGAGGCTGTGGTTTAGTTTACTATTCTCTTTGGCTATCTTTATGGGCTATCCACAAGCACCTCTACCTGAGAACTTAGCACTTCTTCTCGTGCCGATTTGTTTGCGTTCTGTTGTATCTCTTGAAAAATTTTTTGTCTGTTAAAGTCTTTCTGATTGTTGCTAGGCTGCTGTTGGATTTGTTTCTAGTTGGGCAAATGCTTTGTTTCAAGTTGTTTTTCTTGCTAGATTAAGGGTAGTATATTTGGTTTGTTGTTCTATTGGTTGGATGGTTAATTCGAGTTGTGTCTCTATTTTGTTGGTTGCCATTTCCTATTTGGCAATTTTGCTGATGCTTGGCTACCTAATGGTTTTTTGCTGTGTCTTGTTCTGATAGTTTCTGGTTCGCCTATTGGCTTGCCAAGTTGTTTGCATTTCCTGTACAGTTGGCTTGCCTAGTGGTTGGCCGGCTTTAAAGCTTTCTTGTCGAGTTTGGTTTGGATGGAACGTTAGCTGGACTGTTGCTGTTTTGGCTGTAATTTGCCTAGTGGGATTATGCTATCGGCCGATCTTTGTCTGTCCACCAGTATTCTGGTTGGCTGTTGTTTGTTTTCATTGCTCTTCATGTGCTCCTTTTGTATTAGAGGATGTTGTTGGTGTTTGGCAATATTGGTCATTCTATGAAATATCCTGCTCTATTGCTCTATTAGAGGATGTTGTTGGTGAATTTTCTTTATATCTTGTGATGGTTCTGACAATTTATTCTTGAGTTTTTTTAATTTTATTTTAGTTAAAAAGTTTGAGCTTATGCTATTTTCTTTTTATTGGATCCTTTTAGGTTATCATGGATTCAATTTTTAGGGTTGTTCTTAGGTTTTTTTGTACCATCACATCCCCATTTTGTATATTTATGATTATATATATAATTTGTGTTGAGATGACTTCTTTATCCAAAAAAAAAAAAAACAAAAAAAAAAAAAAAAAAAAATTACATATTAGTATATAGATATATATATATATTATCGATGTTGTGCTTGTATATATATATATATATATTAAGATAATATTATCCTTTTTTGAATATGATAATTGAGTATTTTTTAATTAAATTTCATTATATAATAATTTGTTTTTTTAACATATTTAACACTCTAGATCTATATAAAATTACTGCTAAATCTCTATTATTACGTAAAATGCAATCCAATATAACTCTCTTACAGAATTTAAATAAATATGATGTTACATAAATGTCAAACAAAATAATCTTAAAAAGTTTCTTGGTATATTTACGATAAAAGCTTATTTTTACATATTCAAAATACGATGATTTAAACATTATTAATTTATTAGTAAATACATATTAAATAAAAGTTGGAAAAAAATTTTATAGTTACGCTTTGACTTCGAATTGAGTCGAGTCAAGTTAACGCGTACTCGAATTCGAATGAATTTGTTCGAGTCGAGTCGAATTTGTGTGTCAAGTTCAAATCAATTTTAAATATGTTTTGAGTCAAATATTAAATCGAGTTCGAGTCGAGTCAAAACTTATCTCGAGTTCGAGTCGAGTTCAGTTCAAATTTCAGTCTTATTTATGGTCAAACTTAAATCTTTAAGCTCTCTTGTAAAAGTTTAATTACCAAACTAATTTTTAAGTTTCAAAATTTAATTTTAAGCAAATAACTCACAAAAATTATAAATATTTATTTTTTCATAAAATTATCAAATTTAATATATTTGTTTGTATCAGTTTATTAAAATATATATATTTTAAATAGGAAAATATTATTTAGCTCTCAAATATCTCCCAAAAAGTATGGATGACTAGGATTTAAGATTTAAAAAATATTTTTATGGGCCCCATAAGCAAAAGTGGATTTAATAAAAAAATTTATTTCACTTAACTCCTTGAATCCTAATTATAATATATTTTGAGAGATAATTAAGAGTAATGCAGCAATACTCTTTTAATATAAATTTAGTTATTTATTATTTTATTATATCGATTTTATACCAAAAATTTAATTATCACGTGCTATTTTTACCGATAAAAGACTTCGCGAGCTCTTTTAAAGACCACAGGAGAGAGAATTGTGTGTAATTAACAGTATTGAACAAAGGCCTGCCTGAGAGGATCTGCCATTGGCCGACGCGCTTCCTTTCTTACCGCACTAATTCTTTGCTGGCACAGTTCATCGGCTCTCTTCCCATTCCGGAGTCTCTCTACATCTGTCTTGTTATAATCCTATTGGTCTCTTCAGAAGAAATCGATGCCTCGGCATATAATCGCCTGCACCGTCGGGCACTGAAATGTGAGTTTTCTTTTGTACTGTCAAGTGTCAACCCTCTTTCTGTCTAATTTTTGTTTGACAGATTCTCCTGTCGTCCTTTTGTCTCCTTTGGGAGTTGCATTCTCGCTTTATAGTATTAGTCAATCCTTGTTTTGAATTTTCGACTTTTAGAGGATTTTTGATGATTAGGTTTTTGTTTTTCCGCCTTTAGTTATTTAGTATAAGAACTAGGTATTAAGAGTTTTGTTGGTACAAGGAGGAGAAGGATTGGAGTAGAACATGAAGAGTGATGACTATGACACAAGGGTGAGAAGTGGTTTCGGTTTTAGTTCAATTTTGTATCCCTAAATCAGTCCCCGCTATAGAGGTTTCACATACAAGACTCTGCAGATGAATCTTCTTTTAAATCTCTCCTATGCGCTATTTCTTATGTCCTTGTAACTGAGTGTTTGACTATCGACTTCGACATTATTCCAACATTTCTTCTAGATGCTTTGAATCATTCTGCAGGTGCCAAGCTTAGTCTGTGGCTCTTGATTGGAGAGCAACTCCACGACTTATCCTGTTTGTTAAGTTGTTAGAGGTTTGCAAAATGCATACTATGCTGTGCTTTAAGAGCAGTGATGATGCTGGCCAAATATCTTTGGCCATCCTGGCCAAGCCACTTTGGCTCCATGGTGGATTGGAGCTCAACCACTCCATGGGGAATCTCTTAATGAATTCAAGAATTTGGCTGGTGAGCTTCCCAATGGCGATGGATTATTAACATGTGCTTTTGGGAAAGCCCACCTTGCAGAAGAAAAAGGAAGTGGATGTGGTGATTCAACCAAGTTCTTGTTTAGTTCAGGTAATAATTATTTAACTATTGCTAGCTACAACTTTGCATGACTTTTTTGTGCGTGTTTGCTTTGTGTGTAAATGCATATAGAAAGGTAGAGACGTGAATACTGCCGTGCTGTTAGAAATATATCGGTGCTTTTTCTTGCTCCTGTTTTGTCGAAATATATCGTGCTTTTTCTTTTCTCTTTCCTCATAAATTCTAAATAACTTTATCTAATAAAGATGGAAGGAAAAACCAGCAGATACAAATTTATCTGCGCCTTTCAATTACTTTTTGTTATTCAACATTTTATGATGGGAGATGAGAGTTTTATAAAAAAAAAAACTCTAATGTATATATAAAGATGTGATTGCACTCATGCTTGTAAAAAGATATGACACTAATATAACAATATTTTACTTTTATCAATTTGAGCAGTTTTAGAACTCCTTTCTAATTTTGACAATTTCATAGAAAAAAAAATTGTTTTAAGACACTTGTTGAAATAGTTTGCTTATATTTATCTAGGGTCAAAGAGCCCAAGCTTGGGAATCAAAACTATGCAGCTTTGAACCTGGGATGACTTTTCATTTTATATATATTTTTTAAAGATAGTCTATTAATTTCAGATTGATGATGAAAACAAAGATTCTATATTAGCTCTCTCATCATTCTTATCTCAACTGTATTGTGCATCTTTTTCAATCAGGATCGGAGCATCTTCAAGTTATTTAGCTGAATAAGCCCTTGTAAATCATCTACTTGGCAATTAGTTTTCTATTCATTTGATTGCCATGAAGGACATAAATACTTCCATATTTATAATTCTCCTGTGCATGTAGCTGTGATCTCGTAGAGTGTCATATGTTACCGAACATAAGAATTATAAAATTGCGGTTCCAAACATTTTAAAGTGAATTATTATTCGAGAGTAGTATTTATGATCGAATTTAACTCAACAAAGGAAATGATCTGGTAATATGTATTGATTGATTTAAGAACAGCTAAGAAAAAAATGTTGTTTTTGTGATTTTGAAGTGTTATTCTCTCAAGAAAGCAACAAGAAGCTTTCTAGATGAATTGAGTGCTTGCGCCTCAAACAACTTCTAATGTAGGTGTTTGGATTCAAACTCTAATGGAAAGGATGATTTGTATTTTATTTAAACTTGTAATTAAAAACTTTCAATTAATCTTCTATTTGTAAAAAATTCTGACTAGCCTCTATAATATCACATCTCGTGCATGGTCTTCCTCTTGCAGAATCCTTGGTACTGAAAGGTCAGAGCACTGGTTGAAGTGCCCATAAGAAGTCAAACTAGAATTATTTTTAATTCCTTGTTGTTTGTTCACCATTATCTGTCAGTCAAACATCGATATAAGTACATTTTGTCTGTCTAGGCATTAAAATTTAAAAGAGGAAGTGAGGTGATTCTAACAAGCTACAAAATGATTAATTAAGAGGTACATCTATATGGAAATCTTGTAATGTAATAATAGCCTTACTACTTCATTTTCGTTCAAAAAAGGATTACTTAAGAGGCACAACTATATGGATAGCCTGCAATGTAATTAAATATTCCACTTCTTAGTCACAAAATGGTTCGAAGTTATAAAATCTATATACCCAATTAGAAGGATTTTAACTGGACCAAAGAAATAAGAAGGATGTAATATCTAACAGTTAGCTACTTATAAATTAAAATCACTATGGTTGTTGGGTCCCACCACAAAGAAAGGTAGAGGGTTGTGATGCAGGGCAACACTAGGGTTTGGTGTTGTCGGGCTCTAATGCAATCATAGGGTTCGTGAATGCTTGTGAATGCAGATTTTTGTAAGATGTATTTGGAATTTTAAGCACTTTTCGCGCAGCTTCAGATCAATTAAGCTTCAGTATTTGTCTGCAAAGATTCCACAGTAATTTGAAAATAACTATCGTTGGCAATGGGTGTCCAGAGTCACGAACAGGAAGAGCGGTCGGCACCGATTCCGAATCAAAGGAAAGGCTTTGGTCCGGAAAGGTAACTTGCACTTCGATTTGTACTTGCCATGCGGGTGTGTCCGAAGGCGTTTCCGTTCCGAAACCACTCGCAGTGACCGGATTTAGATTTGGCTCCTACAAATAATTTCTACCCTAAAATCGCACGAGAAAATAATTAAATGAATTCAGTTTAGGGTATGGGAAGAACAAACACACGCCAGTTTAAACCGGGAGTGAGAAGGGTGATCCGAGTAGATTTCTTGCGGCGGCTAGGGCAGCGACGGCTGGGCAGTGGAGGCGGCTGGACAGCGTTGGCTGCGGCGGCGGCGGCTGGGAGCGGTGGCTGGGCAGCGGCGGCAGGGCAGCAACGGTGCGGCAGCGGCAGCTCGACTGGCAGCAGCAGCAGGGGCAAGCCGGTTGGACAGTGGCGATCGGGCAGCAGCGGCGGCTGGGGTGGTGGCAGCGGCTGTCCTGCTAGGAGAGGTCCGAAGGCAGCAAGGGGAGGGGTCCGGAAGGTGGCGGCTAGGGTTTGGAGAGGGAGATTTGGAAACTAGGATTTCCCCGGGGAACAAGTGCCGTTCTCGCTGTTTAGAGAAAACTCAGAATTTTTATTTATCAAAAACTGAAATTAACGTACAGATTTTGGGTATTTATAATACCCTCAAAGCAATCTAGACCTTAGAGTGTTTTTAATAAACGATCGGAGGGCTAATATTCGTCCCTCCGATCAATACATAAAACAAACAAAAATAAATGCGAAAATAAAACTGAAACGGACGAAAATAAATGCATAAAATAAAACTGAAATGTCAAGGCCGGTATGGGTCCGGGCGGGCTCGCGGCGGGACCCGCGTCGAAGATGGTCTCCATCAGGTTGTGCTAGATAGTTGATCATGAATGCAAAATTTTGTTGAATTAACATGATATGAATCATAGTTTATTGCCTATATAAAATCAAAAGTGTGCCATATTTGCTATATCATTTCTCTAATTTAGTGTTGGAGGTACTCACATTATGGATGAATATGGGTATAGAAGCTAGTTCAATACACTAGATTGAAATTATAAAGTTGGATATTGTGCTCAAGCAAGCTTATGGAGTTAGTATATGTTTTGATGAATGGAAAGAAAAATTTTATCTTTAGGAAACAAAGTGGATGTGAGAGCAAGCAAAAGATAGTTTATTTTGTAAAGAGTACTTCTACAGTGCCAAAAATAGCTAAAATAAAATAAGAATGATATGACAGTCCTATGTGTAAGCACAAAATTGGTGCAATACAATATTTTTGTGAGCCCATGTGCAAAAATAAAAAGAAAGAAAACTTTGTACTGGTTATGGATTTTTTTTTGGTTATTTTTTTGAAAGTTTAGCATTTTCCTTTTTTAAACTTAGGTACATGGGTATGGATTGTATAAATGGTGTGGGCATCTTTTTGGATGAGAGTTTGAAGGATAATTTGATGGAAATTGCTAGAATGTGAAATATAATTATAATCTTATTTATTATAATTGGTAAGATGACTGTTAATTTAATTTGTGTGTGTGCAACTTAAATATTGCTGGATAAGACTATAAAAGAAAGATTTTAGCATTATTTGAAAATGTTAGTTCAAGAATTGCATCAAGATTAGGGCTGGCTTCAAGTCGAGTTCTAGTCAAGTCAACCCAGACTCGAACTTGTTCGAGTTTGAGTCATTTTAAATAGGGTTCGAGTCAAGACGTATGACTAGAACTCGGCTTGAAAATTTCAGAGGTGAGTTTGAGTCGAGTCAAAATGTCTCGATTCAAGTTGAGTCGAGTTTGAATTTTGAGTTTTGGATCAAATTGCTAGCCCTAATCAAGTGTAATGTTATTTTTTAGAACAGTTCAAATTGATATTTTGGAATAGTCAAAAATTTTAATGGTATTCACGATTGTTTGGGGTTTGGTAAGACTATTGAAGAGAAATAATCTTGGAGTTGGGCTTCATAGATTGATTATTTTTTATAAATAAAAGCAATTGATTTTATTGTAAGAATTTTAACAATTTTTATGAAAAACTTGGTAACCAAATATCAATTATTGTTTTTGAGTTTGAAATTAATGAGTTGTAAAAAATAATAAATTAAAGTTATGCTCGAAAGCTAGGGATTATATGATCTTATAAGGAAAAAATATATTTTCCAAAAGTTGGGTTTTAAAACTTGGATGGTGGAAACATTAAGAAGCTATTTGGCATTAGAAAATCTGAGAAATTTGAGGGTATGATAATTTGATTACAATATAATTATATTAGTGTAATGAGATAACTTCACTATTGTTTGATAGTTTTTAAGAAAATTTAAAATTTTTCTCTTTGGAATGAAGTAATGAGATAGCTATTTGGAATGATTTTTCTATTTCGAATGAAATTACTCCCAAAAATATTTTCAATTTTTTTTAGATTTAACAAAATGAATGAAACCGTTCGAAATCGATTTCGAGGCGATAATATATCTTTCGCTAGAGAAGATGAACCTCCTCCGCTCGATTGATCCATTTAATTCGTTCGATTGATTTAGGGTAATCTCAGTTTATCAAAATAAAATTTTACTTTACCCTTCTTTTACCTCAATTCAAACCGTCTCTAAAAGGAACTAAACTGACAAACATTTGCTAAGTATATTCATAAATTTGCTAAGGCTATATTTGGGGAATTAAGCGAAAATCTTTAATAATAACGATGCTTGGTAGTGGAAACAACATATTCAAAATAAAATAAAAGACAAAAATTTATTATAAATAATAATATTAAGAACTGCAGACATTTATTGGTTTGTTTTGAATCCAAGAAAATTAGATGTTGCTTAAGCTTTTTGTAATAGATGGATATTGTTTAAGGGGGAGGGACACATGAATGTGAAATATTACTATTCTTGATGCTATAATCAGTTTTTGAAGGTTTATGAGAGAGTAAACAGTATTGAGGGGGTATAAGCTAGACTAAGTAAGCGATAAGAAAACTAAATGTTTGATTCAAGCGAAAACTATAGATGACTAGAAAATACTTTTAGGAATGATGATATTCAAGATAAGTGGAATATTTTAATATGCTTTTGGATTAAACTTATAATAAGTGTTAATGAGTTTAGTAGCTCTAAAGGTACTATTAATTACTCTTTTCTTTGTTGAGTTAGTAAAATTGAGGTTCTTAATTTGTTAAAGTAGGTGGAGAAGTTGCAATATATCCTGATAGATGTAAGGAAATGCTTAGGCATGGAAGAATTTTGTGGCTCATGACTTTAGTTAATATTATGATGAAATAGGTGATGGTGATTAACAAAACTTAATATGGTTGGATGAAATGGAGAGCTTCTTTTGTGTGTTGTGCTATTGAAAATCTTAGTAAAAATTAAAGAAAAGTGTCCTTGAATGGTTGGTTATAAGACGAATAATATTATATGGGCAGAATGTTGGCAATAAAAATAGAAGTTTTTTGATAAAAACTTGTGCCTTTATTATTTACACTAATTAACACTAATTGTAGATATCAACTATAGCTCTATTCTCATTGAAATATGGACAACTCAAATAGTATAAATATATATATATATATATATTTATTTATTTTTTAAATAATATATATATATATATATTATATTGAATGTTTTATTTTATAAATATAACTAGAATTATGTATAACATAAAGGGAAATGATTACCTAATAACATAAAAGCAAGATAAAAAAATAAACTTAAAAGGAAAAAAGGGTAAACAATCACTAAAATCCACATGATCAAAGTCTCAACAAAGGCTGGAAGAGAAACATATACGCTAGAGAGGTGGTATCGAGTGTATTGTTGCGGTGATTTCCAATTGGAATTTGAGTTTTTTTTTGTTCTGTTTTTTTTTTCTTCTTACCTTTAATACAAAAAGAAAATTGTGCAAAAGCTCTGAATCCTAAAAGTTGCCCTTAGATTCTTCAAATGAGTCCACCTCCGAGTTCTTTGCAGCCTCTTTATCATCTTCCGGAGCAGACATAGCAAGCCCGGTCTGATGAAACTCCATTACGTGTGGACTCAGGCTCGAAGAAATCTCCCTTTTGCATAAAATATTTGGGATTTCATCCATAAATGCAAGAAGATGATTTGAAGGGACATCAGCATCCTCATCACAAATCCCCTCATCCATTCTTCTCATTATCTTGAAAGATTTCAGCAGAACATCCTGAAGTTGTGATGAGGGGTAGCCTGCATATTGTAGAAGCACCCCACTAGCCCCGGAACGGCCTACAAGCTGACCCACCAAAACACCCTCTGATTCCCCTACCAACATCTAGCAAGAAGTATCCTCGGTAAGCCCAAGTGAATGAGCACCTCCAATACTTTCCAAATTGACCTCTTCCACTTTAGCATCTACAGCTTAAACCTCAACAGTTGTATCACCAGCATTACTCGTGTTATAGATATTATTTGAGAACGTCTTCAGGCAAGCCATCATCTACAACCCCAGACACTCGTTCTTCCTCTCCTATGGAGGATGGCACAATAACGTCCAAAGGGGCTGACCAGGCTTCTGGGGGAAGAACATTTGTCATTTGGACATATTTGAGCTTACTTGCATTAGGATTGTGCACAATTTCTTTTAATTCTTCCTTGAGGTGAGGGTTGAGCTTGAAGCAGTTTAATTTATCATGCCCTACTATCAAACAGTGGGAGCAATAGATTAGGAGGTTTTTAAATATGCATTTTTGGAAATACCCTAAATCATCGCCACTGATCCATATTTTAAATTCAAAGTTCTTTGTCAGATCCATCTCCACCAAGACCTTTGTATTGATGATCTGGTTATATTTGTTGTAGCAAAATCAATTACCATCGGTTTACCATTGTATGACCCCAAAGCGAAAATTATCGAATGAGTAATAAGGTAGACCTTGAGGAGTGGAAAGTTTAGCCATATAGGAACAATTCGAGGTTCACAGGATGGATCGAAAGAGGGTGTCCATTTAAAAACTTTCATTAAACGGTTATCAACATAGTAGTTTCCCCTAGAAAAGATCTGGGAATAATATGCTTCATTGGAAAGCTAATGAGCACATGTCTAGCATCAATCAGCCAATGTGTGCCTCTTGGTACTCCCAAATTATTGAAAAAACTCCTAATTGTGTGCCATTAGAAAATTTTCCCGCAAAAGTGTGCTCATAGGGTTTAGCTAAGGTATTCACCTCATCATCCGAAAGGATAAGCGCAGGTTTACCTCAAATAAGAACGATTTGTTTGATGTCGATTTGATCTACAGCTGGAGGAGTTTGTCAAAGCCCCCCGCGACCTCCTCTCTTGCTGAGAGGGTTGCCGAAAATGATATATATATATATATATATTATTATATGTTAAAAATGAAATCAACTTTTAGTAATTATGGAAGGTAGTCTCTCTCAACCTTTTCAAGCAGTAAGGTTGAGTATTAGGCTTATGTGGTTTTTGAATGACTTTATGAATCAAGAATGTTTGAGAGATAATAGCACATGTAAAAGTTATGTGCTGTACTAAGGGGTATCAAATAAATACTCTTACTATACTCTATATATAGCCATTGTAATGCACTCCTACACTTATATTAATAATAATATTTCGGATTGCCTATGCTACGTGATCCCTTCTCTCGTTTTTCCTACCTCTCCTGCAACCTTCGGCTGCCCCTGCTCAGGGGTTCTTTCATGGTATCAGAGCTGTCATTCGATCTCCTTCACCAACTCTGGCCCCCAGTAAGGCCTGAATCTCATTATTCCTCTTTCCTGTTCCTCAGGAATCTTTTTTAGCCAGAACCCACCGCCCGTCACCCACATTCATCCTCAAAATTACTAACACATCCCTCAACTCCACAAGAAATTTCTAGCCAAAACCGCACCAACCTCTCTTCAAGAACTTGTCCTCTTCTTCCCCAACTTCTCAAAAACCCGCGGCCAAGATTGCATCCAATTCAAGAAATCATAAACCACAGCAACCTTTCTTCAAGAAACCATCCCCTTCTCCTCAAGAACTTGCAGCCAAAACTGCACCCAACTCAAGAAATAAAAAAAACTCATTTCAGTCTCCTCATGGCTAGCACATCAACCTCAAGTTCTATCTCCATAGAATCAGAAATCAGTCACTCCAATGCAAAAAAAACAACAACTATCCCTCCCAATCTAAAATTCTTGATGACAAACATCAAGAATCTGATTCACTCCACTCTAACCTCTGAAAACTATACCATATTGAGAGCCAAAATAACACAATTGTTCAAGGAAAATAGTTTACTACAGCATCTCACTGTCAACACCACCTCCCACAGCCATCAGCCTAGCCGACAACAGCTCACCATCATCAGAAGCCAACTGGTACACCACTGACCAGAACTTGATTGCAGCACTGTTCTCCACCATATCTACCAGCATCCTACTCTACGTTCTCCAGGCCGCCTGCGCTGAAGTTTGGAGGACCCTAGAACAAAGACTGCAGCCCACCAACTGTTCAGGCACCATGGTATTGAAAAATTTTCTACACAATGTCTCAATGGAAGGTAAAACCATGATAAAAACAAATCATAATTGTATGCCACAAAGCAAGATAAAAATAAAGAAAAATATTGGTGGCACAAGCCACCATGATTTATGTGGTTTGGTTTCAACCAAGATTACTATCCACTATCCATAAAAAGTATCAAAATGTGTTTACAATGTTATGAATGAATAGCTTCCCAAATTTTTTAATATGCCATCTCACATGGATATGAAGCCTAAAAGCAGTCTCACATGTATGATTACTTCATCACACTGCCTTCTTTATTTCAGTTGCTGAAGTCTTCAATCTTTAATGAAACTTTAGTCAATTGAGAGCTTATGTTCCTCACTGCTTCATGTCCACCCATAACTCTCACTTGTCATTTGCTTCAAGTCCTAAAGTTTCACAATTTTCTCTCTTTGTTCATAGTTGTTGAACCTCACTAGCATGTGCAACCATCAAAAGATATCACCAACTCTTCTTTTCGGTTAATGATTTATCAGCTTTGATGCTCAATCGGTTCACCTCGATGCATCCTTTAAGTCATCATTGTCGCTCTTTGCTTTGTATATGCGCTTCTATAACTGAGATTTAAAGTTGTGCATAAGCCTGGTGCATTTGAATTACTTAAAATTCTCAGACTCTACTGAAAAGAAACTATTTACATTTAGTAATATTGGATGAAGCTTATTCTATACAGTGGAAACATGAGCATCTTGTCATCATTGTCCTCTCTACTCAAATACATGCCTACTCAAATACATGCCTGAATTGAAATCTACGGCAATCTTTGGTATTGATGTAAGATTTAATGGTTCCATTTTGTTTGTTTTTTTGTTGAGGGGTTTTCATTTTCTATTGGGATTGTATTATGCTTTCACCTTGATGCTATACCTATTAGTTTCAAGCATTCAAAATGGCAAGCTTCAAACTGTGTTGTTCAAAATTTGTATCTTTCTTTAAATACTGTTATGTCTGAATACTTGACATGAATAGAGATCTTGATGCTATAACCTATAGTTTCTATATGCTGTCATATTATTTTCTCTCACAAACATTTGGTACTTCAAGAAGTTTACAGCATTCCAAGTAGATTTTGAGACGATTACTCTATTGTTGATCTATTGTGTCGGTATTCTTTTTTGGAAAAAAGTAGAATTAATTTCTAGTGGAAATTCTCTCTTTGCTCTTACCCCCTCCCTATATTGTATAATCTCAGCATGATCATATTGTAGTTGCTGTTTTCAAGAGGTAAAAGAGGAGTTCACGGTCAAAGAGGGAAATAATGTTGTGATTGTGAGTGTAGGATCCCTTTTGTTGCTCTGCTTATATTGTAAATTCATGAATAATCCTTATGGATAATGCTGGGAGAAATATCGTTACCTTCAGATGCTTAGCATGATTTTACAGACAGCTGTGATCATCTCTCAAAATGAACATGATCAACTAATTCAATAAACCAATACTTTTATTTATTAAAATGTTCTTAATTAAATCTCCAATGGAGTTTTTCTTGTTGGAATGTTTTGAAGAGCCGGCTATCGCTCATCCATCTCATAAAGTAAAATAAATGATACCCGAAGTACACACTACCCTATATTATCTTGAATGATATTAAAAAAATGATCAATCTCCTTCATGAACAAAAGTGGCGGTTATAATCACAAATTCTATTGGAAACAAAATGTTGATATTTTTGGTTGATAAAGTCAAGTGTCTCTTCTTATATTATTATTAGTAAAAATTTGTTCTCTTTTTTACATTCAATCTGTACTCTCCGTTGCTGATGGATTCTCTTTTCTTCTAGAAAATATTATTATTCATCCTCCTCTAAACATGCACTGTTCAATGCATTAAATTGGTTAAACCAAACGCCTTATTTCCTTAGCACCTTTTATATATCTCATTGTATCATTTGAGATCTTAGAATGAAGGAAACTATATGTTCACTATATTTCTCTTAAACTCAAAAAGGGTAATCAATTCTTTTATCTGCTTACGATTCATTCGTGCAGACACTTTGGCTTATGTCACTTTTTTTTGTAGATATGCTCTTAACTGCTTTTGATAAAGTAAAAGCCTTATTACATGTGTCACCCAATTCATTTATCCCTGACTTGTATTAACTTACCGTTTTTCTTTGGAAGTTTTGCCTTGTCTCACTCAGTCTTTCATCTATATTCCCAGGACATTAAGAAGCACTACAAATGATGCTCTTGGCATATCAAGAGCAACATTTCATTTTATGCTTGTAGTTTTAGTGATCATTATTTTATATATGAACAAATGCTGGTAAAATTTATTTATTTGTTTTTTTATGTATTATATTTGATTTCAGACTTGGGTACAGAAACGGGGCAGAAAACTCAGCAACATTTTACCACGTCTCTACAGTCTCCACCTGACTTTCAGCGTTGTTTTGAACTAGGGCTTGGTCAATCAGTGGTAAGCTTATTCTTTATGGAGTAATCTCACCTGACTTACCTCCACTACATTGGCCACAGTAGGGCTTTTTTTGCTCAAAACTCACGTGAAACTCGCTCAAATTTTTATTCAACTCGAGAATCGAATATGTCGAGTCACGAGCTGAGTTTCATACTAAGTTTTTCAAGTCGATTTTGAGTCTAGGTTGACTCATTCTGTTAGCAAATTCAACTATTATACTCTTACAATAGTGCATGTATGTAATATTTTTTAAAAAATAAACTTCCATATTTCAATTTTCTTAAAATCTACTATAAAATACAACAATTTAATAATGAAAATTAGATTATGCATTTTTTATGTATTCTAAGTTAAATTTACTAGTTAACATATTTCTACATGTTTCAATCTGATTTTTAAAACTGAAAAGAAAACTATATTGTAAATGTATTTATTAATTCAAATTTAATACACAATACACGAATCAGGCAGCACACCAAGTGCTTTGACATTGTGTTGATTATTGCTTCTGTTACTGAGTAGGTTTGCTCAAGTTATCCGTACATTGATCAATGCTATGGCCTGTTCGCAACCTATGGAGCCCAATCAATGGTGAGGATCTCTATTCTTGCCCTACTAATGATTTCCTTTATCATTAAATACAATTCATTTTTTTATTATGCATATCATTAATGGCTCAGTATCTCTTATGCATCTCTTTGTAAGTAAGATTATTGTGGAATATATGCTCAGATTTTGTTAAGATATAGTCTGGACATGATGCTACAAGTGTGTTTGGCAATGAAGCAGTTGTCATAATTAGATCCTTTTGAGCACATTTCTTTATGCTGTCACCTGCTGAAAGGAAACTCTTTTCTTTTTTCTTCTATGAATGCAGCAGCAAGGCCGGATGCTTCTGCCATTGAATATGACACCTGAAGGGCCAATATACGTTAATGCTAAGCAGTATCACGGAATTGTCAGGCGCAGGAAGGCCCGCGCCAAAGCTGAAATGGAGAATAAAATGGTCAAAGCAAGGAAGGTACATAACTGTTTGATTAGCAGTGTCAGTTAAACTTATGCACTCCATGATGCTAGTCTTTTTAGTACTGAGGACAATTTTGATCCCTTCATCTTCGAAATTAGATTTTTCTCTCTTGCCGCAGCCGTATCTCCACGAATCGCGCCATCTTCATGCGATGCGGCGCCCCGAGAGGGTGCGGCGGCCGTTTCCTAAACACGAAGGGCGGAAATACCCGGCAGGGCGGCAAGCCTTGCTCCGGGAAGCTTCTGACTGCTCCCTCTGTATCCCCAAGCTCCGAGATCCTTCGATCCGATAGCGGGAACCCGCACTCTGCAAGCGGAGGATCGACCTTGTCGGGGTCCGAAGTGACGAGCGTGTATTCGCAGGGAGAAAACGAGCACCTCGGCGTCTTCGAACAGCTCCACTCGTCCCTCTTCCACCCTCTGCCCCTGTTTGCTGGAAACCACGGCAAGTGGGACGTCCGGCAGCAGATGGCTGCGGCGACCTCCTCAGGTGGGTCTGAGAGGTTACTGAGCTTGCTAGATAGAGGGGCGGGCTGCAATCGTGCGGTTGCAGCTCGCTTTGGCTGAGGGATGGTCCCCGCTGCTATCTGGCTGCTCCTGAAAGGCAATTCATTCTTGGCTCTTACCTGCACTGAGGCTTGTTTGTCGGCAGGAATGTCGGCACCAACCCTCGGTGCTATGTATAAAATAATTGGTGTTTTATTAGCAGATGTAGCCGCTGGCGCCTCTGCTTCTCATGGTGCTGATTTGTGTGTGAGAATAAGTAGCCAAACTGTGTGTGGGCTGCTGTTAGTCAGTAGTTATGTTGTTGCTGAGCTTTCTGCTTTTGCTTGTTTGGTTATCAACTTTTCTTTTTTTAGTGTTCTTTTCGGCTTTAGCACTGTACTGAAGTATATTATCTGTCTGTGCTCTCTTAGTGACATATAATCTTACCTCTGTTCTTCTTTTCCCTAATCAGTGGTACCTTTTAAGTGGTTTAGTTAATAATCATTTAATTTTAAGCTCAAATTAGGTATCTTATATATAGTAAAGCATGCATGAAGTGAGAAAACTCATATACATAAGGCTTCAATATTTAAAATTTGCCAAATTTCTTTTTAAAAATTAAGAAAAGTGATACCAAGTGGCTTAATACTATTTTATTTTTATATTTAGTTGTCATATTTGAGATGTTGTAGTCGTGTTTTATATTAAGGATTTCACCTGTATAATACAACAAATTTTAATATTTACTTTTAGATAGATTTGAGCATCTTAAGTCTACCTACAAGAGAAAGATTTTCGGGCCAACAAGAAATCAAAGATCTGAGTTTATCGCACAATTTTCTATCTTATGTTTTGAGAACATAATTGGCAGCCCAAAGTATTTCATTAGGAAGTGTGAAGCAGAAAAGTTACAGATGCGAGAGAGCTCCTCAATGGTGAACGTCCTTTCGAAAGTCTAGAAGCAACAAAAAAGTCATTAAGATAGGCTTTGTAAGCAAAAATATCCCCAATGCTTAAATGAGAGCAACTAAAATTCTCAATATTGAAATGCACGATGATTTTTTTTTATTAACAGCTGCATCCAATAGAGAAGAGAGATAATTCATCACAATAATAAAGATCGTATGTGACAAAAAACAACCTTCATGAAGCCAGAACTAGAAAAAAATAATCATGAAATCTCCAGAAATTTTTTTTTTGGGATACCTGTTGAATAATATGATTTAATTTGTAAGAATAATATGATGCTATAACTTACTCAAGTCGTTATTAGGCTAATAAGGGTTTCACCCGACTCAAAAATTATGATCTCTATAAATTCAAAATTAAGTTAAACCAAAGTATCATTAAAAATAATATATTTTTGTGATCATAATGCCTATGTTTATGAACAATCTAAATAATAGAAACTCTTGAATTAATTTTGAATATTTTAAATTCAAGGAATTAGAAAAACTAAATACAAATCCAAATTTATCAATTTTAATATCATTAGATTAAGAATATTATAATAAGGTTATATATAAAGTTTCGTCGAATTTGAAGTTTCGAATTCACCATAATTAATTTTTAAAATTCAAATTTTAGAAATTATATAAAATAAAATATAGCTTGAGAAACTTTTGATACAAGTGTGTTCATCTTATCGAGATACACTTCGAGGTCAAATTTTGTTAATTTTGGAAATCAACGGGGAAAATGTGAAAAATTTATTTGAAATTAATTATTTCAAAAATTTCTTAATTTTCTCTCCCCCCGCGCAGTCTTCCCTTTGTATCCCGTGACCTATGGCATGCCTACGATCATAACAAATGCCGCTTGCGGGAGCTGTGCGGTGCCCACCTCCCCTTGTCTACAGCCACGCTGCCGACGAGCCCCTCGCTAGCCTGCCCCTCCCCTGCCTGGCCTACCTTTTCCCCTCCCCTCTTCTGCTATAAAAATCCCCCTAATCTCTCCCAAAACTCATACATCCCTCCTCCCTACCCCTGGGCCACCGCCTCCACCCTCCAACCACCATACTCTTATTATTATTATTATTATTATTATTATTATTATCTTTACATAATATTAATAATAATAAGAATTTTATTATTATTAATATTGGTAATATTATTATTATAAAGTTATTATTCTCTTTATCATTACATAATATTAATAATAATAAGAATATATTTTTAGTAATATTGTTATTATTATTATAATTATATAAATAAGAGAAAATGAGATAAAAAGAGAAATGATAATTCATATAAGAGGAGATATATATATATAGAGAGAGAGAAGGAGAAGAATAGATAATTTAATATAAGAGAAAAGTGAAGAGAGATGCAGAGAAAGAGAAAAAATTGAGATAGTAAAATAAAAAGAGAGAAATAAAGATCATTTATCTTTTATTTAATTATTAAATTATTTTATTTATCATGATTTTTTTTTTTTTTGAAGAATTTGAGGGCATTGGCCGATATATTCATTAAAACAAAGATTCTCCAAATTGGAGTTACATGAAATGTTGCCAGAAAATCTTATAGGAAAGACAAAAAAATTAGAGAAAACAATTACAAAAATAGAATAAAACTGAAAATTAAGAGTGGGCTAAGGATTCAGATCATCGAGAGTGAGGCCGACATGAGACCAATGATCCGCTGGGCAGCAATCTAAGACCAGTGTAGTATCCAAGTAGTATCTGAAGGCAAGAATGTTACCAGCAGTCGAATGGGGTCACAAATTGCATCACAATCCCTCACAGCCCAAGAGATTTCCACCCAACAGCAGCGACATCCGGGACTGAGAGCAGATAAATGTAAATGAAAAAAAAAGACAGCAGCAGTCCGAATCCACCCAAATTACCAAACCGTCCAGCAAGGCTATAAGAGAAATAATATTATGAGGATAAAGACCAAAGCCAAAATAAGACCAAAACACCGCCGAGAAGGAAGGCCCAAAAAACCATCCATCAAATGCAAGAAAAAAGGGGAACATCTGCAGCATGAATAAAACCACCTCCCAGAAAAAGGCAACAAGCATATAAGCCGCAACTAAAATCCAGAAGAAGATAATGAGAAAGATGAATAGCAGACGCCACTTTTACCACCACAAAAATCTGGCTAATGATCAAAGCCCCAACACTAGATGGGTCAGTGCCTGCTTCTGATATCATTACACCATTGAGAAAGAAACTCCGAATGCTTCCAGCTGTTAATCAAATTAATAAGACTCATTTTAATGTTACTAATGATGTGTAAGGAATTACTCATGGTATTGTTGAAGAGTCGCGCATTACGTTCCTTCCAGATGGCCTCGATAGCCAAGCCAATAGCCGAGATGAATCCCCTTTTCCTCATAATATTCATATTTGAAATGTCAACCATAATTTAACTAATAGAAGGAGGATATAAGTACCCACAATTACTTGGCAAAATTTGGTGCAAAATCTGAAATGCAACCTCACACTTAAAGAAGAGATGAGAGTGAGATTCATCTTCAATAACACATAAATGACATAAAGGAGAACATATGATGCCTTTATTTCTTAAGACATCTACAATTTTTAAGCCACCATTAAGGACTTTCCAAATAGCACATTTAAATTTTAGCTTGACCCCTTTTGTCCAAAGACAGGACGATCAACTCACATCCGGCCACGCAGAAAATTGAAGATCATGAGCATCTTTGAAAGTGAAAGCTACCTTGAGTTTAAATAAATGAAGATTTCTGGCAGAATCATAAGTTATAAACTGACATATCAACCCGGATACTTTAATTAGGCTTTTCCAAAAAGGAAAAGCAGCTTTGATATTTGAAGAAGAACGCTCATATATTCTTAAACGATTACTTTTCCACCATAAAGTAAGAAGAGAAATGTTACAATAGACATACCAACATAAAAAAAGCTTGCAACTTGTAATTAGCTTAGAATGACATATTATGCCGAGGCCTCCTTTTTCTAAAGGTGAAGCAACCCTTATCCAGGCAATAGTATACAGCTTATGATCAAGAAAGCCGTGATCTAAAATTTTTGCACAAAGTTTCTTAATGATATTGATGATGCTGCAAGGGATCAGAATAGCTTTGAACTAATGAAGAAGAAGAGACCATACAGAGAATTTTAAAAGTTGGAGGCAATCGGCCAAAGCTAAAGATTTTTGAGCCCATCCGGAAATCCAAAGATGCAATTTAGAAATCAGAGGGGCAAAAGAAGCCATTTTAGGTCTATGTGGAAGAACTGGGAGGCCTAGATATTTCATGGGAAAGTGGCCAATAAGAAAATTCCAGATTTCTGAAAGCTCATGAACATTATTAACCGACTTTGAAAAATAAATATGAGATTTTTCCTCATTAATGCTGACACCAGATGCTTCAAGAAACTCATCAATACTTCTTTTAAACCCAACCATATTGTCTAGAGAAGCCTTTCCAAATAATAAAATATCATCTGAAAAAAGGAGATGGGAGCATCTGAATTTTCCACATATAAAAGGTTGAATCTGATTTGTAATAGCAGCTTCCTCAAGAGAGGAAGATAAGAAATTCATGGCAATTATAAATAAAAGAGGGGATAGAGAGCATCCATGTCTTAGACCTCTAGTAGAGCCAAAATAACCATGAGAAGTACCTTGAATGTTAATCGAAAAATGAATGTTTGAAATGCAAGCAGAAATCCAATCTATCATTTGCCTCGGAAAGTTGATGTTAATAAGAGCATTAATAATAAAATTTCTATTGATAGTATCAAAGGCTTTCCGTAAATCAATCTTAGCGCAGAAATTCTTTTCAATTGGCCAATTAAAAGTTCTGATAATTTCATTAGCCAAAATAACATGGTGAGACAATTGCCTGCGTTTGATAAATATCGCCTGAACTGGATGAATCAGGGTTGGAAGCATAGAAGAAATACGTTCTGCCAGAAGCTTAGAGATAGTTTTGTAGATGGTGTTGCAAAGAGCGATTGGCCTAAAGTTCTCAATTGAAGCACTTCCCTTACCTTTTGGAATAAGAGTAATAAGAGTGTGATTAAGCCACCTAGGCATAATGCTCTTGTGAAAAAAGTAAGAAATGACTAAATAAGTGAAATTGCCAATGCTAGACCAAGCCTTTTTGAAAAAAAGAGGGGTAAAACCATTCGGGCCGGGACTCGCATTATCCTTAATAGAGAACAAGGCAGCTTTTAAGTCCTCACAAGTAAATGGCCTGCAAATAATATTATGTAAATTTGAATCAATAATTGCACATGGAGGAGAAGTGATATTGCCATGTCCTTTAATATCATTAAGCAATAAAGAAAAACGAGAAATGGCTTAATCTTTAGATATAAGAGAGCACGTGCTGGATAAATTCTTTCTTATTGCCATATGATTATAAAAGAATCT
The DNA here is from genome assembly GCA_016760335.1 of Gastrodia elata. Lineage (NCBI taxonomy): Eukaryota > Viridiplantae > Streptophyta > Magnoliopsida > Asparagales > Orchidaceae > Gastrodia > Gastrodia elata. The sequence continues at coordinate 7,616,819 of CM028682.1, read as the reverse complement.
CAAATTATCTTCCCCAAGCGATAGCCAATGGGCCTTAGACCGCTGCTTAGCCCATGATATTTCATCCCGCAAAGCATTATTAAGAGAGTGCTGAAGAAACAATAAATGCTGCTGAAGATCAGCCGAACTGTTTTGGGCCGCATTAAAGGCTTTCATTTGAGCAATACGCACCCTTTTGATATCCGAAGGATTGGCCAACTGAGACTGATTTTTCAATTTGAAGACCTTTTTTAAATGAATAAGTTTTTGGTGTAGTTCAAAAAGAGGGTCGCCCCCATAGGAATCGTTCCAAATGGAATGAACCAGCATTATAAAATCCGGGCAATTAGTCCAATAATTTTTGAAGCAAAATCTGGTCGGAAGCCTTAAAGGAGGAGGCCCAGTGATGAGAAGAGGAGAGTGGTCTGAAGTTTCGGGGGGAAGAACCTTATAATAAACTTCCGAAAAATTATCAAACCAAACATTATTGCCCAAACATCTATCAAGCTTGGCCTTGATAGGAGTATCCAATCTGTGATTGTCCCACGTATGAATGCCCCCAGTGAATTGCAAATCAATCAATCCTGCTGAATTTAAACAATTGTTATAAGTGACAAGTTTGGAGATCGAACAAGTAGTGCCACCAACATTTCCATGAGTGAAGCGAATACAATTAAAATCACCAGAAATAAGCCACGGCCCAGTGAGACCCTCATGAATAAGTCTCAAGTCATCCCATAACTTTAGTCTTTCCGACTCATAATTTGAGGCATAAACAAAAGTAATCCAACAATCTAAGTTATTGTGGAGAAGACGACCGTGAATAAATTGTTGAGTGATGATCATTGGAGTGAAGGAAGATATAAGGGGGTTCCATTTAACCCAAATACGGCCAACATTGAATTCATCAAAATTGTGACAATGTTCTTCCGACTGGAATATATTAAATTTTTTAAGCTTAAAGGGTGAGGAAATATCTGACTTGTTGACTTTTGGCTCTAATATACCCAGAATATCAGGACTGAGATCCCGCATTTGAGACTTCAAGTCAGCAATACGAATGTTTGAGTGCAAACCTCAAACATTCCAAGTGAGAATTTTTGGAAACATAATACTAACAATTTATGAAGAGGAAGAAACGAAAGGAAGAAGAAAGTAAAAGAAGAGGTTATTTAGGTTGATTTCTAAGGGAGCGACTCCGGCCTTCAAATTTATGAGAGTCAGCCCCGGATTTTAAATCTGGGAATTGGCCAATGTCTCCACAAAAATCTATTTCTTTTCCTTTGAGGGAGGTAGGAAGAGGGTTCTTGCTTTTAGTGTTTAGAGAGGGGGAAGTCGTTTCTAGAATAATTTCAGGAGGTTCATTTGGAGAGAGAGGGCCAAATGTGAGAAGAGCATCAGGAAAGGCATTTAGGTCTTGAGAAGTCCTCGGGGTAGGGATGAGAATGGGGGAAATATAGTCCATTCTAACGTTTGAAGGAGCAGAGAGTTCCATTATTGGTGAAAGAGGAATAGGAATTTGTGACGGATTCAAAGTGACTAAGGCTTTGGAAGGAGGTCTAGAAGGATCGGCTCTGGTATTTCTAGCTTGTCTGGAACGGCTGCGGCCTCTGGCCAAAAGGGGAGGGGAGACCGGGCAAAAACATCCAGCATTTTAAAAGAGTTGCATTTTCCACATACAGAAGTAGTCCAATCATATTCAACCTTTTGATTAATGATTTTACCACCTGCCCTAATAGAAATTTTGTCCGAAAAAATAGCATTAGTAGAGACTTCCACGCAAACCCTGGCAAATGTGAGTCTCTGTTTTGATGCTGTAAGCGAATCTGCCATAACAGGAATGCCTATTTTGCTTGAAAGTTTCGAAAGAGTACATTCTGACCATAGATGCAAAGGTAGTTCGGGAAAGCGTATCCATACCGGTAAGGATTTAAACGAGGATGCCGAAGGGATGAAATTTCTGTTCCATGGTTTAACAAGGAACGGTATGTTGAAAAAAAACCATAGACCTCCTTGAAGTATCAACTGCACATCCTCATCACAGCAAAGCTTGATCAAATAACAATTTGAACTTAATGAAAAAAGGGAGAATGAACCTTTTAACTTCCAAGTTTTCATCATAGCATCATATAAAGCTTTGTAGGTATGCTTACGCCCAAGACTGAAGCCAACAACACAATGTTTCCAGTGCTTTTCACCCTCTAATATTTCGTCTTCTGAGACATCGATTACGTCTTCCTCTGAGGGAACGAACGATAAATTGAAGGTCTTCTTTTCTTGATTTGCCGATTCGAAAATAGATCTCAAAGAAATGGGGCTTGAAGAAGAAGATCCGCCGGTAATCGGCGCAGCACCTAGAATGCCATAAATAGGAGGAGGAGAGGATGAAGAAAAGGGAAGGGGATGGGGAGATCCCATCAAAGAGCCACTCCCCCTCGAGGGGAGGAAGCACGATTCGCAACTAGCGATTAGGGCAGCAAGCGGCTAGGGCAAACAAAAACTTTCTTTTTATTTTATTTTATAAAATTTTACGATGATGAAATGCCAAGTATAAAATACAAAAAATTATTTAGATATGTCTGATACTTAACTTTTGACTTATTTCACAGGAAAAACGTGCCATATATTACTATTGCACTTTCATTGGTGCCATATAAAATTAATGCATTAATAGATAACTTTTTTTTTAATTTAAATCTTATTTTTAAATCAAATAATACTCTTTTAAGAAATGCTAAACTTTCACAAAATATATATATATATATATATATATATATATATATATATATATTCACACAAATGTGTATGCACAAATTAAGTTTGTAGTATCATCTATACTTTATTTATCTATTTGCAGGCAATTGACTCTTAACAAAATTTATAATTTTTTTTTACAAAACATCACAAAAAACATTATATCAAAAACCATTAAAAATACATATTAAAAAAAAATACTAAAAGGTGCATTTGGCAAAACCTTCAGGCGAGGAAATCGTTCGAGCGATTGAAAAGAGTTCGACGAAAGAAATGGCAGCAATAACGGCAGCATTGTTAGGGATCGCCACGGTGATCCTAGGCTGGATCGCCATCGAGATCGCCTGTAAACCGTGCCTCGAAAAGGGCCGCGAGGTCATCGATCGATCCCTCAACCCTAATTACGACCCCGACTCCCCGCGCTCCTCAGCCGGTCAGCCCCTTCTTCATCCCTCTGCTTCTCCGGTCACCTAAGCTGTCTGAGATCTCTGCCATCACTGTGTGTATCCTTTGAAATCTTTTGATGAAACTGTGCTGCTTTGATCTGAGATTTTCTATTTATTTTTTTGTTATCTCCTTTTGGTCAAATTCCGAGTATTCAAGTATAAGGAAGGTTCGTAAATATATGAAATTGTGAAACTGTGTTGAATCAATTTATCTGTAGAACTGTGTGCGCTGTGGTGCATATTATTATGCTTTCTGTTAGATTTTTTTAAATTACTTTAAAGTAAAACAATGTGCCGCGAATTGGAAAATAGCACTATAATTCTATTGCAAAGATCTAAATATATTACTATCCATAACTTAACATCATTCACAATTGAATGTTTGAATCAAATTGGCCCTTCTGTGATGTTTGAACTTTTTTCTTCTCTGGATTTTGAGCTGCGCAGTTGTACTTCAAATAAGGCTATTCAATGCTTCAAATAAGACATAACTATTAATCCAGGTTTTTTCTTATACAATAGGAATCAGACTCATGAAGATTTCTTTTCGAGAAAAAAAAAACTATGAAAACTGGTGAAACGTGCAAAGCACAACACAGTTAGTTGTTTGCAGAGTCACCTTAAGCATCGGGTGCAGCATGATGTTTTGAACTTTACAAAACCCCAATTCAGTACTTTTTTGGACCCTTTTATTTGTTTGCATCTGTGGGTGGGTAGTAACCAAGCATGTCTGTTAGTTCCATCATTCATAAAATTAACTTAGAAGTTTCTTGGATGCAGTCTGCTTTCCCTATGTCAACACACCTTGCACTCTTCCAACAAAAATTCTCCACCGCCTCTTCTTTGTCCACTTTCACTAATAACTTCATTATCTTATCCACAAATTCCTTTGAACTAAGTGGTCGGCTAGATTTGGCCTATTACTGAGAGATGGGGGAGGAAGATGCCAAAATGATGTCATGATCACGGCTAATATCAGAATGAGGTTCTCGAGTCACACATAAGACAAAGGTTGATTAGGATTACTCCTCTCATGATGAAGCCTCTCATATGATTAATGATGAATATCTCTCTTCATGACATTTTCTCTTCTTTGTGATGCCTCTTTCACTAAAAGAATCCTCTTCCTCTGCTGCTTGTCTTGTTACAAGTGTGTGTCAGTCTTTGGTTTCTTTGTCCCACCAATAGCCGTGCTCTTTTAGGTTGTTGACACACTAGTAATTGAACCTAAATATAAATCATCCTAATCACTCAAAAAATTCACTAAAGGCCCTTAAACTTAGCCTCACTTGGTTGAACATCAGACTTTAAAAATTAATATCCACATTGGAGCCCTTATGTCCTAATTTTATTAATTGGTCTCCGCCTATACTTAGTATGGAGCCTCGAGATTTCATTAATTTATCATTTTATCTTATTTATGTAGTTTCCAGATGCCTATAACGCTTAAATTAGATTCCTAATGTTAAGCGAGAATGAATTTTGGGTGAATTAGCAGCACTTAGCCTAGATTATTAAATTGTGTATGAAACAATCGAACACATTATTAATTACACGAATGATTAGCTGTCATTGGTATATGATCTACTATTGTTGTTGTGGCCTATTAAAGCTTTTAGCAACATAAGTTGTCACTTATATTAATATAACAGATGCTAATTCTGCCAATGTTATATGTTTTGCTACTACTTAGATGTTTGTTATTATAACACTGCATAAATATAATATCATCGTCATAACAGAGATGCTCATCAAAGATATAATGGTGTAATTCAAACTTTTACTTAATCATTATATCTTTGTCACCAAGTGATGAATCTAAAAGTTAATGATATACTTCTGCATCGATTGATCCCTTCTCTATTAAAGATCATGGTACTTTCTTTTCTCATCGTCATACCCATCGGGTATATTTCCTGATGGAAAAGTTTCTTACTCATTCTAGGTCTTCTTATACACCCAGCCTTGCTCTGAGTGTTCCACCAAGTCAGTGTGTGCTGGGTAAACTCTAGTTGAACAAAGTGAAGCCTTCATGACTATTGTACTCATTTAGTTTGAAGTCTTCATCAGCTCCAACCAAAAGTTAAACCTTTTTCAACATTAGGGGTGCTATCATAAACAGTAACTTAATTTCCTCAACTCTCAGTAAACATCTCTTTGTACTCTTCTTACCTTCTTCAAGTTCTTCTTCAGTTCTCCACTAAACTCAGCCTTCTATGAACCACATATTTAAGCCTTCTTAACATTATTGGGTTGTTCCTTCATTGGGCTACATGGTTAAGACTTTGTCATTTCATCATTAGTTGCATCTGCATTTTCATCATCATCAGTATGTTGTCCATGATGTTTGCCAACTATTGTTGTAATAACTTCAACAATGCTCTCACTTCTCTTAATCATGGTCACCGGGATTTCTTTGTCTATACTTCTTGAGGGTTCCTTAAGTAATCAATTCCATTTCTTGAACTTCATACCATTGACGAGTCAACACCATGCACAAGCTTACCCTTCTCTGGTTTCCTGAGAACACTTGACTCTAATATCAAAAATAATACCTAAGCTGATCCTGACCAGAAACCCACCTATGGCTTAACCGAATCAATTTAGGCCTAAGCAAAGTATAAAAATTTCTTGTTGTAAAGAAAGATTAAAAAGAACTCAAGGAATATGATTACTGCTGTAAAGACTCGGTATTTATGTGGTTCCAAGGCGCCCTCAACCAGGCGTAATCCTAATCAGCTTCCTTACAACACATGGGTTCGGTTGGGGAATAACGTCATCAACAGTTTCCCGAGATATACCAACTCGGTTCGATCAAGCACTAGACAACTCAACAATTTATTCAGTTTTTCAGCGGCAAGCATCATTTCTTGAGTGATTGTGTTTCTTCCTGTGGCTTCCCTAATTAGGGGAGGTGCTTTACAAAGTAGCACTCGAAAACATAAGAATACAAGCTCAACTTTCTCCTCAAGTAGCTTCTTAATTAAACTCTTATATAAAGCTTGAATGAAGTTCATTGAGCGATGATCCCTGGTTAAATTTTGATTGGAGCAAAAAGTTTGATGAAATTTAAAAAAATGCTCTGTTAACATGTCATTATAACAGTTACAAGTTCATCAAGCAATGCTACACAGATTTCAAATACCAAAAGTTCAACAAATTTGCCCATCTCTAAGAAAAAGCATTAGTTATGCAAATATCCTGCACAACTTAATGCAAATAAGCCGATCTAAATGTATGCAATTAAATAAATTTTCTTTCAAAAGCCATACTTTAATACTCAACAGTAATCTTAATTTCATGAGCATTTATTATATATTTTATAAATATTATTAAATGCATTTCTAAGATTACAGTTTTTCCATGCAAATAAGATTTAATCTATACATTTATAAGAAATGCTTGATCATGAGAAAAGTGCAAGCATTGACATGCATGGATTATCCACATAAGAATCACGAATCAATTAAATAAGAATCTTGTTTCCATATTATAAAGAAGCAGAACTAAATCTAAAACTATAATACAAGCCCTGCTACTTTCCTAAGCTTTCTATTCCTCTTATCTCCCAGCAGACGTCAAGCTGTAATGCAAGCCACTTAAATTGGCTTGGCACAAATTTCGAGGATTATGCTTTATCTGCATCATGCAATTAATTCTTCACCTTGTAAATCCAGGACTACCAGTATCAAAATGTGAGCTGACACAAAAATACAACTCCAACTTGCCCCAGAAAGGCTGGTATTGTCGGCTCCAATACTATTCAATTAGTTTAGATTGAAGTTTTAGACCCATAAAATATTTGGGTTGGGTTCAAGTTGACTGCAGAACCCAAATCTATCCCAAGTTTTGACCCTAAAGTGTTTAATCGAGTCACGTTTGCGTCAAAACAGATCACCGCTTTTATAATGCTTCCGTATCCTTATCCAAATGTCATTTTGCGTCAATTGGGTTAGATGCAAGTCAGATTCGAGCTTGGAACTTTGATCTGTTTATTAAAAGTTTCTGTTTGGATTTGACACATTTGTGTCAAGTTATTTTGAGTCGGACACAAACCTAAGCCATTTGAGTATAAATTTATTTCAGATTGTCCTGTCAGCCCTTATGCTTTTCTATCTATAAAGTGCTGATAACGGCCAGACAGCAATGTTTGTCTCTTCGGCCCAGCATCGTCACTGATATGAAAGGCATTTTCTTCATAAATTTTTGCAGGAGAAATGATGCCTTCACCATCAAGAGCAAACTCTTGACTGGAATCATTCATGGCATCAACATCATTAAAACCATTATCCAACATTGAACTTGGATAACCACTCTGCATTTTCTCAGCAACACTGCTTTGGACAGCATCAGTAACTTCATCAGCACAAGAATTAATACTTGGCCTCTTCCTCAAAAGAATTTCACTTTCAGTAGTCTTGCCAACAGAGATTAGTTCGTCAGCAGCAGTCAACAAATCAGTAGACTTCTCAGCATGCTGCATCAAATCTGCATCAATATTTTTGGGATTTTTATCAGCATTTGCAGCACTAAAATTCTCGAAAGATTGGTTTGTCAAATTATCAGAATCATTTACAGCTTTTTTAAAAGCAGAATTGGAGCCAAACAGAGCATTCAGCTGGTCCCGAACAGATACAGCCAGACAAATTGCGTGGTCGCGCAATAGAGAATTGTGGGGTGGACATCGAAGAGCACTCAACAAAATCCTCTCATATTCAAACATACCATTTGACATAGAGTTAGGCTTATTGGCCCTATGCATCTGACCCAACTTGATCGCATGCTCACAGAGATTCCCCATCTTAGACCAACTACAATCACATATAGCAAAGTCGGAACCTGGATTAAGGACAACGTGCGTGTGCCCGGAGTGAGAAATCCTGGCCGAATCTCCATCAAATAAAACATCTGAATCATGAAGCTCCAGAGCCTGACGCCAAGCTGTCAAACCGCATTTCCACTCATCCTTCCAGTATCTGGCAAAGCTGCCCTTGCCGCTGTATTCATCCAGCCAGTAATAAGAATGCACTTTAGTTCCTAGTTTGTCGACTAGCCAATCAGCACGCTGATAAATACTTGGATCCATCTCGTTTAACAGCCGGAGTTTGAGCTGATTATGGTAGCACTCAATGGCAGAAGAAATCTCAGAACTAGCAAGCGGAAGGGCCTTTAAGATATTAGTCCAGGCTCCTGCATAAAAAAGAATATGTGGGTAACAACAATGGCATAGGGAAATGGAGATCGGTCTAATTGTCCTCAATCTAAGCATGTAAATTCAATTGGGGTGGTTGGGAAGAATTCCAATACATAATCCCTCAAACTATTTTATATTGACCAATTTAGTTTCAGATTATGAGTTCAACGACTATTTAATTTGTTCTTATAATAAGTTGGACTGGTCCTAAGAAATGAAAGATTTCTATTTTCAAATGAATAGTCGATAAACTATACTGAGCATATTGAATAATTGAGGGCCTAAAATGAATAGAGTTTGACATGCTAAATTTAGCTAAACTAAATAGCCAAGGGATAATTTCGGCAAATTATTCAATACAAAATTGATCCTGCCACCCATAAGAGACATATTTCACTGGATTGTGGACAAATGAATCATAGGCGTACCAATGCATGCAAAGATCAGGAGCTAGTTTGATATAAATGAGAAATTACCCAATTTTGGAAACCAAACTGCCTTGAAATAATCCAAAAAACTTGAGCAATCCACAAAGTCTTCTATGAAATTGTCAAAAGAAATCAAGGAGGCCTGTCCTTTGCAAATGTCGGAGACTATCCCTCCAAGTCGCCTTGACACCTCCAGTTGCATCCCTGTATCCGAGCATCTATTCACCAGGTTTTTATGCCAAGAATGACGCACACGCCAGAAACTTACCAAGACAGAGCATTGAAAAACCTCTCTGTATGACAGAAATTAAAGTTGAGAATCATTTTGCAAACAATGATATAAATAAATTGAAAATTAACAAAAAAAAATCAACCTGATGACATTCACATCAACTAATGGATCATCAACAACAAAACCGCCTAGCATCCAGGTTGGATCTTTGGATCGAATCCTGTCATAAAGTGCTCGCATCCACCGATGTATTTCTCTACTGGCAAATCGGGGGGTTATAATCCATGCCACGGGGATTGCGTTCTTTTTTGAGTCGATGATCAGAAGACTGTGAATAGGATACTGGAAAACAGTGAATAAACGATCAGAACTCAGCAAAGGATCAATTACAATGCAGCAACAATTATGAGAAATCTGCGGACCTTCAGCTTATTTGAGCCAAACTTAGAATCGGAGGCAATAATGCTGCGGTTGCCAAACAGGAGCATTTGTTGGAGCTGCCAGTCGGTTTGGATCCCCAAAATGAAAGGTTCTGAATAGGAGAAGTCCTCATAAAAGAACACAATATCCTGGTGCTTTTCAATCCACATGTTGACGCTGATTCCATCATCAGGATTTAATTCATATGTTGAGCGCCTAATCTTCCTCTCTAGTCTGCGCACATATCTTTGAGTTAGAAGATCATCCCTATTGCTCGGCCCCCCCTGTTTCTCTACTATTTCTGAGTGTCTCTGCATGATTGTTTCAACAGGAACACCAACATGAAGCAAAGATGTAATTTGAAGACGGAGTTCATCGGAGATGCAAGGTGCAAACATTGCATAGGTTCCCACAGCTTTTGAATCCTGGAGTCCATGGCAGGGCAGCCCTTTCTTGTCCACATGTTTGTCCTGATTATATATGATAAGTGCGACAGACTGCTCAGCTATTAAGCGCTTCACAATGAAATGGCAGACGCAACCCCTCTTTGTGTTTGGCCTACCAGCAGGTGACTTTCTCTTTGTGCAGTAAGTTCTGCTAGGGCGAACAGCACCCCCCTTCCTATGATCATCTGGACCAAAAGAGCACCAATACCTGCATTTAACCAACATAATAACAAAAAATAACAACATATATATAAATATATATGTATAATTGCATGACACATACATAATATACTCTAGAATTCCATCAACTTTTAATTTACTGGTAGTCTTGGATGGACGCCTTCTCCTTGCTTCAACATGAAATCTGGTAGGGCAATCCTTGTTGTTTGATTCACCTCTGACAAAATCATTCACTCTGGAGAAAGGAATAAGGGCAAGCCTGTCCATGGTTTCTCGCCAACCTTCCACTCTGGACCACACAATGTCAGCAGCAGAGAATTCTAAGTTCGGTGGATTCTGCACCGGTAGAGTCAAAATTTCATCCCATCTAGCCATCTGCATTAATACAACAAATCCATAGATCCGCAAATTTAACCTTTGGTTTACAGAAATTAACACTAAATGACAAAAAAAAGACATTTAATCATGGAAAAGAGAGTATCACAAAAGAGAAGTCTGTCCTCTTTATCAGGAAGATGATATACAAAGAAAATCTAGTGAATTGGCCCTATTATGAGGAAATTTATGCACACTTCAAGGTTATGATTGAGAAATTATCCTGGTGAGTTGATAATTATCAAAAAGGCACAAGCACAAATAATTCAAAAGAAAAAAAAAAACAAGAAAGAGATGAGAGTTAAGATGCGATTGTTAAAGGTGCTTTTGCTAACAAATTGATGCAATTTAATTGCCTTTAGACTATTTTTGTCTCCCATCGTTTCCCTTTTGAGAGGGGACTCTGGTATTAGTAGTCATAATTTGGTGATTACAGTTTTAAAAGACAATATAAACAGAGTGCTGGAAGAACTGCCATCCACCAAAACACTTGCGTTTGTTTCCCGTAAATCGTAGTAGAAAAAACTTATTGGACCATCATGCGGCATACAAAAATTCTTTTTAAGTTTTTATGTGAATAAATTGTATAGCATTCAATATTGTTGATAAAACTGCCAAGAACTTGTGCGTATAATGAATATAGATAAAAATTTTGTTTAATGAAGGCATGTGTTTTAAATGAGAGCATAAATTGTTCGTGCAAGGTTAAAACTGTGGCAGGTGCAGCCCATGAAATTGTGAATTCAGACAATTTCTAGAAGCAGCTCCCAAATGCTGAACTTCATTCATTAGTAAATAGAAGCCCCATTAATAGGCCCACTTATGAGGGGCTGCTCAACCCACTAAAGCAGTATCAAGGGAGCTGATTCTTGCTTTGTGCATTCTGATTCAGATAACAGCAAGCATAAAGGAGCAGGAACAAGATAGGGAGAGATCTCAGAGCTGAGAGGAGATTAATGAGTAGGAGGAATCAAACAGAGAGAGCTCCCAGTTAAAATTGAGGGAGCGGTTCTCAACCAAAAATACTTGAGTTTCTTGGTTCTTTTGGAAGTAGCAGAATCTTTGGTAAAGAGACAAAAACAGCTCAGCTCAAATTCATTGAAACAATAGTAAGGAAAGAGCATCTCAGCTCTTCGCAAGCAAAGATAAAGAACTGGAAAGGTAAAGATGTGAGAGATCAGTCTTCAAATAAGATTTAAGTGATCCAAATGCTATTCAATTAAGATGTGAATGCATTTATTTATTAAACTCAGGTGATATAAGATGATCTTCTTATAACACGAACAGGAATATTATATTGAGATTGTAAAGCAAGTGCTGAACCTTGTTCCTGAAGGATAGCCAGTTATGGTGCATAATTTGTGTAGCTAAATTAACTTCAATATTTACATCACAAAATATTTAGATTTAATCAGTACAGCCCTCTTTTATTTAGCATTGATAATGACAAATGTGAGGATCAATGTTGACGTTATATTTTGTGAACTCTCCATGAACAAATATAATTTTCTTGCAGTTTGATAATATTCTTATGTAATTTGATTAATGCCAGTTATGGTGGAATGAATGTTTTGGTGTGATCTCCTTGTGCTAGCATAGGCTTTATATAGTATTGTTTTATTTATAATGGATTTTTAAGGCTTGTGATCATGATGAAGCAATGGTGAAATAATGTTAGCTATTCTAGTAAAGAAGCTAATACATTTATAATATATATATATATATTTTATGTATGGCCAATGAGATTTGAACCCATGACCTGGGATAACAAATCCTGAGCCTCAACCACTGGGCTACAACACCATTCACTAATAAAAAAAAAATATATATATATATAACATGTTAATAGTCTAGAGAAAAAACTGTTCTTAATTTGCTTGCTATATATTAGTTAAATTGAGACAAGGAAATAGTGATTTGTTTGTAATACGTGGGAAGAGGTGTGGTGCATATTCACTCTAAGGAGCTTAATAACAACTTGAAAGAGAAATAAATTATTAATTAGGAGTTGCCTGTAAAAATGAGCAATTCACCAAAGTCCCCCGATAGACCACCATATATATTGTTCCATCCCATGCATAAAAGAAAAACCAAATTCAACTAATCAATTAAAATCTAACTTTTTAATCTAATAACAACAAGTCTTTTAATTTGTTTAATGTCATGAGATTTTAGTAATTAAATACATAATTGTATATGTTTGAGTTTTAAACTTACAAAGTTGATTTTAAGAATTTTAGAAATAAATAAAGATGTATTACTTGTATAAAATTGGCATGAAAATTGTATATAAGAGAGTTTATTGGAGTAAACATTTTAAGAGTTAGTTTCATTAAGTTGTCAAAAAAGTTTATATAAGTTACTTCTGATAGAGTTTTTTGGATTACTTGCATTATCATATGAGTTCATTAAATTTATAACTATAAAAGCATATGGTTGTGGCCATATTTTGTACAGAAGAAAAACTCAATTTATTAAAATCTCTTTCCTTCACCACCATCTTCACTATCAGTCTCTTTTTATATTTTTAATACTTGATATTAAAACAAACTTAGATGAGTGAAAATGTCTTTAGGCATAATGTAAATGCATGTGCCATGTCTTAGAAAGAAGATATACCAAAAATTAAGCACTTGTATGAAGATACTGCTTTGAGACTAAAATGTGTTGGACATAGTTGAAAAGGCTAAGAAGGTTAAGACTTTGTTGCATTTAGTTGTTATAAGAGTTATATATCAGTTACTAATGAGAATATTTTAGAATTATTTGCATTAAATTATCATGAGAACTTCAATTTATTTTTAACTAGAATTATTTTACATTTTATGTTGGAAGAAAAACTCTTGTAACAACTATAAAGAACAAACATCAAAGAAGTAGCAATGATGGGTTGTCAAAAAAGTTTTCTGAAAGAGCAAAGAAAAAAACAATAAGACCTTATTTTTTTACATCTGTCAATAATTAGATAAAAGTGATTTCAAGAAAATGGCCATGCAACTATTTAGAAGAAAACTTAAATATCCTGCACATTCCTACAAAGGTGTAGAAAAGGTAAAGAGAATCTAACCAAATGTTAAGAATTGAATTTGAGATACTAATTATGAAGAAATTGATGATTAGAATTTACTTCTCATGATTACTTTTTGTGATAAACCAACTTAAAAGAAATGGAGAAGAAATTAAAAGTCTCATAGTGATGGAGGTGTTGAGGTCATAGACAATAAAATATGACCATATAGAGTGTCCATCAAAGAATTAATTGACCAGGAGGAAATGACAATCGACGAGCTCATGGGATCCTTCATGAACAACTACAAAAGAGAAAGTTCAGCCATTAAAACAAGTGTTGCAAACCAAAATTTCCATCATAAATGTGGGACAAAAGAAGATAAAGATCATTCAAAAGTTGAAATATAATTGCAGAACTCCCCAGAGATGTAGTTTTGGAAGGGGTGTGGAAGAAAGTAAAAGTGAGGCTATAAATCATGATCAAGTAGGAGAAGGCACATCATCTACCCGTGAAAAAGGGCATGGCTGCAGAGCTACAAACCTCCACAATTTAAAGTAGGGTATATAAAAAACTGGTCAATAGTTAAATGAACGTTGATAATATGATAATAATCAAAAGAAAATGTCTATAATACAGGAAAAAAAAAAGAAAAAAAGAATGTGGTTCAATAATAGTTCAGGTAATAATGCAACTTCAGCATGGATATAGTGGGGCTAATATCCATATGTCCATTTCATTCTTAATCAAGAAAAATATACATAATCCAACATGCACATTGAATGAGTGCGGTGCTCAATTGACCCAAGAAGACTATTAAGAGATGATTGGTTTCACACATTTCAAATTTTATGTTAGAAATATGAAGTAATTAATGTATACTTCAATAAATAAATTATAATGTTAGCCTAACTATTTTATAAAGAGGCCAACTTTACACATTGGAAAAGCTACAAAATAAATTTTGAGGTATAAAGTAATAGTTTTACATGATTTATTATTTACAAAATCAAATTACTACTCAATGGTTAAAGCAATAATCTTGATGAAAAACACAACACAATTTTTATTTACTTGGAAAATACTATTTTTATATGTTTACATATAAGAAAGGATCATGCATTATCTACATGAGAAGCAAGTATAATAATGCATCATCATGTGTGGATCATTCAAAACGTCCTAGATACTTCTTTCAGTCTTTTTAAAGTAATGAGGATCAGCTTACAATCATTATAGTAGAAAATAAACTAGCAATTAAGCTTGCTAAAAATCCAACTCATAGTGAGAGAAGTAAGCATATTGATACTGGATATCATCTCAATCAAGAAAAAATCATCAAATAAATTTACTCTTAAATATATAAGAGGTCATGACAAAATTATTACTATTACTAAGTTGTTTAAGATTATAACATATTTGTTAGCTTCAAATGAAAGATGATAAAGAGACTGAAAAAAATGTTAATACTAATTTTAAATTTTATTTTATGTCATGAGAATTTAGAAATCTAAATTTTGAAATTTGAAATTAAGAAATTTAAACTTAAGAACTTATTTTAGAAGTTTGAAATATATCAATTATTTGTATTGATTTTTCATGAAAGTTACGAGTTATATATGAGAATTAATATTTTAAGAATTAAATGTATTTAGTTGTCATGAGAGTTATATGAGCTACTAATGAGAGTTAATATTTTAGGATTATTTGCATTAAGATATCAAAAGAATTTTATTTTATTTGTAACTACATTAACTATGATTGTAAGTATTTTTGGAAAGAACAAAAAATTCAAAATATAACAACCTT
Organism: Gastrodia elata; assembly: GCA_016760335.1. Lineage (NCBI taxonomy): Eukaryota > Viridiplantae > Streptophyta > Magnoliopsida > Asparagales > Orchidaceae > Gastrodia > Gastrodia elata. Next base: position 7,601,549 of record CM028682.1, on the reverse strand, counting down.
ATTCATCCACCTCCATCATCTCTTAATCCATTTTTTATATTTTCAACCTACTGTTACTCTACAATATTGTTAATTAATAGCCTTACACTTTAGTTTGCATGTGTTTCACTCATTTAGATAATATTATGCATATTCTTAATTTGGTAGAATTATGTCTATCATAGTGGGGCAATACTTTCACTTGCACTATATTACTCAAGTGACCACATAAACTTACAAAATATATCACAACAATCTATGATTGTTGAACTTCTCAAGCCCTTGAGTTCTAGGCACATGATCCAAGTAGATAAATAAGAGGTCTCCCAAATGAGCAAGGTGATCTCCCAAACAAAGATAACTTTCCTAAGCAGGGTTTTTTAGCTTCAATAAATGATTGTAACTTTTTGGACAATCACCATCTTTAATTATCGACCCAATGCAATACCCCCATACAGAATTATGCTATATGACTTTCCAAAAATGCTTTAGTGCTAAAAAGTACAAGCACTGGCATGAGACAAACACAACATGCTAGAAAAACAATACGCACCATGTCAAAGATATACTACTTTTTCATAAAATATGAACATAAATATACCACATGTTAAGATTTTTTATTAAAACTACACAAAATAAGTATAATAACATATGCTTGCCGTGAGAGTCCTAACAATAACAACAGAAAATACTATTAATTCTCTTTAAAAAAATGTGTAGCTTGTCAATAATTAATTTTCATGATTTAACTATATAGTTTAAAATAAAAGCATTATTTCCAACATAATAAAAAATAAAAATCAACAAGTTTAAACTATAAATCATGATTGGACATTAAAAACTAAATAAAAAATTTTCAGTTTGCCGAATACAAGCTCAAGTTCACGCCTAAAGCATGCCCGACACAAACACCAAAGGCTTTTTAAGGTGTTTGTAACTTCTATCCTAAGTTGTTGTGCAATTATTCTCAGATGAGTATCATGTAGACATGGAAGATCACAATATATATTTATTTAGTTATGTTATTTACAAATTAACCATTTAAAAAATTCAGAATAAATGTATAGCTATTTCCTCTTCCTTCTATAACAACCTCCTCAAGCAAAACAATCCGGCTTGCTGAGTTGCAGCTTAGCTTAACACGAGTCGGTGTACAGTATTACATTTCATATGATTTCTACTACTTCGGAAATTAATATAATGCTTCCCTTTATTTCAACTATGTATGCAATTGTACAGATTATCTCAAACCATATATTTAATAAATGAATAAATTATAAGAAGTTTTAATTGTTTATTGTTTTAATCATACCATTGTAACCTATCCCAAATTACATACCATACACTCAATTTTGCATAGTAACATAATCATATTTTCATAAGCATATATGTATATTCATTGAGCCAAAATTCTCCTCAACGTAAAGTGTAAATTTCATAGCGAAGCTCAGCTCTCTGGTTTATTATCGGATTCATACAAAAGATTCAAATTTACCTTAATTGCAATTACAAGCGCATACTCCGTGACACAAAGTTTAAAAAAAAAAAAAATTATGGATATCATTCTTATTATAAGGACATATGTATTATTATATAAGAAAATCTTATACCTTAATTCCTACAGATTGGCTTAGTCGAGCTGGTTGCGATGGAGAACCCAAATAGAATGATGCGTTCGGGTTGTGATTCGTGTACAGGACAGTAGATGGAGAAAGAGACGAGAGAGACGTTGATACTGTGTGAGAGGTGAGATCGGGAGAGAAAGAGGCGGAGAATGCTGCGTCCGGATTTCTAGGGTTTGGGCACAGGAGAGTCGGCGGGAGAATACAAAGCAACTAAATCTTTATGATCCAGAAAAAAGTTTCGATCTTTTGAAAATTTTCCTTAATTTGGCTTATGCTAAAGCAGATAAAACTCAGTTTTATTGGTAGGTATACTTTTATTTAGTTTTATTTTCAAAATTATCCTAAAAATTTAAATAAAGACACAAAGCCTTAGTTCCAATAGGTGATGTCATTGTGCACAATAAAAAATAGAAACTCATCAAATTCTAAATAAAGAAGTTTTTTCAAATGATTTCTTCCAATTTATTTGTTTTTATTTCTTAAATAAATAAAATTCTAATACTCAAATTTTTATTGGCATTTAAGGATACATACTCAGTGTGCCCAATCCTCTCCTCTTTTAAATGGGTAAAATTCAATACTCAATTTTTATATTGGCATTGAATGGTATATACTTAGTGTGCCCAAACTATATATGTTGATATGCTTTAATTTTATCAGCTATTGAAGACAATTCAACCTTGTTATATAGATAACTCATTTCTTATTTTATTTTTTAGTCCAATTTTGCATCCTCATCTCCATAATATTTACTTTTATTAGTAAGTTTATTCTTCATGCCAACATTCAACCCCATATAACATAGTTAGTCGTACAAATGTTCTTTAAAATTTTTCAATAATTTTGATTGCATTTTTCGTTCGAACAACATTCTAGAAGTGCTCCTTACTTTCATCCAATCAGCAGGAATCATAATCATATCGCTTTCATATCACTGTTATTTTGAATAAGGTACCTGAATCTCTCGGCCTTTATGAAATATACAAATTTTGCTTAATATTATTATGAAAGTTGATAAATTAATTACTGTTTTTAAATGATAAAAAACTAACCTTTTTGAAATTTGTAAGATTAATATTTAAACTTAATTGTAAAAAAATTTGAGGATGTTTAGGTATTAGAAGTTATGCACATCTACATGAGCATTAATGGGGAGCTAGCCGAGTTGACTTCAACCTAAGAAATCTATTATATCATCCTCTCTAATTATTTCTTAGTCTCTCTTTTTAAACCTTGCTTTATTCTTTTCCTTCTCTTCTCCAATAATCAAAGGAGGATACCAAAACTTATGCTACTCAAGAGAATATTGAGGTTTTATTTCTTCCTTTCTTAAACATTAAAAGCAAGAAGTATGATGTTATTTTTTCTATCACCCTAGCCTTTGTATGAGATTAAGTTTCCTTTAAATTTGCATAGGAACAGGGCATTTACTTCTCCCATGATGATTAACTTCAACTGAAGTCGTGAATTCACTGTGCTCTTTTATGGAAACTGTACGATGAATTATTTTCATTTATATGTTATGCATGTGAAGATATATATGTTATTATATGATAAAGGATACATTAGTAACTTTATTTGTATGTATATTTGCAATATCCTATGAGATATGTAAGAGCTTTAGTAATATTTTAATTAAGCGTATGAAGGATTATATGAGGGGTTTCATGAGAGGTTTCCCTTTTTGCATGTAACAAATTTGTTACAAACCATCAAAGATCTACTCAAAGGTTTTTTGTAGACCACGTGTTATTTTAGAATACACCAAGGATATTTTCATATTTATGAATGAGAACCTAGGACAATTTGATGAGAATTAAGGTTTGCCAATTTGGTATTGATTCTCATCATGTGATTGATATCAACATATATGAACCTGTAAAAGTAGAAACAACTCCATACACTTCTTATATCGACCTTCAATTGCCTATGAAGGGGTTTTTTTTATTGATAATTTTTGCATAAAATTATGTTTTGTGAATTGCCTTATTTTTGCATGATATCATAATTTTTTCACAAAATTTGGAACCTTCACAAAACTACATGAGATAATTCATAAGAAATTGTTTGAGATAATCAAATCATAATCATGAAACTCTAACTTCTGTCTTATTTACAATGAAAATAAGCATTGTATTATATTGATGCATAATTTCAATTTTATTAATTTTTTTTGTATATTATTTGGTGATGAAGGTTTATCTAGAAGATTCCAAGTGAATTATCTAATATTCTTGATAGACATAATTCAGATTATGATGACTTATAAAATAAATAAATGTAAATAAAGAGATAAAATAACTATATCACAAAATTTTATATGGATATTTTATGGTATAGGTGAGGCTTTACCACATGTTCTATGGTACACACTCAATAAAATTAATCCCACATATATATCTTTAACAATCTTAGATTATTACCCTAACTGATATGGGCTAAATTAAGTCATAATTCTTATCCATTATACTCAAAATGTCATTAGAATATAATCCTGAAATTTTGAGATCCATCGGAGCTTGATTGTATCAATTGGTTATTTTGTCAAATTATCGATTTAGAAAATTAGCTAAATTAAATTAATCTCCAAATTAAAATCCGATTGTATTTTTGAATTATTCACTCCCAAATTAGCTAAGAGTGAATTTTTAAAAAATTTTGGAGATTATTTAGACATTAATTGTATTTATTTTTAATTAAGGTAATTAAATTAATAAATATTTTCCTTTCCAACGATCAACATCCAAGATCAAACAAATTCCGACCATTCCGTGATTCAAAAACCTAAATCTGACGACCCGCGATCACTTACACTCGGATTTGTCTTTAGTCGTTAGATCACAGCCGTGATTCAACGACTGCGATCGATCACTACAGGCCGATCGCATCTGAGTCGTTTCACCTTTATGTTCGATGCATTAGACGCCCTGTGTCACTCCCAATCCTATTCATCTTCTCCTTCACTTGCCCGCTCCTGACAGACCAAAGCAGGTTGTACATATCGCGTTAGGATCTGTCCCCACTACCATGCCACGTCCTCAAGGTTGTTATCCTCTTTCCAGATGTTGGTTAGGCAATTAGGCCACAAGGCCCGATTGATCTTCGATTAGTAATGGAGAGTCGAGCTCTCAAACCCAAACCCATCTGGCCATGGCCTGATCACTTAAGTTCCTTTAAACTATAAATAGCTTGGGAAAACTTAAGAGAGCCTGTTGCACTCTTTGAAGCTTCCAATTTCTCTCCTGCATTCGCCCAACTTCCATTATGCAAACCAGGCGCTGGCTAGCCTTCCCGAGTAGCCCCAGGTCAGTTAGTGGGCTAAGCTATGTGTTCAAGATCTCGATCGCTAACCGTGACCGTCTGGAAGCTCGTGCGAGTTGAGGCAACCCCTAAACTCTAGTGGAGCTTAGTCAATCATCTCCTTCTAGCCTGGTTGTAATAACCCAGGTTATTACTTAGATCACTTAGGACTAATTCAAGTTCTAATTATAGTCTCAGTGCACTAATTAAATCACTTGGAACTCATCACTAAGACTTAGACTCATTCAGGAATCAATTGGATCAAATCCAGACTTCTGGGAAGTTTCTGAAATCCTGGAAATTGACCTAATTATTTTGACCTCAGATCAAAAATCGGACTTTGCCATCGCGCTCATTGCCCCCAAATTAGCTTGGGGTGATGTTTTGGTGGCAATCGGAAGTCGTCAAAATTTTGATGAATATTTTAATATTATTTAAATACTCAAAAATGAGAAAATTTAATACTCGTCAGAATCAAAATCCGACTTCGTCGTTGCGTTCCTCACCCCTCAATTAGCTAGGGGTGAATATTGGGTGATTTTTTGAAAACCATTCAATGAATTAAAATTAATTAATAAAACTAGAAAATTGAATATTTAAATAAATTCATATATATATATATAGATATATATATATATATATAATTCCTTCATTCTATCTTCGCCTGCCCTAATTCCATTCGACCGAACCCCCCCTAGCCGTGCGCCAAACGCAAGCGAGAGCGCTCACTCGGCCGACACCTCCCCTTCCCCTCGTGCGACACGTGTCGCCTCACCTCCTCGCAACCTCCGCCTTCTATTACCTAAAGGATCACAAGCATAACCTAAATATATGAGGCCCTAATCTCCTTCGGCCGGCTCGAGCTCTTGCACGCAAGCTTTGAATCAGCCGACACTTCAATTACATGCAAGCTATGATCGGTCGAACCTCGTCTTCCTTCGGCCGAACCTCGTCATCCCTCGGCCGACACTTCAATCGCATGCAAGCTTTGATTATATATATATATATATATATATATATATATATATATATATATATATATATATATATATATAATTGACTGATTATAACCCAACTATAGTAATCAAAACTTGTGTTTATTATAGTATTTTATTTAATTATATGAACTGATTGTGCTTGCCACTTCTAATAATGCTTTGAAATGCGATTTGGCATAACCATTTCTTTTTATAATTGAGAAATAAGATGGAAGGTTGACAGGCAATAGGATCTCTATTGAAATTAGGTAAAGAGAAAGAGATCAAATAATACTTTCATTAATTTTCTTTTAATCATTTAAAACTATAATCTCTACATTCTTTCTATGGAATAAAATTCATTGTTATGAGCAACTTTTGCTTGATGTTCTGTAGTATATCTTAAAGGGATTGTATTATACGTGAAATGTTTTCAGCTAAATGTGTATGTAATGCATAATTTGGTATGTGTTTTACTTAAGATACAAATAATCATAACTATTTTTATTTGTGTTTTGTGATGTCAAGTATGTAATTATGTACTTCGTGGAAGCTATCATATTTTTTTTACATTTAGGAATCTTTGCGTCAAGCTGATTTTGGCTTTCCATGTTAAAATTGCTCTCTTTATTGAAGAACCATTATCTCTTAACTATTCCCAAATATGACTGAATTGGTATCTCTTGAAACTTTTGGCTGCTAGGATCTGGTGGCAATTGCTATGGATTAATTTGGAATGTAATTTCTATATTATTGGAGAGAAATGCTGTATACATTAAAGCTACGAGAAATTTGAATCTTTATTCCATCAGTTTGCCTTTTTTCAAGATGTTGCCAATAACTATTAAAGATGAGAGAAATTCGTGTATATATTTTGATGGCTTTGTTGTGAATGATTTAAGAAAAAAATGAAATGTTGTTGCACTTTTTCTCCACATTTCTTTAGTTATTTTTTTTAGATGATATCAATGTGAGGTTATTTCTCTCACCCAAATGAGAGATGGGCTAGAAAAGAAACTTCAATAAGCAAAGTTTTCTTCACTTGAACCCATCTATCCGAGGCTTCAATCAGTTTTAGCATCTTCAGTAAAGAAATGGGAAATCCGAAAAAGAGCAGTTCAAGAAATAAGGAGGAATTGACTAAGGCATCAATAATGGCAATTACATAATTTTAGTAAGAGATTTAATAAATCTCAAACTCTCGATATATATATATATATATATATATATATATATATATATATATATATATGTATATATCATTCAATATATTCACACTTAGGTTGTGAATAATAGATAAGTATGCTTATTCAATTAAAAGTGTGTATCCCTAAATATATTTAAGTTTACTTCATATGGCTATAAAGTTGTGATGACCCACTTAAGTAGTAATAAGTGAAACTAATAAACATCGAGGCGCTTTTTCAAATAACGGTGGAGTTCCTGATAAAAACTCCAAAGTTAAGTGTGCTCAGGTAGGAGCACTCCCAGGATGGGTGACATGCTGGGAAGTTATCTTATGAGGGCAAAATTGTGAGGTATTTTTGGCTAAAGCGGACAATACCTTGATGCTTAAGAGTTTGGGCTGTTACAAAAGTGATCATAAATGCTTTTAAATTTAAAATAATCTCAAAAGAGTTTATTAAGTATTTAGTTATTTATGTAATTATTCTTCAGATTTTATATCAATTCAATGGTAAGTGCAAATGCTAAGTTCAAGGGAAGAATAATCAACTATATTGCTGTCATATAAGTACTTGCGTAGGAAATCCAAATCTCTCATAAGGAATATCTACACTTGTATCATGCCTCTCTTACATTTTAATACAATTATACATAAATATTTCTATAATGCCATAATTATAATTTGGACAGCCTATGAGTAGGCAACCATTGTAATTGCGTCTCAAACCTTCCTGCTGTTTTACCATATCAAAACTAAAGTAAAATTTAAATTACTCATGTTAATTGTAATAGAAGTTGTGGGAAATATAATCTTAACAATAACATAAATAGATAATGAGAGCGGTGAATTATATAAGTAATAATATTGAAAGGAGAATAGTATCAAGTTTACATGTTCAATTGCAATCTTTCTTCTTTTGCAAAATAATCAAGTTTAAGCTTCATGATATGAGATCAATCTCATATCATGCCTTCTTAAACTTCTCTAATCCTCTCTATTTCATTTTCAACCTTACTAATAACATTAGTTAGGAATTATGTATGAGTGTTAATCTTAGTGATTAAGAGTCATTTACTTAGGATGAGGAATAGATCATATGTTAGAATTCATCTATGGAGTAAATTAGGTTACTCAATAGGTGAAGCCTTGGTTTTGATAATTTTATAGATTTTCTTAGTTTGTTAATAATTATTTGATCTTTTAATCTTAGAACTAAGAATAGAAATGTATCCTACTGAATATAATATACTCATTAGGATTTTCCTTAATCTAATTTTGTGAGAATTGAGTTCTACACCTTAGACCCTTAACTATACTTTTGGATTGAGTGATTAAACCACATCATTTGGAGTTAAATCCTCAATCCTTTCATCTTGATTGATTAATCAAGATGGGTTGGGATTATGATAAAACATCAAATCAAGTTGATTGATTTGTTTAATTGAATATTATAGTCGACATTGATTCAGTAAGATTAAAACATGATCAGTTTTAATTTCTTTTAAACTTATAAGGCCGTGATCTAAGTTACATTTAGACTAAGGATTGATGATTTTAAATCTTTTATAACTTAGAGTAGATAAAATGAATAAATTAGATAATAATGAATATCACCTATGTCTTAGTAAAGTCTCTTGCTCACTTTGACTTTGATGCTATGCTTGCTTTGAAATTGAGCTTTAAACCTTGGAATATATTAGGATGTAAGGTATTTGATAAATATCTTATGTTAATTTTGAATTTGTATAAATATCATTTTTATTTGGTGCTTTGAGACATTAATATGCCTCTTTGGAATTGATTCGACCTAGTAAAGGAAACACTAGTTTATTGGTGAAGCCACCTAGTGTTTCACTTATTAGTCTGTCGGAAAGGTATTGTAGTGTTGGTTGGGCCTAGTAGTAGGAACACTAGTTTGTTGGTGAAGCTACCTAGTGTTTCACTTACTAGTTATTGGAAAGAGATACGGATTTGATTCAACCTAGTAGAATAAAAACTAGTTTGTTGGTGAAGCCACCTGGTGTTTCATTTACTAGCTATTAGAAAAAGAGAAAATATTGGATTTACTATGACTTGAAGAGTCATTTGTTCTGATATGACAATACTAATCTTAGGTATACATCTACTTGTGTTCTTCTTCCTTAGCCTATCAAGCTAAGTGAGTTTGATATTTTCTTTTAGTTTGATTGGCTTGAGTAGCCAGTATAGCTTCAGTTTACTGCCTTTAGTTCACTTTTTTGCATTACAATACTTTTCTATTTATTGTCTTACTACATTATCTATGCCTTGTGATTATTATAGGATGTTAGTCCTATTTATTATAGGATGCTAGTTGTGATGATTTTAGGGTGCTAGTCCTATTTATTTTAGGATGCTAGTTGTGATTATTTTAGAATGCTAGTTGTGATTATTATAAGATGTTAGTCCTATTTATTATAGGATGCTAGTTGTGATTATATAGGACACTAGTTGTGTTTATGGTGCTAGTCCTATTTATTTTAGGATGCTAGTTGTGATTATTATAGGATACTAGTTGTGATTATTATAAGATGCTAATTGTGATTATTATAGAATGTTAGTTATGATTATTATAGGGTGTTAGTTGTGATTATTATAGGATGCTAGTTGTGATTATTATAGGATGCTAGTTGTGATTATTATAGGATGCTAATAGTGATTATTTTTGGGTGCTAGTCCCATTCATTATAAGATGCTAGGTGTATTCATTACAGGATGCTAATTTCATTTATCATAGTATGTTAGAATTGTACAGTGAATTACTGATATAAAACGCTTGGTGTATTCTAAATCATTTACTTACAATTCATGATTTGTAAGTTATGTAAATTAGTATGAATTATATTGATCATAAGCATCTTTAGGCTGAGTCTCTTTTATTATGTTATCTGTATTTCTTATCATTTCTTTTACTATCCAACCTTGCTATAACAGAGTTTAGAAGTGTGCATTTACTTCCATTGTTGATTAAGCTATAGACTCATTATTTATAGCTTCCCTTTTTATTTCTTATACTTTGTTGCACCTAATGGTCATGCTTACTTGTTAAATTAATTATGATATCCAAATGAACATAATAATTTATCAACTTAAAATATACTTAAATATTTTATCTAACTAGAATTTTCTTTTGTTGGCTGGGGCTCTATCATTGTGAAACTGACAATAGTAGACTTTGAGCTATTTGAGGTTTTGGAGCCTTCTGAAGACCGGATTCAGGAGGAGGATCGAGCTGTAGAAGATTATTAGTTCTTTTCCTTTCTTCTTGTGAGGATGAGTGTTGTTCTTTTATTTTAGCTTTTTCCTTTAATAATATTGTAATAATACAGGTTAAATTGTATTTCTTTTTACTGCTTTTAGTCTGAGATGTATATTCTTACTGTTGTATTGTGATGGAATGGATGTTATGTTGTTACTTCCACACTCTAATTTCATTTATATATCATTTAGTGAATATCTATTGTAAATGGCAATTTCTTTAATTATAATAGGTTACGATGTGTGTCTAATCTATTCATAAGTGAGAAACTTGTCATTTGGTGACCCCTCCACCATAATCATGTTACCTTAAGAGTTAACAGGACTACGGCGGGGGTGGGCCGCCACAATTGGTATCAGATATTTTCATAAGGTGTCAGATTGGAATTTGCATTCCTCTTTACCTAATGGATTATTCTTCTGCCACATAGTCACTAAATGAATACTTGAAATAACATCCATATTATCATAATCAAACACACGGAATGAAAGGCATGAGATGGAAAATACTTTCATAAATAGTGAAAGTTAAGTAAGGATTAATTTAGAAAAGTGGTAGTGGTTTAATAATCTAAATGAACATTCATAATATCTCTAGTATTAGAACAACAAAAATGTGAAACCTTGACCTTTATACTAAAAGATTTGAGTTAATATTAAGAATCAAACCATCAAGTAGATCAAAGATATAGGAGAACTCAAAATTTGTGTGCTAAATAAATCTCTTCAGTACATTAGTTTAGTTTCAGAAGATTAAATATTTTTCATTTAACTAGATAGTGACTTAAAGCATGTAGAACCCATCCATCTTAGAAGAAATTGAGTATTCTGATCACATATTTGTTATAATTGCAGCTTCCCTTATAAAATTATAAATGTTAACCTTAGTCTCTGTCTAGTAGTAGATGCATATAATCCCAGTACAAAATCAAACAATGGTCAAGGCAGTAAACAATCAGCCTCTGGGGATAGTTCGAGTGTACAACCTTACTCCCGTAAAAGTAGCCAAAAACAACAACACTATCTCAGGTATAAATTTTTTAATACCATCAATAATTTTATGCCTTAAATTTTATTATTAATAATTGATTATGTCTACCTTTTGTACATTTAACTCCTTTGTTCATAAATCTAATTCTATATTCGATGTGTCTTTGATCATACAGTTACCTCTTTCTAACTCAATCACTTAGACATAAGGTTCTTGGAATGAAATCCCATTCAAGATGGATTAATTTTAGTATCTAGATTTCTAGTAATCTAAGCTACATCTTGTGACTTAGATGTTACCAGCTGGTTCTAGAAATTTTGGCCTAAGTCATAAAATATGACCTATGATCGTAGCCTTAGTTCTTATTGAGACTCCTAGCACTTATCCATAAGAATAAGTGAGTTCCTTGCTATTCCAAATCAAACTTATAACTTGTGTTAATAACAATGTTCCTTAAATCTTGGGTGATAAGTCTTTGCGTGTGACTTATTGACCTAATTCTCCTTAACCTTGAGGCTATGTTTTCTAAATGAATATTACTCTTTTTCTCTAATAGAACCTTTTAGTAAGAGATGATTATCTCTTTATTAGTTCAAACTTAGTATGGACTATTCATACAACTAGTTCATCCTCATTATATCCTTAGTTAGAAACCTAAAAGCCAAACTATTTGAATTCATTATTTAGATTCTAATGATGGATCCTTGTCCAAATCCTAAAATTCTAAATAGATTAAGTAGTTAAAGAGCACTAGCTCTTTGATACCAAATCATTGAATTCTAATTCACTGAATTAGAATTATTCATATTCTTTAATCTTTATTAAGTCTTATAATAGCTTAACCAAAATTGCCTAAACTTTCTTAAGTGGTGAATATCACTTAAGTGTAAAAATCCTTAAGATCTTTTACCCTTGAGTCTAAATTCTTTTGGGTAAATTCACATTTCTGATATTCATAACAAATATAGGAAATAATCATCAATCAATTTTCAAATTTTAAATCAAATACAATCTGCCAAGGAATGCACCTTTGAGTTCAAGGTAAGGTGCCATAATTTAAATTTAGTTGCTGAAGAATTTCATATGCCTATAAATCCCTTTTTAACTTATTCTAATCCCCAAATAAGTGTGGAATAATACTTCCATGAAACTTATCATATTATATCCATCTCCTCAATGAGAATTCAATCAAATTTTATCATTACTGGAAAAAGCCCATCAAAAATCATGGGTAAGAATCAGAATCACTTGAGAAGTGATCAATTCTTATAATCCAATCCATTGAAAGAATCATCTTAATAAAGAAGTATGTTATACAGTTAAAGTATTAAAGGCCATTTGAATGTTTTAGTACTTCCTTAACTCAAACGTATTTCAATTCATTATTTGCATTTTCTTTCTCACTTGAGTGATGTCGAGGACGACATCGTTCTTAAGTGGGGGAGTTTGTAACAATTCAGATTATTACTTAGGTCACTTAAGACTAATCCAAGTCCTAATTATAGTTCCAGTGCACAAATTAAGTCACTTGGAACTTATCACTAAGACTTAGACTCATTCAGGAATCAATTGGATCAAATCCGGACTTCTGGGAAAATCATGAAACCCTGGAAATTGAACTAATCATTTTGACCTCAGATCAAAAATTGGACTTCGCCATCGCGCTCATTGCCCCCAAATTAGCTTGGGGTGATGTTTTGGTGGCAATCGGAAGTCATCGAAATTTCGACGAATATTTTAATATTATTTAAATACTCGAAAATGAGAAAATTTAATACTCGTCGAAATCGAAATCCGATTTCGCCGTTGCGTTCCTCACCCCTCAATTAACTAGGGGTGAATATTGGGTGATTTTTTTAAAAACCATTCAATGAATTAAAATTAATTAAATAAACTAGGAAATTGATTATTTAAATAAATTCTTATATATATATATATATATATATATATATATAACTCCTTCATTCTATCTTCACCTGCCCTAATTCCATTCGACCGAACCCCCCTTAGCCGTGCGCCGAACGCAAGCAAGAGCGCTCATTCGGCCGACACCTCCCCTTCCCCTCGTGCGACACGTGTCGCCTCACCTCCTCGCAACCTCCGCCTTCTATTACCTAAAGGATCGCAAGCATAACCTAAAAATATGAGGCCCTAATCTCCTTCGGCCGGTTGGAGCTCTCGCACGCAAGCTTTGAATCGGCCGACACTTCAATCGCATGCAAGCTATGATCGGCCGAACCTCGTCTTCCTTCGGCCGAACCTCGTCATCCCTCGGCCGACACTTCAATCACGTGCAAGCTTTGTTATATATATATATATATATATATATATATATATATATATAACATATATATATATATATATATAATTGACTGATTATAACCCAACTATAGCAATCAAAACTTGTGTTTATTGTTGTATTTTATTTAATTATATGAACTGATTGTGCTTGCCACTTCTAAAAATGCTTTGAAATGCGGTTTGACATAACCATTTCTTTTTATAATTGAGAAATAAGATGGAAGGTTAACACGCAATAGAATCTCTATTGAAATTAGGTAAAGAGAAAGAGATCAAATAATACTTTCATTAATTTTCTTTTAACCATTTAAAACTATAATATCTACATTCTTTCTATGGAATAAAATTCATTGTTATGAGCAACTTTTGCTTGATGTTTTGTAGTATATGATAAAGGGGTTGTATTATACGTGAAATTGTTTCAGCTAAATGTGTATGTAATGCATAATTTGGTATGTGTTTTACTTAAGATACAAATAACCATAACTATTTTTATTTGTGTTTTGTAATGTCAAGTATGTAATTATGTACTTCGCAGAAGCTATCATATTTTTTTTACATTTAGGAATCCTTGCGTCAAGCTGATTTTGGCTTTCCATGTTAAAATTGTTCTCTTTATTGAAGAACCATTATCTCTTAACTATTCCCAAATATGACTGAATTGGCATCTCTTGAAACTTTTGGCTGTTAGGATCTGGTGGCAATTGCTATGGATTAATTTGGAATGTAATTTCTATATTAGTGGAGAGAGATGTTGTATACATTAAAGCTAGGAGAAATTTGAATCTTTATTCCATCAGTTTGCCTTTTTTCAAGATGTTGCCAATAACTATTAAAGATGAGAGAAATTCGTGTATATATTTTGATGGCTTTGCTGTGAATGATTTAAGAAAAAAATGAAATGTTGTTGCGCTTTTTCTCCACATTTTTTTAATTATTTTGTTTTAGATGATATCAATGTGAGGTTATTTCTCTCACCCAAATGAGAGATGGGCGAGAAAAGAAACTTCAAGAACCAAAGTTTTCTTAAATCAGTTTTAGCATCTTCAGTAAAGAAATGAGAAATCCGAGGAAGAGCAGTTCAAGAAATAAGGAGGAATTGACTAAGGCATCAATAATGGCAATTACATAATTTTAGTAAAAGATTTAATAAATCTCAAACTCTCGGTATATATATATATATATATATATATATATATATATATATATATATATATATATATCATTCAATATATTCACACTTAGGTTGTGATTAATAAATAAGTCTGCTTATTCAATGAAAAGTGTGTATCCCTAAATATATTTAAATTTGCTTCATATGACTACAAAGTGATAATAAATGCTTTTAAATTTAAAATAATCTCAAAAGAGTTTATTAAGTTTTTAGTTATTTATGTAATTATTCTTCAGATTTTTTATCAATTCAATGGTAAGTGCAAATGCTAAGTTCAAGGGAAGAATAATCAACTATGTTGTTGTCATATAAGTACTTACGTAAGAAATCCAAATCTCTCTCAAAGAATATCTACACTTGTATCATGCCTCTCTTACATTTTAATACAATTATACATAAATAATTCTATAATGCCATACTTACAATTTGGACGACCTATGAGTAGGCAACCATTGTAATTGCGTCTCAAACCTTCCTGCTATTTTTACATATCAAAACTAAAGTAAAATTTAAATTACTCATGTTAACTGTAATAGAAGTTGTGGGAAATATAATCTTAACAATAACATAAATAGATAATGAGAGCGGTGAATTAAATAAGTAATAGTGTTGAAAGGAGAATAGTATCAAGTTTACATGTTCAATTGCAGTTTTTCTTCTTTTGCAAAATAATCAAGTTTAAGCTTCATGATATGAGATCAATCTCATATCATGCCTTCTTAAACTTCTCTAATCCTCTCTATTTCATTCTCAACTTTCCTAATAATATTAGTTAGGAATTATGTCTGAGTGTTAATCTTAGTGATTAAGAGCCATTTTCTTAAGATTAGGAATAGATCATATGTTAGAATTCATCTATTGAGTAAATTAGGTTACTCAATAGGTGAAGCCTTGGTTTTGATAATTTTATAGATTTTTTTAGTTTGTTAATGATTATTTGATTTTTCAATCTTAGAACTAAGAATAGAAATCTATCTTATTGAGTATAAGTTACTCATTATGATTTGCCTCAATCTAATTTTGTGAGAATTAGGTTCTACACCTTAGACCCTTAGATATACCTTTGGATTGAGTGATTATACCCCATTATTTGGAGTTAAATCATCAATCCTTTCATCTTGATTGATTAATCAAGATGGGTTGAGATTATGATAAAACATCAAATTAGGTCGACTGATTTGTTTAATTGAATATTATAGTCAACATTGATTCAGGAAGATCAGAACCTGATCAGTTCTAATTTCTTTTACACTTATATGGCCATGATCTAAGTTATATTTAGACTAAGGATTGATGATTTTGAATCTTATGTAACTTAGAGTAGATAAAATAATTAAATTAGATAACAATGGATATCAGCTGTGTTTTAGTAGAGTCTCTTGCTCACTTTGACTTTGATCTTATGCTTGTCTTGAAATTGAGCTTTAAACCTTGGCATATATTAGGATGTAAGGTATTTGATGAATATCTTGTGTTAGTTTTGAATTTGCATAAATATCATTTTCATTTGGTGCTTTGAGACATATTAGTCGGCCTCTTTGGAATTGGTTCGACATAGTAAAGGAAACACTAGTTTGTTGGTGAAGCCACCTAGTGTTTCACTTATTAGTCTGTCGGAAAGGTATTGTAGTGTTGGTTCGGCCTAGTAGTGGGAACACTTGTCTGTTGGTGAAGCCACCTAGTGTTTCACTTACTAGTTATCGGAAAGAGATAACGGATTTGATTCAACCTAGTAGAATGAAAACTAGTTTGTTGGTGAAGCCACCCAGTGTTTCATTTACTAGCTGTTGGAAAAAGAGAAAATATTAAATTTATTGTGACTTGAAGAGTCATTTATTTTGATATGGCAGTACTATCTTAGGTATACCTCTACTTGTGTTCTTTTGCCTTAGCCCATCAGGCTAAGTGAGTTTGATATTTTCTTTCAGTTTGATTAGCTTGAGTAGCCAATATAACTTCAGTTTACTACCTTTAGTTCACTTTTCTGCATTTCAGTACTTTTTTATTTACTGTCTTACTATATTGTCTATGCCTTGTGATTATTATAGGATGCTAGTCCTATTTATTATAGTATGCTAGTTGTGATGATTTTAGGGTGCTAGTCCTATTTATTTAAGGATGCTAGTTGTGATTATTTTAGGATGCTAGTCCTATTTATTATAAGATGCTAGTTGTGATTATTATAGGATGCTAGTTGTGATGATTTTAGGGTGCTAGTCCTATTTATTTTAGGATGTTAGTTATGATTATTTTAGGATACCAGTTATGATTATTATAGGATGCTAGTCCTATTTATTATAGGATGCTAGTTGTGATTATTATAGGATGCTAGTTATGATGATTTTAGGGTGCTAGTCCTATTTGTTTTAGGATGCTAGTTATGATTATTTTAGGATGCTAGTTGTGATTATTATAGGATGCTAGTTGTGATTATTATAGGGTACTAGTTGTGATTATTATAAGGTGCTAGTTGTGATTATTATAGGATGCTAGTTGTGATTATTATAGGATGCTAGTTGTGATTATTATAGGATGCTAGTTATGATTATTTTTGGGTGCTAATCCCATTCATTATAGGATGCTAGATGTATTCATTACAGGATGCTAGTTTCATTTATCATAGGATGTTAGAATTGTATAGTGAATTACTTATATAAAATGCTTTGTATATTCTAAATAATTTATTTATAATTCATGATTTGTAAGTTATGTAAATTAGCATGAATTATATTGATCATAAACATCTTTAGGATGAGTCTCTTTTATTATGTTATCTATATTTCTTATTATTTCTTTTATTACCCAGCCTTGCTATAGCAGAGTTTGGAAGTGTGTATTTACTTCTATTATTAATTAAGCTATAGGCTCATTGTTTATAGCTTCCCTTTTTTTTTTTTAAGCTTTGTTGCACCTAATGGTCATTGCTTAGTTGTTAAATTAATGGCGATATCCAAATGAATATAATAATTTATCAACTTAAAATGTATTTAGACATTTTATCTAACTAAATTTTTTTGTTGGCCGGGGCTCTATCATTGTGAAATTGACAATGGTAGACTCTGAGCTATTTGAGGTTTTGGAGCTTTCTGAAGATTGGATTCAGGAAGAGAATCGAGGTGTAGAAGATCATTAGTTCTTTTCCTTTCTGCTTGTGAGAATGAGTGTTATTCTATTATTTCAGCTTTTTCCTTTAATAATGTTGTAATAATGCAAGTGAAATTGTATTTCCTTTTACTACTTTTATTATGGGATGTATGTTCTTACAGTTGTATTGTGATGGAATGGAAGTTATGTTGTTACTTCCGCACTCTGATTTCATTTATATATCATTTAGTGAATATCGATTGTAAATGGCAATTTCTTTAATTATAATGGGTTAGGATGTGTGCCTAATCTATTCATAAGTAAGGAACTTGTCATTTGGTGACCCCTCCACCTAATCATATTAACTTAAGAGTTAACAAGACCACGGTGAGGGTGGGCCGCCACACAGGTATTGTGTGATGACCCAATGTCAAATTTTGATGCCCTGGCCTAACACTAGGTGCCATTCTAGTACTTAATACATAATTAGTATCTCTTAATTCATTATTAAGCATTATTACAAGTAAGGGATCTATGGGAACATAAATGCATATAAGAGAATATTAAATAATCATTTAATTACATTCATCTAAAAAAATGAAAAATATTCATCTCATAGTATAATAAATAGTACAGTCTATAATCTTTAACTACAATGTTAAATGCAAATAGGAAAAGAAACTCTCCCATCTTCATATAAAATTAAAAAAAGGTAAAATGCCTCTAATGAACTTTTCAAGCCTGCTCCTGGTACTCTAGCTTCTCTTTTGGTTCTTCTGCTAGCTCCACTCCAGGCTCCTGATTTACTGTATTTGATTTATAACACGATAAGACACATTCAATAAAATAAAAACAAGTAGTTATACTAATAAAGTATAAGCACAATTTAAGGTTTCTAACTATTTTAATTTAAGGATATCACATAAGGTTTAAGGAGTAAGGAGCACAATGCACTAAAAAAAAAGTAAGGCTGAATATGCAACATACAGTGAAGAGCATTTAAAGTAAAACAGTAATTGTATTAAAGAACACTAAGTAGCCTTGCATAAGAAAGGTTAAGCATACATGACATTTTATAAAAAAAAATTAAATAAGGTAAAGGCTAGCATCCTATATGTAAGTAAGGGTATAAAAAGACAATTTCTAGCATCCTATAAATATGTATAATAAAGAAACAAGCCAAACTGTAATAAATGCAAATAACTATATGAACGTGCAATATTGTTATTTAATATTCACTATTTTAATTAAGTTATGTTGTGGCGGCCGCCTCCTAATCGTCATCAAGTTATCACTAACTCAACTAGGATTAGATGGTGGTCATCATTAGTACCACAAATATTAATTCATATATCCATGATACTAATCACGAGGTGAGTAGAATCCTATTAGAAACATATATAGTATAGTGATGCAGGAGAAAAGAAAATGGCAATTAGACAAAATTTATATTTATTCATTCACATACAATACATTAAATGCAGAAGAATAAGAATAAGAAAATTTTATTTATTATATTTTAATTAAATACGTGAAAAGAAATATGAGGCATATTTCATTATATAAATAGTACCTTACTTTATCCTTCTATTAAGCTTTAATTCTCAAGCTCTGGATCTGACATATACTCTTGATCTGCCATATGTATATATATGACAGGGCATAGCCAAGAAAAGAAAATTTGGTTAGACTTTAATAAGTCTAAGTACAAGCACAATTTTAATTAAATTTAAGATATCACAAATCATTCTAAGCAAATAAAAGCTATAAAGTAACAAAATGTGGTAAAAGCTATAATCATTCAATTATAACTTAAAGCAAAGTGGAGGTAAGCAATATATCTCAACTCAAAGCTGCATAAAATATTAAGCAATGAATATGTAAAAGAAACTACTAAGTACAAATCTAAGTAAATATGATCAAGTCTACTCATATTGATTTTATAGATAACGTGAAATATAAATAAAACTAAAATAAATCTAACATCTTAATATGCTTGCATATTAAATCAAGAACTGCCGAATATATATAAATAAATGTTGAAAATGCTATAACTTCAGAAAACTACATAAATACTAAGAAAAATATCAAACTGAATGAAAACGTTATCTCATAGGGACATATGCCAACCTAAACCTGTCATAACAAAAAATTGCGGCTCATCTAGCCACTAAATAATCTTCTGAAGCATCTAGGAGAAATTTCCCAAATCAACATGTCCATTGAAAATATACAATCTAAGAGAAATTTCCCAGGTATTCATCATCTCAAATATGTACAATAACACTGTAGAGGCAGACTTAGTAGTACATACTCCAATTAAAATGTTATGTAATTCATTAAACTCATTTAATCTAACTATTCATGAATATGCCTTTTGCAAATTTCAAAACTAACATAGAATATTCATCAAATATTTCATGTTTCATTCATCATGCCATAACATAAATACTCAAAACAAATAAGCAAAGCATTCAAGACAAGATATAAACAACACTACTCAAAAATCTATGATATCACTTGTTTTCTAATTTAATTCGTTCGAACTATTCTGAGGGGATACAAGCTTAGGATCTCCAATATCTAGCTATCAATAATAATCTCAGATTTACCGACTTTATAAAGTTAAACATTAGA
Source organism: Gastrodia elata (assembly GCA_016760335.1). Lineage (NCBI taxonomy): Eukaryota > Viridiplantae > Streptophyta > Magnoliopsida > Asparagales > Orchidaceae > Gastrodia > Gastrodia elata. The sequence goes on along the minus strand of CM028682.1, from coordinate 7,581,019 downwards.
ACTTAATAAGTTCTAATTCAGAATCAAGAAAGGTCGCATATAAAGGTTTAATAAATAAATCAATCGACCTAATTTACACCGTTCCATTTTTACAACCAATATTGATATAATTTATCAAGATTAGAAGGTAAGAGATTAAACTCCATCATGGGGTTTAAGTCCCTAACTCAGGATTCTAAGAATCTAAAGTCTAAGTTATTTAATTTCAAATGATATTTAACTTTGAACTAAAAGGAGGTTCCATTGAATCTAATTAGACTCAATGAAATAGCTAAGTTCTATCTTTTATTAATTTTTGTATCATGGGAGAAATAAATCGGTTCGACTATATTCTGTACAATTAATCTTATTCCCATAAAACAATAACATTTTAAGAGTCCAAAGGTAACTTTAAGAGATAAGAGTTAAAATAAAATCTTCTATTCTATAACATGACTATTATATAAGGAGTAAACCAACTTTAAGTCGTAATTATTATCTTACACTAGCAAGGAGTTCATACGTCTTAATGCCATAGTTTTCAAATAACAATCAATAACTAACGATGCTAAGATCCATGCAAGTGATGTACGTGTTATACATAGAGCTCAAGGAAATTGCATAATTTAATAAATACATAACTCAATAAACTTCTAAGTACTTAACGTACCTTGCGCATGTGATATGAGTTTGCAATTTAATAACTGAATGGGATGAGGCAGCACTTAGAACATCTACAAAAATTGGGCAAAATACAACTCAATCATAATTACTTTTACAAGTGATGCTTACTTTAAGCTAGCACAGACCCCATTGGATTTCATTTACCATAACTCAAAGATAACATATTAGTTTACAACATGATAGAGAGGGATCTACAAGATAATAGCAAACAGCTTGATAAGAGTGATAACTATCATTTTTATGGAAAATTAAATGGAAGCACATAGAACATGATTCTTTATAGTTGATTATGGTGAACCCAAGGATATTACTAAATTATCATCAAAGAGTAACTGTAATAACCCCAATATTTAATATGAACTAAATTTAACATATAGAGCATTACCACATCATTTTATACTGAATTAGAAGGAAACTAACCCAATGCTAAATGTTGTGTGCCCAAGAATCTTTGTGAGGGTATTAAGTTAAGATGGGAGGGGGTGAAAGAAGAGAAGTATATGAATAGAGGTAATTGCAAATACATGTAAGTAAAAAGTATTTACAAGTAGGAGTAAGAGGAAAGAATCCCAAATTAGTAGAAATTTACTTGCATGAAAGATATATGTATTTTTATCCATCCATTTATCTAAACCAAGCATTTTAAATATGATAATAAATCCATCACATAATAAGTAAAAACAAATGCATAAATTTAATTATTACAAACATGAAATTAAAAGCAATAAGAAAATTTCACTCTCTCACAAGCAGTAAATGTTAGAAAAATAAGCGGAAGCAGATTTTATAAATTCTTCAAGTACTTGGTCCAACTCCACTTGAATTAAATTACTCCCGATCTATCATGTTTTGGTATTTAAATATGATAGGGCAAAATCAAAAAAAAAAAGAGTAGTTTTAAGATTAGCTAAATATTCTAAGCACATTTTAAGATATTCTAAGCACATTTTAAGATTAGCTAAATATTCTAAGCACATTTTAAGGTTGCAGGCTAGAATATTTTTAAATAGTCTAAGCACATTTTAAGATTAGCTAAATATTTTATAAATTTATTTGGATAACACAAGCTAATTTATAATTTAAAATAAGCAATGGAGCATTTAAAAGCATTAAAATAAGGAAGTTAAATAAACAAAAATGTAAGAAAAAATAATTGAAATAAAATGAGTAAGAATACTCACAAGTAAAGATATTCTAGCCTGCAACCAAAAAGTAAGGGAAGAGCATCCTAAATAAGACTAGAAACTACTAAAGTGCATATGAAACTAAATGAAGTAAAACATGTATATGTCTAAGGAAAATTATGCTAAGTAAGGAAAATAAAAATAGTGAAACATTTAAATAAAATTAAAGCAACATACATTGCATTTTATATAAATTATAAGTAAGTAAATTACAGTACTAAAATGGAAAGTGCAAAGCATAATAATTGAAAAAAATTCTTAGACTCTTGTCTAAGATGCACATAGCTTAGGACTATGCAGAGTGACAGCTTGAAAACTATGATGAGATCTCATAATCAATAAGATTGAAAGAACTCATATATTATTAATTGAAGTTATTTTATGAAAGTAATCAATATGCAGGCACATACATAATGAAGAGAGGAGTTAAGCATGTTTGTCTAACCGATAAAGGAAAGCAGAATTTCAATGAAAATAACTCTCACATTCATTCTCTGGGAATGCAAGGTCACCTTATTTCTCCTATAGCCTGCCCTTGGCTACTCACCATAATATAAACCCCTATAATTTTATTTTTGCACAATATCTTATATATATATTTCAAAAGAATATGCTCAAAGCTAAGCAAACATTCTAGGAAATTCAAATAATTGTAAAATCTTTGATATCCAAGATTATCTAATTTTAATGATCTACTTGATGATTGGAACTAATTGAGTTTCCCATTGACTTAAAAATGTTGATCTCAAGTTAATTGTAAGTAATGATATAAGTAGAAGTTTTGGAGAATAGTAATTTAATTTAATTTATGGAATGACAAAATAATTTATAAGTATAATAATACTAAATGAAACTAGTTTTATCTTTATCCTAAACCATTTGATTGAAATAGGTTAATAAAATTAAGGCTTAAAAAATTAACTAAAAAAATGTAAGATTAAGAAATTACTATATTTTAAGAAAGTGAAAGTTAAGGTTCTACACACTAAACTCATCTAACTAAGTTGTAATTGGAAGGATCTATTCAAATCAATCACTAATTTAGCTACTATCAAGTAATAGGAGAAGTCTAAAAGTATAAGAGATGAAGGATTATAAGCTATAAGCTCTATGTTTTCTATAGATTGAAGGTTAAATGGAATATATTACATATCTATAACATGACTATGATATCTAGGGAACCTCTAAATAAAATAATAAAAAATTTATACGAAGACTATAAGCTAAAGAAAATATGAACTATAGTCCAATTTAGTTGCTAAGAGCTAGTCCTAATAGGTTCATAGCCTATAATCACACATAAATTAAGGTTAACTACACTAATTGGGTGTATTAACAAATTTTAAGATCACAAGTAAGTCAAATTATAAAATCAATCCTAAAGCATCTCTCCTAAAATTGAAAGTTTAATCAATCATGTTGCTAAATATATAGGCATCTAATACATGAAAATTAAGTTCAACACATACAATTAAAATGACATGGGAAGTAAATAAATGAGACATTTGTTATCATAGGGTTTAAATATCTAAAACATGCAACTTATGAAACTAGAAAATTATAAAAAAAATTCCACTAATTAAGGAGCCAAAAACTTAAAATTACTAATAGTTTTTCAAATGAAATAACATACATAAATATGGAATCCTTATAGTATAAGAAGAAAAATGATATTAAGTAGACCAAAATTGGATAACGTTGGAATTTTAAGGTTTTTGGGACTCCTAATTTTAGTTAAAAATGATTATAAAAAGTAGGGTTCAAATTCTAAATTTAATTATATCATTTCGTTCGTCTCATTTTTCTGATTGAAATGATATATAATATCATATATTTTGGATAATTATTTTGCAAATTATTAATGAAATCAGAATTGAATTAATCAAACATATATTTAATTCAAAATAATCATTAAATATAACTGTAACAGCATAGAAAGAAAATGGGTGGCGGCTGTTAACTTTTGGGGCAGGCCGTAAATGGGCCGACCCAGGAATGTATATGTGAGATTTCGGGCTATAAAATGCTACGGCCCATAGAAATAAAAGAAAAAGGCTGGCCTATTAAATTTATTATTATTATTTTTTTCATTACGGCCTGAAAGGCCCATCACTTCTTCTTCTCTAATTCGTTCGCAGGTATGCAGATTTCCTATCGAACCCTAGCAAAAAAGATTTAGATTCGTAAAAATAGAGAAGAAGAAGGGTCGAGCAAATTATTGAACATTAAATCGAGGCCAAGAGAGAGATTTATTTCATATCATAATTAAGATCCTTAACTCTAAACGGAAAGATTACGTATGAATTATACGAGTTCATTTGAACTATAAAGTATGATCTTAATTTGACTTAATATGAAAACTAGAATATAAATCGATTTACAAAAAGGAATTAATTGCACGAGGTACCATATTGATCGCGGAATGGAAGGATCAAGATCCCGCCGGCTAAGGTTCAAGGAAATCGCACTAGCTCTACGATCTCAGCCTCTAGCTTCTGCCAAAGCTTCAGGTAGGTGCGAAATGAAGGAAGTGAATAGAAGCTTAAAGGGTCGGCAGGGAGGGCAGCTGACGAGGAGATCGTGGCGACATACACCACTTCTTTCTGCGACAGGTACGACGGCAAGAAGCGAAATAGACGTACAGTGTCTCCTTCTGGACCGTCGGATCAAAACGTAGATCCAACGGTAAGATGAAGATGATTTAATTTAGGTCGCACGATCGTCCTTAAGAAGGCGCAATGGTTGGGATGACTCCGATCCGCTATTCAGTGCTTATGCGCCCACAACGGATTCGCGTGGAATTAAAAGAAAAATCGTTTGGAAATTTTTTTATATAATTATATATTAAGTAAATTTAAAAGTATTATTTAATTAATATTTTTTTCCAAATTAATTACTTAATTTTTAAATATTCAAATAAGCTCCGAAAAATCTCAAAATTTCACCCTTACCTAATTAAGTGGTGAGGGACTCAAAAATGCAATCGAATCTTTAATCGGAGGTCGATTTAATTATCATAATTTTCTGAGTATTTAAATAATATTAAAATATTCGGAAAAAATTCGATGACTTCCAAACACATCCAAAATATCACCCCTAGCTAATTTGGGGGTGATGAGTCCAACGGTGGACTCCGATTTTGATTCTGATGTCTAAATAAATAAGACATCCTTAAATTTATCAAGAAATCAAGAAATATTGGAAATTGACAAATGATCTCCAAATTGCACGAAACTTGAGGTGGGGTCTCTTAACACTATTTTAAGAGTTATGGAAAGGGAATTAAATTAATTAGGTAACTAATTAATTGGTAACAATACTAGAGTTACTACAGTAACAAATATTACTTCATCAATGTTCAGATAAGACATTATTATTAGGTCTCACACAAAGAAACAAAAGGATTTGCTTCTTCTTAATAATTAGAGAGGATATAAGAACAACTTGAATCTCTCCCAACATCTAATAATCAAATTTATGATTTATAAAGGAATTTAAAGATGATAACTTAACTAGCATAAGCCATTGGGTTAATTATTCTAGAGGACATGCAAGCCTACTGTCTACATAAGCCATAATTATAGAATTGATAACTACTACAAGGAGGGCTGCATGCATATGGATTTATAAGAATAACATCTAACATCCTAATAAAAGCAATAAATATTGATTATATAAGTAATCAAAGAAATTTCCTCAAGATTTAGGTAACGATTTCTACATTTTTATTGGCATTGAATCAATCGCATTACTAAAGCTAACTCAAACTTTGAATGAACAATACCATGAGTGATGCATAACCTAACTTGAACCATTCATGAATTGTACATATTACATGCAAATAGGTTTACATCAATGTAAGCTCAAGAAAAAAAAAAACTATTATTATGATACCTATTTGAAAAAAACACATGCATGCATTTGATAATGATTATTATCAAGGACCAAACCCATATGATTTAGGCTTAGAGTGGATTAGTACATCGCTGGCATGGATTAGAAAAATCAGCAAGGAAGAGGGTTGTTACTCTCAGCCGAGAGGAGGGTCGGGCTCTTGGCTTCTAACCGAGAGGGAGAGCTGCGATGCTCGGCCGCTGATCAGTTAGCTGAAGGACTCTCAGCCATCAGTCAAGAAAAGAAGATGGGAGCTATGAGCTCTCGGCCTTAGCCGAGAGAGGAAGGATCAGTGAGTTTCGGCCAGAGGCCTTCCTGGAAGGAGGTTGCTGTTGGCTGAATGGAGTTCGGTCGCCCGATCGACCAAGAAGGGGGCGCTCGGTTAAGGATGAGAGGGAATATCGGCTGAGAGGAAAGGATGTTAGGTTTAGGAAATATTAGGATAGAATGAGGGTCCTATATAAGCATTCTAAATCAATTGGGAGCTTTGGATCGTGATCGGGCGATCACAATTCGCCTGAAACTTTCAAACTTTGATCAATCACCGATTGAACTCCAAAATTTACAAACTTGATACCTAAACGAGCGTCTCGTCGAGATGAACACACGCATCAAAAAATCATTGAATTTGGTCGAGTATTTTATTTTATATTAATTTTTAAGCGAAAACTTTAAAAATTCACCACGATCAATCCGGAGTTCAAAAATTAGCGAAACTTGAAACATAGCATCCTCATTTGATGCTTGACTTAAAATAACAAAAATTTAAAAATTCTAATTTATATTTTATTTATTATTAACTTATTGCTAAATTTCACGAATTAATTCAGGACTATCCAAAATCTTAATTGCTCTCAAATTTACGCAAAAGTATCCCTTCAATATGCTTTATTTGAGAATATTTTCATTTGATTTTTATTCGACTTACAATGGGATCTTGAGTTTCCTCTTAATCATCTCTGGATTATGTCTAAATGTCCTAATAACAACATCGTGTTGTTACATATATTTTGTGGGCTCATACAAAACAAAAAGATGAGTTAGATACATCTACCTAACTATCTGAGATGGGAACTCCTGCATAACCACACACTCCCCCTCAAGGACATGTGTGATCTCCTGATCACTCCATAGTTAGCCCTAGCTCAAATTTTTGTAAAGACTAATCCACTTTGAGTGAAACCCTTTATTTAGTTATAATTATTATTATGCAATGATTATGATCAATTGGATAAATCTTCAAAGTATGATAGCATTTTAATGGGAATACCAAAGTTAATTAAGATAGTGATATCCTTTTGTTGTCTACATTTAGTTTTCTCCCTTAATGATTGGGTCAATTAAACTCCCAATTGACTTAAGACATATATCCTAGATCAATTGTTGATTATAATATACATATATATACATACACACACACACACACACACACACACACACACCACACACACACACACACACATATATATATATATATATATATATATATAAGAAAAATATGGTTTTGTAGTTTTGAAGGTAATTTATAATAATAACTAACTCTTAAGACTCTCTATTTTAGTCCTAAGATTACCATCCTCAAGATTCATCATTTAAATACTAAATGAACTCCTAAGATGGAACATACTAACTTAAAAAACCCAAGATAATATCTAAGTTCAATCTACCTCAAGAAGCTTCAAACGTATGAAACCTCATAGATAACTTGTTTCTAAGTTAAGCACTCTCTAACTAATAAGATGCATTCCAAAGTCTAAGAACTATCCTAAGCTTCCCAAGTGCTCAATTAAAGAACAAAATCATACTAAATAGAACAAATCCATGTCTAAGTGTTTGAAAAATCAATCTACTATTGATTATCATGACTGAAATTCTCAATTCACATTTGATTCTCGAATTTAAGAGAAAATCAATAAAATGCAAGGCTTATCAAGTAAATCTTAAACACAATGATTCTCTTAAAAATATAATATTCTAACATACATAATTTACTTTAAGAATAAATCAAATGCTATTAATTCATTTCTTACTAATAAACACAAGTTTGAAATAATAATCAAAGTGAATTCACCTAAACTTTTACATTTTAACAAGGTGAAATATTTAACATGCAGGCTTATAATATTTTCGCCAAATATTTTACAAATTAGAGCTTACATTCCAACACAGGGTTAAAAGAAATAAAAACACTTTAGCAGTAATAAGCTCTATACAGGTGATGTATGCACTTTACATAAAACTCAAGTAAAATGATTTAATATATCATAACTCGATACAGGCTCTAAGTATTTAACGTACCTGATTCGTTCGTTTACACTGCAAAACTTTCCTTATATAAATCTTGAAGCAAGGAAGTTTTGGTGAAACCTATATCTTCTTCTTACTATGAAAAGAATGAGATAGTGCAGTATATATCTCATTCTTTATGTGGTTTAGAGCTTCCAAGATCTTTTCTTTGCCGTGGGATTTTGCTTATGGATGAAGCTCTTAGGGTTTGGAGAGGATGAGAAGAAGAAGAAGAGAAATGGAGTTTGATAAATGCTTCCAAATGGAGGTAAGAATAAAATAAAGGCAGGATTTTAGATTTCTAATTAGGGTTAGAAGGTATAGGAGTACCTTTAATTCTCGATCAAAGATCCAATGGTGCATGTTTGATCAAGATGAAATTTGAATAGTTCAAAGTAATTTATTTTAAATTTATCCTTAATTAAGAATAATTTATGTGGAATAACGATTGATGCATTTAATTAGGTGATTTATATGCAAAACTTCCAATAATTATGGCATAATATTGCCTAATTTGGCTAAAAACAAAATTTTAGTATTTCTCAAAATTAATAAAAATATACCTCCAAAATTCAAATTTAGTGTTCCAAAAATATATATCACATTGAGAGAAATCCATAAACACCAAAATTGTTCAATTTGGTTAAGTGATTGTCCCGGGATCGGAGTTTGAAGTTGGACAAAATCATGTTATCGAAATCGTAATGACCAAAGTTTTTTTTTAATTACAAATGTATTTTTATCATAACTCATCCATTTTAGTTCAAAAAAAATTATGAAATTTTTGTTACTAGCTATTTTGATGATGCAGAATTCAAAAATTAAAAAATATTTCAATTTTGACACCTAAAAATTTTCAATAACTATTTTTTATTTAAGACCATCATAAAATAATCGGGCAAAATTTTATCATGGAAAAATTTAAAAAATTCACCCATAGTTAATTTGGGGGCAAGGAGTTCAGTGGGAAAATCGGATTTTTGCTCCGAGGCCAATTTATTTTAGCTAATTTTTTAAGTCATAAAATTGACAAAATAGTCAATTCAACTTAATGAAGTTCAATTAACCCAAATGTTTCAATGTTAGGTTCTAATGAGTGGATGAAAAAAATAAAATGAAAATTAAGATGTGATTACACTAAGATTAACTATGTTAATAACCTACGATCATTACATCCAATGATTTATTCTAAATATAGGCATCTTTCAAAAGCAATTGGTTTTGAGAAATTAATGGGGTCCTCAATATTCTCTTTAGGGGTTTTACGTTTTTCTTGATCCATCATAAATATAAATTAGCATATAGTAGAGCTAACTAAGGTTTTGGGGTCTACTCTTAAGTTTGTTATGATTCTACTTGGCTTTGTTTTATTTGCTAAAAATGGTATTAACTTTGCTATGGTACCAATTGTGATAATCGGTTGCAAGATCATTGAGGTGTAGATCGCATTAAGACGTAGCATTGAGATGTAGATCACATCCCAACATAAGATTGATTCAATTTGGGTGATGAATAGCATTATAGGTGAATCTTAGTATCCAATATAGGTTCTCTAACATAGATTAAGGCTTATGATAATGATTCTAATGGTGATAGAAGCTAGTTCAAGACATGAGTCAAATATTGTGAACCTTTGGGCCAGAACTATGGTTAAATGAAAGTACTGATTTATGATAGTTTGAAAAGTATTAGGCCCACAATTAGAACTAAATCAACAACCTACTCAGCCTATCTTAATGTCCAAGAGTGCTTAAGTGAAGGCTATGAGAGAGCCTAAGGTAGGTTTATAACAACGATGGAAAACCCTAGTTTAAGTTAATTATGAACTATATTTGATCCCAAACAATGATCAAAATACATCTAGTTCTATGATTCAATAGTGACTAAAGAGGTAAATGACATGTTAAGATTAAGGCTTTAATCCTTTATTATGAAGGAGTGAACTACGCTTGGTTTGGGTTAGTAAAGATTGAAATTAAGCAAGCAATTATCTACCTTAAGATGGAATTAAGAAGGGAAGAGAAATGATTTAAAGGTTAATGAAATTACCTTGGAATTGATTGGCCAAATGGGGAAGGAGGTAGACCTGACCTATCTAAACTCTAATATCTGACTTCTCAAAGCTACCCTCCCCAACCTATTCCAAAAGTCACAATGGATTTCTTGCTAAAGAGGGAAACAGTCAAATTAGGGCTTTTTCATATTCTAGGTAGAGATCGAAAAAGCTTTCTTGGAGTAGAGATAGTGTTTTGGAATACAAGTGAAGCTCTAAGGGAAGACAGAGGATGCTATGGTGTCACTAAAACCTAGGGGTTTTTGAAATTGAAGCTTTTTAAGTTTTTTATATTGCCAAAATTTGTATTAGGACTTCATATTTTCTATGAAATTTTTATAATTTTCTATGCATATACTACTTTTAACAAAATCATATATTTGTCAAAATTGAAAATTATTACTATTATTAAATTTAATATATTTTTATTAGCCTACTATGATTTTTTTTTTTTTTTTAGGCTAAAATATAAACATAATTTATTTGAATTTTTATTTATCTAATTATTTAGATTAATAAATTCAAAATCCTTAAATCATGCATCGGATTTGAACTTATGGCACATTTCACGATGATCTAGCGATTGATGTTCCATCTGATAAGTGACATGTGAGATGAGATTACTGGGGTCCACCCATATAACAATTACTAACTGCCACTTGCAATCAGACGGTGCATATCAAATCCCGCAAGCTTATTTAATATGGATGACTACGATTAAATCTAACACCATCGTCAAAAACCAACCCGACCTGGGATGATCTTGTTACGAGGAATCACTAAAAATTGGGGCTAACTTGTTTACACGCCACATGAACTCATATCTTGCAGACATGACATCAAAAAAAACTCATTCAAGCAGATATAAGCAGCATTTTCACATAACGTTTAATAATAATATTTATATATTTTTGATGTAAATAAATAAAAATAATGAATACTGCTCACAACTGATTAGACTGATTTTCTGGCATTTCTCTTGATCATGTTCTCTTCATGTTCTCGTGCCGTCCATTTGGATTAATTTTTAGCCACCAACTTGTAATACAACCTCTAGAGGTTGGGCGAAATGGCCAAAATAGTGTATTTATGGTTGTAGATAGATTTTCCAAAATGACATTTTTCATTCATTGTTCTAAATCCATAGATGCATCTCACGCTGCCAAAATTTTCTTTAGAAAGGTTAAAGTTGTATGGAGTACCAAATACTATAGTGTCTGAGACGCAAAGTTTGTCTCTTATTTTTGGAAAACACTATGAAAATTGATAGGCACTGCCCTTAAGTTTTCTTCGACTTTACGCCCCTAAATTGAAGTAATAAATAGAAGTTTGGGAAATTTGCCTAGACATTTAGTTGGAAAGAGTCTAGGGAATTGGGAATTTACTTCTAACTTTCAAATACTAAATATGCAAATAAAGTAAATGCAAATAGATTAGAAATGGAGTTCAAAGAATGAGATCATGTGTTGGTGCGCATTCAACTTGAGAGATATGCCACCATTAAATAAAAAAATGTTGCATGCTCGGTCAGTTTAGACGGATCAATAAAATTAGGTCAAATGCTTATTTCTTGAATTTTCCACCTAATATATTAGTAGTTTTGTATTTCATATGAAAGATTTAATTTTACAAATTTTAACTCTACCGAGCAAAGTTCTTTGGGCCGGGGGAGGTTCTGATGCAGGACAGCGGGTACACGCGAAGAGGAGGCCCATGACTTAAGCTTTTGTACAAAATTAGCTACTAATGATTGATTTGTTATTGAGCCGTATTATATTTATTTTGTTTCAAGTTGAGTTGTTACATTTGTTTCAATTTGTTTTGCCCGTCAAGAGTTTTTGGCCTACTTCAAATACCATGTATGTCATCGGGAAACAATAGTGAATGAATGTTAGTTTCTAAGAAAAGAGAAGCTTGAGAGTACTTAGTGGTGTGAATAGTCATCACTCCTTTTGGTGTACACAATTCGAAAGACTTGAAGGTGTGTAAAACCTACAAGTACATAAGATATGGATAATCTCCATGAATCCTCCAAAAATTTCAAGCAATTCCGACTACGTTTGACCCACAAAACATCTTCCCGAAGTTGAGCGGTTGCTTACGCATACAAACCCATCTTCTTCAACTTTTCGCTACCACTTTGCCTACCCAAGAATCCATCCTTGGACCACTAGAGCTCAAGGAAACCTTTGTTTGAACTTTGCAAACCAATTGGAGCTCTTACTTCATAATGGGTGTTAGCTTGGGCTTTAGCTAGCCCAAGTTATAAATTGGTCTATTTGAACCCAACCAAGCCTTGGGAAAAAATCTAGGGAGCTTGGAGAAACATAAGAATATCTCTAGTTTAACTTTAAGAGATTGAGGAAGTTTGCTTGATTTTGGGTGACCACTCACTCTCAAGAAAGGAATGAACTTCCATTTGCATGCTAAGACTTAATAGCATAATGAACCTCTAAAACACTTAAACTTAGTTTATTAAATACCCATCCATGTCTTTAACCCTTAGTATGAAAATCCTTTCTTTCCTTAGGGATACCTTTGTTAGAGTTTCACTCAACTTGATCAATATAAAATATTGATTCATCTATGATGGGAGTTTAATATGCCTTTACTTTTAATGAATTTAATTCTATTGCATGCCAATCTAGCTTAATCCATTTATATTTCTTTAGTCATCACGGTTTTCGAAGAGCTTGATTCCTTATAGCACATTGCATGCACCTTTGAATATAAAATGTTTCAACTATAAGTTTTGCTCTATTCCTAGCTTAAATATGATATTAGGATTCTTAAAAATGTATTCCTAAGCATTTTCGGTTGATCACATCTATTGACATAGCCTGAGATTTGTACGTATTTGACTTGAAGAAGAGAATGCGAACTTGGTTGTTTGAACCTTCCTATGTAGAAAGTCAAAATTTTTTGTAATATAAACATTTTATTGATGATTAAGGTATTATTACAACATGACTTGATCTTCAAAGTAACCTTGTAAAGACTAAATCTTGATTGATGATGTGATAAAAAAAGAGAGGGTGATGTGATATAAAGAAAACATAACTTGTTCATATTATTAAATGCTTGTTAGAACTTTTCCTTTTCCAAATGCTTTAATTGATAAAAAAATTTAATTGATTAAATGATTAGTTTATTTATTCATTTAGTTTAACATCCTTAATTGAATGTACAAATGAGCTTATGCCTTAAATTCACCTAAGTTTAAGTTTATGAGATGTCGCATTACACAACTATCATGTATAGCCTCATGCAATTATGACTAACCCATTTTGGATCAAGCTTGAGGATGCTTAGAAATGCAATAATATTTCTCTAGTTTAGTACCAAATATAGAATTAACTGTGATTTAGATTGCATGATAAGAAGTTTGAATCATGTTTGAAAGGTAGATAAATCATGCTTAGCCTTTAGGAAGTTTAAACCTATTTTTGGCTTGTTTATTTCTTTCACCACCTATGATCTAGCCATTATTATTCTTATAGAATTCATTAGCTTGCCATTCGATAATGTCTCTAGTCATTCAAAATAGTAAACATTTTGATCAGTATGCTATGTGATCACAAACTGTTAACCTTTTATGATAAATAGCTACTTATCACACCTATAATTTTCCTTCTTTTAGCCATGTAGTTTTTTAATTCTTTTCCAAGTAGTTCTTTGATTATTCTAGCTTCCAAATTGCTGGATTATTTCAATTATGATGTATTGGTGAAATTAAAATGGCAATAAGATTGATCATAAGTAAATCAAACTCAATTCCTACAACCCTTTTTACTATCTAGCTTTCATAACATGTTTCCTTAACTCATTTAATAAATTTAAGATCTATTTTGACCTCAAATTATGTTTACTAACTTCTTAGAAAGTGATAAACTAAACATATGATGCATCCCATATGCATACTATAATATCATTAAGTTTTGTCTCATTTCTTGTTGTCCATTTGAATGAACATCTTATTTTAGAACTTATTGTAGTCATATTTATTTGATAGTGCATTCTTTTCTACTGCATATTCTTATATACGATATGAAATTTTCATTTGATTCCACACTAGTGATGATTTTCACGAATTTGTAGGGAGCGAGAAGAAGACATGTGCTGCTACCATGAAGAGTTTGGTTCACATGATTGTTATACATATTTTTGGAACTGTTTATGACCAGTAGACGTTGCTTGGATCTCCTCAATATTCTAACGCCCATCAACAGAAAACCTGAATAAAATAAGAATATTCAATTTGATATATGACATGAATTTTGATATTTGCATATGACAAACCATTGACATGAATTGTTAACTTTTGGCTTACAACACTTGAATAATGGCATATAACCTTTAACCTAAGCATTTGATATTGCACTTGTCTATTTCAATACTTTCTTATTCTTATTATGCAATTCTCTTTTAATTCCATTAAGTAGTTTGTGCATTTCTATCCATTAACCTTGCAAATCATCATGTACATATTTATTTTCACTTTAGCAGGACTTTGCATTTTACCAACAAGGCAAAGCCTTGTGGAAAATGTGATGCTGGTTGACGTTTGTAGAGCGACATTCCACAAGGATGAAGGGAAAATTTAGTGGAGTGAGCTTTTCTTGCCGTGTGCTTGGAAGGTTTGATTTTAAGATGTCTTAGCACCCCCACACATAATGCCCAATCTTCTCAAGTTATAGAGGGCTACAGCTTAAATATGCGACCAGTGACACGGGACAACAAATTCACAGTCTTAGCTACTAGGCTATAATATCTTATAAAGGGTTAGTGTTGCCATCAATCCTAAGTGTGCTTCAAGCGTGGCCACTACGACCACATTATCAAAGTATGCCCTGAATGCTTTTTTACTTCATTGCTTTTTGAGCTTTAGCGGCTACCAGTGTTAGGCTGGATGGTTACACTCATTAGCCCTAAAGCCTTTCTTAGCGAAAAAGATCTGCCACAATGCAAAAGGAGAAGAATTGCATTATATTTAATAAATTATTAGAAAATGAATATAAAATGGGAGTAAATAAAAATTCAGAAAATAAAATGAATTCAAACATAAAAGATTTATAGCTGTTTGGAATAAACATAAATTGGTCAAGTTTGATGATGGAGCAACCAAGAAAAGCCTCCTTCACAAAACTATGGTTGGTGAATCTATCTATTCTTGAACAGCCCTTTAAGGTTAGATGAAACAAGATAAGAAGATGAAAAAGATCACAAATCTTGAACTAGATCTTGAACTGTATCTTCTAGTCTTTTATTAAAATTTGAATTTGGAATTTTTTTGAATTAGGAAGTTGATTCAAGAGTTTGAACAACAGAGAATTTGTTTGTATAAGCTTGCTGTAAGCCTTTTTAATCATTGAGAGGCTAATATTTATAGAATGTGTAAGTATCAGTATCCAGTAGCTGTTCAATGACTCGTAGCTGGGGTACAAAGGCAAAGCATCAGTATCTAATTTCTTCATAACATTGGGTATAATCTAAGCCTTTAAAAACAAAACTAACAATAAAAATAGTTATAATACAAATTCAATTGTTTTAATCATCAAAATCATGGGATCAATAATCTCCTCATCTATATGATGAAAAATATTTAATGTTGTGAATAAGACTAAAAATTATGCAAGAAAAATTCTTAAATTTAAATTTCCCCTTACAATTTGAAATTAATCCCATTAATAAATTAGTACTTTGAGGAAAATAAAAGTAAAAATGAGAACAAAAAAACTACATTCCATTAGGGAACTTAAGTTGCATCCCTATCTTTCCCATTCAACGTCACAAAAGAGGCTATTTGTAACTTAAAGGAGGTGACGGTGGATAGAAACTTAAATAAGGTGGAAATAGGGAGAGGGACAATTTCACCCAAAACTCGAGACTCGCTCGAGTTTTGAGTCAACTCGAACTCGGCTTGAAATTTTCAAATTGAACGGCTTGACTCGAACCAATTCGAGTTGAGTTTGATTTGGGTATGACTCAAATAGAACTTAAAACCAAATCACTTGAAATAGATAAAATAAAAAAATTATATCATTTACAAAAGAAATTACCAGACTCATTATTGGTAACACCGTTTTAGTTACATCCCTACGATATCGAGTTCGATTCTCTCCTGTTGCAATAT
Organism: Gastrodia elata; assembly: GCA_016760335.1. Lineage (NCBI taxonomy): Eukaryota > Viridiplantae > Streptophyta > Magnoliopsida > Asparagales > Orchidaceae > Gastrodia > Gastrodia elata. Next base: position 7,564,806 of record CM028682.1, on the reverse strand, counting down.
AGTGTTACTTTTAAAAAAACTAGGCTTTTTTATTACTTTTCCGACTTGTGGATTTTTTTATTAGTTTTCTGGCTCATTTTCTCTGTTCTTGTGAATCGTGATCCTCAATTGGAATCAAGAGCATATGAAGCTGATTTTCTGCATCTCAACAAACAGTGGAGGCATGGCTGATGTGCTAGTGGTTACCTCCTCCATGGTAATGCTCCACCGGGTTCATGGCCACGCCCCTCACTTTCGGCGGCAAGTAGTTCCTCTTCACTCGGTACTTATGGCACGGATTCTCAACCTTCATGAGGGGCTTCTTCGTCCTCCCGCCGCCCGCAACCTGAACAATCATCGCCCGACATCCACTCGAAACTATCTTCTTCGCACCCGACAGCAGCTTTATCCTATAAAGTATTTCATATTTTTTAATATTCAAGCTGACTAAAATCAAATTCAAGTTAACTCAAACATAATCTTTTTTATGGTAATATCTATAGGCAAGTTTAGTGGAATGGTCTCTGAGAGTTGAATGGATGACGTCCACGATGTCAATTTACTGACCTGCTAGCATGTAAAAGGTTGTAAGAAAGGTTTTAATTTGATATTTTGGGATCATATATTTTAGATAGTAAAATATGGAATGCAACTCACATAATTTTGGCATTTTAAAAAAAGAGTTTATGCAGAGTATGTGATATGGAAGGCAACTTCTAACCAAATAATATTAAATGCGTGCAATCCTCAAATTGAGTGGCCAAATGCGCTATCCTAAACTGAATTCAAGTGCACACCACTGGGTAAAGTAAATTTAACAATAAGAATAATACAAGGGTTTAAAATAATATTAAGAAAAAAGATGGAAAAACACTAAATTTATGCTGGCAAAAAGAGTTAAGAGAAAAAGTAAACTAGAATTTAGAAAAGATCAATGGCCAGTTATAGGTCATGAGGTATAGTTTGAAGAGAAGTGGGGCTTTGAATTTTGATGATTGGGAAAAGTTTCTCTACTACGATAAGTTCAGAATGATGATAGTAGTTTTGAGGTTCCTTTTATGAGGTTGAGGATTGACAGTGCCTTGATGATTCTCCTCAATGAAGCTTTGACATCTTTTTCTCAATTTTTTAAAATGCCATAGTGTTAATTGTCTCTATAGGTAAGTGATGGCTTTGTTAAATCTCATGTATGCATAAAGGCATGAGCATTTTCCCTATTGAAAACTATAAGTTGTGAAGCAGTGAAATTTTGATAGTTCATGTGTTGTGATGATCATATATTAATTCTAACACTCATCCAAGAGCAATGCGAGTTTTCCTCAATTTTTAAGTCAAACATTAAACTACTGAGCCGAATAATCTAAACAACCCTTTCACACAATTGACCCATAATTAATCATTCAATGTACACACAAGACGGAAAACTCTATTTGAGCTTTCCAGTCTGTGCAGATTAAGGATACAATAACTCACCCAAGCTCTATTTAGCTTGGGCCATGCCTAGGTTAAATACCGAACTCATGAAGAAGGCGCACATGAAAAAAGTCAAGACAGTGGATACCTGAAATTCTATTATGGAGAATCTTCATGTAAAGCTACCTAATGGATTCAAACATCTACAGATCATATGCTTAATAAACTCAACATCTGGTCCGATTGCAAGATAAACACATGGCAAATCTATTAAAGATAGAGAGCCATAAATAGATAGTTTGTGGGCTAGTAAAGAGGTTTGACTTCTTGATTCAACACACTTTCATTAATTTCCTTGAGCATTCTTACAGTACTATTGTATCTTCTTCTTTGTTTTCATCCATTGCATTGTTTTAGTTCTTGCTTCACTTTTAATAAAAACTTCCATTATGACTCCTTTAGCTTGTTGATTTTGATAGGCTCCATCAAATCCCTTCACCCATCTATTTATTGATCATAGCATAACTTGAGCTTGCTATCAACCTTTATAATAATTATCATATTTTGATGCAAAAGATTGGCTGTTCTATAAGATTGATTCAGCTTAGTCAAGGTTCAGTCAGTGATTTGAAGCCAATCAGTTCTTGATTGAAGGATTTAAATGCCATAGAATGTGTTGACATGAGAAGGTTACAAAACTCAAGGCGAAGTGTTAGTCCCATTCATTAAAAATAAATGAGCAGGTAAAGCACTTCAGAATGGCATCTCCAAGGCCTAACGATGAGCGCAATCTAGCATTAACTCAACAGATGGTGAAGATGATGGAGAGTGACATCCAGGGATTAGGTCAAGGAAAGCAGTAAAAAAAAAAAAAAAGATAAAACTCAATCACTAAACAAATATAAATGTAAAATCTAAGATAAATATCCAAACCACATCACAGAACTACTATTAATATAAATCAAATTTTGCATTGATGTTTCATTAAAAGAATAAAAGAAAAGTAAAAATTTAAAATCCAGGAATATAAGATATTGATGTAAAGACTATCATTCCAAATAGATTCTCTTCTTGCTACAAAAATAATCTCTCACCCAAATACGAAATTTAGAGTTGTGTCTAAAGTTTCTCAGCACCTACGAAATAATTAGTTTCCCAACAATATAAGAATACATAGAACTTAAGAGTTATATTACTTAATCATTTGTCATATAAAAAAGGTTAATAATCATGACAGTACCTTAATTAGGTACAATATAAAGACTGAAAAAACAACTAAAAAATATTGCATGCAATATATTAAAAACTAAAGAATGTATGTCAAAAAGTCAAAAAACTTGTCATTTATTTCTTAGTGAGCATCGCAACGTGAGATTCAAACCCAATCATTATTGACTCTAGGAGTTACAAGCACATCTTATTTAATAGTGAATGTTCTGATTTTGATAATAAAAAATATTAGATACTCAGCAAATGCGAATCTTAGATGAACCAAGCGATCAAGCCTATATGAATATAGTTGATAAAGATGCAGCTTGAGGCATCAATAAGGTTGAAGATAAAGTAGCATAAAAATATGAAGATTGCAATAGCTAGAAAATTGAATACCTTCTTACATAGATTTTATTTTTTGTAAACGTATTTGTACGATTATGTTTATATTAGATTTTGGATTAGTCTTAGATCTATGTATTCCTGAAATTTGAGATTATATTAAGCACTAGAGTGAGCTAAATCATGAAAGCATGAAGTCTAGTTTCTATGGATACGCTCAAGCGCACACAATCATTCACCCAGGAGAGTTGTGATTGCAATCGGTGCATTGTGATTGCAATGGGTTGATCCATCGGATGGCTGGATGCCACCAAATTACCCCACCCGGATGTGCATAATCGGGTTTTAAACTTGTGATTGAGTGGGCCTGGAATGTTTAGTAATGTGCCGCGCATCTCAAGTATGCGTCCAGCCAAGTTTATACCTGCAATTGAGTGGGCCGGAATTGGTAACTTGCGGGCCATGGACTAAAGTCACACGCCCAGACACGCCTAGCTTCTAAGAATTTAGATCGTTGCATGCTTTGAATCCACTTCTCTTCCACTATAAATAGAGGTCGTCTCTGGCCTCTCAAACAGACCCCTCAACTTAAATCTTCTCTTGAAAATCAAATGAGACTTTAGGTAAAGGATCAACAAATGCTTCAAAATTCTAACAAATAATTGCACATAGTAAACACTAAAAGTTCAGGAAAGCTCTATGAGAACTTCACTCTACCACTTGGGTTTTAAAAGTCATGCTCAAATAATAATTAACTCATTAATCTAGCAATTAAATGATTAAATAAACGATGAGAAAGAGTTGACGGAATTTATCATGGTCATAAGGGTAACAATCATCTAGTTTCCAATGAACAAGGCATTTAATTGAACTTCTAGCTCCTCGTCCTAAATGTTAATTATGAATACTAACAAAGTTTCACACTTTTTAATCACATAATTAAGTCTTATGGAGGTTAAAGAGGAGTAATGAGGTGAAAGAAATGACAAGCTCACACTGTCACTATCTTATTAGCCGACAATCTCTTACATTGAAAACCAAGGAAAACCCTTGAACCCAAAAAGCAAGCTAACCTTAACTTCTTGATAGTTGTTAACTAGTAGATTTAAAGAGGCTACACTACGAGTAAAAGAAATTGGTCAATAATCTTGGATATCATTTGGTGTGTATTTCTTAAATCAACTTCATCTTATATTTTCAACCAAGCCCTCGTAAATCCCTTATTCTGCAAAAATTGTGAATTTAGGATTTATGAAATCCTTCACCTTTTTGCAAATCACTATTTAATTATACTAAAAAAGAATAATCAAATGCAATCTATTTAAATATGTTTCCTATTAAAAAATTTCACAGAATAGATTATCTCTACTACAAATTAAAAAGGTAAATAATGTTGCAAAATTCTTAAAATTTTAATTTCACAATCTTTTTTATCTTTCTTTTGTGATAGCTTTTCACCAGTCAAGTGAAGCAGATATATCTTTTACTGAATCCCTTTAACCGATTTACAAAACATAAATTGATAATAACAGCATTCAATAAATTTAAGGTCAGAGTTGGGGTTCTAAAGGCTAGGGCTTGACCATCTTATAGAGTAAATTGATGATTTGGTTGATGCGCTTAGGGTTTTGGGTTTAGGATTGTGGTAAGTACTGAGATAAGATTTGAGACCTGTGCTGGCTGATGATCTACAAAACACATAGAGAAACATGAAAAAACTTATCTTATTCCACCGGCTACACAATACACAATTCAGGCAGGTTTATTATGAGTAAAAGAGGTTTAATAATATGATTTGATAGCTTATTATAATCAAATCTTGCATTTAAAACTGGGTTTAAAAAAGCTACTAATATTGATTGAGGTATTTGCTGGGTAGATTTGAAGTAAAATAGCAGAATTTGAGAAATAAATACAAGTAAATTATGTAACAGCAAATTGAACCACTGCACTTCGGCAATTCTACATGGTTTCTATCCCATTTAGTCATGCAAAAAAGTTGAAAACAGGTTTAATTTCACTACAAACATTCATAAAAAAGCTCATACTCTCAATAAAGTCAATTTTATGCAGGAAAAGATGGTGTGGTCATTAAGCCTTGAGAAAAAGTGAAATATATCATATTCACATACTTAACACCCAACCTTTACAACACAATCATTACAACTAAACTGAAAAATTCTATAAATTGAAATGTTCAATATACTGACCTTGATGGCGTTTCAAGAAATTGATGACAAGAGGTACATTACCATGCATTACAATGCGCCCATCTTCCATGTAAAATGCACCGTCTGCATGCTTGAGTTCTTCCAGTCGATGTGTTACCCATAATGCAGCAACATCTTCATTACCAGATATGCAGTTCTTCACAGCGTTTATAACTCCCAGCTGGTGCGGAACACAGATAAAATATAATGTACAAGGGCAAAATTGCATCAAGAATTCAGTCTACAAATTTTATTTGGTTGTTTTTAGAAAATATGCCTAGGAAAATGATGATGTCATTATTTAACCTCTAATCATTAATTTCAACGCAAAAGACTAAAGCTGTGCCTACGATTTATATACAAATTAGAGAAAAGATAAAAATAATTATTAAGAGCGTTCTATTTCCAAATATCATTAATATAAAGAGTGTTGCTACCTAAAGCAATAAACAAAAAGCAATGAATGATATAGTGACATATCTTAAAAATTTTAAGATATGCCTATAAAAATTTTAATTTATTTGTTGGGATGTGCAACATTTCACTAGAATAAATAAGAAAAGGAGAGTACTTTTAAATTAACAATAACAAATTATTTTCATATAGTTATATAACTCAGACACAGAATATGCACCTAATGAAATTTCAATTTATCACAAATCGGGAAGAGTATGTATTGTTAAATAACATTATCATATTCTTCATTTAGAATTTTCAAATAAAAATTATATTATACAGATGCATATCAACATCTCCAATTATTACACGTGAAGTATTTATTACAAAGATAGCATCTAGAAAAAGAACTCCAAAAGGAGTATTATAAGCAGAATCCGTATATATACAGACAAGAAAACTAAAGATTGAATTCCACGTTGCTTTCCATAATTGGCTCTAAAATGAGTGCATAGCATTAATTAAAATGTGTCCTAAAGCTAATTAGGCAGTATGAAATTAGAAAGAATGCTTTAGAAAATGATATTAAAATGACAAAAGGTGCTTCACTTTATCCATCATAATGATTAGAAGTCAACTTTGATTTAAAACAGTAGAAAATTTCTCTTTGTGTTTAAAAAATTGACAGATTTCACATTCATACTAATAAAAATTGTAAATGTAATAATAATTTTATAAATACAACCAAGAACAACTTATGATGCATCACAAAAAGCCATATTTTTTATAATTTAATTAAACAATGACAGATATAATTTATTAAGACAAATGTTTTGCTTAAGAAAATCAGTACTTCAGGCTTTTCCATTATATAAATTGGAAGAAATATCACATAATCAAGTAGCTAGCGATCTAACGTTAATAAATTTTATGACTGGATATATTTACAAAATTACAGTCCCATTTTTAGTTATTTTTCTTTTTCTAGTTACTTTACCAATAATTTTATGTTTGAATGTAATTCCATTAATAATAAATACTTGAATATTTCGATGCTCTTTCGAATACTTTTTATTCTCGATCATCAGTTGGATGTATACTTCGATTGGATGTATACTCTTATCATATACTTTGTCTGATTTATGAAGCAACACTATTGCTACATAGAGTTTTAATTCAAATCTCTCACAGATGTTAAGTCACTCGAGCCGATGTATTATTATCTTATTAAGAGGAAAGCAGGTTGTGCCTCCCATGTTCCAGGCTATGGTAGTCTTAAATGATTCAATTAATACATTGGAAATGAGGACAGAGTAGCCAGCAACTGAGAGAATTAAGATGAGAGCAAGTTGCTCCTAGACGATTCATTTAAAGTGGCAGGATTTAAATGATCTATTCTTGAACTTATTCCTCAATCCTGCTTCGTTCGGATGATCACAAGCACTCGTTCAATCAAACATTAGTTTGTGACAAATAAATATTCATAGGCGTCCAAAATGAGAGTGCATTTTCCTAACCTCACAAATGCAACGAACATGCACTCTGCTTATGTCAGCACACTAGTATTGACTGCCAAATTTTAACCATCGTAAGTTCAGCATATCAGAAATGGGTCCAAACAATGACTTTGGAATCATACTGAATGTGAAGCACTAGCACTAATTTCCTTGAAAACATTAGTGATGAATGGAAGATCATTTTCAAGTCACCTAACGGCCTAGATGGGTGGGTTGATGTGCCATTTGGATTGTTTAACACCCACAAAATGAGTCCTATGAACCAAGCACTTCAGCCTTTCATTGGCAAGCTCCTAGTCATATCTTTTGATGATATTCCGACTAATAGTCGTGACCAGCCTAATCACTTGAAGCACTTGTGCCTTGATCAGGGCCTTTAATGCAAGGAAAAGCTGTATACCAATTTCAAGATATGTCTATTCATGCAAACCAAGGCCATCTCCTTTAGTTTCAACATATTAGCTAGTGGCATTCAACTTGATCTGAATAAGATCAAAGTCATCATTGATTGACTACAACAGAAGCTTTTTTCTAAACATCATAGCTTCTATGGCCTTGTGACATTTTATAGATGATTTATTATGAGCTTTAACACGATCATATTACCCTTTAGCAATTTGTTACCACAAAGATAAGTTTGGATGGTCGCCTGCAACTTTTAACTCCTTGAGAGTAATTCAAAGTTCTCATAACTTCATCACCTGTAATATAATTGCTCAACTAATAAAGGTGTTTGAATTTCATATAAAGAATCTAACATTAGCATAGATGTGTGGTTAGCTGGAAGAATTGCTCTATTGCTTTCTTTTACAAAAAACTGGACAAAGCTTGACAACCTTTTAAAGCATTGACAATTATATCTCCTTATGAGTTATCCCTGACTTTAAAGTACTAACAATGCTTTAAAGTATATCAACTCATGAAAAATACTAAATCATAGCCATGTCAAATTGGTAAAGTACATTCAAGACTTATCTTTTGTTTTGAGACATAAACCTAATACTGATAATAAGACTAACAATGCAATGTCCCATATTAAATCGTTTTAGCCATCTCTAGAATAAAATATTTTGAGTTTTAATTTCATTTGAAATAATTATTTCATATGCCACAATTTTCATCAGCTAAACCACAAGCATGATGGAAAGACCCCATCCTTAGTTGCTCTATTCATTGTCTCATGGCTACTTATATAGAGAAAATCACCACTGTAATCAAAGAAAATCACTGTATTTTCATATCCCTGACTTGGCAAGATATGATCATTTCTCTCGTCAAGCAATGCTTTCATTGGCACTCTTGATGGTGTGTGTTAATAAAACTTTCATCATATCATACATCGCCTAGTCAAGACTACCAAGGAAGATATCACATATCATTTATCCTTGGTTCATTCAACACCGAGGAAGAACTCTTCATTGATTTCATATTAGAACTACCCAAAATTCCTAAGATGGCTCTGGTGAAGCAACAGTGTATGATCAAATGCTCTCTATCCTCCTCAACCTGGCATCCCCAAGCACAAGAGGCAGATGACGACATGCCTCTCCTAAACAACTAGAAGTTTGTAAGGATGGCATTCCTAAAGAACCTCTAAAGAAAACACGCCTCTCAATGGCCTGACTAAATTTAACATAGATATCTACAAAAGATTTCTTGTCAAGTAAAAAGATTAGCATATTCCAAGGATGCCTAATTGAATATACTAGTACCTAAGCTCGAATCTAACTATATGAATTTCACCTCTTTGAAACAAAGTTCTTCATGCCCGAGAAAGATCATGCACTAGGCCCCATGACACTACAACATCGTGCCTATAGTCAAACCATTATTGCATCACTGCATTAATATGATTAATTTTATGTTATAAACAATGAGTACTACAGTCATAACATAACCAATGAAATTGTCTCACTTACATATTATTTATAATTTGTTGAAAAGCATATGCTTCTATTATGAATCTACTTGTACTCTTTGAAAACACAAATAAAAGAAATTATAATATTTCTTGCTATGCCAAACATACATTTAAAGTTTGTAAAACTGTTCTTATAGAGCGAGGAGTGTCGGCCATCTTCTAAAGGGGCTAGTGAGCATTAGCCAAATTCTATTTAGGTCCTTACTTACTCCATCGTCGCCTTCCTCCTAACTCCCCATCTTAGCTCTTATCCACTTATCTTTTCTTCCTTCTCTTCTTATCCTTTATTTCCCCCATCTTGTTCTCCCCTTTAAGTATCACTCCTCCTCCACCTTTCTTCTCATGCACTCTCTTTGCCCCCCCTCTACCCAAAACCCTTCTTCCTTTCATCCCCTCGTATTTCTTCATCCTCTCCCATCAGCCTTTGCACCCCATGACCCACCACCCCTCTTCACCCAAACAATCATCACCCTCTTCTCTCAAAGAAATGAGACTCAAACAACCAACACCCTAAACAACCATTCTTCCCCTTTTACTGATCTAAATATGTTGACTACGAGTCACTAGACACACATTAAGATTCAGTTTGATGATTAAAAAACATAAAATATAATTTTAATAAGTACTAATATTTGGAGTTAATGATTAAAATAGTCCCTTAACTTTAACATATTGTCTACTTAAATCCTAGACTCTCTATATTCTTTGTTTTAATCCAACAATTTTCATTTAAATGTTTATTTGGGTTCTGGCGTTACCACACCAATATAATATATGCCATAGGTAATAGCGCAAAGGTTAAAAGTGGTATTTTGTTGGTATGATCATGGTATAAAGGTGCTATGAATTTTTTTTTCCATAAGTCTTAAACTCCAGTTGAGTGATAAAAAGGCGTTGCATGGTACTTTCTATTCCCCTAACTCTAGCAACACAAGAAGACAACGCTTCCAAAACCAGCGATGGAGGAATTGACACTTCTGAACACAAGGTTCGTATTATCTCATTTTATGGAACACCCGTGCAAGCCAACTTTTTCTTCTCTACTTCATTTCTGTGTCAGCATAATGCATCATTTTAATTTTCAAAACTCTAATCAACGCCTCAAATCTCTTTCTTCAATGTGGGTCTGACTTATTTTTCTACCATGTTTAATAAAAAGCATTTTTGCGAAACTCCAATTGAAGTTTCTGATCTTTCTTTTTGCAGTGTAACCCGCTTTTTTTCCTAATTCATCCGACAGAATGTGTTTTTTAGCCCTAATCCAAAAGTTTTGCAGACAAAATATACTTGACCCAATCACCTTAATTTGAGATCCCAAAAGAGAATCCATATGGATATCCTTTGAAAAATGTGAACAGCATAGCTAGTGATTTTGTATGGAAATTCCCTATTCAGTTAAAATGAATTGAAAAAAAAATGAGTTTATATTATGTATAGAGTGATGAATTTATATTAAGGTTAATAAATATAATAATAATTTTCTTTAAAAAAATAATAAGATCTATTGATCATCATTCATAATTATTAATAAAAACTACCAAAATTTTCAACACACTTTTGTATAAATATTGAAAATCCATAACAAATGGAGAAATGTCACTCCTATTTACATATTAGATATATCAATATCCTTTTTTAACATCCAAATTATATTTTAAATTCCCAATAAAATATCACAATCTCGATTAGAAAAAAATTTCAACTAAGAATATAATTATTAAATAGATATTTTAATCAATAAAAAAATATATATTTTTTTTATTTTATTTATCTTACACATAGTATTACATTTAAATTTGCTCACACAATCAAAAAAAAAAAACATGTTTTGAAGTGATATTTTTAAAAATTATTAATTTAAAAGTAATATTTATGAGTTTTTATCCATTTCTTGAGTTATATACCCATGGCATAAACTGTTTTAGGAAATAATTGTTACATAATTGGTTAAGCTTATAATTATATTTGCTCAAACCAATCTACTTCGTAACAATTACATTTTCTTTAAAATTATTAAATTTATATTGAGATTATATAACAATCAATTATTTTTAAGAAATTAATCTTTCAAATTAAATTAGTAATGACCAAGTGCCCTCGTACTTTAGTCCATTTATTTTTTTTCATTTAAAAGTAACCATAAAGTTAATTGTGGGACCAAAAAAAACATTTTATTATGAGTTGATGGGCTAAGAATAACAATTTAAACGTCAAGGACTACAATGAGCAAATAACGAATGATCATTTCAACTATAATATTTGATGCTGAGTTTCAAGAGAACTAACTTACTGAACAGCACTTTTAGCTACTCAAGTAATTAAGATTTCATATGCTCATAAGATTTAGATCCAAAAAAGGTAAGTTGACTCATATGCATATGTTATGAAAAGAAAATTTAAAGCAAGATGAATTAGTTGAATATAGATCAACTAAACAAAGTGTTAGGACTGCAACATTGAATACATCAATATGCACAAAAGATTGATGACTTTATTTTAATTTATGTACATTCTACATATATTGGTAATTTTTGTCTTAAACTTAGCTTTAGACTTAGATTGCTTCATAAATTTAGAAAAAAAAAAGAATCTTAGCTAATATCCTGAGCCTAAAATTTTGGTTCACGTACTCAAGCGCGGACGCCCAGGCGCATGGACCGTTTTGTTCTCAAGCACAACCACTTTTGGTAGGTCAATCCATATTTAGGCAAGCTGGCGCTAAATCTGCAACCAAAATACACCTAGCCAGATTTTGACTTGCACATAAGCAGGCCATTCAAGGCATAAGCTAACCAATAGATTGCCATGCACGCACCCATGCACATCTTGCCACCCAAACTTTTGTATGGTGTATTTTATGCCTCTCTTTATCTATAAATAAAGGTTGAATTCTCAGGTTTGCTCATCCAAAAAATATCAAAAGCAATTCAAAATCAATCTAAAACCTTCTCTCTTTAGGCTCTTTGAAAAAGCTCTTAATATTCTCTCAAAGAATGTTGGGAACTCCACCTTTAAGTATATAAATATTTTATTTTTAAAATTTGTTTTTATTTCTTAACCTACTATTGCAAGTAGTGCAAGAGAAAATTTTCAAGTAGCTCCACCTCAGCAATGCTTTGGTATGGAAGATAATTCTAACAGCTCCTCCGCCAAAATTTGCTTGAGGGATTGAATCAAAGCTTCTCCACTTGCTATTACTAGCAAAGGATGAGCTCGATTATGAGTAAATTCTCAAAGAAAGTGAACATTTAAAGAGGAGACGCAAAATCTTAGTTGAATTTAAACAACTATAAATATGGTGTGTTCTTTCTTATTTTGTGCACTTTTTTGTTCTTTTCTTTGTATAAACTGTATGAAATTTTAGCTATGTCAAATCTCTCCTTTGTTTTCCAAAGTTAAGTTTAAATTTTTAAAAGTTTAAATAATCCAATTCACCAACCTCTTGGATAGTATCACCTGCATGTGCACGCACACACACCCATCAAGTTTCTGTAGCACATCACTATTATCAGGGTGCTACCTTCTGAACCATTTTGTTGCATAGCATCTCAATGGATGATTCATACAAATACTGAAAATGCCTAAATGAAAAATATTTTGCACATAAGAAAGCTTAAGAGCAAGTATGATAAGTAAAATTTTAAGTGCCAGTTCTTATTGTAGTTAAAAATGTATAACTGAAGATATTACTGAATATTTCAGTAGTTCAACAAAAAAGTGAAAACTAAACAAAAAAAACACAACAAATAAATAAAAGAATACTGATTTTCTCAGGATGACAGATCAGATGACAACCTGGTCATAGTCATCCAAGTATGTTGTCAACTCGTCTAATAATAGTACTTTGCATGCTTCTGCTAGAGCACCTGCAATAGCCACTCTTTGCTTCTGACCGCCACTGAGAGTTTGAATTGGCCTCTGCAAATAGAAAAGTGTGCAAGTTTCATTTTCCTCAACAGTAAGAAAATAATAAATATTTTTTTATTTCAAAAGCATACTTTTGAGTACTTCAACATGCCAACAGCATCCAAAGCTTTTGACACTCTTGATTTAACTTCATCTAGAGGCAAATCAAATTTACCAAGGCCAAATGCAACATCTGCTTCCACTGTGGGCATAACAACCTAAAAAAATATGAAACATGAAACCCAGATTAAACTTACATATTTATTTCTCTATACAGAGACGCAACCGTCACAACAAGTTGAGAAGCATCATATGAGCATCAATGACAACAACATTAAAATTATCCCAAGTAACATTATCCCAGGATAAATCATAATTATTTTCCATCCATTCCGACTGCCAAATCATTTTAACTAGCTCCTATCCATGATTTCGTAATTATATTATTTTACACTACATGTTCAATGGTGAATTTTTTTTTTCCTTAATTGTACAATCCAAATCACATAAATTATTTCAGATTGCCATATATATATATATATATATATATATGTAATAGTGACACAACAACCACTCATAATATAATCAATCCTATAATTTATCACTCTTAGTTTTGTCATGCATTCATTCTTAATATTATCATTTCTGCCATATTGAACTTAGCAACTAAGGGCTTCTTAATATTTAAAGCTCGATTCATATAAGGTCATCAGCCTAATTTAAGTCGTATAAGTTAGCCTTCAAGTTTACAAGCTATCTTTTATCTTTTTAATGCTTTAAAAAGTCACATACTTACATAATTGCTAACGTCAACTAGAGATATTACAACTCCAAATATATCTTCATCTTTATTAATACATCAATGTTTTTTCCCTATCATACCTAGCTATCACTTCTTACATTTTTTATTATTAATTATTAATAGCATAAAATTAGATGCCTTAAATAAAGTTTTTTCCTACTAATTCTAAATACCCGTGTCAAAATCGTTTTATCTATTTCCCTAACTTTTAACAAATTTCAGTAAATTTTGCACAGATTAGAACACAAATCAAATTATGAACAAAGGCATCTCACTTAAAAAGAAGACGGTATTTTCATAATTGATAAAAAAAAAATGGAGTTAATACGGGACATTGATGAAAACTTCAATATAAAAATTATTGAATTTTCATGGCATTTGGATATTTGGTACATCCATAACTTGAACATTTGTCCTCACCGACCTTGAAAACTCAAAATACCAAACTTCACATTTGAATGAACGAAGAAAACAATTATTTCCATTTAAATTTAAATGATGATCCAATAGTTCATATATAACATTAAACATTTACAAGTCATTTGAGGTAACTTTAGTTAAAACAATTCCAAAGTAATTCAATGTATCTTTGACTTGTTTGGGAAAACAACGCTGAATATGTTGACCCATGAGTTATACCATGATACCATTTTGATGATAACAAACCTAAAATATATATAATTTGCCAGGTAATAATATTTGCATGAATTTTCAGGACATTTCTTAGCCTTTAGGATACAAGATTCAAAGAACTCAATAAATTCAAAAATGCTAAAAGTTTTTAAATAAATTAAAAATCAATTAAGAAACAAAGATCATATTCATTGTCTCAACTAAATAAACTGCAAAATTTTTTTATAAAAGTTAGAATATGCAAATTTGATCTGGCAAACTCTTCAGAGGTTTATTTTGTGTTTAATTTTCATAATTTGTATAATTGTACTTAATATAGTCTTAAGCTTGGATAAACTATATTAAAAAAAACAAATCATATGCAGTGTGTACGATGTAAGTCGAGTGCCTAGGCTCATTAATAGTGCACCTAGATGCATATGTAAGCCAGGATGCGCCAAAGCACACCCTACCAAGCACCGTGTGCATTTGAGATTTTAGTGAACTAATTTTAGGCCAAATAGAGCAATAGATCAGTTAAATGCGCCAAACCTGTATAAGCACTTGCCCAGGCATGCCTATATGGCACTTAGTATGCTACGAATTAAATCCATGCGCCCATGCGTACAAGATCATGCGACCAAGCACACAAGAACATATGCCCAAGTGCACAAGATCATATGTCCGGGCACATCTCGACAACATTTTATGGCTTATTTTTTTATTTGAGCCCCTCTTTCTTTGTCTGTAACAACCTTAAAATTTCCACATTCAACATGAAAACTTAAGAAAAATCAATTCTCTCTAGAAAATCACACCTTAAGTAAATTTCAATTTTCTCAAAGCTAGCTGGATCTAGATCTTGGAGACGAATTCCAAGACAGCAAGCATTATCTCTTCCTCAATCTCTCTAAACCTAGTCATGCCGATTGCATGCGGGAAATAGCAACTCCACCATTAAGAAGGGTAAATACTATGGCCTCTTTGCTGACTTTTGGCAAAAGTTCAAGTCCAATCAAATTAATCGCCCTTCTTTGATCATGTCATCAAAGCAGTATTAAAGAAAATCTCTAACCTATCTAGACTAATAATTTGCAAAATAAAAATTCAAGTTAAATGCATAATCAGAAAGTGGCAACGCTCAAGCAATAAATAGTGCATCCTATACCTAATCACTACTACTCGATGGAAATGGATTTAATTTTGGAAAAATAAATATGATAAGTTTTCTTAAGTGTATTAACTATTAAATGTGAATGTTAATTGAACTAAGTTATTCATAATCAACAATTCCATATCATGATTTGATGATGAAGATGTTAAATAAGCACAACTAAAAGCAAAAACAACACTTATTTTCAATATTCCATGAAAATACACATGCTTCGCTATGGGAAATATGCAAAGAGATTGAGGCACTTTGAAAATAACTAAATAAAGGGATGTTACGTAATTTTGCATTAATAGTTTAGTGCACAATTATGAGCTCTCCTGGATGAAACTAAAAAGAACATAGAATAAATAAACATGAGATTGACTAAAATATTACAAGTTTTCACTTGCTTAGAAAAAAACATTCACTAATAAAGAGAAGTAGAATAAAAGTATATAGAAGCTTTCCACCTATCTAGGACCCCAAGATTTAAGCTATAATAAAGGCTAAGAATCTTAAGGCATACTTATTAAATAAGTTCCTAAGTTCTCTTATAGCATATGAGCATATTATAGATTATAAACAATAAAAGAGCCCAAGCAAAAAGAAAGACAAAGGAATAGCTCTTTATATCAAAAAGATGACGAGTGACAAAGATAGCCAAGAGGAAGGTGATGATACATTTGTGATGTTTGAAGATTCAAATCTTTAAGAAAATAATATATATTGTAAAACTTAACTTCGTAACAAAAATTTTGCCACACTAGCATGAGCACATTATGCAAAATTTAAATTAAGATTTGTAAATGGCCTCCTTAAAATGGATTTTTAAAAAATTTACACATGCTATGCCTACCATATAAACAAACAGACATGTTCCACCTTTCACTCACTCTATATAGTTAGCACCTTTAGTCCTTTAGAACTTCTATATGTTTGGACTATTAGCCCATTCAGTTTCGGAAGAAGCATATATGGCATGATAATTGTAAATGGTTTTACTTATTTTACTTGGATCAACTTTTGATCTATTAAGGACAAAGCCTCTAAGAAAATTAAGAGATATGCTACTTGAACTTGGAAAAACGCACTATTTATCACCAATTATAATGATAGTGAGGATTTTAAGAATTTGAAGTTTCCTTATTTTTGAGCTAAGATAAAATAAAATACATATTTTTATCCTGGAATGATGCAACAAAATAAAATTGTTGAAGAAAATATAAAGAATTTATATAAGATGACTAGATCAACGATATTTGAGTACTACTTACTAAAATATTTTTGGGATGAAGTGAATAATATCGTGTACAATGTGATGAATAAGATGATATTTGAGCAATTAGTAGAAAGACTCAATATAAACTATTAGAAGAAAGAAAATCAAAATTTCTCACACATTTTTTGTAGTAAATCTCTTGTGCTAAAAGGGAATATATGCAAATTTGAATCAAAGGTTGATGAATTAATATTTGTTAGTTACTCATTCTCTAGCAAAGTATGTTTAATATGAGAAAAATAATAATAGAAGAATCAAATAATATAACATTTAATGAATTTAATTATAAACCTTAATACTTTTAGAGAAAATTATATAAAAATTTAGAGATTTTGATTTGGTCAATAAAATCATGACACTAATACAATCAATTTCCATAGCAAGTAGAGGTACAATTATAATCACCCTTAAAAGTAGATTATATATCATGTTTTCTAAGTTGCACAAACTAAGAATTCTATTCATAATGAAATAAATATACAACATTTAGATCGTTGACAAAATCAAAGTCTAACATAAAGCACTAAAAAATGAAAATTATATTATTGCAATACATGAGGAACTAAATCACTTTGAAAATTATTAAGTAGAAATTTAGCAAAAAGCCCGATGATAACAATGTTATTAAAGCTAAGCGGATGATGTAGTAAAAATAATGCTAAACTAGTGGTTTAACATTCAATTAAATTGAAGATAAAGACTTCAAATAAGCCTTTAGTATATAATCTGGTTAGAAGCCATTAGGTTGCACTTAGCATTTGACTTGCATCAATACTTCAAGTTTTTCTAGAGTTTTAAAAGTGCATTGAATGGATACATCACTAAAAATATTTATGTTAAATAATCCCTAGGAGTTGAAAACATAGATCATTTGAATTATAGGTTTAAGTTAAAGTACACAATTTATGTTTTGAAAGAAGAACTCATGATGTGGTACAATAGATTGAGCACAATGTTTAAGACCCATGGTTTCAATAGAGGCTCGAGGCTCCGTCAAATTAAAAGGTCAGCCTTAGGCTTTTCATAGTTCAAGTTTATGCTGAGATAATCTTGTCTTGTTCCATGAACACCACACCATAAAAGGAATTCATCTGTCATGAGCAGAAAATTTTAAATGAGTATGATTTGGGAACTATATATTTCCAAGGACTCCAAATGAAAGAAGATGATCATGTCACTTTCCTTCTACAAGCTAAGTACACACAAGCCTTAAGTGGTTTAAATTAAATACCCACAAACTCTTAAATACCAATGAGACATAGTGCTCATTTAGACCGCGACTTAAAAGTAAACTAACAATTCAAAAGCTCTAATGCAAAATAATAGAATCTTTTTGTATTTAAATGAAAGTAGATATGACATTATGTTCAATATTTGAATGTGTTATATTTTTGGCCAAACCAATGAAACTCACATTACCAGTATTAAGAGGATCTTTAGATATTATACTAGCACCTAAATCATAGGATTACTATACCCCCACAACATGACCTCATTTGAATTTGTCAATTTTCAGATAATCAATTCATAAGAAATGCAGTTATATCTTAGTCAAATAAAAAATTGTCTTTTGTAGCATTATCCACAGCACAAGTAGAGTATACAAAAGCTAATAATTGTGTTTCTCAAATCCATTAGCTTAAGCAACAAGGATACTATATAAACCTACTATGAATTTCAACATAAAAGCAACAACACAAATGCAATTAATCTGACTAAAAACCTAATTTAATACTCATGCACTAAAAACAATGATATTTAACATTACTTCAATAGAAATCACATGAATTGTCGTAATATAAGTTTAAAATTGAGTACTAATAATATCCCGACATCCGGGTGTTCACATATCGCAAGATCATATTGAGCAATTTGAGAAAAAAAGAGACAGAAAAATCAAAGATATTATTCATTTATTTCAATAGTTCATATTACAAGATCTTTTTAATCGTACTCCTCGTACAAAAGTGAAAATAAAAAAAATAAAAGATAAACAAGCAAAATAGCATCGTGGATTTATCAGCAATTTGAACATTTAAAGCATAAGGATTCTTGTGTGTATTCTCCCAGAATCACTTGACCTGATATTGTACATAAAATAATACCGGAATTTAAATTCCCAGTAATTAGAGAATACTCTAACTACTACAGTAAGCAATGAAGTATTATATTTTATAATAGCAGGAATGCAATTTGCAAAAAAGATGCAGGAAAAATAATGAATTAAAAGCTCCAGTGAAATAATTAACTTCCTGTAAGTAATATTAGCTCAAAGTTGTGAGTTACTGATATCGTTTTTCCAGTAACCTGCCACGAATGTTATTACTGATGTCATTTTTCCAGTAACAGCCCACAAATGTTATTACTGATGTCATTTTTTCAGTAATTAGCCATGAATGTCGTTACTAATATCATTTTTCCAGTAACTGGCCATGAATGCTATTACTGATGTCATTTTTCCAATAATTAGCCACAAATGCTGTTACTGATGTCATTTTTCCAGTAATTAGCCACAAATGTTGCCACGTTGGTTCCGAACAACCAACCAAGCTTCAAATGAAATTTAGCTCAAAGCAAAGCAAAGCAGTAAAAATGCAAAAATGTATTACTTATCATGTACTATGTATCTTTGTTTCTTAAGTTTAGATGAGTAACAGTTCGCTCAATCTGCATTTAAGTTCCCGATATTTATTTTGATTAGCCCTTTTTAAAAGTGATGTGATATATTTTTAATGATTTTTACATTCTTCTTTTCTATTCTGTCTTTTCTTTCACATTATCATAACGATAAAAGTCTGTATTTTATTAAGTCACTTGATGTAACAATATAATATTATCATTATGATAATATTACTGCATGAAAGAATGAAGACAAATATAAATAAAAAAAATTACTTAAATGAAAATAGTAATCATTTTATAATATTTGAATTATTCTCATTATTAATTAATAAGAATGATAAAAATGTGAATGACTAAATATAAATTTTTTTATAGCACTGATTTAAATGTATAGAGTAATAAGATTAGCAAAATGTTCCCTCCAATTTCCTCCTTTCAAACTCTTCTCACCTTAGGATTAGGATTGCCGAAAAACGGAGGGAGGCCGAAGGCTACTGGTTGGCTGGCTAAGGAAGGTTTGAGGGTTGTGACGGCTGGCCGGAGTGGCTACAGCAAGAGGGCTAGCTGACAGCGGCAAGAAGGGGCTGCTGGGTGGCCGACGACTTGCTGGCTGGGAGGGGCTGTTACTGGCTACTGGAGAATGGTAGGGGCTAAGGAAGAGGGGCTGGCAGCTTGCTGGAGGCTGGAGGCTGGTAGGGGCTGAGGAAGGAGTTGGCAGCTTGTTGGCTGCTGTGGTCTGAGAGAAGAGCAACTGTTGGGCTGAGGAGGAGGGGCTAGCAGCTTGCTGGCTGCTGTGGGCTGAGGGAGGAGCTGCTGTGTGGGGAGAAGAGAGCTGGCTATGTGGAGGAGGAGGGAATAGAGGAGTTTAAATAGAGAAGGAAAAGGAGAGGGAGGGGCAATTAGGGGACATTCCCTACGCAAGTCGCGCATGGTCCGCCTGCTGCGGAAGTTTCTTCCTCCAGAAGGCGGAAGAAATCGCAAAGGAAATTTATTAAAATTACTTAAACTTAAATTAATCGTATTTTTCCACCGTTTGGCGTCCAAATGCAACGAAACTTGACACCGAGGTGTGTTATAACATAACGAACACCCTCGCGCCGAAAATTTTCGATTCAGAGTAGTATTTTATTTTATATTAATTTTTGAGTTTAAAAACTTCAATAATTAACTACGATAAAATCGGCACTCATAATTTGATGAAACTTCTCGAGCAGCCTTTAAATAATATACTCGACACAACGATACTGAAAATGATGAATTTGGACACACATTCCAATGTTCTCGATTTATAGAATTTAATTAATTCATAAATAAAGCAGGAGCTTCCGTTATTCGGATTTCTCCCAAACTATGGCAGTTTGATCTTTATAATTATTCTTATATATGGTATTTTGGTTTGCCCTAATTCGAAATTCCCCAGGATCCTGATTTCTAAGGCGGGGTTTGACCTAATTCGTAAAGTAACGACTTTGGGTCGTTACAAACTCTCCTACTTAAAAACGATGCCGTCCTCGACATCATAAGAGCATAAAGAAGACTTAAGGGAAGTTCTGGGTTACCTTAATTAAGAAATAACTCTGGATACATTCTTCGCATAACATCTTCCTTTTCCCATGTGGCTTCTTTTGCAGTATGATTGTGCCACTGCACTTTAACCATCGGGATCGTTCTACTTCTTAATTTGCGGCAGTCTTTCTCAATAATTTGAAGAGGCTTTTTGACATAAGTCAAATCAGGTTGAATTTTGACTGTTAAATCATAAATTTGTTGAGAGAATTCCTGGAGGTATTTACGAAGTGCTGAAACTTGGAAAAAGTTGTGCACGGCAGAAAATCTCTCAGATAGTATAAGTCTGTAAGCCGAGCTTCCAATTTTTACAGTTACTTCGAATAGTCCAACATATCTAGGGCTCAGCTTACCAGTAACTCCAAAGCGATGAACACCCTTCATCAGGCTAACCTTTAGATAGGCACGATCACCAACGTGAAATTCTAGCATCCGATATTTGGCGTCGTGATACTTCTTTTGTCGGTCCTGGGCTGCCGCAATTTGGCTCTTGATTTGTCTTATATCTTCATTTCTTTCTTCAATCAACTCCGGGCCATAAATTTGAACGTCTCCAACTTGTGTCCAGGCTAGTGGAGTACTGCACTTTTTTCCATATAAAGCTTCATAAGAGGCCATTCCAATACTTGCTTGGTGGCTATTACTATACACGAATTCGATTAAGGGTATGTGTTTCTCCCAATTACCACCAAAATTTAGAATACTCAACCGCATGAGATCTTCGAGTACTTGATTAACTTTCGGTTTGCCCGTCTGTCTGTGAATGGAAGACAGTGCTTAAAGCTAGCACGGTTCCTATATCGCGATGTACCGCTTGCCAAAATCGGGACGTAAATCCGTTATCTCGATCCGAGACTATGACTCTTGGAATACCATGAAGTCTAATTATTTCTCTGATATAGAGTTTGGCTAACCTTTCAACGGTGTCTGTTTGCTTGATAAGAATAAATGGGCGGATTTAGTCAGTCGGTTCACTATTACCCAAATTGCATCTGCTCCTGAACGACTCCTAGGTAATCCCATGACAGTTTATAGAAATGTTTGACCATTTCTATTCCGGAATTTCTAATGGGTGCAAAAGTCCACATGACTTCTGATGCTCAGCTTTTACTAAGCAGCACACATGGCATTTAGCAATAAACTCCGCCACACTTCTTTTTAGTCCTGACCTCCAGAATACTCCTTTTAAATCCTGATACATTTTGTTGTTCCTGGGATGAACTGAATATCCCGAGTTGTGAGCTTCACTTAGTATCTGGTTTCGAATGGATGCGTTATTAGGGACCCAAACTCTTTTCCCATGGTAAATATAAATCCCTTGCTGAAGTTGTAAGTCCGATCGACATTCATTTTCTATGTCCTTCTTTAGCTTTGAATACACCGGGTCTTGTTCTTGAGCGATATAAATCTGTTGCAGAAGCATAGGTTCGGCGGTACTTATCTGGAATAGGTCGTTTAGTTGCTTGCCGGAAATGGGTCTTATCCCAAACTTCTGGAATTCTTCCATTAAGGGGCTCTCCACGATTAACTCGTTTAACGACACCTTTCTGCTCAGAGCGTCAACTACGATGTTGGCTTTTCCAGGGTGATACATAATACTAAGATCATAATCGCAGATTAATTCAAGCAATATTCTTTGTCTGCAATTCAGTTGTTTATGGGTAAAAATATACTTTAAGCTTTGATGACGGTAAAGATTTTGCATCGTACCCTATGCAAGTAGTGTCTCCAGATTTTTAGGGCAAAAACGACCGATGCTAACTCCATATCGTGAACTGGATAATTTTTTTCTTGCTTCTTTAATTGCCTTGAGGCGTAGGCAATTACCTTCCCTTCTTGCATTAAGACGCATCCCAAGCCCATGTTGGACACATCAGTGAACACTTGAAAATTAATCCCCTTTTGTGGTAAGATCAGGATTGGTGCAGCAGTCAGCAATTCTTTTAATTTCTGGAATGCTTGCTCGAAATATTGACTCCAGATAAAAGGTACCGCCTTTTGAGTTAACCTTGAAAGAGGTGATGCTAATAGCGAAAATCCCTTGACAAATTTTCGATAATAACCTGCTAGACCCAAAAAGCTACGAATCTCGGTCATAGAAGAGGGTTGCGGCTATAATCCTGAATGGCGCTTATCTTATTCTGATCAACTTGTATCCCTTAAGCACTGATCACATGACCAAGAAAGGCAACAGATTTAAGCCAAAATTCACACTTCGTGTATTTTACAAACAATTGATGTTCCCTTAATGTGCCCAACACGAGTCTTAAGTAATTTTCGTGATCTTCTTCACTTTTTGAGAAAATAAGAATGTCGTCGATAAACACAATCACAAATTTGTCCAGGAAGGGTCTAAGAACTCGCTGCATTAGATCCATGAAGACTGATGGAGCGTTGGATAATTCGAATGACATTACCAAAAATTCAAAATGTCCGTAACAAGTTCTGAATCTTGTTTTTGGAATGTCCTCCTCTCGCACTCGAATTTGATGATAAGCTGATCGCAGATCAACTTTGGAGAAGACTTCTGCCCCGGCGAGTTGATCGAATAGATCGTCTATTCGAGGAAGTGGATATTTATTTTTGATAGTTATTTTGTTTAATTCTCGATAGTCGATGCACACACATCGAGTCATCTTTCTTCTTCACAAAAAGTATTGGAGCTCCCCAAAGTGACATGCTAGGCTTAATTAGGCCTTTTTCCATTAGTTCTTGTAGTTGCTCGTGAAGTTCTTGCAGCTCCTTTAGGGCTAAACAGTAAGGTGCTTTTGACAAAGGTTGTGACCCTAGTACTAAATCAATAGCAAAATCTACTTCCCTTATTGGAGGTAGACCATGGAGCTCGTCGGAGAAGACATCAGGAAAATCCCTTACTATTCTGGTTTCTGTTAAAGGAATGACTTCTTCCGACTTACTTATCATAGAGACTATGTAGGCTTCGCATACCTTGCGAATTAGCTTTTTCGCTTTAAGTGCACTGATTAGAGAAGCGTTAACACCTAATCTACCTATGAATACTTACAGTTTTCCTTTTTTCTTAAAAGTAACATTCTTCTTTCGACAATCAATGACTGCTTTATGCATACTTAACCAATCAATCCCTAAAATGCTATCAATTTGTAGAGTAGCCTCGTAAACCTCATTATTGATGGGAATATTGTAAACGTAAAGCTGCTGAGTGCTCATGGTGGCACCGGAGGGCAGATCGATTTTTAGAGTGTTGGCCAATTGCAATACGGAATATTTAGAGTCTTAGCGCAACTACTCGAAATAAAGGAGTGGCTTGCTCCCGTATCGAACAAAACATTAAAAGGCTTACATTTAATTTGAATAGTGCCTAATTCGAAAAGGAAATGATTAACATAAAGGTATGTAAATGTGGAAAACCTTAAGTAGGGAAAGGGATGTACCTGACACTACGTCATTATCGTCAGGTGCCAAGATAGGAGTAAGGGTGTACATCCTTGCTGGAACGATGGCCCCACGGGTCTGACCATTCCTTTGGGCAGGTGCTGCTGTTATTGCAACTTGCCTAGGAGCACCTCCTCTTCGTTGGTTATTGGCGGGGGCTGTTGGTGCTGAGTTTTGTCTTTGGGCAGATCTTGCCCCCGGGATAACATCTTCGTCTATCGTCTTCTTGGCGATATAATGACGATAACCATGACAGAGCGTCCGCAGGTAAAATAGAGATCTTGCTCGTGGTAGCATCTACCAATTGAGTGAGGTCGATTACAAACCACACCTTTATTAGTATTGGGGGCTTTTGCGGACCATTGATATGCTTTGGCTAGAGGAGGGTAACGAGGACCCTTGTAGATCTCCTGGTCCCTCGCAGACATGATTGGCTTTTTTCCAAGCCCTTTTGCAATCACTTGCTCGTTAAACTCAAGCATTGTTGCACAGTCTAAAAGATCGGCAAATTTTGTAAGCCTCGGAGAAATTAGGTTAGTGCGAATGCTATCTTTTAAACCCTCCAAGAACCTACTGCACCTCGAAGCTTCACAGTCTACCAGCTTCGATGCATAACGAGAGAGTTTTGTGAACTCCGTCTTGTAAGGGTAATGAGGACCCTTGTAGATCTCCTAGTCCCTCGCAGACATGATTGGCTTTTTTCCAAGCCCTTTTGCAATCACTTGCTCGTTAAACTCAAGCATTGTTGCACAGTCTAAAAGATCGGCAAATTTTGTAAGCCTCGGAGAAATTAGGTTAGTGCGAATGCTATCTTTTAAACCCTCCAAGAACCTACTGCACCTCGAAGCTTCGCAGTCTACCAGCTTCAATGCATAACGAGAGAGTTTTGTGAACTCCGTCTTGTAAGCTGCGGGAGCTTCTGTTATTCAGATTTCGCCCAAACTATGGCAGTTTTATCTTTATAATTATTCATATCTATGGTATTTTTGTTTGCCCGAATTTGAAATTCCCCGAGATCCTGATTTCTAAGGCGGGATTTGACCTAATTTGTAAAGTAACGACTTTGGGCCGTTTCAGTACTGAACACCAGTTAGATATTATTTTTATAAAATTATAACATCAAGATAGGTTTCACCAATTAAGGCATGAACTTAGAGTGTATTTTAATTTTAGATTCTTATTATTAGTTATACATATATATATATATTGGGATTATCGGGCTCTTATAGCGCGAGATTAATCGATTCTCGACATATACTAATCAAGCTCTCCAATGAGTTAAATTATACAAGGTTATTTGCTCGAGCATACTACTGCATTGAAAAACCTTCATATGAAATTACTAAAATGGACCACATATTTTGATCTAAAATATGAATCTCCCATAGTGCCTATTTGGAAAAAATTTCTCTACTTAAAATTCATTTGATCACCCACTCTATTCTATTTTCACTTGGATCTTATTTTAGAAAGCCACTTAAGGTTGACTATGCGACAGCTAACCTCCTCCGATTTTCTATAGCCAGAGTTTTGGTTGAAATGAGCCTAACGAAAACCTTTGAATCGTCAATTTGGATTGGGAGTGAAAATGAAGGCTACCTCCAAGAAATTGTCTTTGAAAACTTATCCCTTTATTGCACAAACTACAAAGCAATAGGGCATGACATATCTTCATGTTTTAAATTACAACTTCACTTAAAAGATCAGAGTATTTCAAAGAATTATACTATGCAAAAGGCCAAGTCAAGCAAATAAATATATGTTCCCAAAAGTCAATGATATATATCTTCAGGAAAATGCCAATGTAGAACATTGCGATAATTTTGATGTTGGTAGTACATTGATTGTTGTGGAAATTATTGAGCCATTTGATGTTGCCTTAGCAGTGGGCAGCACCGCCAAATAGAATTCTGAGACAGTTGCAGTTGTTAATAAGGAGGTTGTAAGAAAGAAAAGCAGTGATGGACTGTTACTCAACTACTTATCTACTACTATTGGCAGTCTCTTACATGGACAGATAGAGTTGAATGAAGCATCAAATCAGAGTTTGATTGGGAATAAAATTTCTGAAGAAAGCAGTGATTTTTCTAAAATCAACGCAATTAGGCAGATTCTTATGGAGAAAGTATATCCAAAGCTTTCCGGGAAGGTACAGGTTTCTATGAAGACGAGACAATCTAGGAGGTGGCGAGTCTCCAGCCTTCGCCAATGTGTCATACGAGTGGATCTGGCAAATATACAAACGAGCTCCTGTCATTCACTCTGACAATATCTGATAATGACTCTGATGAGGAACCTTTGTTTAAAGAGAATGAGTTTGAAGTTTCGAAAAAAGCTTGCTCCAACAGACTTCAAATAAAGAAAAAAAGCTATAACCTCTAAAAAAAATTTCATGGTATTATCAAAGGAAAAAAAAAACTAATCCTAAGCATAGTAGAGGGTCACATTTGCTATTGCAGTTATATTTCTGCTCTTTAATTGATCCTCCATCGGGGAGAATCTATGGGGAGATTGATAACCACTTTCCTTTTTCTATAGTTTTAGTTTTTATTTTTGTTTTTGTTTTTTCATTTTTGGCTTTTTCATGGTTGCCATCTAAAATATGAATGCACTTATCTTTTCTAATAAAATTTCAACAGATTCCTCAATATATATATCAAACTGTGGAACCCTACAGTGCCATGGAGCCTCATTGGCGACCGCTGTAGCTCCAGCGGGTTCATCCTGGCTTAAACGGCTTCCGTTCATCCTGGCTTGAGCGGCTTCGAATCGTCCTGGCTTAAGCAGCATCTATCTCTTTCTCGGACAACTTAGTCTCCGTCTCCGACAGCTACATCCCAGTCTCTGTCTTCTTTGTTGGATGGATGGCACGAATGCCACAATGATGTCGTCTCTTCCCGATCTCCACCACATGCGTGTGCTAAGTAGAACAACCCCCAAATCTTTCTAGGATGCCTTAACAACGCTTTCTCGGTTAGTGATTTGATTAGGATAAAGCCTATCACTTCTCTTCGAGGTAAATCAGCCCTCATCCCCTCAAAGGATGAATTGCAAATGCTTGCCAAGCCGTTCAAATTCTCTTTGGTTGGAAAATTTTCTAATGGTAAACCTACAATGGTTGCCATCTGAAATAGCTTGGGTGGGGTTTATCCAGTGACTTTAGTGCGGGATTAATTGACTTCCGACATATTTTGATTAAGCTCTCTAATGAAGTATTATACTAGAATTTTGCAAGACGATCCTACTTCATTAACAATTATCACATAAGAGTTTTAAAATGGACTACGGATTTTGATTCAAGAAGTGAACCTCCCATCGTGCCGATTTGTTGCTTAAGGGTCACTTGATCTCACATTATGTTTTATTTGAATTGGGTTCTTACTTTGGTAAGCCTCTCAAAGTTGATTATGCGACAACAAACCTTCTTCGCCCCTATGTTGCTCAGGTCTTGGCTGAGATTGATTTAACCGAAGAATTTGAATCTGAAATTTGGATTGGGGATGAAGAGAAGGGATACTTCCAAGAATGCATTTTTGAAAATATGCCTATATACTGCTCTCATTGCCTAACTATTAGTCATGATGTGTTGAATTGTTTAAGTTTCATCTTCAGCTTAAATCTACACATGTGGAGGGGGAGTGTGTTATCTCCAAAGTCTTAAACAAAAGCAAAAAGTTTGTATACTTCTCAAAGAGGAAAGATACCCCAACAGAGAACAGCATATTATTGCTCCCGATCCGGGGATCGTGGCCGAACTTGATGGACATGCCTTCTGCACATGGAATTGGATTTGATGTTGTGGAAAGCAATGCCATCGGTGGCCCGCCTGTGGAAAGGGAGGGTACCAATGTTGTGATAAATGGTAGCAATGCTCGACCCAGTTTTCAATTTCCGACTATCTTCTGCTATTGATAGCCTCTAGTATGGCCAAATGGGAATTAACGATGCCTCAATCTAGGGTTTGATTGTAAATTTTAATAAGATTTTTAAAGAATACGGTAAATTCCTAAAATCAATGATAGCCGGAACTTCTGATTAAAAATGTTCATTCTCCAACGGTACCGTTCAGCCTTCTAAGGAGGTACAAGAATCTTTCTTCTGCTAGATGTTGTGGTGACTGATCAGGTTCAGGCAGGCCTCAATCCTTCTAGGGAGGTACAGGTTTCTATCCCTCTGCTAGATGACGAGATGACCGATTAGGCAAAGGCAGACCTCAATCCTTCGTCTGATTGTGATTCTAGCTAGTAACAAATGTATGTAGAGAATGCATTTGAGGATCCAAAGGAGGCTTGCTTTAACAAACTTTTAAAAAAAAATGTTCCAACACCTCTAAAAAAAATTCACGATTCCATTAAAGGAAAAAACAAGGTGTTGGACTAGAAACTTGAAATGAGATTCATGATTTCATTTACGTTTATGATTCTTTGTTTTAATGGGTTCTCTTTTGTGATAATCTTTAGGGGGTTTGGTAACTATTGTTTCATACTTTATATTTTTTACTTTTTATTTTATTTATTTATAGTTTCTTCAATAGTTACCATCCTATATCTAGTTGTACTCAATAAAATTTCAACATATTCCCAATATATATATATATATATATATATATACACACACACACACACACACACACACACACACACACACACATATATATATATATATATATATATATATATATGTTTTCAAAAATCTATAGGTTTTCCTAATCTATTTGCGCACTTATTTATGCATCAAATTTATTATAATGTTTAACATGTTCTTATATGAATTATTTTCCCATTTGCATTAGACATATTCTTAGGTTCTTTAAGCATGCATATTTTTTCACATATTTGTTATCTGTGCTTTTTCAACCTGGCAACTAAGTACATGTTACCCATTTCCTCGAATGCATATGCCCAAGTATGCATTTGCCACGGGCTCTAGCACAAACCTTTCTAGTCAATCCATCCCATTTGCTTTCATTTCAGCCACTTGTCTTTATTATACTTATGAATCAACAATGATTATTCATACTCAAGTATGTGCCTCTCTTGCATTCAGGAGTTAATTCTTAAAGGAAGTTGGCCTAAAGAGATTTCCAGATGGAAATCACATTCAAACTATGCAAACATTGGTCAAATTCATATAAAGAAATGCTAAGAAAATCTTATATTTTGTTTACATTGTTGTTTTATTTTATTTTAGTTATTTTATATCTTAGAATGGTTTTGGAAATAGTTTGTCCCAACAAATCAATTTCCGGCCATTATTACATACCACACATCACCAATGTCAATCATCATATTACATCCTGCCCACAAATAAAGAACTCCATTCAGCATATTATATCCTACAAATACCAGCAATTCTCATTAGATTATATCTTATTAATCATTAACTACATCCATCAAATCATACAAATCACCAAATAGAACAATTAGATTAAAACAAATGAATAATTAGCCACAACCATCATATTTTATTTCTCATGATCAATAAATTTCTCCAATATTACTTAAACAATTTTATAATAGAGCGTATTTCGCTTTTCTAAACACTCCATCTAAAATAAAAATACTCTCTTTTAAACTTATGAACGCTAGTGGATATGGTGTTTTGAATGCAAAGGGCATAAAATTACAAGGGACTTTCCCTCTCATTCAAGCGTGGGCTTGGACTTATATTGAGAATATTATCAAAATGATTCCTTGACTCTTACAAAATATTCATTCATTCTTGCAGATATTTTTTTAATCCCTGACTTCTATTTAAATGTTTTTTGTCCCTTCGTTTAATCCCACCATCTATATTCATAATTTAAGGTAAATGTGTAATTCAATCAGGCATTTTTATATCTGAAAGCATAACATAATTTCTCTCTCGAGCAGTTTGCAATTTTTCCCACGCCGCAACGCAACCAGGGTTCTCTGCGTCGATCTCTGCATCTTTCCGTGTCTTTGTTCCGTGGAGCAAACATGCAATCTCAATCGGTGGGTCATCTCGAATAGAATCATTCAATCGACCTTTTTGATCTTGGGTCCAGCAGCATCTGCAGGTCCATCCTCATCCATGACAGCATGCATGCCATTGTTGGCCTGATACATCTTAGAGAAGATGGGATTGCAGATTCCCTCGAGCTCCTTCATCTTATCATCGAACTCGTCAGCCTCAACCAACTAGTTGTTATCGAGCCACTGGATCAAAATGATTCCTTGACTCTTACAAAATGTTCATTCACTCTTGCAAATATTTTTTTAGTCCCTGACTTCTATTTAAATATTTTTTTCCTTCGTTTAATCCCACCATCTATATTCATAATTTAAGGTAAATGTGTAATTCAATCAAGCATTTTTATATCCGAAAGCATAACATAATTTCTCTCTCGAGCATTTTGCGATTTTTTCCCACACCGCAACGCAACTAGGGTTCTCAACGTCGATATCTTCATCTTTCAGCGTCTTTGTTCCGTGGAGCAAACGTGCAGTCTCAATCTGTGGGTCATCTCGAATAGAATCATTCAATCTACCTTTTTGATCTTGGGTCCAGCAGCAACTGCAGGTCCATCCTCATCCATGACAGCATGCATGCCATCGTTGGCCTGATACATCTTAGAGAAGATGGGATTGCAGATTCCCTCGAGCTCCTTCATCTTATCGTCAAACTCGTCAGCCTCAACCAACTAGTTGTTATCGATCCACTGGATCGATTTTCTTCTTCTCATCAACATCGAGCTTGGAGGCGATCTTCTCATCCTTGATGGTGTTCCTCATGTTGTAGGTGTAGTTCTCAAGGATGTTCTTGGCCTCCACCTTATTCTTGTGATCCTCTTCCTCTGGCTTTTACCTCTTGGCCTCCTGAACAATCTTCTCAATGGTTTTTTTTTTTCGATTGCTATTGGGTTATTGAAATGCAGTTATTGTAAACTATCTGTAGGAATTCTATGGCATTGTTTTTCGGTTAGCATTCGATGGCATTGTTGTGCAGTTATTGAAATGTAAAAGCAAAAGGAATTTATATTATTATGTATTGAGGTACAAAAGGAAAAGGAGATAAGTGATTGTAAACTAGATATTGAATAATTAATGAAAATAATATGCTACTTTGGGTTAGTTTAAGGCTTGTTTTTAAATTTATCTGAGCAAATTCCATTTAATTTAAGAGCAACTTCATTAATGGAATTAAAAGATATAAATTAAATTCATGTAGAATTTAATTTTCCATATTACTTAGTTTAATGTAACATAATGAGCATTTTATGTAACATTCTAAATCTTGCTATTATTGGTGATCATTTTATGTAACATGATGTTGTAGTTAAATTATTTTAGAAGAATTTAGAGTTATGTCTTAAGAACTCATAATAAATAATTGTGATAAATTATAAAATTTGGAGAGGACAATATGAGCTCGATATGTAAATGTATAGAGCCATTCTAAATTTAAATTTACTAAATTATTTTATTTTAAAAAGTTTTAAAGAATAATTTACAACTTAATATAAAAAACATAAGATTTAATATAGAAAATAGTCTAAATCTTGAGTTTATGGTACCAAATTTTATACAAAAAATTATACCCATTTATAATACTTTTTTTAATATTTAAAATAAATAAGAGTAATAAGAATTTTATTAGCTAAATCTTAAAAGAACAAATTTACCCTTCATATTTAATGATTTCCATCTAAATTAATGGCATGGAACAAAACAAAGCACTTACATAAAAGTCAAGAGAACAAAAAAATTATTTGCAAGAGTCAATGACTAAATTAAATTTTGCTAATTTTCTTAATTTATATTACTTCAACAACAAATTTCCTTTTGTTCTTTCTTAGCTTTCTTTGTTGTTGGTTTTTGCTCCTAGAGACATAAATAATAGTTACAATTTAAGAAACCGTTTAGATATTAAAATTTAATGTTGAAGATTTCAATTGCCCCAGCATTCTTGTAACCAACATCATATACTTGCCGAAATTTCTTTTTATAATTTAAAGGATCATTGTTCTTATTTTAAATTATAAGGGATCTTATTTTGAAGTTATTTAAATTATGGTTTATCAGATTTTATCAACCTTTCTAACATTCATATATCTTTTCTTTAATTTTAAGTCCTATGCATATCCTTTGAAAGCCTGCCCATATATAAATTGAACCTTGTCCCTTGTTTGTCTTACATCAGATTAATATTAAAGCTTATATTCTAACATAAAATCATTTAGTTGAGTCAGTATGACACTTAGAAGTGAGAACTAAAAATAAGAAAACCAACATAACCAAGCAGATTCCCTTAGTTCTTTAAAAGCCCAACTAGCCAAAATTCGAAACAATCAAAACAAGTTAAGAAAGAGCTTGGAATTATTTACGCAGGATTAGATCATTATGAAGATCAAATTCATGCATATGATTTTGAAAGGGATTCTAATCATTTAAAAGTGCTAATTTACCTGAACAAGAATTCAAAAAACTTTTTTAAATAAACACATGATGGATATTCTAAAGCTAATCAAGGAGGTTATAGAAGTTATTTGGTCATCACAAGGGCATTGTTGATGATATAACCCAAAAGATAAAATTAGATTCGTCCATATATGATAGATGTTTAAGTCATTGACTGGCTATTGGACATGAACAGTTTTTTAATAGACAACATTAGAAAATACAAAGTTAGGTTCACCAAACTTAAGTTAGTGAGGCTAGTCAAGATATTTTTGCTACCAGTGAATAAACATATGAGAAGTTAGTGAGTTTGTTATTGACTCTAATAGTCACATGCATATCCGGCCTATTTTTAAATGTCCTTATCTTGGTGATAACAAAATATGGAATATAGCTTTGATGAACTAAATTTTTATATTAAGTTCATGAAATTAGCTCATAGCTTAGCGCCAAATTTTGACGACTCAAATGAATTCAACTACTAGCTAGATCCTAAAAGCTCAAATGAATAAACTGATAAGAGCTGCTCTAAAAGAAAATCAAGTAAAGCCAAAGATGAACTTGAATTGAGAAATTAAGAGAGCTTAGCACTGCAACTCAAGAAAACTCAAGAACAATGAAAATTTTATTTTTAGATTATGTTTTGATGTAATTGTAATACTGTAAAAAAATTTATGCTGGTGATATAATTAGATTTAGATTTAGGTTGCTAAATTTTGAAAGAACAAAAGCATTAAAAATAGCTTAGCAAAGTCAATCAAAAATTCACCTTTATTGTGCTCTCGCCCATGCAAAAGTGTTTGTGCTTCCAGGAACATACACCCAGTCGTGCATCAATCATGTGCCCAAGTGTGTATCAATCATGTGCCCAAGTGCACCGTTATTGGTATGAGCTGATTGCGGAAAGGTAGGCTGGCGCCTGATTATCCTACATAAATGCCCTAAATCGGGTCTCAATTCATGGTTGAGCAAGGTCGTTTTGAAATAATACGGACCATTGATCACTAGCACACATGCCTAAGTGTGTTTAGCCTTGCGCCCAGGCATATATGCTCGCCCAAATTTCTTATCCTGCCTTTTGACCCCGCTACTCATCTATACATAAGGGTTGAATCTTAGCCTTCGATATTCTCCCTAGCAAGTTCTAAACCTCTCAAGTTCAAAAAAACTATTAAACTCTCATGCTAAAGCTTTCTGATCTAGCGCTCTGTGTATTTCTTAAAATGTAAGAAGCTCGATCTAGAGGACTACACCTCATGAAAGCAAACTTTAATTTCTTGTAAACACTTGTTTATTCTCTATTCTTGCAATGTGTGCAAGAAAGTTTCAAGTAGCTTTGCCTCTAGAAAGCTTTGGGAAGGAGGAAACATCGACAACTTCATGATTGTGAAGTAGCAAATGTTTCTTTGGCTATTGTCGGATAGCGAAGTAGCAACTCGATATTGTGAGCAAATTTTTGAAAAAGGAGAACCTTCAAAGAATAGACATTGGATCCAAGTTTAACTAGAACATTATAATTGGTCGATTCTTTCTTTTATTTTCTAGAAGTTTTTTTTTCTTTTGTGTGTGCTTAAATAATAATTGAAGTAACTCAAAACTTCCTCATCTTAATTTTCTCAAATTTAAAACCTAATTTACCTCCCTCTTAGGCAGTGCTAATTGGCCCTAATGAGCAAACACTTGCAACTAATTTAACATAAATAAAAGTCATACCTGATAAGGAATTCTTACCATTATCCAATAAAATCATCGCTTAAAAATCAGTAACTATTTAAAACAATAAAACAAGATTATTACCAAGTATATGAACCAATTTGAAGAAGTATAATTGCATTTAGAGAATTTTGAAGATTACAAAACACCTTTATTATGTATAGCTCTAGCTCAAGACCAAAAATTAAAAGAGAAATGATTTTATTAACCGATGAGTCTTATTAGTTCAAACAAAGTTTAATAGTAACAAAGCATACTTTTCATAAACCCAATTTTTTACTTTCAAAAAATATCTCTAGTTTTCACTCTCTATTTTACATAACAAATGCATTTTAAAATTATAATATTGTTTTATTTATAAGACTATAGATATTAAAAAAAATTCATTGAATGGATCCATCTTAGATGATCTTTAAAAATTGTCTTATTCATGTCATATTTATCACATCTAAATCCTAAAATCAACTTTATGAGAAAATAAAATTTTAACATTTTCAAATATCATAGATGAACCATGAGCATCATCCCAAATGATATGCACTAATTTAACATCTATTGTGAATTATTTATAGAAATGTCTTAAGCAAAATATCATCTTGTTTATTTGTAATGCCATGATTTGCAGATTTTAATATTAATTCCATGTTGAAAACATTTTAGATAATTACAGGTAATTGTCTTAGATAATTTTGTTGAGCTTGTAATAATATTTGTATTCTTTTATTAAGATCTGGAGGTTAAATTCTTAGCAACAAATCTTCCCAAACAATCCAATCAAATCATCTTAGTTTCAAAAATTATTATTTTATTTAGCCATTAAGAAAATAAATAAAGGTAAATATCAATCGTTGACATCTATCAAGTCATTTGTAATAATTTTTATGCAATTCTTTAAGATTAATTTGCCACAATTTTTTTTTAGAGATATTTTTATGATCTAAAGACTTCACCCCAACATTCTTATATTGTTCTTTTTTCTTTGATTATGTTGCCTAACAACCTCTGCTAGGAGTGATTGAATATTCCACTTAAAGAAAGAGATGGTCCTTATGCTTTTTATAAAGGAGAGAGGCTTCATCGACCACCAGTGCACGATTATAAAAATATGATGAGTGGATGTAGGATAAATTGTTCAAACTGATATAAATATTGATTTTATCATTTTTTTTTATATTAATGATGGGTTATTTTCTTAGTGTTTTATCTACTCTAAAATTTTGAAATTTCAAAACCTAATTCACCCTCATGGGTTGTACATTAATCATACAAGTGATATCAAAGTGATCTCTTGCTTTTTGATCTAACAATCTAAAGAGTCAGATATCTAAATGGAACAATTCATCAATGGAAATGTAAATACAATGGAGAATACCCCATGCACTTATTCAACATTCTTTGATGGAATTAATTTTTATCTTTTGAACAATAAAATAAAGAACTTCCTCCAATTTGTTAATTTAAAAAGGTGAAAGTAAAGAAAGAAAGATTACCAAAAAACTTCCACTCAGTGTAAAAAATAAATAGATGAATAAGTTCAATAATAACCTAAGCTTTTGAGAAGAAAATTAGTTTGACTATATCTATATCAAGCCCAACATTAGTACTTTTTATTTAATTTTTTCATCAGTAGAATATATGAATCCAAGATGCTAAAAAATTTAAGAACATAACACACTTAAACAACATTGTAAGAGTATATGTTTTGCAAGGATCATTTAGTTACTTGCTTGTGCTTTAAAAATGAAGTTTTTTGCAATTATTTTAAATATAATTGAAATCTTCCTTATGGTTGGCATTTGAGAATACTTGCAAAGCTAAGAATAAAAAATTTATACCAAGCTATATTTAATCAAATGATGGATTTAGCAAATCTCATTATTTTTCAAGTCGTAACTTCTAACTTTAAAAAATTCAATGAGCTCTAAAAAATGTGGGCAGTTCACATCCAACCTAATGATATTAAAGCATATTATAAATTTGCTCTACATCTATAAACATTTAGATGCCCTTCTTTGTACTCTCTATCATAAGAAAAACAAATCATCATCCAATGGAAAGATGCATTTTCAAGTAAAATAAATCCACCTTCCACCAAAATAAGTACCCTTCGCTACAATACTCCAAAACTTCTTAGAAACCTTTAAATGTATGTAAGAAAAAAATATAAAATTCTAGCTATTTGCAATGTTCAAACTAACAAAACTTAGAGAAAAACATTCCATTAAAAATTAAGAAATAGAAATAAACCTGATGATCTGGATTTTGGAACACAAAGCTTTTCGGATTATTCACATGGGAAGTTCCTTCAGTTGGCTGAAGAAGCCCTGCTAAGATCTGGAAAATGATAAAAAGTAGCTAAAGAAATTACATAATAGTATAAAATCTCAACTTATCCTACTATAGAAAATAGAGATCACTACCACTGGGTTAAAAATAAGGGAATGCTACATTCATTTTATAGTTTGTTAGGCACTACCAACCTTCATGTAATTGATATTCTACACTAGAGCATGCTCAAGTCAACTAAATCTACTAATAACTACACTAATTTTAAATTATACCACTACAAGCATTTTTTTCCTTAATATATCATTTAAAATGTTACATCAAACTTAATATTCTTATTTCTAGTACCCTCAACAAAGATAATGACATAGTTTGGGGGCAATTTCAAACATACCACTAAAATCAATCATATTAATAGCCTAACAAGTCTTATTTACATACGAATCACTCATCCTGTATTATTGCATCAATAATATTACGCCATATAGGTCTTGGCTAATTATTGCAAAAGAGATATCCCACATATGGCTAAAAGTGAGTACAATTAGACTCAACTCGAAAATAGTTGAATACGATTCGAACTCGAAGCGAGTTTAGATTTTCTGTTCAAATTGCCAGGCCTAGCTCCGCATAATATCCTCATATCGTATAATACTCTCTAAGCACTCTTCATATTCAACGATTCTTACAATGACTTCGAAACACCCTTATAAAAAAAACTAAGGGGAAATTTCATGCGTAAAAAAGACCTTTAGAAGCGTGGATTTGCCGCAACCGTTGGGGCCGAGAAGCATCCAGAGCTGCCCTGTGGGAACGCGAACTGAACAGTCCTTGAGAATAGATAACACCCCACCGCGCTTCGACGCCACGGAGAAGCTCAGGCGACGAGCCTCAATAGATATTGCCGGAGAGGTGGAATCAAGAGTGCCGTTGCCTCCAATCCTGCATCGCCAACTGAACGGCAAACAGCTTTGAGATGAGATAGAGTGAGGGAAAGTAGAAGAGGAAGAAGCATTAGGGCGAGAGGCCATACTAACCTTGATGCTGCAAGCGCCGCGGCACTTCCCGGTGAGTAGAAAAGCCCTGCCGGCATCGATTTGCTTGTTGGTGGTAAAAATATGGTTTTATGTGAATGTATACTATTACTATTACTATATGAAAAATAAGAGTAAAAAATATTTTGATCTGAAAAATTAAGAAAAAAAAAATTTTGAAATGAGTAAATATTAATGAGATAATTATCTGATCGATAAGATTTGAACAATTACTTTATCAAGAGTATAAATTTAATGATATTAATTGCTAAATCACAACAACATTCATAATTTAAATGTTTATGTTGTTTAATAGTTTGAATTTCACTAAATTAGCATTTTTTTATAATATAAATGAGAATTATTTTCTTGTTTAGTAAAAAATTAAAATATTTAATTTTTATTTTTATTGTCAGTCCTTTTGATTGTATGAATTAAATGAGGTAAGATAAATCAAACTAAATTGTTCTTAAATTATAGAAATTATATAAAACTTTCCCCGATTTCCATTTGAATGAAGAATTGTTGAGTATTTGTATGGTTTAAATGCTACTCATTAAGGGGCGATTTAGTTGAGATAGAAATATAATACTTGGTTATTCATCAATTGCATCCTAATTACAATTGTTTAGTTCAGTGATGCTATATAAATTTTGATTAAACTATGAGTTTGTGGCTACTTATTGTTATTCAAATATTATTTCTAAAAAGTTATTATTTGAAGAGTGCTTCACATTCATTTTGCACTTCAAACATTTTGGTGCACCATGTCACAATCAACATATTAGGGGTTTTTGCTAGAAATTTTTATAATCATTTTTTTTTGAATGTTAACTAAGATTGGTATCACATTATATATCATAGCCCATACAATCTCTCAATATGTGATTAATTGAACTAATGGAGGTAGGCTTGAATGCAATCATATCCATAACATGCCCAATTATTGCTAATGTTGCGATGAAATTGATGAGGAGGTGAAGGTCCAATACTGCTATTTGATTCAGAGTATTACTCAATGTCATAATTGCCCTAAAGCATTAAATGAATGGAATAACCATGTCCATGTGTTCATAATGAAAATGTAAGAAGCCCCTTTCTTTAAGCTATTCAAATCTTGGTGACTTTTGACGCATACTGTCCTCATAATAATTGAATAACAAGTTGTTGTTTTTCTACAATATAGGTTAGAGTGCTCACATAAGAATTGCTAATTATGTATTAAGTGTTTTGGAAAATCAATGAGTCAATATTTCATTATGGTATTTTAAGTTATGAGGAAAATAAGGAGCTTGAACATTGCTCCACTAAGTAGTAACACACACCTGAAGAGAATTATCAATTTAAGATTCATGTCTTGGTTTAAGAAAATATTTTGTAGGCTTCATTAAAACACACTTTATGTTGTTTAGATAGAGTTCTTAATCATTAATTATCATATGATTGTAATGATGCATTGTATGGAACACATAAAGGTGTAAAGTAAAAAAAAAAAAAATTTAGGATATGGAAAATTCTGATTTGAACAGTGATAAAAGGGCTAATTGCTAAAGAATCATGAGAAATTTGTTATGATCTAAAGACTTCAAAAAAAGTCAGTTGATCAGTATCGTCAAATTTTAAGAAAGGTTAAATCACCTTTTTACTAGAAAAATAAACTATTTAACACCTAGATATGATGAAGTGATAAAAAAATATGATATTTCTAAAATTTGTAACACAGAGCGTATACTATCAAATAGTTATATGAATACAAAATTTTGCTTTAATTGTGGGGAAAATGGCCATGTAACTAAACACTATCATGCTAAGAGAACTCTAGTGAGGCATATAACTTGGTGTTCAAAAGTGCGATTTAGAGGTAAAAGCCTCATACGAATTGAATTCCTTTGAAGCAAGCTTATATTCCAAAATCTGCTACAAGAAATCCTACTCTGGCCAAAATGTCAATTTAACTCTTACCGAATATGCAGAATCACTTGATGAAATTACATGTATCATTCTGTTTCACCGAACTCTTTTGTTTTTTTTATTTAACTCTAGTGTCGGCCATTCTTT
This sequence comes from Gastrodia elata, assembly GCA_016760335.1. Classification (NCBI taxonomy): domain Eukaryota; kingdom Viridiplantae; phylum Streptophyta; class Magnoliopsida; order Asparagales; family Orchidaceae; genus Gastrodia; species Gastrodia elata. The sequence goes on along the minus strand of CM028682.1, from coordinate 7,524,954 downwards.
TCTTTTTTTCAACTTGTGTTGCTCCACTTAAATTTGATATTAATGATTACTTTTGATTTACATAATTCCAATTGTAACTTAGCCTTCTTGTGTTCTAGATTTTAATGGCAAAATTTTAGACGCAAATTTGAGCATAACACCAATTGTCACTTTTAATATAAGTCTCAATATGAATTGGATGAGTCAACAAATGTCACAATAATAAATTGCTCTACAAAGGAGTATATTAGATTAAGGAGCTAAAGGATATTATTTGTAAGGCAAAAAATATAACTTTATGCTTTAATTTTTCTTTTCCAAGCAGTTAAATTGATAAGGAAAGGTCATGCTTACCTAGCGGTGATGGGGGGATAAAACAAATACGTTCATATGCTAAAAGAAATTCATGTTATGATAGATTTTGTTGATGTATTTCCAAATGAACATCCTAGTTTGCCACCTAGCTAAGAAATTAAATTTACAATTGACATACTACTAAACAGATTATCAATGTCAAAAAGCACTCATTTGTATGGCTATAAAGAATCATAAGAAATAAAGAATATATCACAATAACACTTAAAGACCATGGATTCATTCATGCTAGTACCTCACCTAGGAGAACACCAATTTTATTTATAAGAAAATAAGATGGAATGATGAGATTATATAATAGTTATTAGGATATTAATAAGGTAAATATTAAAAAAAAATATCCATCACCTTAGATAGGTGATCTATTAAATAGTTAGTTGTATCAATAAGATTAATCTCATGTCTAGTCACCACCAACTTTGTATTCATGAAGAAGACATACCCAAGCTTGATTTTAAGATGCTTATCATCATTATACATTCTTAGTAAAGCCATTCAAACTCGCAAATGCACCATCTACATTTATAGATCTCGTGCATCAGCTTTTACATTCAAATTTGGATCAATAAATTATTATTTTTATTGAAATATGTTAATTTACTCTGAGAGTATATTTGAACATGAAAATTATTTGAGAATTATTTTAGAAATTCTCTGGAAGCACTATGTAATGACTAGTACCAGATTGACCAATTTGATACTAACTATCAAAACTAATACCTGATTGACAAATTTGATGCTACTTGTAATAGCAAATGTCAAACTAGTCGATCTAATACCAGACTAATAGCTTAGATACTAATTGTGATGGCCATGATCAGTACTAAAACTAAAGCTCTAATATTGATTATATCATCCACCATTATCGTACTTACTACTCTAAAACCAGCTATAAGAGTCGGTACCCAACCATTTGGATATCCACAATTATATTCAATATTAGACTAAGTAACTTTAATATCGACTAGTAATAATCAATCTCATAATTTAAATCCCATATTGAGTGTTATACTCTATAGGACCATATTAATGTATTCAAGTCAGGTAGAAGTAAACATTCAAAAATTTCATTTATAGTAACATAAAGCTTACATCTATAGTTATTTAGTTCAATATTATGTTGCCTTAAATAAGTTAAGGGCAAATAATAATAAAAAATAGATTAACTTTAGAATTTTAAGTAGCAACAACTTTAAAATCCTCAAAATTTTGACGACTTCTCCAAGCTCTCTTCTTAAGTAGTTTGGGTTGATCATAGTTTTCTTAATCCTAACACATGAAAGGTGCGAAGGGTGTAATCTAAATTGCAGTGATCAAAGAACTTTGATATTAAATGACTTACAATTAATTAAAAATCATGGTAGAAATAGAAGTACGAATGCAAGAGTAATACAAATGAAAACATCCCCATTATAGGAGGGTTGGAAGAATTAATATGTTATAAGTAAAGAACACAACATCAAGATTGCATTCAAGTAGTTGTTTTTTAAATTGCATTTGAATAGTCGTGCAATTATGAGAAAAACGACTATAATATTCAAAGACTACAATGTATAGCTAATTTAATCATGTATGAATGCTCATGCATTAACTTGAACAATGATATATTGTTGAAAATCAATTGAAAGTAGCTAATTCAACTATGCATTAGTAGTTATATTAAAATTTTCATAATGAATCATAATAAATTTAATTCATAATAATTCCTTAAGAATATGCATTCACTTGGGCAGTGTAATATGATTCATGTTCAATAAACTTATCAAAGAATGTCAAGAATATACATAAATAATGGTATTTTATCACATTATTTTATTGTATGATACTTTGATCAAAGGGCTATAGTGCTTTAATACAACTACAGGGCGGGTTGGTTCATAATATATTGTTTTCCTCTTGTTGTGACCCTACTTAAAGGTCGTACAAGACTTCCTTATCTGTTACTTCCCCCAATCTCGGGCTAGTGAGAACCCAAGGTTGGGGTTTGTCTACCTATGATTGTAGTCAAGATTTAGCATATTAATATAAAATATCATAGATATTCATTCATCCAAATTTGAAACATGAAAATATGATACTTTATTTTAATATTATACAATATTTTCACATGAGTACAATTGTCTTTATTTTAAATAAATAAAAGATAGACATTTAAAAAGTGAAAAGTAAAATTAGAGTGCAACAATCAATCATCTCATGGTTGATCCAATTCTTTCTTAAAATCATGATTTGACATTTATAATAAAAATGCCCGAGTTTAAATCCTTGTTAGAGAGTTCTCTAAGCATTTGAAAATCATTAAATACATTATATATATATATATATATATATATATATATATATATATGCAATAAGCAATAAAATATATATTAGCAATAAATAACAAAGTTTAAAATTTTGCAATATAATTCCTACAAAACAAAAATTAGAGCATAACAATATAAAACAAATAAAAATATATAGTTGTCAAATAAATACTTTGTTTACTATCACGATAAATAACTATCACTATTTTAAGATATTGAAAATACGTCTTACATATCATTATTGACTTTTGTGTTCTACTTAGACAGCAGGATGTAGAACATGATGTATTAAGGTACGTCTACCTTGATTTAGTATGATTATTTCTTATATTGCATTTTAACCAATACTAAACCCCTTCAGGACAATTGTATGACCTCCTTATCTCATTAGTAGAATTGCCCAACCCAGTACCTGCACATGTCTAATAATAAAGAATCTTCTATTTTGTAATATTTATTTTTATGATATAGTTTCATATAAGACACCCTAATTTTCTCAAGAATGTGACAAATATTTATAAAAGTGATAATAAATTTAATAAAAGCTTTTAAAAGTTATTATCGGCTTACCAAAAATAGAAATTATGAGGCTCAAAGCAAAGGAGTAGCATGTAATAGAATTAGCATATAAATGTATTTCATAATATCCAGGGACCTCACTTTAAGTTCCTTGTATTGTGCCTTTCTCACAAATCTGTGTATACGTAACTCTTATTAAAATGGTGATAATGAACTTTGCATTTATAATTTATTTATTTAATAATATTATTGATAGGATAATTATTATTCTTATATTCTCTCTCATTCTCTCTCTTTTTCATATCATTATTCTTATTCTATTATTAGCAAAATAAAGAAAAAAAAAGGATCCCTCATACTAAAGGAAAGAATTAATAATAGCTTAAGAAAGTAATAATAGTCATAATAGTTAAAAGAATTTGATAATAATTAAAATATATTATTATTATTATTATAAATATGATAATAATTTATTATTATCATTCTGATGATAATAATAATTTATTATTATGAGAATATAATATAATTTATTATTATTAATAATAAGAATGATAATAATAATGTATGAGAATATAATATAATTTATTATTATTAATAATAAGAAAGATAATAATAATGTAGTAATTTTATTATTATTATTATTATTATCAAGGAAATAGTATTTTTAATAAAGATGATGATAATAATATATCAATAATTTGAAATGAAATATTATTATTATTATGACTATCAATGAATAATAAAGATGATAGCAATAATAATAATGAGTAGAAAAAAATATCATAATAATAATAATAATAAGTATGATAATAATAATAATGTTATTATAATTATTATTATGATTATTTAGAAAAAAACTATTATTATTATTATTATTATCTGTTAATAATAATAATAATGAAAATAATAATAATAATAATAATATAGTTATTATTTTATTAATGAGGATAAATAAAATATTCTATGAATGATAATAATGGTAATAATAAGAATCTTCTTATTTATTATTATTATTAATATCATGAAGATGATAATAATAATAATAATAATAATAATAATAGTGTTATTATTATTATTATTATTAATGAGTAGAAAGAAAATATTATTTTTATAATAATAATAATAATAATAATAATAGAGATAATATTAATTATAATAATAATAATAGTGAAGGTTTATTATTATTATTATTGTTATTATCAGTACATAAGAAATATACTAATAATAATGATGATGAGGTGGTAATAATAATAGATAAATATTATTTAGACTCATTGACATACACCCAAGAAAACTCATTCAATAAAATTTGAATATCATTTCATTAGTATTTATTTATTTATATTTAAATAATATAAATATTATTTTTAAAGTTCGTATTGAAATAATGTTAAAATATTATTGGATGAGTTTTTCTAAGTGCCACATCAGGAGTCTAAATAGCTTTTTCAGTAATAATAATAATAATAATAGAGATATTATTATTATTATTAGCAAGGAAATATTATGATAATAATAATAAATGTGATAATAATAAATACAATATTATTATTATTATTATTTTCAATGAGTATATAAGAAATATACTAATAATAATGATGATGAAGATGATAATTATAATATTAATAATATATATATTATTATTATTATTATCAAAGAGGAAATATTATGATAATAATAATAAATATGATAAGAATAAGAAAATATTATTATTATTATCATTTATAATAATAATAATAATAATAATAATAATAATAATAATGATGATAATAATAATGTAATAAGTATATTTTTAACAAAAAAAAACTAGAATAATAATAATAATGATAATAAAAATAACAAAATATTATTATTATTATTATTATAGTAGAATAAAAAAAATGCAAATAAATAAAATAAAGACAACAAAAATAATAGTAAGAAAAATTAAAATGTTTGTAGTAATAAAAAAAAATAGTAGCATTAGGAGTTAGTAAGTTAGTTAGGATTATTATTATAGTTTTTTTTATTTTATTTAAAAAAAAAAGAATTTCTCATCACCCTCTTTTCTTCTTCTTCTTTCCCGTTAAAAGGGGGTTCTCCGAGCAGGCAGCGGCTGGCCGAGGAGGGGAGGGCTAGAGGTCAGCTGCTTAGGGGGGCAGTGAGGCTAGGAGGAGGAAGGAGGTGGCTGTTGGTCGGAGGAGGAGGAGTAAGAAAGGGGTTTGAGAGGGGGATTTGACCTCTATTTATAAGGAGAAAGGGGGATGGAGGGGGTCGACCAGGCATGTAACAACCCAAGGTTGCTATCCTGATCTATCGAGACTAAACAAGGTCCTAATCTCCATTCCATTAGTCTTAATTAGTCATTATGAGCAAATGCTGAAGTTTTGGTTCGAAACGAGAATCAAATGGACTAAACCTTACTTTTGGGTAATTTAAATAATAAAAAAAATGAAAATTGATATAGGATCAAAAATTCGACTTTGCCATTAAACTTATCACCCCAAAAATAGCTAGGGGTGATGTTTTGGAAAATTTTGGAAATTGTTGGATTTTTTCGAATATTTTAATGTATTTAAGATACCATGAAAATTAAAATAATTAATTAGAGCTTGAAATCAAAATTTGATTTCGTCATTGCGTTTCTCACCCTCAAATTAGCTAAGGTAAAATTTTAGGATTTTTTAGAGTTTGTTTAATAACTTAATTTTTAATTAATTAAATTATATTTAATTATTAAATAAATTGTTTTATTAAATCCTCTCACGTCGTCTGTCTAACGGCTCCTTCCACCGTCTGATCGAATGGCGCAATCCTGCGTTGTTCAATCGATCCAGCCATCCAAATCGAACGACTAGAGCGCTTCGCCTCCGCGAGAGCTCAAGCTCGAGGCATCTGGCATGCATGCGACAAACACCAGCCGTGCGTGGCAATGTCGCTGTTGATAGTAGCCTCACAATAGATCTAATTTAACCTTATTTTGATTCTTAGCATTGGTTTCATCAATTGGAGCTTATCCTTCCCGCACTACGTCCCAAAGCGTCATCCCGATCAAACAAAATACTTAGAGAATCGTTCAAAGTGAAGGTACCTTCCATTTCCGACCATTCCATTTTGATTCACATGCTATTTAATTGTAATGCTTATTTCACTTGATTGCAATGCCATCTAACGATCGATCAAGCTCAAATGAGCTCGATTCGATTATCAAATCTGAACCCTAGCTACAGTAGTTCACATTACTTCTCCTTCATTTTGTTCCTGATGCCTAAGGCTGGTGATTACTTGCGACAATGGCGTCGTTAGGCAGTGCTTCGGCCACTGTTCGAAAGGTATCTCCGAGACATTTCCAACGGGGGCGTGCCGACCTTCGGTGATGACCAAATAGACTCCAGTTTTGATGCCCTAGGTGTTGTTCTGCGGGTTTCGTCGAGTCCGCTCTCGAGCAGTCTCGGGTAGGGGTGGACCCGACTCGCGCGTTAGCAATTAGGCCCGTCTTGCACCAAATATGGTGAGTCAATTACGTAGGGCCCGATGCCTTTCTGAACAGTTGAATTAGGTTTAAATATATATTAATTTAATAACTATAGTTTAGATTAATTAAATAATTTGCAAATTTCAAACCCTCATATCTTTGCATCAATAAATCTAAATATAGCAAAATTATATCTCATTTTGCTCAGAAAAATTCATGGAATAATATGGTGCCATTAATTTTTCTGTTTGGTGATTAGTTTCACTAATCACCTTTTAGGCTAATTAACCCCTTAAACCTTAAAAATTGATCAACTCATAAGTTAGTCAAATCAACTCAAAATCATATGATCAAATATAACCATTTTGATCAAAAAAATATAATGATTAATAAACTGCAAATAAATTTTAATTTTAATAAATAAATTTCTTAATTTTTCCTAATTATCATAAATTAAATTAGTGAATATTAAGGTAATTAATTTTCCAAATTTTAAGTTTCAAGTTTCTAATCTCACTAAACAGAGGAGAACACATTGGTGAAGTCAAAATAATTTTTTTGTAATTAATTTCACTAATTGCCTAAACCATGATAAGGACTTAGATTAATTAATTGAGATTCAAATTTAACATACTCACTATCATTGTACTCAGTGTACTATAGGGAACTCGTAGCTACTGATTTTGCTTGATTTGGACACTAATTAGTGAAAATGGATTTTTGGACCCCCACTTTTAATTACCCTTTTTAGGGTATTTCTTGATTAGCTCATAATTAAGTCATTTGACCTTAGATTTTAGCAAGCTTAGTATCTATGAAATCCTTAGACCGAATAGAACCCAAGTATAACATAAAATTTAGATTTTCTAAATAATTTTGCTAATAAATTATTAATGAGTTTAAACCATAATTTGAGTTCATTAGTCTTAATCCTTAGCCAAATTGGATGTTCTTAGTGTAAATCTTTATATTATACAATAAAAAACTATTTTTTATTAATATATATTAATTTGGAACCCTAATTTTTAAAGTCTCATTTGTTGACCCTTAAAGAGGTGCATTTTGATCATTTTGGAGTTTTGATTTAAGTGCCATTAAGCCCTTATAATCTATCATTTCTCTCAAAATCAGTAAAGTAAATGTTTATGACTCAAGTTTAGATCATTTAGATTTGTTAATTTGATTTTAAGTCAAACATTAGTCTTCCTTTAAAATTTTCCTATGTAAAATCATGAAGTTTATAACATGGAATTGAACCCACATTATGCCTTCCTTAATCACACTACAATGTTAATTAAATCAATATTAATCTTAGTGTTCAATTAGCAGAACCATTTCCTAAGTCATTTCTATAAAAAAATCCCTTATGTAATCTCTTTTATAAAATCTTAGTAATCTCTCTCTAAGTGTTTAGTGGTAGATTTAGGTTAGTATTCATTCTCTTAGGTAAATGAGATACTCAATGAATTAAATTCTTGATTTAGATTTTTAGATTTATCTTTTAATATTAATTATTTTATCTTTTGACTTTTTTTTAAGATTAGAATTCTATATTATTAAATTTGATTATACTTAATAAGGTTGCCTTAACCTTTAGTTAGTAAGGGTTGAGAAATTTTAGAATCTTAGATATTAGTACCTTTTTATTAAGAGGAGTAAACCCCAATATTTTGGAGTTTAATTTGTAATCCCTTAATCTTGATTTTCTTTAATCAATAGGGGTTTGGGTTAATAAATTTATCAATTAAGGCAATTGATTTATTATTTAACTTGTTTAAGTGGTATTGATTTAAATTAGAACTTAATTAGTTATAATTGTTTGACTTTATAGAACCGTAGCTTTGAGTTTATACTGGATAGTAAGATATTGGAGATCTTCAGCTTGTATAATCTCAAAATAGTTAGAACGATTAAAATTAGAAAATAAGTGATATTACATATTTTTGTTATATTCTTTATTTTGTACACATTGCTTCCTTGTGATTTGAGCTTTACTGTTTTGGCATATTAGTTGAGACATATAATATTTGATAAATAACCTATGTTAGTTTTAAAATTTGCATTTGTCATTGGCATTAATAATTAATATAATTAGTAAATTTAGATAAAAAATTTAGTGGAATGTGTCCTAGTTAGTCCACCTCTGTAGTTTTATTTTTGAGATATAATCGACTCGGATCCAACCATAAGAGGGTTTGGATGATACATATCTGATTTTATAGTCCAGCTCATATTTATCCATTAGTGGTCTATATGATACATGATGGACTTTCAATTACGTGATTATATTTAGCCAGCTTCTATTATGGTAGGACTAGTCTAAGCACATATCCTTCAGTTACTTTCAGCTCAACTTAATTCAATTTTTCAGTTCTTGCAATATTTACAATATTTTTTCAGTATTTTCAGCATTTATGCATTTTCATTAAGTTTCTGATTTTTTATAGAATTCTCTATGTAAGCATTCTAGGATGTTAGTCTCAGTATTATTTTACTTACATTGCACTTTTATAAAAAAAAATCAGCATATATACATTGATCATATCTATTTAAGACTTTTTTTTTTATATTTATAAGTTTATGTTAACAAATGCTTAACATTTTCTGTAGCTTTGATTTGATGTATATTTACTTATCTCATATTTTGCTCAAGTTATAAAGGTATTATCTATTATTTTTACCATTTCATTTAATGCTTTGTAGCTCTTTTATTATTTATGATGATTTGTGATATCCTAAAATATAATAAATTATCAATTTAAAAAGGTACTTATAAATATTATATAATTAAGATTTTTTTTTCTGGTTGAGGCTCTTGCATGTAAAAATCAACACGTCAGTCTTGGAGCAGCTTGAAGAGCCATATTCAAGTGAGGACATGAGCATGAAAATGATCCTTCTGTAGCTATTTAGACTTTTTTTTACTGTTAGAGAGAGAGAGAGTTTTATTTCAATTTTAGTCTTTTTTTTTCTTAGAACTATTTAATTGGCTTGTAATAATTAATTTATGCACTGTATATTTTTATTTCAATAGTATTTTATGTTTGCTTCTGAACTGTGATGAATAAATATATTTAAATTATGTCAACTTCCGCGCTCTATTTATTTATTGCACCTGCTCATTTGTACTCCGAATTATAATTATCATTATATGATAATTTGGGACACAATCGTATGTCTAAGTAGTTGATTATCTTAGTGACAATAGTATTATCAAAGTAAGTGAACTATTAGTAGACATTTACTTTGCTTATGCTAATCTTGGGTTATCTCCGAGTGATGATCCATATCATCGTTATCTTACACTCCTTTTGCGTGGAGCAGTAGGGCGGGGCACCATAAGGCAGCTCGGGCGGACCGACGTGGTGGTTGGGCAGCCGGGCAAGTGGACATGTGGCAGGGGCTGGGGGGCCTGGCCCCTTCGCCGCTTGCCATAGGGCAAGCGTGCGTAAATTGCACAAGGGGAGGGGGAGAGAAATCTTTAGGAAAATATAAAAAATGTAATTTAAATAAATCATATTTTTTAATGTTCGATTTTCAAATTAATGAAGCTTAACTAGCAAGTGTGTCTTGATGAGACGAACGTCTACGACCAAAAAATTCAAAATTTAGAGTTGTATTTTATTTTAAATTAATTTTTGAAAATAAAAAGTTCTTAAATAAATTATAATGGTGGTCCATTTTCAGAATTTTTTTATCATTTTATTTTAATTTTGGTGCTTTAATTTTGATGAAACATTTTATGAAGCCTTCTTTTATTATTCTGAATACAAAAATACTAATTTTTTTGGATTTGGACTTATATTTTATTTTTCTTATTTTTTGAAAGTAAAAATTTCAGAAATTAATTTATGAGCATATGTTGTTTAGATTGCTCTCAAACATAAACATTATGATCACAAAAATATAATTTTTCTAATGATATATTTAATTTGAACTAATTTTGAACTAGCCTGAGATCTTTATTTTAGCTTAATCAAGTCATGTTTTGGTCTTAATTATCTAAATAAGTATTTGAGCTATCACATTATCACTCTATTCAATAATATATAAAAATTTTTATTAAAACATAGTGTGAAACTTTTCTTATTTGTTCAGCCATTACATTCTTGGATTTATGCAAAATAGAGAAATATTAGCCGATAGATTGGTAATATTAAACCAAATGTTAATAAGGGGGGTGATCATATAAAACATATTAGCTAGTGCTTTAGACATTTATAAATCAATTTTCAACACATGAAATCATATAAATTGTGTTAGCTAATGTCCAAATAGTTCTAAATTAAGTATTAATAGGAGGAATCATATACATCTTAAAGTACATAAAGTAGGAATGATGTAAAATATCTGTATAGGTACTCACTGCCAGGTGAAATCGCACAATACACTTTAGCTCTGCTTTGAGTCTGAAAATTAGCCATGATTTTGGAAGGGCTATTACTTGCACAATTTATTTATATATTCCCTTATTTCTTTTTGACTTATAATATGGTGTTTGGTTTTTTTTGGAAGATTATTTAGGGTTTTCTTAGTTTTAAAGAACATACAATTAGATTCTCATTACAAAATTAAACATTTAACCATGTCCTTTATTATCTTTGTATAGAAGTGTAACAACTATAGATTATTATTTAACTAAATCTTAGCTCAATTGCAATCTAATTATCATTTTATTAGGTTCATTTAGTCATTAGAATCAATCTCAGAAGATTTGGAGCTCAATCGAATATTTAGAATATTTTAATATATTTATTTAATTAGAAAATTGAGATAATTAATTCGACATCAAAATCAAAATCCGACTTCGCCATTGCGATCGTCAACCCTAAATTAGCTAGGGGTGATATTTTGGACGTGTTTTGAAGTCGTCGGATTTTCGCGAATATTTTAATGAATTTAAATGCACCTGAAAATAAAATAATTAAATACTCGTTGGATTCAAAATTCAATTTTGCCATTGAATTCCTCACCCCCAAATTAGTTAGGAGTGAATTTTTTGGAATTTTTCGAAGCGCGTTTATTAAATCTGAATTTTTTTAATAATCAAAAATTAGAAAGAAATAAATATTTATTTCTATTTTCCAATTTCCTTTCCCCCATTTCTTTTCCTGACTGACCCCATACTTGCGTTCAGCACCTCCCTCACCTGGCGCACGCAAAGAAGCATGTTATTCCCTCTTCTCTTTCATACTTGATGGGAGAGCTCAAGGGAAAGCCATGCTCTCCTTCTCCTTTAAAAGGAAGTCCTAACTCTCCCTCCTTCATTGCTGTCCAACTGAAGCTCCTTCTTTCTCATTCCTTGCTGCTGAAGAAGTTTCTTCTCTCCAAGCTCCTAAAGAAAAGCAGAGTTTATTTCTTTCATCCAAAGCCAAGTTACCCATTTGTTTTACTTCCTTGGCTACTCTCTCCCTGATTTATCAAAATGCTGTGGATGTCATTTTCATTAGCTCTTGCATAGCGTTTAGATGTAATCGTGGAGCCTCAATTGGACTCAAATGAGTCGGATTGAAGCTCATTCCTCCATTAAAATTTCTATCAAAAATTATGAAATTTTGTATACCCGTAGTTAGGGCATCATTTTTTGCTCATTAGAATAATCCGTTCATGCCAATTTTGATATCAGTGGAAAGGTTTCGGAAAGACCTTTCCATCGATATATGGCACCACACATGAGGTGTCTAAAATTGAGAGTATTTGAGTGCGAAAAGAGACCTATCATGATTTCCTCACAGGCGAAATCATCGTCGGGCACTACAACGCGTCGTAGCGCCCGAGTCTTTGGTTGAATCCGTCGTAGTACGCCGTAGCGCTTGGCTCTTGGCCAGGGAGAATTGCAGCTCGCCGTAGCATACAGCGCGCTGCGGCGAATTTATTTGTCATTGATCTATAAATCAACTATTGATCTTATTTATGTAAGGCTAGAGGTTAAAACCTAATCTGTCTGATTAAGATATAAATTCTTAATCAATCAACTTGATTGAAAGACAATTCAACTTGCATAATTCTAATAATACATTTGATTTGACATTGATCTTAAAAATTTTGAATTAGAAGTACTAAGATCATTAGGAAACTTATGTGATTTATTATTTGGACATGAACCTTAAGATCCCTAATTTTTTTATATAAGATTATTAACATGAGAAACTATAAAAATATACTAATTTTCAATGTGATCCACTCCTGATAATGTTCTTGATTATATCCCATAATTATAGCATATGTGTTGACCAAGTGGGTTTACCCATCTGATTTGGTCGTTTCAAACTTAAACGAATGAGAGTTGTGAATTTAGAAGAATTTGTATGAATTAGAATAATAGAAATGTAAGACCTTTATGATTTTACTTTAGGATTAATAGTGTAGAAAATATTAAGCCTATTAATTGATAATACATTAAGGTAGGAAGAGCTTTTATTAAAAATTAAGGGGGAACTTATATGATCCTTCTTAGCCTTAAAAAATTAATCTTAGATCCTTGTGGTGGTATCACCTAAAATATTTAGAATATGAATTCTTCCTTGTGGTAGAAACCTATATTGAGTGACCCTTTTGGTCACACCATTGGAACCTTGTGTAAAATTCACCCCAATAAAGTCTAAATTCATAGCTTTGGTGATCCTTGTTGATTAAATATAATTGACTGAACTCAGATTATTAGTTGAGTATAGTAATGTACACCCATAATGCTGGATTATTTCAGTAGTATTCATGATTTGTAGATTCACCTTAATGTAAGATTATGTCTGTGCTCTATCCTATGAGTTTAGTCGGATATAGTCCTACTTAGAATAAATCATCTAATCATAAGAGTGTTATAATTAGAGACTTAGATAATTAGTTTGTTTGAATAAAAATTACCATAGTATGATGCCTCCTATCGAAGATCGCTTCCATAGGCGTGGCTTCAAACAAACTAAGTGATTCAAGTCACCCTCTTTAGGATACTAAGTATGCTTATAATTAGGGTATCTAATAGCTTAGTTTGAGATATAAATTGCTATTGGGTGATGCCTCCTATTGAAGATCGCTTCAATAGGTGCAGCTTAAACAAACTAAGTATTAAATTCACCTTTCTTGGAAATATACTAAATATGTGTATACAACATTTCCAACTGATAATTTTAAGTAAAATCATAATTAAAACCAATTATTGGAATTAAGACTAGGCGTCAGAATCCATTTAAATGGATTCTGCATAATGGAAATAATTGATTCATTATCTGATTTTAAAATAATTTCTAGATTTTTTGATTTTTAGACATGTAGTGTAAGAGATATGAGCATGAACATAAGCCTGATGTATAAGTATCAGTGATGATTTATGGGTTACGGAATGTTACATATATTGACTGGGGAATTTTAGGATGAATCGGTATCATAGTAAACTGTATTCTCAACCAGATGTATATAGACATTGGACTGCATAACTCATAGTAGTTCAGTGATATTTTTGTTGCATATCAGTGGCATACAGTATCGTGGCATATACAGATGCATGACTTCAGTGGCATCACCATAGTTTTACATATTATTTACTCAATTTCAGATCATATACTATCTTTATTCTTTTTCAGTATTCAGTATACCGTCAGCTTTACTTTATTTCAATTTTATACAGTTTCAGATATTTAGTTACTTTTACAAATTTTCTGCAGCTCTGTTTTATGTTATTTAAATGTTAAGTAAATAATTAGAACTATTTTGATTAGTTTCAATGTGTTAGACTTATTGTCTAACACATTGTACTCTTAGGATCCGATAGTTTGCTAGATCTTGAGTAGCTTATTGAGCCAGGTCAGGAGAAAGTTCAGGAAGTTCAAGAGGAGTTCGTGGAGCCTTAGTAGATTTTCTCCTTCAGCTTATACCATTTTTGATTAGTTATTTCAGTTTAGTACTTAGACTTTATTTTAGTATTATTTCAATAAATTATTTATAATAATTTCTGGATATATTTACTTTTCTGTTCTGAGATGAATATTTTCATTCAATTTCTATGATAAATATTTCTGAATATATGCTTAGCTTTCGCACTCTGTTTATATTACTTATACATGGTATTGTGATATGATCAGCATATTGGAAATGCTGATATCTTATACATACATTGGATTATTCATATTGTATTTTAAATCCAATGTATGTATTTATCTAATACTTAGGATAAAGATACTATTCTTATCTTAAGTATTAGCTCTCGATCCTCCATTGGGGTTGAGTCAGCAGCCTTTAGTATTTTAGTTTGAGCTATTCGGGGAGATGGAAAATCCCTTCCCAAGTAGCGCACCGCACTACCGCCGATTGATTACTCCTCTTTTGAGCACGATGACGAGGTGGGGCGCTATAAGAGGTTATCACTCGCTTTAGATTATCACCCACTTTAGGTTTTATCAACTAAGTTCAAGTCCTCTGATTAAATTAGCATAATATGATAAATTATTATTATTGTTTCATGTTATTAACATTCTTTGATAGATTTATTAAACAATAATCCTTCTACTACCTAAGTGAATGCATAATTCTTGATATTATTAGAGCATTATTAAATTTTAAATTTGTTATGATTACTTGTACAAATTGTAACATGACTAAAATAGCTACTTGCTTTCAATCATTGAAGTAGAAATCCTTAATAAACTTAATGCATGATTTATCAAACATCGTTATATTAGCTATTGATTGCAATCTTTGAATGTTATAGTCATTTGCTCATACTATTGCATGAATACTCAAATATATGATTTAAAAATGACTACTTGAATACAACATTAACGCTATGATATGTGCTTGTAGCATGTTGATTCTCCCAACCCTCCTATAAGGGGGAATTTTTTATTTGTATTACTTTTGCAAACTTGCCATGACTCTTAATTAATTGTAAGTCACTTTAATATCAAATACTTAGATCACTCTAATTTGGATTCCGACCCTGGAACCTTTCATGTGTCAAGTTTAAGAGCACTGGGAGCGACCTAGCCTACTTATGAGGAGCCAGACCAAATACTAGCACTTAATGTTAGGATGCACATGAATAAGACTATTTCAATGGCTTGGGTGCAATGGAGGAATCATAAAGCAAAGTAATTTATATGGAAAAAAGATTTCAATATGAGAAAATTATTTCCTTATTTGATTCCTTTTGCAGTAAACATTATTTTTATTTCTTGAATTTATGAGCACTATTGTATGAAATAAGATATACATACCCTTGCATGATTGCTCAAGTGAAGAAAATAGATATCAATGGTAATATTCTATTTATGTTGGGAGATTATGAATGTCACTCAATTTAAAAAGTGTACATAAACAACTTTGGAATTTTTTTTTTGGGAAAATTAAATTATCGAAATTGTATTCAAAGTTGTTTAAAGTATATACACTATAAATTAAAGCATAAATTTAGAGGTTTTTCTAGAATTTTTAGTTATTTTTCATTTAATAGATAATTTATTAAAATGTTCTAAATTTTGGAGCTTTAAAAATTAATATTAAATAAAATTTCTTCAAAATTTAGAAATAATTTGATTTTTAAATTATTGTACAACATTTTATTGCAATTGATTTTGGTGAATTAGTGTGACTGACCTTTTTATTGGCAAGGATTGAAACTAAAAATCTAAGTGGACCGACCTAATTAAACCTTTGATCTAAAGTTTTCTAAGACTATATATGGTTGATAATATATTCACTTACAAATTTTTGAGACCAATAGTAGGAAGTGATATAGACTTTAATCAGTAAATCTAATCCTACCAACAGCTATCTTGCATATAACTTTAATACCTTTCTTACATGCTTACACTATGCTTAGGTTAGATGATGCTTAATCATATGCTAAGCTAGCCTTCAGACTATTGTTAATGGACACTAAATGATGTTTAATAATGTATAGAGATTGAAGGTAATGGCTTGAAGTAGGTAGATTAGCAACCATATTAGTAGATAATGAACCTAAGATGGATAATCTCATCATATGATCATATTCTAGTTTATCACATAAAACTCATTTTGTTAATTGAGCACATATTATTTTCAACTTAGTGGTGCATTAAGAACATTGTAACATGATGTTGAGGTTTAAGTTCCAAATTCTAGTACTCATCAAAGTTACAGTGACTTAAATTGTGTTGAGCATATAAGAAGAATACTCTTGCTTAATCCTTAAATGGCTTTCCTAAGATAGAATTAACTATTTACAAGAAGTCAAATGTAATTTTTATAAGCTCACTATGTTTTCCTATGATACTAGAAGATGATGACATAGGGTTGGTGTCTAAACCATATGAATAATATATATTAATGAAAAAATTCTCTCTCATATGTAAGATTTCACCTCTTAAGGTCACTTAAGTATCTAATTTATGGGGTTTGGTGTTTCTAATCTTCAAAACCAATTCATAAAGGACGACATAAGCTAAATACAAAATAAGTGAATTCTTAATTAATATAAGTGTTCTAAGATAAAGCAAGCTATATCTCCAAATTATGAGCTTTCATGTAGCTAGTTAGGGTCTTCCTTTAGAATTCTTAATTTAATTTTTTTTTTTTACACATGACCCAAACAAAAAATATATTATAACAATCATATGCTTATACATAAGATTGCCACATCATATTTATTTTATTGTGCATACGTAATATAAGTGTAGCAAAATTCATATATGGCTCCAAAAAATAAATTATCTCACAAAAATTAAAACTAAATGCATTTCTTTCATACGAGGTTCATCAAAAATACATATTTTAAATTCAAATCATAATCATCCATTTTCGTTGAGAGCTATTTTGAAGCCAAATAAATATTTTTATTTTATAATACCAATAATAAAATAATAAAATAAATATATTGTTTTTGATAATTAAAATGTATAGAATTATATATCTATATTTACAAAGTTATTCTTATAATGTGAAGAGAGAAATGAGTGGCTGAGGGATTGGCAAAGATGCTGTCGATAGCAAATATCAATTATGATGATGATGATGATATATTTATTATTTATTTTAATAACAAAATAACATTCTTATTCAATATAGATAATTTTAACCCATGAAATTATTTAGATGTACTCATCACTTAATTTTTGATGAAGATCATCCGGATGAACTCGATATCATTTATTTTCTATGAAGATCATCTGGATAAACTAAGATCAACCAAATGTTCACTCTGAGATACTGCAATGATATATGATAGAATTCATAAATCACAAAAAAAGAACTTGAATCTTATTTTTCAAATATAAGAATACCCATTGTATGTTTATTAAAAATTCTTTATTAGGTTGTCAAGGTGCATTTGAATATAAACTTAATTTTTGAAAAGTTTTAGTTGTGCAAAATTCAAAGATATGAATATGACAACAACACTCCACCGCCAAGCCTTAATCCACTAAGTGGGGTTGGCTATATGAATCATTTGCTTCCAATGTGCACGATCAAATAAAAGCCTCTTCCTAAGTTCCAAACAGAGAAATTCCTTCATAATAGCTTCTTCCTATATTTTTTTGGATTTTCCTCTACATCTTTTAATATGAAAAAAAATCATAAACTCAATATTTCTAACAAGGGCATCACATGACATTCTATAATCATGTACATTATTGGAGCCACTCCAACTATAACAACCCAAACTCTTAAGTACCAAAGTATTGTCTGTTTTGGCCTAAAAGACCTCATGATTTTGTCCTCAGAAGATAATTTCCCGACAGGTCTCCCATAATAGGAGTGCTCCCACTTGAGCAAGCTTAATTTTAGAGTTCTTATCAGGAACTTCACTGTTATCTAAAAAGATGCATCGATATTTAAGAGTTCAACTTAATACTACTTAAGCGAGTGGGTCATAACAATCTCCCTAACTTAAATAAGTGACATTCTTGTTAGTACCCACACATAGATCTAAGAACAATCCATTGGGTATATAGGACTAGAGGTGGGCCCGACAGGCTCGAGAGGTACCCACAACCATGTAGCACCTTAAGCATCATGAGTTCAAGAGACTGCAAACATGAAGTGATACTTTACCCTGTATGACACTTAGCTACTATTTGACACCCTATAACCTGCTCTAATATCATTTGTAACAACCCAAACTCTTAAGCACCAATGTATTGTCTGCTCTGGCCTAAAAGACCTCACGATTTTGTCATCAGAAGATAACTTCACAGCAGATCATCCATCATGGGATTGCTCCCACCTAAGCACGCTTAACTTTGAAATTCTTATCAGGAACTCCACCGCTATCTAAAAAGGCATCTCGATATTTAAGAATTCAACTTATTATTACTGATGGGGGTCATTACACCAACCTCGCTACGGATAAACTCATTTCTCATTCTATCCTTACGACTATACCCACTCATCCACCTAAGCATCCTCATCTCTGTAACACTTATTTTATTTGAGTTTCTTCTATATTGGCCAACATTTAGCCCCATGTAACATATCTAGTCATATGACTGCTCTTTAAAATTATTCTTAAATTTTGAGTCAAACTTTTGAATCAAACCACTTCAAAAGTGCTCCTACAATTCATGCTACCATCTTTAATCATATTAATTGTTCTTTGTTTCAAAATATTTTGAATAATTGAACCCATGTGCTTGAACCTATCGTTGTCTTGATCACATGGTCCCCAATAATTATGTCCTTAAGATTAGAACCCCTAATATAATTTAACTTACACTCCACATTCAATTTTAGATATGCTAAAATAAAAATATTTGAATTCTAAAATGGTCCTCCATAACTCAAGTTTTGTATTAATTCCCTCCTTAGTCTTATCAATTAATAGAATATCATCTGCAAATAATATGTACCAAAGAATCTCCTCTTAAATTTACTAAGTAAGAACATTCATAATTAAGGTAAAAAGATATGGGCTCAAAGCTGAGGCCTTGATGCAATCCAATTGAAACAAATAAATCATAAGACAAGCCACCTTGCAATCAAACACATGTAACAACCCAATATACATATTCCTAATCTCATAAATATACGCAACATTACTCCTTTTTCTCTCCAAGGGTTTTTAAAGAACTTTTTTTGATACTCTATCATAAGCTTTTTCAAGATCAATAAAAATTAAATGAAGACCTTTTCTGTTCTAAATTTTTTCATTAAATCTCTTAATATGTGTATGGCTTCCGTTATAGATTGGCCAAGCATAAAACACATTTGAATTTTGAGAGTGCAAGTATCCTTTCATATTATGTATTTAATCTTCTAAAGTTTCAAAGTACACTATATTAACTTAATTTCTCTATAATTATCAATCTTGAGCATTGCCTTTTTCTTATAGATAAGTATAAGAATACTCTTTCTCTACTCATTTGATATCTTTCTAATCTTTTAAATAATATTAAATAACTTTCTAAGTCCCTTCTTCCCCCAAATATTTCCATACATCATTAGAGATGCCATATGATCATATTGCTTTTATGCTCTTCATTTTCTTAAAAGCATTCCAAATCTTAACTTTACTACCATAGTGAACAAAAATATAATTGAGATTATTTTTATAACAATTAAACTCATTTATATGAATTTTATTGGTACAACATTTATCAAAAAATTTAGTAAAACAATTCAAAAGTCTATATGTTGAATATCTTCATTTCCAAGAAATTTTTTGGATCAGCATCATTAATATTTTATATTTTCATCATCTTTAATACGTTTAAATTTTTTTTGTGGTTAAATCTTTTATTTCATATATCTTATTTTAACTAGCTTATAAATCTCTCTCTCTCAACAATGTCTAAATTATCATATAATTTCTCGAATGCTATGCACTCTTAGCATCATGACCTACTAATTTGAATTCACAATAAGCTAATTTATATTTTTTTCAATCCTCTTTAGTTTTACATTTAACAAATTTTTATAGCATATTTTTTATCTTTAATCTTAACTTGATTATCATATTTTCACGACCATACATCTTTATTATTGGGCATTTTCATTTTAGATTAACAAAGTAAACTATTAGCTACATTGTGAATACAACTAGCAATCGAATTCCACATAAAGTCAACTTCACTCTCAAAATCTCATTATCTAAGTTTTAAAACTTCAATATTAAGATATATATTATTATCCTTCATAAGATTCCACAATCTAACTTTAGGAAATATTTTTGATTAAATATTACTTTTACATCTTTTATTTTTAAATACAAAACTAACAAACCATGTTGACTTCTCAAATAATCATTCAATAATAAACAATTCATTTTCATTAGAAAAATTAATCAATCAGAGTTTTAAAAGTCACATTTTATAAGTGATAATATGTTCCTCTCTTTTCTTAAAATAAGGGTTAACAATTATAAGATTTAAGCTAAGAAGAACTCCAAAATAATTCTTCTTTATAAATATCTCAAAACCAAAACCACAATAATTATTATTAAATTCTTAAGCTATCCTTCCAACACATCCATTTAAATCTCCTATTAAAACATATTTTTTAAGGTATTCCTTAAATCATGTCAAAATCTTTCCTTTATATGCATATCCAAAGCTATGTATAAATTAAAGAAAAAAACTCAAGTGGCTCAAATCAATTAACCATGTCACATTCAAAGTTAAACACTATTTAGATGGTTGTTAACTACATATAATGGCAAAATCTTTCTTTCAATAATGTAATAAAATTTTTTTATACATACAAGATTACTCAAATTATTCTAGTGATCAAACTCTTTTATCATCTATTACGACACCCATCAATCACAACTGAATTGTAATCGTATTAAACTTGTTGATATAATTAGATACCCACACCTTCAGATACTCCAAACTGTAAATATAGTACAAGAAAAATAAACTGTGCTAGACACCAACTATTTCTCATTTATATTTGACAGTCCGTTCATCAAACATATAAATGTTTCTTGTTCATGATTCTAAACACACTCCACGCCATTATCAAGCACATTACAAGCGTTTGACAAACCAACAAGTTCCATTCTTCATATTTCAAAGCTTTTAGCTTTAACTTCATTCATGACGCTTTGTATGATACATATCATCCTCTATGCATCTTCCAAGAATATGAAATACTTGCCATTGAATTTACTAATCTTTGCATTTCTTTCATTTTCCATTGATTCTAGTTTTCTTCCCAAACCATGTGCTGTGACACAAATTACCGGTATGCCAACATCTTAAACATCATTTCCATGGATAATGAATGAAAGTCTCCTTACAAAATTGCAAAAAAGAGAAAAAAAAAACAAAACTACATTTATTTAAGTGATTTGATAAAAGATTTAACTATATCCATAGTCACACAAAAAATCTTTCAGTTAAAAAAAAAAGGAAAAAGGAAAAGGAAAAAAAAAGAGAAGCCCAAGATATTAAAGAGTAGTATTTACATATAATCACTCAATAAGCAACAATCTTGATCTTAATGCTATCGAAATCAAACGTCAGGGAAATCTCCTAGATTCCCTACAGATGTAGCAAACTGAGCTTAAAACTAGCTTCGCAATTTCTAGCATCAGTAATCGCAATGGCATGCTAATGAGTTTATGACAATCCATTAACCTGCACCCAAATTTTTTTAGTTATGGCTGATCGCAAAATGAAACAAAATTTAGCAGCGATATTAGTTTACAGTTACTAGTTAACTTAGAAACAAGTCATTATCTGATTCAAGCTCCCAACATGTCTAATTCTAGATCAGCTCCCTAAACAATCCCATCACACCCTACAGTCTCATATACAAAAGCATGCACAAAGAACCAAATTACTTTCGGTCCTTATGAGACTCATGCAAGCTACAAACCATATTCATCATTTCTGATACCATCTATAAAAATGCAAACACAAAAGTATCAAACTTTGTAAACAAGAAAATAGCCAAACTAATTTTAAACTCAAATATTTAAATAATGAGTGAGAATCAATTACTTGTATTATCACCTATAATACATTCAACTATCTAATGCAGAACTGATGCCCAACTGTCACGTGGCTAGATAGTAAAAACATCACAAGAAAGTTATTAAGCTTATAGAAATGTGCAGCTCGCTGACCATCGTTACTTCAGCAGCAAAACATGATATCAACACAAAGGAACAAAAAAAGCTTAAGAACACGCGACTTATTGGCTAGAAACAGAATTTTTAAACTTAAGCAAAGGAGCGATTAAGAAGACAAATGAAAATGTACTTCTATTTCCTTTACCCATTTCTGCATCAACTACAGTTGCAATTCTTATACAACAACATACAAGAAAGTCGGGTGTGGGACAAGGTGAAACCAGCGATCCTTAAAGCCCGAGAGCATTCGTCAACAAGATGTAAAATAAAAATTTCATATAATAACGAAGCTAGGCCACAATACTATAAACGAGAGGAAAAAAGAGGTGAGAATTTTCTCAGAGATGTACCTTCTGAGTTCCTTGTGGCTTGCTGGAAAGGCGGCGCTTGTATCGCTTGAGCACGGACGCTAAATTCTCCTTCCCCTTTGGAAAGGCAACATCACCCGCAGCTGTGCCTGTCCTGCCTTTGCGATTGGAAACAGCAGTCTCTACGTCTTTGATAAGGTCTAGAATCATGGAAGCGCTGGTTAATGATTTATGGCTGTCTTGATCCCTGAGATGAGGAATCCCATTCGTAGATGAAGATCTGAAATTTGTCAGGTACTTCATTGAAATATCAAGACAGGTGCAGGGTCTGAGAGGTTGTCGGCTTTTAGAAAAACCAGGCTCAATTATTCCCTGTACGGTAATTGAGAATTCAGTTTACAGGTTTGCTAGAGGGACTCCACTAAAATATAGGACGCCACTAACACTTCTTAGTTTTGATGTCTTTACTGTTAATTTCGTGAAGCATAATTTAAGTGAAATGGAGAAAATGCTTAACTAATTAACAATTTACATGTGTGCCCCCTTTGGGAGCTTATGACATATGATGGACTTATGGAACAGCTTCATTTTTATATAACGATCATGCATATTATATCTCACATATAGCGCAACAAAAGTGCAAATTCATCGCAATTGCATCATAAAAATACTTGTCAATATCTATCTATCTATCTATCTATCTATATACATACCTTTCTGTTCAGAAACTTTATGAGAATGACCACTGGGGTAGCACAGGCATTGCAAACAGTGTAGTATTAAGAAAGAATAGACGCATTAATTGATTATATTCATTTCAATGAATGAAATTGTATATGTATAACAACAACAACAACAACAACAACAACAAGCCATAATCTAGATGAGTTGGCTACATAATCGTTTATTTCCATTGTCCACGATCAAACTGAAGCCTCTCCCTAAGTTCCAAATTGAGAAGATCCTTCATAATAGTTTCTTCTTAAGTCTTTTGCTTCCGATTTTAATATGGACAAAATTCATAAACTCAAATTCTCTAATAGGGGCATTGCACGGTCTATGCTTAATATGCATGAACCATCTAAAGCGGCACTCTAATTTTATCGGGCTATTGGGGAGCCACTCCAACCTTGCTACGGATAAACTCAATTCTCATTACATCATTATGAGTATATCAACTCCTCCACCTAAGCATCCACATCTTTGTAACACTTGTATTATTAATAAGATTCTTCTTTGTTGGCCAACATTCAGTTCCATATAACATAGTTGGTCGTATAGCTGCTTTACACAAATTTCCTTTAATTTTAAGTGGGATTTTTTGATCACAACACTCCAAAATACTCCATTTCATTCAACCAGCTTGGATCCTAATAATCACATAGCTCTCTATTTCACCATTACTTTGAATAAATGAACAAAGGTATTTGAACCTCTTGCTCTTCTTATCACATGGTCATCAATATTCATGTCATAAAGATTATGGCTACTAATACAATTGAACTTCCACTTCATATATTCTATTTTAGATCTAAAATAAAAATCTTTAGATTCTAAAGAAGTCCTAAAACTTCATCCCTAGTCTTATCAATTATAATAATGTCATCTACAAATAGCATGCACCAAGAAACCTTCTCTTGAATGTGCTCAGTAAGAATATCTATAATTAAAGAAAAAAAGAATATCTATAATTAAAGAAAAAAGGTATAAGAGCAAAGCCCTGATGTAATCCAATGTTAACTAAAAAATCATTAAACAAGCTACCTTGCAATCAAAACATGTGTTTCAACCCCATTATACATATCTCTAATAACATCAATTTATGCAACTAGATCTATCAATCCGTGTTGTTGGGTCGAGAGTCTGACCCGAAATTAAGTTGACTCAATGAGGTTCAACCCAAACCCAACCCATTTGTTAAAATGTGCCAGAACTCTCAACCTGAACATGACATCTCATGTTCGGGTTTCCCCGTAATCAGCTTAATTTAAACTATTTTACAGGATTTGAATTCTAAAGACGAACATGACCCGATGTGTCTGGGTTGACCAAGAATCGACTTAATTCAACCCATTTTATAAGATTAAATTTTTCAAAGCATAACCCATTTTGACCTGGCTTGTTTGACCCAGCCCGACCAGACACTATTAGCAAAAAAAAAATTTATAGTAAATGGATGAGCATTATACTAACATAGATCATAGGTAATACGTAACTATTCAATAATTATTAAGATTAAACAATAAGAAAGTGAAAAATACTATATTAGAGTATTTTATAATAGGTTAACAGCTATGGTTGAAGACTCAAAAAAGTTGAACTCAAAATTAAAGACTTGAAGGTGAACAGAACGACAAAGCCTAAGATTTGAAGCTTCGAAGTCAAGGAGGCGAGTGACAATACACAAGAAGACAAAACTAAATAGAAGATCGAAATCTGAAATAGAGCAGTAGAGGCTAAACACAAGAAAGTGAAACAACCAAGACAAGATCACATCGCTTAAGATGATAATAAATGCTCATTTGCCATTCATCAGCATTTGAGGCTGAATTTCATTGCATTTCATTTAACATACCGCAGAACGGACCTGACAATAAGAATTGAAAGCCAACATTACGTTTCAGTCATTTTCAACCACAAATCATCAGGATATCCGGACCACCACCGGGTCACGTGAGTTAATGAACTTGACCCGATACTTTGCCCTGATCATAATATTTAACACTAACCCGACCAATTTGAAATGCGAATTTTACCATTTGACCTGATCCCATATTTTCCCGATCCAGGTTACGCGCCATATCAACTTTGACAGGTATATATGACAACCTTTTTCTCTCTAAATCTCTCCAAAGAGCTCTCTTGGTACCTATCATAAGCCCTTTCAAGATCATTAAAAATCAAAATAAAAAGTTTATTTTCTTTGTCTAAATTTCACTATCAAACCTCTTAATATATATGGCCTCCAAAATAGATCTAGCTGACTTAAAACTAAATTGATTTTGAAAAGTAAAAGTATCCATTCATAATATGTATTCAATTACTCTCTCGCAAAGTTTCAATGCATGACACATTAACTTTGATTACTCTATAATTAGCACAATTTTGAGCATTCCCGTTATTTTTATATATAGGTATAACAACAGTCTTTTTCCACTTATCTGACATATTTTTAGTCTTCAAAATAATATTATAACTTGGCACACCAAGAAACTCCTTCATCACCCAAACATGCCCATACATCGATACGGATGTCATCCAATCCTACCGCCTTTCTGCACTTCATCTTCATTAAAGTATTCCAAATCTAAAAGCTTTAATAATGCGATAAACAACAGTGTAACTAAGATTAATTTTATAATCATTAAACTCACATAATTTAACAGTATCGGTACAATGTTCATTAAAAAATTTAATAAAATAATTCCATCTAAGCTGAATTCTTCATCCTTAAAAAGAATTTTTTAATTATCATCTTTGATATATTTAACGTAAATCAAATATTTGATTTTTTATCTCTTAATTTGACTAATTTATTAATGCGCCTCTTTCCCTAGATAGTTTTTAATTTATTATATAAACTTTGAATATTGCATGCTTAACATCAAGAATTATTATTTTGGAATCACGTCAAGCTAGTTTATTTTTTCCAATTCTCCATAGTCTTACACTTAAAACAATTCTATATAGCCTGTCTTTTTATCTTTAATCTTAATTTGACATCTAATTTCCATCACTATGTATATTTATTATGGGTACTCTCCATTTTGATTCACAAAGAAAACTATTTGCTACATTGTGAATACAACTAATAACCAAATTTCATATAAGGTTGTCTTCACGCTCAAAACCTCACTGTCTAATGTTTAAATTTTCACTCCTAAGAATATCTAAATTACCCTTTTTAAGATTTCACCGTCTAATTTTAGGACATTTTATATTTAATATTGCTTTTATCACCCTTTATTTTCAAATCCAAAATAAGAAAAAAATGTTGAGTTGTCAGGCAATCACTTTAAAAATCTTATAATCCTTACAAACAAAACAATCCATTTTCTTTTAAAAAAAATAATCAACCTAAGTTCTTGCGTCTTCTCAACTGAGAACTGGGCTTTCACGTCTTCGGCTGTCGTGCAATTTTCGGGCG
Organism: Gastrodia elata; assembly: GCA_016760335.1. Lineage (NCBI taxonomy): Eukaryota > Viridiplantae > Streptophyta > Magnoliopsida > Asparagales > Orchidaceae > Gastrodia > Gastrodia elata. The sequence goes on along the minus strand of CM028682.1, from coordinate 7,497,818 downwards.
ACTCTGTTGGCGGAAATCCTTAGTGAGCTTGATTTTGCGCTTTCTCCTTTTTTCTTTTGCTTTCTTTTTTTATTTGATTTGCCTCTGTGCTGCGCATTTTTCTTGCTCGGTGTTGTGCTGTGCTTTTTTTGTGTTTTTTTCCTTTTGGTTGGCTTGGCTTATTTTTAGGATAAGCATGATCTGTGCTCCTTTTTCTTTCTTTCTTTTTCTTCCTTTGCTAGATATTTATTTTCTGTCATTATGAATAATGGAAGTTTAAGAGCCTCAACTGAGGGTGTTCGCATCATTACTCCAACCATATCAAATCTCCCCAACCTCCACAGCAGAAATACTGTTCCGCCTCTAACCATGCCAAGATCTTTTGTGAAAACTCTGAATGAGAATTCCTCAGATCCAAATGTAATACTGAAGCCAATTTCTTCCCACAGAGGTAGGCCAACTCTTGGGTTGTCTGACGAGGAAATTATGGTACTCTCTAAACCTTTCAATTATGCATTAATTGGTAAATTCCCTTTGGGGAAACCTGTTATAGCTGATATTAGAAAGTTCTTCAATGATCTTGGCCTTCTTAATAGCTATACTGTAGGTTTAACAGGATAACAGGCATATTCTCATTAAACTTACTCATAAAAATGATTATTATAGAGGCATTTATTTTGTGAAAAGTTTTACTTTAAAAAAGCTGAAATGGACACCTTTTTTGATCCAAAAATTGAACCTTCAATTGTGCCTGATTGGATTAATTTCCCAAATATATGATCTCAATTTATTAATCATTCCATTCTTTATTCTTTAGCATCTTATTATGAATGATAAGCTTTTAAAAATTGATACTGCAACTGCAAACTTATCTAGAACTTCTACTGCTAGGGTCTTGATTGAATTAGGTTTAATCAAAACTTAAGATAAAAACATTTGGATTGGCAATGACGAAAGAGGCTATTTTCAATAGATTGTCTTTGAAATATTCCAAAGTTTTGTACTCATTGCTAATTTATTGGCCATCACATTGATAATTGCTTCAAAGCCCATCCTGAATTAAAATTGGCCTTTGATTCGACTAGAGAACAAAGAAGAATCAGGCAGAATCAAAGACCAATTAATGAAAATATTGTCAATAAGGATATGGAGAATACAAATACCAATCAAAATGATAAGGGAACTATTTCATCATAACAGAATGATAATTTGGTTGTGGAGGACAATAATTCCGACAATAATGCTATTAAAGAAAATATGGCAAATAATGATGCTAATAGTGAGGAAAGGAATCAATCATTAGTCATTTCTCTAAATAATATAAATGATCAAGTAATCCCTAATGATGTTAATAATGGTGTTCTTGAATAACAACTCTAATTTCACTAGAAGAAATTTTTTAGATAACTTACAAAACTGTGGTGAAGAAGATTTCACCTTGGTTTGTTATTAAAAAAAAGGAAAACATATAAAGAAAAATCAAGGTAGAATTACTAGAGCTAAAGTTCGACATCTTAGAAACTTATCTCAATTATTAAGTTCTTAATTTGGAATATTTAGGAGATTGCAAACCCCATTGTTTGCAATAGTCTTCATAGACTTATTATTAATAAAAAAATTGATGTTTTAGGTATTTTGGAGCCTTTTGTTGATGCTAATAAAAGTTCTTTTATTTAAGAAGGATTGGGTTCCAAAATATTATTCATAATTGTTCTGAAAAAATTTGGTGTTTTCTTAAGGATGGCATTCATTTTGATGTTATCAATGATAGCACCCAAGCTCTTACTTTACATATTAGTTTTAATTACTTTAATGCTTTTTGTTCTTTTGCTTATGCTAGTTCAAAAATTGATAGAAGGAACCTTTGGAATAATTTGCATGTTATTTCTCAAAATATTGATGCTCCTCGGTTAGTGGGTGGTGATTTTAATATTGTTAGCAATAACACTGAAAAAAGAGGCAAAATTTCTCCTAATGTTGGGGCTATGGATGAATTCAATAATTTTATCTTTGATAGTGATTTAATTGATATTGACTATAATGGCTCTATGTTTACTTGGACTAATGGTAGAGTGTGGGAAAGATTTGACAAAGTTATGATTTCTAACAATTGGTTAGATCATTACTCTTGTTCTAAAGTTTCCCATTTGCTTAGGGATAATTCTGATCATAATCTCTTATCTTTGAAATTAATAAACTTCATAAAATTAATTCAAATCATTTCAAGTTTCAAAATATGTGGTGTTTGAATTTTTTTTTTAAAACTATTGTGGCCAATGGTTGGATTTCTATTAGTGAGTGTAATAATATTATTAACTTTTGAAAAAAATTACAAAATGTTAAAAGTATCATAATTCAGTGGAATAAAGATGTCTTTGATAATATTCATGAAAAAGTTAATAAGCTTGAGAATGATGTGAATAAAGCTGAGGAAATCCATCTAAGTTCAGATTCTGAAATGGATAAAATTAATTGGAAAAAATTAAATACTGATCTTTGCACGTTTATGAAATGGAGGCTAAGTATTGGCAGCAAAAAACTAGTTTGAATAGACTTTTATGGTGAAAGAAATACAAAATATTTCCATAGCATTATAAATAAAAAAAAGAAGAAACAATTGGATTGATAAAATTAAGAAAGAGGATAAGTGGATTCATGATCAAGAGGGTATCAAGCAATCTGCCATTGATTTTTTTAAAACTAATTTTGATCATAGTAGTTTTAATATTAATGTTTTTAATGAAGATATTTTCACCAAAGTCATTAATGATGATGAAAATACTTTTCTTACCTCTATTCCTTCTAATACTGAAATAAAAAATGTTGTCTTTGAGATGAATGATGACAAAGCCCCTGGTATGGATGGTTTTACTATTTGCTTTTATAAAAATTGTTGAGAAATTATTAATGAGGATTTATGCAAAGCTATTACTATTTTTTTTAAAGGCTTTTATCTTCCTAGATATTTTACAATTGTTATTGTGCTCATTCCTAAAACTAGTAGTCCTTGCACTTGGAGTAATTTCAGGCCTATTAGTTTATGCAATATTTTTAATAAAATTATCTCCATAATTATTGTTAATAGGCTTGCTGGAATTCTTCATAGAATTCTCAGCCCTAACCAAAGTAGTTTCATCATAGGTAGATTTATTACTGATAATGTCTTGCTTGCTCAAGAATTAATGCAAGACATTAATAAGAAAATTATAGGAGGTAACATTATTGCCAAATTGAATATTTCTAAAGCTTATGATACTATTCAATGGGGTTTTATTCTCAAAGTTCTTAAATGCTTTAATTTTTCTAACAATTTTGTTGATTTGATTTATAGAAGTATTTGTAATTGCTGGTTCTCTGTTATTGTGAATGGAGAAAATGTAGATTTTTTTAAGTCTTTCAAAGGAATTAGACAAGGAGATCCTTTATCTCCAATCCTATTTGTTATTGCGGCTGAGTATTTTTCAAGAAGTATGAATAAGCTTTTTGGGAAGTATCCTTCAATGTATTATATAAACAAAACTAATATGCATGAAACTCATTTAGCCTTTGCTAATGATTTTCTTATTTTTATGAATGCTAATAAATTTGGGATGAGGAAACTTCTATCTTTGCTAAATTATTTTAAAACTGTCTCTGGCCTTAGCATCAGTAAGTCCAAACACAATTTAATTGGTTCTAAACATATTTCTGCAGATAGATAGTCTTATTTCTAATATTACATGTTTTTTAAATAAAGAGATGCCCCTCAATTACTTGGGGGTGCCTATATTTAGAGGCATTAACAAAATTTGTTATTTTGATTCAATTATGACCTGATTAAGAGATAAACTTACAGGTTGGATGAATAAAGTGCTTTCTCTTGGTAGTAGAATAACTCTTATTAAAATGTGCTTTCTTCTATTCCTATTTACATTTTGCAAATGCTAAATCCCCCAAAAACTGTATTAAAAAGAATAGAATCTCTTTTTAATAAGTTTTTATGGGGTATAGTGGATAAGAAAAATAAAATCCATTGGCTCAAATAGAAAGAGGTTTGTTTTCCCCATGAGAAAGGTGGGCTTGATTTTAAAAGTCTTCAAGATACTATTTTAATTTTTAATGCTAAGCTTTGGTGGATGTTTAGAAAGCAAAAAAGTCTTTAGGCTACGTTTATGAAAAGAAAATACTACTTTAATGTTCACGCCTCAAATATTGATATGAAAGCTATTGATTCTAATCTTTGGTAGAATATGATTAGATCTAGAGCTTTTGTAGAAGATCATATAGCTTGGGGCATTGGGAAAGGAAATGTGTCGTTTTGGTATAATGTTTGGTTTGTTGACAAACCTCTTTCCATTAAGCATCCTGGATTAACTTTTTCTTCAGCCAAAGTCATGACCTTTATGAATGCAAATAATTGGGATGAAACTAAATTGAAAAGAGTTTTACCTAATAATACGGTGGCTGAAATTATTGCTTTAAATTTTGACATTAATGAGATGGATACCATGTTATGGAAAGGCTCTTCTAATTCCTATTTTATTTTTAAAGAAGTGTGGCATTTAATTAGAAATAAAAGAAATAACTTTATTTTTGGTAAATCACTTTGGCATAAATGTCTTAAACCTTCTATTTCTTTTTTTAGTTGGAGATTGTGTAGCAATATTCTATCTAATGATAGTAATCTAAAGAAGAAAAATTTCCATTTTGCTTCTATTTGTATTAGAAAACCTTCTATTTTTGGTAAATCACTTTGGCATAAAAGATGATAAATTAATTCTAATCATCTTTTTTTTATCTGTACTAAAGTTCAAAGTATCTGGAATTTCATTTTTAAAATTTTTACTAATCATCCTATTATTACTGACACAATTTCTACAAGGCATTTTCTCCTTCAATGGAGATTGTCAGGCCCAAGATGAAGAAAGGCCATAGCAAATTTTTCATTCCTATTCTATGTTTTGGTTTATTTGGACTGAGAGAAACAATGCTAAATATAGAAATATCATTTTTAATCATAAAAAGGTTATTTTGTTGCTCTCTAACTTGTGTCTATCAAGGCTAATCTTATAACTTATAAGGATTTCAAAGGTGACAAAATTGGTAGAACTTTCTTCTCAATTCTTAAATCATTTAAATCTCCTTTCAACAAATTAATGTTGATGCTAGCTTTGATGGGGATAATAACAAATCAGGTGGTGGAGGCATTTTAAGAGACCATTATGGTAACCTGAAATCTGCTTTCTACTTTAGCTGTTGTGTTGCTAGTTTTATTATTTTTGAAACAAAGGCTTTACTATTTGGTTTGCAACATTGTATAAATCTTGACATTGACAATATCTGGGTTGAATTAGATTGTCTCATTCTGATTACTTTACTTAAAACTAATGCTAAAGGTGACTGGTCTTTATTTTATTTGCTTAAGAACTTAATGAAGTTTCTTAGGCCTTTTAATTATTGCTTGTTGTCTCACATTAGGAGAGAGGGTAACAAGCCAACTGACTTGGCTGGCTAATAAAGGTAGAAGTATTGAAGGTATATATATCTTAAATGACTTTGGAAATTTGAAAGATCTGAAGGCTCTTTGCTATGATGACAATTTGATGCCTTATTTTAGATAGTTTGTTGTATCTATTTTAATTATTTTCCTGCTCTAGTTATTTATCACATAAAATCTTCTTTGGCTTAAATGTACTATGACTTAAGTTTAAAGTGTTTCGCAGTTTGAAATTTAGTCTTCGATGTATCTTTTCCTCAAACTTTTTATATCATCAAAAGATAAGGAGAAGAAGATGGAGAGGGAAAAAACTTGCAACTAATTTACGACAAAGAGCTAATCGCAGAATTGCAAATGCGGTAAGATTTTTTGATATTGCATTATCATATAGTTATCGAATGTAGGCCATGTTGTGAGAATACAAGCTTATGGTTAGAGGTGAGGAAGGATCTTGGTTCAACCTCCCTAATTTAAATATGGACTGAACGACCCCACCACACAACCCGAGTTGGATGTTAGAAAATGTGATTTGGATTTAGATTGATTCTGGTTTCAAGGTATAGAACTTTCAAAAGTTGGAAAAGATTTCGTGAACTTTTGCGTCATGGGAGATTGGCGATGTTTGCGAAAAGAAGATTAAAACGAAGGCCCTTGGCTGGATATCCCAAGTCAAGTTGAGTAAATGTATCCTATTATGCTGGCTTGGTTCGATTGCGTTATGTCTTTTGGGCATATATTTTTTGCTGTCTTGCTTTATGGTTTTGGTTTCTTTTAGTTACCTTGGGTAACTTTTCTTTTTGATAAAGGATCCTTTTAGGATTATACCCTGGGATCCTTTGATTTTGAGGAGACTTTAGGTATTTATATAAACCAATCACCTCTTTTTGTATCCCTTTTTCTTAATTAATAAAATATCTAATTCAACAAAAAAAAAACTTAAGTTTTAGATCATATTTAGGTGACAATATGTTCCTCCCTTTTTTTAAAGTAACAATATAAAGATGTATGTCAACAATCCATGTTCTTTTAAGTGAATAAATTTAATATTAATTAATGCTTCATAATTTAATGATTAGTCTTCTCAGCAACTCTTGTGAATTTGTGCATATATATATTTGTTGGCTATAGCTAGTTATATGACAACTTTGGTGAAAAAAATCAATTATTTGTTATGTATTAAGAAAATAATGAATATCAATCTTTTTAGAAAGTGTTACTTTGAGTGATTTGAACGTTAATATTTTTTTTTCATTCATTAAACCAAATATGATGATAGAGCATGGTGGCATTAATGTGGAAAGGGCGGGGTGGTATGAGTTTGATTGAGTTGATATGATTATGATTGAGTTGTTGTGGAAGGGTTTGGGTAAGGACTTGGGGCTTAAGATGTATACAAGAAAATGAGTGATGAAGGCTAGGATAATGTAATCATGGGTGCAAGGTGGAGTAAATTGGAGTATTAGGAGCGGGGCCTAGAATTGTCATGTGGAGGATAATGATTGTATATATACATATACATATACATATATACATATATACATATATACATATACATATATACATATACATATATACATATATATAGATATATATATATATATACATATATATATATACATATATATATACATATATACATATATACATATATATATATATATACACATACATATATATATATATATTAGGTATCCTAGTAGGTTAGGGTAGGGGGGGGTTGAACAAGGGCAGGGAAGAGAAGAAGGTTGAGATAATTCTTTCCTCATTAAAGCTTAGTTAAACAACAGCCTGCTCCCAAACTATATATTAGAAAGGTTTTTGCTCAGTGTGTGCATATTTTTACAAATGTCATTCTTAAAGTACTTTAATACTATAATAATACTAAGCCTTAGTCCCCCCACCTTAGAGGTCAGCGACATGAATCTTTCTTTCCATTGTGCATGATCAAAAATAAGTTTGTTTTGGAGCTCAATTTTATGCCTATTTTGGATGCTCAAAAAAGAAAAATTCCCCAACTAGTTCAAATGTTAGGGTATGTTTAGTGTAGTATTATGTGAGTCTAAAAATCCTATCCTCATCTTCTCCAAGGAAGCTTCTCTCTTGTATTATCTCATCTTCATGCTTTCTCTTGAAAAAAAAAAGACCTCTGATGTGGCTGTTGATGCAAATTAAACCTTTATCAAACCACATAAATTTATGCCAATGGCAATTATCTTTTACAATTGTATTTTGCATAAGATGCTATGATGAAAGGAAACCTAATGGTAGTTTTCTTCCCAACATATAGGAAGGCATAAAGGCATTCATTTCACGCATATATTTATAAAAAAAATATTATCTGAATTTCAACTGTGAATTTTTGGATAGTTCAAAAGGCACGTATCTGAGAAGCATGTGAAATTTAATATAGGAAAGAGAAGGAAAAGCACCTATCAAATCATAAAATGCAAAATATAATAAGAAAAACAAGCTCACACAAAATATTCTATAGGCCTAACTAGATAATCTTTAAATAGCATTTGAAAAATATTTAAGGACATTAAGTTCTATAAAAATTAAAAGCGTTTTCAATATTTAATTACTCATAATTATTTTGAAAGGAATTGTTCATATTTTATGTATATGCAGCCGCTACTTGCACAAAACAAGAAGATTCTGCGAATACTTTCATGTTTTACCTGAAGACGATTGAGAACATAAGTATACTTTCCCCATAATTCAGGTCGGCTCTCAACAAGTAAGAGTTCTAGGATGCGCTGAATGCACCAAACACCAAAACTTACAACAAGTGCTGATCTCCAAACGCAGCCATCCCCACAATTTGATAATGCCAAATGGCGAGCAAGATCCGCCTCTTCATTTCTCTTGACAGTATTTAACTTCCAATCAGATGGCAAGTATTGAAAGTCTTCTGCATAAGGCTGATTCATCACATTCGAATCAATGTGCAGGCATTTCTCTGCAAAAGCAATTTGATCAATCAGCTTTTCATCACTCCCAACATCCTGTCTAAACAGCCAATCTGATCCATCTAGTTTCAATAGCTTCATAATACAAAATCTCAGAGAATTCAATAGTTTGGCTTCTGAGTCTGCATAAGGAAAGGGGTCGTCAACAGTTGTAGCAGAGTTTCCAGCATCCCGAACATCGCCTTTACTATGATCTCTACCCACCAGGCCAAAAAGTTCCTCAAATGGTTGTCTAGCAAAAAGAGATTTGGATTCTGGATTCAAACTTGCCTGTAATGGAAATATTTCTTTGTGAAGCTTGGAAGGTGAGAGCTCATCAAAAGGCAATGGAATACCAGATCTTGGCAATGGGTTCAAATATTGCGATTGTTCTGATATCATTCTTCCAAAAGATTTCTGCACACCAATAGGAGCGTTCTGTTTTCCCTCATTCAAATAGGAGTTCCTGGCTGATGCAGTGATTGCAGAAATGTCTGGTGAACTATGATATTTTTTAGTGCATGTTGGAAAAACAGTATGCTCACTGGTTCCCATCATGTGTGGTTCAAAATAGGGACTTTCAACCTGCAACGTCTTTATTCTTGAAAAAGCTGGATTTTGAAGACTAGAAGTTCCAATAGAAGCTAACCTATTTTGTCCTTGACTGTACATAGAGAGATCCGTTAATGGTGAAACATAAGATGAAGAAAAGTTGGCTGTTGCTGGAATGTTTTGTGAGCTTATAAAACAAGGGGTTCTGCCTGAACTAATCCCTTTGAGGCAGGACGCTATCTGATAGCCATGAATTGTAGCTGGTTGATAATCTACATCATTTGAACAGTGTGGTAGATGCAAACTTGAATAGGATCTTTCAGAAGGATCAAATATATTGCTATGAGAACTCTGGCTAAGTGCATCTGCATGTTGAATGCTGTGGGGCCAAGATGAAGTTCCCATATGAACACCAAAAGGGACATCTGCACCTTGAACTTTCATTTGCTTTGCAGAACTATAATCCCTTGAGTTTGGATAGACATATTGTCCCTTAACAGCATCTGGAAACAAAAACTTAGAGGATTCAGCAACTGTAATATCAGCCTTACCAGAAGAATTAGCTGCATTGAAATCTAATCCCAACAGAACGTCTAGTCTCTTGGAGACAGCATCTTGGGTGAGCTTCCCATGAAAATCAAAAAGGTTACCCCAAAATTCATCCAAAATGGTGGCAAATTGGCGCCGACCTGCACGCCCAAGTCCTGACAATTTTGAAAGACTTTCACCGGCATTTCCCCCATCTTTGTTTGTCTCTTTTGCAATATTAACAGGTTTAGGATTTTCAAAAGCTAACGGAGGAAATGAATCTCTAATTAACTCCTCAGGTTCCAAAGCATCCCTTTCCTCATTACCCTTTTCAATGTGCGAACAACTTTCTAGTGTCAAGTTAAATGCAGCAGGTTTTGCATCTGCAGTTTGCTGGTAGAAGTTCTCTTCACAATGCAAGGGTTCAACAGAATCTTTGTACCTAACATCTGATGGCCTATCTTCTGCCACAGATACAGAACCTTCTGAATGATAAGTTGGGAAGGTAGCATCAAAAACTATTTTAGAGCCCAAAGTTGACTGCTGAGAATCATGATCAAAATCAAAAGTTGCCAGGGACGCATCCAGATTGCATTCTATTGTTGAACTATCAGAATGACCCTCCAAGTACTTCTCAAAAGTTGCTTCAGACACAGATTCCATGTCTTCATTATCATTTACCATTTCCAGATTAGATTCTTCTATACTATCAGAGAATTCTGGTAATTGGTTCTGAGAATTGCTTGCAGATAACTGTGCATCTGGTATAGAACTTGCAGACTTCAGTGGAGTCACTGCCAAGGCAATTGTGAAACAGATAGATGAAAGACCAAGAATAACAATGGTAAACAGAACAATGGTACTAATTCCATTACTTTCCCTCGAGTTAATTGCCCAGCTGCTATGTCCAAAGAGAATTTCAGTAATGAAAATTGCATTTGTAGTAATCATTCCCAAAACGGAAAAGAGAGCAACAATTTCAATAGACCAAATTGTTTTGAAGGCACCCATTATAAATCTTGAAGATGCCACACGGAAAAGAGGAATCGTAGCAGATGGAACCAACATTCCCAGCATTATTTGACACACAATAAGTGCCTGATATATCCCTTCAGCACCTCCAATTTTTGCACAGCAGAGAGCTAAAATTGCAGTTAAGGCTTTTGAAATCATGAAATGAACCAAAACAGATATCTTGGCATAAAAAAGATGTTGCAAAATCATTTTGCTTCCAACATTCCTTGTCAAGGTTGTAACTTGGCATGAGAAAAAAAGTACCAAAAGAAATGCAAATGGCGCTATAGGATTTTTGAATATCTGCACAACAGCTAGAGCGTCACTAAAGAGCTTGCAGAGAATAGCACAAATATTTGCCAAAGAAAAAGCATCGCAAATATATAATATCAATTTGAAAGCAAAGAATCAAAATAAAAAAAGTTGAAGTGCGGTGAGTACTAAGTGAGTTTAACTAGATTATTTCCTTGCGTTAGACATGCAGACCAAAAAACGATCATCAGTTCATCTGTTACAACAAAATAGCATAAAATCAGTACCAAATTGTAGGCATCAAAACTCTATCAACTGTTGAAGCTACAAGGGAAGAGTGAATAGATTTGAAACTTTGCAGAATATAAGTTGTGATATATCAGTATCGTTAAGACTTCAGAGAACTTTAGAAAAAGAGCGGCAGATTGTTGTTCTCTTATTGTACAAAAAGATTGGGTATAAATGACTGAAAGGTATAATCTATGGTTTTCCTATGAATTTTATGTGGCTATTTAGAGTACAACAACGATTTTCATCAACGTTTATAATTAGAAGTAATTCAAGGTACTCACTCCCTGTTTGACATGCAAAACTAAAAGACACCCTATTTTTGGGAAAAAGTTTTGTAAATTTAGAATGCTTGCTGCAAATGATAACTGCACGGAGCCATAAACATGAATGTTTATTCTTTTGATATGACGTGAAAACCATAAGAAAAAAATCCATGAGAACCAAATAAAAAATTCCCAATCGCACAACCTTTGCTAGAGCAAACCAATTTATTTACGTTCTCTCACCATTAGCATTCGAATTCTTTTCTCAATACTTAAAAGAGATCAACCTAGGGTTCCTCCCACACTTCACAAGTAGCAAAGCATTGCTGCTGCTCCGATGAGCACTAGTCACTGTGAATTGTCCCCTCCCACCTCGACTCCAATTCTCACACGAAGCACTATATAATGAGCCACAATGCTCCTTTTCTTCTTCTTCTTCTTCCACTGTTGAGCTTTTCCTCTTCCTTACTTTTCTTCCTCACTACCACAGCCTCCTGAAGCAATAAATTACTCTATTGTTCTTGTAGTTGATTCCTCCTATTACCTTAGTATCCTCTTCTCCTTGTGCCAACGAGTTCACCTCTTGTTCTCCTCATTTTCTTCTTGTCTCTAATTGTTGATGTTGTTTCTTTTCAGGTCTTGTTGTCACCATTTAGGGTGACATAGTGACTGCCATCATCAAGCACTCAAATTGAATTAAGTAATTTCTTATCTACCTTGTATTTGTTACGTTCTGATCAGTTTTATTTGATGTAACTACAAGTTACTGTTAACAACAATATTGGTTAAAATCTTGCCATCTTAACTTGCTGAGATCAGTGACACCCGCCATTGTCTCAATAACTTATTTGTTGAGTATAGCATTTTCGTTCTCCTCACCTTGGATAGACTACTTTTTTACTAATATACACTTTCTAGATAAGGATTTTATGATTATCACTCGAAAAGATTAAATTGTATATTCAATTCCCAATCATGTATATAATTAGCTTTATTAATTAATGCATTTAGCATTTCTTTTTTTGTCTTATGCATTTACAAAACTTTATTATTTTGCTGAATTAGTCAAGCACTTTAGATATATATAAAATGATTGTCGATGCACTTACTCCTATTATTTAATTTTTAAAATCTAATAACTATTATAAAACAAACATTGTAAATATTAATGGAACCTATACTGGTTATTTGAAATCCATAAAACCTTTTCTTATACATAAATAAGACATGAATGTTATCATGTCTAGCTCAGTCTATTTAGGCAGTGATGAGAAAGGGTAGTCGTATGGCAACAACCCTACAATAAAAATAATACAAGCTTAAGCACATAGTTGTAGTGACAATCAGTTGTGTTTTCTTATCAAAATAGAGAAAAACAGCAAAAATTACATCCCAATTAACTTGGACTAGAGTAAAAAATAACTCTACCAAACTCTTTTGATCATCAACACATAGCAGCTATTTCCCATTTGGCATTGCTGTCAATGAGAATTTCCTCTTACAAATGTCAACTAGATCCAAGTCATTTAATAATAACGCAAGCTTAATTATATTGTTATAGTGAAGTTCAAATACATATTTTGTCATGATTGAGACATTATTCAGCAAGACCCTCTTTTTTTTTTGTCTAAACTCAATAGAGTGATCCTGGACCAATTAGTCTCATCGAGTAAAACTCTTCACAGAATAATTATTTAAAACTCCTTCAGCTAATTTTATCTCGCTTAGGCATGACTTGCATAGTCCATCATACAAGAATGTGTTTGGATAGCTTAAATTTTGAGAGAAGATAAAATTCTCTTTGGATGAATAATCATTCGGGTCAAAATAACACTCCATCAAATCAATCTAATCATTAATAATCTCAGCTTCAAGTGATCTTGTATAGGTGGATAAGTTAATATTTATCTTTACCCTCAAAAAACTCCATCTTTTTTACTCAATTTCTTCTTCAATGTTACTATCTCCCTAACCGTTGAGCTCAGCTCCATCTTCGTTGCAACTTGAAGTTCCCTTCTAGTGTTTTGTCAATGTAGTACCCCTCAAAAAGACATTTTACAAGCATCACTTTTTACCATCACCTTGGTGAGTATAAAGACATGCTTAATAAGATCTAATGTATTACCGCCATGCAATAAAGACTGATTTTCTCTCTTTTCTCCTCTGAAATTGAACAAAGGCGACAAAGTCAACAACTGAAGTTTTATAGCTGGTTCTATTCAATACTATACCCTGATCATTACCTTCTTCTTGAGCAAGCTAACACTTGATCCATAATGTGGGGTTTTGTGATATATTGTGATGTCTCTCGCGCTATTCAACCGACCACACATATGAAGTGTGTATTGTAACAAGTATTACACATTTTACAAAATAAATAGAATGTGCAAAAAATAACAAGATATTAGAACAAATTGCGTAAGACTCTCAAACTTTTTTTGATTGACTTTTGGGCAATAATACACAATTATCAAAGGGTAAATAGATAAATTACTACGTGACAATAATAACAAGATTATAGCAGTTTTTTCTGCTAGAAGCATTACTAACAAATTAATTCAATACCCAATACCCACCACACATCCCTGATTAATGACTTATTCACGAGGTCAATTTCGGGCCTTGCTCGAGCTGATTATGCTTGACAAATGCCTCCATCGATGAGTGCTCAAGAAGTTACTGAATGTCTTTTTAGTTCACACTTAGCTAATACCTGTGTGCACAATTCAAGCAGATGTAGCTCAAGTGCTCATGCTCAACGTTTTCAATGCAAGTGTAACTCCATCATTGATTAGGTATATTCAGTTGTAGGTCTAGCTGGCAGAATTGAAGCAATAAATACTCCAATTTTGATCTCCTGGCTAGTTTTCCATTGGTCTCCCCATTTTCTTCTTTATTGCTACAAATTCCAATTATAAAATATCTCTAAGCATTGATGTAACTGTTTGTAAGTTTTTTCATGGTGATCATCATAATCAAGCATTCAGGATCATTTGAGTAACTCAATTTCTCTTGTTTCTATTATTTCCATTTTAATTAAGCTTTATTTGACATTATCAGAAGTTACTGTTAGAAATAACATTTTTTGTAACCTTAGCTTGCTATTTCTTTTATAATTTGTTGAGATCATTGATGCCTGTTGTTGTTTCAATGGATTTCTACTATGTATGGATTTTCATTCTCCGTGCCTAGAGTTAAGTAGTAGCACTATTATATATGCTCTTTCTAATTATAGGTGTTATATTTAACACTTGTAATTAACTATTTGGTATATTAAATTCCTAATCCTGCCATTCATATCTATTATCTTTACCAATTGTAATTGACTTTTTTGTATATTAAATTCTTAATCCTGCCATTCATATGAATAGCTTTAATATTTATACATGCATTGCTTTTCAATTGCGTATACATAGATAGAGAAGCACGTTTACTAAACATTTCAATTAATATAAATAGTTATGCCAGAATCGCTGATGCATTTATTCCTTTTGTTTGATTCATTTGCACAATATATAGGGTAAAATAAATACTAAAACTGCAAAACCATATATAGTTAATATTAATGAATTACTGGTCATACCAAATACTTCAAGAAACACTTGTTGATGTAAGAACATTTATCCATTATTGTAAGATTCTGGTTAATTTATTTTAAATTGAATGGATGATACTTTTTGCATCTTGTATGGCTCTGGCTATTTGTATTAAATGCTATTTTGCTTAATCGTCCAATATGATCCTGTGGAGATGTACTCAATGTTAAATTGGTTGTTACTAACTCAATATCGGGTCATCACACATAGTAGTTTTAAATTTATCATATAAATCATCAAATGTTACAATCTTAACATCATTAAACTATTTTGAATTCAAGACAAACAAGTTTATATTTCCTCTAATTCTCACCATTCACATATTTAAACCAATTTTATAACATGTTTTTTTATCATTAATATTTACTTGAATATCTTGTATCCACCACCAAACATCTTTTTATTAGGTGCTTTCCCTTTTGATTCACCAAATTAACTCTTAGCTAAAATGCAAATACAACTAGCAATAGAATTCAAAATAAGGTTAGCTACCTTCAAAATTTTGATATCCAAGTTTTAAAATCTCCCTTGATAATATTTAAATTACCTTTACTAAGATTCCACCATTTAACTTTATAATATACCTTAGATATAGGATTACTTATCTTACTCTATTTTCAAATCTAAAACTAATAAATGCTGTTACGTCATCAAATAATCACTTTGTATAATCTTACAATCCTTACAATATAAACTATATCTTTTTATTAAAAAAAAAATCAATCTGAGTTTTAGAAATCCCATTTTTATAAGTGATAATTAATTTATATCTTTTCATAATGTTAAGTGCTAACAAATCAAAAGATCATTAGCTAAAATAAATTCCATAATTATTCTACTTTTTTCATTAATCTCTCCAAAATCAAAATCACCATAAATAATATTAAATTCTTCAATCACCCTTCCAACATATCCATTTAGATCTCCAACAAATAACATCTCTTCTTGAGGCATTTCTTTAGTTAACTCTTCCAAATTAAGCCAATTTTTTTATATTATACTTGAATTTAATCCTATTTGAGAGGAATAAATACTTGCAATATTAAAAGTTATTCTATTATTAATTATTTTTAAAAATATAAAGCTATCTCCCAATCTCTTTACTTTCACTATGTTATCATTTAAATTCTTAACCAAGATGATACTCATACCATTCCTATGAGATTCATACCCGAATACCATAGTTCAAAATTCAAAGCATGAAGTATCAAATTCTTTTTCCTTCACACCCACCCACTTTATTTCTTGAAGGAATAAAATTTTAATCCATTTATCATATACTATCAGTTAACTCAAAACGCTCATTAGTAAGAGTGCCAATATTTTAACTACCTAATCTTAATTTTGAATAATTGACTAGCGTATTTACCCGCATTCTTCTATAATGCGAGAACCCTCACTTATTTGACATTAAATATGGGTGTAGAGGCGACGTCCTTTGCATACTTTTCACTACATTCAAGCAATGCAACATGCCGCTTTCAGCGAACGTCCTAGCTCTAAAACAATTATTTAATGAATTCATTTTAATATAACTTTATGCTAGTTGTTGACTACCTAGCGCAATCTCCCTTTCTCATCTATATCTTAGGACCCAACAATGATAAAGTTAATTCTGACATGATTTGAAAGAGTTAGTTTAAAAAATACTAATAAAAAATATATTTATGAAATGTGATTTAATTAAGCATATTGAAAGAGGAGCAATATAATTTAAAGATATTTATAATAATATTGAGTTAGCGAATCTAATAAAAAAGAAAAATGATCTTAGTATTTATTAGATGATAAAGCCATTTTGAAAGTGTGATCTAGCTTTATCATTCCAAGAAAAGTTTTTAGAAAACTACTAAAAATATGCTCCCTAAACAATACAATAAATAATTAAAGCTTTCTAAAATGCAAAACAGCCAAGAGCTTGTCCCAAAGAAACAGCAAGATGTTTATATACCCACTCCCATTTGATTTTAAAGAGTAGATATTTCTTGCAAAATTAACTTGATGTCATAACATATTTACATTTATCCAAGTATCACATTCCTGATCTACAGTACTTCAAACAATTTTTTAAGAAATTAAGGAGTTGTCAACATTCACTTCATACATAATAATAGTCGATACCCCATGATTTGTTTTGATGCTGTAAAGTAGTATAGAACAAAATTCATCAAAAGTTTAACACAGAATGCACTTGCTATCTTCTCTATGGATTGCTAATAATAGCAATTTCCTGATTAAAAAGTTGGTTTTTTAAAAATAAAAATAAATATAAAAAAATGGTTCTATAATTTAATAAAAAATATCTGGCATCCTGTCATATCTCAAGGGCATAGTGGCTACTTAACTCATCTCTTTATGACTAGCTCCTTCAACTGAAGGGTTAGTTCTGCCACCGCATAAACATTTCAACTTATACAAATTTTTACTTGGTAGATAGCTAATAATTTATTATGTGATCTAGGTATTCACAGCCAACATGATTACCTCACAAATATGATATCTTTTCTGAGAAAATTACTCCTAGGAACATGTTATCTGCCTCACCTTCCATCAAATCCCATAATAGTTCAAGGCATAACCACAGTTGTTCCTGATGATAAACCAATCAGTTGATTTCTTGTTTTATGCATGACTATGCATAACACTAATTCGTTGATTATCATGCAAAAATGAGTTAATTATAAGTAAATTTAATTCTTGAAAAGAGCTTAGATAGATGATTCAGAATCTTGAGTTGCCAATCTCATCATATGTATGCACAATAACATATTTAACTAACCAGTTCAGATTACAAACTTGTTCAACGAAACAATTCATTTGCCAATAACTAAAAGCTTAAAATAACAAAGAAAAAATTTACACAACTTCCTAAATAGCTGTGATTGCCATAGTCTTTAAACCTTATGTTCAAGAGTAAATTCAGAATGCCGCTGAAGTAAAATTTCGAGATAAAAAATATATAGCTTAGTAAGCTCACAGCTAAAGCAGTCACTCTATTGCATGTGATCACATAAAGTAGTATTGCTTAGACCATAGAAGATGCACATCCATTTTTTAAAGAACATGAGCATCATTAAGCGGCAATAATGTGGCCGGTGCACTTTGAACTCCTAATGTGAAGCACAATTCCAAAGGCCTAAACCATTGGGCTACACCACCATTCGTATACATATTTTTTATATGGTCATATAATTGTATTTTAAATAGATTAAGAGAAAGAAGACAACAGATCTTTATTCAATCAAAAGATAAAACAATTACCTGTTCCATTACCAAAGATACATCTTGAAAGTTTAGTACAACCACATCTGAATTGTCAAATACTGCTGCAGATGAGGTTATCAGTACATAGTTTACAAGAAAAACACCAGTGAAAATGAAAAGGATGGCAAAAAAATGATCGTGAAATAAGGATCCCAGTGTAACATTTGACTGCCTTGTCTGCTTCTGCATACGAATAAGAAAAATAAATTATAAGATATCAGCAGAAACTTATGAGAAACCAGATGATGCCCAAAGAAATGAACAACGACACAGTAGGCAATCAGATAGTAGATAGTGGTGCAAACTATCCATTAAAAAATAGTATAACAAGATCTGGAAGTTTGGAATAGTTGAAATATTTACCTTGACAAAAGAATAAAAAACTGGGCATTTTACAACATATAGGCATCAACAGCGAGCAGCATTTACACATTGTTTGGTCCTCTATTATCCTCTTAAGCTATATGCACAGAAGAAAATTAATGTGTTTATTGTAAGAACTAGTAGAGTATTTTCTTGTGAAAAAAACCACTGAAAAAAGATTAGTGACTACCAAAAGTTCGACATCATATGATTTTGGTTCTTGGAAGTTGTAAAGTAAAATCTGAAGTTTCTTTTGCCTCTCAAGGCAAAGCTGATATTCATGAATGAAAAAGTTTTTGATCTTCAAAACGGAAAGCAATT
This sequence comes from Gastrodia elata, assembly GCA_016760335.1. Taxonomy (NCBI): domain Eukaryota; kingdom Viridiplantae; phylum Streptophyta; class Magnoliopsida; order Asparagales; family Orchidaceae; genus Gastrodia; species Gastrodia elata. The sequence goes on along the minus strand of CM028682.1, from coordinate 7,478,971 downwards.
AGAACTAATATGCTCATCACTTAGTCAAATATTTGCGATCAATTTATTACATAGGAAAACCACAGCTAAACAGAAAAAGCTTTGTCAAATACATATGAAAAATGGCATCGATAAGAAAAGGTATATTGAGGAGAAAATTAATCTAGGGAGACATAAGGTACGTGTTATATAGCCTTCCTCAGCAACAAATCAGAATCATCCACACGTCCATTATGACAAGCAATTTGGCATACTAATCACACCCTGTTCAATGAATTATAATTTAACTTGGGTGACTGCATATTCTTGCAGATGTAGACCTAGCCAAGTCCTTGGTGCTCTGCTGAGTGATTCCTCCTTAAGGATACTTGGCACCAAGTGATCCTCTCTGCATCTTCCCTGGGTCTCCAAAAGCCATGAAAGATTTTCGTTACCTCAAAATCAATGTACATTCCCGCTACCAATAGTGCAAAGTCGCTAGGTATGAACCAATCAGAAGATCAAGACTATCTCCACCAACTTACAATGGAAATTCACCATATTGGTCAATTATAGCGGCCAAGATACCTCTTTATTTCATAAAATCTCTCTTCTACATTGCTAGAGGACCTTCTTCCATTCTTGAAGCCAACTCTCTGTAGGATTGAGAGCTTGAGCTTTTCCAATTGCAACTCACAGGAAAGTTTACAGCCCAGAGGTGCAGCTGAACAACTGAAATAAAGGTCCATTCCCTCTTGTTTCCCTTTTCATGATTTTCTTCATGTCTCATTGTAAAGGAAGCTCACCCCATCTTGAAAAGTGTAGCCAACTTCCCCCCTTTGTAACACAAAAATTACATACTGCAACCCGAAAATCTAAAGCTCCAACTAAATATAAACCTTTCATTTGGTTGAACCACTATAAATCCATATTTCTCATTTTCTTCCATCTACCCATTTTTCTTTCATTAATCCTATTGTCTACAAGCCAATAGTAGAGGCTTTCTTAATTACGAACTAAATCACATTCATTAAAAATAAGTAGCTTTGTTTTAAAGTTCATCAATATTGAATACAATCATTTGGGAGGGATTCCATGAATAAAAGATTGTCCACTCAAAACATGGCTAAGGATAATCGCCAAAACCTTCCTCTACCAACGAATTTGTACCTATTTCAATCATCCCGCCACTAAAAAGCGTTCCTTTATAGCTTTAAAATCAATTCTCTGACCCAAGCGCTTAACTTATAATGTAGCTAAATCAAGGCTCAGCAGCTCAAACTCATGCAATTTGAGTTCACCCTTATGATAGATTCAAAAGATACAATGCCAATCCAACCGATCACTTTTTTCCTCAGAAGAGAATCACAAAAGTCACCAACAACAACAACAACGTAGTAGCCATCGTGATTAATGCTGGTCAATCAGAAAGGAGGCAGACTAGTGCCTGACCATCCTAAATGCGCTCAACCAGGCTTTGACCAACAACAAAGAAGAATGGTATAATTGGAGCCAAGGATCACCACATCATGCATCAAGGTGCAAATATGCACCAAAATATAGACCTTTTTTATGTCGGACCTCCTTAGTTGAAGGTCATGTAGTAACCATTAGCTACTCCTAGATAATGCAAAACATCCTAAGCTAAAATCTAAGGAGCTCTATGGCGTTCTAAGTTTTCAAAATTTAGAAAGATCTAATTTTGGAGATTTCACCTCAAGACTAGTCTTTTTTTATAAATTTTCTTTTAAGTTATAACATACACTTAGAAGTTTTACAATAGAGTTGGCAAAGATTGGCAACTCCATAGCCGGTGTATAAAAGAGGAATTTTAGTAGCTCCGTCAATGCACAGCTTTAAGGAGAGTAAACTTTCACAGGTCTATGGTCAAAGTGTGCAAAGGATGCATTTGTACAAGCTTCACCACCTGCTAAGATCAAGCAAAAGAGAATTTTTTCAAGCAAATTACCGAAAATGTGAACCCTCAAAAAGTAAAATTATGGTCTCAAATTGACCCGAAATATTATAAATCTATATGCACTTCATACAATGGTTTTAAATTATTGGGTAGTGTTGTTGATGACCCCAAAAAGTGCAATGCATCACCATTTTTTGGGTTAGGCATCAAATATATTAAACTCATTAAAAATAATAAATAAAACTTAAATCTAAATTAATTAAATTAAAAACCCAATTCACCCCCTTATTGGGTAGTATTGCTGATGACCCCAAGAAGTGCAACGCATCTCTATCTTCTAGGTTAGGCTTCAGAAGTATGCTTTTCATGGGAAATATTTGAGTTTTAACCAAACTTTCTCTTGATGAGTGATTCACTATTTAGCTAAATATGAAGTCAAAAATTTCCTATAGGCACAAGCCCCAATTGTTAATTACCCCTCCTAGTTATTTAGGAGAGAACTCTCAATCGATTATTATTTTTTTTAATCGACAACAAAATGGGGGATAGGTGAAAGTAGACCCGATCAAGATCCCATGGTTTTGTCATCCCAGGCTGACTTTTAATATATTTTCTAATGTTAGAGGAAACTTTGTCCATAGCATCTAGAGATTTTGATTAGCAACTATGGGTTGCCTAATCTATGATGTCTCGAGCAGATTAGGTAGTATTGTTGAGGGTTTGGATATATAGGTTTGAGCATTTTGAATTTTGGATTTACATCTATTGAAATGCCCAAACTTGATTCACGGCGGGGTTTATATCTCTTAGAATGCCAACTTAATTTAAATTGGGGCTTATATTTGTTGGAGTGCCCGATATTTGATTTAGGATGAAGTTCTATCCATTTTGAATGCCCATATTCAATTTCAGATGAGGCTAATATCTATTTTGAATACCCGAGCTTGATTTGGGATGAGGCTTACTTTTATTTAGAATGCCTAAGATAATGGGTCTTATGATCTTATCATTTAGACAAGGTGGCCCAATATGAGTTGTATTTTAAATCTTTATAGGCTAGATCAAATAGATTTAATTGACTGCAGATCATTTGGGTATCATGATATTCTGATTTAAATTGATTCAACTAGGACTTCCTAGATCTACTAGGAATCAAGTTGCACAACTCAACTAGAACCATTTAGATCAACTAGAAATAGCGTAATAGGTTTACTTTGTGTTATCTTCACACGCATGCTTTTCCTACATGTCCTTTACTGTTCAGTGCTTGGACACTTTTTTTCTTTCGTATATTTCTAAGATCTTTGATTAGGTTTATCTTTTATGTGCAAGTAACATGAAAGGGGCAACAGAAACTTGGCAGACTTGGAATTGAAGCACTGATAGTGGTACAAGGTGTTTTGAATGTGGAGCACTGACAGTGGTACAGGGTAGCTTGAAAATGAAGCACCAACATTGATACCAGGTATCTTGAAGATTGAGCGCCAAAATGGATAGTTGATAACTTGAAAATGAAGCACTAACAAGGTACATGATAGCTTGAAGATGGAGCATTAATAAGAGTACAAGATAGCTTAAAGGTGGGGCTTTAAAGTTTAGCTCAGCAGAGGGTATTAAGAGTAATGCTTACATTCTGAGTGATGGGAATCTAACCTATTTGTATATAAGAAATGCACAATATTGTGAACAACTCCTTTTCTATATTTTGTTTGTTTTCTTGTATCATTCATGGTTTCTCCTCCATCCAGTACAATAATTATGTGAATGTCTAGTTTTGAATCTCAATTTAAACTTACTTCTCAAATTAATTAATTTAATTAATTTGTAATATTTATATTATTATTTAATTAATAATGCTATAATTAAGTAATTAATAAAACTAAGGTTAATTTATTTAATTAATTAGCCAATAATTAATTAATATATCTAATTTAATAAATAATAAATTAGCATTATTAATTAAATTAATAATATTAATTAATTAATTAATAACTTAATTTAATATTAATTAAATTAATTAAAAGAGGAAAACTATTTGTGAAATTTCGTCATCATAATAGAATGTTTTTGGGTGATGGAGATTTTTAACTAAATTTTGGCAACACAACACTCTAAAATAATGTCGAAAATCATATTTCTCCCTAAGCCTGAATCTAAGATAAACAAGAGTCTTCTAATCCTCCCAGTCGGCTATGAGGAGCATCAATACGTGGGTCTTCGGAAAAAGCTTATTTATCGGACCAACTGCAAGGAGTACTTGTATGTGGGATTTTCTGTGGTACATATACCCTAAGGAGTATTGCTACACTTACACACTAGTATACACCAAAATATATAGATGATATGTCAATCTATTATGTAAGCAGATTATTGGTTGAATACACTTTTTTGTGGGGCCTAATTGCAAAAATTAAAAAAAAAATTATATTGGTCTTGAATACATATTAGTGTATATTCCTGTGCAAGCATAGCATTTTTCTACCTTAAGACATCTGCTTGCACACGTATCTGTACCTGCAATGTGCATGTGTCATATTCTAAGACTTGTACCTGTTGAATCTCACCTATTTCCTAATTTTTATTCTCTTTTTTTTGTTTTACTTGAGTGCTGTTGTAATGTCCCGATACCGGTTTAGCGGAAACCGTTCCGACCTCGGGTTCACTTACTGCAGGATCATATTGAGTAATGAAAGAAAAATGACACATATAAAGATATATGACATTTCTCATTTATTTCAAAGTTCATATTACAAGATCTGTCATCGTACTCCTCGTACAAAAGTGAAGAATAAATATAAAAGATAAGCAAAACAACGTCGTCACAGATCCATTGACAGATTGAAAATTTTAAGCATTAGGGTTCTGATTTAAGCTCTTCCAGAAGTACCTGACCTAGTATTGTACAACAAACAATACCGAAATTGGAATTCTCAATAATTAGAGAGTGCCACAGTAATTAATGCAGTATTACATTTTATAATAACATAGATGCGATTTGCGAAAAAGAGATGCAGGAAAAATAATAAGGTAAAAACGCAAATGAAATAATTAATTTCCTGCAAAAGATATTAGCTCAAAGATGTATGTTACTGATGTCGTTTTTCTAGTAACCTACCACTAATGTTGTTACTGATATCATTTTTTCAGTAGCAACCCCGAATGCTATCACCGATGTCATTTTTCCAGTAATTAGCCACGAATGCCGTTACTAATGTTATTTTTCCAGTAACTGGCCACGGATGCCATTACTGATGTCATTTTTCCAGTAATTGGCCACGAATGAAAAGGATGTTGGTTTCCAACTACCAACCAAGCATTAATATTACTGATGTCATTTTTCAGTAATCTACGAATGTTACCACGTTGGTTCCGAACAACCAACCAAGCTTCAAAACGAAATTTAGCTCGAAACAATTAAGCGAAGCAAAACAGTAATAAAAATGCAAAATGTAATACATGTCATATACTTTTGTCCTTTAAGTTTGGATGAATGACAGTTCGCTCAATTTGCATTTGAAGTTCTCACTATTTTAGCCAATGATCTTTAGGAATATTATTTTCTATTAAGAATTTTTCTTATATTCTTATTTTCTTACCTTTATTCTTTCACATTCTCATAATGATATATAAGTCTTTATTTAGTCATTTTATATAATCTTATCATATTAATGCTATGAAAGAATAAAAGCAGAAATAAATTTATTGATTATAAATATTATAGACATCTTTATTTACATTGTCACTATTATCCATTATGATAATATGAATGATGTATTTGAGATGTTAATACTATTATTATTATTATCATACTAATGATTAAGCACAAAAAGGAAAATTTTCATTTCTTTTCTTTTCTATTTCTTACCTTAGATTAGGATTACTTGGAAAATGAAGGAAAGCTGGAGGCTGGAGGAGGGCTGTGGGGCTGCTGGTAGGGGCTGAGGAGGGAGCTAGCAGCTTGCTGGCTGCTATGGGCTGAGGGAGGAGTTGCTATGGGGGCTGGTAGAGAAGCTGGTAGGGGCTGGAATGGGAGCTGGCTGCTGCTGTTGCGGGGCTGAGGAGAAGATGGCTGCTGCTGTAGGGCTGAGAGAGACTTGGCAGGGGGTTGCCGGCTGTGGTAGGGGAGCTGGTAGGGGCTTGGGGGCTGTTGCTTGAGAGGAGAAGGGAGGGAGCTGCTGGCTGTGGGAGAAGAAGAGATTGCTGAAGCCTTGGCAAAGGGTTGCCGGCTGGGAATGGAGAGCTGGTTGGGGTTTGGGGGCTGCTGTTTGAGAGGAGAAGGGAGGGAGCTGCTGGCTGTGGGAGAATGAGAGGTTGCTGGAGGCTTGGCAGGGGGCTGCCGGCTGGGAATGGGGAGCTGGTTAGGGTTTGGGGGCTGCTGTTTGAGAGGAGAAGGGAGGGAGCTGCTGGCTGTGGGAGAAGGATAGGTTGCTGGAGGCTTGGCAGGGGTTGCCGACTGGGAATGGGGAGCTGGTTGGGGTTTGGGGGCTATTGTTTGAAGAGAAGGGAGGGCTGGCTGCTGTGTGGGTTGGCAGCTGAGGAGGAGGGGTCGCTGCTGTTGTGAGGTTGAGGGAGGAGGGCTGTGGGGCTGAGGAGGAGCTGGGAGCTGCAGCTGTTGGCAGTTGGGAGAGGAGGAGAAGGCTGTGTGGAGGAGGAGGGAAGGGAGGGGGTTTTAATAGAGAATGAGGAGGGATGGGATAAGAGGTGTTGGATAAGGAGATAATGGTGCATTTAATTAGTGCCATTATGGGGCTAAAGTTCGCAGGTTTTGGCAAAAGTTTCCGCAAAAATATCGGGACTTGATCGGAGGAAGGGGGGAAAGGGAAAGAGAAAAACTTTAAGGGAATTTTAAAATTTTTACTTAAACTTAAATTAATTGTATTTTTTTACCGTTTTGCGTCCAAATACAATGAAACTTGACACCGAGGTGTGTTATAATATTACAAACACCATCGCGCCGAAATTTTTTGATTCGAAATAATATTTTATTTTATATTAATTTTTGAGTTTAAAAACTTCAAAAATTAACTACGATCAAACTGGCGCTCAAAATTTGATGAAACTTCTAGAGCAGCTTTTAAATATATACTTAACATAACGACACAAAAAACGATGAATTCATGCACGCATTTCAATGTTCAAAATTTTTAGAGTTTAAATAATTCAGGAATTAAAACGGACTTTCGTTATTCGGATTTCTCCCAAATTAAGGCACTTTGATCTTTAAAATTAATCTTACATATGGTATTTTTGTTTGCCCTAATTCGAAATTCCCCGGGATCCTGATTTCTAAGGCGGGATTTAACCTAATTTGCAAAGTAATGACTTTGGGTCGTTGCAGCTGTTGGGCTCGACTCTTGCCTTATTGAATTTCTTCCTGCTATTTGCTGGATTGCTTGTGCTTGAACGAAGGGGAGGCATCTGTATATATAGATAAGGGATGGTTGGAAATTGCATCGACGGTTCTGTTGAGCAGTTCAAGCAGCGATTCGTCCAGACGATTGCCAAGGATCGATATTGTGCTCAGTTTCGAGCAGCTACGGGCCCAGTTCGCAGCGGTTCTGAGCAGTTGTAGGATTAGGCGCTATAGGTAGTTGCGGTGGTCGTTCCTTGCGTTCAGGCCTCCGTTACATCTTCTCCATGCACAAAGAGAACGCATGCGAGGGAGCTTGTGACTTCCGCAAGTAATCTGCGGCATTACAAATGGCGCAGAGACGCAATGGACATGGAGGTTTTGTCGGCAAATGGAGATGCAGGATGACATCGTTTCATACTGTCTCAGTTCGTGGTTCTCCTCTGTTTCTCTTCCGTTTTTTTTTTTTTTTAAGTTCAAGCAGTTGCCTTGGAACTAAAAAGCTGCTAAGAAGTTTGATGCAGAATTTTAGGCATGATTAAGAATCCAATCTCTTTAAAGAGTACTAGAATAAAGGGGCTTGTGCTGCACAAATCATCCACACATTGAATGCACTAAGACAGCCATCCACTCCCCTAGTAGGCATTATGGTACATTCAATTAGTAGTGTAGCTGAATCAAGCCGACTAATGAACTACATGAACTCAGCTCAATAAAATGGCTTGTGAGATGAGCTCGATAAACAAACGAGTCAAGCTTGCAACCTCGACTCGACTAGTTAACTCATCAGCTACTCATTTAGAATAATTCTGTTTAAATACACATAAATTCATCAAAATTCATTGGATGCTAAATAAATTTATTATAATAATTTTAGCTTACTTTTATAATTTGATTAACATAATAAATCACCAAAAATTATTTGGATCACCTTGATTCAAATTTTCTTTGAAATGAAATCAAATTATTCCTTTAATTATAAATTATCCACATATGATCTAACTCAATCTTGTAAATTTTAGCACAAACTCGAACTCAAATAATTTATTTATCTCAAGCTTAAAGCAAAATCAACTAAAGCACAACTCGGCCTGTTTACACTCTACCTTTAATCAACCTAAGGGTATTGTGTCATCCATTCTTCCACTTGGGGCGTTGTGGCATTCATTTGCTATGGATCCTTGCTCGATTAAATTAGAATCAACCAAAACCCATGAATCACAAATTATATAAATCAACTTAATCAAAGCCAAAATATGGCTCTAACACCTCTTGTTAGAAATCAACAAACAAATGGAGATTCATTCTTGGGCTATATACACTAATGATCAAACCCAATTTTTAGCGCCACAAGTTTATAGATGTGAGCTATCTACTATCATTTTTACACTAATAATTTTTCCGATTGCATATGTAGGACTGAATTAGTCAGTCACATGACTTAAAGAGAATCATTTGGCAGCAAACCAAATCTCAATCTCTTGATCTACATTCCATGGACAAAAAAATTAAAAATTATAAAAGTATTGTGATGCTATCCTAAAGCCTAATCTGAAAAGGTTCAAATGGCATTACAGTATTAATTCCATGGTAGTACTCACAATTTTGTTATATCTTATAAAGAACATGCATTTTTCCTGATCTTCTTAAAACAGAGTGTGGTTATGGTAAGAAAATATCAGAATTTGAATAGTTGCGACCGTATTAAAAAATAATATACATTGAAACTTAGATGGAGTACATCTCCTATCAAGGCTTTGGCTACAGATAATGGCTTCTCAGCAATTCCACAAAATCAATCATTTTATTTTTATTAAATAGCAATGACTAGCAGCCTTTCTAGTAAATGCATGTTACCTTTCCAAGGGTCATTCGTACAATAAATCCAAATGCTATTTCCATCAGAAAACATTTAGATAAGATAGAAGCAAATTATCAGGTTAGTTTACTTTATCTGGATGTCAATGTATGGTAATTTTAAATGCATTAATTTAAGAAACTATCCAAAATATCAAACTCACAAACATAACTTTCACAAGTGAATGGAACAAAAAATAAATTTTGTAGTGTTCAACAGCACCGTTTATGATGTTCAGAAAATGAATTAATAAAATCATTTAGATTTAACAGAAGATAAAAAATTCAATTTCCCTGGTTTAGAGATCAAAGTTGCAATAATAATTATTCACCAACCTGTACAAGGGCAGAGTGGATATAGAAATTATGAGGTATTATATTTGCTCCAAGAAGAGCCATGAAAGAATATGCATTCTCCCCAGTCAATTTAGGTAAGAACTCAGGTGTTATGACCGGAACTTCTGGTTGACTAATTAATACTCCAAACACATATAAAAGCAAAGCACAACCTGCAGTGTATACAAGAAATGCTGCTGCCTTTCCATTGTCCTGTCATATAAGCCAAAAATAAAACGAATGTACCAAAGCCATGACAGATACACGTAAAAACAAAGAAATCAGAGATCATACCAGTTGATTGAGTATAAATGGCAGTAGAAATGCACCAAGTATAGCAATAAGGATACAGAAGAACAAGTCAATCCCAAATAAAAAATTAAGACCATGAGCAATACCCAATACCTATCATTTTTTAAAAGAAAAAAATTACTGCATTCACTTTACTGTATTGTTATTTATTGCAGCTTCCATTTCGTAGAAATGTAAATAGATAAACGATAAAGGAATCGTGTTATGTTGATAATCAGTATAGTATACCATTGTGAGGTCTGAAATCATCATGGATAGTTCTGCTTGAATTCCCAAAAGCATACATGGCAATCTAGTGTACTCTTCGCTGCAAATCTTATGTACCAAAAATAAAATGCATGGGTGGCATGTATTAGCTCAAGTTTTTCAAATAGACTCCTGCCAAATGCAGACTAGCATACAAAAGTAATGAAAAGAGAAAGGTTTATAAAGCTAATCTTTATCTTATTCGTAAAAGGCTGCTGATCATAAAAATGGATAATAAATAAAATTTGCCCATCAAATATATAAAGACAGACAAAAAATTGCATCCTAAACAAGAAGTTAATAAGAAATTGCTAAAAGCGTGACTAAAATTAAAAGGTGCCACAATAACAACATATTACATATGTTTGTGAGGTGCCACTCTAGCCAAAATCAGATCAAAACTTTGCTGAAGGACATTAACTGATAACATTGTATAAGAACTTTTGTTATGCAGCAAAGAACTTTGAATGATTGCAAGAGCTAAAAATTAGAATAAAAATATGCAGAAAATTAATGAATGCAAACAAAAAGACCAGTGAATCAAGTAATCAGACAGCACCGATTAAAACCAACTTGCTTAGAACTGATACTTCAAAATTCAAAATAAAGTTGAAAAAGAGCCATAAATAGGATGAGTGTAGTTGGTTCGAGACAGATCTTCTATAAGTTTCTGACATAAATTATAATACCGACTCCTGAGGATAAAAAAAGGATTCAAACACCAACAGGTAATTTTGTAATGATTTGCAAATGAATTCCAATGATAACTAAATTGTAGAACGGATGTTAGCAAAGGAAAAGCCTTCATTCATGGTTCCTGCAAACAGAAACCAATGGCATGAAGGATCTTGAAAAGCAACTAAAAAAATTACTGGGAGAAAAATGAAGTTCACAAAAAATTTTGCTTGAGCAGCAAAGTGATGAAAAATAATCTATAGCACTCATTACATGCTACAGCTTCCCGAAAGTGGTGCTAAAAAGTTATTTTTTTATTTGTAGAAATAATGAGCTCAAAAGACATTACAAAGCAGACGTGTTTTGAACCTCAATCACTTGCTATGATGGAAGCTTACAACAATTAGCTATCAATCACTAGGCCAAAACACATTTACATTCTTAAAAATGATTCGCCTTATAGCGATGTAGACCTCCTCTAATAGAAAATACGGAAGCCAACAACTTGCCATCACCACTATGCAAAAGCACCTTTTGCAAGGATTGTGGATAACTAGGCTCACAACAACTATAACTTATTTCACTACATACTACCATAGAATGTTGATCACTAAAACAAATGTAATAAATTACTAGATAAATCATTAATTTATACAAAAATATTTTAAAGGAAGCACTAATTCAAGGTCAGAAACATGTTTAAGGAAATCACATATACATATAATTCAAGCATTGTTCAAATTAGCTTAAATAAATATTACAAAAAATCTTAATTTTATATTTCTTTTATTTAGAAAATATATTATTTTAAATAAGTTGTATTTTGAAATTGTTGATGTGCATAAGACTATCAAAAAAGCTTGAGTTCGCCATCAGCTCGTGCGCGGCTTGTTAAATAAGTCGGGTTTTGCTCGATTGATAACGAGATGAACTGAAGGAACAAATATTTTAAGTTCAATATATTAGTGAGAGTTAAATAAGAACAAGACATTCATTTGAGTTTGACTCAACTCATTATAATGGCTCTAATAATAATAATAATAATTTTAATTTTAAACAAGATATTATATATATATATATATAACATTAAATGATATGTAAAAAGTTACAAAAATTTAACCAATTTAAGAGAAAAAAGCATGCCCCTACGCACATGATGCATGCAAATATGTAGTCCCACAACGCCAAAATGATAAGGGAATTGATCTATATAGACCTGCGAAAAAGTTTATCACATGAAAACTAGATCTTAATAAGCTCCATGTTAATAAATAATGAGCATGTGAAATTATATAAGAGACAAATCTTATAGGAAATTCACTAGTTCTGACATATCCTCTAATTGCCTGCATCAAGCCTTCCCTCATTGCAATTCATTTCACCTTTTCTTGGAGATGACGTGCCCCAAGATTTCTTCCTTTCTTATTAACCTCTTCTTATTCTTCTCCTCTTTCACTGCATTTATCAATTTTATTTATTTATTATTATTGAAGAGTTTCACTCCAATTTCTATCTTTAACCAATGTTTTTTTAGTTTGTAGATCAACCCCAATCAATCTAATGCTCATCTTGATCTTTGTTATTAAACCTGTAAATCATTTGAGTAACCCCACATCCATAGCAATTTTATTTAAATTTTATCTTGGGTGCCTTTGGGTTATTTGTTTATATTATTTTAGAAATGTAAATCAACTTGTCATATAAAGTGACTCCTTTATGTCAGCTCTTTAAAAAATCAAGCTTAAAATATGTTCAAGCTCAACTTGTTTGGTTAAAATGATTGAGTAGCTAAACAAGAGTTGTTCACAATTTTCAGCCTTTTTACCCGCCTTTTATATCATGTTAGAGGTCAAACACTTGCATCTTAAGAAAAATATAGTTTGATTGAGCCTAACCAATCACATACAAAGCCATATATCATAGATTTATCTTCATACAATAACTTTAACTTCCGAAGAGGTAAATTCATCATAAAATTATTCCATTAAAAGTATGTTTAACTATAGAGTCATCAATAGGACTTCACTTAAGATCTTAAAATGTATTTTGATCATAATGGTCTAACAATTACTTATATAGCTTGACATCATATTCTTCCCTTTCAATGTGTGGCTTAAATTCATTTTTGCACCTTTCTTCTCAAATGCTAAGATATTTAAGAGCACTTTAGTTCTACAACAGATAATTAAAATAAAGATTAGGGTAAAAGTAGTAATGATTAACCCACATGTATAAGTTTAAGTTTTTGCGACAAAATTACATTTGCCAATTAATATATTTAATCAAACTTTGAGTTCTCTTTAATTTACTCCTCCCAAGAAGGATATGAGCGCTAATGATTTGTTTGAAATCAGGCTGATAGATGCAATTTGTAACTCCTATAGGTTCGACCTACTTTTGTCATGGTTGAGTAAGATTCAAGAGTATGTAACTATAATTTTTCTATGTAGTTGAGTGGTCATAGTGTATGATTTTTAAAGGTGTTGAAAGCTTTTGTGGTAATGAGCACTCATATGAAGCAAAGATTATCAAAACATTATAGTGGTTTTGGCCATAATATATAATTGAAAAATAGAGCAACGTAAGATTAACAATAGTTGGCTCACAAGCATAAGCTTAAAATTTTGAATTGAAAATGGGTACAATTAAAGTATCCAGCCCAACTTTAAGCCCGTCTTTAGTTTAAGCACCCCTAAAAGTTAGATGGCATAGACGCACCTTGTTAAAGTTTTCCACCCGATGATCACGCATCGACCTCATCATATTCACGTCAACACAAATAAGACTAACCAAGAGTAAGGTTATATAGTACACAAAGTCCTTTTAACATAGATATTTTCATATAAGAACTCTATAGTTAAAGCACATTTATAGTGGAGCGCTCCTTTGATGAGTATCTTCTTAAGAACCCATAGTAACAATATCATTAAATCCAACCCAATATGGGACAATCTGAGCCAAAGCAAGCACTCCATTGCATAATATAGCCTAGGTTATAACAAGAATTTTTTAGTTGCTGTATGATATACATTTGCATGATTTGAATTCATTAATATGTTATTAAAGAAAGTAGATCACAAAGGAAATACATGTTAACTATAAGATCAATAACCAACAAGCTATTTTATTAACACTTTATTTAATAGAAGAGAGACACCCTATAATATGGATGTACTATTTGGTATTAAACTAAACCCCGGCATGCATAAAAAGACTTTCTGCAATTATTAAAGCATACAACAGTATTTGGTTTAATCACACATCAAAAGGTTGAAAGATATGCCAATATAGAAAGAAGTGATTAATTGTATTACAGAAAAGCATAGCTTTGGCTTAAAAAAAAATTGCATAATGGTACATCATGCTCCTAGTAAGCAAAATCATAATTAATGGTAGGGCTAAGACCAAGTCAATCGTTCAGTTTATGCACTTATCAATCTTGGTGGCATTAAATACTTGAGCCATAATTGGTAATGCACAAAAGAGCTCCATCAACAATACATAAAAGCATCCTACATAAAATTACTAATCTGCTCAATTTTAAGAAATTATTAGCCAACAATATGGTATGATCAATTATACAAACATCACAAAAATAAAAGTTATAAAAATGCAAAAATTTACGTGGTTCGAGACGAACATCTACATCAACGAGAAGGGAAGAAGGATATTGCACTAGAATCAAAAAATGAGAGAGACCTTACACCACAACATGGTTAATCTCGGAGAAGATCTTTTGCCAAGATGACTTTTCCAATATGAACTCTCTTCTTCTTCACAGTCCAGATTCGCCCGAAGGAAAAACTTCAAGCACCCAAGAGAAATCACTAAGAATTCTCTCTCAATCGCTCAAGAAGAATTTTTGCAGCTCCCAAAACAAAAACCCTAAAAACAATTTCTACAAAAACAAATGTTGCAGCCCCTTATAAAAATTAGAGTTTTTATTGAAAGATCTTCCATATATAAACATTTTCAAAAAATAAGGACATTTTCAAAAGAAAAGAGAAAACTCCCAATCTCTCTCTCAGATATTCTTTGGGTCAAAATAAGAGATGACACAAAAAACCAACTGCACCAAAAAGATTGCCTACATACCCCCCTCCACTACACCTTATATGGGGACTCAACCAGCCCCTTCACCCATCTTCAAGCAGATATCTACTCTTGTGAAAGTCTTTTCATCATCATATCAGAGGCGTGCTGTCAATTTAAACTTTTGCCATATATAACTGCCTTTATTCAAGCATATTTCGTAAGCAATGGTTGTATCGACCCAATATCGTTACTTTGCAAATTAGGTCAGATATTGCCTCAGAAATCAAGATCCTGGGGAAACTTTAACTTAGGGCAAACAAAATTTCCTTTAGATAGAAATAATTTTTAGATCAAAGTGCCATAATTTGAGAGAATTCGGATAACAGAAACTCCAGCTTTATTTTTTTGAATTATTTAAATCCAATTAATTAAAAAAATAAATATGCATCCGAATTCATCGATTTTCATATCATTATGTTGAGTATATTATTTAAAGGTTGCTTGAGAAGTTTCATCAATTTTGGAGCCCCGGTTCGATCTCAATTAATTTTCAAAGTTCCAACCTTCAGAAATGAATATAAAATAAAATATTTATCTGAATTGAAAATTTTTAGTGCGATGGTGTTCGTTACATCGAAACACACCTCGATGTCAACTTTAATTATTTTTGGACGCCTAACGGCGGAAAAATGCGAAAATTTTAATTTTAAATAATTTATATTTCCCTTCGCAACCCCCCCTGATTCTGCAATCCCCCCGGTTCCTGCGATCCGATCGCAAGCCCTGTCCTGTAGGAGCGGAAGTTTCCGCTCCAGGGTAGGGCCCTGCGCCGTTTTGGCGCAGAATTGGTCGGCCAAGTGCTGACAAGCCCTCCCTCTCCCCCTCCTGACCCCTAACTATAAATCCCCCACCCAGCCCCTCTCCTTCCTTCCCCAATAGCAACCTTCTTCTCCCCCAGCCCTCCTTTTTTCCCCTCATAGCAGCCCCTCACCTTTAGCCTCCCTCCCTCTGCCAGCCAGCCTTCGGCTGCCGCCCCTTTGCCCCAGCCACCCCATGTCCGGCTCCCTTCGTTTTCCTGGCAACACTAACTTAGGTGTGATGAGAAGGAAAAGAAGAGGAAAAATGATAAAATATTTTGCTATTTCCTTTATTTCTTTGTTCTTTTATTTTTCTTTTTATTTATTTACATATACTTAATAATTATTATAATGAAGATAATAATGATAAAATTATGTCATTCATATTGTTATGGTTCTCATTAATTATTAATAAAAGCTATACAAATATTATAAATTGACTATTATTTCAATTCAAGCATTTTTATTATCATTTTTCCTTTCTTTATTATTATTTTCTGCAAATTTTTACAGTCATTTCCATTTTTGTCATTTCGTTCATATATTATTATTATTATCAATTATTATTATTATATAATGATAATAATAACATTATATTAAATATAATTACTACCCTCATAAACTTAAATACTATCTTCTATCAAAATAAAAGAATGAAAGAAAGGCAGAATAAAAAAGAAGAAAGTAAAAATTCATAAAAATATCATATCACTTTCCATTTAATATTAGCTAAAAGGCTAATTTAAAAATATCAAAAATCTAAATGCAAATTCGACCGAACTGTTGAACTTAAAAGAACAAGGAACCAAATGTCTTTTATTACTCCTGTTTAAATATGTTTTTTTTTTCTGCTCAGTATCGCACAAATTGATAAAACTGCTTTTAAAAGTCACTTAAAATGATATATGAACAAGTTTGGATAACTGAGTAGCAAGGGTTCCATGTCGATATATTTTTTATTTGATCAGACAACTGCTATGACGGAGGTGTCCGACATCGGGAGTCATAAGGAGCCTATACTGATAAGCCTTGAGGGGGCAAGTATAGAGGAAAGTTGAGCTACAAAAGATGAATCCCTTTTGCCCAACAAAATCATGTTTTGCGCCATATAACAAACGCTAAAATTCTATATTTATTTTTGTGATTGCAATTATTTTTATGCTAAAATTTCAAGTGCAATTGAAACAAGTTTGCAGGGATAAATTCGTACAACTTTTATTTCCTGTCAAACTATTGATTATTTTGCTTATTATTTAATATTTGTAAAGATGACATCTATTGGTACTTAGTTTCACAACTAACTGGTATTCAAATACCCGCACTTTTGAAACGTGCCCAGATTAGTAGTTCGTCTTAGAGGAAGGGTGCTAAGAACCAAACAATGCTGATATTGCTCCTGCCGATTTATCACTCTTTTTGACTCTTTTTTGAAGTTTGTAACTTTTATTTTACTTTGTAATCAAAACTTGTGAATTAATAAATAAATGAATTATGTTTGATGTTTATATACTTGTCCTTTAAATCACTCAATATGATCCTGCGGTTAGAGGACTTGTCACCCAAAAAATTGGTGCTGGATTAGCTCCCGTTGACCCGGCACCGAGTCCTCACAATGGTATCGAACTTCAATATGCTCCAATCTTAAATAGAAGGATGCCTTCTTTGGAAGGTGAACTGCACTTTGGCTGTTACGTGCAATACAAAATGATCCTGCTTCATTCCAAGTAGTTCCAAATATATCATCCACAACAACTCCTTATAGCCTTCAGTAATGGCGATGTACTCGACTTTTATGATAGAGAAAGTGTCACACTTCTATAATCGTGATTGCTACAATACAACAAATCAAAAAACTAGAGTTAGATTTTTTGGAGTCGATGTCACCCACCATATTTGAGTTTGTATAACCTGTCAGCACAGATTTGTTACTACCAAACTTCAAATATTCACTAATAAATTATTATAAATACCTTAGGATCCATTTGGCAATTTTCTAATGTTCTCATCAAGGGTTTGAAAGATACCTGCTAATGACCCCAACAACATTAGAAATATTTGATCACATGCATATCATCGCATACATCAAAATTTAAAAAAAAAAAGCATATGACACCTTGAGCATCTCTTGTTTTCCTTTATAGGTTGACTAGCTTCACATTTTGCATATTGAACCTCTCCAATACCTCCTGCAATAACCATAACAACTTTTGTGTTCTATCCCAAGTAATTTTCATGCCAAGGATTTTCTTTACTCCTTAAGGTGCAGGCCAATTCCCCCTTGAGGTACACTATTCATCCGGTGTTCTTGCTAATGATCAACATATTGTCAATGTATAATAGCAATATAATGAAATCTTTGTCTGACCACTTCTTCACAAACACAGTGAACAACACAAGTTCTTATGAATTTCAATTTGGTCATGAAAGTGTCAAACTTCTTGTACCAAAAATGCGGCACTTGCTTCACCCCGTGCAAGCTTTTTGTGAGCTTGCACATGAGATTTTCCTTCTAACTTTCTTGAAATCCTTAGGATGCTCTAGGTATATTTCTGTTGAGATCTCTTAGAGTTACAAGCTAATGCAGAACAAAGCTTGAGATGACGAGCAAACTAAAATAAAGCAAGAAAAAATACATGCAAACAATCACAGCCACAACACAGATTTACGTGGTTCAGTGCTAGCACCTACGTCCACGGGAAGGAGAGCAAAAAATTTCACTATTGACAAAGGGGATTACAATGAGTATTAGGATTTACAAACCCTTACATAATCTCTAGGAGCCTTCTCTTCTTTGCAATGGAGCAGCCACCACACCCAAAACCAATGGAGGCTAAAAGAATTTCAGATTTTGCCTCCTCTAACCCTAAAAACGAGGTTAAGATTATATATAGGCGACTCAAAACTGGGCTAACTGAGTCGCAGACGCTAGCCGCTGGGCACGCTATAGCGCTCTCCTCTAGGGCACCAGGCACCAGGTGCGCTATAGCGCACGCCTCTCGGGCACCAGGCACCAGGCGTGTTGTGGCGCCCCTCCGAACAGTTTCTTCAATCAACAATTTCCTCACTTATATCATCATGCAAAAATGATGTCTTAACATCCAATTGATCAACTTCTAGATCATGGCTGATAGCTAGCCCAAGTGTGGTTCTGATGAAAGAATTTAATAATAAGAGAAAACTTTCATCAAATTGACACCTTTTTGTTCGTTGAAATGTTCACCACAAGTTTTGTCTTGTAGCAAACTCCTACATCATTCTATTTCTTTAGCCTATAGATCCATTTACACTTCAGAGCCTTCTTGTCCGTAGGTAGCTTCGTTAAGCGATGCATACAATTCTCCTTCAAAGATTGCATCTCTCCCTTTGTGGCATTTAGCCACTCCTGGTTCCCCTTTCAACAGAGATGGCTTGAGCATATGATTCAGGCTCATTGGCTTCTATCAACATGACATAATCGTCCAAGCATATTGGAAGGTGGCATTCTTTTGTGGATCATTTTAGAGCTTGTGGTTCTACAGCATGTTCTTCATGATGCTCTTCTGCATCAACTTTAACATCTCTCACTAGAACAAGAAATTCATCTAGTATGGACTCAAAATCAAATATCATATCTTTGAGCAGGGGTAAGTTTTGCAATGTTGGTTTTCAAAGAAAACTGCATCTCGGCTTCTCAATAATTTCATCTAAATGGGATCATAAAACTGATATCACATCTTATCCAACTCATAGCCAATGAAGACACATGGCTTCATCTTTTCATTGAAGTTGGACCTCTCATCCTTTGGAATATCACAAAAGCTTTGCAGCCAAAAAGTCTTGTGCAGTTGTAACATACCTCTTTTTCTACCGATACTTTGGTTGGCATTCCACAATTTAATGGCATACAAGGAGTGAGATTCAAAATGTGAACTATAGTTTTCTCCGCATAATGCTTTCGGTAGCTTTGAATATGACATGTAAACATTTCACACCTCCATTGTCTGATCTGATGCATAGAAGCTCACTTCCGCTCTGCCATTCAGCCAACACAAGGAACTCCTTGAAGGCATTAGCAGCTTGATCCTCTGTCTTCAAAGTGTATATCCTAATCTTATTGAAACAATCATCAATAAAGGCACTGAAGTAAATCGAATCTCCAAGAGTTGATGTTCGCATCAATCCGCACAGATCAGTGTAAACAAATTCCAGTTTCTTGGATCGAGCGGTTGATGTTCGAATTTTGCTTGCTTTTTAAGACTAATAGTGTGTTCACACTTTCCTAATTGAACTTCTGCACGCCTTTTAGAACTTACTTCTTGGGGATCCCTAGGCCTCTCTCACTCATATGACCAATTTTCTTATGGCACAGCTCGATCTTTTCATCCGCTTTCACTGTGCAAACACCATAATTCAAGATTTTACCTTGCATAATGATAACTAAAGGTCCCTTCACGAGCTTTCGTCTTCTATTGAAGCAAAAACCTTGATGATCATCCAGCTTTTCAGTGAAGATCAAATTCATCCATATATCCAAAATGTGTTTCACACTCCGAAGGATCAATTTGTTGTTGATGTCCACCACAAATGACCATTGCCCATGTCGATCACTTGCAACGTCATCATTTCCCATCTTCAAACAGCCAAAATCTCAGTTTATAGGTGGGGAAGAACTCTCTCTTAATCATGGCATGGATTGACTCATCACTATTGATCACCCAGTCAGTGCCTTGGCAAGCAACATTGATAGATTCTACCTTGAGTATAAGGAGAAACCCCCTTTTTGTAACAACAATCATAGAGGAATCATCTAAAGTTTCAAACCTCCATTCTTTTTCTTTCGGTTGCTCTTTCTTCCACTTTCAGCAATTCCTTTTAATGTGGCCCTTCTAGTCATAGTAGTAACACGCTACCCGGATTTTCACTTGCTATAACCCCATTTGTCTGCCACAAGCACAACTGATGTGGAAGTGAAAGTGCCTAGCAACCTTCACTTCATCTCCTCATTTAGAACATCTCCTTTCACCACATCCATGGTCAAAACACCATCCAGAGCGAGATTCATCAAAGACATCCAAAATGCCTCCCAAGTATTCAGTATAGATCCAAGTAATAATAGTCCATGAGGTTCTTCATCAAACAAATATTCATACCTGAGAGTTGATTTGTGACCACTTGATAGGCATTCAAATAATTTATCATCGGCTTCGAGTCAAAATATTAGAGAGCCAAAGTTGTTTTATAAGGAGCATCCGAATGTTCCCCATCTTCCTAGCGTGAAGTCCTTCCAGCTTCTCCTAGAGAACTTTAGCATCCTTCTTATCGCTAATGTGATTTAACACGTTGTCATCCTTGTTGTGTAAAACCGAGCACACTGCAGCGGAAGTAATTTGCGCTCGAGGATCGGAGATGTGTTGACGGTTACCAAGCAATACACGAAATCACAAATACATGTAAAAGTAGATCACAGCACATACACATGCATCAAACCACAAGCACATCCAAAGACAGATTTACGTAACCCAAGAATGGGAAAAATTACGGAACCACACCACACAGAAGTTTTCACTATGAACCTTGAAAAATACAGAGTTACAAAGAGTTTCACCTTAACAAAAAATACTAACTCTTACTCTAGGATGAATGAGAGAAGAAGCACTCGCCACCTGGAAGGTTTTCTCCAACATGCAAGGCTCCCTTACACAGCCGCTCTCTTTTAGTGTTCTTACTTGGAATCTCCTCCAACAGCAGCTAAAGTTCTCTCAATCACTTAGCCAACTTAGGGAAACTCCTCCATAAGCTTCTCTTAAGTACTTAGCTCATTTTCGAATCCCAAATACTCCAAAATACCCCTCAAATAGTTTAAGACATAACCTAAGCCAGAGCAAAAATCCGACAGGTGCTACGGCGCGCCGTATCGCTCAAGCCTTGGAAAGCCAGGTTCCAGGGGCGCTGTAGCGCCCTGGTTTCAGGTGTTCTGCCACTGTGGCGCGCTACAGCGTGCTGTGACGCCCTGTAGCGCCTACGTTTGCCGCTGGAGCACGCTCCAGTATGTCTACTTTCAATGATGCGCGCTACAACACCCCAGCCTCTGAACTCCACCCACCAGGACGCGTAGCAGTGCCCTGGTCTTTCTCTGTTGGCCGCCATGGCGCGCTACGAAGCCTTCCCTTCAGGTGCTGGGCGCCATGATGCGCTACAACGCGCCACGACGTCTATGCAATAGCTGAACTTTCAACCTTGTTCTGAATCACCACGGAACCTCTTGGAAGCTTACCGGAGCTCCATTAGCATCTCCATGATTATTTGAATGTTCTCCACAACATAACAATCTCCCACTTGGAGATCTTTTGGAATCATCCCTCTTCAAGCCTTGATCATTCAATTTCTGTCAAGAACGTAGTGTCTCACCCCACTCTCTTATCACGTGTTGAGGCCAACTAAAGCAGTGCATAGCTTCAGTTTCTCCACTGTTACTGCTTTCATAAGCATGTTAGCAAAATTCTTCGAAGTGTGAATCTTCTCCAATCCAAGCTGTCATTCTTCCAACAGTGTACAGATGAAATGGTACCAAAGCTGTATGTGCTTCGTCCTGGCATGAAATGCTGCATTATGTGCGAGGTGAGTAGCGCTCATACTATCACTGTAGAGCTTCACATCCTCCTGCTCCTTGCCCAATTCCGCCATAAATTTTTTAGCCAAATAATCTCTTTGCTCACCTCAATAATGACGACGTACTCCGCCTTCGTGATAGATAGAGCAACAATATTTTGTAGCCTGGAGATCCAACCACAACTGCATTTCCCAATATGAACATATATCCCGTAGTGCTCCTTCGGCTATCAACATTTCCTGCAAGATCTGAATCTACATAGCCCTGTAGAGATGTCATGTACCAAAGTAAAGTGCTTTGTCCAATGTACCTTTCAGATACCTTAATATCCACTTGACCGCATCCAAATGGTGCTTTACTAAATTTCTCATGAATCTGCTAACGACTCCCACTACATGTGCAATATCCGGCCTCGTGCAGATCATCGCGTACATCAAGCTCGCAACCGCTAAAGCATAAGTAACCTTCAGCATGTGTTTCTTCTCCTCTTCAGACTCCGACATTTGATCCTTCAATAAGCTGAAGTGACTTGCTATGGGAGTGCTCACTGGCTTTTCCTTACTCATGTTGAATCTTTTCAGCACCTTTTCAACATAGTCTTTCTGAAATAGCTTCGAAATTCTCGCACTTCTCTACCTATTGATTCTTTTCCCAAGAATATGCTTGGCCGACCCCAAGTCTTTCATGACAAACTCCCTTGACATATGTTCTTTCAACATATTTATCTCCTCCATGACCAATCCTGCGATCAACATATCATCCACATACAACAACTGAATAATATAGAAGACTTGCAATATTTTATATAGCTACGATGATCCATCTAGCACCTCTTGTACTTAGATTCAGACATGAACCTGTCAAATCTCTTATACATTGCCTAGGCGCTTGCTTCAATTCATAAAGGCCCTTTTTGAGCTTGCACACTAGCTCACATTTTTCTTTCTCTTGAGCCTTGTACACCTTCAAGTTGTTGCATGTACAACTTTTCTTCCAGCTCTCCGTGAAAAAATGCAATCTTAACATCCATTTGCTCCAAATGCAAATTCTCAACTGCAACAACGTTTAACACCACCTTGATGGTTGTCATCTTGGCAACTGGGGCAAAGGTCTCACTATAGTCAAGATCATGCCGCTACTGGAAGCCCTTTACTACAAGCATCGCATTGTAGCGCTTGCTCCCATCCAGTTCTTCCCACTTGTTCTGAAGAGCTTTCTTCCCAGCTGGTAGAGCTGCCAACTCCCATGTCCCATTTAACATGTGTGATATCATTTAATCATTTATAGAAGTCTCCCACTTGATTTAATCTTCTACTTGAAGCGCCTCTTCAAAATTTTCTAGTTCACCACCATCCATTAACAACAGATAAAATAAAAAAGGAGAGCACCTCTATGACGGTCTTGTGACTTGTGAATCTCCACAGCATGGGTGTTTGTGGTTCAATATTAACACCCTTTTGAGTATCTTCATGCATACGTTCATCTGGCTCAATATTATCATCAACTTCTATGTGCTGCGGCTCACTATCTGAAGAGACCTTAGAATCAGTCCTGACTCCAATATAATCCTTGTATATTTCACTTTCATTGAAAGTGACATCCCTACTTCTGATAACCTTCTGCTTTTAATTGTCCCAAAATCTGTAACC
Organism: Gastrodia elata; assembly: GCA_016760335.1. NCBI lineage: Eukaryota > Viridiplantae > Streptophyta > Magnoliopsida > Asparagales > Orchidaceae > Gastrodia > Gastrodia elata. The sequence goes on along the minus strand of CM028682.1, from coordinate 7,455,189 downwards.
GAACTCACCCGTGCCATATTCAATGAATGTGCACTTAATCGTCTTTGCATTAAGCTTGCTCCTGGATCCTGCATCAATATGCACGTCAGATGAACAACCAAATACCTTGAGGTGGTTCAATTTCACATTTTTTCTGCTCCAGGCCTCATCGGGAATCCCTTCATTTAGGGGTACGAAAGGTCCCCTATTAATCAAATACACCGCCGTGTTAACGGCCTCAGCCCAGAACTGCTTTGGGAGACCCGCATGCAATCTCCTGCTCCTAATTCTTTCTGTGATCGTTCTATTCATCCTCTCTGCAACACCATTTTTCCATGATGCTCCTAGAACTGTAAATTCCCTCTTGATACCTCTCAAGGCACAGTACTCGTCTCCATTATCGAATCTCAAACACTTAAGCTTCAGCCCTGTCTCATTCTCCACCAAAGTTAACAACTTTCCAAACACATAAAACATATCAGATTTATGTTTTAGAAAGTAAACACATACCTTCCTTGTATGATCATCAATAAAGATGACAAAATATGTGGCTCCACCTATGGAAGAAGTAAGAGTCGGCCCCTATACATCCGTATGCACCAACTTGAGTTTTTGCCTTTTAGCTCTCTTCCAATTTTGGAGAATAAAACCTTCTTCTGCTTTCCCAACACACAATCTTCACATAAATCCAAGTCTACTGACTTCAGTCCTTGGAGCCTTCCCCTTGACTGTAGAGATTTCAAACCCCTCTCACTCATATGCCCAAGCCTCCGGTACCATAAACCTTCGTTTATCTGTTCAGCAGCTACAATGGAATTAAACACCTTATTGATCAGGTAAATGTACCTTCCATGTTGTCCCGTGCAACAATGAGTGCACCTTTGGTGGCTTTCCATGAGTCGCCTGTAAAGCATGTATTGTAGCCTTTCATGGCTAAATGATTAACAAAAATGAGATTCCTCTTTAGACACGACACGTGTCTAGCATCTTTGAGCTTCCAAACTGTGTCGCTTGGTAGCTAAATATCCACATCACCATTCCCTATGATATCGCATGTTTTGTCATCTCCAAGGTATACCTTACCCAAGTCACCTTTGGTGATTCTTGAAAGCACCCCTCGTAGGAGTGGCATGAAAGAATGCGCTTGAGTCCACCACTCAGGACTCCGTGTTGACAAGTGAGAGGATCAATGCATCCTGAGCCTCTTCAGCTGAAACATTCACAGTGGGGCACATTACCTTGCTCCCACCACTTGGTTTTTTTAGGGTAGGACAATCCTTCTTGAAGTGAACTGCCTTATCGCAATTCCAACAATCCGGCTTTGCTTTTCCAATTTTTTATTTTTCTCGTCTAAACATAGACCTATTTATGTTGTCTTCGGTCTGCATGTCTTCATCTAATTTCAGCATTCAACGTTGAAGTAGATGCCTCCCCATGAGATCTCTTCCGCACCTCTTCATTCAGTACTAGCCCGACAATGTCGTTGATTTCAGCATTCAACGCATTTCCTGACGAATTACTGATGGTTGTAACCAGCCCATTCTAACTGTCTAGCAATAATGAGAGGAATAACAAAGCTCAGACCTCATCATCAAACTTGATGCCCACCGAACACAATTGGCTAGTCATAGTGTTGAACCCATTCAGATGTTCAGTCACTGAATAACCATCTGTCATCTTCATGTTGAACAGTCTCTTCATCAGAAAAACAACAATTTTCTCATTAACAATATTAAATGCAACAGAAGAAGACAATAATAAACGAATCAAACCCAATGCAATTCTATCAAGAACCTCCCAATCTTCATCAGTTATAGTTGTTGGTTTTCTGTCGGATCCACTTAATAATTAATACAACTTCTTCTAATAGAGCAAATCCTGCACATTTGCATTTTCCAAAATATAATGTTCGTGCCATTGAACCTTTGTATTTTGTGTCTCATCTCATCGGCCGTTGCTCCCACTCAAACAACAAACCCTATAATCAACAAGAAACCTCTCTCTAATACCACTTGCTGTAGAAAATCGAGCACACCGCAGCAGAAGAGATTTGCGCTCGAGGATCAAGGATGCGTTGACAATTACCAAGCAATACACGAAATCACAAATACATGCAAAAGTAGATCACAACACACACATGCATCAAACCACAAGCACATCCAAAGACAAAGATTTACGTAAAAAACTCAAGAATGGGAAAAATCATGGAGTCACACCACATTGAAGTTTCCACTATGAACCTTGAAAAATATAGAGTTACAAAGAGCTTCACCTTAACAAGGAACACTAGCTCTTACTCTGGAATGAATGAGAGAAGCAGCCACCACTTGGAGGGTTTTCTCCAACATGCAAGGCTCCCTTGCACAACAGCTCTCTCTTAATGTTCTTCCTTGGAATTTCCTCCAACAGTAGCCAAAGTCCTCTCAATCACTTAGTCAACTTAAGGAAACTCCTCCATAAGTTTTCCTTAAGTACCCAACTCATATTTGAATCCCGAATGATTCAAAATACCTCTCAAATAGTTTAAGATGTAACCTAGACCAGCGCAGATATCTACCGGGCGCTACGGCGCGCTAGAACGCCCAAGCCTCGAAAAGCCAGGTGCCAAGGCGCGCTGAAGCTCCCTGGTCTCGGGTGTTTTACCGTTGTCGCGCGCTGTAGCGCCTTGGTCTCTGGACGTCTGCCGCTGGAGCACGCTACAGCGCTCCAGTCTCTGTCTGCTTCCAATGGGGCAAGTTACAACGCCCCAGCCTCTGGACTCCACCCGCCAGCGCGCGCTGCAGAGCCTTGGTCTCTATCTGCTGGCCGCCATGGCACGCTGCGGCACCTTCCTCTTGGGTGATGGGCGTCATGACGCGCTACAGTGCGCTGTAGCTGAACTTCCATTAACATCTCCATGATGATCTGAACTGTCTCCACAACATAACAATCATCCACTCGTTGACAGATAAATTCATACACTTGAGTGCTTTAATTTTTAAGTTTCAACAGAAATTTCTATGAGAATTTCATCCATGGACACCGGCATGTAGTAGTTCTTCCAATAAAGAAGATCCTCCATCTTCCCTTGTCATATATGACAATTCATACCATTCAACATGATCATCCTTGCTGAGTTGCTCCCATCCAACTGTAGCAATTTGTAATCATCGAAAAAGAAATAGAAAATATGCTTTGATACCACTCTGCTAAGATTAATCCACAAATGTCACAAAAATTCAAGCAATGGGAACAGATAAATTTATGTGATTCGGTGCGAACACCTATGTCCATGATGAGACAAGGAAGAGATTACGATAGAATCAAGAAATAAGAGAGACCTTGCACCGTAAACACGGTCAATCTTGAAGAACTTCTTTTACAAAGATAACTTTCTCAATAAGAACTCTCTCCCTGACAACTCAAATTCGCCCAAAATAAAAGCTTCAAGCACACAAGAGAAATCACTAGGAATTCTCTCACAATCTCTCGTGAAGAAATTTTGCAGGCCCCAAAGATAAATTTAAGGAAAAATTTTTACAAAAACAAATGTTGCAGGTCCTCTTCTTATAAAAATTAGAATTTTCTATAAGAAAACCTTTCAAATATAAACATTTGCCAAGAATAAGGACCGTTCCAAATGAACAGATCTTAAAAGAAAACTTACACACTAAGAAATCAAGTAGAAGAACACGGAAATTACTTTAGCCCAACTAAATATGTTTTGATCCAACTTATGATATGAATATGCATAATTTGCAGAACTAAGTTTCCCAACATATAGTTTGTTACACCATTCACAGCAATCTTTGATGCATAGAAAATAGATAAGCACATTTCAGACCATTTAACATAATTAAACACAATGCTCTCTCACATGCCTAAGTTCGTGTGCTCAAAATATTAGACCCGATATTATTTGGGGTAATCTGATCTTCTTAGAAGATATAGATAGACAGAACAAATATACTTCATTTCCTATTCCTAAAAGAAAATGTAAAGCTCTTACATTCAAAGGACAATAGTGCTGCAACTAAGATTATAATTTTAAGTAATGCTTCACTCCAAGTAAAAAAAAAAAAGTTACAAGAGCTGATCAAAAAGAGTGGGCCCTAATACCACTTCATGTGAAACAGCCTGATTTCTAGAGAAGGATAAAGATGGCTGGAGCAATACCTCTGCAAAATTCCTCCGTGTAACCATGCCGATACGAGTTGAAACGTATTGACACAGAATGGCAATGCAATTGAAAGCAAGAACAGGTAAAACTAGTTGAAACCCGAAAAGGGCCCCTCCCTCAACAGCAGCCACCCATTTTCCAAGATCAATGTATACCATAGATATTAAGATTGCAGGTCCAAGAGATGGACCAATGAGAGGTGTTGTACCACCAATACCCCCATTTTCCATGGCCGATTCTTTAAGTAAATTAGTTGAAACAGTAATATACTCAGCTCTGAAAGACATGGCAGGTCACCCTGAACACAAAAATCATTTTCATTTCCACTGAAGTTCATAATTCACATGAAGGCTCACATGCATAAATGTCTAGTTGCTGGAAGCTCTACAGAACGAAATTTGGATAAGCTAGTTCAATTGACATGAGCAGCAAAAAGCAAGGCTATGAGGTGCTTAAGAACAACTAACCAATTTTAATGTCCGTGCCATAAACTATCTCCCGCATTATGGAATGATAAGGAAGACTAAAATCCAGTTCCAAAGAAAATGCATCAATACAGTGAAGTTAAGAAGCTGAAAGACTTGGCACATAATCCAACACAGTTCCAAAAGGACCCATCATGCCAAATAACGAGATCTCCGAACTCCAGAGAGCAATCTAGCACACTGCTTATTAAGCAGTTGAGAATTGCTACAGCATTCTGCAAAAAACAAACAAATCTCAGATTCCGCATAGGCCAAACAAGAAAAAATACCAACACGATAGGAAAAAAAGATCGAGCAAAACACAAAACGCATGATCTTTAAAACAAAAAAGTTTTCTTCCAGCCTTGAGCCAAAAAAGGAATCAATTTAAAACCAAAAATAAAAAATCACTGCTAACGAACTTCATTCGAACCCCCACAAATAAGCATGAAATAATTGTTCAGCTCAAATGGCCAAGAAAGCCAAAAAAAAAGTAGCGGAACAGAAAAACAACCAAGGATCCGTGGATTGAGCTGCCGCAGCTGCTCTGCAGCAGCTTCAGTCAACCCAAGAAATTAACACCCATTCATTTACTAAGCTAACACCTAAGCCCGAGAGGACTGAACAATAAAGCATCCTTAGCTATGGGTTCAAATACAACAACACCTTCAAAAAGCTAGTAGAACACAATCGCGCAACACCCGCAAATCCTCGCCTCAGAACAGAGCATAAGATGGTAGAAGATCGAAACAGCAAAGACACAGAGAGAAGACGGGAAAAAGAACCAGGCAGAAGACGTTGCCGGAAGAAGCGGGAAAGCCACCTTACGATGAATCAACAACAAAGAAAGGGGGGAGAAACAGAGAGATGGCAGCCACAGAAAGCTGAGAGACGCATTAGAAGATGATGATTCAGCTAGCTTTCTTCCAAGCATAGAAACTCGGTGCCTTTCTTTTCCTTTTTACTCTTAAGAAATCATTAGATCTCCCCTAAGAAAATAATTAGAATTTTCAATCTCTAGATACAGCATGTGGCCAGAAAACTTTTGTTCTCTTCCAAAAAAAATTCATACTCTGAACAGTCCAAAATAAATACCACTGACGTAAATTTTAAAAATGACACATCTAAAATAGATCGCATCTTTGGTGGATCTCAATCCTAATTTTTTTCTTTTAATTAATTAAATATTTTTAATATAATTAAAATTATAGTTTTTATTATTAAATTAATATTAAATATGAAAAATGCTATACTTACGCACATCATTTATATATTTTTATGAGTATTGTTATACTTACACATTAATATATATTAATATATATATATATATATGATATGTCAATCTAATGTATAAGTAAATTATTAATTGAATACCTTTTTTTTATCTTATATATAAAAATTAAAAAAAAAATTCTATTTAATCGTAAATATATTTTGATGTATATTATTATGTAAATATAGTATTTTATATATATATATACTTGATGTGTAAGTATAATAATACTCATAATAATTAAAGACTATGTATCATTATTTTATAAAAAAATACTATTTAAATTAGCTGACATATATCAAAAAAAATATATTCAATAAAATTTAGATATTATTTCAATATAAATTTTAAAAATAATATTTATATTATTTTAATATAAATAAATAAACACTAAATATATAAATTCAATTGAATAAATATTTTTGAGTATACCTAGATTTAAATAGCATTTTTCTATTTTATATATATGAGTACATTATTTTAATATTTCTTATATATTACAAAATTGATCGATTTAAATACTTTTTTTTAAATTGAGATATTATGATAGCGACTCTAAATTTATAGTGCTAAATATATATATATATATATATATAAGTTTATTTTTATGCTAGATTTTTAATGTATCATTCTTAAAAATTCATTTAATAAAATTTAAATATTATTTTAATATAAATAAATAAAACTAAAAAAATAATGATGGAATGTGTAATTTTTTCAATATCACATAAAAAAAAATGAAAATTTTTTTTGTCCCATAAAGACTTGAGCTAGCTAGCCCTCCTGATGGCCCTCTCCCACGGCCTCCATCAGGCCCTCCTGCGACTGCCTCACAAGCACGGTGACTTTATGCTCCATGCTCTTCATATTCTTCGCCGGACTGGGACTCGACCCTCCGCACCTCAGTGCCCGCTGTGCCGTCGCTGTGGCACTCTCGGGAATGGGGCATGATGAGCACGGAGGTTAAGTGGGTGCTGGTGGCATCAGTGCTATTGAACGGCCGGCCGCCAGCGTGTTCGTGCCGGTAGGGGTGGGAGGTTCACTGGCCCAGCTTCTTCGATCGGCTGCTGTTCAACGGTGGCATGATTGGGTGATATAAATTTATGAAAAATGTTATTTAGATATGCTGATGTAATATTCAAAAAAATTCATCAAATAAAATTTAAACATTATTATTCAATACAAATTTTTTAAATAATATTTATATTATTTTAATATAAATAAATAAATATTAATAAAAAAATCTCTAAATTCCAATGAAAGAGTTTTCTTGACTACAACATCAACAAATTTAAATAATATTTTTCTAAATTTATCTCCCTAAAAATAATCTCACTCAGATTATAATATTTATAAAAAAAGAATTATATTTTAGATTTCTAATTATGCGTATATTTATTTTTTAAGCAAATAAATTTTTGCATACACTATTTATGAAATTGATCCCAATGTGCATCCAATTTTTAATTCATCCATTATAAGAACATAACAAAATTTTATATTAAAAAAAAACTTGAAAATGATGGGAGCACAATTCAAATTAAGAGAAATGATATTTAAATCCATTAACATTTATTTAATAAAATTTGAATATTATTTTAATATAAATTTAAAAATAATATTTATATTATTTTAATATAAATAAATAAAACTAATAAAATAAAATTTAAATCGAATTTTTTTAATGTATCTAAATAGTATTTCTCTTTGGCTAATACATTTGCAAAGTATAAAATTAACAAATCTGTATCTACCCACAAATCAGGACTTTGCCATTTCAATGGTTTTTTAATTTTTTATTTTTTAAAATAATTACGCTAAATGCATATAATATTAGAGAAGTATCGTAAGAAAGCGCGAGGCAAGAAGTTTGCAAGGGAAGCATCTCCTTCTGCATGGGACAACAAGTGTTGAACAGAGCGATCCCGTCCGGCTTCATCCATGGCGAATAGGGAGGGCGGGATGGAGAGGGCTTCCCTTTCATCGCTAAGCCCTGTATGTGCAAAGGTGTGCATCGAAAATCGAGGATGCCATGGGGGAATCGTGATTTGCTGCCGAAATCGACAGCGGTGCCACCCCCTATACTCTGCGCAACAGTTGACTGGACACCTCTCCATCTCGCCCTCCTTGTTCGCCATGGACGAAGCCGGGACAGGTGGTGTGACCATCAGTTCCGGCACGACCGTGGTGCAGCTCCAGCGCAAAACATGCGCAGCTATCCGGGAGGCGTGCATGAAGGGGATGCTTCCCCTGCAGATGGAGTCGGTTTGTTCGACACTTGTAGTCTCGTCCAGCACTCAAATATTGGAGTCACGCTGATACGCTACTTGGCGAGCCCAGGCACGAGCCTTTATGAGATAGTTTTTTGTACTAGTACATTTAAAATAATATATGTGGAGGATAAGCTCAATTGCATTAGAAACATAGATCTCCATGATATAACTATTGAGTACCATATGATCAAGAAGGGCAGCAACTTCAAATAAGTTGATTCAATTTTTCAAAATAACATAAATATACAGAGTTATGTGAATAATAGGATCTAAGCAGGTTGCATGAAATAGAGTGCTTTTAAGGTGTTGTATGATCAAAAAATTTCACATAAAATAAAAAAACCATTTACAGAAGAACAACTATACGACTAGTTATGCTATGTGAGGCTAAATGTTGGCAAAAAAAAAAAAAAACTATTGATAAAATAAATGTCACAAAATGAGAATGCTTGTTCTCATGCAAGGTTACCCGGTTCAGAAGAGCAAATGATTATGTTAAAATTTAAACCTTGACCATTTCGATGAAAAGAAGACAACAATACAACCATGATGTGAATCCATATATGCAAACAATGGAAGTTTTTTTTTTTATATATTTCAAGTTTGACTTGAATCAAATTCGAGTAAGCTCAAACTCGAACTTATTTGAGTAAAAGTAGACTCAATTCAAGTTCGTGTTCGAACCGGACTCAACTCAAAAATTTTCAATTCGACTAGCCTGACTCAGCTTGTACTCAACTCGAATCTACTATAGTGAATCTTAGTAATTTCTTCAAAGAAGCTGTTTGACCAAATAATTATTACTATGATCAAATTTTAAACATAACAATACATGCTCTTGGTACTTTCAAAGATTATTTTCATAAGAGAGATACTACAATACTCCCAAGCATACGCTTCCGATACCTCACCATTATTAAAATACTTAAAATTAATATTTAATTCATAATAAATGAAATACACTAATTAAAATCCTAATTAAAAATCTATTAAAAATCAATGAGAAAATATATAAAATATTTTTTGAGATATTAAAGTATTTTCTTTTTTTTTTAAAGAAAATTATTACCTCAATTAAATGTAATTATAATCATAATTTTAATTAATAAATTTCAATCGTTATAAATTTAATACTAAATTTAAATATATTTATTATATTAAAACACCAATCAAAATACTATAACAATGTTTATTTTTTTTTAAATTATTTATTTTTATACCAAAAATTCTACTTGAACTCTGGCTCTTATCCTCCTTCCAAAAACCCTAATTAAGTTAAAAAAAGAGTTGCAAACTTTAATATGCAAGAAAGAATGCTTCAAGCTGAAATTCAAAATACCACACACCGACAAGCAGAAAAAGGCTGGCCAACAACATCAAATTGTGCATAGTGGTTAAGGTTTTGAATCTGTTATCTTTTATGTCTTATTTGAAGCTCATCTTCTTTGAAAAAAAAAAAGATAGAAACAGAGTATGCAATGCAGGCGCAACAAAGGGAATAACATGATAATTCAACATAAATTGTTCAATAAGATAGAAAACAAACAACCCAAAAAGAAAGATAACAACACGCAACACAGAAGCATGAACTAAAGACCACACCGACCAAGAGATGCACTTGGGCGAGCAACACATCCCATATGAAAGAAAATAAAAGCAAGCCAGTAAATCAGTCGTTCCCTAAAGCTATAATATAAAATCAATTTGGATCTAAGCTTGTAATTATGGAACATATTTACTTTGTCTGAAGCTAAAAGCATTAAGAGTATTAGACGCTATTAATAATAGCCTAAGATTTATCGTGGCTATCAAAATCAATATTATGATGTTTACCAAGTTTGTAGCTAACAAAGTATATCACAGAAGATAGCAACACAAAATAGCACAACATGCACTTTGTTAATCATGTAATTGGCACCGCCATCCCAAGCATTAATAATATCTATAATAGTTAGTATTCATGTTAGCCGAAACAAAAATATCAAAGATATTAAAATTATTCCACATATTGTAAGAAGAGATGCTTTATACTTTCCACCTCAGCGGAATAACGACACTTTGAACAAGCATGAATCTTTTAAAAGTAGTAAAATTTGAGTGAAAATATCCACTTGGAGAGCTTGTTAGTTGGTGTTTGCTTGTTGCATTAGCTTTTATGCCTGAGCAAAGCAGCCCAGATGCGTAAAATCACGCACTCAGGTGCACCATAATCTTAGGCGGGCCGATCCTATTTAGGCTGACCCAAGCGAGATTCACCCTTGTTCAGAAGGGTTTTGACCACCACCCAGGCAAACCCGAAAAGGAATAAGCCAAACCACAGATTGTTGGCCTTGTTCCTAGGAGCGTCTTGGTGTCTAAAATTTAGACCATCTAAATTGACTTCTCTCATCATCCGAAAAAAATTAGCGTTTATTTGCCAACCATTGGAATCAACACGGCATCCTTAGCCATTTATCCGAGTACCCTATGTCCTACGATACTTTTAGGTATTCATTATTTCTCATAGTTTAGGAAGGATTTGATTTTAGAGACTTCATCTTATGGTTGCAAGTATTTTTATCTTTATAAAATTTTATTATTTCTTAACCCACTTGTGTGGGTTACACAACTAAAATTTTGATTGGTAACTTTATTAAACAATATTTACGTAGGGGAGATTGGGGAAGTTTGTGGACAAAGTTTCTGAAGTAGGGATAAAAAAAAGTTCCGCCTCAGCACAACTTGTAAAGAAGGGAAAGTTCTGCGGCTCTGCGGTCAAAGCTTGTGAATGAGTGGCCTTGGAAACTTCATCAAGGCGCATCTTTGCGAGGGAGGGTAAGCTTCCTAGTTCTACAGCTAAAGTGTGCATGTGAAAAAATTGCAAGGGCTTTTTTGCCTACTTGGGAAAAGCGAAATAGTATCTTTATTTTGAGTGGAATATCAAATGTGATAAATCGTCGAAAAGTCGAAAAGTGGGCGTAGGGGTTAACACAAACAACTATAAATGAATGCGTGTTTTTTTACTCTACTTTTTTTGTTTATTTTATATATTTTAACTTTATTTTTTAAAACTTTGAATTTAAACATCTTAACTCACTAAAATTAGTAAGAAATTTTAAGTTCAATTTATTATGTTAAAAATCTAATTTACCCTATTTTGAAATATTATCACTTGGGAGCTAAAACCAATATCAAAGGATTCCACACTTAATTGTAATAAACAGACTATTGTGGAAGGATAACATTGATTAGTCTCAACTAATTTTATCACAATTAGCAGCTTTTATTGGCGTTTTAAAAATGATATTAAAAAGGTTAATTAATAATGAAGATAAAATGTAAGCATCCCAACACTAATTAATCACAATAATATTTAGGAAGGATAACATTAATTATTTCACTAAGAATCATAATAATATCAAACTAATGTTCAAATAAAAAACCACAGTTGTATTTGAATCCACAGCATTGAATATGTGATTGGATGGAGCATTAATGTAGGTGTTTGTGGGTCATGACGTGTGCATCTTGCTTGTGATATCTTTTTTTTTTAGAAGAAACTAATTATGGTACGCTCGGAGTGCTGTAGAGAACAACTTTCTTAGAAGTTACTACGATAATTTATTTGTTTTACTTAAATTATCTTTAATTTGTGCTTATTCTCCTTTTCTAAGGTCCTCTTCTTTGTTGAGTTCTTCTTAATCGTGCCAGAAGCGGACTCACTTATGTGCTGAAAGGTGAATAAATTGGTAGCCATTTCTTCTGACACTATAAAAGGAGAACTCAAAAAAGATACCAAAGGAGCGTGTTCATGAGAATTCATCTGGCAGATAGAGATACCTTTGGAATTGCAATGATTTCAGTATTAAACGGAGAGAGAGCAGTAACAGCATAAGAGAATCCAAGAAAACTTTAGAAATATGAATGGTTCAGAAATTGAATGGTAGTTATGTCATTAAAAGGCATAATAACGTAAGCGGATAGGGGTTACGTACAAGAATTACACCATGGCTATTCAGCCTCCTTCCAAACACACCACCTGGTTATGCTTTCACTACTGCTATCTTGATATAGATGGTTCATACCTCGTCTGCGTAAGCGCAATGGGCACAAGTCCTTGTCCCGCGACAAAGCATTAACTTTGTAGGACGGGTTAGAGTCCTTCGGATGACCAATAAATGACACATTTTTCCACCATAGCTTGATGGCCTGAATAAAAAAGGATTTCTAGAATTTTAACTAATAGAGGCAGCTGAAGTTCATTAATTTTAGTACATAAAATACTACAAACAGGCGGAGATATATTCCCCCAAAGAAAATTCAAAGTAAAAAATGGCTCAATAGTGCTGACTGCAGAGTATTATTAAAAAGCATTAGCATGTGATATATGAATGATTTTATAATGCTTCAAGAACACCTTCATGAAAAAAAGGTCAACGTGTAGACATAATAGTTCAGTTTGGTTGGAATACATAACAAATCTCTGTATTTCAATAAATCTTTATCTTAAATTTGCATAACTTACATTTTACTAGTTTACTTCTATTTAACTCTTATCATGGTATACCAATGGCTAATATTGCGATTTTGTGATTGTGCTCAAAATAAATAATTTCAAAATCTGCATAAGGAAATCAAATTACATTGCTCAAATTTGCTTGGGCACTAGATTTGATAAACCTAGCTTGTTTACAAATCATTCATACAGTGAGCTTAGTACCCTAGCAACGCTCATACTAGCTGACATGTTTAATCACTAAACTTAAACCTTGTATTTTGTTTGTTTTGATTTGTTTTAATTGTTAATTCAATCAATAATCTTTGTAGTTTTAAATGTACCAGCACAAAACTCAGTGCCATAAAACCATTAATTTCATCACCTGTAATAAGGCTTGTTTCTATAAATAAATCAGAGTAATGCAATCTAACCTGTTGATTACAGTGCAAAAAAAGTTTTTTCTCTTCCTCAGAAAATTATTCTTCCTTACTCTCTAACTCCCACATCCTCGTTCATTCTGTTAATCTCTTCAACCACTTCTCTTTACCTAAAAGTCTCTTCATCGATGCCTGATTTTTCTCTTTTATAGGCTCAGCAACAAAACAAAATCTACCAAAATATTATATTCTCTCAGCCCCTATCATCGTCTGTTAAAATGCAAGACAGATGGCTGATATAATCTCATAAGAAAATTAAGTAGTACAAGAAAAAACAAACAAACAAATCTCATCCACAGTTACCTGCCAATATATCCACGCTGAAACCTTATGTGGCATCAGCCAGAAATAAATTGCCAGATCCAGCACAGTGGTTGATGAATGAACTCTGGTAACACTCAAGGTAGCTACAAAATAGTTTCCGAGAGTGGGGTGATCAACTGAGACAGAAATGAACAGGTTTTCTCCAGGTTCGTCTGCATGGATTGTCCAATTTCCTAGCATGTCCTGGGATTATTTTCAAGGAAGCATTAAACTTGTCAAACAATCAAAAACGTGAAAGCTATTAAATGGCAGATACGACAAAAGGAAAAGGAAGTATTCTTGAAATTTTTTTGCTGCAACTACTTTTCCATGCAAAATGTGACAGCATATACATATTTAGGATTGTAAGAGATTAAACTGTTGCATAAAATAAATCAATGAATATTTACATTCATTAAAAAATAATATATATATATATAATGAAAAATTGAGTGACTAGCATCCGGCCTTACCCAATACAACCTCAACTTGCTTTTACTTCTTTGTTTTAATATTTTTAACAAAAAATTATGTTTTATTTAAAACCAGAATAGGGGAAGAGGACTGAGAAGGGAGCGGCTATGCTAAGCAATAGTAAAAATTTAAACAATAAACACAAGAATCAAAAAACAAAAAAGAATGAAACTGCTGAACAAATGAGCACCCAGTTTTTGAGAGATTCAAGTTGTCATTGCTCTCAAGATTTCTTTGGAGGCACATTGGTGCACACACACACACACACACACACACACACACACACACACACACATATATATATATATGATTTATCAATAAACAGAATATTTATTCGAATAAAAAGAATAAGTAAAAAGAATTCCACATTAGCCAAATGACACCAGATTAAGAGATTAAACCTAAGATTTTTTCGCCTGTTCTTTTATAATCGAATTTGAATCTGCAAACTTGATTAGGGCCAGAAACCTTATCTTATCCTTTAATAAACCTCCAACTCTTCTCATTTCTTTTAGTAAACTAGAGAAGCTGCCTCATGTCAAACAATAATACAATTAGAACAGCACATGTATTCAAAAAAAAAGTTTAGCGAGTATTTGCCAGATTCCATCCAGATTTGATCAAAGAAATAAAATATGATATCAAATTTCACCAAGACTAGATCAACAGATGAACACAAAAGTTGTCTGGTCAGCTCATCATAAGAGTGATTTCCCAAAAATCAAACCCAAGAACCGTAAACAAGCTTAATTCTATTCAGGATACACTGCTTTGGTGAGGCTATCCATAATGGCTTACTAGTAGACTGCATCTAGATCAAACCCAAGGGACCACTAAAGCAGAAGCATGGGAATACAAAATCAAAAAAATCGAGTGTGCACATTGATTCTAATGCAAGAATTAAGCTTGATGCAAAGGTAAAAAATATTATCATATTATTAATTATGGATCCAACTACTTTAGCTATCATTTTTGGAATGATCAAAATGAAAATCACGAGCCAAAGATGTAACATTTGATGAAAACAAATTCTATAAGAATAAGCATTTTAGAGGATTAAAATGCACACAAAAAGCCTAGAAAAGCCATCATTGAACACATTGATATTGAAAATAAACAAAGAGTTTAAGAGAACTCCAACATATTATAGAGGTTGCACAATGCACTGTTCTTATAGAAGATATTACAGAACCAGATACTCCGCTGCAATTACGAAGATTATCATGACACATAGTGATATTCTTCATCATTGTAGTATCTGTATTTGATAGATAGTGGAGAATCGATATGTTATAATGAAATTATATAAGTTACAAATTATGTCAAATAAGAGCAAATCATGAAAGAAAAAAAGTGTTTTATGAAAAAGAATAAAATATGGCCTTTAGCTCAGCTTCCAGAATGTAAAAATGCCCAGCGTACCATGTAAAAGAAAAAATAATAGTAAAAGAAAATATAAAGCAGATTGGTAATCAAGTAATTTTAGCAACTAAAGGGGATCAACTATATAGAAGTATTCTCACCAGTAATTAAGATGACTACAATCAAAACAATGCTTAATTCATTGCAACTAAGAAATTACACCTAGTGCAATTAGATGTAAAAACTGCCTTTTTATATGAAAATCTAGATGAAAACAATATATAAAACAGCCTAAAATTTTATTTTTTTTTTTAAAAAATGTCGTGTATGCAAATACAGACAAGTTTGTATAAGCATAAGCAAACATCAAAACAATAGAACATAAAGTTCGATTATTTTATGTCAAAGAATGAGTTCACAAGGCGTGAGACAAATCATTATTGCAACTCAAAAGATACGCAAACTACTACATTATACTACTATTTATGTTGATGGCAACTAGTTAAGAATCAAGTATGCGGGAGATTACCAAGCTGAAAAAAATATATTAAAGCGATTTAAAATGAAAGCTTGGGAGCCTCTAAGCAAATCCTTAGCATGACAATATCTAAACAAAGATCTGAACGAAAATATATCAAAAAGGTTCTTAACAGGTTCAATAAAAGAAGTCAAAAC
This sequence comes from Gastrodia elata, assembly GCA_016760335.1. Classification (NCBI taxonomy): domain Eukaryota; kingdom Viridiplantae; phylum Streptophyta; class Magnoliopsida; order Asparagales; family Orchidaceae; genus Gastrodia; species Gastrodia elata. The sequence goes on along the minus strand of CM028682.1, from coordinate 7,439,313 downwards.
CTAGAAAAACTCATCTAGAAGCACATTTCAAATTATCTAAAGAGTAGTCGCCAATGATCAAAGAAAAATATAAATAAATGTCTAAGTTTTCATATGCACCAGTCGTTGGCAGCTTAATGTATATTATGATATGTATAATGCAATACATTGCTCAGGTAGTGGAGCTGTGAGGCATTTCATGATAGATCCTAAAGAGCTATATTGGGAAGCTACTAAATAAATTCTATGACATTTAAAAGGAAGTTCAAGAATGGCTCTTTTTTTTAAAAGGACCAAATTAATTATGAATTAATATTCAAATGTTGATTTGGGTGGAGGCCTCAATAGTTAAGAACGCATCAATAAATATGTGTTCACGCTTGGAGAGGAAGCTATAAGCTAGATATTGTGACTTCGTAAGAGTACTTCTCTTTTAATCACCGAAGTAAAATATATGACAATAACAACAACAAAATAAGATATGATATGGCTAAAAAAAATTTAAGAGAACTGGATCAAGAGCAAGATAACAAATACATGTTACTATGATAATCAAAATAAGAAACATGTATTTTATGCAAGAACATAGTAGATTCAATTGTCTTATCATCAAATCCATGGGCTAATTGATAATAAAACCTTTGTATTGGAAAAAAAAAACATAGTATAAGAAATCCTTATTTGACTGAAGTAGTTGATTGTAGAAGATTGTTAAACATGTGGAGCTATTTACTCAAATGATGGATAAATGAAAACTTCCTTGAAATCTTCACATTTTACTTAACAATTTTTTACCAAGAAAAAATTTCTAAAAAGTCTCATTGATGAAGATTTGACTGAGTTTGCTGACTAGAGAAACTTATATGAAGTTTTTACTTTTGATTATTAAATAAAAATGGAAGCTTTCATAAAGCAACTTATTTGATTAAGAAAATTGTCATAAATTTTCTTATTTTAGTATTATAGATATAAATAGAGGATAAAATGAAATGAGAGAAAATACCTCAAAATAAATTTCTCTTTTTGTAACATTTTCTTCTCTTTCTTGAGTAACTAAAAAGATTACTTTGTTACAACCCGTGAAAGAAGGTAAACATTCTTTGATACAACCACATAAATTTTGTGTTTGTGCTTATTTGTATTAATGTTTTATTTGTTTCAATTTTCTTTCTTAAGTGATCATATATACCGCATAAAGAGAAGTTCATTTTCTTGTGACATCTCCTAACAATATAAGCATGCTACTGGTTATTTTGCATACAGCATATGCTAATATTAAAGCATCTCTAAGAGATCTTTGCTTACACCAAACCTAAGTGGCCAATGCCAAATAATTGAAGTCTTCTAAGCATTTACTTTTCCATTGAGTTTATAATGCCCAAAGTTGTTAAGAAACAAGGTCTTCAATGTTTAGTTGCATTGTTAAGAGTCAATAACCTTTTCTCAAAGAAAACACTTTTATTGTGATCATGTCTCCAAAAAATAAGTAGCAGGCTTTCCACTAACAATGGAACTATTACAGCATGTCCGGAGGCTCCAACTCAAACTCTAAGGGTTTCTGCAAGTCATGCAAGGTCAATACGGGTACCTTATTTATCTTCTTCAATTTAACTTCCTTAGCTCCCCAATTAAATTGCAGTCCCACTTTGTAAGTTAATGCAAAGGTGCGGCTACAACTGAAAATCCTCTTATATATGCTCCAATAAAACTCCTTGGATCAAACACATTTTTTGGATAAGACCAATTTCGTATGGCTTTAACTTTAGAGGGGTGACCTTTACTTCTTCCACTTCAAATTCAAGGGATATTTTGAAGAATTTGCAATTTTTCAGGTTCAACCATAATTTATGTTTCCCTAACAACTAAAAGACCTTCTCAAGATGCTCAGCATGGTCCGCACCTAAGTTATACATTAGTATACTTCCAAGTAGACTGGGACAAACTTCTCCATATATGGTCAAAGGATATCATACATAAGTTGCATAAATGTGGATGGAGTATTGTAGAGGCCAAAGAGTATGACTAGCTACTCCAAAAGCCTTTGTTGGGTCTTGAATGTCGTCTTCCAGGCATCATTAGCATTCACACAAACTTGTTATCTCAACTTAAGATCTAACTTCAAGTACACATTGGCTACCCTTTTCTGGTTCAACAAATTATTTATGCATGAGAGGATTTTTAATATTTGCATTCATCATATTTAATGCAATTTAGTTTATGCACATCCTCCATCCATCATTTTTCTTTGTTATTATCACAATTAGAGATCCATACAGAAAAGTACTTGGTCTGATAACTCCTCATTCTAGTTCACTCACCTATCTTTTAATCTCCTCATTCTCCAAAACAAAACTCTTATCATATCAAGATTTGATATACTAGAATCCAAGTGTAAATGTATCCCACACTCCACAGCTCATAATAATTCACTAGGTTCTCCAAAAGAACTTTTTACAAGATTTGGCCAACTTTTACACATCAGTTTTCATAACCACCAAACATTTCTGACTTATCTTCGACGTTGTTGATTGACCTTACCTCTGTTGTGTAACAACCCGTGGTTGTCATTGAAGTTTCTAACAGCCAAAATCAGCTTAAGAACCCCGCCTATAGTCCTAAAACAGTCTTAAGACCAATTCCTAAGGTTTTGAAAAATTTTGGAGGATGTTTGGCTAATATTTTGCATTTAAATTAAATGAGTATTATTAACTAATTAATTAATAATTAACAAAGTGCTTGCGATAGTTAAATGATCAGCCTCTGATCTTCTGAAAAGATCAGACGGTCCAGATCTAATTTGGACCGTCATTCCCATAGACGGGAGCTCACGCAGGCGCCCTTCTGAATCGACGGCAATGATGTCGATTCGGCCGCTCAAATGAGGGTCGGGCCCCTTCCGCTGCTTCGTTTCGAAACCTAAGGAATGGGCGCAGCTGTTGCTGAGGACCGGGATCAACCAGTGCAGCACAATGACGAGCGAGAACTTTCAGACGACGAACGTGAGGTACCCCGATTCCTATCAAAACTGATTCGTTTATTTCTCAATGCATTTCGTAACCCTATTTCCTTACCTTACGAACGCGTATCGACCCTCGATCAGGATCGACCAAGCCCGATCGAGGATCAATTGTGTCGATTGTATACAGTACTAAACACTAAACTTTGGCGCACCCTAATATGTCGAGCGGCGACGACATGGTGATGGCTCGATTAGGGATTAGGGGATTCGTAGGATTTGCTTAGCCTCCCTGAACCTTTCTATACCCTTAATTTACCTCAACATTTCCTGTCACTCGCAGATTTAGGGTTTCTCCAAAACCTTAAATCCCGAGCTACACCCTCCGTAGACGAGACGACGACGAAAGACGCTTAGCCCCGTCGGAACCGCGGCCTGTTTTGATCGATCAAAGTGGCACCGACAGCGGCTCGTATACGCAGAGGAGTTCGTGTGTGGGCAGAGACTGGACCACAACTTGCGTGCATAGGAAGTGGGCCGTGCTAATGCACAGTGAGGACAAAAAATTAATTAACTTAATTCAGATTTTGTAGTCTTTATATCTTTTTAATCAATGATCAGAATATATCAATATTATATCTTAAAGTGCTCAGAAAAATATGCAGAATATCATGGTGACATTAAATTTGCTATTTGAATTATATTTACAAAAACCATATTTTAGCATTTTAAATAATTAGGTCAAAAACCCTAACTTGCTCATTTCAACTCCAGATTGGACCTACTTACTGAATATATATTTTTATTCAGTATTCAGTATACATCAATATTATCTCATTTTTCTCAGAAAATTGCATAGAATAATGTGGTGGCATTTAAACTACAATTTGATAACTATTTACAAAAATCATATTTTGGTATTATTGATAATTAGGTCAAAACCCTAATTTGTTCATTTCAACTCCGAATTGGACCCACTTACTATCTAAGTTCATATTATGCTATAGGGAGTATAACGACACTGATTTTACTCAATTTGAATGTGTAATTTAGGATTTGACTTTTATGAGTCAAATCACTTAATGAAATTTGGATTTTTGAAAATGTAATTGAAGAGGCAATCTTAAACCCTAGAGTAGAATAGTTTGGGCCTCATTTCGAATTATATGAACATTTTAAGAGAGGGAGCTATGATAGTAAATCCCTTGAGAAGATTTTTGGAGATTTGGAGTAATGAGAGTTTTGAGAATATAGGTTACGAGAGAGGAATGTTTGAATTGAGAATTTCATTTGGAATAAATTATGTATCTTAGTTAGTTGATAGATTAGTAAACAACTTGAACATTATACATGGATTGTTAAGTTAGTCACATTATAATATGTAGCTTAACATTTGATAGTCCTTGGAGAATTCATTAGACTTGGGAAGGTCATTGCAATAAGGGTGTGCTTAACATAGGAGAACCACCAGTGAGATTCAACCTTAGAAATTCCTTGAGGTAGATTTCTTAAATTAGTACATTTCATCTTAGAAGTTCATTTAGTGTTTCAATGATGAAGTTGGAGGATGGTAACCTTAGAACTAGGATAGGGAATCTTAAGAATTTGTTACTATTATAAATTATTTTCAAAACTATAAAATTATAATTTTTCATATATATATATATATACTCAACAATTGACTTAAGATCAATGGCTTAAGACAGTTGGGGGTTCAGTTAACCCCAATCATTAAGGTAGACAATTAAAATTAGACAATAAAGGGATATCACTGCTTAGTTAGGATTTTAACCTAATTATCGATAATGCCAAAATATGAATTTTATAAATAATTATCAAATTGTAATTTAAATGCCACCACATTATTCTATGCAATTTTCTGAGAAAAATGAGATAATGTTGATGTATACTGAACACTGAATAAAAATATATAAAGCATACAAAAATCTAAATTAATTTAATTACTTATTCCCTAATTAATTCTCTGTCTTCGATGTTCATTAGCCCGGCCCACTTCCTACACACGCAAACTGTCTTTAGTCTCTACTCGCACATGAATTCCTCTGTGTATACGAGCTGCTGTCAATGCCACTTCGATCAGCTAGAACAAGTCGCGGATCCGACGGGACCAAGCGTCTCTCGTCTTCGTCTCGCCCATGAAAGGCGTAGCTCAGGATTTAAGGTTTTGGAGAAACCTAAATCTACGAGTGATGAAAATGTCGAGGTATAGAAAGGTTCATGGAAGTTAAGCAATTCCTACAAATCCACTAATCCGTGATCGAGCTATCCCCATGTCATCTCGTCGTCGCTCAACAGATTAAGGTACGCCTAGATTTACGGTTTGCTACTGTATACTATTGGCAAAATTGATCATCCAATCGTAAGGCAAGGAAATAGGATTACAAAATGCATTGAGAAATAAACTAATCCATTTTGATAGGAAAGGGGTACCTCATGTTCGCCGTCTGAAAGCTCTCGCTCGATCACCGTGCTGCACTGGTCGATCCCGGTTCTTGGCACCAGTTGCGCTCGTTCCTTGGATTTCCAAACGAAGTAGCGGGAGGGGTACAATTTGTTTTTAAGCGGCAGAATCGATGGCATTGTCGTCGATTCAGAAAAGCGCCTGCGTGAGTTCCCGTCTCTGGGAATGACAGTTCATATTAGATCTGGACCGTCCGATCTTTTCTGAAGATCAGCGGTTGATCCCCTAACGTTAATAATACTCATTAAATTTAAATGAAAAGAAAAATAACAACCAAACCTCCTCCAAAACTTCTCAAAACTTTGCCCTTAACTAATTTTTGCGGTTAAAAATTTCCGTAACAATCACGGGTTGTTACACTTATATTATCTCACAAAACATTAATACTCTTCCCAACTTTAATTAGTTTGTATGTATCCTCCTCCTAGTGAACACATCCTCCTTGTTCGATTAATAAGGGCTCTTAATATTCAGTTGGTAAACTTCCACAAGAACTACATCACATAGAACCTCATCAATAAACTTTTAAGCGCTAGCAAACTTAATGGACAAAAATTTGGATGTTATATTGTCTTGAGCCCCAATTTCTTTATATATGATATATAAGAATATTCCATATGTTAAATTCAAAAATAGAAATGAATAACTCTTATTTCACTTATACTCAAATGTAATAGCTCTTCTTAAATTCTCAAGTCATTCTCCCAAGGTATCTCTTTTTCATTCAATATGCCGTCAAGAAAAGGTGTGTCAAGTTTGTTGACCCTTTCAAGATACTTGGATCCTTCAACAACTATAATAGTGTCTCCCTTTTATTTTTATGCAATACTTGGGGTGCTTCTTCCACACTTCCACTCAATATACCCTGCAATTTTATAAAACAAATCATTTCAAGCAGTTCATATTGGGGTCAGCTAGCCTCAGTCACTTGATAACCTTTTGATTAGTAGTTTTATCCTGATCTGTAGGCTTCTAGTAGTTCATTGTCTTGTTAAGTTTCTCTACCAATTTATAACCTAGCATTTCTTGGACTAACCGCTTAAATTAATCATTTTTTCAATAGCCATAGCAAAGTTGCTGATATAACCTAAGTCTTTGCTCGAGAATAATTCAAACTCAGTTGATATGCTTAGAAGTAGCTCACATGTATACTTCATTACCAATGAGGCGCCCTTGAGTTTACAGGTATCTAAACTCGATCACATAATCTTGGAGCCTTTAATCCCCTCCTCTGATGCAAATTGTGCCATATATAATGTTTGACAATGTGCCCATTTAATAGAATTGCTCCTTGAAAAGCTTCTTGAAAGTCTTTCAACTCATGTGCATCCTCTCAACTTTAATCTTCACGTTCTACCACAGCAAAACATGCTTGGCAAAAATGAGTTTAGTAAAGGTGATTTTATCTTTGAAGGTTTAAAAGTGAAGGTTAAAGTATCCAACAATTTTTTTATCCAGCCATCTATCTTTCAGCATTTAGATCCCATCTAGATGGACAATTCTATTTTTAGTTCTGCTTTCAGAAGGCTTTGCATCTTTAGCAGGACTTCCTCGTCAGTATCAGTACACTCTCTCACCAAGCTTTTGCTTCAGTTCCACTAGGGGTTGTACAACCTTTTTCTTTTTATCCTTCACACCTACTTCGCCAAAAGCTTGGGCAGCATGGTTTAAGCTCTTGAGTTGCTTCATAATTTAATACAATACATCAGCAAGTACTCTATGATTTTCTAAGCTTGAGAAAGACATCCCGTTCTATCTTTGTCTCTCTTCTAAAATTTAACAACATCCATTTCTTCAATCAAGTTTGATGATCAAGTTTAGTCATCACCATACACACACTCTCCTTCATTAAACAATCCAACGCTCTTTTGTAGAATTTTCAACAAGATCATAACAAATGCAAGATTAAGAATTAGGTATTGTTAGAGAGTATGTGAATAATAAAAGGAAGATAATGAAGTAGTAGAAGACAAAAAAATTTCACTGAAATAAGAATGAGGCAATTACAAATTAAACCCCTATCATTCTCTATCACCCCTCACTCAGTTACAACAATCCATAGTTCTAACAAGATTTAAAGTGGAATGAGATGTCACTCCATTCAATTGGGTGGCTAGTATAGTTTCTCAAGATAAATTGAATCATTTTCCAAATTGGTATAAAGAAGCTTTGGAAAATTGAATCTCTCATTTTCAACAATTGATAATTCACCCTTTATTTTTTCGTTTTCATACCTAAACTTGAAGAGTTACCTTAAGACTTTGAATTTATAACCATCATACACAAGAGCAAAAATGAAAGGTACTTTAATTTATTACATAATAAAATAAACTTTTACTAACTAGTAATTTTAGAATTCTCTTATAGCAAATTATTTTTTCCATGCGATAATTTTTTTAGCATTTATTTAAATGATTAAAGGTAAATAAGTTTGATCCCAAGGTCCCCACCTTGAAGATTTTTTAACTTCAATTAAATTTTGTTTAATACTACTCACCCAACTTGTTTTTCATTAAGTATTTGAAATTCTCTAAAATCACTTGAGTACACATGAATCAGAATAACAAAGACAATGTGGTTTCTTTTAAATACAAAAAAAAAAAGTAAAATTGGATTGTCTAATCATTTTAAGAAATAGATGGCCAAGCCTTTTGATTTAGAGGAGCCAATCTCTTGAGTCATATTTAGGGCTAAAATTTTAGCTCGAAACTCACTCGAATTTTCATTTAACTCGAAATAAAATAGAAAAAATTTGAATCAAATTTTGATACGAAAGTGAAACTCAAGTATTTGTTGATTTCAAATTGAATTGACTCAGTCAAATAATGACTTGAAAAGACTTAAAAATTATAATGAATTTATTTTATATATAAAGTCTTAAAAAAATAAGTAGCAAAGCGATTCATAAAGTGCCACATACATCCTAACCAGTGTTCGATTCCAAGCTGCCACTATTGCATAAAATCCTTTGACCCAAATTTTATTCAAGTTCGAGTCATGTTCAAGTTTTACCAAACCCAAAAACTTTGAATTCGAGTTCAATCTGATTTACCCAAGTTTGCCAACAATCTAGCACTAGTCAAACCACAAAACTAATATCCTCGTCTTCAAATAACTTTTCTCACATCATTGGCATAATGCTCACAAGTCAACATCAACCTCTGGCGATAAAGATAAAAATTGCAAACAAAAAATTTCACTAGACTAAGCAATAAACTTAAGAATAATATAGAGATTTCTTGAGTGCAAGAATTCAGCCGGAAGCTCTATCTCAAAGGGCAAAATTCACTGTCGTTATCATTTTAAAATTTACCCCAGACCGAAAATCTACAGCTTTTGAAAAAACGAGTGCTTACCATAAATGGGCTAACATGTAATGGCTTAGCAACCACATCAGATCCAGGACTGAACTCGAAAAATACTTTCTCGCCCCAAGGCGTATTTGTCACCTGAAGTTCAGCCCATTCACAAAAGGCTCAAAGTTTGTTCTTCTACATAAGAACCAATACAGTTAAACATCAAACTGCAACTAAAAATAAAAAACTAACTTCGGCTATGCAGTTTCTTAAACGTGGAGAAGATCCGTGTTCCTCCTCTTTCCCCACCTCGCCCAAATCAAAGCAGTAATATACTTTCAGCGGGTTCTGCTCATACCCCACGCTCCTCGGAATAGTCAGAAGAAACCTAAAAAAGATCGGGGACTGACACAAGATTTCCTCCAAGAGAAAAGAATCGAGTCAATGGATCTACGGATTACACTGGCCCATTGGTTCCCGCGGCCTCCCGAGCTCGATCGGCTGAGAGATGGGAGTAGTGCGGAGCAGAATCGAGATCAAAAAGCGCATATCGAACAGGATACTCGAAGGAATTGAATACAGGCTTTGTCCTCGAATGACTCACGCGGCCCTCATAAAGTCGCACCGCCGCCCTGCAAAAGGGTTTCTCGGCTGGAAGAGGAGAGATAAAACGGGGCAGAAGAGTTAGAGATCGAATAGCGAGAAGGAGCGAGAGAAAGGTGGAGGAGATGAACGTGGACGCGATGGTGCACAACAACCACAAGAGCTCCATCTCCAGTATATCGTTTTGAATGCCCAGCAATATTTAAGGAGGGCATTTGGCTAAGTTTAATCCAAGCAAACACAAAAAAATTACATAGATTCCATCCTTTTGATTAATGCGCTTCAGATGACCTACTTGTCTCCATCTCAACGTACTCAAGGACAACTAGGCTGCATAATAAGATGCTGGAGAAGCAAGTACAGCTCGAATGATAACCAATAGTTGGATGGAGCCAGTTGGTCTCTAATCCTGCAACGAAAATCATGCAATCCTTTCAAAAACATGAAAAATGAACTCAGACCTCACCCGGATCTAAGGATTTGGTTCTCAATGAGGCTGCAGGCATCCTACTTAAAGACATAACTTGTCATACCGTCCGATCAAGAGAAGAGAATTTTATAAATGTAATCCTTTAAATTAATGTTAGTACCCAAACTGATTGAAAAAATTTCACAAAAAGCAAGAGTGGTGACAAGCCCTATAATTCTCTTGTGCTGCATTGATATCCAGGCATCGGTGATGACTTTTTTGAGCAATGTTCTTCCCTTCTTTTTCTATTTATATCCTCTGTTATTTTGCGATATTCCCCCTAATCCCATGGCAAGTTCTTGGAAAACCCTTTCTCCCGACTTCTTGGCGCCATCAAATTTCAATCTGAAATTCGTTCCCGATGATTGCGATGATGCAAACTTTTCAGCTAAAGGACTAGCAAAAGGAGCTCAAATATGATCTAAAATTCTGATTGGAAGCATTCTTTTACATCAAGCTTAGCTTCAAAAAGTTGATTATTAATTAGGATATTAAGAATACATAATTTATCTACACACAGTTCAGCTCCTGACGGCATTTGAAAGTGCCTAGTCTAAACTGTTGGAGGTTTAGGGATTGAATACATCTTTCTGATATAAATGAGCGACTAGAACGTATCAAATAATGTGTTGCAGAGTTGGCTATCAATATACAATGTTCTTACAATGGGTAATATTTAGTTTATTATCTACTGTATGAAATAAAACATGCAAATTTGACATATAGAAAAGAAAGGCATTACATAAAAATAAACTTAGAGTGTACCTGAAACGACTTCGTTGTCCTCCAGAGGGACAACAGGAGTTGTGGAGCATCGTCCCTTCTGTGATCATGTTAATACTAATATTAACATGATTATAATAGAGCGGTCACCGTGTGACAATTCTCAATTATAATCAAATTAGGTTTTTATCTTAATCTGTCGATAACTGCAGAATATGCAACATGTGACTGTAATTCATTCATCAAACATGCATGTACAAAAATAGAGTGCGAACGCAAAAATATATACAACATTCATTTCTATAGTGCAAAAAGAAAGAATAGTAAGTTAACTTAATATAAAGTGCAACAAAGTAAAATCATCCATAATTTGAATTATTATAATACTTAATTAAAGTTTAAGAGAAAGAAACACTCGGTCACAAACAAAAACAAAAGCTAACTAAGCCTCAGCAGCAGCAGGAAGGTCCTCATCCTGGCTAAGTTCATCACCTGAAGTTATCTCCATGAACAACTTTGAATCCGACATTATCAGTTTCGCAATGTCATTTCCCCAGCCAAGAAAAGAAAAACTTGTATTAGACAATTGCATAAGTACATTTTAGATTGATTTAATAAAATTTACATTTTTTAGGATATCACATTTAATGAATATTTAAGCAACTACAAAGGTGCAACAAATAACAAGAAAAAAATAAGATAAGTATATATAAAAAATTTATAACTTAACAAAATGAAGCATGCAATAAAATATATATCAACTAGGAGCTATAACAAAGTTAAGCAATATATGTATATAAGATTGAAAATAACTACAAGAAAATCATAAACATGCATATGATCATCTGAAGTATGCTAAGTTAATAATAAATAATTCTAAATAGATGTAAAACAGAAATTGAGCATAACATAAAATCAAATAAAGCATCCTACAAGTAATAGCAAAAGACTATACTGGAACAGTAGTAAAAATATGCAAAATAGAAAATAATAAGTAAAAGTTTAATAATATAGAATTGGTTAATAAAGCCATTGAAACTATACTAAAACTTAAAGTAATGTTGTAATTAGATGTATGCCTATATTAGTACTATCATAATAGATACTGGCAAATATAGCCACTGAACATAAAATCCCACATGTATCATCTAGACCACTTATAGCTAGATCCGAGCTGACTATAGAATCAGGCATGTTTCATCCAAACCCTCACATGATTGGATCTAAGTCAATTTTATTGCAAAAGAATTAAACTTTAGGAGCTAATTAACTAGTTCAAATTATATTGAACTAATAATTAAAATTATTGAAAGTACTGATCATGATTGATAATATTTATGCATTTCAAAACTGATACAAAATACTTATCAAATATTCCGTATCCAACTAAATATGTCCAAAGGTATAAGTCTCAAATATAAAGTGTGTAAAGAGACAAAGTCAAAGTAAGTAAGACTGCTAAAACACATGTGATATCTGTTGTTATCTAATTTAATTATTATAAGGACATCCAATATCCCACTACCGAGTAAAATCCCAGATTTACAGCCTTAAAGGTTAGACACTATAACTTAATAAGTTATAATTTACAATCATAAATGTCATCTATAAAGGTTAAATAATTAATCAATAATGTAATTGATGTATTTTAATAACTCATAACCAATCTTGGTCAAGATAATCAAGATTCAGTGATTTGAAGTTAAACTCTAAAATTAGGGTTTAAGCTCTAAACCCAAAGTACTAGCATCTAAAGATCTATGGTTTTACACAAAATCTCACTCTAAAGATAGAAACGTTACAATGATTAAAAATTTATTAAAGTGAAAGAGTACTTGTAACGCCCCGTCCCGTCGCATTACGCAAAAGACAAGTATAATTCATGGCTCGGCGGCGGAACGGTGCGCTACTCGGGAACGGTGGGCCATACAAGTAAAACCCATCTTCCCGAATAGGCTAATGAGATGGAGCCATACTAAAGGTTGCTGGCTTGAACCCTAAGAGTAGGTTCGAGAGTCAATATATAAGATAAGAATGAAATACTTATCTTATGTATTAGACTGGCACGTACATAAGGTTCAAGGGAGCGAGAAAGAACTCATGTACATTATAAAATATATCAACATTTCCAATACGCCGATCACATCACAATACTATGTATAGCAGTATAACAGAGTGCGGAAGCTAAAAGCAACATTCAGAATACATTCATCTCAAGCAATAGTAAATGTCCATCTCAGAAAAGAAAAGTAAAAGTACATCTAGAGTTTATTACAAACCATTAAAAATGCAGATATATAAAGAGTCTATCTAGAATGCTGAAAAGAACTAGAAAGTAAAAGCAGGTGCTCAATCCCCTACAGCTCCAATTGCTCCTCTTGAGTCTCTGGTACGTCCTCCTGACCTGCCTCCAAAAATTGCTCGGGATCTAGCAAATTGTCGGATCCCAAAAGTACCTCGTGTTAGACAAGAGGTCTAACACATCGAAACTAGCTATGCAAAGTTAAACTAATCATAACAAATATGCAGGTAACGTAGAGTAAAACTGCAGAAAAATGGTAAAGGCATCAAATAATTGAAATTGTAAAGGCTAAGAAAGGTAAAACTGCATCAAAACTAAATACTGAAAGTAAATGAAAATACCAAATGCTCTTACATCAATGTAAAAGGAATGTCAAATGCTGAGAAGGATGCTATAAGCTGCACTATATGCCATTAAAACAATGCTCACAAATATGCTATACCACGGTCTATCACAGAACTATCACTGAAGGTTTATGAGTAGTACGGTCCAATGTAAGCACAACAGTTAGGAAGTCAGTATAATGACGCATATGCACCCTGAAATTCCCCAGTGTGTGTATATAATATTCCGTATCTTATACTGTATCACTGATAACCATGTGTCACAACAGAAGGAATGGTTCAATTTTCATGTCAATGCTTATGCTTATGCCACTATGTTAAATGAATGAGAAATCCAAAATCCATGAAGAATATAGTAAGAAACAATAATGAATCCTAAGTCTCCACTGTGCAGAATCCTGCTAAAAGGATTTTGACTTCAAATTTCTAGATCGATATTTAGTTAAAGTTGCTTATTTACTTAAAGATCACTAGGCGGGGTGATTGTATACACATATTAAATATGCTGCAAAGATATGACTCACAACATTTGGTTTGATTACGCCACCCTAACAAAGTGATCTTCATTAAGAGGCACCATCCGATAATGATTTTGTATCTCAAACTAAGCATTTAGTCACTAAACTCACAATCATACTTAGCGTCTTAAGGAAGGTGAATCTCATTACTTAGTTTATTTGAGCCATACCTATTGATGTGATCTTCGCTAGGAGGTATTGCCTGATGGCAACTTGTCTTTCAATTAAACTAAGGAATGGGTACCCATTTAATACACTCTTAAGATTGATTGATTTACTCTAAGCAAGGTTATATCCGCCTAAGCCCGCAGGATAGCAACAAAGATAAATCTCACTTAGAGTGACTCAACCAATCTAGAATATTACTGGGGACCAATAATATGGGTATACTATACTACACTACCCAATAATTAAGGTTCAATCAAGTCTATTTAATAGAACAATGATTTATCAAAACTATAAGTCCTAAACTAATAGGTAAGTCCTATACAAAGTTTCATCAAGTGAATGTGATCCAAGATCACTTAATATGGATTCTACCACAAGGAGATGTATCTCTTCTAATATCTTAAGTAATTACTACCACAAGGAGAATATATCAATCTCTAAGGTGATGGGATCTTCTATACTTCTACCTCAAGGATTCATACAAGGCCTCCTACCTCATGATATATGAATTTAGGTCTTTTAAATAATTCAAGATGATCTTATGAAGAGATACTCAAGATCTCCATTCTAAATATTAACATTAAGCTCTTATGTTCTATTTCATAATTAGGTTTAAGATGATTAAGTCATCTGATCACACTCAATCTAAGATCATGGAATCTAAATCAGGAATATTTTTAAGGCTTATATCACTTGATTAATCAATATGATTTTTATTAAACTTCTTATGCTAATCCTCTTACTTAAGAGAAAATCAGGGATCTTAAGGTTTGATTCAGATCAAGAAGTCATATAGGATTATTATTAACCCTAATTTGTCTAATTAAATATTTAGAATCAATAATAAATCAAATGCATTATTGGAGAATGTTCAATTCATAATTTTGAAGTCAATATCAATTAAGTTAGGTTTCTTAAAGATTTGGACTCTCCTTAATAGATTAGGGTTTGATCCCTTCTCATACCTTAAGAAAAATCAAGTTATATATTTAAGATCAATGCCAAATTAGTGGATTACTTATGTATTATTGGTGGCAATCTCAGATTTAGATCAAGTCTTAGAAGCTTGATCCAAATCTTAAGATTTCTTAAGTTAATTAAGATATTTAAGATCCTCAATCTTTGGATTTATTCAAGTATACTCAATAAGCTTATCTAGATGAATTCACTATCCTTAACTTACTGTTATAAGTTAGATTGATAAATCAAGTTTTAAAACAAGGGTTACTTAGTGCTAATCAAACCCTAATTTCAATCAAAAAGGATTAGCACATAAGTATAAATCCAACCATTCAATTCACATGAATTTGACATGTAAGTTATAATTAATCACACAAGTAATCAAAGCCTAAGTTTGCTAAAATCCAATAAGTATAAACCCTAAAATTTACAAATGATAATTTAGCGAGATTAGGGCATAACTAAAATTACAGAACTCAGAAAAATATTTTACTTAGCACATGCAATCTAATTAACATCAGTGAACTAATGGCACCCTAAACATGCAATTTGGATAAGTAAATTTACTAATTTGTCCTAATTAAGATCCACTATAATTAGTCAATAATTAAAGATCTAACCATCAGATATATGATTTTTTTTAAATATTTAGATTTTTGAGATTTTTTTGATCATTTTCATATATGATATTATAGGATTTGGACCAGTGGATTAAAAGTTATTTAAATAATACATTATGTATTTTTATTTAATCAAAATCCTATGATTTGAATAATTGAATTATTTTCCTTAAGGAAAATAATTTCAAAATTTCGATTTAATTAAAACGGCTCGACCCAAATTCAAAACGCGCGGGTCGACCAGGGCCCGAAAGACCCGGCACTGTCGCACGACGCGGGTCGTGGGTCGCCCGGCCCGCACAGTGCCGTCGTCCCCGCTCCATCGTCCCGAGGAGGGGACCGATTAGGGAAACCCTAATCGCCAAATTTCGGCGCATCCAGCCCACGGCTTGACCGATACTCGATCGCTGATCGATCACTGTGGTCAGACGCGTTAATTGGGACTCGAAGCCCCTTGTGAGATGGTATGGATCGGCCAGACCTTACTCACTCGAGGGCTCCTCCATTGGAGCTACTGTGGGGAGATAATTCTCCCCACAGAGGCCACGCCAGACCCTGGGCCCGATCCCCACACCATCAGGGAGGTGAGGCGGATCGAAGCCACCCAGTCTGGGGGTCTGGGATGGTCTGGATCGCCGGGTCCTTACTTGACCGAGGCGATCCAGAAGGAACTTAACCCGATCGATCGATTCGATCGATCAGGGCTAACCTAGATCCTAATTACGATACCGTTGGGTTCGTAACGATAATACGTACAAGAGCGCATCAAATGGACTAAGGTTTGGGCCTCATTGGCTCAGAACCTACAACTGGGGTACCTGGCTTTGCGGGACAGAGCTGGGACTGGAAGACGCAACGTGGTTCGCTGTCTCAGAGACTCTAGAAGCTCTTAGGGGTCCTGAACTCCAGGAGTAGCCCTCTATCAGCGGAACGCGAGCTCGAGAGCGCCTGGATGAATCTCGTGAGTTCGACAATGGTGACGAATTGCAGAGGCTTCAATTGATTAGCAAGGGTCAATTGAAGCAAAGCTGGGGCTATTTATAGCCTTGGCTGAGCTTATGGAAGCTTCTGGAGCCACTGGCTCGGGCTGGGGAGGCCTGAGAGGTCGGGCCTTGGCCGAGCTCTCAAATTTCCAATTTGGGCTCGGCCGGGTCGCTAGGCCCGATCGGGACTCCAATCCAATACGGGAGGGATCCTAACGGCATGCTAAGGTGGACGCGGGAGTGGGGGACAAGGTCTGTAGCCGGCAGTACGGGAGAATCCTCCTATCGGATGCGCAATGGAGTGGGGACGACGATCCACACTGTCGGGTGCCTTGGATGTCGTCTGATCTTTTGATCGGATGGCGCTATGGCTGGGATCGTCTGGATCTTAACGACCGATCGCGGGGATGATCCTGGCCGTAGGATCCACGGGCTGGATCCAACGATGGATCCGCGGTTCCGCGGAATCAAATCCTGGCCGTTGGTTAAAAAGGCGGAACGGCTAGATTCACGGGGCGCCGCTGTCGTATGACCCGGGCTCCGCAGCGGATCGTCCGCGGCCCGCACAGCAGATCCCGGCCATTTATTTAGGTAAATGGGTAAATTTGCAAAATCAAATTGTTTGGGACCCTTTTATGCAATTGAGCCATTTTAATTTAAATTGAATTATGGCCCAAATGAATTCCAAATTGCACCAAATTTTCACCCTTAGCTAATTTGGGGGTGAGGAATTCAAAAATGCAATCAAATTTTAGTTTTGAGATCAAATATTTTGGGTCTAGACTAAAGCATCTAGATTGATCAATTTGCAAATTTTGACTTAAAGAAGTCCTTTGAACTTCAAATCCTCTAGATAGGCTTAAATTGATGGTTTAAAGGCAGGGATACTAAAAATTGAATTTAATCAATCTATATTTTGCATGATAATAACCTAGGGTTATTACAAATAGGGTTGTCCAACATCGGAAGGCATAATAAGCCTATACTGATAAGCTTTTGAGGGGCAGATATAGAAGGAAGATGAGAGATGTAACATAAAATATTATTTTATGCCAGATATTAAATGCTAAAATTTTATTTTTATTCTTGTGACTGTAATTTTTTTTATGCTCAAATTTTAGTGTAATTGAAATAAATTTGTAGGGATAAATTTGTACTGCTTCTTATTTCTTATCAAATTATTGATTATTTTTCTTATTATTTAACAATTGTAAAGTTGACATATATCAGTACTTAGTTTCGTAACTAGCTAATATTCAAATACTCGCACTTTTGAAATATGCCCGTATCAGAAGCTCATCATAAAGGAAAGATGATAAAGATCAGGCTGTGCTGATAGTGCTACCTACTGATTTATTATTCTTTTTAGTCTATTTAAAATTTGTAACATTTTATTTTATTTAGATCTTTATGATCAAAACTTTATGTTTCTAAATTAATGAATGGATGGGTTATATTTGATACTTACATATTATATCTTTTAAATCACTCAATATTATCCTGTAGCTAGGGGACCACCACAAAATCGATGCTAAATTATCCCCCACTAACTCGGCATCAGATCTCCACAGTTGGTATCAGAGCAAAATTGAGTGTAAATTTAAGATACATAATACATAAATATCAAATCATAATTCATTTTGGGAAGAGAGAAATATAACATAAACTTATATAATTTGTGCTTTCAACCTTTGAGTAAACTAATAAATTCAGACGAATGATTTATGAGCATCCCAACAGACCTTTATCAATAGAGGTTACAGAAAGTGCCAATAATCGCTTCATGTAAGCTGTTCTAGAGCTTTTAGCTAACCAAAAGAAAGCAGCCATATCAAACTTCGTTCAATTATCCCAAACGCATCATTTTGATGGAATTTTTCAATCTTTTCTCAAATTAAATCTATCAGTATTTCATGGGACTACTTAACCTAAGGAGGCAAAAGATTATCAGAGAGATAAAGAAGACACTAAAATGTATGGAGCATCCAAATGAAAAGGTGGTATGAGTGACTCGCTACCTATTTAAGGGTGAAGCTAACCAATGGTGGGAATCCATCAATAGCACTGATTTCACTGGCATGGAATTGGAGAATATAAGTTGGGAAGCATTCTCTAAAGTATTCTGAGCCAAATAAGTCCCACAAGCTGACCAAAATATCATGAAAAACCAATTCATGAAATTGGTTTAGGATAGCAACTCTGTGGACCAACTATGAGGCCAAGTTCATAAGAATGTCAAGATACGCTCAGAACTTAATAAGTATAAATAAACCAAGGTGCAATCATTTTCTGTCAGGGATGAAGACACCCTCTATTGAAACTAGCTTCCATTTAAGCATACTCATTTTTTTGAACTTCTAGAATGTGAACTAATTATGGAACATGAAGAAAATAGCAATCCTTCTAGTCACTCAGGACAAGGGAAGAGGCAAGATCATCCCATGAAATACTAAAGAACTTTCAAAAGACAACAACCCAATCCACTTGCTAAAATCTTCCTACTAATATCTGAGAACCCCAGTTAATGAAGAAATGGAGAGTGTTGGAGATCCCATCCATACGGCAAGTGTTACAACGACGGTAAGATGTGTTTGTGCGTTAAGCTCGACCACCAATTTTGAGAATGTCAATCTGTATGGATAATAAATGGGGTGACAATTAAAAGAGGCACAAACACAACAACCACAATAACCCTATTCCATATCCATATAAGAAAGGCTACCCCATAACCAGCCAACGCCCCAAGGCTGCCAACTACTCCTACATCTAATCAAAGGAAAGGACCCGCACCTCGTGACCCTGCTCCCGCAAGAACTTACACTCTCACTCCTATCTTAGTACTTGGAGATAATGGCGCAGTATCAAGTATTCCACTCTTCTCATTCTCCTTTTCTTCTACACTTATAAAGCTCGTACAAAATACTCTTAGTTCATTAACAATATTTTGGCACCTTATTCATTAATGACGTATCATGTGATACCTTATTTGATATAGGAGCAAGCCTCTCTCCTTCACATCTAAAAAACTTGTAGCCACACTAGAACTACCATTCTCCCATTTGAAGATAACACTTAATATTGGACTACCTTCTTGAGCTATTATGGAGGCTCAAAAATTTTGTAATTTTAATATCTGCATCAAAAAGAAATTATTCAAGGCTACATTAGTAATCTCACCCATTACAAACTTTGATATTATTTTAGGAATGGATCGGTTAAGCAAGCATGATGCTATAATAAATTGATAGAAGAAAAATTTCACAATCAAAAGCGATAAAATATCAATAGTATTTACATGAAGACTAAGCTTGTTAGTACCCCTTATAAACTCGATGAAGGCAATAAAGCTGATAAAAAAAGGATGAAATGCATACTTAGTAATAATGATGGGAGCAAGATATGAAATTGCATCTTTATCAGAACACACATTGTTTGAGATTTTGAAGATGTGTTCCCCGAAGATTTACTCGGGCTACCACCCGTGAGAGAAATTGGAACCAAACCCAAGTCAAAATCGCCATATTGTATGGCGCCAAAAGAGCTCCAAGAATTAGACCAACAGCTTCAAGAGCTATCCAAGGATTAATCCGGCAAAGCATGCCCCTCTAGGGAGCCCCAGTACTCTCCAGGTGAAGAGGGGGGGCACTTTGCCACTTACGTTATAAGCTCTTCTTAGGCTGTTTACACCCTTTTGACAAAGTTCTTTTTATCTTCACAATACACTAAGTTTTATACAAGTATATTCTTATGCATACAAGTTTATTGCAAAGAAAAGTATTTTTTTTTTCTAGATTTAAAAGCCTTACTTTCTTAAGAATTACAAATTAATTTATATGATAGAAAATAAGCAACAAATATTATTATAAATACCAAACATAGAAAATAAAGAAGTTCATATAATTTTTTTATTTGCATCAAGATAAAGGCTTCACTATTAAGTGAAACACTCACTTTCCATATTTTTGCTCAAGTAAATATTTAAGATATTTTCACATAAGGATATTGGCTAGGGTATATAATATTACTCATTAATTGGAGTTCGTGCACAAACTATAGACTTGCAAGTAATATGATAAATTTCCAAGCAATTAATATGAAAAATGTTAAGTCATTAAAATGATTAACTTACTTTACAATTGTTGACATGACTCAAAAGCTTGTGGAGAAGATTTCACCAAAACTTATTTCTCATGCTAAGATGCTTTTTATTTTATTTTTTGGCTTTCCCAACATCGTTCTAATACTAAAAATATGATGCTGGTAGGCTATCTTTTTGGTGAATTATATATTTAAATATTGAATGGATGGGTATGGTAATGTCTAAGGATGATTTATGGAGTTTGTTGTGGATTGGTGATGGGTTTAGAGTGGACAATCTAAAGGAAAACCAAGACTAATCCAGATCAAGCCTAATTTGGGCTGATTCAAAATATCCCTCTTGTCGATAGGGTTTTAGTATATTAAAGAGCTATAAATAAATTAATATAGGTAGCCTAAGATGTATATTTTTGATCTAGAGTATATGGCTAGGTTTGATGATGTTTAGATGGGTATCGAGGGGTAGGGAATAAGATAAGGTCGGGCTATTTTCAGATTTAGCTGTGGAGGTTGTAATGGAGTTTGGAGTATGTTTAAGATATTTTAAAATGATCTAGTAATTTTAAAGAATACTTAAAATGTTGGAGAAGATGTGTGAATGGTTTGAGATTATTAGCATAAGAGTATAGTTAAAAAATAAAATATAAATAAGATAATAATCTAACTCACCAAAGATTGATAATAAATATGACACCACCAAGTACTAAGCAATATGAGAGCTATTCATCATAAAATTCATTCATTCAAATTATTTTATTATATTATATTTCAGTTTAAATTTATAGGCATTACAAGTCTCTTGCCCTACGAGCTTTGGAGGGAAAATATGGATGGAAATTGTAACACCCCGCCACGTCGCTGCGTGCAAAAGGGATAACATAGTTTAATTTGGCGGCGGAGCGGTGCGGTACGCAGAAATGTATAACCCATCTCCCCAAATAGGTGTAACTAAACCAATGAAGGCTGCTGACTCAACTATGAGAAGGGTCGAGACCTAATGCTTAAGATAAGAGTAGAACTTATCCTTAGTATTGGGCTAATACATACATTGGATTATAAAAATAAGATGAAGAATCTAAAATGTGTATAATAATATTAACATTTTTAGTATACCGATCATATCACAATATTATGTATAAGTAATATAAACAGAGTACCGAAGCTAAGCATAGATCTAGAAAATATTCATCACAAAAGCTGAAATAAACATTCATCTAAGAAAAAAAGAGAGAATATATCCAGAAATTAATTCAAAAAATTTACTGAAATAATACTGAAACAAAGTCTAAATATGAACAAAAATAAAAATAGAAAGAAATATTAAAGCTAAAGGAGTCCACTAAGGCTCCACAAACTCCTTCTAAATCTCATGAGAGTCCTCCTGGCCTGGCTCAATAAGCAGCTCAAGATCTAGCAAATTACCGGATCCTAAAAGTATCACATGTTAGATAATAAGTCTAACACATCAAAACTAGTCTAACAGATCTAAAAATTTACTTAACATTTAAGATAACGTAAAACAGAGCTGCAGAAAAATTGTAAAAGTAACTGTATAACTGAACATAAAATTGTGCAAAAGTAAAAGTAGGAAAAATAGTAAAGCTAACTATATACTGAATACTGAAAACAAATAAGAATAGCATATGATCTAAAACTAAGTAAATAACATGTAAAACTATGATATATGCCACTGAAGTTATGCATCTGTATATGCCATAATACTTTATCTCACTGATATGCAACTGAAATATCACTAAACTGTTATGAGTTGTATCGTATAATATCTACATACATTCTGTCAAGAAATATAGTTTACTGTGATGATGATACATCCTAAATTTCCTCTATTTATATATATAATATTATGTAACCTATAAATCATCACTAACTCTTATACATCATGCTTATGCTCATCTCATATCTCTACACTACATGACTAAAGAATTCATAAATCTAAAAACTTCTTAAGAATCAGATAATGAATCAAATGTCTCAATTATGCAGAATCTATCTAATATATTCTGACTAATAGTTATAATTCCAATAATTAGTTCCTTTTACTTAAGATTTTACTTAAAATCGTTAGTTATAAATGTTGTATACACATGGTTATAAGTTTTCAAGAGCGATGAATTTAGCACTTAATTTATTTATAACTACACTTATCGAGGCACACCAAGATAGGAGGCAGAACACTATTACAGTTATTATTCTCGAAACTAAAGATCTAGTTCACATTATTAGGTTTGGAGGATTTACTCTAGTGAGACTATATCTTGGATAGCCCCTGATCATAAGTTCACATTGGAGTGACTCATCCAAGCCTGAATATTGCTGAAGTGACTCAGCACCATGAATTTGTATAATCATAACCCACCAATAATCTGAGTTTAGTTAGTTCTATATAATAACCAAGAATTCATCAAAGCTATGTATCCTAACTCTATTTAGGTGAATCCTACACAAGGCTCCAAGGATATGACCAAGAGATTACTCAATATAGGTTACTATCACATGGAAGAAATCTCATTCTAATGCCTTAGGTGAAGTCTATTATAAGGTTTAGGATCAACATCTAAAGCTAAGGGAAAATCATCTAATTTCCTACCTCAATGTTCAACAAAAGAGTAAATCAAGTTCTGGAGGATTTTCTTAAGCTTTGTGTTATTAATTTTACCGGTTTCTAGGAAGATCATATTCCGTTAGTAGAGTTTTCCTACAATAACAGCTATCATGCCAGCATTAAAATGGCTCCTTATAAGGCATTGTATGGTAGAAAATACAGTACTCCGCTAGCTTGGTCAGAAACAGGAAGCGTTCAGCCTTTTGGTTCAGAGTTAGTTGACGAAACTAACAAGAAGATTCATTTAATTCAGCAGAGAATTCATTCAGCTCAAAATCGTCAGAGCAAGTATCATAATGCTCACCATCATCTTATAGAATTCAATATTGGAGATTCTGTCTATTTGAAAGTCAATCCAATGAAGGGTGTCTACAGATTTGGCGTAGCATGGAAACTCAGTCCTCACTATGTTGGACTTTTTGAGATTTTGGCCAAGGTAGGATTATCTGCCTACAGGTTGAATCTTTCTGATAACTTTGCAGCTGTTCACAATGTGTTCTATGTATTGTTATTAAGAAGATGTCTCAGAGACCCTTCTCATCTCGTTCAGCTTCCGACAGTAGAAATTCAACCTGATCTTTCTATGCTGAAGAACCAATCAGAGTCTTAGCTCGTGATCAGAAGCAGCTAAGGAATCACTCAATTCCTATGGTCAAGATCAAATGGAAGAATCGATCTTTGGAAGAATCTACTTGGGGAAAGAAGTGGATATGCGCAATAAATATCCATAGCTCTTTGAAAGTCTAGGTACTGTTCTTTTCTTTCCTAACTGTTTTATTTAAATTTTCAGTCCTTATAATACTTTCTTCACTGAGTGATGTTAGGGATGATATTATTCTTAAGTGGGGGAGTTTGTAACAACCCTAGTTGTTACCATAGCTAAATCTAGATTAATTAAGCAAAATTAAGTTTTAATTTTGTTTCCATTATACTCAATGGGTCATTTAAACCTAATCATAGAAGTTTGGGATCAATTAGAGCTAAATTGAGAATTATGGTATTTTTGACTAATTTTGGATCTTGAAAATCCCTAAATTAATTTGATTTCCAAATTAAAATCTGATTTCATTTTTGAATTCTCATGCTTCAATTAACTAAGAGTGAAATTTTGGGAATTTTTGGAGCTCATTTAAGCCTAAAGTGAATTTAAGAATTTTAGGATTATTAATTTAATTATTTAAATGAATAATATTAATTAAAACTAATTTTATTAAAATTAATTTTATTAAAATTTAATTATACGGGATTTGCTGTCGGGACCGCGGCAGATCGCTGCGGGGTCCCGACAACGGAGCACTATCTCCTTCCATTGGATACACTAGACGCATCTTAGCGCCACCTATCCAACGGCTCGTATCACCCGCACCATGATTAAATCGTAAGCGTTAGATCGATCGAGCGTATCCAACGGCTAATATCTGATCCGTGGTTAATCGTTTAAGTAGTGCATCACAGCCTTCCAATCCCAACGGCTCGGCGATCAGACGGCTCCCAGTACCCCGTGCACTGTGGATATTCGTCCACCTCGCGCCCATCGCACGCTGGTCCCCCTCGACAGCTCGGTCCCTCCCAGCCCCGTGGCAGTATGAGAAAGAACCCATTCTTCCTCTTTTACCCTCGGTGTGACCTTCTGCCGGTAGTAGTCTCCCAGGATTACCTCTAGCCGTTGAGCCGAGCCTTACCTTCGGTCCGAGCCAATGTCATGAAACTCGACCTTTGTAACCCACCCCTAGTGCTCCTTATCGATTATAAATACCCTGAGAGCATCACAGTGAGCCCCTTTGCTCACTGTGATCTCTTAATCCTCCCAATTGAATCCCCTGGAGCTCCCGTCTCTCCTGGTGAATCCCGGCATCCCCGCAACTGTGTATCGCTGATACAGGGTTTGTATGGTGTTCAGACTCTCTGCAAACCTGCTCCTACTGCTGGGTGAGCTCAAAAGCCTCTCAATTCCTCTCGGCTGTGTCTGTAACCCTGTCTTCAAGTACAGCCTCTTCCACTGAATTTCGTAAGTTCAATTTTCCATTTAAGATTTTGGATGAGCCTCTGGATGTCGCCTAGCTTACCTTAGCCACCTAGAGAACCTATTTTAATTACTGTCAGGATTGAGCTAGCTCTGATCGATCGATTGAGCTAGCAGCGAAGCCATGATTGGGTCTGAGTAAGGACCCAGTGATTGGTTACACCCCTGGCTATGAAATCTTAGGGGTTCGACTCGCCTCACCTCACTGATGGTGTAGGAATCAAACCCCATCCGTTCAGTGGCCTCTGTGAGGAGAATTATCCCCTCACAGTGAACCATAATTATCTAAATTGGAAGCTTTGGTGGAGTAGCCATCCAGCGTTCCAGTCCATCCCAGTTAGGGCTTCCAGGTTCAATCGATGCGCCTTGACCTCCTAAAGGTATGGCGATCGAATGCTAGTCGTGGCATGGCCTAGTGATGGCAAATTTGGCAGTCCAAGGTCCCCTCCTCATGGTTATCTGTGAAGGAGAGGTATCGGGGACAACGCACTAGCTCATAGGGTCGGGCCTCTCTTGACTCGCGTTGTTTTGATTTTGGGCTGCAATTATTTAAGGAATATTGGAATTAATTTCCTTATGATAAATAATTGATAAATGCATTTCCTATAGCTTTAATTTAAATTAAAATGCATGTTAAATTATTTAAATAACTTTAGTTATACTTATCCAAATGGTATGATTTAATATACAATTTTAATCAAAAAAATACAAGGAACAATAATATAAAATAAAATTAAGGATCCAATTGTTATATTTTAAATAATTTCCTAACATTTCCCTATTTTCATTTAATTCATAATTAAAACATTAAATGCCCAAAAATATTGATTACGGTCTCTGATTGCTCATAAGACCATAAAGAACCTATTTAAACCATTAAAGATAATTTAAGAATACTAAAATTGCTAATCACTCTTAATTAGCCTAATATGTGATTAGTGAATTAAGCCCAATATTAACCCCTAATTTTGGTAAATCTAATTCTTAATGTCTTATTAAGTATAGTAGAGACTATAAATGTGTTTGAATCTTCCTAGTATGTTTTAATTCCGTTAATCACTTTAATTAGCCTTAAGGTGTGATTAGTGAGAATTAAGCTAATAATGCTATCAAATCCTAAGTTAAGTGTCTTATCCACTTCACTAATTAATACAAAGTTCATCAAAATAGACTTGGATCAATTTATATGATTAAATCTTAAAATCCCATTTTTTTAGTCTTTAGAGGGGTATTTTGGTCATTTTGACCAAAAATAGGTTTAAGCACCCCTTAAGCTTTGAAAATTCTAGTAGAGTATCTCTAACTAACTCATTAGCACTTTTCTAAAATCTCATGTTAATACGGGTGAAGTTAAGTGAAGAAATCTTAAATTAGTTCTTATTAAGATCTTAAGATCTTAAGAGTATTCAAAACCACTTCCTTAAGGGAGCAAACCTAATTAGCTTTAACACTAAATCTTCAGTTTAATTACTTTATTAAGTTGATTCATAAGCTATAAATCTTAAGTAAATACTCTTTTAAAGTGCTAAGTATAGTTTTAACTTGGATCTAAAGTGATCAAACCTTAGATCTTAGATCTTAGATCTTAGACTTTATATCATCTAATTAAATTGAATCATCTTCTTTGGACTTACTTAATTGATTAATTTTTTAATCCTTTTGAAACCTCCTTGTGGGTGTAGGATTGATTCAATTTATAAAATAATGTGATTATCCTAAAGATTGAATATAGATCATAGATTCTTTGTTCTTAAATGATTATTTTATCTTATAATATTAGAATAACCTTTCATTAAGATCTTAATTTCTAATCCTTCAACTAATAAGATTTTGTATCTTTAGTTTATGTTTGAGTGTGAACCCTAGATCCTTATTAGGATATCACCTTGGATTCAGGATTTGAACCCCATATATGGAGTTTAAGTCCAGAATCCTCAATCTTGATTTATTTGATCAAGATTTAGGTTAAGTGAGCATAACGATAATAATTAGGTTATTGATTTATTTAGTTTAACCTTCATAGTCATCATTTGATTGACTTAGAACTTATTAAGTTCTAAATAAAGTTAACATTCAGGTCGTGAATCTGAGATTATACTCAATAGCTGGATATTGGAGATCTTAAACTTGTATATTCTCAGAATAGTTAGATTTGAATAATTTAGATAACAATAGATATCACATAACTCTAATTGAGTCTCTTGCTTACTTTGACTTTGATTACTCTACCCACCTTGAATATTGAGTCTTGTTCCTTGAGAATAATAGGAGAACTTAGGATATGGAAGATACATCCTGAGTTAGTATTTGCAAAGCATAATATTCACCCAATTCTTTTAGTGCATTCAGTCTAGGTATGGGGCCCTAGCTTAGTCTATATGGGGCCACATACTTTTTGCAGCCATGCTAATACTGATATTAGCATAATCGTAGGGAGTATGATGCTCCACTTCAGGTGGTGGCAAATCCCCAACTCAAGTAGAGTCAGGTAGGACCCAACTCGCCTTAAGCCAAGGACTTGTCACCCTACTGTGGAAGAACTGTAAACATACATCAATACAAATCAAAGTGGCAAAAGCAAGAAATAGAATAATATAACATCCACAGGCATAACATAGTATAAAAGAGTAAAAGAAATAGTAACTCAGATAAAATGCAAAAAAGTAAATACATCCAAAATTTAATTATTACAAACTGAATTTAATAGAAATAAAAGGTCTCTCAATCTCACTACAAGAAGGGAAAATCTATCTAAGCAGCAGTAGGAAGATCCTCCTCCTGCACCGGCTCCGACCCTACAGCACTGCCGACGAACAACTCTGAATCTAACATTTGCCGGTATCACAAATGTCAGGGCCCCAACCAACAAAAAAAAAAGTTACAGTTAGACAATTGTCTAAGTACATTTTATATTATTTAAGTGAACTAAGTATTTAAGCTATCACATTTAAAGGTTTTTAAACATACAAGCATTATAAAGGTGCAACAAGCTACAAGACTGGGGTAGCAATAAACTAATTATTTATAACTAATCAATAAGAATGTAAAATAACATACAAAAATATTAACTAAACATGATGAGGCTAAAAGCAAAAGTAGCTGCAACTACTGAAATAAATTTGATCCTAATATGCCTATGATCACATGAAGACATGCTGAGAATAATAAGAACATAAGTACTAAAATTAGACATACAATTCTAGCATCCTAAACATGCCAATATCTTAGTAGTAACTAATGAGAGCATATGTACAAGCATGTAGATTAACATGAAAAAGGCCACTGAGACATGTGGCAAAAGTAAATTTAAAAACATGCATGAACAAATGGAAGACCACTAAGACATGTGGCAAAGCAATTCAAGCACTAAAAGAAAGGCCACTGAAGCATGTGGCAAAGCAAAACAAACACTGATGACTGAACTAAAGTAGCAGTAAGCATAAGACATAGTGCTACCATAACAGAATAGGCCATACAGGGCCTCTGAACTGAAAGTTCAATTGTATCCATCCTAGGCATCCGCAGAGCTAGGTCCGAGTTGAACTTAAAAAATAAGACATGTATCCATCATAGACATCTGTCGAGCTAGGTCTGAGTCTATTATATAACAAAACTAGAACTGAAGAGGCAGACTATACTATGACATACTCTACTAACTGAAAGCTCTGAAAGAACTGAATCAATGCTATGTTTTTTAAATACTAACTTAGGATGTATCTTCTATATCCTAAGTTTACCTATTATGCTCAAGTAACAAGGCTAAATATTTAAGGTGTGTAGAGCAATCAAGTCAAAGTAAGCAAGAGACTCAATCTAGACTCATGTGATATACATTATTGTCTACTTTATCCAAATCAAATTATTCTAAGAAGATACAAATTTAAGATCTCCAATATCCAGTATTGAGTAAGATCTCAGATTTACGACCTTAATATTAATATTAGAACTTAATAAGTTCTAATTCATAATCATATGATGGCTATAAAGATTTAAAGTAAATGAATCAATGATTTAATTATTATTATTTTTCTCTCTTAACCCAAATCTTGATTAAGTGAATTAAGATTAAGGATTCTGGATCCAAACTCTACTTTGGAGTTCAAATCCTAAATCTAAGGTAGCATCCTTATTTAGGATCTAAGGTTCACACTTTAAAACCCCAAATTAAAGATAAGAAATCTTATAAGCTAAAGAATTCAGAAGCTATGATCTTAATGAAAGGTTACTATACTTAGTATAAGATAAAATAATCAATAAGAACTAAGAATCTAAGATCTATATTCAATCTTTAGGATAATTATATCATCCTATAGATTAAATCAACCTACACCCACATGGAAGGTCTCAGAAGATTTAGATAATTAATTAAGTAATGGAATTCCAAAGGAGAGTAATTCAGTTCAATTAGAAGATCTAAAGTCTAATATCTAAGATTTAAGATTTAAGATTTGATCACTTTAGACTTAAGCTAGGATTTAGACTTAGGATTCTTACAAGAGTGTTTCTTTTAAGATTCAAGCTCAAGAATCAACCTAATTAAGCTATTAATTGAGGATTTAGTACCTTAAGATATTGAGGTTTAGTTCTTAAGACAAGGTGGTTTTGAGTACTCTTAAGATCTTAATAAGAACTAACCTAAAATTGCTTTACTTAACAACCATATTATTACATGAGATTTCATAAAGATGCTAATATTTTAATTAGAAGTATTTTACAGAAATTTTGAGACTTAAGGGGTACTTAAATATATTTTGGTCAAAATGATCAAAATACCTCTCTTAGGCTTAAAGAACTAACCTAAGGCTAAAAAAAATGGGATTTTAGGATTTAATTATCCAAATTAATTCAAATTTGCTTTAATGAGTTCCCAATTGTTAATGAAGAAGGAAATACACTTATCTTAGGTTTTTGGCAACCTAATTAGCTTAATTAACACTAATTATATATTTAAGCTAATTAAGGTGATTAATGAAACTAGGCATTCTAAAGTGAGCCATTTGCATTTATAAGTTCTAACACACTTAAGAAGCCATTAGGAACTAAGTTCACCAAAATCAAAGGATTAATCATGATTTAATTTACAAATCCTTAATTAGAGTAATTAAGGGGTGATTATGAAAATTAATGATCCTAAATTTCTTTTGAGGGTCCACACACGTTCTCTGTGGTTTTAGGAGTAATTAGAGACCTAAATCAACATATTTGGATATTAATTTAATTTAACATGATTTAAATAAGAACAGAAAAGGATTAGGCAATTATTTAAAATCTAACAATTAGATCTCTGATTTTATTTTATATTCAGGTTCCTTACATTTTTCTAGTTAAAATAGTATATTGGATCATACCATCTGGATAAGTATAACTAAAGTTATTTAAATAATTTAATCTATATTTTTATTTAAATTAAAACCATATGATTGATTTTCTAAATTAATTTCCTTAAGGAAATTAATTCAGAAATCCTTTAATTATAACAGTTGGCCCAAAATCCAAAAGGTGCGGGTCACGGGTCAGCCCGACCCGTGACTTTGTCTTCTTCCTCCCAACGGCTCCGATAGGGCAACCTTCTATCGCTGAATTCACTACGCTCAGCCTACACCACACCCTAATCTCGATGGCTACACCATCCCTGACACTAGAAGCATCGATTGGACTAGAAATTCCCATCTGGGATGTACCGGATCACCGGGGTGCTACTCTACCGAGGCATCTTCTAAGGTGCAAATGGGGAGATCAAATTCTCCTTACGGCATCAACGTCACAAGCTAACGCTTATCCCTACACATTCAGGGACCAGGAGAGAATCGATTGGGCAAGTCTTAGTGTTCTGGGGAGAGCTAGATCACTGGAGTGCTACTCGGGGTGGAGTGCAGATGGGATCTAAAAATGGGTCGATCGATTTCAGCCGAGTCAATCGATCTGGTCGAGCCCAACCCTCGATATGCATTTACAATTATTGCCGAGAGGTTCTGGCGCTACTTGGCTATCCAATCACTTGAGGGAAAAGCAGCATTTGGCGAACCGGAAGCCGACTGGCAGTGCACACACAGATGACAAATTCACCATTTGGTCCACTGTCATGCTTCTCCAAAAGACTTAGACGTCTACTAGGGAGCTAGGGTGAGAACCTAACACAGCATCTAGGGCTCAATTGGAACCAGCTCAACAGAGGAGACGGTGTTAGATGCTGTACCTGGGGATGGCAGAGGTGACTGAGACAATGCAAACTGCCCAGATCACTCCAGATAGTCGTAGGAGCTCGGCAAGGGGGTCTGAACTTTAGACCTCTCCCTCGATCAGTGGTGCTCAGCAGGTTCAGATGTCGGGCTCATCGAGAGCTTTAGGGTAAGCAGCAGGGAATGAGGGGATCACAGTGAGCAAAGGGACGCACTGTGAGTCCCGGGAGGTATTTATAGGCCTTAGGAGCTATGGGGGTGGCTTCCTAGAACTCGAGCTTGGAGAAGAGGCTCGGTCCGAAGGAGAGGATGGGTTCCAACGGGTCAGGGAAATTTGGGGAGTCCACTGCCGGTAGGAGGTCACGCCGAGGGTAGAAGGGGAAATTTGAGGCTTTCCCGTACTACCACGGGGGCTGGAAGGACTAGCTATTGGGGGGGGGGGGGGGGGGGGGGGGGGGAGGCAACGAAGGTGCCTGGCTGTCGTGAGCCGTTGGATCAAATGCGCTGAGATGCGTGCTCACGCATCGAGTGGCTTGCACCTATGCGCCGCTGTCGGGACCCCGCAGCGGATCTGCCACGGTCCCGACAGCAAATCCCACCGTTTAATTTTAATTAATAACTAAATTTAATAAATAAAATCAATATAATAATATATAATTATTTTAATTAAACTCTAAACCCAATTTAGGCCTAAATGAGCTCCAAAAATTCCCAAAAATTCACCATTAGTTGATGAGAGCATGAGAAATCTAAAAATGAAATCAGATTTTAATTTGGATATCAATTTAATTTATGTATTTTCTAGGGCTCAAAAATAGGCAAAAATACTAAAATTCTCAATCTAGCTCCAATTAATTTCAGACTTCTAGGGTTATATTTAAATGATCCATTGAGTCTAATGAAATTAAAATTAGAGCTTAGTTTAGCTTAATTAATTTAGATTTAGCTAGGGTAACAACTATGGTGGTTACAATCTACCTCCTCAGTTCTAGTTTTATTATAGAATAGACTCGGACCTAGTCAAGTGCTTGGCTAGGATGGATACATCTCTTATTCTATAAGTTCAACTCGAACCTAGCTTTGATGATGCCTAGGATGGACACATATTGAACTTTCTGTTCAGAGGCCCTGTATGGCCTGTTTTTGTTATGACAGTACTATGTCTTAGGCTTAATTTTACTTCAGTTCAGTTTTGATGCTTTCAGTTGTTTTGCCACATATCTCAGTGGCTTTACTCTTTATCTTATTTATACTTTTAGCTTGCTTTTGCCACATGCTTCAATGGCATTTTATATATTAAATATGCATGTTTATATATATATATATATATATATATATATATATATATATATATTCTTATGGATTAGTTATTAAGTATTGGCATATTTAGAATACTAGTTTTGAATGTCTATTTCAGCACTTTTCAGTACAGTTTACATTTATAAAATCAGCATGTCTTCATGTGATTATAAGCATATTAGGATCAGTTTATTTTAGCACTTGTAGTTATTTTTTCTTTTTAGCCTCACCTTACTTAGTTTCATGCTTTCTATGTTATGTTACATACCTGTTACTCAATTATAAATGAATAGTCTATGGCTATCCTTTTCTTTGTAGCCTGATGCACCTTATATTGCTTGCATGTTTAAAGTAGTTAGTGTGGTATCTTTAAATATTCAGTTCACTTAAATAGCCTAAAATATATATAGACAAATTGTATAATTGTAACTTTTTTCTTTTATTGGCTGGGGCCCTGATATTCGTGATACCGACAAATGTTAGATTTAGAGTTGTTCATTGGTGGTACTGTAGGAGAGGAGCCAGTGCAGAAGGAGGATCTTCCTACTGCCATTTAGTTAGATTATTTTTTCCTTTTTCTGCTGTGAGCTTTAGAGATCTTTTTTTTTTCTTTTAATTCAATCTGTAATAATTAAATTCTGGATGTATTTACTTTCCGCACTTTAAACTGAGTTATCGTTTCTTTTACTCTTTTATACTATGTTGTGGTGTGGATGTTATACTATATTTTTTCCTACTTCAGCTACTTTGATATATTGATGTATGTTTACAGTCCCAGGTGACACGTCCTTGGCTTAAGGTGAGTTGGGTCTTACCTGACTCTACTTGAGTTGGGGATTTGCTACAGTTGGAGCATCGTACTCCCCATATTTATGCTAATATCAGTATTAACATGGCCGCGGAGGGTACAGGGCCCCACACTTAGTCTTGAAAGA
This sequence comes from Gastrodia elata, assembly GCA_016760335.1. Lineage (NCBI taxonomy): Eukaryota > Viridiplantae > Streptophyta > Magnoliopsida > Asparagales > Orchidaceae > Gastrodia > Gastrodia elata. Next base: position 7,405,753 of record CM028682.1, on the reverse strand, counting down.
TTTACTATAATGGGACTGTATTTGTCTAATCCCTTGGGATAGCACCTGATCATAAGTCCACATTGAAGTGACTCAACCAATCCTGAATATTGCTGAAGTGACTCAGCACCATGGATATGCATAATCATATCCAACTAATAATTTGGGTTCTAGCAATTCTATTTAGTAACCAAGGATTTATCAAAGCTATGAATATTGACTCTAATTGGGTGAATCCTACACAAGGTTCCAAGAATGTGACCAAGAAGTCACTCAATATAGGCTACTACCATATAGGAGGAATTTCATTCTAAGGACTTTATGTGATTCTACCATAATGATTTAAGATTAATTTTCTAAGGCTAAGAAGGATCATCTAAATTCCTACCTCAAAATGTTGCAATAAGTTCTTCCTACCTCAATGTATTAATAGTTTGTTAAGGCTTCAATTACATAAAAAAAATTCTATTATAAGATCATTAAGATCTTACACGTCTAACATTTAACTTAATAATTTGCACTAAGATCATAAGTTGTATTTGTTAAGTCTGAATTAGTTTGATCAGGTCATATGGTTAGACCCATATGTTCACATTATATACTACAATCATGGGATAAAATCAAGAATACTATTGGAATTAAATCATGTTGCAAATCAATATGATTTTATAATTATTCTCATGCTAAGGATCTTATACAAGAGAAAATTAGAGATCTCAAGCTTAAATCCAAATAGTTAATTATATAAATTCTTTTAATAATCTTAGCACTTCTAATATAATGTATTTAAGTTCAATATCAAATCAGATGTTTTATTGGAACTATGCAAGTTGAATTATTTTTTAATTAAAATTACTTGATTAAAGTGATTAGATTTAGATCTTAATCAAGATAAGTTAGGGTTAAACCCCTAGCCTTACCAAAATTATGACCAATGATTGATTTATAGATCAATGATAAATCAATATATTATTAGTATATTATTGATAGTAAATTTTAGATTTAGATTAAGTAATATTTACTTAATCAATGTCTTAAGATTCTTATGTTCAAATATAGTTTAATATCAAATTTAGGTAAATCAAGGTGTCCAAATCAGCATTTAAGTTCTTTAATATACATAAATATTATATTGATTAAAATAATGAGTAATTAAGGTTAATCAAATCTCAAATCAAACATAAAAGAGATTAGCACTTGATCATAAATTTAAAATAGTTATGTTGCATGTAATTTGATTATTAAGATTTACTTAGTCATACAAGAAATCAAAGATTCAAGCATTAGCATTTGGCACAAAATAATTAAGTAAACACATAAGAGATTTTAGCATACTATTTAGGATAAAGGATACATTTTTACATTTGAATTTCACATAAAATTTTATACAATACTTAATTTTACTAAAACTAGATTCAAATTTGATATATTTCGGCAACACTAGGCTCCAAGAGTCCTTAAAATGCGAAAAATATGAAGTTTCGGCCACTTCGAACAGTTCTGGGCGCTATGATGCACCATGGCGCCTTCTGACCGATAGTCAAGCGCTATGACACGTTATGGCACACAGTAGCGCGCTGCAGCATTTTTAGGCGCTCTGGCGTGCTGCGGTGGATTGTAGTGCTGTGGCAGAAAACTTTTAGAAATCTGGGTGTTGCAATGCGCTGCGGCAGAAATCAGCGCAGTGGCATGCTACAACGCTTTTTGGCACTACTGCGTGACCAACCCGAGAGTTGGGTGCTACGGCGCTTGAGTCCTTGAGGTGCAAATGCTACGGCACGCTACATCGCTTCCAGGCGCTGCGGTGCGCTGCGACGGATTTCATTTAATTTCATCAAAAAAAATTATGCTTTTTCAAACTATTATACCGCAGCGACGTGTTGTAGCGTGCTACGGCTCGATGCGGCGGACCCAAATTTGAAATTTCTGGCGCTGCAGCGCGCAGGAGCGCCCGACGATGATTTCGTTTGTGCCAAAATTGTGACGGGTCTCCTTTCACGCCCAAATACTTTTCAATTTTGGGCACCTCACGTGTGGTGCCATATACTGATGGAAAGGTCTTTCTAAGACATTATGCAAGAGCTATTGAAGGTATCATCTACAATATTTTGATAAATCTAGGAGAAAGTAGTCAATGAAGTAGAGCAAATTAGTGCATTTGACCTTGCAAAAAGGGAGGAAGAAGACTTGGAAGCTTGCACTTGAGGCTTGAGGGCTTCTCTAACAGCAACTCAGCAAAGAAGGAGGGAGGAGAAGAAGAGACCTCAGCTGAGCAAAAATGATAGGAGGAGGGTTTGAAGCTCTATCTTATAGGAAGATGGAGGCATGGCTATGAGATAGGATGAGGAGGTGCCCTCACATTTAAGGCATGGAGGAGAAGGGCTCGGGTACTCCCTTGCGTGTGAATAGAGGCACCAAACTAGGGAGCTGACAGACATAGGAAATAAATAAAAAGAAAAAAAAAAGATTTTTAAATAAATAATTTATTTTTTTATTTTATAATTTTTAATTTCTTAAAAATTCAGATTTAATAAATGCACTCCGAAAAATCTCAAAAATTCACCCATTGCTAATTTGGGGGTGGGGAATTCAACGACAAAGTCAGATTTTGATTCCAATGATTAATTAATTATTTTATTTTCTATTGCATTTAATTACATTAAAATATTCGTAAAAATTCGACAATTTCCAAACACGTCCAAAATATCACAATTTGTTAATTTGGTGGTGACGATCGCAGCGGTGAAGTTGGATTTCAATTTTGAGGTCTAATTAAATATCTCAATTTTCTAATTAATTAAATATTATAATAATCCAAAATATTTGATTGAACTCCGAATCGCTCCAAAATTTCCAAGATTGGCTCTAATGACTAGATGAACTCAATAGAATAATAATTAGGCTGCGATTAAACTAAGATTAGGCTAAGTAACAACCTCGGGTTGTTACAAGGGCCCAACCCGCACGGCGTTGGAACAAGCTCACCGAGATCTTCCAAACGATGGGTGGAATCGCGATAAGGGTGACTTGGGGCACCGATGGGGTTGAACACTAGTTCTAAATTACATGGGTGGAGGCGAGATGAAAAAGGGGGGTCACTATGCTCTACTATGGCACACAGCCAAATTGGCTCGATTGAGCCCGATCGAAGCCGATAGAGATATAATTCATAGCATGCAATAAGTATTCGTAATGGAAGATTAAAGTTTGCTTGAGTGAATGAGGATATCTGAGAACCTAGAATTAATGGCTGGAGGAGGTTCGATGCGAAAGGATCAAGATTTTTTAGAGATCACGAGCTCAACTGATCAATCACTGCAACTGAGGACAAGAGGTCGCCCGAGCCCTTAATGGGGAATTTAGGAGTAGTGGAGAACCTACGTACGACGGTGAGGGCTGCCACGCGCACTGTATGGGCTGGATCGGCAAGGACGATTCCTGAGCCATCCGATCCCACACTAGGATCGGATTGGACGGCTCCGACATGAAGCCATCTGATTTGACGTTATAGAAAGATAGTGTAGGCTTAAGCATATGGTGCCATCAATGGAAAATAATAATAATATTATTAAATTAATAATTTCAAATCTTCATTATTAAAATTAAATTATTAAGCGACTTCTAAAATTTTCTTATAAATTACCCTTAGCTAATTGAGGCATAATGAACGGAATGATGAAGACAAATTTTTATTTCAATGAGTATATAATTTTTATATTTTTTGGGTATTTTAATTATATTAAAATATTTGATAAAATTCCAATGACTTCCAAACGCTTTCAAAACATCACCCCTAACTAATTTCAGGGTGATGAGCGCAATGGAAAAGTTCAATTTTTTATTTGAGATCAATTTAATTAGGTTATTTTTCCAATTATCAGGATTTCCAGATTTAGGGTTTTGATCCAAACAACTTCTGATTTGGACCAAAATATCAGGGTGAGCTCTTAATTCCTTATTAAGTGAGTTAGAATCAAAACTAAAACTTAATTTAGTCATAATTGACTAGCGTAACAATCTTAGGTTATTGCATGATGAAATGTTGATTTTATTAGTTTTTAAATTTTATTCTTTATTATGATTATTTTATATTTAAACCTCAATTTAAGACTAGAGATCCATCTTATTATGTTTAATTATGCTTAATGAGATAGCCTTAATATGTAGTCCGTAGGAGTTTCAATTAACCTTACACCCTTAGTCCATATCACCTTTGAATTAAGAGGTTAAATCCCAATATTTTAGAGTTTAGCTCTTAATGTCTCAATCTTGATTTATCTTAATCAAGTTTGGTTTGAGTTAATTAAAATTATTAATTAATATGTTTGATTTATTATTTAGCTTATGTAAGCATCATTAATTACATTATATTAGAACTTGATTAATTCTAACTGTTTTAAACCTTATAGGACCGAAGTTCTGAGTTTATACAGGATAGTAGAATATTGGAGATCCTGAGTTTGTATAATTTCAGATTAATTAGAATGATTAAATTAAAATATAAGTGATATCATATATGTTTATGTAATGCTATTTATATCTTATTTTATATGCATTACTTACTTGATTTTGAGCCTAAACTATTGTGCATATTAGATGAGACATAGAACATTTGATGAGCATTCTATATTAGTTTTGAAAATTGCATAAGGCATGATTATAAGTAATTAAGAGGAAATGAATTTAAGATAAATCAATAAATTATATAACATTTTAGTAGAATATGTTCTAATTAGTCTGCCTCTACTGTATTGATGCATACATTGAGATTTAGTGCAATTCAGTTCCCAGGCATTAGAGTCCTAGAGAATATAAATATAAGATTATGATATATTTTTCAATGGACCTGTTGATCTAGGCATTATTATTCTAGATGCATCAGAAGATTTATTTAGTTACTAGTTGAGTCATCTTTTTCTATTATGGCAGGACTAATTAGACATATGTCCATTATGAAGATAATATTTGCATTATATATTTTTAGTTCAACATTTTTTTTATCAATATTTATGCACCATGTTTTATATTTACATTGTTTCCAGCATGTTATGATGCTATATTTATTTCTGTCCTGGTTATATTGAATTTATAAAATCAGCATAAGCAGTTTGATCATATTTGCTTAAGATCTTACTTGCTCTTAATAGTTTCTATAAAATGCTTAATCTCTCTTTGCAGCTTTGGATTGAGATATGTATTCTTACATCGCATTTTGTTTAAGTTATAAATGAATGATTTATAGCTTTATTCTTTTTTATTGATGCTTTGTTGCTCCTAAATTGCTTATGATGGTTTGTGATATCATAAAATACATTAAAATAGTAGTCTAAAATTGTGATGACCCACTTAAGTAGTAATAAATGAAACTCTTAAATATCAAGGCGCCTTTTCAGATAACAGTAGAGTTCTTGATAAGAACTCCAAAGTTAAGCGTGCTCAGGTGGGAGCACTCTTAGGATGGGTGGCTTGCTGGGAAGTTATCTTCTGAGGGCAAAATTGTGAGGTCTTTCTGGCCAAAGTGGACAATACCTTGGTGTTTAAGAGTTTGGGCTGTTACAAATAGTATCAGAGCAAACTATAGGGTGTCAGATAGGAGCTAAGTGCCATACAGAGCAAAGTACCACTTCATGTGAGCAAGCATCTTGAACCCATGATGGTTAAGGTGCTACATGGTTGTGGGTACCTCTTGTGCCTGTAGGGGTCACCTCTAGTCCTATCTACCCAATGGATGGTTCTTGGATCTGTGTGTGGATACTGACGAGGATGTCAGTTACTTAAGTTGGGGAGATTGTGATGACCTACTTAAGTAGTAATAAGTGAAACTCTTAAATATCGAGGCGCCTTTTTAGATAACGGTGGAGTTCCTGGTAAGAACTCCAAAGTTAAACGTGCTCAGGTGGGAGCACTCCCAGGATGGGTGACCTGCTGGGAAGTTATCTTCTGAGGGTAAAACCGTGAGGACTTTCAAGCCAAAGCGGACAATACCTTGATACTTAAGAGTTTGGGCTGCACAAATGGTATCAAAGCAAATCATAGGGTGTCAAATAGGAGCTAAGTGCTATACAGGGCAAAGTACCACTTCATGTGAGCAGCCTCTTGAACCTATGATGGTTAAGGTGCAACATGGTTGTGGGTACCTCTTGCGTCTGTAGGGGTCACCTCTAGTCCTATCTACCCAATGGATGGTTCTTGGATCTGTGTGTGGATACTGACGAGGACGTCAGTTACTTAAGTTGGGGAGATTGTGATGACCCACTTAAGTAGTAATAAGTGAAACTCTTAAACATCGAGGTGTCTTTTTAGATAACGGTGGAGTTCCTAATAAGAACTCCAAAGTTAAGCGTGCTTATGTGGGAGCACTCCCAGGATGGGTGACTTGCTGGGAAGTTATCTTCTGAGGGCAAAACCGTGAGGCCTTTCAGGCCAAAACAAACAATACCTTGGTGCTTAAGAGTTTGGGCTGTTATAAAAATGTACTTAAATAATTGTCTAAAATATTTTTTCATTTTTAATTGAGGCCCTCACATTGTAAAATCGATAATGTCAGCTTCTGAGTATTTTGTGGTGGTAGCGCCTGGAGAAGAACAGAGTCAGGAGGAAGATCACATTGTTGCTGATGATCATTAGTTAGGGTGCTCTTTTATTTTAGTAAGGCTAAGTGATTTTCTTACTTTTATTAAACTTTAATTAAATATTGTATTAATACAGTTATTCAATTGCATTTTCTTTTAGTGCATATTTTATTATGAGTCGAATGATATTTTATTTCTGGATTATGGTTATATGGATGGTAATTATTATTTATTTTCGCACTCTGATATTCATATATGATCATTTAGTGAATGATTCAATTATATTTATGGTATGTCCTTCTCTTATTAGTGAATTGAGGATTAAACCTAATATAATGATAAGTGAGGGATTGCACCGTGACGGCCACTCCACCGTAATCGTGCTAACATGCACGTTAGCGAGATCGTGGCATGGGTGGGCCCCACAAGTACTCACCTAATTTTGCATAACTTTAATGAATCCCTTAGAATTAGCAACTATGTATCTCAAATTTTTATTTTAATCTTCCACAAGAGAATACAGATATGAATTTCTCACTTTAAATTGAATTATACACAAGTTGAGTTTTTTCATTTAATTGTGCTCCTATAAGCTCGTTATCTATGCATTCTTGATTCAATGGTTTATTGTAACCTACTTTAACTTGCATTTGCATATAAAAATGAGTTGTTTGTAAGTAATTTTGTATTTTTAACATTCAAAAATCAAATCAATTCCATTATATTATGTTTATCAATAATTATCATTTAGTACTTTTTCATTTTATCAAACTTCTATGTTAAAATTAATAAAAAATAAGTCAAACTAAATACATTTATCAATTTTTTTTAGAGAAATGATATTTAGATCCGCTCATATGACACCTAAAACATTTATCCAATAGGATTTGAATATCATGTATATTTATTTTTATTAAAATAATACAAATATTATTTTTAATATTTATATTAAAATAATATACAAATTTTATTAGAAGAACTTTTTTGAATGTCATTTCTTTTTTCTTTAATATAGCATATTATTCATAATCCATTTAATTCAAAATGGTGAACCTAAAATGAATATTACCTTAGTGTTAAGAGAATAGTACACCCAAAATGGGGGTATATTGGCTTTTGATTAAAATTCTAATTTAGAAAATTAATACTTAACTTCCATTTTTAGCTTGATAATTTAAGATTTGTTAAAGAAATAAAGCCAAACCCAAACCAAACAGGCATACAAAAATGAAGAAATAAAGTAAATACATGAATCTCATCCTATAAATAAATTCTTATATCATTGTGGGATCAAAGCACGAATAACTATACATCAAAATATAGAGATGATAAAAATTTTAAAAAAATAAAATTTTTTATTAGTCCTAATACTTTTTTAAACTATATTCTTATATAAATATAATATTTTTATAATTTTAATATGCTTACATCATTACAGAAAAAAAAAAAGTGTACCAATTTCAAAAGTAAACATCATTTTTTTGTTTGGGTTAAATAAAAAAAAAAATTCATTGATATTAATATATTATTATTATTATATGTGATCACTCATATTTAAATTCATGATCTGAATTAATAAATTTTAAATCTCAATTAGGCTGCAATACTGTTTATTATACTTATATATATTTTACTAAATGAATTATTTTTATATTTATTTTAAAAAATTTTAAAATATTTTTAATAATTTTTATATATTTTCACACTCTCAATCTTTAATTGTATTTAATAAAATATTTAAAATCTTTATGAACTAATAATAATAAAAAAAATATTTTCAAATAATTTTAATTATTATCAAATTATTTTATATTACTATAAGAAAATTTGGGAAAATTTTATTTCTATGTTTTTACGCATTCTTTCAATATTTCTCTCTTATTTATATATATATATATATATATATATATATATATATTATATAGATGTATGTATAAATTATGCTCATTCATTATTAAAAAATATTTACAATATTTACATATGAAAGCTATTTGCAATTTTTTTTTAAAAATTCGGTTCATTATAAGAATTTCATGATTATATATATATATATAGAGAGCAATTATTGTGCTCTATGAAGAGATCTCCGTGGCATAATGCACGGATTCTAACTATAAAAGTTTCCAAAATTGAGCAGTAAATCCAACAGTAGGGTCGGTGGGTGGGAATGGGGACATGAAAAGAGCATACTCCCCCATAGCTGTTATTTCAGAGCCCAGCCCACTCCGGTCCCCGAACTTATACTTTCACCGGTAACAGGCACGTGTCCTGCCTTGGAAAATAAATACAGAAACTATATAAAAAGTAAATAAATTAAAGTACGACATCTAATTTTATCCAAAAAAAATTTGTATTAAATATGAAAATATTAAGAAATTGACTCAATTATTGTATTGTATTTTTAAAATCATAAGTATAATGATCAAATATCTTTTAAATAATGTCTTCAAAAATAATTAAGAAAATTTAGAATAAAAGAAATTGATATATAAATTTAAAATATCTTTCAAATAACTTATACATATATAAGAATATATATCAAATTCTTATATATCAAAAATATTTGGGATCAATATAAAATTTTTTTATTTTTTTATTTTTATATACAAATTTTAAAAAAATTATATTCAATCAATAATTTAATTACAAGTATACTAACATATAAAATAATATTTTCGAAGTACAAACAGCAAACTTAGTTGCATATGCCCGTCGCAGAGCTAATTAAAGGTACTTGCATTTAGTTGGCCCTTCACCGCTCCAAAAGACGATTTATTTACCAAAAAGGCCAACCATTCTTTTGAATCTTTTTTAAAGATAGATATTATATTCATGCTTTGAATTGTTATTTCATTAAAATTATTTTGAAACTTATTTCTTTTTCAAAAATAAAAAATAAAATAAATATAGTTTTTTATATGAAATAAAAAGGAAGCTGCTATTATACTCTCAAATCTATTTTATCCAATACTCTATAATCATTAATGTACTTAAAATTAATAATTAACTTATAATAAATGATATTTAAAATTATGATCAAATGTTATTAATTTGCTTTTTCTCACTATATAATATCTTAGATTATATTTCTAAGGAATTGAACGGCTAATTAAATATTTTTAATGTATTCTAATTTTGGTTTTAATAAATGATTATCAATTAATATTAATTTAAATACATTAATTATACAGTGCACAAAAAGATTTAAAATAAACACGGTGAGTAAATTCACAATCTAATGTATGTGAAAGAAAAAAAAATATAGGAGAATCGCACGGGTAACAAAATTCTATTTTGAGAAGACAGCAGAATCTTTCTAAATAATTTAAGAGTATTACTATATTTATATTAAACTCACTATGTAAATAAATAATTGGTTGAATAAAAATTATGGGCCTATATACCAAAATTAAAAATAAAAAAATTATATTTATTTTCTGAATATTTTTTGATATATATTATTGTATAATTATAATATTTTTCATAACATATAACATATAGTCACAGGTGTTAAACAAAATTTGATAGATAATAAAAATATTATGATTACATAAAAATATATATCAAAATTTATTTAGCACTAAAACAATTTTTTATATATAAGCCTTACAAAAATTATATTTAATATGTAAATCTTTTTTTCTTAAATTTTTAGTAAAAATAAGTAATATAATTTGATTAAAATATAGAATATATTTTTCTTAAATTTTATAATACAAAATATATAATTGTTTATGTACAAAATTTATTTGTTATCAAATATCTCTCAAACAAATATACATTTTTATGAATTTCTCAAATAAAAGTGAATTTTATAAATTTATAAAATTTTTAAGAGAGTTTATGGAGTTCATTTCGCATTTAGCAAAGCATTAAATACGTTAATTAAGATTTTTTTCTTGAAAGTTTGAGCCTTATTACGAGGCATTAATATAAACCAGAAATACTAATTTTAGAAATCTACGTTAGAATATACTACAACAACAGTTCAAATGTCAGCTGTTTATGATATAATACTATGAAAGAAGTCCTAATTAAGCGTACATGATACAACTTCGCCACCGGTCGGGCGTGCCCGAGCACGGGCTCTCGGGTCGGCTTTAGCTGACCTAAACATGGGTGCGCCAATTAGCGTGCATGCCCGAGCACGAGCTCTCGGGTCGGCTTTAGCTGACCTAAACATGGGTGCGCCAATTAGCGTGCATGCCCGAGCACGGGCTCTCGGGTCGGCTTTAGCGGACCTAAACATGGGTGCGCCAATTAGCGTGCATGCCCGAGCACGGGCTCTCGGGTCGGCTTTAGCTGACCTAAACATGGGTGCGCCAATTAGCGTGCAGGTCCTTCAAAGCTGCAAGTCGTCGTTAACTTCTACATACAACTCGTATTAGCCTCCGCAATGCATATAATAAAACAACACAAGTTCAAAGTTCCCTACTTTGTTGATAATTTAATGAGTTTAGATATCTAATTAACTATGATTATTATAATATTAAAAGACATTTCATTTAAGTATAAATCTTAAGTCATAATTATTGCATATAAATTTCATCACTAATGCTTGATTTAAGAGAATCTGAACTATATCCAACTAATTTATTCCTAGCATCTTAAATTATTTCCACAACTTGACACTTTTCTTCAATTTTTATTAGAGGAGCACTATTTAGATTCTTAGCAGAGAAATACTATTTAGATTTATTGATGTGACATTTAAAAAAATTCATCTAATAAGATTTAAATATATTTAATTAGTATTTATTTATTTACATTAAAATAATATAAATATTATTTTTAAAATTTATATTGAATTTATATCAAAATCTTATTGGATGAAATTTTTTTAAGTGTCACATCATTTTATAAGTATATACTATAATTTAGATTTTATTATTATTATTATTATTATATATATATATATATATATATATATATATATATATAATACAACAATAATCTATATAGTATCAATATATAAAATTTGTATTGAAATGAATTTACTAACACATATTTGGAGAGACTTCAGATTCATAATTTATGATCTTATTAGCCTTTTAATTAAAATAAATGAAACATTATTATCATTAATGATTAGTGTTGGTAACTAAAAAATATCAATTTTTAAAGTTAAGAAGTCAATCTAGTTAAACTAAAACACCATTAGCAAAGATTATCACCCTAATTTGATGCTAAAATAAAAAAAAAATTTAACAAACAATACAAAGAAATAAAATATTCCTATTTCACCGAATGTTTGGAGAGACTTAGTGCTTCGAAAGAGCTACATAGAAAGGAAGGGATCCCTCAGCTCTGCTAAAGCCTCAGAGAAAGATCAACCCCTGCATTCTCCTCGTCCTCGCCGTCGTCCGCAATTCGCCTTGTCATGGCACGAGGAAAGTTCGGCGGGGCGGAGAATGGGCGAGGGGCGAAGCCTGCGAATCCGCGGGACGAAGAAGGCAGCGGAGATCCGTGCGGGCTGATGGAGGGCAGCGGAGGGCAGGGGGCGAAGTAGGAGTAGCGGGGGAGGGGCCACGTGGCGGCGGTGCGCTGCTTCTTGTGGGCGTTCTGGTGGCCGCCGAGGGCCTGAGATTTGAGGAATTTTTTGTTGCAGAAGAGGCAGGGAAACAGCCGGGGATCGTCTCTCTCTGAGGGGCCTGAGAGGCTGAGGGACAGCTCCGGGTATGCCGCCGCTGAGGGCTGCCCTTCTTCTTCTGTTGCTCTTTGCATTCTTCTGCTTGCCTCCTAGTGTGAGATCTAATGAACGGTTTATCAGAGAGAGGCCTTCTTAACGTCTTTTATGCCACTCTCGCTCACTCACTTCAATGATAAAGTCGGATTCTTCCTAAGTAAATAGTAGCGACCAACATAAATGCTTGAATAAATAGTAACTAAGATAACAAATCATGACTTATATCCACTAGATTATATTACTATGACAAGTGATATTTAGACCCGTGCACCTAAAAAAATATAAGGATTTGGATATTATTTTAATATAAATTTTAAAAATAATATTTATATTATTTTAATTTAAATAAATAAATATTTATGAAATGATATACAAATTTAATTGGATGTGTATTTTTAAATACCACGTCAACAAGATTAAATAATATTTCTCTATTTATAGAGACCATTAATATTTAAAATATTAAAATAATTAAAAGAAATAATTTCATAAGAATTAGGCTAGTTTTATTTTATTTTTTAGTTATTCTAATAAATACTATATATATATATATATATATATATAGTATTTTCTTTCTTGCATAATGGAAAGAAAAGAGTATTAGAATGCATAGAGTATCATTTTTTGGAAGCTGGTGTAATATTTTTATGGGTGCCCTCATGAGTGCCATTATTAAAATATTTAATTTTAATATTTAACTCATAATACTTAAGATTTATAAGTAAAAAATATAATTATAAATCAATTAAAATGAATAAATTAAATTGGAAAAAATTTTATGGTATTTATTAGAGTATTCAAATATTTTTCTTTTTTACTAAATTAATAAATAATTTTGTTAAAGATGAGATATTAATTCTATTTATTTTTAATATAATTTTTAAAAATTAAGAAACTCTTATAATAATTCCTTTTGTAGCATTAAAACTATCTATGTATGTATATCTTTCAAGTCCATATGCTTAGATTATATAGGCATCAATGAGATTGAGAAGTTCTTTGCATTCATAATAAAATAAATGAGAATTTTCTAAGAAAATCATGATGATTATTATAATGGAGAAGTGTTCATTCTCACATATAGTGCTATATTGGAAGCAAGAAATTAGAAGAAAGTAGATCCATGCTCCATAATGCAATAGTAACAGATACGAGCCCAAGAGCACATATCTACAAGCTCCACAACAATAGAAATTGAAGTTGTTCGCACTTGAAAGTGAATAAAGAGGGAGAGAGTGCGCCAAGATTGTGGGGCAAAGGGGGAGGGAAGCTTGGGATGATGGGCACATTTTTGTGTCCAAAAATATGTATATGGGCTAGGGTTATAGTATTACCAACCAATCAGCTGAATTTGCATAATAATCCAAAACTTTTGTTTGTGCAATCTTTGAAGAAAAATACTAACAATCCATCCTGATTTTGAATACTTGAATCAATCCAAGTTATATGCGCATAGATTGCTGAAATTTACACGAACACGCTAAAATTCGTTGAAGATGATCAAGTGAGTGAACCTAATACAAAAAAAATTCAATTCATAAATAATGAGACATTATAATTCTTCATTCCCATAACATCATAGAATAGAATGAACAAAAAAAAAACTGCAAAACTTGCAAATAAAACCAAATCCAAATTACTGAGCAAACAATTGAATAAATCAAATTAATACACAAAATTTGATTTAAATAAATCAAATTAAATTTTATTATAAACAGTTGAATAAAAATCATGATGAACGGTCCCGTGCAATGAGCAAGGGACTGAAATGTGGTGTGATGCATTATCGGTAACATGATGATATTCTATTGCGATCCAACGATTCAGAATTTATCCAAACCATAGGCTTAGATTAGTCCATCAAATTCAAATAGATGAATCTGACGACCGAGATCACTCCCCCCATACGTCATCTCCGTTGAAGATGTAACCCGGGACGACCAAGCCATCCCACTATGTCAAAGCCTCCACCAAGCCATGCCGCACACAATAACATGGCGGGAAAGATCGCACGACACACCACGTGTTCTTGCGGTCTTGTCCAGCCAGTAAATGCGCCGAACGATGCAAGGGGTGACCTTTAACGTAGCTGCCACCATGGTGGCCTATGGCCGATGCCCACCGTCGATCTAGACCAATGCAGAGGTCGAGATTGATTGGGATCAACTATAAATGTGTGGCGACCCACCGTTAGATCAGCATAGCTAATCTAGCATTAGGTGCTCACTCTCCAAGATTATATCAGAATTTAGTATAATAGTATATTTAGAGGCACATAAATGCACATTTCTACATTCGTTGCAATATTCAGAAATACCAGAATAATAAATGAATTATAATCAATACAAAGATAATAATTATTTTACAAAATCTATTACACACTAGGAAAAAATTTAAAATCTTAAGAAAATCAATGTCTAAGTTGATCCATCATGTATCAGCTCCTCCTTAAAGGTTTGATCTAGAGATTGTTCCTGAACTTATATATATATATATATATATATATATATATATATATATGACAGGGCGAACAAAAAAAAAATAAAATGAAAGAAAATATTTAATTAGACACAAAAGTCTAAGTAAGATTTGTAGGATATCAAAATTTACATTTAAGCGGCATGATTCTGCATGAGAAGCATATACAAATAAAATGTGATATTTAAGTATGATATATTTATAATTATTAATGCAATATATATATTTAAAATATATGCTCATTCTAAAAGAAAATACAGTAATAAATAATATTTCTTTTATTTGACAAAGTTATAGAATAATCGATGAGTTAGATATGTCAATCTAACTATCTGAAATGTGGGTTCCTAACTAATTACATATTCTCCCTCAAATGTTATATATAGTCTTCTTATTTCTCTAGATATTAGCATGTCCTGACCTAATGTATTATCTGTACAGACCTGAGATCAGCCTGAATGAACCCCTGATACTGATTTTTTATCATTTATTTCAAATTTTGAGCATAAAATCTCATATAAATATATCAACGTGAATCAAAGTTTAATATTAATGCAAATGTTGCAAATAAAATAATTAAATGAAAAGAATAATATTCTTCATTTTATTTTAACAAAAATATCAATATTAATATTATCTTGATTATTTATCTTTATATATTAAAAATAATAATTTTTATTATTATAAGTAATATATATATATATATATTAAATGAAGGAAAAATAACATAATTAAAAATTGCATAAATTAGGAAATATATACATATATAGAAAAAAGAAAATGACAGAAATAAAAGTTGCAGAAATTAAAAAATATATACATATATAGATAAAAAAATGACAGGAATGAAAGTTGGCCCGCACGGCAATGCGTGGGGCACGACCTGGCCTTCCCAACGATGGTGAACCGGTAATAGTGGTGTGGCGGCCGAGCCCCGCCATGGTCCTGTTAACTCTTAAGTTAACATGATTACGGTGGAGCGGTCACCAAATGACAGGGTCCCCATTTAAGATTAGATTAGACACACATTCTAATCCAATTTAATTAAGGACTTTGTCATTCATCCCAAAAATATTATCACTAAATGATTATACATGAACTCAGAGTGCGGAAGCATAACATCCATCCAATATAGTATAAATACAATAATACAGAATAAGTAAAGTACTGAAAGAGAAATATAAACCTGTATTATTACAACATTTAATAAGTTTAAAAGAACTGAAATGAACTATCAATCTCACTGAAAGAAAAACTAAAGCTACAAATCTTCAGGAACAGACTCCTCTTATAATGGTAAGCTCTCCACTGGATCTACTGCTCCAACAAACTCAAATCCTACCATTATCAGTTTCATTATGGTAGGGCCCCAGCCAACAAAAGAAAAACTGGTTAGACAATTTATCTAAGTACATTTTAGGGCAAACAATTTTATTAAATTAAGTAGATATCACCATAAAAACAGAACTAAGCATAATAGGTGCAGAAAAGCGTACAAAAGAACAGTAATAAGTTATAAACCACAGTTTATAACTAAACAAATAGGAAGTAATACATATCTCCTCCAAGCAACTGCAACAAACACAGGTAAGCAATAGACTAAACTAAACTGTAAGAAAAGGTACAACCTAAACATGCTTATGATCAAACAGAATATGCTAGGTGACATACATAGCAGTATGAAACTGAAAGCAACTAACATCCTAAGTAAGCATAAGAAAACAGTAAGCAAACTAGCATCCTATATATAACATGTGCAGAAAAACTGAAAGTAAAATAGTGCTGAGATACAGAATATGCAAGAAAAATAGTAACTGTAAACTGAAACTACAGTGACTATATAAGTCACCTGAACTGAACACGAACTCAGCAAATCTTAGCCTAACGAGCTAAGAAATTCAGAACTGAACATCACTGAAACTCTTAGCCTGATGAGCTAAGACAGAAATTGAATGTAAGTGTACTTGAATTAGTATAATCATATCAAAATCCTGACTATATAGTCAGTAGGGCAAGAGTCTATCCATCCTATCCCATGGACTAGGCATGGCATAGACTATTGGACTGAAACCCCCTACAAGAAGCCGACCCCGAACGAGTTGATCGAAGAGGTATACTAATCAAGCTACACCTTACAAACCTCTTGTGAAATAAAAATACAATGCTATTTATGAATATTCAAAATTGACATAAGTTATTTATCAAATATCTTAAGTACATAATATATGTTCAAGTTATAAGGCTCAAAATCAAGGAATGCGAAGCATCAAAGTCAAAGTGCAAGAAAAACTCTATCTAAAACACATGTAATATCTGTTGTTATCTACTTTATTCGTTCTATCTACTTTAAGTTATATAAGTTTCAGAATTATCAATTCTTACACATTCTGTAACTTAGAATCACGAATCCTACTTGTTGAAGATAATTAGGACTGGCCAAGTCCTAATTATAACTTAATCAAAAGACGACTATTTGGTTAAAATGAATAAATCATCGACCTAGTTTTGGAATTTAATTCATCCCAACCTCATCTTGATTAGCCAAATCAAGATGAATAGATTAAGAATTAGACTCCAGATGATGGGGTCTAATCACTTAATCTAAAGGTATAATCTAAGGTTCTAAGGTTTAGAACCCAAATCTCGCAGATTAGGTTAAGGCAAATCCTAATGATAAATCAATTTCATTAGGATGGATCTCTATTCTTAGTTCTAAAGTTTAAAGATTAAATAATCATTTAATAAACTAAGAAAAATCTAGAAACTAGTAAACTCAAGGTTTCACCTAATTGAGTAACTCAATTTACTCAGTAGATGAATTCTAACTTAAGATCTATTCATAATCTTAAGAATTAAGGCTCTTAATTACTAAGAGTATCTCTTAAAACACACATCCTAACTAATGTTATAAGACCTAAGGATGGGTCTAAGAATGATTAAAGAATGAGAAAACTCACTTAGGACTTAGGAATTTTCCTTAAGAAGCTAAGATTAAGATTTTAATCAAAATCTAATTTAGACTTAGATTTGATTAATTTCAATTCTAAATCATTCTATTTACTGATTTTAATGATTAAACAATGATTTTAGGGCTTTAAGATGCTAAACCCTAAATTTGGGCAAAATGACTATTTTGCCCCTACTTAAGGGTTCAAAAGGTCAACTTTTAATCTAGGGCTTAAATTCTGAAATTTTCTTTTGGAAAGAGATTGTTACTGTCTAATATAAGATTAGACAGTAACTAAATTAATTTTGGGTGATTATTAAGCAATAAGAGGTCAAATTAGTGAATTAGACTCATAAGGGAAAATTAGTAATTTGACTAAGTGAAAGTTTAAATTTTCTTTTAGATTATTGTTCTTTACTGTCTAAGCTTTTTATAGAATCTAAATTTGCTAAATTCTGATAAGTATTGGCCAAGTTATGGCTAATACAAGATCTAGGGTTTAAAGTTAATTAAGGAATTCTTAATTATGGGTCAAAAATCCTAACTTTGCCAATTAGGGTCCAAATTAAGCAAAATTAGGGGCTATAAATTACAAATAGCTCACTGATCATAATGACATGTGGTAGGCTCAATTTGGACCTAATTTGACTAAGTTAAGACCTAATTAGGGTTTAGGGTGATTAGTGAGTGATTAACAAAATTAATCACTCAAATACTAATCCAACCTTGTAGATTGATTCTAAATGATTCTATGAGTCCTCTGAAACTTAAATTACTCAATTTGGATTATTAATTTGGCTAATATTCACTAATCAAGATTTAGAGTAATTAGAGGTGATTAACAAATCTAATCGTTGGATCCTAAATATTTTTGCATATTACTGTTAATTAAGTTCTTCTGATCTAAATGGACCTTTGGATCATCAAATTTGGAGCTCAATTGACCAAGTTATGGTCAATTGAAGTTCTAGGTCTAATTAGGGTAATTAGGGTTATGTCCTAAATGTCATTCGACTAAAACTAATCCAAACAGTAAAGTGAACACTACTAAATTAATTCTTAGGGTTTTTTGATCACTTTAAGACCCATTTTCAATATGTTTGGATCATTGGGTACATAGTTATAGGCTAATTAAGTTTTGAAACATTTAATTAACTTAAATTAAATCCTAAATAATCACTTTGCAAAATATTAATCCCACAGAGAATTGAATGGCATCAATAAATTACTTATATTTTTCTGATCAATTTAGTATATTTATTTGCATAATTTGGATGAGTATTTTAGGAGTTATTAAGGTTTAAAATTTTAGAATTAATTAAATTAATTTTACTGATTTAATTTAAGTTAAATAATTCTGTTATTATATTATACATTTATATAATTAATTCAGATATTATTAACTGATGTATAAATATATATATAATTGATTTAATTATTTTATGCAGACACGTGGCACCTCTTATTGGCGCGGCAGACGACGGCGGGTCCCACTGCCAGACTGCTGACATCGCAGACCACGTGTCGCTCTGCAATTGGTCTTGTGTCATGCAGTGGGTCCCGCTACGGCAGCTGAAGCGCCGCGGGCTCGGGCCACGGGCCGGGCCCAGGCTGACCCGACCGGCCCGAAAAGATCTTCGTCCTTGTGACAGACCGAGAGCGGCGTCTTAGGGCATCAAAAACGGCGGCGCAATTGTCGTCACCGGAGGGCGAGCCGTATACCGATCGAAAGACCTTTCGATTGGTACCTTCAACGTCGCCGGAGAAGAACTACAGCTTCCGCAATACCTAACCCTAGATCCTCTATGCTCGGCAAGTAACGGTTTCTACTGTTGCATTTTTGTCAAATTCGAGCTAATCAGACCTGATCGACTCGATCGAGTTCGCTAAACAATCAATTTGGACTATGAAATAGGCATTCAAACAAAAAAATTTAGGTTTGGAAGCATAGATTGAAAGGTAGAGGGTACCTCAAATTGGACGGCTCGGACTACTGCAAAACCTCGAACGAGAGTTTCTTCGTCTGTCACGGGTCTTCGATAGCGCAGACTCACGAGGAAGAGATCCGAGACTTAAATTAAGGTCCTAAACGGTGCTAGAGCGGCAACAGGGGCGTGGAGGAGATCTGGCGTGCCGCGCGCCAGCGCTCGCGGCACGCGGATGTTCCGCGAGAACGATGACCTCCGTCCGTTCGATCTTCCGATCGAACGGACCTCAGCGTCCGTTTGATCGAATGGTGGAGTTAGAGTTAGGGCGACGGCGTTAGCTGTAAGTGGACGGCGCCGTTAAATGCCATATTTAAATAATAATATTTAAATTAAATTATTCAGATTTACTTAATTAATTTCAACCTATTAAATGAATCCCAAAAATTTCCAATAAATCACCCTTAGCTAATTGAAGGGTGAGGAACGCAACGGCGCACTCAGATTTTCATTTCGATGAGTATTTATTTATTTGATTATTTAGGGTATTTAAATAATATTAAAATATTCGACAAAAATCCAATGACTTCCAAATGCCTCAAAAATTTCACCCCTAGCTAATTTGGGTGTTCTGAATGCAATGGCGAAGTCAGATTTTTGATTTGAGGTCTAGATAAAAAGTCAATTTCCTAGGGTTTGGGATTTTCCAGAATTCCAGATTTGACTTTGTTGACTTCTGGTTTGACCTAGGCTTCAGAAGCGAGTTCTAAATTACTTAATTAGTGACTTAGAACCTTAATTCAGACTTAGGTTAGTCTTAATTGAGCAAAGTAATAACCTGGGTTGTTACAAACTCCCCCACTTAAGAATGATGTCGTCCTCGACATCACTCAAGTGAGAAAAAGAAATTAAGCAGATATAAAGAAACGAATTGAAATAAGATAGAGTTGAAGAATCACCTTGATTAAAAAGGTTTGGGTACTTTTGACACATATCCACCTCTTTCTCCTAGGTGGCTTCATTACAAGACCGGTTCTTCCACTGAATCTTTATCATTGGAATGGATCGATTCCTTAATTTCTTCAGATCATGATCTAGGATTTTTATTGGTTCTTCAGTGAAAGAAAGATCAGGTTGAATTTCAATTGCAGGATGTTCAATAAGATGAGAAGGATCTCGGAGACACTTCCTTAGAGATGAGACGTGAAATACATTATGAACAGCAGCGAAGTCTTCTGAAAGTTCTAATTTATAAGCTGCTGAACCAATCTTCTGTAAAATTTTGAAAGGTCCAATGTACCTTGGACTCAGTTTTCCAGAAACTCCAAAATGATAGATTCCTTTCATCGGGCTCACATTTAAGTACACAAAATCTCCTTCGCTAAATTCTAGAGGACGATGACGATTATCATGATATTTACTTTGCCTGTCTTGAGCTGTTCTAATTCTTTGCTGAATGAGTATAACCTTCTTATTTGTTTCTTCCACTAGCTCAGATCCATATAATTGAGTATCTCCTGACTCAGACCATGCTAGTGGGGATGAACATTTTCTTCCATATAGGGCTTCATATGGTGCCATTTTTATGCTGGATTGAAAACTGTTGTTGTATGCAAATTCCACTAAAGGAATATGCTCTTCCCAGGATCCAGAAAAATCCAACATACATAAACGCAGAAGATCTTCTAAGACTTGATTTACTCGCTCTATTTGGCCATCTGTTTGTGGATGGAATGCTGTACTCATGGCCAAATTTGTGCCTAAATCTTGATGGATAGCCTGCCAAAATTTAGAAGTAAAACGACTGTCTCTATCAGATACAATTATTTTAGGAATTCCGTGCAATCTGACTATTTCCTTAATGTACAATTTGGCCAATTTCTCCACTGAGTCAGTTTGACGGATTGGAATAAAATGGGCAGATTTTGTAAGGCGATCTACTATTACCCATATTGAATCAGCTCCAGATCTTGATCGAGGCAAACCCATGACAAAATTGATGGATATATCAGTCCATTTCCATTCTGGGATTTCTAGTGGGTGCAATAAGCCACCAGGCTTTTGATGATCTGCTTTTATTAAGCAACAAGCGTGACATTTTGCAACAAATTCTGCAATACTTTTCTTCATCCCCGGCCACCAAAATGATTGTTTTAGGTCTTGATACATCTTAGAATTTCCTGGATGAATTTGATATCCTGAATTGTGACTTTCAATCAAGATCTCTTTCTGCAAGGATTTAGGAATCCAGAGACGATTATTCATGTAAATAGCACCTTTCTTAAAATGCAATTCTGGACGACGACCACTTTCTATTGCCACTTTAAGGTTTAAGTATTCATCATCCTTGCTTTGAGAGATTGAAACATCTCTATGGAATGTGGGTTCTATATTATTCATGGATATCATGGTACTGACTGAATTTCCCTTAGCAAGAGAAATTTCCATTTTATGAAACTCATTCATCAACGGACTTTCTGAAATTATGCTATTAAGAATAGTGTGACGGCTTAACGCATCAGCTACCACATTAGCTTTTCCTGGATGGTACTGGATATCTAAGTCATAGTCACTAATTAATTCCAGCCATCTTCTTTGCCTACAGTTCAATTCTCTTTGGGTAAAGATGTACTTCAGACTCTGGTGGTCCGTGAATATAGAGCATTGAACTCTGTACAAATAATGGCGCCAGATTTTTAATGCAAAAACTAATGCTGCCAATTCTAAATCATGGACAGCATAGTTTCTTTCATGGGTTTTAAGCTGGCGAGATGCATATGCTATAACTTTGCCTTCTTGCATTAATACGCATCCTAACCCAATTCCAGATGCATCTGTATACACCTGATAATTAACTCCTTCTTTTGGAAGAACTAAAACTGGAGCAGAAGTTAATGTGTCTTTTATAGATTGAAATGCAGTTTCACATTCTTCTGACCAAACAAATGGAACTGCCTTCTGAGTTAATTTTGTAAGAGGTACGGCAAGCTGGGAGAAGCCTTTAACGAACCTTCTGTAGTATCCGGCTAGACCCAGAAAACTACGAATTTCAATAACTGTCTTGGGCTGAACCCAATCCTGAATAGCACTAATCTTACTCTGGTCTACTTGGATTCCTCGAGCATCAACTACATGTCCAAGAAATGATACAAAATCCAGCCAAAATTCACACTTAGAGTATTTAGCATATAACTCATGCTCTCTAAGCTTCTCCAGAACCAATCTCAAGTGTTCTTCATGGTCCTTTACTATCTTGGAGTAAATTAAGATATCATCAATAAATACTATAACAAATTTATCTAGATAAGGTTTCAGAACTCTCTGCATTAAGTCCATGAACAGGGATGGGGCATTTGTGAGACCAAATGACATTACAAGAAACTCGAAATGCCCATATCGTGTTCTGAATGCTGTCTTTTCTACATCTGAGTCCTTTACCTTCACTTGATGATACCCTGACCTTAAATCAATTTTAGAGAACACTACAGCACCGGCAAGTTGATCGAACAGATCATCGATGCGAGGAAGTGGGTATCTATTTTTAATAGTGACTTTATTCAGCTCTCTGTAGTCTATGCACATTCTCATAGACCCATCTTTCTTCTTTACAAATAGTACCGGGGCTCCCCACGGGGACATACTTGGTTTAATAAACCCCTTATTTAACAGTTCTTGTAATTGCTCATTTAACTCTTGCAGTTCTTTCGGGGTCATTCTATATGGTACTTTTGATAGAGGTTGTGTTCCTGGAACTACATTTATTTCAAATTCTACTTCTCTGGTTGGAGGTAAACCAGGCAGATCTTCAGGGAAAACATCTTCAAAATCTCTAACAACTTTTATTTTAGAGATTGGGGTTACTTCTTTGCTACTACCCATCATCACCATCAGAATACAACTATAACCTTTGCACACCATTTTCTCTGCTTGAATTGCATTGATTAAGGAGCTACTAGTGCTGATCTTCCCAATAAATGTTGTTGAAGCTCCTGAAGTTTGCAAAACAACCTTCTTCTTTTGACAGTTAATAGTAGCGTTATGCATACTAAGCCAATTCATGCCTAGTATGATATCAAAATTTACTATAGGTAGCATGACTAACTTGGCTTGGAAGGTATGGTTATTGATTGGTATTTGGACGTCACAGAATTTGTTTGCACTAAGTTGGGCTCCAGATGGAAGTTCAACACTCAAAATCTTTGGAAGTTTGTAATATGATAGTCCTAATCTCTTAGCAAAATTTTTAGAGATGAATGAATGACTAGCCCCAGTATCAAACAATATACTGCAGGGTTCATCTTTAAAGTATAGGGTGCCTAATAATAAAAATATAGACTTTAGGAAATTCCAATTCAGTAAGAAAAACAAAAGTTGCGAATTGTACCTGAGACTACATTGTTGTCTTCTGCTGCTTCTACAGGAGTGAGATTATACACTCTTGCCTTTCCAGCAGATCTGCTGTCAAATGTCTGGGCTGTTAAATGATTTGGATTTGAAGGCTTTGCTACATATTGAACCTTTGCAAGGGTTCGCTCTTGAGCAGGAGGTGGCATAAGAGTTTTCTGAGGTTCTCTGAAATTGATGGGAGTGGCACGGAATATTTTGTTCACACGATTCCGTTCAATAGTCGCTCCATTAATTGTCTTATTTGCTTGGCAATCCCGATATGCATGACCCAGTCTTCCACAGGTAAAACACACTCTGTCAAAATGATAACATTTTCCATAAGGATGTGGCCTATTACATGCAGCAGTTTGACCTGATGTTTCAGTGGTATCCATCTGATATACCCTTCCTTGATTTGTTCGTTGTTGCTTGAAGTTCTGAGGGTATTTATTCATATTGAAAGCCTTTCTCTTCATGTCTTTAATATTTTGATGATGCTCTACTACTCGAGCTGTCTCAACCAGCTTCTCGAATTTGGTATGTTGTAAGGGAATTACATGATCTTTGATAGACTCTCGGAGTCCATTTTCGTATCTGAAACATCTATCCTCTTCAGTAGGAACCAAATGAGGTGAAAATCGGATGAGCTTCTGAAATTCTGAAGTATATTCCGCCACTGATCGACTTCCTTGGGTTAACCTCAATAAGGACTCACCAATGATGTTCTTGGTGGAGGGTGGAATAAATGATTCTTTGAAGGCTTGGACAAACCAGCTCCATTCTATTTCATCTAATTCAAATTCTTCAAAACGTGTGTTCCTTTCTTATTCCCACCAATGTTCTGCCTCTCCTTGCGGAAGATGAGTAGCTAGTCTTATAGATTGGTTGCTTGAACAACCAAGACTAGTGATATTTTTCTCTATAGATTTTAGCCATGCTAAAGTATCCATCGGGGATTCAGATCCTTCAAAGGTAGGCGGTCTTAATATTAGGAAACTGTGAAGTATCCCATCTGCAGACTGCCGATAGGTATTGGGAACTTGAGGAGCAGGGGAAGCAGAAGAGGTGCTGGCATTAGTAGTAGGTATTATAGATACTAACTTTTGAATAGCTAGAGCCTGCTGATTTTGATTCTCTAGCATTGCAGTAACCATATTTCTCAAAGAAGTTATTTCATCAACAGTATTGGAAGCGGCCACGGTATTATTTGGAGCATTGCTTACATACGGTTGAGGGTTGAGTGGAGTATTGTTGGGAGAAGTAGCAGGATTCATTTTCTTGAAATCAAAACAACTATCTTGAGTTCTTTATTACAACAAGACATAATATAACTACTGCTTTTCTCATTCATTTAAACTTTTATTGAAATAACAGAATATATCATCATAGATTTATGAAACTATTCCCATCCTATATATTTAATGAAAAATGCTCTACGAAAGTCTTCATAAATCACTTCACGATGCTCCTCTTGTGCTTTACGAAACAGTTCTTTGTATGACATAATCCACCATTCCTTTGCTTGCATACGCAGAAGACATAGCACCACTTCTAATCTGATGTGACTAGGCCATTCCATAACACCAAATATGTGGTCAACTCTCGCAAGCCATTCCCTTGCTAGTACTGGAAAGTCAAGGCCTCTATAGATGCATTCTTTCAGTAATTTGTTTATTACTTGCGATCCTTATTCTGATATCCCTTCAATTGTTCTTCCTTGCTTCTTACCTAATTTATGTTCATATTTCCAAATAGTCTCGAACTCCTTTAGGTAAGTCATGAATGTCATTTCTAGATGATCTTTTATTCCTATAATTATAATATTTTACTTAGATTTGTTGAGCATATATATATATATATATAATTTGATAATTATCATCTTTTATAGTTATTTAATAACTTAACTTATTCTGAGTTATACTCATAATGTGATGGATGTCAATTCAAGTATTCATTTAGTGATCAAGTGGTAGAAGAACAATCCATTAGGTAGAGAGGAATACAAATTCCAATCTGATACTTTATGGAATTCTCTGATACCAACAATCCATTAGGTAGAGAGGAATACAAATTCCAATCCAACTACCTTCTTCTCTTACATGAGAATATATCCAAGACCTACTATGGACGCGTCAGTAAAAACTTGATAATTTATTGTCTCTTGTGGTAGGATTAGTACAGGGGTGATTGTTAACGCTTATTTTAATTATTGAAAAGATTTCTCACATTACTGACTCCCAATGAATAGAACTGCTTTCTGTGTTAATTTGGTTAAAGGTACAACTATTTACTAAAATCCCTTAATAAATATTCGATAGTACCCAGCTAAATCGAGAAAACTGCGAATATCTGTCACGGTGTTTGGTTGGGGTTATTCTTGAATTGCGCTTATCTTTTTCTAATCTACCTTGATTCCTTCGACATCCACTACATGGCTTAGGAAAATTATAGAATCCAACCAAAATTAAGATTTAAAATATTTGGCATAAAGCTGATGATGCATTAGAATTTCCAAAATGATTCTTAGATAATTTTCATGTTATTCCTTGCTCTTAGAATAAATTAGAATATCATCGATGAATACTATTACAAACTTATCCAAATACGGTCTAAGAATTCCTTGCATTAAGTCCATAAAGATGGACTGAGCATTGGTTAGACCAACTGACATGACCATGAACTCATAATGCCCGTAGCGAGTTTTAAATATTATTTTTTGTGGGGCCCCGTACTTTTTCGTGGCTATGCTAATACTAATATTAGCATAACTGCGGGGAGTATGGTGCTCCACTTCGATGACAAATCCCTAACTCAAGTAGAGTCAGGTAGGACCCAACTCGCTTTAAGCCAATGACTTGTCACCCTACTGTGGGAGAACTATAAACATACATTAATACATTTCAAAGTGGCAGAAGCAAGAAGCAGAATAGTATAACATCCACAGGTATAACATAGTATAAAAGAGTAGAATAAATAATTACTCAGATCAAATGCAGAAAAGTAAATACATTCAGAATTTAATTATTACAAACTTAATTTAATAGAAAGTAAGCCCTCTCAATCTCACTGCAAAAAGAGAAAAATATATCTAAGCAGCAGTAGGAAGATCCTCCTCCTGCACCGGCTCCGATCCTGCAGCACTACCGATGAACAACTCTGAATCTGACATTTGTCGTTGTGACGCCCTGTCCGTCACCACACGCAAAAGGAAAATAGTCATAATTAAGTTCGGTGACGGAACGGTGCGCCACTCGGGCTGGAATAACATGTCTCCCCGAAATAGCTGAAATACCAAACCCCTCTGAAGGGGCTGCTGACTCAACCTCAAGTAGGGTTAAGAGCTAATACTCAAAATAAGAGTAGTATCATTATCCTAAGTATTAGGCAAACACATATATTGGATTTAGAATACAGTAAGAATCCAATATATATATATATATATATAAGATATCAATATTTCCAGTATAGTGATCACATCACAATACTAAGTATAAGTAGTATATAACAGAGTGCAGAAGCTTAAAGCATACATCCAGATACATTCATTACAGAAACAGTATGAAAACATTCATCTCAGGAAAGAAAGTAAAGTACATCCATAATTATTACAAATATTTACTGAATAACAGACATAAAACTAAATACTGAACTGAAAGTAAACTAAGCGGCTGAAGAAGAGTCCACTAATGCTCCACGGGCTCCTCCTGGATCTCCTGGATGTCCTCTTGACCTGGCTCAGTATACTGCTCAGGATCTAGTAAATTACCGGATCCCAAAAGTACCTCATGTTAGACAATAAGTCTAATACATCAAAACTAATCTAACAGTTCTAATTATTCATTTTACATTTATATAATATGAGTAAATCTGCAGAAAAACTGTAAAAGTAACTGAAAGTACAAATCTGTCTAAAATTGTACAAAACTGAAGTAGTGTAAAGTAAAATTGAACTGTAATTGAATACTAAAACTAAATCAAACCAGTACTGAATTTAAAACTAAGTATTCATATGTACAACTATGTTGTATGTCACTGAAACTGTGCATCTAAATATGCCACAATACGGTATGCTACTAATATGCTATCAAAATATCACTGAACTGTTATGAGCAGTACAATCCAATGTCTACATACACCATATTGGGAATACTGTTTATTGATGATACTGATGCATCCAGAAATTCCCCCATCAATATATGCAACATTCTGTAACTCATAAATTATCACTGATACTTATACATCATTCTGATTCTCATACATCATTATGATATTCACACATTATGCTTATGCTCATACTCTGCTTCTAAATTACATGAAATAAATCCAGAAAATGCTTTAAAATTTGATAATAAATCTAAAGTCCCCATTGTGCAGAATCCTGCTAAAAGGATTCTGGCTCCTAAATTCAAATCTCGATAATTTGTTAAAGTTGAGTGTTTACTTAAAAATTATTAGCTGGGATGATTGTATACATATATTTAGCATATATGTAAGAAAGGTAAATTTAACTCTTAGCTTGTTTAAACTGCCTATCGAAGCGCACTACGATAGGAGGCAGAACCTAGTCACAGTTTACATCTCAAGCTAAGCCGTTAAATGCCCTAATTACAAGTATACTTAGTGGTTTACACAAAGTGACTTAAGATACTTAGTTTGCTTAAACTCCACTTATCGAAGCGCACTACGATAGGAGACAGAACCCGGTCACAGTTTACATCTCAAACTAAGGATCTTGTTTATTAATTATAACACTCTTAGTCTTGGAAGATTTACTTTAATGGGACTGAATTCGGCTAATCTCACAGGATAGCACCTGGTCATAAGTTCACATTGGAGTGAATTAACCAATCCTAAATAATACTGAATTAATCTAGTAATATAGGTATGCCCTACTATACCCAACCAACAATTTGAGTTCAGTAGATTCTATTTAATCGATAAGGATTTATCAAATCTATTAATCCTTACTCTAAATAAGTGTATCCTACACAAGGCTCCAAGAATGTGATCAAAAGATCACTCAACATAGGTTGCTACCATAATGAACGAGCCACAATCTAAGTACTTTAGGTGATTCATACCACAATGTATCAAGTTCAACTTCTAAAATTATGAAGGAGCAACTAAGTTTCTACTTCAATAAGTTACAAAGGTCCTTCCTACCTCAATGTTTCATTAGTTAAGGTCTTCAATCATTTCAATGATGAATCCTATAGCAAGACCCTTAAGATCTCACTTTTCGACTTCTTAAGGTTAAGATGATTAGATCAAATGATTAAAATTCATTTGATCCTTTCCTATTCTATAATCATGGGATAAAATCAAAGATCTTATTAGATTTAGATCATTACATAAATCCTTACAATTTTATTTCCATCTTATGCTAATTATCTTATATAAGAGAAAATCAAAGATCTAAAGTTTGGATTCAGATAGTTCAGTCACACATGTTCAATATTATCCTTAACACTTATAATTTGATGATTTAAGATCAATGCTCAATCAAATGCATTATTGGAATAATATAAATTAGATTCTCTTACAATTACGTAGATTGATTAAATGATTAAGATTTAGATCTTAATCAAGATAAGTCAGGGTTTAATCAATAACCCTTCTATCATTAAGACCAATGGTTAATTTAAAGATTAATAGCAAATCAATGTATTATTAGCATATTGTTGATATCAACTTAAGTTTGGATTAAGTATGATCTACTTAATCAAGTTATAAAGATTCTCATGTTCAAGTGATCACATTTAAGTGTCCAAATAAGTTTTAAGGTTCTCTAATATACATCCTAAGTTCATGAACACATATAGATAAAAGGTAACATAAAATAAAAGGTGATTATTGCTAATCAAAATCTCAATCAAACCAAAGAGATTAGCACTTAATCACAATTCTAAAGATCTAAGTTGCATGCCATTTAGTTGTTAAGGTTCAACTTATTTGATTCAATTATTCATGTATTCTATTATCTAATGATTGACACAATACATTTTAAGGCACATACTAAGTGTTGAGTACTTGATACTTGTGAAAATATTTCAAACTAAATTTTTGCATAGAAATTTATGCAATACTTGATTTTAGCTAAAATACCTAAACAATTGACTTTTGGCCATGTCAGCCAAAACTGGGCAGTTTTGCATAATCTGGGCAGTTCTGGAATTTCTGGAAATTTTTGCAAATTTCGAGCGCTGCAGTACTGCAGCGCGCTGTGGCGCTTTTTGCGCGACAGCGCGCGTTAGCGCCTTTGCGCTGCGGCTTGCTGCAGTCCGCTGTAATCCGCTATAATACGCTGTGACCCGCTGCAGCGCGCTATGGCGCATTGTAGTGGTTCATTTTGCAAAACTACTGTTCAATTAATTTATTTTGTCATTTCCTAAGATCTGAAATGTTTCCGCTAAGGTCCGCTGCAGCGCGCTACCGCGCGCTGTAGCATCCCATTTTGCAAGTTACTGTTCAAATAATTAACATGTAGTTTCCCTAAGTTTTCTTGCGCGCTGGAGCGGTAGACGGTGATTTCGCCATGTGCAAAACCATGAGGGCCATTTTTCGATCTTAATTACTCTCAATCCGGAGAGTTCCATGAGTGGTGCCATATATCAATGGAAAGGTATTTCCGATACCTTTCCATCGACACCAAAATCAGCATGAATGAAGCATCATAGCTATACTAAAAATGATAATGAATGACAGGGTATACAAAATAGAGAAAAATAGAGTAAATTTTCATGGAGCTTTTAAGAGCCTTAATGGCTTTCATACATGCATATAGACATTCCAAGACTGCATTCTAACATCATAACATCATCAGGAAGACAAGGAGAGGAGAAAGAGGGTACCTTTTTGTCTTGCAAAAGAGGGAGGATGGAGACTTGGAAGGCTTGGTGGAGGAGCTTCTCCTTCTTCTTCTTCAGCCCAAGGTATAGCAATGAAGAAGAGGATGAGGAATTTTTCAGCAAGCAATAGAAGGGGGGCTGAGTTCTCATTTTAAAGGAGGAGAGTGAGAGTAGGGGGCCATCATGGCTAGGGAGGCTAGGATGAGGTCAAGGCATGGGAGGTGTGGCCAGCCGAAATGCAGGAATGGCCAGCCGAAAAAGAGATTTGGAAAGAAAAGGGGAAATTGCAAATAAGGGTCTCAATGATTGCCTATTTGCTTATTTATTTTCCCGAATTGTTTAAAAATTCTGATTTTTTGAAATGTGCTCCGAAAATTCCCAAAAATTCACCTCTAGCTAATTTGGGGGTGAGGAATTCAACAGCAAAGTCAGAATTTGATTCCGACGATTATTTAATTTTTCCTATTTTTCGACGCATTTAATTACGTTAAAATATTCGTGAAAATTCGACGACTTCCAAACGCGTCCAAAACATCACCCCTAGCTAATTTGGGGGTGACGAACGCAACAGCGAAGTCGGATTTTGATTTCGAGGTCAAAATAAATACCTCAATTTTCTACTTAGTTAAATATTAAAATATCCCAAATTAATCGATTGGTCTCCGAATTGATCCAAACCTTCAGGGTTTGGTCATAATGGCTAGATGAACTTGATGGATTGAAGATTATGATACGATTAAGCTAAATTTAAGCTGGGTAATAACCTTGGATTGTTATAGTCGGTATCACAAATGTTAGGGCCCTAGCTAATAAAAGAAAAATGTTACAGTTAGATAATTGTCTATGTATATTTTAGGCTATTTAAGTAAATTGAGTATTGAAGATATTACATTTAAAGGTTTTTAAACATACAAGCATTATAAAGGTGCAACAAGCTACAAGAATGGGGTAGCTATAAACTAATCATTTATAGCTAATCAACATGTATATAAAATAATATACAAAAACATCAACTAAACATGGTGAAGCTAAAAGCAAGAGAAACTGCAACTACCAAAATAAATTTGCTCCTAACATGCTTATGATCATATGGAGATATGCTGAGTATAATAAGAACACAAGTGCTAAAATAGACATACAATTCTAGCATCCTAAATATGCCAATATTTACTACTAATCAATAAGAGCGTATATACAAACATGCATATTGATATGAAAAAGGCCACTGAGACATGTGGCAAAAGTAAACTAAGTACATGCATGAGCAAAAGTAAAGCCACTGAGATATGTGGCAAAGCAAGTCAAGCACTAAAAGAAGGGCCACTAAAGCATGTGGCAAAGTAAAACAAACACTGATAACTGAACTAAAGTAGCAATAAGCCTAAGACATAGTGCTGCCATAACAGAATAGGCCATACAGGGCCTCTGAACTGAAAGTTCAACATGTATCCATCCTAGGCATCCGCAGAGCTAAGTCAGAGTTGAACTTATAGAATAAGACATGTATCCATCCTAGACATCCATCGAGCTAGGTCTGAGTCTATTCTATAACAAAATTAGAACTGAAGAGGCAGACTGTGGCGGCCCAGCCCCGCCGTGGTCCTGTTAACTCTTAAGTTAACATGATTACGGTGGAGGGGTCAACAAATGACAAGGTCCCCACTTAAGAATAGATTAGATACACATTCTAATCCAATTTAATTAAGGACTTTGCCATTCATCCCAAAAATACGATCACTAAATGATCATACATGAACTCAGAGTGCGGAACCATAAAACATAACATCCATCCAATATAGTTTAAATACAATAATATAGAATAAGTAAAGTACTGAAAAAGAAATATAAACCTGTATTATTACAACATTTTAATAAGTTTAAAAGAACTGAAAGAAACTCTCAATCTCACTAAAAGAAAGAAAAACTAAAGCTACAGATCTTCAGTAATGGGCTCCTCCTCCAATGGCAAACTCTCCACTGGATCTGCTAATCCAACAAACTCAGAACCTACATTATCAGTTTCATAATGGTAGAGCCCCATCCAACAAAAGAAAAACTGGTTAGACAATATGTCTAAGTACATTTTAGGGCAAACAGTTTTATTAAATTAAGTAGATATCACCATATAAACAGAACTAAGCATAATAGGTGCAGAAAAGCGTACAAAAAGAATAGTATAAAGTTATAAACAAACAGTTTATAACTAAGCAAATATGAAGTAATACATACCTCCTCCAAGCAACTGCAACAAAGATAGGTAAGTAAAAGAAAAGTAAAACTGTAAGAAAATACAACCTAAATATGCATATGATCAAACGGATTATGCTAAGTGTCATACAAAATTTAAACAGTATAAAACTGAAAACACTAACATCCTATGTGAGCATATGAAAATAGTAAGTAAAACTAGCATCCTATATAAAAACACGTGCAGGAAAGCTGTAAGTAAAATAGTGCTGAAATACAGAATATACTAGTAAAACAGTAACTGCAAACTAAAACTACAGTAACTATATAAGTCATCTGAACTGAACATAAAATCAGCAATTCTTAGCCTGATGAGCTAAGAAACTCTGAACTGAACATCACTGAATACTCTTAGTCTGATAAGCTAAGACAGAACTGAATGTAAGTGTACTTGAATTAGTATAACCATATCAAGATCCTGACTATATAGTCAGTAGGGCAAGAGTCTATCCATCCTATCCCATGGACTAGGCATGGCATAAACTATCGAACTGAAACCCCCTACAAGAAGCCGACCCCGAATGAGTTGATCGAAGAGATATACCAATCAAGCTACACCTTACAAACCACTTGTGAAATAAAAACACAATGCTATTTATGAATGTTCAAAATTGACATAAGATATTTATCAAATATCTTAAGTACATAATATATGTTCAAGGTATAAGGCTCAAAATCAAGGAATGCGAAGCATCAAAATCAAAGTGCAAGAAAACTCTATCTAAAATACATGTGATATCCATTATTATCTACTTTATTCGTTCTATCTACTCTAAGTTACATAAGTTTTAGAATTATCAATTCTTACACATTCTGTAACTTAGAATCACGAATCCTACTTGTTGAAGATAATTAGGACTGGCCAAGTCCTAATTATAACTTAATCAAAAGACGACTATTTGGTTAAAAATGAATAAATCATCGACCTAATTTTGTAAATTAATTTATCCCAACCACATCTTGATTAGCCAAATTAAGATGAAAAGATTAAGAATTAGACTCCAGATGATGGGGTCTAACCACTTAATTTATAGGTATAATCTAAGGGTCTAAGATTTAGAACCCAAAACTCACAGACTAGGTTAAGGCAAAACCTAATGATAAATCAATTTCATTAGGATGAATCTCTATTCTTAGTTCTAAAGTTTAAAGATCAAATAATCATTTAATAAACTAAGAAAATCTATAAACTAGAAAACTCAAGGTTTCACCTAATTGAGTAACCCAATTTGCTCAATAGATGAATTTTAACTTAAGATCTATTCCTAATCTTAGGAAATAAGGCTCTTAATTACTAAGAGTATCTCTCAAGACACACATCCTAACTAATGTTATAAGACCTAAGGTATGATCTAAGAGTAATTAAGAAAAGAAGAATACTCACGATTTACTTAGGAATTTTCTTAAGGAGTATATTTTGATTATTTTAATCAAAACCTAATTTAAACTTGAATTTGATTAATTTCAACTATGAATCTTTCTATTTACTGATTTTGGTGATTAGAAACTAAAACCCTAAATTTGGGCAAAATGACCATTTTGCCCCTACTTAAGGGTTCAAAAGATCAACTTTTGATTTAGGACTTAAATTCTGAAATTTTCTTTAGGAAAGTGATTCTTACTGTCTAATATAAGATTAGACAGTAACTAAATTAATTTTGGGGAATTAATAAGCCATATGAGATCAAATTAGTGAATTTGACTTATAAGGGCAATTTAGTAATTTGACTAAGTGAAAGTTAAATTTTCCTTTAGATTATTGTTCTTTACTGTCTAAGCTTTCCATAGAATCTTAATTTGCTAAATTCTGATAAGTATTGGCCAAGTTATGGCCAATACAAGATCTAGGGTTTTAAGGTTAATTAAGGGATCCTTAATTATAGGTCAAAAATTCTAACTTTGCCAATCAGTGTCCAAATTAAGCAAATTTAGTGGCTATGAATTACAAATAGCTCACTGATCATAATGACATATGGTAGGCTCAATTTGGACCTAATTTGACTAAGTTAAGACCTAATTATGGTTTAGGGTGATTAGTGAGTGATTAACAAAATTAATCACTCAAATACTAATCCAACCTTATAGATTGATTTTAAATGGTTCTAGGAGTTCTCTGAAACTTAAATAATTTAATTTGGATTACTAAATTTGCTAATATTCACTAATCAAGATTTAGAGTAATTAAGGGTGATTAGCAAATCTAACTGCTGGATCTAAAATATTCTTACATATTATTGTTAATTAAGATCTTCTGATCTAAATGGACCTTTGGATCATCAAATTTGGAGCTCAATTGACCAAGTTATGGTCAATTGAAGTTCTAGGTCTAATTAGGGTAATTAAGGTTAGGACTTAAATGTGATTAGGCTCAAACTAATCCAAACAGTCAAGTTAACCCTACTAAAATGATCCTTAGGGCTTTCTGATCACTATAAGACCCATATTCAATATGTTTGGATCATTGGGTACAAAGTTATGAGCTAAATAAGGTTTGTGACATTTAATTTAAATTAAATTAAACCCTAAATAATCACTTTGCAAAATATTGATCCTACAGCTAAATTGTTGGCATCAATAAATTCCTCATATTTTTCTGATTAATTTAATATATTTATTTGTATAATTTGGATGTGTATTTTAGGAGTTATTAGGGTTTAAAGTTTAGGATTCAATTTATTAATTAATACTGTTTATTGAATTAAATAAATCTGTTATTAAAATGAATATATATATATATATATATTTAATTTATAAATATCTGTCATATAATTATATATATATGTTTTATTTAGTTTCTGCAGGTGGGACCCACAGCTGCTCCAGCGTCAGCGACCGCGCCAGAGGACAGGACACGCATCAGCATTTCATTGGATAGCTGAACGGTGTGGGGCCCACACTTTGTCAGCTGGATATGATTTTCTGCGACTTTCGAAGAAGCCACGCGGCGGGCTGAAGGGATGACACGCATACAAGGCGGGCCCCGGATTTGTTTACGCGGACCCTGAGAAGAGCGGGTCGGGCCCGGGTCGACCCGGTCCGTCCCGATGCTTCGTCTTCTTCGACGGCTTCTTCGCGAGAGCGAAAATTAGGGCTTGATCTTCCAGGGACCTTCCGGCATCTTGACTGCTCGACCCGCACGGCGTTGGATGGCTAAGGATATGATCTTCCAATAGGTGGTCGATTTGAGACCTAAAATGAGCTGTATTGATCATAAACCCTAACCCTAGAAGGACATGCCGAGGGAAAATTACAGCTAACGGTATATACTGTGGATATTTTGCAAAATTCGAAAAATTTAATCATCTATCGTTCAATCAGATTATGATAACAATTAATCGGAGGCTTGAAATAGCATTTCGAATATTAAGATTGATGATTGCATGAATAACAAAGAGGATTAGGGTAGTACCTTGCGAACGGCTCAGAGAAATTTGAGTTTCGATCGATAGTTCTTCAAATTTTTTGCCGATCTCCAAATGTGTAAACCTGAGGGACATGTTAATTCGAGTCTTTATGGGAGTTTTGAGCGGTGATCTACGACGGTGGAATGCATCTGTCGAGCTTTTAGGGCGACACGCGCCGATGCGCTGGACACGCGGAGATCGAACGAAGGAGATGATCTTAGAGCCGTTGGACTTTTGATCAGACGGATCTGAGTGATCCGTCAATTGGAACGATTCCACGCGCTGAATGGGGAACGGCGTGAGGCCTTTGGACGGCGCCGTTAACTTTGAATATTTAAATATTTATTTAATTTAAATTATACAGATTTAATTAATTAATTTTAACCTATTAAATGCATCCCAAAAATTTCCAATAAATCACCCTTAGCTAAATGAAGGGTGAGGAACGCAACA
Organism: Gastrodia elata; assembly: GCA_016760335.1. NCBI lineage: Eukaryota > Viridiplantae > Streptophyta > Magnoliopsida > Asparagales > Orchidaceae > Gastrodia > Gastrodia elata. Next base: position 7,368,828 of record CM028682.1, on the reverse strand, counting down.
GCACACTCTGATTTTTGTTTCGATAAGTATTTAATTATTTGATTATTTAGGGTATTTAAATAATATTAAAATATTCGACGAAAAATCAACGACTTCCAAATGCCTCCAAAATTTCACCCCTAGCTAATTTGGGTGTTCTGAACGCAATGATGAAGTCAGATTTTCAATCTAAGGTCTAAATAAAAAGTCAAATTTTTCCAGGTTTTGGGATTTTCCAGAGTTCTTGTTTTTACTTTGTTGACTTCTTGGTTTGACCTAGGTTTTAGAGATAAGTTTCAAATCACTTAATTAGTGACTTAGAACCTTAATTAATACTTAAATTAGTCTTAATTGAGCAAAGTAACAACCTGGGTTGTTATACAGACTAAGTTAGGATATACTCTACTAATTGAAAGAATTGAATGAATGTTATATTTTTCAAATACTAACTTAAGATGTATCATTCATATCCTATGTTTACCAACTATGCTCAAGGAACAAGGCCCAATATTCAAAGTGTGCGGAGCAATCAAGTCAAAGTAAGCAAGAGACTCAATCTAAACTCATGTAATATCTGTTGTTGTCTACTTTATCCAAATCTAACTATTCTGAGAAGATACAAGTTTAGGATCTCTAATATCCAGTTATCGAGTAAGATCTCAGATTTATGACCTTAATGTTAATATTAGAACTTAACAAGTTCTAATTCATAATCATATGACGACTATAAAGATTTAAAGTAAATGAATCAATGACTTAATTATTATCATTTTTCTCTCTTAACCCAAATCTTGATTAAGTGAATCAAGACTAAGGATTCTGGATCCAAACTCCACTTTAGAGTTCAAATCCTGAATCCATGGTAGTATCCTTAGTAAGGATCTAGGGTTCACACTTTAAAACCCAAATTAAAGATAAGAAATCTTATAAGCTGAAGAATTCAAAAACTATGATCTTAATGAAAGGTTATTATACTGGTTATAAGATAAAATAATCAATAATAACTAAGAATCTAAGATTTATATTCAATCTTTTAGGATAATTATATTATCATATAGATTGAATCATTCCTATACCCATATAGAAGGCTTCAAAAGGATTAAACAATAAATCACTAAAGGAATTCCAAATGGAAGTAGTTCAGTTCAATTAGAAGATATAAAGTCAATGATCTAAGATTTAAGATTAGATCACTTTAGACTTAAGCTAGGTTTGGACTTAGAATTGTACTAAGGTGTTTCTTTTAGAATCCAAGCCTATGGATCAGCTTAATTAAGTCATTAAATAAGGATCTAACATTTTAAGATAGTTTAGACTTAATTCTTAAGACAAAGTGATTTTGAGTACTCTTAAGATCTTAAGATCTTAAGATCTTAATAAGAACTACTTAAGGTTTTCTTTACTTAATAACAAAAATATTAACCTAAGATTTCAGAGAGGTGTTAAATATATTAATTAGAAGTATTTTACTAAATTTTTAAGGTTTAAGGGGTGCTTAAGCACATTTTGGTCAGAGTGACCAAAATACCCCTCTTAAGGCTAAAAATGAAACTTAGGATTTAACTATCCAAATTGATTTAAATCTATTTTAATGAGTTTCATAATGATTAATGAAGTAGGAAAAATACTTATCTTAGGTTTTTGATAACCTAATTTGCTTAATTAACACTAATCATAATTTAAGGCCCATTAGTGTGATTAAAGAAGCTAGGGCATCCTAGGGTAATCCAACCTTATTCATAGGTTTTACCACACTTAAGAAAGTATTAGGAACTAAATTTATCAAAATTAGAGGCTTAATCATAGCTTAATTTACTAATCCTTAATTAAGGTGATTAGGGGATGATTAAAAAATTTAGGGTTCCTAAATCACTTTTAATGGTCTAAATAGGTTTTCTGGGGTCACAGGAGCAATTAGGGACCTTAATCAACATTTTTGGATAATTAATAAATTTAATATAATTTAAACAAAAATTGAAAAGGATTAGGCAATTATTTAAAATCTAACCATTTGATCTGTGATTTTATTTTATATTCAAATTTCTTGCATTTTTCTAATTAAAATAATATATTGGATCATACCATTTGGATAAGTATAGCCAAAGTTATTTAAATAATTTAATTTATATTTTTATTTAAATTAAAACCATAGGATTTAATTTTTGAATTAAAGTAATTAATTCAAAAATTCTTTTATTATTTCTGTCGGTCCAATTGCAAAAGGCGCGGGTCACGGGTCGGCCCGACCCGTGACTTCGTCTTCTTTCTCACGACGGGCTCCGCCCCAAAGGATCTTCAGCGCCCAAATTCTCGAGACTTAGGTGACGACGGTGGCTCAACTCGATCCCCACGCATTCCTGGAGTCGAGGCGCGTCGATTGGACTATGAACCCCCATCAGGGAGGCACCGGATCGTCGGGGTGCTACTCGACCGAGGCGTCACCTATGGCGCATCTGTGAGGATCGAATTCTACTCACAGAGCTGACCATTCGAGCTGAGTTCTAAACCTATATGATCAGAGGCTGTAGGGGATTCGATTGGTCCACTCAGCAAGCCCTGGGGATGGGTGGATCACTGAAGTGCTACTCATGGTGGAATGCAAACGGGTGCTCTCGTCGGGTCGATCAGTTCCAAGTTGAAATAATCGTTTCGATCAAACCCATCCTTTGATACGGGACTACAATCATTGACGAGATCTCCTATCACTAACTGGCTGGCTAAGCGCTCAAATGCAGTGCATGATTTGGCGAGTCAGAGGCCGACTGGCAGTGCACATTCAGACGGTGAATTCATCGTCTGGTCCACTGCCAGACCTTACCAGAGAGCTAGGCGTCTGCTAAGGAATCAAGGAGGGATCCTAACGTAGCATCTAGGGCTAGATTGGAAGCGAGCCGAGCTGAAACTAGCTCGACAGAAGAATTGGGACAGAGGCTGTACCTGAGGATGGATGAAGCAACAGAGGCAAAGCAGGTAGCTCGGATCACTATAGATGGTCACAGAAGCCCTTAGCAAGGGGGTCTGAACGCCAGACCTCGCCCTCAATCAGCTATACACAACAGGTCCAGTCGCCGGGTCGCTGAGAACTTCAGAGCAAACAACAGGGAATTGATGGGATCACAGTAAGCAAAGGGATTCACTGTGATTCTCGGGAGGTATTTATAGGCTCTAGAGGAGTTTAGGGCAGGGGCCATGGCCTTAGGTTCAGACTGAAAGGTCTCTCTTAATCTTCCACAATTAGGAGGGTCCAAGCCTCCGGGTCACTCTACTAGGCTCGGTCTCAATCGGAAGGGTCCTAATAGCCTAGGGGACAAGGCAGGAAGGAGTGGGGGACAGCACTGGCATGGCACGGTACAAGCGAATTTTTCTGTTGACCTGGCGATCGGGCGAAGATGATGATCCACAATGGCGGTGTCCGTCTTCATCGTTTGATCGCAAGATCGTTGAAAATCGATGGTCTGATGTAGCTCTCGATTAACAAAATTGTGGGGTATATCTCGTGCGTCGGATGCTAGATGCCAATCGGGCGGATAGGATTAGATCACGACGCCCGCTATGTCAGCCGTTGGATCATGAGCGTTAGGATGCGTGCTCGAGCATCCATACAACGGGTATGGTGCCCCGCTGTCGGGACCCCGCAGAGGTGCTTGACTCCTCAGCTATTTCTGGACGTGTCCACAGAAACAAAGTAAAATAACTAAAAGATTCTGCATTTACATTTACTACCTCCGCAGTTCTGCTGCTGGATTCTGTCTGCCCTAGCCCAGAAAGGCTATGGGGGTTTCTGTCTGCCCAAGCCCATAAAGACTTTGGGGATTTCACTAGCCCGATGGCCAACTTTCTGATATGCCAGTCTTTATATACCTATTTCAGTTTTCAGCTTACTATGTACTGTGTTCTGATGTATATTTCAGTCAGCTATTTTTTTTCACTTACTTACTCACTTGTACATATTTATAGGATGCTAGACTTTGATGCTTACTATACGTACCATATTCAGATTTCTGTCATTTAATTTGCATACATTATATAAGTATCAGCATATTTAGGATTAGACTTTACTTTCAGTATTTTTACTTACTGTGTTATACATGTATATGCCCATTCCTTGCTTAATTATTGAGGTGTGCTTTTGTCTCATTTGTTGCTTAGTTATAAATGTTATATTTATAACTACTCCTATTTCTTTGTATGCTTACTGCACCTATGCTTCTGAGTTTACTTTGTTATGCTTAAATATAAAAATGGTGAAATTAATAACTCATGTAAAATATTCAGCCTAAAATGTACTTAGACAATTGTCTAACAAGATTTTTTTTTATTGGCTGGGGCCCTGGCATTATGAAACCGATAATGTCAGATTTAGATAGGTTTGAGGAGCTAGGTGCTGAAGCAGAGGTGCCTTACTTAGAGGAGGAGCTTCAGCCAGGAGAGCCGGATATTGCTTAGTTCCTTTTAGCCGCTTGTGAGGATGAGTGATTTATCTTTCAGTCTTTTAAACTACTTAAATATTGTAATAATACAAGTACCGTGATTGTGATTTACTTTATGAATTTTATTATTTTTTGAACTATCTTATTACTATTTCTTATGTGATGCATGGTGAATTGATGTACTATTTACTTTATTTAACTTCCGCACTCTGCTTATATGTCAGATTTAGTGACTGATCCTCTTAAAAGTTCTGTGCATGTCCTCCCCTTATTAGTGGATTATGGTCTTACCTAATCCAATGATAAGAGAAGGATTTACACAAGTCACCTCCACTCCTTAGCCTAATGATTGTGGGCTTAGGGAGCGGGGTGCCACAGGACATCTGCAAAGTCATCAGGAATATTTAACCAGTAGGCAGATGATCCTACTTTGGCCAGAATCTCAAAAGGTTCAACATAACAGGGACTAAGTTTCCCTGCTACACCAAATCTATAGACACCCTTCATTGAACTGACTTTCAAATAGGCAGAATCTCCCACATTGAAGTCTAGAATACGATGATGAGTACCATGATACTTGCTCTGATGATCTTGAGTCGAACGAATTCTCTGCTGAATTAATTGGATCTTCTTGTTAGTCACCTCAATTAACTCTGAACCAAAAAATTGAACGCTTCCTGTCTCTGACCAGGCTAGCGAAGTACAATATTTTCTGCCATACAATGCCTCATAAGGAGCCATTTTAATATTGGCTTGGGAACTATTATTGTAGGCAAACTCCACTAACAGAATATGATCTTTCCAGGAATCGACAAAATCAAGAACACAAAGTCTAAGCAAATCTTCTAAAATTTGATTCACTCTTTCAGTCTGACCATCCGTTTGAGGATGAAAAGCTGTACTCATGGTTAGAGTAGCACCCATATCTTAATGCACAGCTTGCCAAAACTTTGAAGTAAATCTGCTATCTCTATCAGATATGATTAATTTCGGAATCCCATGCAGTCTGATAAATTCCTTAATATAAAGCTTTGCTAGCTTTTCTACTGAGTCAGTCTGACGGATAGGAAGGAAGTGCGCTGATTTAGTTAAGTGGTCTACTATTACCCAGATTGCATCGGCACCAGATTTAGCACGAGGCAATCCCATAACAAAATTCATAGATATATCGAATCATTTCCATTCCAAAATTTCTAATGGGTACAGAAGACCACCAGGTCTTTGGTGCTCGGCCTTTACTAAATTACAGGCATGACACTTGGCCACAAAATCGGCCACATCCTTTTTCATACTGGGCCACCAAAATGAATATTTTAGATCTCGGTACATCTTAGTACTGCCTAGGTCAATATGATACCCAGAATTATGACCTTCAATTAACACTCATGATGCATGGACCTAGGAATCTACAAATGATTACCGTGATAAATTACACTGTTCTATAACTGCAGATCATGATGAAGACCACCTTCAATATCTACTTTGAACTTCAGATAATCATTGTCTTTGGTCTGCGAGATAGAGACATATCTATGGAAGGTAGGTTTCACATTGATATTTACCAGAAGCGAACTTAGCATATCGCCACTGACAAGAGAAATTTCAAGCTTACAAAATTCTGGTTCTAAAGAACTGGAGGCGATCATGGATAATCTGCATCTCAAACCTTGGTCTAGGTACACTCCTTCCAGTGTACAGAGCCTCTGATTCCACCTTTTAACAACTCGATTATCAATTACAGTTACTTCTAACCTGATTGCTCCTATCGAATAGGTTTAATCAACCCTGATCTAGCAACAATAGACTCGGGCATGTACAATGGGGTACAATGCTCTAGCCATAGTAAGCCCTCGCCAATCTGGCCAAACCCTGACCCAACTGCATTAGGGTTTCTCTTCATCTTTAAATGTTGAATGTTTCAAAAATGAAGCAGAGGCCCTGCCATTGTTCCTATGGGGAGAACGTGCTCCCCACAATAAACCCTAGTCTAAAGCCTCGGGTGAGTAAGGTCTGGGAAACTCAACTTGTGGGGACACAATGTCGAGTTAGCGGGGGCTAATCCTGCGCCAATTTTTGGGTAAGTCCCATAGACGCAGGATCATCTTGAGTGATTTAAAAGGCAAAATATATAGACATTAAATAACTTATTTATTCATTAATTCATAACTTTTGATTATAAAGGTCAAAATAAAATAAAAGTTACAAACTTTAAACATAGTAAAAAAATAGTAAATCAGCATATAGCAGTATCAGCACTGCTTGGTTTTTTGCACCTTTCTTCTAGGATGAGTTCCTGATCCAAGCATATTTCAAAAGTATGAGCATTTGAATACTAGTTAGTTATGAAACTAAATACTAATAGATGTCAATTTTATAATTATTAAATAATAAGCAAAATAATCAATAATTTAATAGAAAATAAAAAGATGTATAAATTTATCCGTGCAAAATTAAAACTTTAGTATAAAAATAATTGTTGTCACAAAAAATAGAATTTTAACGTTTGATATCTGGAGCAAAAATATAATTTTGTTAGGTAAATATAAAATTGAGAAAAAGGAAAATTCTATTTTGTGTTACATATCCCAACTTCCTTTTATACCTGCCCCTTTAAAAGCTAATCAGTATAGGCATCTTATGCCTCCCGATGTCAGACAGCCCCATTCTAGTAGTTATTTTATCATATTAAAAATAAATAAATAGTGAACCCTGCTACTCAGTTATAAAAACTTTTTTCATACATTATTTTATGTGATTTTTAAAAAAAATTTTATTAAATTTGTGCGATATTGAGCATAAAAACACATTAAACAAGAGTAATAAAAGACATCTAATATATTTTTTTTGATACATGAATAAAAAAGTTAAAAGTTAAATATCTACATGATTTTGTACTTGATAAGCAATTACTCAAAAATTTAATAATTAATATATTTAATAATGATAATTATTAATAAGAAAATGATTTATAATTACAAAACAAAATAATATTTATAATAATTATATAAGAGATAAATAATTTTTCTAATATTAATTCTCTCATTTTTCTTTTAAATTTATCATTTTTTTTCTTATACTATAATAATAATGATATTAATAATATTATATTTATTATTATTATATAATGATAATACTAATTTTATAATATATATATATATAGCAGAATAATAATAGATTTATTATTATTATTATTATTATTATTATTATATATATATATATATATAAGGAAAGAAAATAGTTGAAATAAAAATTGCAAAAATTATGAAATAAATAAATTTATATATATATATATATAATGACTAAAATAAAAATTGTATAAATTAAAATATATATATATATATATAATTATTGAAATAAAAATTATAGAAATAAGAAATATATCTATATATATAAGAAATTAAGAAATCTAGAAATTTTGAAGTTCATTGGACTTCTCTAAGTCCAAAATGATAATTTGATCAGTCTAGATACCCTAAAATATTTTGATCTTAGAATTAAATTTTTATTGCATTTTTGAATTCCTCACCCCCAAATTAGCTAAGGGTGAAAATTTGATGCAATTTGAAGATCATTTAGGCCATAATTCAATTTAATTTAAAATGGTCTAATTGCATAAAAGGGTTCCTAACATTTCAAATTTGCAATTTTCCTTTTTACCCGATTTAAACGGCCGGATCCGCTGTGCGGATCACAGGCGGTTCGCTGTGGAGCCCAGGTCATGCGATAGTGGAGTCCCGCACATCTAGCCATCGCACCTTTTAACCAACGGTCGGAATTTGATCTCGCTAGACCGCGGATCCGTCGTTGGATCCATCCCGTGGATCATATGGCTAGGATCGCTACCGCGATCGGCCGTTAGGATCCGAGCGATCCCAGCCGTAGTGCCATCTGATCGATAGATCAGACGACATCTGAAGGTCCCAGCACTGTGGACCTTCGTCTTCGCCACGCCCGCGCCCGACAGGGAAATTTCCCGTACTGCCAGCTGCCCATTCGGTTTGCCACTCGCGCCTCCAGCTCGGCAGAGCCGTTAGGAACTTCCCATGAATGGTTAGAGACCCCATTCGGGCCTCGTGACTCAGCCGAATTGGAAATTCAAAAGCTTGGCCATGGTCCGACTTCTCGGGTCCTCTCCAGCTCGAGCCAGCCCTACAGAAGCTTCCCTAAGCTCGCTTGAGGCTATAAATAGCCTCAGGAATCCCTCATCTGTCCCTTTGCAGCTCAATTTTTCTCAAATTGCGACTGCCTTCCCTCTTGCCATTGCTAAACTCCATAGCTCGAGAAGGCAATCCAGTAGCTTCTAAACCACTGATAGTAGGCTCTCCTCGTGTTCAGGATCCTTTACATCGTCTAGAAGTGCAGCCAAGGCTAGCCGAGCTCTCAGACGGTCACCCCGAGCTTGCCCGAGAATCCAGGTACTCCCGTTTGCTAGTTTCGAGCCAATGAGGCTCGAACCTTCTTCTTTTTGATGCGTATGCGTTTGTATTATTGTCCCAAACCCAATGGTATCGAGATTAAGATCTAGGTTAGCCCCGATCGATCGAATCGATCGATCTGGTTAAAGCTCCTTAAGGATCGCTTCGGTCGAGTAAGGACCCGGCAATCCAGACCATCCTAGACCCTCATACCAGAGGGCTTCGATCCGCCTCACCTCCCTGATGGTGTAGGGATCGAGCCCGGGGCCCGGCGTGGCCTCTGAGTGGAGAAATAACTCCAATAGAGGATTCAACGGGTGAGTAAGGTCCAGCCGATCCAGACCGTCTCACAGAGGGCTTCTGGTTTCGTTTGGTGCGTCTGATCACGGTGATCGTGTAGCAGTCAAATGTTGGTCCTGCCGTGGTCAGGAGACGCCAGAATTTGGAGATTATGGTTCCCATAATCGGCCCTCTCCATCGGGACGAAGGCACGGGGACGAAGCTCTGTAGGGGTCGGGGCAGCCCGTGACCCGCGCGGTGCGACAATCTCGGGTCTTCGGGCCCCGTTCAACCAGCGCGATTCGGCTAATGGGCCGAGCCCATTTTAATTGAATAACTTTTAATCCACTTGTCCAAATCCTATAATATTATATATGAAAATGATCAGCAAAACATCAGGGACCAGAATATAAAATAAAATTAACATCTGATGGGTAGATATTTAATTATTGCCTAATTACAATGAACCTTAATTAGGGTATTTTAGTAGTTTTACTTAACCAAATTGCATGTTTAGGGTGACATTAGTTTTCTTATGTTGAGTAGAATGCATGTACTAAGTGGATTATTTTTCTGAATTCTGAAATTTTAGTTATGCCATAATTTTGTTAAAGCATGGTTAGTGAAAATTAGGGTTTATACTCACTGGATTTTAGCAAACTATGTGGCTTTGATTAATTAACCTATTAAGTATAACTTGTGTGCCAAATTGCAATTAGTTTTAATGGCTGGATTTGTAATTAAGTGTTAATCTATTTAAATGGATTTAGGGTTTGATTAGCACTAATTACTTTTTGTTTTTATAAACTTTTCTATTTTTATGCTTTATAACAGTAGGATAAATTTATTGGAAACTTTAGATGTTAATTCGTAATGTATAATTTGGACAAAACAAAATTGGAGATCTTAACCTCCTTAATTAACTTAAGAAATCTTAAAATTTGGAGCAAGCTTTTAAGACTTGATCTAGGTCTGAGATTGCCACCAATAATACATGATTAATCCATTGATTTGATATTGATCTTTAAATACACACTTGATTTTACTTAAGGCATGAGAAGAGATCAAACCCTAATTAACTTAAGAAGGATCCAAATCCTTAAAACCTAACTTAATTGATTTGATTATAAGACAATGAATTTGACATTTTCCAATAATGCATCTGATTTGAATTAACCCTAAACATTCAACTTAGACATAATAAGGTTGATAATAACTTTATGTGATTTCCTAATCTGAATCAAGACCTTAAGATCCTTAATTTTCTCCTAAGTAAAAGGATTAGCATAAGAGGTTAATAAAATCATCTTGATTAAATAATTGATCTAAAATCTTAATAACATCTTCTGATTTAAATCCCATAATCTTAGATTAAGTTATGATCAAGTGTAACAACCCTAGGTTGTTACCAGACAAATTACATGCTGCCAAATTCAATATTTTTAAGCACCATTGTCTTTAAGACATCAATATAAGCTTATCTGGAAAATTTGAGATCAATTGGACGTCTCTAAGTCAAAAAGTGCAAATTTGCGGTCTAGATGCTCTAAACTAGACCCAAAATATTTTGATCTCAGAATTAAAATTTGATTGCATTTTTTAATTCCTCACCCCCAAATTAGCTAAGGGTGAAATTTTGGTTCAGTTTGGAGTTCATTTGGGCAATAATCCAATTTAATTTAAATTGGTTCAATTGCAATTAAGGGTTCCATACAATTTAAATTTGCAACTATACCCTCTACCGTTTCAAAATAGCGGGCGCGATCTGGACCGTCCAGTTCTCGGCCCAGATCGTGCGGCCCGCGTTTTGTCTCTGGATCGGTCAATCCAAACCGTTCCGCGGTTCGAACGACAGATCGAACGGTATCCCGCTATCCGCCGTAAGTAATGCTGCGATCCGTCAGATTCCGCGATCTGAATCCAACGGACGATCTGCCCCCCGCGATCGGCCGTTAGATGTCCTCAGATCAGGACAGTTCCGTCCCAACGAACGATCCATCAGATGGCTGCCGTAACTCCAGCGCTGTTCATCATCTTCTCCACTCCGCGCGAGGCCCCGACAGGGAAAATCCAAATCCCCGACAGCAGGACCTGTCCCCCCCACTCCCCCAATCCAGGTCAGCATAGCCGTTAGAGGTTTCCTAATCCAATGAGGCCGCTGAGTCAGGCTCTTCAGCCTGATACCTCCTTTTTGGAAGCTTCGAGAGCTCCTCTTGACCTAAGCTCTCGGGTCAAGCCAGACCAAGCCCAGCCCCGCATTTCCTTCTACACACCTTCCTGAGTCTATAAATAGCCTCAGACTTCACTATGGAGGCTCCTTGCTGCTCAATTTGGTCCATTCTAATTCTTCCTACTAGCGCCATTGCTGCTCCATCAGACTGCTTCCAGTCGATCCCAAAACTTGCGTACAGCTGATAGAGAGTAGTTCCTGAAGTTCAGGACCCCTAAGAGCCTCGCTGCTGCAGCTGATCATCCCCGTCGTCCAGCCGAGCTTCAACCAGTAAAAAACAGGTACCCCTCATTTTGGACTGAGTCGTGTGAGCTCAGTTCATGTTCAATCCTTATCTCTAAATCTTTCCCTAGCTAAGGCGAACCCGTAGCAATCAAATTGAGGAGCTAGGAGGGTCCGTTCGATTGTATCGATTGAACGGATCATCCGCCTCTCAGAGCCCAGGGACCGAGTAAGGTCCCAGAGATCTAGAGCCTCCCAGGACCTGTTAAAAAGGGGCTTCGATCCGTCCTTACTCTCTGAAGGTGAACGTATCGAGTCCTAACCCTGATGAGCTCCATGTGAGGAGAATTTCTCCTCACAGTGAGCGCCTTCTAATGGAAATCGGGGAATTAGGTCCAGAGGAATTAGCCCATCCCCTTTAACAATTTAAGGTTCCAAGGATCGGTCTCGGTCCCAGGAACGTGTGGCCGTCGTCTTTGAGCGCTGGCCTGGCCCTGAGATGAAGAATTTTGCTGATTAGGGTTCGACCTAATTGGGCTCTGTCGGGGCTAGACGCCAGAGGAAGAAGACGACAGCACGGGTCGGGTCGACCAGTGACCCGCGCTGTCGAACAGACGACCGATCGACCCGCGTGTTTCATTTCGGGCCGGCGCCGTTTTAAATATTAATAATCGATTTATTTAATTATTTTCCTTAAGGAAATTAGGGAAAATTAAATGGAAAAAATACATAATGTATTTTCTTAATAACTTTTAATCCACTTGTTAAAAATTTATGAAATCTTATATGAAAATATTCAGAAAAATCTCAGGAACTTAAATATAAAATAAAATCACACATCTGATAGTTAGATCTTTAATTATTACCTAATTACAGTAAATGTTAATTATGGTAGATTAGTAAATTTACTTATTCAAATTGCATGTTTAGGGTGCCCTTAGCTCACTGATGTTAATTATATTGCATGTGCCAAGTATAAAATTTTTCTAAGTTCTGTAAATGTAGATATGCCCTAATCTTGTCAAATCATAATTAGTGAATTTTAGGGTTTATACACATTGGATTATAGTAATTCAGTCTCTGATTATTTGTATGAGTAATTAGGACTTGCATGCCAAATTTCATGTAATTTGAATGGTTGGATTTTTATTTATGTGCTAATCCTTTTTGCTTGAGTTTAAGATTTGGTTAGCACTAAGTAACTACTGTTTGTTAAATTTTAATTATTATTTTGCTCTAAAATAGTAAGCTAATTGAAATGAAACCATCCTTTATTACCTGCTTAGTATACTCAAACAAATCTAAAATATTATAATCTTAAATATCTTAATTAACTTGAGAAATCTCTAGATTTGGATCAAGCTTTTAAGACTTGATCTAGATCTGAGATTGTCACCAATAATACATAATTAATCCATTGTTTTGACATTGATCTTTAAATGCACACTTGATTTGACTTAAGGTTTGAGAGGGGGTCAAACCCTAATCTATTTAAGGGGAATCTAAACCCTTAAGAACCTTAACTTAAGTAATGGATTTCAGGATTTTGAATTGAACATTTTCCAATAATACATCTGATTTACTATTGATCCTAAAAAATTTAATTAGACATATTAAGGTTAATAACAATCTATGTCTAAACTTTAGATCCCTGATTTTCTCTTAAGAAAGGAGACTAGCATAAGAAGACAATTAAAATTATATTGATTAAACAAGTGATCTAATCCTTAACAATATGCTTGATTTAGTCCCATAATCTTAGTATAAGTGTGATCAGATGATTCCATCATCTAATCTAATCATTCTAAATCCAATAATGAGCCAGAACCTGATAGTCTAATATTAACATCTAAAGAAGAGATCTTGATGCTCTCTTCATAAGATCATCTTAAATTATATAAAAGACCCAAATTTATATATCATGAGGTAGGAGGCATTGTAAGAATCCTTGAGCTAGAAGTATAGAAGATCCCTTCACCTTAGAACTTGATCAATTCCCCTTGTGGTAGTAATCACTCAAGACATTAGAAGAGATACCTATCCTTGTGGTAGAATCCAGGTTATGTGATCCCTGATCATATTAGATTTGTGAAACCTTGTATAGGACTTACCTATTAGTTTAAGACTTGTAGTCTTCATAAAATCCTCATTATATTAAATAGATTTGATTGAACAATGATTGTTGGGTAAGTGTAGTATCGTATACCCATATTACTGGTCCCCAGTAATAATCTGGATTGGTTGAGTCACTCTAAATAAGATTTGTCTTTATTGCTATCATGCAGGCTTAGGCGGACATAATCTCGCTTAGAATAAATCAATCAATCCTAAGAGTGTATTAAATGGGTACTCATTTCTTAGTTTTATTGAAGGATAGTTGCCATCGGGCAATGCCTCTTGGCGAAGATCGCTTCAATAGGTATGGCTTAGGTGAAACTAAGAAAAAGGAGAATTACTTTCCTTAAGACACTAAGTATGATTATGAGTTTAGTGACTAAATGCTTAGTTTGAGATACAAATCATCATCGGATGGTGCCTCCTAATGAAGGTCGCTTTATTAGGGTGGCGTAATCAAACTAAATGTTGTGTCCTATCTTTGCAGCATATTTAATATGTGTATACAATCACCCTGCCCAGTGATCTTTGAAGTAAATAAGCAACTTTAACTAAATATCGATCTAGAGTTTTGGAGTCAGAATCCTTTTAGCAGGATTCTGCACAGTGGAGACTCAGGATTCACTTATGTTTCTTACTACATTCTTCATGGATTTGTTTGGATTTTCCATGCATATTATATAATGGCATAAACATAAAGCATAAACATGAGTTGACCTCATTCCTTCTGTAGTGACACATGGTTATCAGTGATTATAGTATAAGATACAGAATGTTATATACAAAGACTAGGGAATTTCAGGGTGCATCTGTGTCACCATACTGGCTTCCTAACTGTTGTGATCATATTGGACCGTACGACTCATAAACCTTCAGTGATAGTTCTGTGATATACTGTGATATAGCATATCTGTGAGCATTGTTTCAGTAGCATATAGTGCAGCTTATAGCATCCTTCTCAGCATCTGACATTTTTAGGTATTTTCAGTACTTGGTTTTGATGTGGTTTTTCTTTACTTAGTTCTTACAGTTCAGTTATTTAATGCTTTATAGTTTTCCTGCATTTTTACTTTATGTTCTGCATATTTATTATATTTAGATTAGCTCGTATAGCTACCTTCGATGTGTTAGACTTCTTGTCTAACACGGGGGGTACTTTTGGGATCTGGCAATTTGCTAGATCCTGAGCAGTTGTTGGAGACAGGTCAGGAAGACGTCCCAGAGTCTTAGGAGGAGCACTTGGAGCTGTAGGGGATCGAGCACCTACTTTTACTTTCTAGTTCCTTCCAGTATTTTAGCTAGACTCTTTATATTCTACATTATTATAGTTTGTAATAAAACTCTGGATGTATTTTCACTTTTCTTTTCTGAGATAGATATGTTTCTACTGCTTGAGATGAATGTATTCTGGATGTTATGCTTTTAGCTTCCGCACTCTGTTATATTACTATACATAGTATTGTGATGTGATCGGCGTACTGGAAACGCTGATATATTTTGTAACGTACATGGGTCCTTCTCTCCTCCCTTATACCTTATATACGTACTAAGTCTAATACTTAAGATAAGGGTTCCATTCTTATCTTAGGTATTGGCTCTCGAGCCTACTCTTAGGGATCGAGTCAGCGGCCTTTAGTATGGCTTTGTCTCTTTAAGCCTATTCGGGATGATGGGTTTTACTTGCATGGCCCACCGCTCCCGAGTAGCGCACTGTTCCGCCGCTAAACTATGAATTATACTCGTGTTCTGCGCATGGCGATGGGAATGGGAGCTACATCAGGTGACTTGATCATCTGATCTGATCATTCTAAACCTAATTATGAAATGGAACCCAATATATTAATATCAGAAGATAAAATGAGGAGTCTTAAGCATCTCTTTATAAGATCGTCCTGAAACATTAAAAGACCTAAATTCATATACTTTGAGATAGGATACCTTGTATGACTCTTTAAGGTAGAAGCTTAGAAGATCCCATAACCTTAGAGGTTGATCTTATCCACTCGTGGTACAAATCACTTAAGACATTAGAAAGACACTTCTCCTTGTGGTAGAATCCATATTAAGTGATCCTTGATCACCACTTTGTGAAACCTTGTATAGGACTTACCCATTAGCTTAGGCCTTAGTAGTCTTGATGATTCCTTACTTAATTAAGTAGACTTGATTGAACCTTTATCATTGGGTGGGGTAATATATAGTATACCCATACTACTGGTTCCCAGTAGTATTCAGGATTGGTTGATTCACTCTAATAGGGACTTATGAGCGGGTGCTAACCTGAGGGATTTGACGAATACAGTCCCGTTAGAATAAATCATTCAGACCTAAGAGTGTATTAAATGGGTATTCATTCTATAGTTTGATTGAAAAATAATTTGCCAATGGGCAATGCCTCCTAGAGAAGATCGCTTCAATAGGTCTGGCTCAACCAAACTAAGTAACTGAAGTTACCTCCTTTGAAACACTAGTGTAATTATGAGTGGGGCATATTAATAACTTAGCTTGAGATACAAATCTCAAACGGGGTGATGCCTCTTATCGAAGATCGCTTCGTTAAGGTGGCTTAATTAAACTAAGTGATGAGAATTACCTTCCTTGCAAGACACTAAATATGTGTATACCATCATTCTACCTAATAATCTTTAATTATAAATCTGCAACTCTAACTAATTATCATTCTAGAAGTGTAATAACCCAAGTTGTTACCCTTATCAATTAGGACTAATCCCCATCTTAAGCTTGATCCTAAGTGTTAATCGAGTCATTAGGAATCATCCACTAAGACCAAGTCTGAATCCGGGGTCAAATGGATCAAATCCTGATTTTTGGAAAATTCAGAAACCCTGAAAAATTAACCGATTTTTAAATTGACCTCCGATCAAAAAACAGACTTCGCCATTACGCTCATTGCCCTAAAATTAGCTAAGGGTGATGTTTTCAAGTCATTCGGGAAGACGTCGAAATTTTGACGAATATTTTAATAATATTTAAATGCTCGAAAAATAGGAAAATTAAATACTCATCGGAATTAAAATCCAACTTCACCGTTGCGATCCTCACCCTCAAATTAGGCAATGGTGAAAATTTGAGATTTTTTGGAGAATGTTTAATTTTCTTAAATATTTAATATATTTAAATTAATTAGAAAATAAGAAAAATAATTTGTTTGTCGAAATCAAAATCCGATTTCGCCATTTCGTTCCTCACTCCCAAATTAGCTTAAGGTGAATTTTTGGGATTTTTTGGAGAATAGTTTTTAAATATAATTTTTGAGATTTATTAAATTAATCTCATAAACTCTAATATTGTCTTCTTCCCTCTTCATTGGTTGGGTGGGACCCACAGCCACCCAAATCTGGCTAAGCCCCTCTTTCCCTTCAGCTCTCTACTGTGCTCAGCCTAGTTGTCCGCTAACTCCTGCCAGCCCCTCCCCTATCCCATCTATTGGCTGTCCTCTCCCCCATTAAGAGAGCCTTTGGCTCTCAAACTCTCCACCCCCTCATTTTGGCCAGCTGAAGCTCTCCCCTACTTCCCATTATTGCTGTACTTACTGTTGGAGAAAGCCTTAGCCCCATTCCTCCTTCTTGCCAGTAGCTGAAGGAGAAGAAGAATGGACCTCTCAAGCTCTCAGCCTCTCCTAGGAAATCTGTCATTGTCAACACTAAGGTACTTCCTTTCCCCCATTAAACTGTATTTCAATTGCTACTCCATTTCACTTTTATGCTTAGTTTGCATCTTTAAAAATATGTATTTAAGGTATGGAGTTCATTAGAATTTATTAAGGTTGAAATTTTAGGAAGATAAGGAAAACCTGTTTCTCCTCCATTCTGCCATACCCAATCGTATTGACCCCACTGTTTGTATGTTTAGCTTTATTCTTTATGGCTATTTTGGGGTACCAATGGAAAGGTCTCGAAAAGAGCTTTCCAATGGTATATGGCACCGCACATGAAGTGCTCTAAATTGAGAGTAGCCCGAGAGTTGACCCATCACTGTTTACGCTCAGGCAAAATCACCGTCTGACATTGCAGCGCGGCCAAGTTGCGATTTTGGATCCGCTACGGCGTGCTGTAGTGCCAAATCCACTACAACGTGCTACAGTGCCTCAAGTTTTAAATCCGGGTCCGCTATAGCGCGCCCATAACGCCGAAAACGACAGTTTTGCACGCTACAACAACAAACAAAACAAACAATCGCGCTCCAGTGCCCCTGTTTCGAATCGGGACTGCTGTAGTGCACCCTAGCACGTAAATATGACGTTTTTGGCTTCTACTGCGTGCTGCAGCGCGCTACAACGCGCCACAGTAGCCAGAAAATTAAATCGATCATAATTTTATCATCCGGACTTCAAATTCAAAAATTTAAAGTACTAGATAGCTTAGAATTTTAGTGCCTACAATAATATAAAAAAATAGTTAGGTTTTAATCTCTAAAAAAACCAAATATGATCAAAATATTCCTAACTATAATTAGGTCATAACTTAGTCAATTGAAGTCTAAGTTGGGCCTACCACTAGTCAAAATATTGAGTGTGATATAGGAAGATATAGCCTCTAATTTTACTGAATTTGGACACAAATGAAAGAGTTATGCCTTTTTTGACCCCTCTCAACTTAGAAAAATTGCCAATCTACCCTTAAGAATTCAAATGGCCTATAAATAATTCATTAGATCTCAGAATTTAGTGTTCTTAGACTCTATGGAGTCCTTGAACATCAACAAACAGTAAAATATATAAAATTTAGATTTCATTTAGTGCAACTTACCACAAATACTCATTAAGTCCAAAAACCTTAGTTTGGACCTATATAACCCATTTCTTATCCAAATTTAGTTGTAGTTACTATCTATCTTTATGTCAGACAATAAAGAATCATTTGATAGTAAAGAAAGAAATCCTAATTTGGAGCCCTAAATCAAAAAAATAGCTTCTTAGACCCTCAAGTAAGGGCAAAATAGTCATTTTGCCCAAAATTTAGGTTAAGCACATTAACTCTTAGATTTATCTTCTAAGTCAATAAGGCAAGTATTATAACTATATTAGAATCATCTAGGTAAGAAAATTAGCTATATGTTAAAATCCCTAAAATTCCTCTTAGTCTTTCTTTAGGAAATTTCAACACCTCACATTAGGGTTATTCTTAAGATCAAGGCTAGATCCTAAGTTAGATTTCATGTATTAGAAACAGGGTTATTCAATGAATGAAACCTTGGTTTTATTAGTTTCTAGAATTTTACAACTTATTTTGATTATTTTGTCTTTTAACTTTAGATTTAAAATAGGAGATTTATCCTATTAAGTTTTATTACTTAATAAGATTTGCCATAATCAATAAATCACCATTAGAATGAAACCTAGATCTTATGTCTTATCTTTTTGGATTATATGACTAAGCCCAATCTCGTGGTGTTTAATCCATAATCTATAGTTTATAAAATTTTGATCAGATCTTAGATAAAATATCCAAATTCACAAAAGTAGGATGTATGACTTATTGATTTAACCCATAGTCATCATCTAATTGAACTATATTAGAACCTGATCAGTTCTAATCTTTTTTAACTTATAAGGATAAATTTCTAAGTTACACTTGATAGTAGGAAAATGGTGATCATGAACTTATATAACTTGGAATAGTTAGAATAATTAAGTAGAAAATAAATAATATCACCATGTTTAGTAGAGTACCTTACTTACTTTGATATTTTGTTGCTACGCATTCCTTGTATTTTTGTGCCTTAACTCATTGAGCATATCATATAAGATCTTTGATGCATAAATAAAAATGTTAGGAAAATATGAAGACTCCTTAGATTCCTTGTAAAAATATTAAAGTGATTGATTAAAGATAATGATTGTATGTGTTAGACCTGCCTCTCAGGTATGTCTTCTTTGCCTAGTCTCCTTATTGACACTAGGAGAAGACTTTGTTTATGTCTTCTTTGTATAGTCTCCTTGTTGACACTAGGAGAAGACCTTATTTGTCTTCTTTGCTTAGTCTCCTTGTTAACACTAAGAGAAGATTTGTTGTGTTATTTTGCCTAGTCTCCTTGACACTAGGAGAAAACCCTATATATCTTGCCTAGTCTCCTTGATGACACTAGGGTTATATAGTTTTGTGCCTAGTCTCCTTGTTGACACTAGGATCCCTTTGATATTAAGTGGGCTAAATTAGCTCTTTTCTATATGGCAGTTAGTACACAGATATTTACATATAGGTTTAGTTTTGATGTTCTATTTATTTTTCAGTATTTTTATTCAGTCAGCTATTTTTTTGTTATGCCTATGTATATATATTTTAGGATGTTAGAATATTGCTGCTATTATATGTATCACTGCTGCTGAGTTATGTTATTTTAATTTACATATATCTCTTGATTACCAGCATATTTAGGATGTAGTATTTTCTTACAGTACTTATTTGATTATTTATATTCATATGCCTTATCTTGTTTAGCTTGCATTGAGGCATGTCTTAGCCTCTCTTTTTGTTTAAGTTATAAATGATTATTTATAGTTTTTCCTTTCTTTTTGGCATTGCTAGTTGCTCCTATACTTGTATGGATAATGCTTAGAAATGGTAAAATGGTGATATTACAAAATATATAAAAATTTATCAACTTAAAATATACTTAGACAATTGTCTAACACAAAATTTTTCTCTTTTTTTGGCTGGGGCCCTACATTGTGAAACCGACAATATCAAGTTTAGAGCAAGCTGAGATTGCAGTACCTGAGGAGGAGCCTTACTTAAAGGAGGAGCAGCAGCTTGCACCTGAGGACATTTAGCCGTTTACTTTTACCTGTGAGGATGAGTGTGCCTTCTTTTCTATTTGTTTAAACTTTAATATTGTAATAATATAGGTACCTATGACTGCATATTGGGATTATTATGCTTATATTCTGAGTTGTATTTCATTTTATTTATACTATGATGCTTGGATGTCTCTTATTGTAAATCACTTCCGCACTCTGTATGAATTCTTAATAAGTGACTGAATATTTGATTCTATGCTTACTCCTTCACTTATTAGGTGGATTGTGGATTTCATCATAATCCAATAATAAGTGAAGGGTTAGCTATAGTGACACACCACCCCTTAGCTTAATATTGTGGATTAAGGGGTGGGGCGCCACAAGAAGCAAGGAGTCGAAATCATTTTAGCAGGATTCTGCACAGTGGAGACTTAGAATTCATTATCTGCATTCCAAGTTTTCATGGCTTTCTAGATTTTTACTCATATAGAATAGGAGCATGGGCATAAGTATGATATGGACTTGAAGTATTATTTCAGCAGTTAACATATGAGTATCAGTGATGAAGTATGGGTTATGGAATGTTACATACACATACTAGGGAATTTCGGAGTGCATCTGCGTACACATACCGTATTCCCAATCGGGTGTATGTTTACATTGGACCGTACTACTCATAGTCTTTCAGTGATAGTTCAGTGACATATTCGTGACATATATGTGTGGCATATTTGAGTGCATCTTTCTAGTGACATACAGTACATTATTTGACATTTATTTCATCTTGATTTATGAATATTGATGTTTCCTTTACTTTCAATTCCCTGCTGTGTGACAGTTTTACTTATTTAGCCTTTATTGTCTTACTTACTTAGCTGTTTTAGTTTTTTCTTACTTAGTTTCTTTTTCCCAGTTTTCCTACAGTTATCCTTTACTTACTATTACTTATATTAGCTTTATTATTGTATAGTTAGTTACGATGTGTTAGACTTCTTGTCTAACACGGGGTACTTTGGGATCGGTAATTTACTAGATCCCGAGCAGCTTGTAGAGACAAGGCAGGATAACACACAGGAGGTCCAGGAGGAGTACGTGGAGCCTTAGTGGATCGGACATCTACCTTTACTTTCAGCCTCTATTTCAGTACTATAGTAGACCTTATTTACTTCTGCCATTCAAATCAGTCTGTAATAAATTCTGGATGTATCTTTCACTTTCTTTTTCTGAGACAAATGTTTACTAATGTTTGTGATGAATGTATTCTGGATGTATTGCTTTTAGCTTCCGCACTCTATTATATTACTATACTTAGTATTGTTATGTGACCGGCATACTGAAAATATGGACATATATTGATGACATATATTGGATCCTTACTCGTTCTTTAAATCCAATATACGTGTCAGGTTAATACTTAAGATAAGTATTCTACTCTTATCTTAAGTATTGGCTCTCGATCCTACTCTTAGGATCGAGTCAGCAGCCTTCAGTATGGCTCAGTCTTAGACCCGCCTATTCGGGAAGATGGGTTTTGCTTGTATACCTGCCCTCCCGAGTAGCGCATCGCTCCGCCGCAGGTGTACACATATCTATTGTCTTTTGCGCACGGCGACGGGGTGGGGCGCTACATAACATGGGTCAATACATGACTAACCTACTGGGGGCATCTTGGTGCATTCAACGTGCCTCTGTATAGTGATCATGTAACGACTGAGTTCGGGTCGTGGCAAGGTCGGAGCACCCGAGAATTTGAAGAAATCCCTAACCCTAGCTGGTCTTGATGTCAGGTTCTTCGCATAAATGAAGAAGAACTATGCGGGTATGGCTAGCCCGGGACCCCCAGTGTTTGATATTAGTGGATCATCGGGTCCTAGCCAACCCCCGCTATCTCGATTAGCACCAGCCCATTTGTAGCGCCCCGCCCCGTCACCGTGCACAAAAATAAATAGTCATAATTAAGTTCGGTGATGGAATGGTGCGCCACTCGGGGAGGAATAACCCACCTCCCCGAATAGCTGAAAACCACCAAACTCATTTGAAGGGCTGCTGACTCAACCTCAATGAGGGTTGAGAGCTAATACTTAAGATAAGTGTAGTATCCTTATCCTAAGTGTTAGATCAATACATACATTAAATTTAGAATACAATGGGAATCTAATATATGTATAAGATATCAGCATTTTCAGTTATACTGATCACATCATAATACTAAGTATAAGTAGTATATAATAGAGTGCAGAAGCTTAAAGTAAACATCCAGAATATTCATCATAGAAGTTGTATAAAAGCATTTATCTTAGAAAGAAAAGAAAATATATCTAGAGTTATTACAAACATTTTTACTGCAATACTGAAATAAAACTAAGTACTGAACTAAAAATACTAAGCAGAAAGTAAAACTGAATGAGAGTCCACTAGTGCTCCATGAGCTCCTCCTGAATCTCCTAGGTGTCCTCCTGGCCTGGCTCAATATACTACTCAAGATCTAGCAAATTGCCAGATCCCAAAAGTACCTTGTGTTAGATAATAAGTCCAATATATCGAAACTAATCTAAGCAATTCTAGTTATTCATTTAACATTTACATACTATAATTAAATCTGCTGAAATACTGTAAAGATAACTGAAAGCATAAAAATGTATAAAATTGTACAAAACTGCAACAAAGTAAAGTAGAACTGAACTGTAAACTGAATATTGTAAATGAATCAAAGCAGTACTGCATCTAAAACGGAGTAATCATATATAAACTGTGTTGTATGTCACTGAGACTGTGCATCTGAATATATCACAATATTGTATGCCACTGATATGCAACCAAAATATCACTGAACTGTTACGAGTCGTACGGTCCAATATATACATACATCCAGTTGGGAACTGCGATGCCGATACATCCTGAAATTCTCCAGTCAATGTATGCAACATTCCGTAACCCATAAATCATCACTGATACTCATATGTTATCACCGATACTCAACATCATGCCTATGCTCATGCTCATGCTTCTAAGCCACATGAGATAAATCCAAAAAAAATCTAGAATATGCTTTGAAATCCGATAATAAATTTTAGGTCTCTATTGTGCAAAATCTTGTTAAAAGGATTCTGACTCCTAAGTTCTAGCTCGATAATTGGTTAAGTTGAGAATTTACTTAAAGATTATTAGATGGATAATTGTATACACATATTTAGCATGGTTACAAGAAAGGTGGTCATTAACACTTAGTTTAATTAAACCACTCTAACGAAGCGATCTTCGATAGGTGGCATCACCCGATGGTGATTTGTATCTCAAGCTAAGTCATTAAGATGCCCAACTCACAATCACACTCAGTGTTATAAAGAAGGTGACTCGAATTACTTAGTTTATTTAAGCCACACCTATTGAAGCGATCTTCACTAGGAGGCATCACTCGATGGCGATTTGTATTTTAATTAAACTAAGGAATGAGTCTCTATTTATAACACTCTTAGGATCAATTGATTTACTCTGAGCGAGGTTATAACCGCCTAAGCCTACAGGATAGCACAAAGATAAATCTCACTTAGAGTGACTCAGCAATTCCTGGATGCTACTAAAATAATTTAGGACTATGGGTATACCATACTACACCAATCAACAACCTGGGTTCAGACAACTCTATTTAATCACAAGAATTTATCAAATATATTATTCTTATTCTAAATGGGTGAGTCCTACTCAAGGCTCCAAGGATATGATCAAAGAATCACTCAATATAGGCTACTACCATAAGGAATGAGTCCCAATTTAAGTACTTTAGGTGATCCTTACCACAAGGTATCAAGTTCAATTTCTAAAATTATGAAGGATCATCTAAGATTCCTATCTCAATAAGTTACAAAATATAACAGCCCAAACTCTTAAGCACTAAGGTATTATTCGCTTTGGCCAGAAAGGTCTCACGATTTTGCCCTCAAAAGATAACTTCCCAGTAAGTCACATATCCTGGGAGTGCTCCTACCTGAGCACGCTTAACTTTGGAGTTCTTATCAGGAACTCCACCATTATCTGAAAAGGCTCCTCGATGTTTAAGAGTTTCACTTATTACTATTTAAGTGGGTCTTCACAATCTCCCCAACTTAAGTAACTGGCGTCCTCGTCAGTATCCACACACAGATCCAAGAACCATCCATTGGGTTGATAGAACTAGAGGTGACCCATATAGGCTCAAGAGGTACCCACAACTATGTTGCACCTTAACCATCATGGGTTTAAGGGGCTGCTCACATGAAGTTGTACTTTGCCCTATATGGCACTTAGCTCTGATACCATTTGTAACAGCCCAAACTCTTAAGCACCAAGGTATTGTCCGCTTTGGCCAAAAAGGCCTCATGATTTTGCCCTCAGAAAATAACTTCCCAACAAGTCACATATCCTGGGAGTGCTCCTACCTGAGCACGCTTAACTTTGGAGTTCTTATCAGGAACTCCACCATTATCTGAAAAGGCTCCTCGATGTTTAAGAGTTTCACTTATTACTATTTAAGTGGGTCTTCACAATCTCCCCAACTTAAGTAACTGGCGTCCTCGTCAGTATCCACACACAGATCCAAGAACCATCCATTGGGTTGATAGAACTAGAGGTGACCCATATAGGCTCAAGAGGTACCCACAACTATGTTGCACCTTAACCATCATGGGTTCAAGGGGCTGCTCACATGAAGTTGTACTTTGCCCTATATGGCACTTAGCTCTGATACCATTTGTAACAGCCCAAACTCTTAAGCACCAAGGTATTGTTCGCTTTGGCCAGAAAGGCCTCATGATTTTGCCCTCAGAAAATAACTTCCCAACAGGTCACCCATCCTGGGAGTGCTCCTACCTGAGCACGCTTAACTTTGGAGTTCTTATCAGGAACTCCACCATTATCTAAAAAAGCTCCTCGATGTTTAAGAGTTTCACTTATTACTACTTAAGTGGGTCTTCACACAAAAGTCCTTCGTACCTCAATATATCAATAATTAAAGTTTTTAAACATTTCAAGATGATCCTAAAGTAAGACCCTTAAGATCTCACACTTCTACTTCATAAGTTAACATTCAAGTGGTCAGATCAATGATTAAAATTCATTTAATCCTTTTCTATTCTATAATTATGGGATAAAATTAAGGATGTTATTAGAGTTAAGTCATTTCATCAATTATTATAGTCTTATTATTCATCTTATGCTAATAGTCTTATATAAGAGAAAATCAGGGATCTAAAGTTTAGATTCAGATAATCCAATCACACATATTCAATATTAACCCTAACACTTCTAATTCAATAATTTAAGATCTATATCAAATCATATACATTATTGGAATAATGTCAATTGAATTATCTTACAATCAAGTTAATTAATTAAGTGATTAAGTTTAGATCTTAATCAAGATAAGCTAAGATTTAACCCCTAACCTTGCTAGCATTAAGATCGATGTTAATTTAAAGGTCAATGATAAATCAATGTATTATTAATATATTATTTATGTCAAACTTAGGTTTGGTTTAAGTACCATCTACTTAATCAAGTTATCAAGATTCGTGTGTACGGTTGTAATTTAATATCAATTAAGTGTACTTAAATGTCCCAATAATGTTTATAGTTCTCTAACATGCATCTTAAAAATCATAAAAGTATATAAATGGAAATATAACATAAAATAAAAAGGTGATTAATGCTAATCAAATCCTAAAACAAGCAAAGGGATTAGCACTTAATCATAATTCTAAAAGATATAAGTTTCATGCCATTTAGGTTATTAAGGTTTATCTATTTGATACATGCATTTAAGGATTCTATTACTTAGCATTTGGCATGATATATATTAAAGTATACAGTAGATTATTGAGCACATTAAGAATGACAAAGTTTCAAATTTAATTTCAATATAGAATTTTATGCAATGTTCAATCTTAGCTAAAATACCAGAACAGTGAAATTTTGGCAATTTCAGCCAAAACTGGGTACTATTAAAAGGATTCTGGGCAATTTGGTAATTTTGGGCGCTGCAACGCGTGGTAGCACTTTTAGGGCTGCGGCGCGCTGTGGCGCCTTTCGCGCGGTAGCTCGCTGCGCTTTTCGAGCGGTAGTGCGCTGTAGCGCTTTTAGCGCTGGCGCGCTGTGGTGGGCTATGGCGCACGGTAGCAGTTCAAGTTGCAAAACTACTGTTCAATTAATTTATTTTTGACATTCCCTAAAGTTTTTCAAAATTCCGCTATAGTCCGATGCAGCGCGCTATAGCGCGCTGGAGCGGCCCATTTTTTGAGTTGCTGTTCAAATAGCGAAATAATGATTTTTCCTAAGTTTTTCATGAAATACCGCTATGGCCCGCTACAGCGCGCTACAGCGCACTGTAGCGTTCTACTTTGCAAATAGTTCAATTAAGTATTTCTATATATTTTCGCAGAACTACCGCTGCCGCCCGCTGCAGCTGTCTATTTTGCAAAATCGGGCATTTTCTGCCCGGACGAAAACTGTAAGGTCAGTTTTCGAGCTCAAATACTCTCAATCCAGAGAGTTCCATGAGTGGTGCCATATATCAATGGAAAGGTCTTTCTGATACCTTTCCATTGACACTAAAATCGGTATAAATTGAGCATCTAGCTATGCAAAAAATGTAGATGAATGATAGGGTGTGCAGAGTAAATGAAAAATAGAGCAGCACATTTTATATCTTGGAGAGTTGTAATGGCTTGCATACTTAAATATAACTATCGAGAGATGCAATAAGCATAATAACAAGATGAACTAGATAAGAAGAGGAGCAAAAGGGTACTTTTTTGTTCTTAGAAGGAGAGGAAGATGAGGACCTTTGTACTCTTCAAGACCTTGGGAGGAAGAGAGCTCCTTCTTCAATACAAGACACAGAAATGGAGAAAAGGGGTAAGCCTCAGCTCTTGCAGCAAAGAGGAGAAGAGAGGAAACTAAGCTCCATTTATGGGAAAAAAAGATGGGATGGAGGCATGGCTAAGAAGAGATGGGAGGGATGGTCTCAACCATCCTTGCTTGCAATGAGGGAGAGGTGCCAAATAGGGGGGGTTGGTGTCAGGAGAATTAAGAAAAATGGGAGAAAATTGCAATTTGAGGAGTGCATATTTACTTATTTATTTTCCTTAATTAATTGAAAATTCAGATTTTTGAAACGCACTCCGAAAATTCCCAAAAATTTACCCCTAGCTAATTTGGGGGTGAGGAATCCAACGGCGAAGTCGGAATTTGATTCCGATGATTATTTAATTATGCTAATTTTCAGGGTATTTAATTATATTAAAATATTGACGAAAATTCGATGACTTCCAAATGCGTCCAAAACATCACCCCTAGCTAATTTGGGGGTGACGATCGCAACGGCGAAGTTGGATTTTGATTTCGAGGTAATACCTCAATTTTCTAATTAATTAAATATTAAAATATTCTAAAATATTGGATTTAGCTCTAAATTTCTCCAAACCTTCAGGGTTTGATTATAAAAGTTAGATGAAATTAACATAATAATAATTAAGATATGATTAGGTTCAATTTAAGCTGAGTAACAACCTTGGGTTGTTACACTGTTAGATCTCGGTCGACCTAATAGAGCCCAACGGAGAAAATAACATTATATGGTTTAAATTTTATAAACCATTATGTCTAAACTATAGAAAATGACATTTTGGTTTGATTTATTACAATCAATTTGTATCCAAACAATATAATCTTATATATTATTTTGATTAGAAAAATGTATAGATTAATAATTGAAAAAATATTTTACTTTATGTGGATGAATTTCTTAATTATGTCTTAATTATTCAAAAGCATGATTAGTTATTATTATGATGTTTACTTATCCAAATTACATATATAGGATCTCTGTTTCTTCATTATACTGATTATATTTAATTATGAAGGTAGATTTATTTGTTAATTATTTACTAATCATCTTAAACCTTGATTAATAAATATTAGTCTCATTTGTAATTGATCTTAGCATTTTTAGTACCTATAAACTCATTAGACAGTAAGGAACCTAATGGTAACTTCATATTTTAGTGTTTTACATTATAATTATTAATCATTTTTAATTAGCTCAAAATCCTAAATAGTTAATATTAAGCATTTTACTTAATCAAATTTAACCTACTTATTGCCTAGGCCTTCATTAGACAGTAAGGAATTATTTAATAATATTTAAATTATTCCTTGAATTCAATTCAGCATGTTAGACTCTTAGATATTTAAAAGGGATTAGTGTGATTAAGAGTTGTGCTAAACTTTTATATCTTGTTGATTTTATCCTAAATCAGTAAATTAACATGCTTAATGTGTGGCGCCCCGCACCCTTAATCCGCCAAAGGATTAGGTTAAGGGTGGGATGTCACTCTGGCTAACCTCTCACTTATCATTGGATTAGGATAGACTCCACAATCCACCTGATTAGGGAAGGATTAACACATAATCAATCTAACATTCACTATATAAGTAAACATACAGAGTGCGGAAAGCGATTTAAGGAAATGTAAATCATCCAAGCATCACAATATGAATAGCAAAAGTAGAACTCAGAACATAAGCATTCAATCCAAATACACAGTCAGAGGTACCTGTATTATTATATCATTTAAAAAGTTCAAATAGAATAGAATGTGCAAATACTCTCATCCTCACATATAAAATAAAAGCTAAACAGCGACTTCTTCTACGGGCTCCTCCTCTGGGTATGGCTCCACTCCTAACTCCTGCTCATCTACTGAAGAGGATCTGCCATTATCAGTTTCACAATGTAGGGCCCCAGCCAAAGAAAAGAAAAATCTAATTAGATAATTGTCTAAGTACATTTTAAGCTGATGAATTATTATATGTGTTAAGTAATATCATCATTCTGCAATATCTAAGCAACATACATATATGTAAAGGAGCAGCAAGCAGTACTAAAGAAAAGGGAAAGCTATAAACCATCATTTATAACTTAAGCAAAGAAAATGAAAGAGGCTGAGACATACCTCGCTTACAAACTAAACAAGGAAGGGCATATAAATATACATATCTAAACAAGTGCTGTAAGAAAAGTTCTACATCCTAAATATACTGGTGATCAATAGAAAATATGTCAATTAAAATAAGTTAACTCAGCAGTGGTACATATAAATAGCAGCAAGATTCTAACATCTTAAATATATATAAAAGCAGTACAAGGAAATAGCTGACTAAATAAGAATACTGAAAAGTAAACAACAATAACTGCATATAAAATCATACGTGTACAATCTGCCATACAAAAAAGAGCTACTTAGCTCACCAAAAAGGGCTGAAGATCTTAGCACTAGTACGACTAGGGCGGTTCCTAGCACAATACGGATAAGGCAACAACAGTCAAATAGAAGGCCCTAACATAGTACGGCTAGGGCGGTTCCTAGCACGATACGGTTAGGTCACCAATAGTCATACCCGAAAGATCCTAGCACCAGTACGGCTAGGGCGGTTCCTAGCACGATACGGCTATGGCAACAATCGGTATGATCAAAAGAACTCTGAGAGTCAGCTCAAACACATCAAATCATTATCCTCTCATTAATTACTTTAATATTTTCACAAGAAATATAAGAAGTCTCCATATTTTCCTAACATTTTATTCATGCATCAAATGTCTTATATGATATGCTTAAGGAAATATAGCACAAAAATACAATGAACGCGTAAGCAATAAAATATCAAATAGAAGCAAGAGACTCTACTAAACATAGTGATATTATTTGTTCTCTACTTAACCATTCTAACTATTCTAAATTACACAAGTTCAAGGTCACCATTTTCCTACTATCGAGTGTAACTCAGAAACTCATCCTTATAAGTTAAAAAGGATTAGAACTGATCAAGTTCTAATCTAGTTCAATCAGATAGACGACTACGAGTTAAATCAATTAATCATACGTCCTAATTTTGTGAATTTAGACATTCTAACTAAGATCTGATCAAGATCTTCTAAGCCTATAGATTATGGATTAAACACTATGAGATTTAGGTTTAATCACATAATCCAAAGAGGTTAAGACTTAGGTTCTAGGTTGTATACTATAAGTAATCTACTAGTCATGGCAAATCCTATTAAGTAATCAAACTTAATAGGATGAATCTCCTATCTTAATTCTAAAGTTAAAAGATAAAATAATCAGAACATATTGTAAAATAGAATAAAGGTCTAAAAACTACTAAAACTAAGGTTTCACCCACTGGGTAACCCAATTTACCCAATGAATGAACTCTAACATATGATCTTGTCCTAGTCTCAGGAAAGATCCTTAAGATGTAGTGCTTATGACTTAGCAAAATTTATTGGAATCTAACTTAAGGGTTGATTTCACTCACTTAAATGTCACTAAGACGATTATAACATTAATTTTAGTGTTTTGGAAAGTTATCTAGAGGGTAGGGGCACTTAACCCAATCTTAGGGCAAAATGATCATTTTGCCCCTACTTTAAGGGTCAAAAGTCAACCTTTGATTTAGGGGTCAGAATTGAATTCTCTTAGTTCTAATTGATTTTTTACTATCTAACTTGAAGATAGAATAGTAAGTACGCCTAAATTGGGCGAGAGACGGTCAAGTTATGACTAAAATAAGGCTAGGGATAATTTGGTCATTTCAGTATGTTGATGACATTGGAATTTTAGGTTAGATAACTACTTGAATTTTTGAATTTGGAGTTGATTTGACCAAGTTATGGCTGTTTGAATTCCAAGGGCAATTTGGTCATTTTTCACTAAAGTCAACTATAAGTTCTAGGGTTGACTTTTTATCCTGATGTCCAAATGAGAAAACTAATATTACTACGGTAATGGGGCCACTCTCCTGAGCATTTTAAGACCCATATTGACTATATTTCGATAATCGGGTAAAAAGTTATGAGGCTCTAAAGAGATCCTAAAATGCTACCTCGTTATACATACCCCAAAATAAATTTTTAACGTTATTTGATTCTTTACATTTTTTTGAGTATTTTAAGACCTATATTGGCTATATTTGGATCATTCTATAAAAAATTATTAAACTTTTAAGATTTACTATTTAAAAATGCAATTTGAATTATTTTACTGTTCATTTACTATTCATTCTTAAAGTTTATATATATATTTTCTGAATTGATTAATCCTTTAATTGTCCTGTAATTAATAAATAACTAATCTGTGATTAATTAATATTAATTATTAATTAATTAATAATTAATCCATTTGTTTTTAAATATCCTAATTATATTCATGTTAATTATTAATTAATTAACTGTTTAATATTAATATCAATTGCTTAAGATTTATCTTACTATTTAATGATTACTTAATTAGTCCTAATTATATTTAATTAAAGGAATCTTAATTAGATTAAACTATTAATTACAGTTACTAATATACTAATATATTATCAGTTAATAATTAAATTATTATTTACTGTTTGTAATCTCAAGTTGAATTCTAATTACTTAATTATTCGTATAATATTAATTAATTAGTTATCCTAATAATTAATAATTAATTTGTTAACTAATTTAGCTTTTCTGTTCATTATCAATTAATTAATACTAATCTAACTGTTAATCTAAATTAATTACTAATTAATCATAGTTATCGCTAATTAATTATAATTAAATTATTATTAAATATTATTTTATTATCCTCTGCAGCAATTATGGCGACGGGACCCACTGCCACATGGCAAGCTGCTACTGGCTGCGGCAGAGGGCGCGGGACCCACCACTGCCACGCGGCAGTGCGGGACACACGGCGAGCCGTGGGGTGGGCCCCGCAGCTGCGGTCGAAACGACCGCAGCGAGCCCCACAGCTGACGCCTGCAGCTAACGCGTGGCGGCCCGAACGCGGAAACGAGGGGGTCGGGCTGACCCGCTCTGGCCTGCGACTCCTCGGCTCCCCCGTCGAGCACCCAATGCCAGACGGCTAGGGTTTGGCCTCACCGACGCCTCCGGCGACGGGCGACGCCGGCCCGCATGGCCGCGGAAAGGCCGCGGCTAGGCGTACCTAGCCATACCCGGTCCAGCCCGGAAGGGCACCGGTGGTGCCCGAAAAACCTAGCCCTAGGTGCTTACGTGCGGTGCGTGCGCGAGCCGCCGAACCCGTAGGGATCAAGACTCGATCCGGGTCGATCGGACCTCATCGTGCTCGATCAGGTCCGATGGATCAATGATTTGACCTAAAATCTATGACTAGCAATCATATAGAGTGACATGCAATGGAAGAAGGAGGAGTTGGAAGGGTACCTGATGGACGGTCGGCGGAGGATGAGAGCTAGGGTTTGCTAGGTTCGATCGCCGACAGCTCTGGATCCTTCGGGTCTCCCTTTTTCGCGCCAAGCTGGAGTGTGGAGGCTTATGGAGGTTGGGGACGGAGTGGACGAAGCCTCGGAGGCACCGGATTGGCCGCGATGGGCGGCCCGGGCGACGCGTGTCGCGGCGATCTCCACGATGAGGGAGATGAACCCGGACCGTCAGATTTTCGATCGGACGGTCCGGATCTGCCAGTCTGGTCTGACGACAGATCAAACGACGCACCCTAAATTAGGGCAAACGGCGTTGGCTTATTAACGGCGCCGTTAGAAATTTTAGTTTTTAAATAATATTAATTTATATAATTAATATTTAATTAATATTTAAATCGATTTAAAACAATTTCAAATATGTTTTCATAGCTAATTGAGGGGTGAGAAATTCAATGACGAAGTCAGATTTTCGCTCCGATGAGTATTTTGATACCTCGATTTCCTGGGTATTTTTATTATTAAAATATTCGTCGAAATTTCGACGACTCCCGATTGACACGAAAACTTCACCCCAAGCTAATTTGGGGTCAAGGAACGCAATGGCGGTGTCCGTTTTTTGATCGAAGGTCAATTTAAATTGGTCAATTTCTAGGGTTTCTGGATTTTCAGAAATCAGGATTTGATCTATTTGACTCCTGATTTGGACTAGGTTTCAGAGGTTGACTCCAATTGACCTAATTAGCACTTATAATCATGTTTAAGACTTAGGATTAGTCCTAATCGACTATGGTAATGACTCGGGTTGTTACATAATGTCACTAATAATTCAATAAAAGATATTGATTGTTCAACCAACAAAATCCTAGTTTTAAGAATTTATTTTTTTATGGATTAGAATGTTAACTCTTAATAATTTAAGTAAGATCTGCATTCCTGATTTTATCTTCCAATCCACTTAGTAAGTATGACTTGCATGTACTCTTGCACGAGTTAATATTATCTTGATTATTTTTCAACTTAAAAAAACTTATGTATTAGTTATTAGTAGTGTATTTTTTCATCAATCTTTTGCAAGTTGTCCATTTTATCAAGGATATATGAAATTTTATTATTTATCATGTTATAACATTTTTCATACTTACAGTCCTTAGTGTTTGCACCTGCTCATTTAAGTTAATTGTAAAATAAATTGTGATATCCAAAAAGAAAATAGATCATGAGCCTAAAATGTACTTAGACAATATGTCTAATCAGATTTTTAATTTTTTTTTATACCTTGGCATATGATACCGATATATCATATCAAAAGTTTGAGGATGTATCAGCTTTGGGAGCGAAACCAGCTCAGGAGTAGCCCTCCATTCGGTATCTTCATCTTTAATGTTGCAACTCTTTTTGCTCTTTTATTTCAGCGAGGATGAGATATATTATTTTTGTTTATAAAGTATATTTGTAATAAACAATTTATCTACATGTTATAATTTTAGGGACATATGTATATTTATTTAGGATGTATGAATTATGGATGCTATTGTATGTATTTTTCTTTGTTCCGCATTTATCATTATGTTCCACATCGATAGAACCCTTGGAAATGTGACCCCTCACCTTGAATTAGCACCCCTAATTCGATGTGAGGAGTCTCAGTGATCCCTTGTGTTGGGCTAGCCACAGTGACCCGACGCTGGGGCGTTACACTTCTTCATGTGAGGAGTAGAAGCAAGAAGACGATCCTCCTGCAGCTGTTTAGTTTTAGTTGGCTTTTTGTTTGGAAGAGAGTGAATATTAGTATTTCATTCTCTTTATTTTCTTTAAACTATGGTATATAATATGATTTTATAAACTGTATGTTTTTTTACAATATTGTTATTCTCGAATAAATATATTTTCTTTCTCTTATTACTTCATAGATATAATATATGAATGTTGTCTATTTTGCTTCCATACATTGTAATGATGTTACACTTAGTATCTATTGAGATAAGTAATACTCTAAGTTAATGCTATTGGTGATTAATAATTCGAGGCATTATAATGGGTATCAAAGATATATTAATTGATATCTATGATACTAGTGATGACCACCACTTAATTCGCAATTGAGTTAGTGTTAACTCAACAATGGGTTAAGGGCGACCGCCGCACTTCTTCAAGTGAGGAGCAGGAGCAAGAGGATGATCATACTGCAGTTATTTAGTTGTAGTTAGCATTTTGTTTGGAAGAAAGTGAACTATAATATTTCATTTTTTTTATTTTCACTAAACTTTGGTCTGTAATGATTCTAGATTTGTATGCATTTCTTACATTATTTTTTGTTCTGAGATGAATGCATTTTCTTTCATTTCTACAACTTGGATATAATGAATGAATGTTGTTTTATTGCTTTCACATCTCTATTATATATATATATACATATATATATATATATATATATTACACTTAGTACTTATGATTATCTTAATAATACTCAGAGTTCTTATAATTGGTGATTAATAACTTGAGGTATTACAGTGGGTATCAGAAATGTCTAAATTAATATATGTGGTACTAGTGATGACCACCACTTAATCATAATTGAGTTAGCGTTAACTGGACGATGGTTAGGAAGCGTCCGCCACATAAACAAAATAAGGAATCAATTATTTCATCTAAAGAATCAATAATTAAATTAAAACAATGTTTGTATGAAAGCTAGCTAATATCCTTGATTTATAATTGGATTAACAGGAAGTGCAAGCAAACAAACCCTATTCAAATTATTAGTGGATGATAATGAATTAGATGCTCTAATATAAAGAAGACGCACAATCAGATATGTAGACGATAGATTGAGATAATGTTTGTGCAGAGGCAAAGATGTTCGTGTAGAAGTAGTATTTTCTAAGGCTTTATTCAGAGAGAAATGTTCTTCACACAGCCTTATATTGCATGCAAATTGAAAAATTAATTTTGGTTAAAAGGCAACTAACATAACTTAGCTATTGTGAAATACCAAAGTCTCATTTGTAATTGTTTATTAATATTTAAATAATTTTGACCTCAGATTGAAAATCTGACTTCACCATTGCGTTCACTCCAAATTAGCTAGGGGTGAAGTTTTGAACGCATTTGGAAGTCATTGAAATGTTGACAAATATTTTAATATTATTTAAATACTTGAAAATTCGAGTAATTAAATACTCGTCGGATCAAAAATCCGAGTGCACCATCGTGTTCAGAAGCCCTCAATTAGCTATGATTGATAATTTTTAAATTTTTGGAATATAATTATTAAGTTAAGTTTAAATTAATTAAATTGATTAAAATAAATAAAATAATTATTTATTTAAATTTTTATAATGGTGCCGTCTAACTAAACCAATGCCATCCATCTGCGCCGTTAGGTATTCGGGTTGCTCAGGACCGTCTGATCATCGGATCAGACGGCAGCCTATCTTCTTCCACGCGCGTGTTGCGCGTGGCACTCAGGACGCGCATCGCTCGGATCTTCGACGCGCGGCACCTCCTTTTCTGGCCAAATGGCGTTCGCCGCTTTAGGATAGTTTAAAAAAATTAATCTTCACATCCAATTTAACCCGGCCGACAGCTGCTTCATTTTTGGATCCCTCAATTTCATTCGAAGTTTTGGCCCGAATAAACCCTAAATTTCTGCAGCCATTCAAGGTACCTTCTTCCATCCTCTAATTATTTAAGCGTTTTTAGAACCTTAATATTGTTAAGATATACTCTGACGTTTGAGTGCGATCGATCGAAGCATCAATCGATCGCACCATCCAAAACCTAAATCGCCCGAGAAGTGGCGTCGAGAGGGAGAGGAAGTCGAATCGACGTCATCTCCTTCTGATCCGGGTCACGCTCGACCCGGTTCGCTCTGGACCGGACGCGTGTAATCCGTGGGACCCACCATGTCTGACCGCAACAAATAAGAAGACGCCACGTTGATCTTCTAGAAGCAAAATTTGCTGTAGCGTGGGGCCCATCTCTGTTTAAAATCTGCATAAAAATTAGTATTAAATATAAATAAATCTTATATAAATCATTACTTATAAATATATAATACACCATTTAAATTAATAAAGCATACATATAGATATAAATACTTATAATATAACTATAATTGTATACTAAATATACATATAAATATAAAAACAGAAAATGAATGATTAAATAAAAATAAAACAGAAAATTTAAATCTAGTTAATAAATATAGATAACAGAAAATTTAAATAAATATGATAAAATAATATTTAAAAAATATATATATATAATAATTAAATAAAAACAGATTAAATAAAATAATATATTAATTTAAATATAATTAAACAAATATAGTAATTAATATATATATATATATATATATATTCATAAATAAAAATAACAGAAAAATAAGAGATAAATAATTTAATAAAATAACAAATTATATAAATATAATACAGAATTAAATTATTAATTAGAAATATTTAATAAATACATATTAATCATAATATAATTCAATTAATTAACTAAACTTTAAATTTAAATAACTCCTAAATTAATTATTCAAATCATACAAATAAATATATTATATTAATCAGCAAAAATAGAAGATTAATTTGGAACTATCAAAATTTTATTTGGATCAATACTTAACATAATGATATTTTGAATATTTAAATAATTACAAAAATAATACAAAATGTTGATTAGCCATAACTTTATGTATGATTACCCAAATATACTCAATATAGGTCTTAAAATACTCAAAAAAATCATAAAGAATAATTTAAAAGTATTAATTTTTCTATTTGGATTAAAATTAGACTAATCACAATTAGGACTTAACCCTAATTAAGCCTTTAACCCTAGAAACTTCAAATAACCATAAGTTAGCCAATTTAACTCCAAATTAAGTAATCCAAATATCCATTTAAATCAGGAAATCTTAAATTTCAGTAAACTGCAAAAATATTTAGGATCCATCGGTTAGATCTTCTAATTAACCCTAATCATTCTAAAAATATGATTAGTAAATATTAATAAATATAATAATCCAAATTAAGTGATTTCAATAACTTATAAAGTGAATTAGAATCCAAATATATGATTAGTTTAATAATTTTGAGACTAAAATCACTAGTCACATTTAACTCTAATTATTAACCCTAGAAATTAGATTAGCTATAACTTAACCAATTCCTATCAAAATTTGATAATTTTGGATTCTATAGAAACTTTAGGACATAATATTCAATAAACTAACAGAAATTTTATATTTTATTAAGGGTAAAACTACTAAAAATGCCCTTATAAGGTCAAATTCCCAATTTGACCTTATAAGGCATAAATAATATAACTTAATAAAAATAATTCAAATAAATCAAAATAAACATAATACTACAAATCATGACAAAAACAATAAATTAATAAATTTCATTATTTTTGGTAGATCAAAGAAATTAAATTTGGTTGATTTTATCAAAACAAGTCAGGTACGCAAATTTACTTATAAGTCTTATTTCAGTATTCTTATTTGAGCCATTTTCCATTTGAATATTATTTACACTATTTACCCGCATTTTAATCTGCAAAAGATTTATATCAAATAGCATGTAACAAAAAGAATGAAACACATTATATATATATTTTGTGGTGTTTATCTTTGGAGGGTGGAATGCAACACTGAGAATCTGTACAGATTGGGCCTGCTGGCAGCCCCTAGGAGTTATATGGAGGGATTTAGCCTCTTGTAAAAAGTAGGAAAATTCAGAGGAAAGACACACCAATAATTAATATTTGAGTAAGCTACCGACGGGTGGCGAGATAAGCTTCCTACAGGTTATGCCTATGGGTTTACCCATTTGGGCTCAGGAGTCTACGGACTCGACTTATTGTTACAAATGCTTTTGATAAAATTTATCTCATATATGTTGATTTTCACATCTATTTTGCAGGGCAGAAATTGAATTTAGCAATTGCTTTATTTACATGCAGATTTTCAGTCATTTTCATATGTGATTCATACCTATTATAGGATGCTAGATTTATTCTTATAAGAATAATTTGCGTACTCATACCTGACTGGTAAACTGAATTTTTCAGGTTTTGATAATTAAAAAGCTTAGAAGATCTGCCAAATTAAAAGAGGAAGAAATTAAAGAAGCAGAAGAATATAGATATTCTATTTCATATTTTGTAAAAATTCAAACTGATGTAACTTTTCATATATATTTTGGCTCTATGTATAAAAGGACTGTGGATTATATTATTTTATTTTATTATGTTCTTTTTTAATTATAAAAATGTTTATATTTTCAATTAAGATGAATTGTTCTTTAAAGACTCTCGAACTTCGATCCCCGATCGCCACAGCTATAAATTGTGTAACAAAGTAGAATGGGATGAATCAAATTCTTGGAGCTAAAGAAGCTATTCAATATTCTCTTACAGCATAGCTGAAAACAACAGCACAATAGATATACAAGCAATCACTGTTCATGCAAGTGAAGAAAGAAGCAAATCATCCATTGAGCTAAAAATTGACCGTGCCAATGAAAGCAGTGTCATAGACAAGCAATGTTCATGTGGGGCAAAAATGTTCTGCATAGGGAGAGAGGCAAACTAAATAGGAAATTTATAACAAACATTTGGTTACTTAGATTAGGGTCTTTGGTATATATATATTTATTTTGGAATGATTCTATATTTTGAGAGAGCTATTTTTCTTTTGAAAATAAATTCTAAAAGGCAGGCCAAGGGCAAAGTACACATGGCATGAACCCTATGAAATGAAAAAAATGTGAATAAATAATCAATTGCTGTCATTTAGGAAAATATATGAAAAAATTTTTGATGGTTAAATAGAGAGAAAGATGCATGATTTTTTTTATCATCGTTTTGTAGAGGTTTTGTGTAAGTTTGAGTGTTTGAGCCATGGTAGGAGGAAAAAATATCACTAACTTCTACATCACTCGAGAGATTTGTGCATCAGATTGAGATGCCCCTGACAAAGATCTATGTTGTCAAATTTAACAGCAATAATAACTTCGGGATGTGGATGTGTGAGGTGATGGATGTGTTATGTGCACTTAACCTCAAAAATATTTTGAACAATTATTGGAAGCTCAAAGAGATGTTGGAGAAAAATTGGAAAATTTGAATAATAGTGCATCTAGATTTATCTGTAACTATTTCAGTCAAGACATCATATACACCATGATGACAGAGGATTTGCTAGTGAATTAATGACAAATGCGTTAGAATATATACTTAATGAAGAGTATGAAGAGTCGACTCTACATGAAGGGGGAGGTTGTACATATTTTGGATGAA
Source organism: Gastrodia elata (assembly GCA_016760335.1). NCBI lineage: Eukaryota > Viridiplantae > Streptophyta > Magnoliopsida > Asparagales > Orchidaceae > Gastrodia > Gastrodia elata. The sequence goes on along the minus strand of CM028682.1, from coordinate 7,328,841 downwards.
AAGATATATTTTTAAAGATGAATAATTGAATAATTTCACTAAATTATTATAAAATCTATTAAATATAGATGAAGATGTAGATGATGAAGACATGGTCTAAAAGATGTAGAGGATGAAGACATGGTGCTCCTCTCAATGAACTTTCTCCCATATGAGTACGACGTGAACTTCACCATGATGCTATCCCATAAGAATTAGACCTTAAAGCACGAAGATGTGACGAAGGCGCTATTGAATCATTAATTCCAATGAAGTGACAAGGAGTCACTAACATGGACATAGCAGAAGTCACTAACATAGTTCAAGTTACTTTTGAACTCATAGTTCCTAAGCATAGTTCACAACATATTCCAAATCTCATCACTTAAATAGTGGCAATGATCCTTTATTACGAATTTAAATGACTAAGAAACTATCCAACTTAAATTGACATATTAGAAATAATCCATGCATTTCTTAGGATTGATGTATTGTTATTGTAGAATTGAGGAGACAGTTTGAGATAAAAAAGGTTGGATATGCAAATTCTTTTTTTCATAATTATTTTTTATGCCTAGCATAAATATATTTTATAATAGTTAGTTAGATTCGTTGTCATGACATCTAAAAAAATATATTCAATAAGATTTAAACATTATTTCATTAGTGTTCAAGATAAGGAAAAAAACACAATTTGAGATTTGAATTCAGATCTTCCAGATAAGGCAGACAATGAGACATAGCTTCATCCTTAAATATCATTATTAAAATCATTTTAAGCATTTTTCTAAATTTTAGCATCATCACATTTATGATATTCCTTATCTAGATCATTATTAAATTCATTTTAAATATTTTTCTAAAATTTTGAAAGTAGCTTAACACCTAAAAAATATCAAATATTTTCAAGTCTCTTAAGAAAATCAAGATTAAATATATTTTCACTTTGGAATCAAAAATAATATATTTTTTTAAATAAAAATTTTAATTATATATTATTTTTGAAATAATTTGAGGCGAAATAGTATTTATCATAAAAATATAAAATATGATATGCAGGAATCTTGGCTAAGGTGACATGTGCGGAGCATTATCTTATCCATAAAATTTCATCTTCGATGACACAAACATAAATAAAGTCGGCTACAGCTCTATAAATCTAGTTTGCCAAAAGAAAACTTCGTACTCTTTGCGATCCGCTACACTTCGATTCTCTAACCCTAATTTCTAATCGGCCTTCTTTCGGTCTACAAAATAAGTAGCAATTTGTGGCAGATGAACCTCGCTAGGAAGCCCGTAAAATCTGCCTGGAGAATGGCATTCCGATTTGCACAGAGTAAAAACATGAGTGCTGCTCCTAAGAAGGTCCCGTCTCCCTCTTCTGTGGAGCTTTTCAAAATGGAACATCAGCATAGCGCCCACAAGTAAGCAAATTTATTTGAAGTTTGTGACGCAAGTTTGATACATTGTCATTTTGGATTGATTTTAGTTCCTCGGCGGATGCCTTATTATAATTATAGTATTATTATTGGATTAGAATTTTACAAAAGTTCAACAATTAAGATTGAAATTTTAAGTTTGAAGGGCTAGACCTCACTGACTTGTGATTTTGTATGAAGGTGATTCTTATATCCCGCTTATCTTCAATTTGAATATTGGTGGCAGAATGCAATGCTGATCTAATTGGTGAGATGGAGAGGGATGAATTTCTAACTCTGTTTTGCGTATTGTTTTCTATATAGTTTCCGGTTTCACTTATCTATGTGGCTAATTGGAAGAACCTTATGAAGGGGATATTGTGGTCCCGATTTTATTTACTAATTCTGAATAGGAATTTTTTTTTATATCCCACAGTTATTTTCAGACATAATCTCACTCCTAAAGATGATGGCATTATTGTTAAGTTCAGCTCACCCAATTCCTGTAGACGCACTTAGGAGCAAGGGAGAGAGAGATACACTATGCCGTCGTCGCAGCGCTTAGATGTGCCCAAGTTGTAGAGCTGCGGTGATGACCTAGTGTGCTTGAGCACGTCCTAGTGCGAAGATATTCTGTTAGAGTCAGGGAAGAAGATATGCTAATGCGAAGAAATTCTGTCAGAGGCTCAAAGAAGAAATGAAGGAGAAAAATGTTGAAGAAGGGGATGACTCTTAGAACATTGTCGTAGCCATAGAATATTTTCTCATAATATATAAGGCGAGCATCATAAAACCGTCTAGCCAAAAGCATAGCTGGGTAGTTAACAATGGAGCCCTATACACGCCATTTCGAGGAGGGATTTCCTTAACTCCTACAACCTTTGCGATTTTAGATGTGTAAAAATGGAGAATGATGATGCCTCGAGAGTTGTTGGAATGGGAATCATCTATCTACATTTGGAGAGTGGGAGCACATTAATTTTGAAGGAGGTTAAACCCATTTATGATATTCGTCTAAATTTAATCTCCACAGGAAGGCTAGACAACGAAGGATGCTCCCACACATTTAACCACGGGTAGGGAAGCTTTAGAGGAGTTCATTGGTGGTGGCACGAGGGTGCAATAGCACCTTGTTTTATGTGTGGTGAGCAAAGGTGGTGGAGCTCACAATGGGAAAAAAACTACATTTGTTGACAAAGAAAAGAGTGTTTCCAAAAGGTAGGGGAAACTTAAAAGAATATCAACACTGCCTTTCTTGGAAGCAAATCGTGTCACATTCAAAAGCTTAGGATGCCCCAAGAAGATGGGGAACTCAAGCTTATTCATTCAAACATTTGTAATCCCATGTAGATCAAAACTCTCATGATATCTTTTTATTTTTAACTTGTTTCGTGATTACAGTAAAAGATAATTAGGTCTATATGTTGAGGTCTAAAGATCAAGTATGTCATGTCTTTAGAGAATTTTTTGTAAAAGTGGAATGAGTGGAGTGAAATTAAAATTATTAGGACATATTATAAGGGATAATACTATAGGAAATTTGATGAATATTACAAACAATGGCATATACCATCAAAGGTGACCATCAAAAACTTGACAGTTAATTGGGTTGGCAGGTGCATGAATCACCCTCTGGTAAAAAGGGTGCGATGCATGTTATCTCAGTCGCAGTTGCCTGTCTTTTTTGGGGGAGGCATTGAGTGTGAGTACCCGAGTACCAGGTTAGCGGGAGCTAATCCAGCACCGATTTTCAAGGGGATAACAAGCCCTCTAGCTGCAGGATCATATTGAGTGATTTAAGAGATAAATATATAGACATCAAGCATAACTCATTTATTCATAATTCATAATTTTTTATTACAAATGAGCAAAATAAAACAAAAGTTATAAACTTTAAAAAAAGAGTCAAAAAGAAAGCGAAAAATCAGTAGGAAGTAGTACCAGTACTGCTTGGTTCTTAGAATCTTTCCTTTATGACGAACTCTTAATCTGAGCACGTTTCAAAAGTGTGGGCATTTGAATACCAGTTAGTTGTGAAACTAAGTACTGATAGATATCATCTTTACAAATATTAAATAATAAGTAAAATAAGCAATAATTTGATAGGAAATAAAAGCTGTATGAAATTATTCATGCAAATCTGTTTCAGTTGCACTGAAACTTTAACATAAAAATAATTGCAGTTATAAAAATAAATATATAGTTTTAGTGTTTGCTATCTGGCAAAACATAAGTTTTTTGGGCAAGTACAAAATTGAGGAAAATGGGGAATCTTTTATATCTGAACTTCCCTCTATACCTGCTCCCTCAAGACTTATTAGTATAGGCTCCTTATGATTTTTAATGTTGGACAGTCCCGTCCTAGCAGTTGTCTGATCAGACTAAAAATATATCAACATGGAACTCTTGCTACTCAGTTATCCAAACATATTTATATATCATTTTATGTGATTTTTAAAAGCAATTTTATCAATTTGTACGATGCTGAGTAGAAAAAAAGCATATTTAAACAAGAGTAATAAAAGACATCTGATAGTTTGCTCTTTTAAGTTCAAAAGTTCAACAGTTTGGTCAAATCTGCATTTAAATTTTTGATATTTTAAATTAGCCTTTTAGCTAATATTAAAATGAAAGTGATATGATATTTTTATGGATTTTTACTTATTTAATATAATATTATTATTATCATTATGTAATAATAATAATGGTAATAATAATATATGAAAGAAAGTATAAAAATAGAAATGATTATAAAAATCTGTAGAAAGTAATAATAATAATAATAATAAAAATGATAGAATAAAAATAATTGAATTTAAATAATAGTCAATTTACAATATTTGCACAGTTTTCATTATTAATTAATGAGAACCATAATAATATGAATGACATAATTTTATCATTATTATCTTTATTATAATGATTATTAAGTATATGTAAATAAATAAAAATAAAAATAAAAATAAAAGAATGAAAAAATAAAGAAAATAGCAAAATCTCTTCGGAGGAAGGCTGAAGAAGAGGGGTTGCTGTGAGGGGGAGAAAGGGAGGGCTGGGGGAGAAGAAGGTTGTTGTTGGGGAAGGAAGGAGAGGGGCTGGGTGGGGGATTTATAGTGAGGAGGGGTTAGGAGGGGGAGAGGGAGGGGTCCTTCCCTAACGCGGAAGCTTCTGCGCCTACAGGACAGGGCTTGCGATTCGATTGCAGGATCGGGGGGGGAAGGAAATTGTGAAGGGAAAAATAAAATTATTTAAAATTAAATTTGCATTTTTTTGCCGTTTGGCGTCCAAAAATGACGAAACTTGACACCGAGATGTAATGAACACCCTTGCGCCAAAAATTTTCGATTCGGGCAAATATTTTCTTTTATATTAATTTCTGAAGTTTGAAACTTCAAAGATTAATTGAGGCTAGAGTGGCGCTCAAAAATCGATAAAACTTTTCGAGCAGCCTTTAAATAATAAACTTAACATAATGCAGATAAATCGATGAATTCAGACACGTATTTAATTTTCTCAATTTATTGGATTTAAATAATTCAGAAAAATAAAGCTGGAGTTTCTGTTATCCGAATTCTCCCAAATTATGGTACTTTGATCTAAAAATTATTTTTGTCTAATAAAAATTTTGTTTGCCCTAATTGAAATCTCCCGAGATCCTGATGTCTGAGGTGGGTTTTGACCTAATTTACAAAGTAACGATGTTGAGTCGTTACATCGAGCACTTCAGTACATTTCCTAAATTTCTTCTTGTCAGTCCCACTTGATTTTAATGTCCCTAATCGAGTGTGGTAAGGGAAATATGTTAAGTATAGCCATCTTGGGATATTTGGGTGCAAAGCATATGTGACATACGTCCAAATTAGACACCAGGATGAGACAGTGTTTTTTTATTGCTATGGTTTGGATTACTTCAGTTACAATTTTTAGGACCTTGTTTTGAAAATGATGACTAGAAGCAGGGGTGGAGGATCAAAATATCCTTGATATTGATAGGGTTGGGAAGTTGATTCAACCTTAAGAAGATTTCGTTGATCTAGATCCAATACCTGTTTATAGAGACATCCCCAATTAAGTGGGAGCTGAAGAAATAGAAGTTGAGCCATAAGAAGCACTTGCATAACATGAATTTGAAGAATTTGTGCTCAGAAGATCCATGGGGAGAGAAGACCTTCTGCAAGGTATTCTTCAAAGCAGCGTGTAATGATTATAGATGTAGGCGAGTTAGAGACATTTTTGAAGGCTATCTCAGTGGAGAAATATGCAGCTGGACAGGAAGAGATATAGTCACTTGAGGAAAACTAGGCCTACAATTTGGTGATGTTGCCACGTGAAAAGAAAGCCCTAAAATGCAGGTGGATTTATAGGGCCAAAGGTAAAAATAATAGAAGATTGTGTTACAAAGCCAAACTGGCTGTGAATGGCTTTATTCATAAAAAGAGAATTGACTTTGAGGAGATATTTTCCCCTATTGTAAAAATGTCCTTCATCAAAGCAGCACTGGCATTAACTTCGCACTACTATTTGGAGGTGGAGCAATTGGATGTTAAAATTGCTTTTCTTTATGGAGATTTAGAAGAGGAGATTTATATGCAGCAGCTGGACAGATTTAATGTCAATGGTAAAGAGGTGCTAGTATGCAAACTACATAAGAGTTTGTACGAATTGTAACAAGCTTCTAAACATTGGTGCAAAAGGTTGGATTTATTCATGCAGAATCAGGGGTACAACAGAACATCATCTGACTACTAATTGCTTATCAAAAGATACTCAAATGCTGATTTTATTGTTTAACTTTTATGTGTGGACGACATACTAATTATAGGTTATGATGTGCGTCATATTGGTTGCTTGAAGGAGTTGGCCAAGTCATTGGGCCTTATGCACAAAATCTCGGGTATGAAAAGAACTCGGATAGGAGCAAAAAGAATCAATTGTTGATGCAAGAGAACTATATAAAGAAAACACTTAACAAATTCAATATGAGCAAGGCTAAGACAGTGAACACACCTCTAGGTGGATAACTCAAGGTGACTATGACATAATGCCCTTCAAGTGAAGGGGATAATATAGAGATGGAACACATTCCATATGCTTCAGATGCTGGCAGTTAGATGCACGCTATGGTTGGCACAAGGCCAAACATAGTGCATGGTGCTGGATTAGTGAACAAATTTCTATCCAAACTTGGAAAAGCTCACTAGGAGACAGTAAAGTGAATTTTGTGCTACTTGTAAGACACATTTGATATGGGGATATGCTTTGGAGATAGTGATCCAACTCTTTTTGGATTCACAAACTCAGATATGGTAGGTTATGCAGACATTAGGAAGTCAATTGCAAGCTTCCTTACTGCCTTTGTTGTGGGAGCAATATTGTGTGTGACAGTCTAATCTGTAGAAGTGTGTCATTATCGACTACAGAGTACATTACAATCACTAAATGTTTCAAGGAATTATTGTGGATGAAATGCTTTATAGAGGAGCTGGACCTTAAATAGGAGAGTTATGTGATGTATAATGATAGTTAGAGTGCTATACATTTGTCCAAGAATGCTACGTTCAACTCCAAATCAAAACACATTAAGGTAAAGTATTACTAAATTCAAGACATGTTGGAGGTAGCTACGGCAGTTAGACAAGATACATACTGGTCAAACTTAGGCAAGATTCATACTAGATATAATAGGTCAGATGGCTGATCAAAAGACTACCCAAAGAGAATCGAAAGGAATGCAAGGGGGGAGCAGGTTTACAAATACCTATTGAGTGTATTGTAGGGGAGATTATTAAGTCTGGACAACCCAATTTCTATTGGCGTGCCTAAGTGCCAATTTGAGATGTGCCCAGGCGCTCCAGAATATCATTGCAATGCTTAGACGTGCCAAGGTGGATGAGCTACCACCAAGCCCGAGGAAGCGGTGTGAAAACTGTAAACTTGTGATCCTTTAACATAGTGAATATTTTTTGGAAGTGTCGTCTTGTTTTTTTTCTTATTTAGGGTTCTTTATGTAAAATTATTGTGTTTTTGTGGTATGCTATTTTCTGTGCATATTTATATTTTGCTGTGACTTCCTCGATCCTCAACAATTATCATATTCTTTTAGGTGGGAAACATATAATTTGGAAGCATAATTAAGTCGTATAATCTTTATGTGGCTCATTGATCTTAGCATTGCTTGTTTTTATTGTAGCAATTTTCTTTCTGTGGCTATGACAATTGCATGTCTTCGACTCATCTTTAATCAAGTGCTTAAGTTCCTAAAGTTAAGTGGCAAAAAAAAAAAAGTCTAATCCCACGTATAGTGGGCTAGATAGCCACACCGTAGGCTATCTAATTAAAACAATTAAAGCTTGCAGTGCGTGTAAAAGATTGCAAAAATAAAATATTATATTATTAAGTAATTTAATAATAATAAAAAATAATAACAATTTAATTTATGATAATATTCATTACTATATTTATCTCAACAATATTAAATGCTATTAATAATTATTTTAACACAATTATATTAATTAAGAATTGATTTAAAATAATTATATAATTTTCATGATAAATAAGTAATATTTTATAATATTATTTAAAATTTTATAATAATAACTTTAAATTTTTTTATCTAACTTGCACACACAAACCAAACAATTTTCTAGTTATATTTTACTTATTTTTCTTAATAAGCAAACAAATTAACGAGCTTAACGTATAATTTTGCTTATTTGGACTAAGTTAAGTAAGCGTGAGCCAACCACGCCCTTAATGAAATTCTTATGTTCAACATGTTTTTTAATGGATTGTTATGTTAAAATTCTTAATAAATTTAGTTGAATTAATTTTATATAGGTTTTAAAAAATGAACCAGTTAATTAGCCATTGGAACAAAAGGATCAAGGCACAAAGGTTTGATCGGATTGAATTGGTGTTGAATCGTAATGAAGTAATAAATTATAAAATAGTAGAAATGCTACTAATCAACATTAGAGTTTTGTAAAATGTTCTCGATTTTCTTCAAAAATTCAAATTATTTTAAACAAAAAAAAGTCTAAAATTCACTTTTTTGTTGCTAAATTTCATCTTACAAATTCATACATACCTTCTTTTTAATAATCTTAAATAGGACTTTTACATTTACATCACAGTTTTTTTTTGCTTTCATATTTAATACTAAAAATTTAAATAATACTTACGTGCAACACTTTCATAGATAAAGAGTTTTAGTGTTGAATATAAAAATTTTAAAGAATTTGTTATGTATGCAAATTTTCAAAAACAATGTCATTGTGTGCAATTTTATTTAAATATATAAAACTATAATCCCATTTGTGCAATTTTAGAAGTTCATTTACTTGCAATGGCATTAGGTCTAATTCCCTCTTTGCATTTAGCCCACATTGGTTTGTTGATTTTCAAAGTTGTGTTTATATAACTTCATCTATGAGATAGAGATAGCAAAAAAAAAAATTTGAACAGAACGATTTATTAAAAACTGCTTCAGTTTACTACCAATTGGTCGATTCAGCTAGAGGTTTGAACAGTTTTAGGCTGATTTTCTTACAGTTGCCGGATTTTGGTCCATCTGTTTGAATTGACTAATGGCCCGATTTTTAATTCAATCTTATTTTTAAGAGAAATGTCACTTCATCAGCAAGTTTCTAGATGATTTAGAAGATAATCATCATTATTGAAACATTTTTTAAAAAGTTTAACGGTTGAAGTTTTTGGAATTAGATATGAGCATAAAAGATGGTTTTCATTGATTTACACGTGTTTCAATGAATTCTTGTGTAAACGGAATGCTGAATTTTGTTGTAGTCACTAGTTTGACTACCAATACCATTAAAATGGAATTAACAGTGAAAATTTAATTTTTATTTTTTACTTTCATGGCTTAATCTAAAGATGAAAGGTTGGTCTTGTTAGGAATTACCTTTGTAATTTTGCTAAGATATGAGAAATTTTATAATAGGTGATTAAGTACAGTTTATCAGATGTGGGGATATATTTTCCAGCTAAATTGAGAATTTTTGTTTTGAAATATCATGGGTAGAGAAGCTCCATTTTGGTATCAAGTTTTGCCTGAGATATTATTTAGTTCTTGAAAAACGTTGATGTAGGAGAAATAAAGAAGTGTTGAATGGATATTTGGTGATGGGGAGGGCTGTTCAGAAGATATTAATGAAATGCTGTGGAAGTTATTCTCTAGTGAGAAAAGAAGAGTAAGCCAAAGGTACAATATATGAATGGTTGCATCGGGTTTATAATGGATTTGTAGAAAGGTTAAGGAAACTCTTAATAGTGGTAATGTTGCCTATGGATTTATGAGTCGGTTTAAGTATAACTTTTATGGTAGTACACTATTTGGAAAACTAGTGCACAAAATTATATTCAATATGAAGTAACAAGCAAGAATGATGAGCTATACTAAAATCAAAGTAAAATGGGGTGAATGTGCAATTTAAGCTGTTGAGATTCTTAGAGATGGAGCAAAAGTGTTTAAAAAACTTCAACAAACAATGATAAAAAGGAAATATAAAAGAAAAATGGAAAATAAAATATTAATTAAGATTATATCACTTTGCTTCATTGATGTTAGATTTCTTCAAACTTGTGATAGCTAGGCAACTACTCAGTAGAGGCTCAATAATGAAGCAATAATCAAATTTTTATTCATCAAATGGATTCTTATATAGGTAAATAATACAAGAATTTGTAAAATTTTAAAAACTTATTTTATAAGCTTTCATTCAATATTTGTATGCTATCCCAATTGCAAGCCCTTCATGACTATAGTTCATCTCAAACAAGTAGCCATATTCAAGTGATGATAAACCAATATACTATTTTTTTTTGTTGGATACATGCATATACATTTGAATTGTAGAATAGAATTGGATTATTGTATCTACAGAATGCGTATCACATGTCTAGAACACTTGTCCATCCTTCCAAATTCTCCATAGTCCTTTAATTATTGATACTTAAACATTTTTGTTGGCTAATGTTAAAATTTGGCTTCTTCTTTAAAAATATAAGAAGAATATACAATAATACCTCTAAACATAATCATATTGCAATTATTTGCATGACCGCTTCTGAAACTCAAACTACTGTATATACACATATTGTGAGCTCTCATAAATAATGAATTACATTAATTAAATTTATTTAGATCTGAGCTTATGGTCGTAAACAATCTTCCGGTTGCTACCAAGACTTGTTGAAATATTTTCTACAAGCAAGAACTTGTTTTGAATTGGGTATTTAAAAAAAAAAATTCTTAGTTATAAGTAAAATATGCAAGGATTTTTTTGGTGGACAGTGGGCAAAGGTAATGCCATACTTTAAATAAATTTGGGAGATTAACACATGTTAGTGAGATCTTCCAAATAAAACAAAAGTTCAACTTTTCAAATATATTATTTACTCTTATATATGTTGTATTAAAATCATTGATACTCTTAAAAGGAGTTTTGTTATTGTGCCCTTATATAAGTCAAAATGTGCTCAATGAAGTACCACTTGTAGGTGTAATAATATGATTGATGTAATCATTCTCCCTTGAAGTTTCCTTCTCAATCTTGTGTATTGATGATGTTACTCCTTTTTGCAATTTTGGGATGTTTGGGGGGCTAGTAGTGGGGGCATTTTAGCTTGTCTTTTGATAGCTAATAATACAAGTTTGAATTTGTTATGCTTTTTGAGATTTGGTTAGTATTATTATATATAAAGTATATATTAGTTTTTATAAATACTCAAAATTTGATTACTGAAGAAGGTACTTAGGTTTGTATTAATTTGTTAAGCATGATGAATCCAAAGCCTTTTGGTCATTTTAGGATTGAATTGACTATGTTATCACATTAAACTTGAGTAATAGAAGTGTTGGGTGCATATGGATGGCGTAATTTAGGGATTTTGTTTTCTTAGGGAGTTATAGATACATCATTGTATGTAAAATTGTCTTGTAATTAAATAATACATTGACACTAAACCTTTGTTCCTCTTAAATGTGAGCTTGACTACATAAATCCTTTGTCTCTATTATATACAATCAAGTAACAACCCCTAATAGTTTCTTACCATACAAGTATTTGAGATCCTTTCTAAAAGTTTCCTATCATACCTTTTTTGGCCTTCCTCTCCTTTCAAAATGGGTGAAAATTGTAGAATCAACTTTCTTAAAAGAGGCATTTAGAAGTCTATGCATAATGCCCACACCATCTAAAATAAATCTATAAGTTTATTTTTAATTGAAGCCACTCCACCATGATATGAACGATCACATTTCTCATCATTTTTTTGTGTGTATACCTACTCAACCCCCTTAACATCCTCATCTCTAAAATGCTTTTTTATCAAGAAGCTTTTGCTTTGCCAACCAATATTTGAGATCCTCCCTAATAGTTTCTTGTCAATTTTTGGGCTTCCTCCTCTCCTTTTAATATGGGTAAAATTCATAGAATCAACTTTCTTATATAAGGCATTTAAAAATCTATGCATAATGCCCAAATCAACTAAAATAACTCTCAAGTTAATTGAAGGCATTCCACCATGCTATGAATGTTCACATTTCTCATCTTCTTTTGTGTATACCTACTCATCAAACTTAACATCCTCATCTCTACAATGCTTTTTTATCAATATGCTTTTGCTTTGCCGGACAATATTTTGCCCCATATAATATAGCCGATATTATGAATGTTCTATAAAACATTTCTTTAAGTGATTCTTTTTTATTGCACAAAATTTTTCTGATTGCCAATATTTTACTTTATTTTTTCATTAACTTATATGATTGAATCAAAAAATTATGACCTCTCACTTGTGATTAAGCATATATATCTTATATTCTACTTTGGATCAAAGAAGAACGAAACATTAGATTCTAAAGCAGTTCTCCCCAACTCAATTTCCCCATCTCAATAATAATATCATCTTCAAATAACATGAACCAAGATAAATCATTTTCAATGTGCTTTCCTTTTCTTAAACCAGTTTAAACGTCATTTTATTAACTTATGGATTATAAGAGTAATTGATATTATCTTTAGATATACAAAACACACATGTTGATCTTATAATCACAACTAATATTAAAAAGCTTATCAAAATGGTTCTTCAATATATTTTGATGTCATCATCCTTAAAAATTAAATTATGATAAACATTTTTTATACACTTTATTTGATCAATTCTGTTGTTTTCTTAATTCTTAATTTGTTAATTTATGAATGTGTTTCTTTTCTTCAACAACTAATATCTCATATAAACTTTAAAAACCACGGCCTTCTAGCATTGCAAATTGTTTTTTGTACTCATGATTAATATTTTTTCTAATTATGATCACTCTTACATCTAAATTATTATTACAAACAAACCTTTTTTTCTATATTTTTCTTAACATATTGTTTTTCACCATCAAACATTCTTATTTTTAGTGGCTTTCCCCTTTGATTTTCCCTTCATCTTTAGTCTCACAAAACCAAAATCATCATGAATATTATTAATTTTTTTTTCTATTCTTTCAACATGCTGATTTATTTCTCTTTTGATATAAACATTTTCTCTTGGGAATTCTTTGAATCAACATCTATAAATTACTTCAATTTTTTTTATTCATTTAATTAGTATTTAAAGGGCATAAATGCTTACAAAATTTGTAAGCATTCCATCAATTACACTCTTTAAAGCTATAGTTTATCTTTATTCTTCAAATATAATTACAGCATCATTTTAAATTATTATCCAAAATAATACTCATACCAAATTGATGTCTATCCTCTTACATGGGTACTAAAGCTTTAAATCTAAAATGTTGAATTATTTTTTTCTCACATACTCATTTTCTAAAGGCAAAATATTTATCTTCTTACAAATCATACTATTCTAATTTCTTTAGCTTGTCTGTTAGCGTACCAATATTTCAACTTTTATTCTCTATATAGTTTGTTTACTTTCATCCATAATGTGGGAACCCTCACATGCTTAACACTACGTCCAGGCTCTAATATAATGTCTTTTGAACACTGCCACTACATTACAGTACTATAACATTGCTTTTGGGAGATGTCTTAGCTCTAGCATAATTTTTTAAGGATTCATGTCGCTGGCCGCTGGCTACTGATTGCCTAGTGCAACCTTCCACCTTTCTCATTTAAAACTTGAAAACCAACTAAGGTGTGTTTTAGTAGTAATTAAATGGATATTAATAATTATAATGTTTTTATTGTAATTGTATTTTAAAATTTTTAGTCAGCATTTATTGATTTATTCATTGCATTATATGGATCCTCATTACATGATTTTATTGTTGTGACTTCTAGAGGGGATGACAGATATTTGAAATGCAGTAAGTCCCCTTACATTTGTCTATTGACCTTGACTAATGTAATCAGCATTTACCTGTTTTACTGTGTCTAATATACAGCTATCATCCAATTCCTGTGGTATTTTCTCAAGCTAAGGGAACTTGCGTATGCGATCCTGAAGGAAACAAGTACATTGACTTTCTCTCAGGGTATTCAGCTGTTAATCAGGTATTACTGTTCAACTTTTTTTGCCATGTTTTCTACGAAACATGACATTCGTTCTAGTATGTTATATATTTTTTATCACAATTGATTTTATTTAAGCTATTAAGAGTTTTATCTTTGTCAAGGTTTGATTTCTTAATCTATTATTGGGATTTGATTTTGAGCATGTTTTGTAGTCAACATTTTTTGATTTCAGCGTATTGATTTATCTTTTCATTATTATTCTTGTGAGAATATTCTTAGGGACATTGCCATCCAAAAGTTCTGAAAGCGTTGATGGAACAAGCACAAAGACTCACTCTCAGTTCTAGGGCATTTTACAATGATAAATTTCCAATCTTGGCAGAGTACGTAACACGCCTATTTGGGTATGATATGATTCTACCCATGAATACAGGTGCTGAAGGTGTGGAAACCGCATTAAAGTTGGCACGGAAATGGGGCTATGAGAAGAAAAATATTCCCAAGGATCAGGTGAGGCAATTATTCTTAATATATGAGTATTAATATTTTGAGAGTAACTTTTGGTTGCAAGGCAAGATAATGATGATTTGCAGTTCTGGACTTTAACAAATATGCAAACTTTATGCCAATGTGTACAATATCAATGGACTTGTAATCAAAAACTGATTGATGCTCTTTGGGGACAATTATGCAAACTTTATGTTAATGTGTACAAGATCGATGGACTTATAAATAAAAACTGGTTGATATTGTGTTGGGGAGCTATCCATTAAGTCCATGCATTCATTATCTTTATATGAGTGAGCAATCATTTTAAGTTAAAACAGTATCCCAACATTTTTGTGCCAGTTTAATATCTATCTTCTCATTTTTATCTTTAGTTTACACGAGCCTTTTGTAAAACTTTACTCTATCTTTAGGTGCTGTCTGGTTTAAGCTTAGATTCACTTGGTAAGCTGGGCAAAGTCAGTTAAACTTAGTAAATTAAGTTAAACTTAGTATGCTTGTTAAATTATTTAGTTACATAGAAGGATAAGAGTAGTTTAAGCTAAAAAATATTTATGTCAGCTACGATTAATCATAAAAATATTATAAGAACTAATTAATCAACCAATTAGTTAATATATTAGTTCACAGAATTATTACATTATTTTTAATAAATATATATTACTATCATTATGATAATAATTTTATTGATACTTTAATTTATTTTATTATGTAAAACAATAATATCTATATGTTAATATATTTATTAATCATATTAATTATTTTCTTGTTAATTGTTATAATTAATATCATTAGCAAAAAAATTTTTATTATAATAGTTTTATTATTATAATACTAATTAATTATTTCTTATAAATGTTTTATATAGCTTGCTCCTTGTGTAACAGGTTTTTATAATATTTTGCCTGCACCCTATGCAGCAAACTTTTTATTTTCATTTTTTTTATCCTATGTCATAGGTTTTCCCAAGGTAAGAGTATTTTTCATGTTTTTAATGTTTTTCAAGATGATGATGGCTTAGGTTATTCATTAAAGCAGGAGCATTCGAAACCACATTTGGCACTAGTTTAGCTTAGGCTTTGCTATGTGTCAACAAATAAGCCCTTAGTATATTTTTTCATTCATATTTATCCACATTAATTTTATCAAATAGCCTTTTTGGTGATTCTTTTACTCTTTATAGTTTAGGACCAAGCCATTTTAGTGCTTTTTTCAATTAATTATCTTCATTAATGTGACCCACCATGTATTTGCAATAAAATTGTTATTTTGTCCGTCATTTTAACCGCACAATCACCTTACATTGTTTTTGTACCAAATTCGGTTTGGTTTCAATGATTCAATATTGCCCAACGCTTTGATACATAACAATTATTTTAGCTAAAAAAGTAAGCACTATTTTTTTATCCTGCTATTATTCATTCATTTTGACTACCAAATATTATCTCTTTTAATTATGCTGTCAACATCCCCATACCTCGATATTAATTTAATAAGGTTAATTCATAAACCTTTTTAATTGCATGATTATTGTTAATTCTTAATCACTTCCAATAGAATTGGGTTCTATATAATTTATCTTTTTTTATTAATCTAGGCTTTTATTTTTTCAAAATAATTCTTTTTTTTTTTTCAGTTTACTTTTTAGTAAGCTAAATCACTTGTTACTTATTGCTAAGTATTTTTATTAATTTTCCATGTGATCATGCTGTGATTGTTAACTTTAATTACTACATATTTGAATGTAATATCTTTGATGAGTTTTGCAACACAAATAAAAAAATAAACAAAAACTAGCCTTGATGAAGTAGTATTCTTTATTGGTGAGAATAAAATTAATTGGATACTCTTTTGCTTGTCGGTCATGAGTATATCTCTCTCATATTTTATAATAAATGCCTAGATTTTTGTCGAAATCTTGATTTATTTGTTGAGATTTCTAGCATTCTCATCCTTGAATTATATTTTTTATTTCTGACCTCCTAATCATATTTCATCCCACATGAATTGTATGCATTTTTAAGATTAATAACTACTTATGAAAATCTTTATGTATTCTTTATGCTCATCCTTTACTTGTAATAACAAAAAAATTGATTTTTGCATAGTAGATCATTTTGGAATATAACTAAACTAATTTTTCGGGATCAACATTTTTTTTTCACTCATATTTGATTTTTCTTAACATCATTGCTAGGTTCTATGTTTGATTCAATTATAATTGTCATGGCTCATAGAATTATTTACTCTTAAACATTTATAATAAATTGATTGTATAATAAGAAATACTTAATTAAAATATTTGTCATACTCAATTTTTTGTCTTTATTGTGATCATCATCATTATTTAACTCAAGCTTTTGAGGCTGAACTATTGAATCCATAGTAAATTCACATACTATGCCCTTGTAATATCTATACGTACAAATCATTCAAAATACTGTTATTTTTTGTACTTTTCTAATGAACAATAAATTTAATAAATTTAAACTACCAAAAATAATGTACATATTTTACGTATTATACTTTCATATTACTGAAAATCCCCCAAATTTGTCTTATTTTGACATAATAATAATGAATTTTATTATAATAAATAATTCTTTAATTTTAATTCATGCAATATAGATTTTTCAATTTTCAATTAAAAATGTAATAAAATGTACGTATTAATGCATGTATATTATCTTCTCTGTGTTTTATTGATTAAGAGTGATTCTTCTTTATTCATTTGAGTTCTACATGTGACTTTAGCTCCTACACAATTTTTGAATATAATCTATCTTTGAAGAGCATTGCTACACAAATTAAAAAATAAATAGAGGCTAACCTTGATGAGGTGTTATTCCTTAAATGTAAGAATAAAATTAATGGGTTACTTTTTTTCTTACGGGCCATAATTTTATCTCTCTCATACTTTCTAATAAATGCCTAAACTTTTGATTTAGTTGAGACTTATAACATTTCTCATCCTTGAAATATATTTTTTTATTGTTAACCTCATAATAATATTTCATTCAACATGAGTTGCATGCATTTTTATGATTAATAATTACTTAATCATCTCTCTTTTTTTTTCTTATGCTCATCGTTTAATTATCATAACACAAAATTTGATTTGCATAATAGATCATTTTGGAATAAAACTAAATAATTTTTCAAGATCGACATATTTTTTTTAGTCATAATTGATTTTTCTAAACATCATTTCTTAGTTTCTATGTTGATTTATTTATAATTGCTTTGTCACATAGATATTTTGTTGTTCCTTTGTCTTTTTTGTGATCATCATCGTTACTTTGAATACATAGTCAATTCATATATTATATACCCTTATATTATCCATATGTACAAATCATTCAAAAACACACTTATTTTCTGTACTCTTATGATCAACAATAAAATTTACAAATTTAAACTACCCAAGTATGATATATATATATATATATACACATATTTTATGTATCATACTCTCATATTATTGAATATGCCCCAATTGTATCTTATTATAAATAATAATATGGAATTTTATTATAATTAATATAATGCATTAATTTAATTTATGCAATATATAATTTTCTTTTCAAATTAAAAATGTAATACACATAATGCATGTTTATTATCTATCCTGCATTTTATTGATTAAGATTGATCCTTCTGTATTCATTTGAGTTCAACATATGACATCTATACTATCTAATTTGTATTATTGTGTGCATAAGATTTACATGTTAAATTTAATCCATCCTTATTGTTACAATTCTTCTTTCTTTTCCATGTTATTCATTCTTATTCTTAGATGATTTCTTTTTTATCTTACTAGATTTTTCATGTCTTCCTCCTCAGTTTGTCTTTCATAATTTTATTACAGATTTATATTAACATTTTTATTTTAGCCACTTTAAAGTTGATTGTATGGGATTTTATTGTTTCTTAATATGTGATATGCATGTGTAATTAAACAATTTGTAATTTAATGGTATTTATCTTTAGAAGTCTGCTGCATGTCCCTTGCCACAGCCCAAAATGCGTTTTAGCGGGGAATCAAGGAAACCAAACGCAGGAAAAAAATAGATTTTATCATGATATTGAAGTATAGATGAATTTTACCTGTATTTTTTATTTTAGCTTTCTCTAGAGGCGTCCTCAAGTATCAAATTGGTGTTCATGGAACATGACATTGTATCTTGCTTCGAAATGCTTGTGCGCATCTTTGTAATCAATTCAAAAGATAAACTTAATGTTGACTCTTGATGCTGATTTTGTTGATTGAATCTTTTTGGCATTGCTCAACATTCACAATGCTATTCATCATATTCATTAATTTCAACTAAAGATAGCTTTGAGCTGAGTTCAAACAAGTTGGACGTGAATCAAATTCTAAATTTTTGAATTTAGCTCACTCCAATTTGACTTGAAAAAATTTCAGTCATATTAGCTTGACTTAAAAAAAATTAATTTCAAATCAACTCAAAATTGATTTAAGTGAACTTTATATTGAAAATTTAAACTATTGGAAATATGATAGACCTAGATTTTGAATCTGAATTATTTAGTTAAAATCAAGAGCTAAAATCACTTGGCTACTTATTTTTCAAATACTTTTAAATGATTCAAATTATTTTTATGTATATTTTATATTCGACTTTAATAGTTTTCCAAGCAAACTGTCTTGTTGCTCGAAATTGTCTGAATATGACTCGTCTCCAAACTTAATTAATATTAAACTGACTAAAAATTTGGAACATTTAAGTTTCTAGTCAAATTGCCACATTTAATTTTAACACATCTTTGGCATAATTTTTATATTCTCAGTCAATCAACTTTTGTGTTGCTTGATCATCACTATTTACTGAAAGATAGAAGGAAAAATTATACATGCTGCACAAACAAAACATAACTGGCATATTTAATACCTACCCAAATTTGAATTATCGGTTTCCTCGTATTTTCATGTCAGGATCAATCAGAGTGAGAATTTGAGTAATGTAAATAAATATAGCTTTAAGTTCTATCCTGAAGCTCTATTTTTTGGTTGTAAATTGACGAGTGGATGTATGAGGGGGGCAGTTATTCTATAAATTAGCAAACTTTGGATATTACATAAGAAATATCTCAATAAATGGTATATGATAAGTCTTTTCATGATTTATACACATTTTCATTGTTTGATTTGACAAGAAAGTCATTTTAATAGAATTTATTGTTGCCATAAAATTTTTTTACTCTTCAATATTGATTAATGTTATTAAGCTTGCATTCCATCATCTATCACAGTGATATGCTCTTAGGGTCTATTTGGGAGAGCTATATCTATTTAAAATTTAGTAGTGATGTAAGCTGGTGTTTAAATCTATCGTGTCAGAAGCTGGCAATATCAGTTTAAAGATTGAGCTGTCAAACTGCTGCACACGAACCAAAGCAGGGTTTAGTACCTTGAAACTGTTATAACGAATAAAACTTTGCTGAGAATGGGTATAAGTCTTACTAGTTACCGAATCGGTGATTAGTTTTTGGTTATTTGATATTCATAAAAATGTAGAAAAAACTTGTTCAAATGGAGTAATTTTGAAAATCTGAATCTTTTTTTCAACATTAGCTTTTTTTAAAATAATTTTCTTAGCATCAGCGCATGTTTTTCTAGTGCGATCGACTGTTGCTCACAAAACCTCTTCTGGGCTTGTCATTGACATCTAATGATGTTTGTGAAGATCGAACATAGGAACTCATGGTTTTTCTCACAAAACTGAGGGCTAACAATTCCTCTTGTGAAACTGCAAAACTTGGCTTGGTGGTTTGACCGTGGGACTGCAAGGGAATGTGCAAAATACTGTGTTTTTGCAAACTCTTAACTCTTTAGAAGAAATTCTCATAAACGGTCATGCTCAAGTATTATATAAAGGCAAAACACCTAAAAAGCAGTCTCAAGCATAGTCTGTTATCGGAACTTCTCTGGCAGACAGGAGCATTTTCTTTACAAATATTTGTAGCAAAAGTTATGGTTTCCTACTATGGACACCTTTTGTGCGGAGGCGATCGGAGCACCGCAAAGTGCTTCACCTCATGCTTTCTCAGCAAATTGACTGCTCTTTTACATTTTGCATGATGTACCGTTCACTATATCCCTTTTACGAAGGTTCACGTTCAAATACATGTGAGTTATCTATTAAAATATTGTTAATCTTCTTATGCACAAATTATTATATTGAAAACAGAAATATAAAATAAAACATGCGCTACATATGCTCTTTAGGAATGGGTAAACAACTATAAAACTACAGTAACATAATAACGTACTCTATTTGATCTAACACAAAACTGCAACTACAAAAAGATATTTACGAAGCTATGGTGCTTCCAATTCTTATAATGACAGAAGGTGCCATTCATCATTAGGTTTTTACCTCACTGAAGGTTGTACAGTAAGAGCAAATCTTCCATTCAGAATGTTGATTTTATAAACCAGTTAATATTTGATTTTTCAGTAGGTATCATCGTAGCTTAAGGATACAACACCAACCAAAAATCATCCTAGCTTAAGGATACAATACCAAGCAGAAATCAAGCAACTGTCATGTAAATAAAAAATTGGTTTCATTGACAAGTCGCTTAATTAGCTTTTCACAAACCTGATTTTGAGTTTGTTCACAAAGCAAAATTCTAAATTTCTGATCTTATTCTCAGCACTCCTTAGGTCCTAATCTTGTCCAAGACCCCTATCCAAATAGCGAGGGAATATGTTGAAGTTAGGGCAATTCATCCAAAATGCTATCTTAATAAAATTGAAGCAATCCAATAAAAGGTGCAATTTGAATTAAGTTATTAAAGTCATCCTATCCTAACATTGAACCCATTGCTTATACCTGCCAGCGCGTAAGAGAGCAATCCCTTCTCTGCGTCGCACGTAAGAAAGCAAGATGGCTGTGAACCCTGAACAAAGAGGTAAAAAGCATGATTTTTAGATGTATCAAAGAATTCGGCAGGGGCATCACTGAGTACAAAGGATGGATTGAACGAATCAGAATTCAAGAAACTATCTTCAAAGCAAATATCTGATCTTCCTAAGAACTCAGCTTCAAAATGGGCTATCGGGAGGTGGATAGGGTGCTATCAGGGGAAAGGAGGCCATGGATGTAGTCTTTTTTTATTACATCATTTTGCAAAGGGACGTTGTCTCTTGCCTCGGTTTGCAAACCCTGACATATGATGACGTCTGTACACAGCAGCAGGAATGTCCAATTAATATGTTAATATTAGATTTGTTATGCTCTTCTTTCATCTCTCATTAACTTTCAAATTACAATTTGTAGTATATTTTGTTATCTTATTTTCTTTATCCTCTAAAAAATTTCTTTCATGAAAATATTTAATAATATCCATAAAAATATTTCCTTCTTTCCATGATGTTTTTTATTTAAAAAGATATTGATGTCCTCTCTCATAAACATACCTATGTTCCTTTCTCAAATATTTGAATCTCTGTTCTTTTGCAGTATCTCTTTTATACTTAATTTTGAATGGATGGTATTTTATTTGTTTTGGTCAATTAATAGTTTTTTAACGGAAGCTTTGAACCTCTTCTATTTTGTATAAGCTTACTGGTGATTTTTCTTCTGCAATTTCAATTAGAATGACATATCCTTGCTGAAAAATGTCTTTTTTGACCTTAATGCTGTATTGAATTAAATAATTTAGTTCAAGTGGAAATTATTAATGATCCTATTGTACAATGAACTATGAAAATGATAATCTTATTGTTTCTTGACTGCTATTTTAATCATATCTTATACTATAACAAAAGCTAGATATATTTAAAACTTTGTTCCTAGTTTTCTATTTTTTAGGCAGTCATAGTGTCTTGTTGTGGATGCTTTCATGGTCGGACATTGGGTGCAATATCAATGAGCTGTGACAATGAGGCAACTCGTGGTTTTGGTCCCTTTGTTCCTGGTAATTTAAAGGTTGATTTTGGTGACGCCAGTGCTCTAGAGAAAGTTTTTAAAGGTTTGTGCTGAGTATTATGTTTCACCTTTAGCTAGATTCATGCTTAACGATTCCTTGCACAATGACTTGAATCTATTTTTCTTGGGAAATTTGCCTGAAGACCCCTCGACTATTTCAAGTTGACTAGTTTTAGTCTTCCAACTGTTTGAATTTGATTTTAATTTAATTTCAGATTGGGATCAAATTGATTGGTTGTGGACTTAATTGAGATCAAAATGAAAAGTTGTGACTTAATTGAGATCAAAATGAATACCCTAGAACTAGTTTGTCTATCTGGAATTGCTTAGTGACTATTTTGGCATATTTCTTTTTATAAGGAACATATCATTGCCTTGATATTTTTATTTGCTTGATTTGCAGAGCATGGAGATCGGATATGTGGATTTTTGTTTGAACCCATCCAAGGGGAAGCTGGGGTATATATCTGATTGATAGTATATACATTATGTTTCTTATATTTCAACTTCTGTCTTCACATTTGAAAGATATTATTCAAGCTACTTGACTATTATTATAAGTTGATTAATTTGTGAATATTTATTAAAATTTCATCGGGAAAGATGTCTTATGAGAACTAGAGTATCAATGACTTCTATTTATTCAAAATGGACTACAAAATTATAACTGCAAAAGGCTTCTTATCTGCTATACCTTATACTGCTGTGCATGCATTGCAATTGCATTTGAGGTTTGCTCTTGTCAATTATGTGTAGCAGTTTCACTACGTTTTAGTATTTCCTATAGCAATTATAATAGTACAATTATTTGAGGCTAAACTAGCGGTTTCACTAAGTTTTGGTATCTAGCATTACAATTGTAATAAAATATAATAATTGAAGATCATGTTTTTGAGAAGAGTGAGACGTTAAATTTTTTTACTTTAGTCGTATCGAATAATGGCAAAATAAAGTGTGATGTGATTACAGCGATCCAAGCTGGTTCAATGAATTCAAATAGCACTTTTGATATGTGTAAATGAAAAATTCTGATTAAAATTAGAGGATACTTTTATAGAAAACTATAAATAATCAATGCTATATCCAGAATAATGTTGGATGGCAAAGCAGAAGCAATTGACAATTAAGTGTTGCTAAGGTAGATAATTGGGTATTTACATGAATGGATATGATGAGAAATAGGTTCAGTTGTACCAATTTGGAGTGCTTTAGTTGAGAATTAACATTGAAAAAATCATCATGGATAGTTCAGGTATCTTATCCTTTAACAATATTATTCCCATGTTAAAAAAGCAAGACTGAAAAGACATGGCGAGCCACTATTTGGAAGGATCTCTTTTATTTAAAGCATACTGAACTATTATTTCATAGTGCATAATTGAGACAAAATTCTCATGTAGCCAGCCCCATTTAGTGAGACTAAGGTTTGGTTGTGGCATTGTTGTTTTTGATGCCAACTCTATTTTCAATTTGAATTATTTGGTGTAGCCAGTCAAAAGGCTATTCGTTTTGTATGGGACATTAAATGCTCTCTCCTAAACTGAGTAATTGTATGTTGTTTTCTTAATGATTGGGTAGATCATAAAAGTGACGGGATAAAGGAAATTTGCCAATAAGAAAGATAAAGGCCACAACATCAAGGCTTGGCAAGTTTCATTGCCAAAATAGAGTATAATATAGTTGTTTGATAATACTTTTTTTTAAAATACACATTATTGACTTAAAGAAATTTGGCACTTTGTGCTTGCCTTTCTTGTTGACTTCTTATTTGATTACCTCGAGATCACTTTCAAATGTATCCATGAATTTGAATCCCATTCATGCATGTAATCATCATAACCTGGCACGATAAGCATAAACTTGCCTTTGCTAAAAAAGAAGAGCTGAACTAAGATATCATCACCATTCACACAATGAAGAGCCAACTAATCATTTATAAAATTTATAAAATAATAATAAGTTTCACAATTCACAAAATGACATGTAAAAGACAATATAATTACAGGTTAAGTATTATAGATCCACAACGACAATAAATAATTTGTAAAGACTATGAGTACCGCATGTGGTGATGGACATATGTTAGGTTAGCCATTTGAACTCTGACTTAAAAAATGATGATAAAGAGATAATTACATTTCTACTAAATAATTAAAAAAAGAAAAGAAAATGTGTGAACCTTTAAAATTATGATGCAAGACATGTTACAAAACATTAAAAGACAACCTAGAAAAGATTAGCAACTAAAGTAAAATTATGAGTACTTGTATGTTGTTATCTTAATGATTGGGGAGATCATAAAAATGGCGGGATAAAGGTAATTTGCCAATAAGAAAGATAAAGGCCACAACATCAAGGCTTGGCAAGTTTCATTGCCAAAATAGAGTATAATATAGCTGTTTGATAATATTAAAATTCACATTATTGACTTTAAGAAATTTGGCACTTTGTGCTTGCCTTTTCTTTTTGTCTGCTTATTTGATTACCTCGAGATCACTTTCAAATGTATCCATGCATTTGAATCCCATTCATGCATGTACTCATCATAACCTGGCATGATAAGCATTGAAAAGTGAAGGGTGGGCAACGATAAGCATAAACTTGCCTTTGCTAAAAAAGAAGAGCCGAACTAAGATATCATTATCCATTCACACAAATGAAGAGCCAACTAATCATTTATAAAATTTTTAAAATAATAATAAGTTTCACAATTCACAAAATGACATGTAAAAGACAATATAATTACAGGTTAAGTATTGTAGATCCACAACAACAATAAATAATTTGTAAAGACTATGAGTACCGCATGTGGTGATGGACATATGTTAGTTTAGCCATTTGAACTCTGACTTGAAAAATGATGATAAAGAGATAATTACATTTCTGCTAAATAATTAACAAAGAAAAGAAAATGTGTGAACCTCTAAAATTATGATGCAAGGCATCTTCAAAAACATTAAAAGACAACCTAGAAAAGATTAGCAACTAAAGTAAAATTGAAACTAAACTGAAGTAATCAAATATATGAAAAATAACAGCAAGTCAAACATAATTTGATTTCTGAATAAAATTGATATTTTATATATTTTATTTTGTTTTCACTTAACCATAGATGGATTACACATATATTGAGTTGTCAAAATTTGACACGACCAAATAACACTATTCGTACCCGATTCGAAAAATTCTGGGTTCAGGTCAACTCGGATTGCTCTTGGGCCGTGTTTAGTGAGTCATTCCAAAAGTCGGGTCCGAGCTGACCAGCTAGAACTAAAAGCCGGCACGACTAACTCTTTCAGCGGGCACTAGGAAAATAGAAAGCTGGATTTGATAAATTCGACGGGTCCGCTGCACTATCACGACGATGAAATGCAGTGAAATTTCAGCATTAAATTAACTTATTTTCTATCGGCACCCGGAACTTATATGCGTCTGCTGTTTCTGATATCTTCTTGACTCTGAGGCGTGAGCTGTGATTCTCAAGTTCTTCATAATCACTATGCTTTTTTGTATTTTTGATTCTCATCTTCATCTATCTTTGGAGATTTTTATCCTCAGGTGCTCATCTTTGTCTAGTCATCTTAGCAACCTTCTTAAAAGTTAAAAGGTTGTGCGCTTCAGCACTTGTGTGGCTTTGGCTTGAGTGATCTTCATCTTCATTATCTCGACGCATGATATCTTTTGTTCTCTGTTCTCTATACTATTCTTATTTTGAAAGATCGCTTGTTTTTTCTCTGTGACTTATATTGTGATGAGAATATTGATTGAGGCTTGGAGCCTTGGATGACCTAAACATATATCTGGGTAACTACTGAATTTATGGGCTAATGAGCTATTGCCTGCTAGTGTTAATTATTTGCTTGAACCCATTTTGTTAATTATAGTTGAAAATATAATGACATATTTTGTTAATTTGTTTGTGCAGATCAAAGGAATTAGGTTTAAAATTAATAAAAATTGTTTGAATAATTGTCAGAAATATATTTTGATTTAAAGAATAGTTGTTTGAAACATTCCAAAATATTTTGAGTTAACTATTATCTGTTGTTTGAAAGTTAAAATATTGTTACACATACATGCTCTTGTTTATTGTTTGTGCACATATATGCTTTGGTTTGTTGTCAGTTATTATTTGTTGTTTTAAGGATGAAAAACACGCATTGCCTTGTACTCTTATTTGTTGTTTTATTATTTGCTGAAGTATAAATCACATACTGTAATCAACCAATAATTACAATTTTTTTGTTGCATCGAGCCAATGTCTGAAAAGAAAATATGTCATGATTGTGTATCACATTTGGTAGGCACATTTACAAATAAAATATTTTGCAACTTAGTGATGTTATATAGGTTATAAGTTAAAGTGCTGAAAAGTTAACATTTAGATGTGCGTAGCTTGTACTATTATTATATTTTAACTTTAGACATTTGTTAATTTAATGTCTATTGTGTAATTTAATGACTATTATATTTTGGCTTTGTGCTATCATATGTAATATAATGGTTGTTGGCTATTGTGATATGATGTATTTTTTGGTTTTAGTTACTGCCTACATGTACTAAAATGAATTATATCTTAGGTTTTTAGTTTTACTCTAAAATTAGGACTCCATATACAATGTCTTGCTAATTTAATGACTCCACATAGACACATACTACAATCATGCGATGATTGTTGTGTAAAAGGTTTTAGCTTTGGGCACTTGCTAATTTCATGCATATTACTATATCTTATAGTGAAGTAACATTATACATTATTCTAAATAATTCATATGTAGGATTCTAATATGTTATCTAATAGTGATAGCATTTCTTTTGCTGATGTAATTAATGAAACGAGAAGCAATGCTAACACTGTAGTGTTCTTTCCTTCTAAGGTATACTCTTGCATGTTTCCAAGAATCTAAATTATGTGCACCACAATAAACTAAATCATGCAGAATTCAAACTGGATCCCTCAAACCACCACGTGGGGATGTAGAAACTACATCTTTGGGAACCACTATAACACCATCTCGTTGAGAGAGAGGGAGGGAGAGAGAGAGAGGAGGTGGAAATGCTACTAGTCTTCTAGGTAATTGATTTTTCCTTCCATAATTTTTATTATCATAAAAATCTAATGGATTAAAATTAAAGATGCTAAAAGAAAATTAATATGACTATTTCTTGCTTTATAAAGTTCGATTCATTAGGTTTCCCTGAATAACTGAGATACATGAGAAATTTTTTTATTCATTTTAATTAAAAATTATGTTCTTAATTATCTATATTCATCACATGGAGAGAACTAAGATGATTACATACGTTGTTATTTTCTCAACTTTCTGAACAATTTGTTACACATTCAATTGTAACATTTGTCTATCAGTGGTGGTATTCTTTTTTAGTGCTCTTTTTGATAAATCTAATGATTGTGGCAGTATTAACTACGGCAGTTTTTGCCACATTTCCAGGTAATACTTCCGCCTGATGGATACTTAAAGGCTGTGAGGGATCTGTGTTCTAAACACAGCATTCTGATGATTGCCGATGAAATTCAAACTGGCATTGCACGCACTGGGAGAATGCTTGCTTGCGACTGGGAAAGCATTCGACCTGATGTTGTGGTGAGCTTTTTCTTGATATTTATTTGTATGTTTTCTTGCTTTGAAAAAAAGGCACGAATGCTCTGATGTGATCTTTTTTATATTATTTAAATTTTACTTTTCTCTGTTA
This sequence comes from Gastrodia elata, assembly GCA_016760335.1. Lineage (NCBI taxonomy): Eukaryota > Viridiplantae > Streptophyta > Magnoliopsida > Asparagales > Orchidaceae > Gastrodia > Gastrodia elata. The sequence goes on along the minus strand of CM028682.1, from coordinate 7,300,770 downwards.
TAAAGATATTAGGGAAGGCATTAGGTGCTGGAGTTCTGCCTGTCAGCGGTGTTCTTTCCGACAAGGATATTATGCTCTGCATCAAACCTGGGGAACACGGAAGGTATACCAATACCTTAATACACTCGAAAGAAGTGCTAGTTTTTTTTCTTAAATGATTGTTTGGAATTATGATTCGAAGTGAAGATCTTCTTTAATCTGTTTATATACACGTTAAAATCTGGCAGTACTTTTGGAGGAAATCCTTTGGCAAGCGCAGTTGCAGTCGCGGCATTGGAAGTTATTGTTGAAGAAGGCCTATCAGAAAGGTATTTGATTTGTTTCTTCCGACTATTCTCATCAAGTATGGAATATCATCTCTATTAATGATTAGAGAAACTCAAATATCTATTGAAACTGCTGAAGGCAAGTAAGAGGTGTACTTTGGTTTTATTTTCAGGGCTGCTGATCTGGGCCACGGATTTAGGAATCAGCTGCTGAAGATTCAGCAGCAGTTCCCACAAGTAATAAAGGAGGTTCGAGGGAGAGGCTTGCTTAATGCTATAGAGCTCCAATGCCATGCCATTTCTCGTGCTTCTGCTTTTGACTTGTGCTTTAGGCTGAAGGAGAGAGGCATTCTGGCAAAGCCCACCCAAGACACCATTATTCGTCTAGCTCCTCCGCTCTGTGTTAGGTACAACTTACCAGCTGCTATATATATATATATATATAGATAGATAGATAGATATGGTTCAAAACTTTAACCAAGGAGGTTTTCTTTGGTGTCTATATTTTAGTGAAAAGGAGCTTAGCGAAGCAGCGAAGGCTTTGAAGGATGTGCTGGAGATTGATCTTCCGAAGATTATTGAAGAGCAGAGGCTGAAAGATTATGCGCCGGCTTCTAAACAAGCCTGTGACAGGTGCGGGCGGGAGTGATGAAGCTGGTTTAGTTCCGGCTTTTATCTCAGTAGTCTATATATATGTATAATAATAATAATAACAATAAATTGAAAACGATGTATCCTCGAATTTCAAAATAAAATTGATAAATTGGCCATCCTCTTTCTGTAGCGCTGGTCCATTAATCCCATTTCTTGCTTTACACACACTCTGGCTCTTTTGCCTAGGCACTTGAGTATCAATTACACGTGCTCAAGGGTGTCGTGATTTGTGCAGACTAATTCATGGGCATGCACCCAATCTTCTTGCCTAAGCCTACCTAGTTGGGACCAGTTAAGGAATAGTTCTTGTGCCATAGCAGCCTTGCTAGGTGCTAACGCACACCTAAAATCAGAGGTTGCCCTAAATTGATCCGCTCATCTCACTTATAAATAGGGGTTTATATAACAATTTCTAGCAGTAACCCTAAGCATCTTCAGTAGGATTTAAGGTGCATTAAGAAAGATTAAAGCTCTCTCTAGCAAAGTTTAGGAATATTAGGACATGGGGTTTAACATGAAGAATGAAATGTTTTGTTTCTAACATTCTCTTGCTTTATTAATTTTGTTTTTGTTAGTCATGCAAGGGTGGGTGTTAGGGAAGAAGAAATCGAGGAAGATCCATCTTGGCAAAGCTTTGAGAACGAGGGATTACAGACGAATGGTTATGCTGGTTTTTTCGCCCATTTTGAGACGACGAATATAACCAATATTTTACCAATTCGAAAAATGAATGCATTTATAAATTTTTTATAGAAACAACTAAATAGCTTAAATTTGCATAAAAATTAAGTATTGTAATTTCTATAAATTAAAAATTAAACCTCTCCTCAGACCCCAAAAAGTCTAACATCTAATTTCACTTTGTCAAAATCATCCATAAACATGAACTCACACTAATACAAAAATATAACTAAAATAATTGCATAATTTCTAATACTAATATGAATAATTCATAATTAATTAGTTCATACTAATTAATTAAGAAAAGATAAATGTTATTTAGACCCGTTGACGCCACCCATAAAAGTTCTTCCAATAAAATTTGGATATATTTCAATATAAATTTCAAAAATAATATTTATATTATTTTAATGTAAATAAAATAAAATATTAAAGAAATGAGTTTTTTTTGGCTGCCACGTCAGCGGGATCTAAATAGCATTTCTCTTAAGTAAATGACTATTCAGTTAGTTGTTTATAAATCATTGAATCAAATTCTTAGTCAAATGTCTTCATCATCTGTATGTGAAAGAAATTGAAGTATTTTCAAACAAATTCATTAAAAGCGGAGGAATCATTTGGAGCATTAAAGATTAAATGATCTTGTTTATGTTTGGTACAATATGAATTTAAGAAATAAGTATAATTTGTACAAAACATGATTATTAAAAAATGGAGTTATGAACCTTCTTTATATTATATTTTAAATATTTCATAAATATTTGTAAGTTATGCTCCAAAAAATGAAGTTACAATCTTTTAGATTACACATGTATTGATTCCTTTGATTTTTGGGTTGTGGGTGAAAAATTGAGCACATAACTTAATTTGGAAGAGTTGAAAAATGAAATTTATAAAGATGATGTTATCCATATTATTTTTACTTAAAATACACAAAGTCATGAAACACATATTAGTAAGTGTCTAAAAATTTATATTTCATTTTTTTATTGCATTATATTTACAAAAACCTAATTAAATCTTAAATTTTTAGCTGAAGATGCCCTTGAAACGAACCAAATGATAGAGGAAGATGATGTTATGACATTTGGGTCGATTAATTTTGCTAGTTATGATCTGAATTTTGAAGCGCACATTGATGACCTATTATAAACATATAGCATAAGCAAGTTTTTTTTATTTAGATGGGTGGTGGTGGTAGTGTTTGATGTTAATATTTGATGCTTCTTTGTAAAAGAGTGCTTTCTTTCAATCTTAATATTGCAATTTATATCTTTAATAGTTTTTTAATGTGAGAAATGATGGATGAGGATGAAATTGGGCTCACATTCTTCGATTTGAAATGCTTTTTTCTTGGTTTTAGCTGATTAACAAATACTCGTTATCAGTTGCTACTGTGGAAAGGATCCTCGAAGGGTCATCGGTTTCGCCATGCTTCTAACCGAGACACTGAGTTTAGAGTCATATTTTTAGTTTTTTGTTTTACTTTTACTTTTATTGTTACTTTTATTTCAATGATAGTTTACCATCATATTCACTAGATGAGAGTATAATAAGTTAAATAACAGTTTTCAAATTTATTATTTGATTTTCAGAATAAATCTCTAAATGTAATTATTTTCATCTCTAAAGTTCTATTATTAATTTACAATCATGTTCACTATATGCTAGTATGATAAGCAAAACAGTAAATTTTAAAATTATTATTTAATTTTCAGAATGCATATATAAATGTTATTATTTTCATTTCTAAAGGTCCATTGATAGTTTACTATCATTACTATCATTTTTTTTAGATGAGATTATGATATAAACAAAATAACAATTTTTCAAAATTATTATTTGATTTCAGAATACATTTTTAAATGTCATTGTTTTTATCTCTAAATGTTCATTAATAGTTTACCATCATGCTCACTAAATGAGAGTATGATAAATAAAATAAATATTTTCAAATTTATTATTTAATTTTTCGAATGCATCCTTAAATGCAATTATTTTCATATATATAGGTTAATTAGTAGTTTACCATCATATTTATTAAATGAGTTTATGATAAGAAAAACATCAGTTATCAAAATTATTATTTAATTTTTAGAATGCATCTCTAGATATTATTATATTAATATCTAAAGGTCCTTTAGTATTTTACCACTATATTTATTTAATAAGATTATGATAATCAAAACAGCAATTCTTAAAATTATTATTTTATTTTCAAAAATATCTATAAATACTATTATTTTCATCTCTAAAAATTCATTGGCAGTTTATAATCATGTTTATTATATGAAATAATAGTAAGCAAAACAACAATTTTCAAAATTATTATTTGATTTTTAAAATACTTATATAAATGTCATTATCTTTATCTCTAGAGGTCCATTATCAGTTTATCATCATGTTTACTAGATGAGAGTATGATAAGCAAAAATAATAATTTTCAAAATTATTATTTAATTTTTAGAATGCATATCTAAATATCATTATTTTCATCTCTAAAGTTCCATTGATAATTTAACATCATATTTATTAGATGAGAGTATGAGAAGTAAATTAATAGTGTTCAAAATTATTATTTGATTTTCAGAATATATCTTTAAATGTCATTGTTTTCTTCTCAAAAAGTCCATTGATAATTTACCATCATATTTATTAGATGAGACTTGAGAGTATGAGAAGCAAAATAACTGTTTTCAAAATTATTATTTGATTTTTCAAAAACATCTCTAATTGTCATTGTTTTCATCTCTAAAAATCTATTGGTAGTTTATCATCATGTTTATTAGGTAAAATTATGATAAACAAAATAATAATTTTCAAAATTATTATTTGATTTTTATAATGTATCTCTAAATATCATTTTTTTCATCTCTGAAAATCTATTAATAGTTTACCATCATATTCATTAGATGGGATTAAGAATAGCAAAGCATCAGTTTAACAAATTATTGTTTAGAAAGAAAGAAAGGTCGATTATTTAATATGATATTGTAAGTGGTATGAATGTATATCATCTTAGTGAGAAACTGTTATTTGTTGATTAATAAGATTCTTTTTTCTATAAATTATTTTTACTATCTTGTTGCTTGAGTGTTTGAAGAAGCAAAGCAGAAAAATATCTCATAGAGATTCAACCTATTATTATTTGGAAATTAGATGTAATCAATATCATATTAAACTGTAAGTTATCTTATAAATATTTTTTATGATTACATTTATATTAAATTGTAAATTTGCAAATATTCTATATATTTATTTATTGAATATTCATTGTATGCAATTTTTTTATTTAAATTATATTATAACTTAAAAAATAGCATATTTTTTTAAAATCCTAATTGTGTTTTCATACAAAAAAAAAAAAATTAAAAATCAATTTTATGATTTTTTCTTTATTTATTGTAAATTATTATAATATTAATTTTTTTTTAAATAATTCATTTTTAATATTTATATATATTATTTAAGTATCATTTTTCTGATTTTTATACGATGAGTGCTCTTAAAACCCCACTGATTTCTCTTTAGGTTTTGGGATGGTCTTCCCGTCGCATTCAACGCGGGGTTCCGTTCTTCGGCCGGGTTCCCCCGTGGACTCCTTCTAGAGTTTCAATCTTGATTTTCTTCTTTAGGGTTTCTCACTTTTGGACGCATCGATGTCGGAGCGTTGGATCGGCGATGATCCGGCATCGTCGGCTTGGATGGAAGAGGATCAAGGGGCGGATCCCTTCGATCGGCTTCCCGATTCGATCCTCATCCTCGTCTTCAACGGGATCGGAGATGTGAAGGCGCTCGGCCGATGCTGCGCCGTCTCCCGCCGTTTTCGCTCCCTTGTTTTCCTCGTCGACAATGTCTCCGTCCGCGTTGATTGCGTCATCTCCGACCATGCATCCAATCCTTCTTCCTCCTCCGTCAGCCCGTCGGAGAAGACCCGTAACGCCCTGTCCCACTTCGCTCGATCCGTCATGGGCGGCTTCGCCCGCCATCTCTACGCCCTAGGCCAGATCCTCTCCTCCTCCTCCTCCTCCTCTTCTTCGTCCAAGCGCCTTTCCTATGCTGAACCTTCCTCCTCGGAAGTCTATCACTACTCTCCATCCGAGGTTCTGAAGAACTTCAACGAGATCCGCCGCCTCCGGATCGAGCTCCCCGCCGGCGAGCTGGGACTCAGCGACGGGGCGCTTCTCAAGTGGAAGGCCGATTTCGGATCCACCATCAGTTCCTGCGTCATCCTCGGGGCCTCCTCCATCTTCCCCTCTTCTCCCCACTTCGAAAACCCTAGCCCAGCCGCCCCAGACCCCTGCTGCGAAGAAGACAGTTCCGGCATTCCCGAATCCTTCTACGCCAATGGCGGCCTCAAGCTTCGGGTTGTGTGGACCATCAGCTCGCTGATCGCCGCCTCCGCCCGCCATTTCCTCCTCCAGCCCATCGTCGCCGATCATCCAACATTGGAGTTCTTGGATCTCTTGGATGCCGACGGCCAGGGCCTATTGAGCATGAACAGAGGCCAGCTGCTGGAGCTGGCGTTGAACCCTGTCTCCGCCTCAGGCTCCTCTCAGAGGACGCTAATGCCTGCCCTCAGCATGCGACTCTGGTATGAGCCCATGCTGGAGATTCCCTGCGGAACGACTCTCAAGGGAGCCACCCTGGTGGCCATCCAGCCCAGCGACGAGCCCTCCAGGGAGCTTTCGGCTGATTTTTCCTGGGTCTCCAATGCCTTCCAGGAGCCCTACCGCACCGCCGCTAGACTGCTTTTGCAGAGGAGGTCTTATTTTCTAGAGATGAATTCTTTCTAAAAGCCTTCAAGGATCCATGAAAGGATTCTCCTTTGGAGGTATTTGAAGGTATTGATGTTGATTCTTGCAAGTGCATTGTTCTTGATTGTACGCTTCTTGCTTAAAATGCAGGTTGGTTTTTCACCAGAGAGCAGAAGCAGTGCTATCGTGCAGCATAATGGCTGTATCAGCTGTGTATCAGTGAGAAGAGAGGATTGGCACAATACACAATCAGAATCAGGGCACTGCCATTTCTCTCTTTTGCTCTTCTGATGCTTTTTTTCTAATTTTTTCTAATGTTTGGGGGCTTATTTGCGAACTTTGTTTTAGTTAGTATTTTAAGCCTAACTTACCAAAAATATATAATCTTTTTGAGTATTTGAAGGAATTCATTCTAATTGGCTTTAGTGATTGTATATATTGGAAGTGCTGTTTTAGAAAGTGTTCTTATTTGAGTTTAATCCACATTAGAATATTTAATAATAAATAGCATTCTTATAAGCCCTACAGCCCATATCTAATAATAAATTTAGCCACGATATTTTCTTTGTTTGTTAGGCAATATGCATATATTTAAATGCGTTTAAATGTGGAATACATTAAACGCCAAATAAACTTTGGCTTGGGATCCAACAGGCCTTTTCTTTAAGCCTCAAGGATTGCTCATTTTTCTTATTTTGAGTATATATATATATATATTAGAAATGCTATTTCGATCTGCTGAGCTGATACTAAAAAAAATTATAATAAGATTTATTTATTTATTTATATTAAAATAATACAATTATTATTTTTAAAGTTTGTATTAAAATTATGTGATTAATTTTTTTTGGGTGTCACACTGTCAGCTCAGTCGGGGCAATCTCATGAATTATGCTTCCATTTTGCACAATCAAAATCAAATTCAAGCCTCGAAGATCTGATTTTATTTTCATAACAACAACTTATGAGCCACTCCAACCTTAGTATCAGTGAGAACTCATTACTTGTTCTATTCTTTTAAATATACACTTACTCATCAACTTTAATATCCTCATTTCTTCAACTTATTTTATTATTAAGTTTTATTGCCAGCGCTCTAGAAGTGTTCTTTTGTATCATTATACTAGTTTAGATTTCATTAGTCACATTTCATCATTATTTTATATAAAATAATTGATCTAAGGTTTTGAATCTCAACCTCGTTTAGATCACATGTAGCTGTCCTCAAGATTATGATTTTTATTATGATTAAACTTTAACAATACATATTTTGTTTTAGATCTGCTAAGATAAAAAAATTTATATTCTAAAGTATCTCGAATTTTAATTAAATAACTTGCACACAAAAATTTCTTTTGAATATGATCAATAAGAACATTCATAATAAAGCAAAAAACTTAAGATTTGGGAGTAGAGATTTGATGTTATTTAATAGTAGCAAAAAAATCATTAGATAAGTTACTTTGGGATTGAGCACATGATATAATCCCATTGTATATATCTTTAAACAACAATAATAAATGCCACACAAATTCTCTTCAAAAACTTCAAAAAATATTTCTTGATTCTCTTTATCTTAAGTCTTTCAAACCCAATAAAGGTTAAAAAAAGACATCCTTTTTGTTCTCTAAATTTTAACCTTTTGGTAAATGCATAGCTTCTATAAATGATTTACTATAGAAAATAAAAATATGAGTATTAGTTTGTGATTTGTATTAAATTGCTCTCCCAATGCAGATTAATTTAATTCCTCTATAATTTGCACAATAAGAAATTCTTTCATCACTTAAATATTTATCCTTTTTAAAGTATTTCAAATCAGAGCTTATTAACTCATTGAATAATTATATTATTTTATAATTATTAAATTCACTCATATTAATTATATTAATTTATTTTATTAAAAATCTTAAGAAAATAATATTCATCTATATTGTATATCATTATTTAAAAAGATTTAATCATATTTGTTATATTTTACTTATTTTATTCATTTATCTCTTATTTTGCTAATTTATATATATATATATATTATTTAAATAATTTTTAAGTTTTATATAATTCATTGAATGTTAAATTCTTAATATCATAAATGGATATTTAGGATTTAACTACACATTGGTTTATATTTCTTTAAATTTATTATTTTAATATTTAATTAATTATTTATAATATCAATTTAAAATTTGGACATATTTTACCACCAAGCATTTTTTTCAATATAGATGATCTCCATTTTATTCATTAAATATACTTTTAATTACCTTAAAAATACAATTGACAATCAAATTTGTTTCATTCTCAAATTCCAATAGCTAAATTTTAAAACTTTATTGATATATAAATATAAATATATAATACTTTTTAGAGATTTCACTATCTAATTTTAATATATATTTTAGAATTACTATCACTCCCATTAGTCATTATTTTTCTAAAATTAATAATTGATGTTGAATATTTAATCCAAGTTATAAAAGCCTCATTTTACAAGTGAATGCATATTTCTCCTTTCTTTACATATTGTAATCATAAAATCATAACTAAAACAAATTACAAAATCATTTGTTTTTCATTAATCTCTCATAATTAGAAATACCATTAATATTAATAAAATTTCAACCAATTTTCTGTATATTAATTCAAATATATTTTTATAAATAGTATCTTCTAAGATATATTCATTGAATCAACTCTTCTAAATTTTGCCAAAAAACTTAGAAACTCATGTTCATTCTTATTTGAGGAGAGTTATAAACACCTACAATATTAAAAATTATTCTATTGATTAGTCTTTTAAAATATGATTTTATCTCTAATCTCTTTACTTTCACTAAAATTATCTTTTATTTTTCCACCGCTTCATATATCTTAAAAACTAAATATTTATTCTCATATTAATCATAATATCTATCAATTCAAAGACTTGTTCATGAGTGCCAAAATTCCAACTACTTAATATTTAGTACCATTGATTAACCTCTTAATACATACTTGTCCATAATATGAGAATCATCGCTTATTTAACAACTCATGGGCACCCATGTAGCAATCTTTACAAGCTTTTTACTACATTTAGGCACCAAAATTTCCCTAAAATACGAAGCTTGGAGAATAGGGGCATCTAGTAGCTTAAATACATCAGTGAAAATAATGGATTAGTGGGCTCAGGTTCAGTAATATCTCGCACAATCAGACCAAAATAAGTTTGCAAGCTATTCTCGTACCCTTTGAGGGTCTCTAGTTAGACCCCAACGTTTTGCCTGAGTCGTTGCCTGATGCAACTATCTCGCAAAGGCATCTTAAAATCAAATAAACATATTTCATCTTTCCTAAACCATAATGCAGTAGCACTTTCAGAGTTCAAAGATAAAGCTCTCCAAGAGAAACCTGCATCATACCTAAGTGGAATGGGAGCTTACCCATATTAAGGTTAATAATAATTAATTCAACATTGAGTTCATCTCCGCATGATCATATTAAAGGTTAAGCAAAATAATAAATAATTAAACATCCAGAGCCATACAAAAATTGCAAGAATATCATTCATTCAATTTATAATAGTATCATCCAGAATATTACAATAATAAATAAATATTTTTACAAATAAAAATCATCAATTGTCTGTAATAAATTAATAACTCGAAATTTATTCTTCCAATATGAGCCAAAATTCCTCAAGGCGTCTTTAAGCTATCTCGTCATCATCTAATTGTATATGGTTTGACGTTATAATAATAACGTCTTGGTGCACATAATAAGTACAACATGTATTAAATGATACACTATAAACAAAAGCGAAAAATGAAAATAAGGTGGTAATAAAATTGCCGGAAAACATTATTTAATATGAATAAAAGTAATCATAATTCATGCAAACAAACATCTTCTTGCCATAATTATTTCACATGTCCACTTCAAAAGATAATCACATAATAGTTTATATTTGTGTTTATATCTTATATTATGAAGTAACGTTAGCAATTTTGATGAGCAAAGTTAGAACCTCAAGACTAGATTCAATAAAAGCATGTTTATTACCTGAGCCCCTTCAAAGGCTCCAAATAGCATCGTTATAACTCTCAATGGACTAGTCATATTCATAATATAATTTAACCACTGTTTCAGAACCCTTACATATATTCATAAGATACATAAACATTATTTTGTTAATCATTTGGCAATGAAAATAATAATTTAATATCAACACGAAATAAACTCAAAGTAATGGAAAAGCAACAATAAAAGCAAATAAAATTGTAAAAAATAATATACAATGTACTTTTGTGTTGACCTAATATGAGGAAACACTCACAAATCTAAAAAGTCTGCAAAAGTTATATTTATAAGCTTATTAATATTTTAAAAAGATGATTTGCATTGCTAAAATATATACTCTCTAAAAGTCTTTATATTTTTTTTAGTGAAAACTTTAATTTCTATTATTTTGAGAAACATCAATTAATCTTTAAATACCCATGTTATACAAAAATTTAAATTACTGCCCTTTATATTCAAAATTTGAATCTTATTCACACATTTCTAACCTAGATAAATTCCTGCTATCTACAAATCGTCTCACCTAGATCTTAGTTTAGTTACCTTCCCAATTCCTATCGATATGCTGCCTTAACTAGATCCAATATTCACTTCAAGCAATCCTAGCTTTAGTAAAAACATGCTCTAAATCAATTCTCAAATACTTCCATTGATATATTTAAAGTATATCCTTATCAATATATATTCTTCATACTAAAGATATAAAAATATAGCTCTATGAATAAAATCAATTCCAGTTACATCAAATGAATAGCCCCATTTAACTCTACGAATAGTAGAGTTTTACTAAATTTTATAACGACTCACAACCCATTCAACTCAAGTTGTAACAAGAAATATAAAATATGCAAACCCAACTGTATTAATTTGCAAAATTTAACTTGGTGGAAATCAAATGAAAATCGCAACTTCCACAAGTTTTTCAGTGCAATGTTTTCTAAACCTCTAATACCATTAATCCATTTCGAAATTATCAGCAAAATATTATGATTTTAGGATAACCAAAAAGGCATTCAGAGAAACGATACCTCCAGCAGTCGGGCAAAGCTCCATGTATCGGAAAGGAAGAAACAGGAAGAGGTCTCGTACAACACCGTGAATGGATGGTGTGGTCGGCGTATGGCGCATGAATGTTAGGGCTCTCTTTCTCTCATCTTGTTGTCAGCGGTTGACGGTCCCATCGGGTGAGGAGGAAGGGTAGAAGGGTTGAAGAGCGTCAAAGGATCCATCAGGAAGGAGAAGTAGTCGATGGAGATCGCAAGAACGTAGGGATCACTTTTCTTTTGTGCTGTAGGTTTGCTGACCCTGTCGGCTAGGGCGAGAAATCGAAGGATGTTGGAGGAAAAAGGGTAAATGAGAGAAAATTTTGGGAGAAGAGTTAAGATTCGCAACTGTGGCTGTAGATGAGGGGTTCGATGACTTAAATAAGAGGTTCTATCATGGCAGTTGCTGATTGATTCATTGGAAACTATTGGTCTAATTGCCGGCGGTTTCTGGAAATAGAAGAGAAATAGTGTTACCCTCTGCATCAGTTTCAAAAGGGGAAGGACCGCAGTGCAAGCAAGAGGAAAATGGTCGGGGTTTTTAATTAAGCCGTTATAATTATTTTTTTTAAATAATACTAATATAAAGCATATCAATCGTATAGGATTTTATAAAACCAATACATCTTCCCAACCCCGAATTAGAAGATTAGAAAACCCAAAAAAATACATAGAAGAATTAGAGCAAGAATTCAAATTAGTAAAGAGCTTGGACCGCTTAGCAAAGCAAGCACGAAACCAAATAACTATATTGCAACACATCCACTAGCAAGGGCACAAACGCCAAGCAATCAAGTATCTCTGCCAAGATACAGGCAATAACTTAACACAGGCTAGCCATATCTAGCCAAAACAAAGCCATTAAGAGTGCACCACTGAACAAGGAGAGAAATGAAGGCATAATTATTTTCCAAAAGCAATGAAGACCAAAAATAGGCTTTTGAATTTTGCTTAAAATTTAGGTCAAGTTAACAGAGAATTTTTCATTCAGCATAAGCTCACAAGAGGCAGACTTTATATTTAACTATACAGTGCACCTCCTTGCTAACAACATCCAACAGATGGGGAGGCAAGATTTGGCTAAGAAAAGGAAAATTCCATTACATATTATCAAGCAAGCCAGCCTTGATACTAAGTTAGGTTTAATATGCAAAATAAACTCACTAATAATACCCAAATTGAACTATTTATTGAACCAAAAACTGCTACTACTATCAATGCAATCCCAAAAGAGTAGGTTCAATAATTTCTCTAAATTCCAAGAATCTTTTCTAGATGCTTGACTCAATGGCTTTAAGAAGAATAGTCGAGGGATGTTAATATAGCCGCACTTGGCTTTCAGATGTTCACACTAAATGGAGGGTTTAGTGCAAAAGTTTCACTAGAGTTTAAAAGAGAGGCCTATGGAAAGAGCTTCAAGATCCCTTACATTGAGTTCTTCTTAAGGAAAGCAAACATCATCCCATTCGATCCAATATATTTTAAAATCTTTGGTCTTGACCCATAAGAATTTATTAAGGATATGATTTATTTTATTAAGGTAAATTTGGTAGGAAATATCACATCAAGCTGATAATAAAAAATAGTATTCAGCACATTTGATCAATACAAGCTGGTCATCAAGAGAAAGAAATTTATTTTCCTAACTAATAATATGTTTCACCATCTTCTCAATTATAAAATCATTGTAACAATTCTTATTAAGACCCAAGAAGATAGGAACACGAAAACTAATAAAGGGAAAGTTACTCTTTTTAACCCCCAAAATATGTGGAATTTGTTTGGGGGTGGAGGAGGGGGAGTGGTCTGTTTGAACGTAAAAGTTGGATTTTTATGTTAAATTTCATATTTAATTCTTTCTCAAAATAATTTAGGGATTACTAAATGATTTTGAGAGATCTATTTTCACTAATAAAATAGATATGATGTCATCAATGTAAGCTAAGTTAGAGATTATTAATCAACCTCCTGAATTGAACAGTGGAGAATATGTGATTTAGACATCTAGACCAATAAGTAGCAACAATAATAAAAAGAATGGAAGAAAGAAGATCATCGTCAAAGCCCTCTATGGGATTTAAAAAATCCATAAGATGAAAAACCTAAAGCATGCATTATCTTGACAAAATAGTTCTTGAAGTTTATCATAGGATTTTCAAGGTCAAGGCCTTCTTTGTTTTTTTAATCTATAAGCTAAAATCAATATGAGTAGTTAGAATATTATCTTTTATATATGTACTTTTGATGAAACTACTTTGGTTATCATTAGAAACCCTAGATTGCTCAAATACTTGGAAGAAAAGGATGCATCCAAAGTGGCAATATCTTTATCCTTAGAAAGTTTGAGGCCTTTAGGGGAGGTAATTTCATTAATCTTATTAACATCTTTCATCTTCTAAACTTAAAATTAATAAAATTTAATTATCTCTCCCCACAACTTTTCAATGTAAGCTTCATTTTTCCTTTAAATATGTTTCTACATTATTATGATTGAATAAATTTGGCATTAACCAAGGAAAGGTTAGCTCTATTGGTCTTCTTGGGATTATCTTCAATGGCTTATTTAAATGAGGAAGTTGTTCTCTTCCATAATAAGATCGGCAAAGATATTGGCAAACTCTCTTAATTCCCTATTAAAAAGGTTTTCCAAGTTTTTTCAGCTTATGTAAACAAATTAAGCCATATGAATATGTTCCCATGTGCTTTTAACAAAAGGAAGAAAATTATCATTGAAAAATACATGTATTAAAAAGCATTCTATCAAGCTTAGAAATTATAATTTGAAGTCAACAAAATAATTATTGTGGGGGCGTTAATAATCTTTGTACTAATGCTCGTAAAAAATCACCCCCCAACAATTAACAACTTTTCAGTAACGGGGTTAGCATTTCTAATGAAGTCCCAAAGGGCAAACCTACTAAAACAAATAGAACTCCCATGCACACAAAAAAAAAAAAAAAAAAAAAATGAGCTTAGTTACAAAAAAGATGATGCAATGCTTGCTCATGCTCCTTTTAGAACTCGAGCATGCCATTTATTTTTTATTTATTTATGAAAATTAGAAATGCCAATCTCAAAATTAATTAAATTGCATATATGTTTATTTTTAATATGAGAAATTTTGAAGTTAATTAAAACAACGATAGAGATATTATGTATAATAAAAATATGCTTTAATCTATTAATAGAAGAAATATTACCAATACATCTAACATTCCACACAAAGATATTCATTATTAGATCTAAAGGGATTGCCCGAACCTTCCCTTGACGTAAATTGAGAGCTACACCTTACATGAATACTTGAGTCATTCTTCCCCAATATAGCATTACTAACAATATTTGGAGGTCTGTCTCTCCTTTTGGATGAGAAAGTTACATGATTACCATCCTAATTGCCAACAATAATATTCCTATGAACTGCGAAAATATTAACACACCCTATTTCCCTCCATCATATTAACATTAGACTGATAGAATAGAGAGATAATACAGCATTAGACAAATGTGAATTAAAATCACTTTGTTCATCTAAAGTGTTTAGCACAACAAAACTATTAGTAGAGAATGTTATACCTTCAAAGTTGGTAATAACCCTGATGTGGGATCATGCACAAGCTTGGAATCAACATTAGTATCTGTAACTTCATTTAGGGAGGAGCACAGAAAGCTCATATTTTCAGGGATACATAAATTAACTGGAACATATGCAGCTTCTAACACAAAGTGAAAGTCATTCCTTACCAAATTATTTTAATCAAAATCGAGGATTCTTAATGCCATTCGATAGATCCTGAGTAAAAGAATCATTTTGGACCCTAATAGCATCTAGGGCAGGAATGTGAATATCCTCTGCTAAATCAACCTCAAAGGAATGGGCAACACTACATTCAAATCTTTTATGGCCAAAAAAAAAGGATAAGAAGAAGGTTTTCATATTAATTTTTGGAAACAAGCATAGCAGAATAGCCAAGCCATATTTTTTTTGAGTAAAGCTAGTGTAATATTAGTCTCAACAATAATGTGATAAGCAAATAGAATGCTAAGAATCAACATGTTCTTTTCGAGCTGGAATGGATTACTGATACTCTAGTAAGGGAGAACAGGGATGCATGATCAATCAATTGTATTTGAAGACCAAGAAGATTAATACATACAGGAACCAATGAAGAATCTAGTGATATCTAGATGAGGTGACCAATTGCAAAAACAAACACAATTGCTATTGATATCTATAGGTCTCTCTAGCAATAACCTTCGCATAGTCAAAAGATTAGAAAAATGGACAGAAACATGAAAAGCATCAAAGTGTATAACAAATGCCGAACAGACCCGACTAACTTGTACAACAGGCATTGGGAAAATAGGAAACCAATAAAGAATCTTAGTCTCAACAATAATGTGATAAGCAAATAGATTGCTAAGAATGAACATGTTCTTATCGAGCTGGAACGGATTACTGATACTCTAGTAAGGGAGAACAGGAATGCATGATTAATCAATTGTATTTGGAGACCAAGAAGATTAATCCATACAGGAACCAATGAAGAATCTTTAAGTGATATCTAGATGAGGTGACCAATTACAAAAACAAACACAACTGCTATTGATATCTATAGGTCCCTCTAGCAATAACCTTCGCATAATCAAGAGATTAGAAAAATGGACAGAATTGTGAAAAGCAACAAAGTGTATAACAATACCAAACAGACCCGACTAACTTGTACAACAGGCATTGGGAAAATAGGAAACCTGATTTTTTACATTTGGAGGGCTTGTAACACAGTCGAGATGGTGAAATGCGATGAAACATAATTCAACGTGATAGAAATTTTGGTGTTAAATTAAACTATTTCCATTTTTAATATCTTCTTGACTCCTGTGAATTTCTGAAGTGTGAACTGTAATCCTCAAGCTCTATCTTCATTTTGCAATTTTGTATTTTTTATTATCCACTTCCTCTATTCTTAGAGATTATCATCATTAGGTGCTCATCTTCATCGAGTTGTCTTAACAATTGGCTTAAGAATTAAGAGGTTGTGCGCTTCAACACTTGTGTGGTTTTAGCTCAAGTAATCTTCATCTTCATAATCCCGATGCATGTATCTTTTATTCTTTGTTTTCTATACTACTTTTTTTATCTTAAAAGGCCGCTTGTTTCTTTCCATGCATGGCTTATGTCTATGACTTATTTTGTAATTAGAAGATTGCTCAAGCCTTGGAGCATTGGGTGACCCAAACATATATGGGTGTTAACTGTTGCATTTATAGCTAATGAGCTGTTACCTACTAGTGCATATTACTTGATTGAATCTATTTTGTTTTCAATAACCTATTTTGTTAATTTGTTTGTACAAACCAGATAAATTATGTTTACAATTTAAAAAAAAATTATTTGAATAATTGTCATAAACATATTAAATTAATGAATACTTAGTTACCTGCACATTCCAAAATATTTTGATTTAGCTTTTGTCTATTGTATTAAAGTTAAAAGGCTATGCAGATACATGGTCTTGTTTGTTGTGTGCACACATGCATGATTTGGTTTGTTGTCGATTTATTATATATATTCGAAGCATGCAAAAATATACATTACCTTATACTCATGTTTGTTGCAAGTCTGTTGTTTATTGCTTGTTGAAGCATAGAACACATACATCAATGAGCCAATGACTACATTTTTTGTTGTTGCAATTAGCCAATGCTTGAAAAGGAAATAAAATTATCTTGATTGTGTACCACATTTAATAGACGCATTACAAATAAAATTGTCTTGATTATGTTAAAACTTCAAGTGCTAGAAAGTCAGCATTTAAACTCTATATTTACATGTAACTTGTGCTATCATTATATTTTAGTTTTGGAGGCCTATTAATAATTAATATATGTTGTATAATTTAATAACTATTATATTTAGCTTTATGAAATCATGTAATTCTATGGTTATTGACCGTTGTCCAATCATGTATTTTAGTCTTTACCACTGCCTCCATGTACTTTGACTATTATATTTTAGCTTTTTAGTTTTGCGCTATCATTAGGAGTTCATTTTTAATTATTGTTGGTTGTTTAATGAGTTCGCATAGGCACATACTGCAATGACTGCGGTATAAAAGGTTTTAGCTTTGGGCACTTGCTAATTTCATGCTTATTACAGTGCCTTATATTAGAGTATAACATTAAACTTTATTCTACATATTTTAGATGGAGAACTCCAATACGTTAATTGATAGTGATAGCACTTTTTTTGATGATGCAGTTAATAAAATGAGAAGAATTACTAATAATGTAGAGGGGAAACAATGGGGAGAATTTAGAAATAAAATCTGATTAGCCTATAAATGCTATAAAAAGACAATTGTTATCTTTTGTCACATGAAAAATCCTGAGTAAGAGAATCATTTTGGACCCTAGTAGGATTACGGAGGGAATGTGAATATCCTATTATAAAACAACCTCAAAGGAATAGGTACCACCACATTTGGATCTTTTATGGCCGAAAAAATAACAAATATAAAGAAACAAAAATATATTCATAATTAATTTTTTTTAGAAATAATCATAAACAGAAGAGCCAAGCCATTTTTTTTTGGGTAAAGCTACTATATATCAATCTCAATAATAAAATAATGACAGATAGATTGCAAAGAAGCAACATGTTCTTATCGAGCTGGAGTGGATTAACCATAGCCCTAGTAATGCAAAACAGGGATGCTTGATTAATCAAATGTAATCAGAGACCAAAAATTAATCCATGTAAGAACCACCTAAGAATATTAAATGTTATCTAGAGAGACGACTTGAAAAACCAACACAGTTGCTATTGATATCTACAGGTCCCTTTAGCAATAACCCAAGCATAATCAAAGATCCGTAGAAAAATGGATGAAACATGAAAAGCATCAATGTGTATAACAAATACCAAACATATCTGACTAACCCGTTCAACGGGTGCTGAGAAAATATAAAACCAGATTTGCTAAATTAGGTGGTCCATTACATTGTCGTAGTGATGCACTGCAATAAAGCTCAACGACGATGGAAATTTTGGCGTTAAATTTACTTATATCCTATCAGCGCTGTGCACAATATCTGTGTTTATCATTTCTAATATTTCCTCAACTCCTATGATTCTGTGAAGCATGAGCTACTATCCTCAAGAAATTTAGTTGCATTCTGTTTTTTTGTATTCTTTGTTCTCCTCTTTGTCGATCCTTGCAGATCCTCATCCTCAGATGCTCATCTTCGTCTAGTCGTCTTGGCAACTGGCTTAAAAGTTAGAAGGTTGTACGCTTCAGTATTTGTGTGGCTTTGGCTCGTGCGATGTTCATCTTCATTATCTCAATGCATGACATCTCTTATTCTATGTACTACTTTTTATATCTTAATAAACCGCTTGTTTCTTCTCATGCATGACTTCTAACAATGACTTATTTTGTAATAAGAATATTGCTCGAGCCTTGGAGACTTGAGTGACCTAAACATATATGGGTACCTGCTATTTTTTTAAGTTATTAAACTACTGCCTACTAGTGTAGATTGTTTGCTTTTAAATTCATTTTGCTGATTATAGTTGAAAATATAATGGCTTATTTTGTTAATTTGTTTCTGTAGATCAAAGGAAATAGGTTTAAAATTTTAAAATATGTTGTTTGAATAATTGTCAGAAGTATAATGAGTTAATAAATAGTTGTCTGAAACTATCTAAAACATTTTAATCTAATTGTTGTTTGTTGTTTGTTGTTTGAAAGTTAAAAAGTTGTTACAAATACATAATCTTGTATGTTGTTTGCACACATATATGGTTCTGTTCATTGTCAGTTTATAATTAGTTGTTCGAAGCATGGAAAACACATATTGCTTCATTTAGACTCCTTATTTATATTTGCACAGCTTGCGCTATCATTATATTTTTTAGCTTTGGGTGCTTGTTAATTTAATGTCTGCTATGTAATTTAATGACTATTATATTTTAGCATTGTGCTATTATGTAATTTAATAGTTGTTGACTATTGTGCTATCATGTATTTTAAGCTTTAGCTAGTGGGTACATGTATTCAAATGACTTATATTTTAGGCTTTTAGGTTTGTGCTCTATATTTAATGATTATTGTTAATTTAATGACTCAAAATATATACATACTGCAATAATGCAATAATTGTTGTGTAAGAGATTTTAGCTTTGGGCACTTGCTAATTTCATGCATATTATAGTATCTTATTTTGGAGTACAACATTATTATTTAAATATTTTAGATGAAGGAATCCAATACATTAACTAATAGTGATAATATTTCTTTTGATGATGCAATTAATGAAATGAGAATAAATGTTCATGTTGTAGGAAGGAAAAATAATGGGGAGAATTTAGAAATAGAAATAAAATAATCCAAAACTGATAAGACTGTAAGTGTTATAAATGGATGATTAGTTTATTATGTATGAGAATATTATGTATGGAACTAAAAATTTAAGAAAACACATTTTTATCTAAAACTTCTTTAGAGGAGGGGCACAAAGAACTCATCTTTTTAGAGCTACGCAATTATTTAGAGCACATAAAGCTTCCGACACTGTAAATCATTACTTTCCAAATTAGTATCAGTTCAAATTAGAGAATTCTTAAAGTTACTCGAAAAATCACGAGTAAGAGAATTATTTTAGACCCTAGTAGGATTTAGGACCAGAATTTGAATATCTTCTGATAAACCAACCTTAAAGGATTGGACAACACATTCAAATCTCTTATAGCCGAAAAAAAAAAACAAGAAAGATAAAAATAAGAAAGAAAAGTTTTTATAATTAATTTTTTGGAAATAACCATTAGCACAAGATCTAAGCCATTTTTTTTTTTCCGACAAAGCTATTGTAATATTAGTCTCAACAATAATGCGATGAACAAATAGATTGCTAAGAAGCAACATGTTCTTATTGAGATGGAGAGGGTTACCCATAGTCATAGTAATGGAAAACAAGGATGCATGATTAATCAAATGTAATCAGAGACCAAGAAGATTAATCAATACAGAGAAACCACCCAAGAATCTTAAGTGATAGCTATAGGTTATTGGGAAAATTGCTATTGATATCTATAGGTCCCTACCCTCACATAATCAAACAATCCATAGAAAAACAAAGGGAAACGTGAAAAGCACCAAAGTAGACCCGACTAACTCATTTGGCAAGCATTGGGAAAATAAAAAATTGGAATCGATAAATTGTACAGGTCTGTCACACTGTCACGTCAATGAAATGCTACGAAACTCGACAAAATGAGGTGAAAATTCCAATGTTAAATTAAATTGGGGATTCTAATCGATAAAAAATTTCAATGTTGTGTCCATATCTGCATTTTCCATTTCTGATATCTGCTCAGTTCTTGTGACTCTATGAGGCATGAGCTATGATCCTCAAGCTCTTTGTATTCATTCTGCTTTTCTATATTTTATATTCTCCTCTTCATCTATGGGAGATTCTAATCCTCATGTACTCATCTTCGTCTAGTCATTTTAGCAAATGACATAAAAGTTAGAAGATTGTGTCCATATCTGCATTTTCCACATGTGACATCTCCTCAGTTCCTATGACTCTGTGAGGCATGAGCTATGATCCTCGAGCTCTTTGTATTCATTATGCTTTTCTGTATTTTCTATTCTCCTCTTCATCTATTCTTGGAGATTCTAATCCTCATGTGCTCATCTTCGTCTAGTCATTTTAGCAACCGGCATAAAATTTAGAACTCGATTCAGCACCCAAGTGGCTTTAGCTCAAGTGATCTTCATCTTCATTATCTCTTGATGGATGATATCTCTTATTCTATGTACTACTTTTATTATCTTAAAAGACTGCTTGTTTCTTCTCAAGTATAACTTATGACTGCAACTTATTTTGTAATGAAAATATTACTTGAGCCTTGGAGCCTTGGATGACTCAAAATATATGGGTAACAGCTGCTTGTATAGCTAATGAGCTACTGCCTACTAGTGTTGATTATTTGCTTGAATTATTTTGTTGATTATAGTTGAAAATATAATGACATTTTGTTAATTTGTTTAAGAAGATAAGGGAAATTAAATTTTAAATTTAAAATTAAGTTGTTTGGATAATTGTCAAAAATATAATGAGTTAATGAGTAGTAGTTTAAAACATTCCAAAATATTTTAATCTAAATTGTAAATTTATTGCTTGTTATGGCTGAAGTAAATAAGACATACTTCAATGAGCCAATGGCTATATTTTTTGTTGTTGCAATGAGCCAATGTCTGAAAAGGAAACAAAATGCCTTCACTGTGTACCACATTCGAGATACATTACAAATAAAAAGTGGTGTGGCTTAGTGATGTTGATTAGATTATAAATTAAAGTGTTGGAAAGTCAACATTAAGACTCCATATTTAAATGTGCATAGCTTGTGCTATAAATATATTGTAGCTTTGGGCTTTTCATTTAATGCCTGTCGTGCAATTTAATGACTAAAGTTTTAGCATTATGTTATCATATAATTTAATGGCAATTGACTGTGTTGCAATCATATATTTTAGTCTTTGTCCACTGCCTACATGTACTTAAATAACGTATATTTTAGGTTTTTAGTTTTGCACTATCATTATGACTCCATATTTAATGATTATTACATAGGTACATGCTGCAATCATGTAATGACCATTGTGTAAAAGGTTCTAACTTTTAGGCACTTGCTAATTTCATGCATATTACAATATCTTATATTTGGAGTATAATACTATACTTTATTCTAAATATTTTAGATGAAGAACTCCAATATGGTAATTAATAGTGATAGCATTTCTTTTGATGATGTAATTAATTAAATGAGAAGAAATGCTGATAATGTAGGGGGAAAATAGTCGGTATAATTTAGAAATAGAATCAAAATTATCCAAAACTGATAAACATGTTAGTGCTATAAAAAAGACAATTGTTTGCATATGTATGGAAATATATAAGATATTTCCTCTTGGCAAAGATGACAAACAAAGATGCAAATGCTAAAAAATGTGATATGATATATTTATATGATTGTAAGTTTGTACCAAAAATTTAAAGAGGCACATCATTATCTGTATCATCTTTAGAGGGGCACATATAACTCATCTTTTCAGGGCTACACAAATTAATTGAACACAAAGCTTCTGACACTGTATAAATCGATCATTTCCAAATTATTATCAATTCAAATTTGAGGATTCTCAAAGTCATTCGAAAGATCATGAGTAAAAGAATTATTCTGAACCCTAGTATGATCTAGGGTGGGAATAGAATCTCCTCTAATAACCAACTTAACATAATGGACAACACGACATTTAGATCTTTTATGACCGAAAAAAGAACAAAAAAGATAAAATAAGTTTTCATATTTTGGAAATAACCATTAGCAAAAAAGCCAACCCAAATGTTTTGGATAAAGCTATTATAATATCAATATCAACAATAATGCAATGAACAAATAGATTGCTAAGAAGCAGCATACTCTTATTGAGCTAGAGTGGATTTCCCATAGCCCTAGTAAAGGAGAATAGGGATGCGTGATTAATCAAATGTAATCGGAGACTAGGAAGATTAATCCATTCAGGAACCACTGAAGAATCTCAAGTGATATCTACATGAGACGAGCAATTGCAAAAACGAACATAGTTGTTATTGATACCTATATGTCCCTCTAGCAATAACACTTGCAATAAAAAATAGGTACAAAAACAGAGGGGAATGTGAAAAATATTAAAGTGTATAACAAATACCAAATCAACACAAATTAAGTCTATGAATGAAACTCGAAATCAATGAGAGGCTAGGTCACAACCTAGAAAGCTTCCTCGCTAGCATAAGGGCAAATGGCAGAACTAAAGTATGAACATCATCTTTCATAATAAAAAAATAAGAAAACTTGTGTAAGAGTTGAACTTCAAAGCAATTTGAGAGGAACCCTTTATAACCTCCCAAAAAAACAGGTAAAAGCAAAAGAAAATGCCATGAAGCCAACCCCAAGCAAACCAGAAAGCCACTGAAAGAGAAGACAACAACGGAGCACTACCCTGAGGGCGACGAACACCCTGAGCAAAACCCTTAAATATCCTTTAAGTCACACACAAAATATTTTAGAAGCAACAACAACAATAGCTTCAACTACAATTTCCTCTAATGCAGCTTCACAATTGTTTTTTAGACATCTGCAATTGCCACCAAATATTTGGGACAACTGTAACTGTCTAAAAAAGTTATTTTATATGAGAATGTCGTGAAATGCTACTAAGGAAGCTATTGTTTCTGAATGTCATGCTATCATACAGCTATGCACAATGTTGACGTTGGGCGACAAAAAGACAATGACAGTTGACGGATGAGCGAATAATTAGTGAGTTAGCACACATTGGTGATGGTAAGGGTCAAAAACAACAACAAATTCTATATGATAAACAACAAATAACAATCAAGACACACTTTTGAAATTACTTCCTATAAGCTACTGTTTGAGGAATTGGTTTTTAAAAAACAGACAAAAAGCAACTCCAAACAACAAAAACTAAATAGATGGATGCTTTATATAAAATATAACATCTAGAAAATTTTCCAAAACACAACTTTTATTTACACAAAATTTCAAAGAAATAAAAAGCAAACCGCTTCAATGAAATAATTTAATAAACTTATCTATACATGTGAGTGTTACTAAATGGTTGATAAGCCTTGTTGTCAGCCTAGAGGCTGGGAGTTCAAATCTCAAGTAGCGCATATGAGAGGGAGAGGGGTAAGTTATAGGGAATTAAACACACACACATACACATATATATATATATATATGAAAATTTAATACATGTGCCACCTATATTCCAAAATATATGCAGTAAACATTTATGCACGTACACATAAATACATAAATATAAATATATTTGAATAATTTTTATCAAAGTACCTAAATTTTGTAGGACACACTACGCATAAAGATAGAAAACTTTTTAGAAAAGAATTTATTCATATGTTCAATATTGAAGGTACATTATCCTAAAAATTCCTTGCTCTATGGATTTCAATTACAAACAAGCCTGCCAAAATAGGAAAATGTCTAGCTAGGCAAATATCAATAAATTTGTTCCCTACTAGTGGGCCTAAATTTGAGTTAACAGGTTGGATTTAGGTTCACTCAAATTTAACCCAACCTAAATATGACTACCACAAACTATAATAAAGGGAGGGCCAGAGCAATTTTTACAGCCCAAATCCTTAATATCTCCACTAATGGATAAAAATCTACAAGATTAAAAGATGAGGGAGATTAGGAGACACCTGACCCATTGCCAAAATTGCCCAAAACTGCAAGCCTCCTCCTGGCAACCTTAGTCCTATAGCACCAAAGCTCAAAAGCCTCTGTCAGGTCTGGATACCCAGCATGCTTGGATCTCAACCACTCTGACAAGATATCGGCTTGGTCTGATGATGGCAAAGTGAGAACGATTGAAACAAATGCCGATTCCAATCCCTGCCAAGCGTCTCCATCCAGCTTTGTTGCTGATGCTTCATCCCCGACCACAACATTATTCCGCTCCACCAAAGCTCTCTCCCTCTGCACGAAAGGGAGCCAAATCTTCACCATTCTAATCCTTCCTATGGTGGGCACAACAGCATTACCAAACCCAATACTCTCCAACACTTTAGAAACAACCTCAACCACTCTTAGTCCGACATCCATTCCATCCGAAACATTCTTTGCTTGCTTGGCGGCTTCAACAATATTGGCTGACGCTTCCAGCCAGTACTGTACCAACTCCCTCATCATCTCCAATTTTCCTAGAATCTGACAAGCCCACAAGATATCGCATAGGTGTGACCGAAATTTGCAGATGCTGCTTTCAAAAGCAATACCCATCGGTGCTGTCGACAAGAGCGAAACTACCAAACAATCGAATCTTTGCAACAAGCTCTTCACACAATCCTTCACTGCTGGCCTTATGAGCTCATCATCCAGTATGAACAGAGGGGGGTCATCATCCTCGGTGAGTATATACTCTAGCTGCTCTTGGGCAGAACATTTTAACTCCTGCAGAAATGCATGGGGCAATGATGTTGCGAAACGGATGGAAGAGATAAAAACCCCGGCAAGCGACGCGTGGCTCACCGGCTGAAGGCGGGAGAGAATGCTTATGTATCGTTCTCCAAGATTGGGAACCGTCTTCAAAATCTCGTCTTCCTCGGCTTCGTCCCACGGAACGGCTTCCAAGTACTCCATGCACGCGCTCGCCATCTGTTGGCAACCGAGATGGATGGCAACTTGGAGGATGCCAAGGGCATTTCTCACTCCATGTACTTTATGGGGTCCTTTAACATAAAGCAGGCGGAGGGCAGTGACGTGGAAGTTAAAATCTAGTTCTTGGCAGTAAACTTCTACACAGTTGCGGGAATCGATAATCTGGCATGTGGGCCAGTCTTCAGAGAGGCGCTTGGCAAAGTAATCACTCTTCTCAATGAGAACTTTAGAATGGCAATAGAATCGATCATCTCGTCCTTCACTTGTCCTCACTCTAACAACAATGTCACTTGTTGCACGATCGCCGATCGCTAGTGCACCCATTTGATGCTTTTCCCATAAAATTGGAGGTTGGAGAAAGGAAGCAGTGTGATTATTAGTTTATTCCAGGTAGTTTAGGAGGGACAAAGACCCTCAAATGAGCCAAAGTTTGAGTATGAGAATTCAGGCTAAGATATGAAATGATTCTTATTTGGTTGGTTGCTTTAGCAAGAAAAATTTGAAGAACTATTTTGTGATGCCTATAGATTAAATCAACAAACTACAACCTAATCAGAGACCTTTGAACAGTGATGCAAGAAATGAATGTGCAGTATCCATTTGCAAGAAATATAATATAACCATCTAAAATGGATAAATTTAATACAATGACAAGATTATCATCTAAAATGAATGTTGCAGCATGTTATCTTTCAAAAATGATGAGAATTAAAATCATTGCAATCAGCATACAGAATGCAGCATTCTTAAATGCAGAGTTAGAGATTCAAAGAAAATAAGAGTTGCAAACCGGTTTGAAGCATATAAACAGCAATTGCGAGAAGAAAATGAATGGAGTTTAATGTATACAAATGCAAATGTCTCCTTATAATCAATGCCACATGTTTGAGAATAACATTGTGTCACCAACTAAATTTGTATATTATACTCATATAATATCCGTACATGTATTATTTGAAAAAACTTCAGTTTGTTTTCTTCTTAAAATTTACAGCAGGATTCACAAAATTTATAAACAGAAAACTCATAATACCATACTACTAAATAAACACTTATTTATGTTCTATATATTTTTTATAATAATAGCATATTTTAATTAAATTAATTTAAACTATAAGTTAACATAATCCATAATTTTTAAAGCAAAAGCATATTAAGCACTTGTATTTTATATGTGTACCGTATTTTACTAATAGATCATTAATCTAATTTTATAACTCTCCATTGTCCATTCTAACCCGAGTTTTAATGTGAAAATGCACTTCCAATTAGTATCTCATCCGTCCAACTAGTTTCTCATCCTATGGAATGCTTACAACCTCCTAGATGTTGTGCTCTTCTAAAGTTTACATTGCTTCCAGTCTCGCAAGTTTCCATTTGGATCATTAAGCGCTTCATGTAGATTTATTTGAAATTTTCTATATATGTTGAACAGCCGGTTGTAGGAGGCATATGTAGAGACGGGATATAATGACTATATCCTTTTCCTAAAAGCTATAGAAAATCAAAACCAAATTGTAATGCAACACCTTCAAGTGAACCTTGCGGCAGTTGATCTGGGCTCTGATCCTGCTGTTTGAATTTTGAGGTCAATTTTGTCTACTAATGTAAAGCCTTGGACGATAGCATTTATACTCTGCTGAAGAAAAGTAACCAACAATTATGTGCTTAAATCATGCGGGTCAAGTTTCATATGTATAGACTTTGTACTTTCAGCAACAATAATGCATCCAAACACTTTTGAGATAGAGAATGGAACAGTTTGATGATTTAATATTTTTGATAAAAGCCAATTTGTGAGGCAGGTGGAGGTTAATACCATTTCCCCCAAAGATAACAAAGAACATGGCTTATACTCCATAAAGATAAAGCTAATTAAAGACAGTCTATTGTCTTTCTGTTATTCCAAATTATTTAGACTCAATAGGCACTCAATTTTTGCCGAAGGTTCTTTGATCACTAAGGTAACAACATGTTGAACCCAATTTCCAAATGAAAAAAGTGGACGGCTGCATTAGATGGTCAATAACCAGTATAAGACTCTGCTAAATTAACATGCCATAATTTTTTATAGAAATTATGCTAGAGTTAGGGCATCTACTAATGTAAAGCCTTGGACGCTAGCATTTATACTCTGCTGAAGAAAAGTAACCAACAATTATGTGCTTAAATCATGCGGGTCAAGTTTCATATGTATAGACTTTGTACTTTCAGCAACAATATCCAAACACTTTTGAGATAGAGAATGGAACAGTTTGATGATTTAATATTTTTGATAAAAGCCAATTTGTGAGGCAGGTGGAGGTTAATACCATTTCCCCCAAAGATAACAAAGAACATGGCTTATACTCCATAAAGACAAAGCTAATTAAAGACAGTCTATTGTCTTTCTGTTATTCCAAATTATTTAGACTCAGTAGGCACTCAATTTTAGCCGAAGGTTCTTTGATCACTAAGGTAACAACATGTTGAACCCAATTTCCAAATGAAAAAAGTGGACGGCTACATTAGATAGTCAATAACCAGTATAAGACTCTGCTAAATTAACATGCCATAAATTTTTATTGAAATTATGCTAGAGTTAGGGCATCCTCTGAAAGTAATGTGTTGCATTGCTTGAATGTAGTGAAAAATCTGCAAAGGTGGCTATATCCACTCTAAGTGCAGTGTAAAATAAGTGTTGGTTCCAACATAATGGACAAATGTGAGTAAAAAAGCTAGTTCAAAACACTAGGTTGAGAGTTTGATGCTATGATTAATATGAAGATAATTATACTATAACTTTAGAAAACAAAGTGGTTAAGAGGGAAAGTAGAACTTAATAGTCTACCTTGTAAACTTTGGTACTAAAATAAAGGACGATATAAAAATGGCATGATCATTATTTTAATAGCATTTAAAAGATGATTGAATGAAAGTTAAGAAAAAGAAAGATAAAACTATGACTTCGAATTATAATTGGTAATGTGCTTATCACTGTCATATAAGTGTTTATAACCCTCAAAACAGATTAAATATAGTATTAACAATAGTTTAATTCACAGAGTTGACTAAAAGAATTCCTCAACAATAAATATTTTTATTGGAGGAGATTTTAATGAGCATACCAACAAAATAGCTAAAAAATTTAATGAAACCCATATTGACTTTTGTGAGTGAAACAAATGAAAATGAAAATTTTGAAGTTTGCATTAGCTTATGATTTTATTATTGCCATAAAAAAAAAAGAATATCATGTTATTACTACTAAGAAAATCATCATTATGAAAGCACAATGTGAAGCATAATGGTTACTTTTTGCTGTAGAGCACAAAGTGCAAAATGAAGAATGCTTCAGGGGGAGCCAAGCGCTCATCCAACCTTAATGAATTTGGCCAATCTCTAATATTGTTATTTGTTAATATTCTCATAAAAATTATTTCACTTAAAATTTCTCAAGATTTTTATATGGATAGCATTTAGTACTTATGCATTTGCACGCATACACCTAAGTTGAAAAAGTAACAAAACTTTGTCTTTAATTAAGAGCTTAAGCTTCTTTTGAAATTATCTGATAAGCAAGGTATGCATCATCAAATATCCTAACCCACTCAATCACAATAGAGAATCACGCTTAGCTTTACGTGCACAAGTATTGTCAGCACACTTTGAAAAATATTGACTTTAAAACAAAATGCATATCCATTGCTATGCTTAAGAAAAAAACGAAATCTGCTCTAGAACGTGTGCCCATAACAACATCGATACAAATGAATTTTCTATAACTCAGATTAATTGACTTTTTGTTAAGAAAGTCTATTACATTGCAAGAGTTGAAGGTGATTCCAAATAAAAGCTTGAAAACCAAACACTATGCCCAAAAACTGAATAATTAAATCTTAGAACAAAAAAATAAATCCATCCTAGGGTAGAGTTTTAGAGCTTGAAATTTGAAACCTGAGGGAGAAGCTAATTTAATGTGGAAAAACATTGCTAATTGCATTCATAAGATAGCTAAAGACAAAAAAAATCAAGAGAAATTTGGTAATAATAAAAATGCTTGGTGATAGAAACAAGATGACAAAATAATTAAAGAGAAGTATATTTTCAAAGAGTAATTTAAATAAAATAATAACCATATATTGAAAAAATATAAATAACCTACCATGACTCTAAGAAATTAGTTTGTGATATAAATTTGTAACTTTTGAGAGTGGGAAATTTGATATTTGCTAATATATATATATATATATATATATATATATATAGATCAACCAAATTAAAAGATAAAAGAACTAAATAATTGCTTCAGCTGTTAAGAATATTAAACATAAAATATTTTTCTCAAGGAAGAGGGCATCCAACACACATGGATAAGGTTTTTAATGAAGGTTGTAATAAATACTGACATGAGTGAGCTTTGTAGCTTTAAAAATAATGTAAATTGCTTTTTAATTCAATGAGAAAATAAAACAGTTTAAATTTTTTTGAAGAAAATGAAGAGTGATAGTGCTAAGGATCAATGATGTACTTATTAATGTGTGGAAGTTTGAGTAGGGAAAGAGTTTCCTAAGTTAATTCATACAATCTGGAAGATTAAAAAAATACCAGATAAGTGATGAAGTATTGTGATACCTATTTACAAATATAAATACAATATGCAATAGATTGGGCAATTAATAAAGTAATTTAGTTAACGGTCCATACTTTTATAATAGCATGATTGAACATAGATTAAGACAAGATGCTAGTATTTCAAATAATCATTTTTATTTTATATAGGTAGATCAACTATCAAAATCATACAATTTTCATATTATATTTTCTATGTAGAGAAAACATATTGTAAAGTGCTAAGAGAAGTTTTTTGAAAAGTACTAGATAAAAAAGAAATTGTGGCCAATATTCAAATTATCAAAGACATAAATAGAGATGCAGTTACAAATGTTCAAATGCAAGCAAGTTTATTTAAGGAATTCCATTTGAATTTAAGTAAAAGTTTTATATAACACCAATAAGATCAAATAAGTTATTTGGGCAGAATGTTGGCTAGTAAAGAAAAAGCATAATGATAAAATAAGAGTTGCAGAGATGAGTATGCTTAGGTAGAAGAGGAATTAAACATAAAAGGATATGATGGGAAATAAGTTCAATCATAGAAATGTTAGAGCAGCTTCAATTGAAGATAAATTTAGAAAAAGTCATTTGGATGGCTTATATACGCATAAATCATTACATCTCTTGCATAGGAAAGCTAATTTTATAAAATTTTCCCATGTTAAAAGAGGAAGAAAATGACAAAAAGTGGTAAGACACTATTACAAATGATCTCATATACTTGGATCTTTGAAACTAGCAATTTTTTTATGTACCCAATGTAGACAAAGAATTCATGTAGTTAACCCCAATTAGTGGGACTAAGGCCTGTTGTTGTATTCTTTGATCACTAAGGTAATATGCTAGTTCCTAAGGTAAATATTTACCATTAGTATGAATGATTTGTATAAACATTAGAATACATCTTCAATCATCTTGAAAAGTGTTTAAACAATGAAAAAGGTTCAAATTTTCTTTTATCATATTCATTCTTGAAGTATATGTGTAAACAACAATGAAAGTGATAAACCATTTGATTCTTGTTAAAAAACAACACCAATAGAACCCCATATATTGGTATATCAACCAAGTGGAACATTTTAGGGTATATACTCATGGACAAAAAAAGGAACTTGAGGTTGTTTAGCAAAAATACAAGATTCATGGTTAAAGGAAGTATGTGCCTTTATTAATAAAGGTTATTGGTTCAACCACTAAAAACTGGGATAAAGCAATTCATAATTTCATATTATAATATTAACATTAGTAAACAGACAACGACAAATTATTGTGAGGAACCAATAGTAATAGAGGCCATACTTTCCCTAGCACTGCCAATCATCTTTCCCGAAGTCAAATTCACAAGGATCATAGAAACGGCTGTAGTGCAATTTTGATCTTTAAATAAATTACCAACAAAATGAAGGTTGTTTATTGACCATATAAAATATTAAACAGATATTAGTTTAAGATTTCCATAGGAGACATCACTAACCCCTTCAATTTTATAACTACAGTCATCAACAACAGCTATAATAGAGGTCCTTTATTCCATTTGAAGTTTGAGAGAAACTTAATAGCAGCTATCATGAACTGAGGCTCCATTTCAACAATGCTGAGGTCAGTTTGTTGTCTTTTTGTTAATGGAGAAAATAAAGCGTTTCATGTTACCTTGACAAACCATAGAAGCAGCTTTTTTTCATGTTTTTACAAGCCTTTTAATACTCCAACTGTTCCGGCACTATAGGATTTGTTCACCTTAGATATATCAGCTGAAGAAATGTTTACATTTTAGTGATTTTTTTTGCTTTAAGCTTCCAATGTGTTAGTTTTACATGAATAACCCAACAATTCTCCTTAATGTAGTTTAGCATTTTGCAGCATTCATATTTTTTCTCAATTGGAAGAGGCATGTGCTAAGAATGCGACGTATTACTTCAACTTTTAGACTAGTAGAGAGTTGAGCATACCATTTTACTTGATAGTTCAACATTTAGAGAGTATGATTGGGTTCAAAGATTTAGGCATGATTGCTAGAGGTTCAAAGGCATGTTTAACTAGAGAAATTGTTTGGAGATTAGTTGAAGTTTTAGACACAAGCCATTGGATATATTTTTGGTTTAGTAGTTTGGTCTAAATTTGAGAACTTAGTAGCGGTGAAGCTGACCTAAGTTTAGTTTTGGTTAAGGATTGATAGTAACAACGGTAGCCCAAGTCTAGTTTAGGTTAGGCTTACATAGGTTGAAAGGCTCGCATGTCTGTTGGAGTGGAGTATACATTGATTTAGAATGTTTGTACTTTGATTTGGAACTTAGGAAGGGCTTTTATTTGATCATGCACATTTGAAAACAAAGAATTCATGTAGTCAACTCCACCTTAATATTGCTATTATTGCTATTGTTATTGTTATCTAACATCTCCAAATGATGCCATAAATTTTCTTTTATACTTATATATAACTATCTTTGAAGAGTATAAACACTAGCAACACTAAAAATTATTCTATCTTATAGTCTTTAAGAATATAATTCCATCTCTCAACTTCTTAACTTCCGCTATAATTATTTATCTATGATAATTTTTACCAAGTACCGGAGTTAAAAGTCTGAACTATCATTTTCTTTTGCCTTCTCTCCCACCCACTTTATTTCTTAAAAACAAAATATTTATCCTCCTACTAATTATAATATCTAGAGAAAAAAGCTTGTCAGTGAGAGTGCCAATAATTTAATTACCTACTCATAAATTAGTATCATAGACTAACTTCTTTACCCACATTTATCCATCATGCAAGAACCCTTACATATATGACACTACACCCAAGCACTGTTGTAGGGGCCTTTGTACACTTTTCAATACATTCAGGCAATTCAATGTGCCACTTCCAAAGGCACCCTAGCTCTAACATAATGTTTTAAAGGATTCAAGTCATGAGAAGATTCAGCAAAGTCTTATGTTGGTCGTTGACTACCTAATGCAAACCTTCTCCTTTTCAAAGTTAATCAAAGCATCCTCTCTTCGCCTAAATTTTTTAAGTTTCAAAGTCTTAAAATTAAAAATCTAACCCCCATTGGGTAGTGCCAGTTCAACCCTAAGAAGTCAATAATAGCCATTATTGTTTACTTCAACATCTATATAGATTTTAATATATGTATATTCCTTTTATATAATGTCTCTTATATATAATGATTATTGGTATAGAAAAAATAAATCAAGAATTACAATTATTTCTCTTCCAATTTCTAATCATCTCAATTATGCTCTATCAAATAATAGCTAATTCTAAATTATGTAAGATCATTCATAATAGTTTATTACCATGCCTATTTTATTCACTCTTCCTCTTTTGATATGAATGTAATTTATTTACTCAACTTTTCTCATTGAAGTATCCAGCATAATATGCTGATTATGTTTGAACTATCAAATGCATTCTCAAATAGAGGTACTTCAATCTTGTTATGAATGTACTCATTTCTCATCATATCCATTAGCGTAATCACCTTAGCACCATCATCTCCACAACACTTTATTAGTATGATGTTGCTTTGCATGATAAATTTGCCTTGATATCATATTGATGAACATAAGGTTGTTTAGTAATACTTTACTTCAAAATTGAGTAGGATTTTACCAGTGCGGCATGAACCAACAAGAATGAAATTTTCATAATGTACAGGGGAATTGCCATTATTAAGAAAATAGTACATTCATCCCCTAACAAGTAGAGTTTTCTTGACTCAAGATGCAATGATCGATTAACCAAGTCCAATGCTCCTCTAGGATTCACCAACTTAACACTAATAAAGAACTAATTAAAATACCTAAATAGAAGGTTACCATATATCTTTATTAAAATTGATATTATCAAAATTATATTTAATAGAAAAACTAATCCCAAGTATATATTCATTCTCAATTTCATGTTTATAGCGCTAGTAATCCCATATCAAACTGTTCAGAATCTTTAAATTGCAAGACTTACGGCAAAAGCAATTTAATTAACACAAACTATAATAATCTAATCAAAGTCTGAAATAAAAAATATAACCAGAGATCTCAGCATCTCAACCATTTATTAAAATCAAACGAGTAACTCAAAATAGTCCAACTTCGTTGAGTCCCCAAGAAAAAAACAAAAATTAAAAGGAAACCAGAATACCTCCATACATTGATCGCAACGCTGCGACACTGACTCCCGGCTCCGAGAAAACGAATCTGCAGCAGCAGTAACTGAGAATAGAGAGTGAAGACGGGAAAAAAACAGTGCGGCCATGTCAGCCCATTAAGAACGCAGAAATGGGGGGATTCGAGGGAAAGGACCGACGCAGAATGAGGATGGAATCTAAAGGATAAATCTGACAAGGAGAAGAGGAGGTTCCGATTGATAAGGCTGTCACAGCTCGTTCTTCAATTTGGGGCTCGGCCCGACTGAGCTGAGGTTGAGGCTCTTCAGCAGTTAAAAGCAACTATTATTTAGTTTTAAATCTGTAAAATAATTATTCCAGAGAAATATTATTTATAGTCGTTTATGGACACCCAAAAAAAATTTATTAGATGCTTTTTTTAGGCATCATGTTAGTGGGTCTAAATATCATATCTCTTAAAAATATAACAAAAATTTAAATTAATATTTTTAAAATTTTCTATTAATATATTAGGGTTATTTATTAAAGAGAAATATTATTTAGACTCGTTGATATGACACTCAAAACAATACATCCAATGAGATTTATATATTATTTCATTAATATTTAATAAAATTTGTATTGAAATAATACACAAATCTAATTGAATTGATTTTTTGGATCCATGTAAATGGACTAAATAGTATTAAAGATATTTTTTAAAGCTTGAGCTATGTGTTGAACTAAATTTAGAGTAGGATAGCAAGATTTAATAAATATTCAACAACAATACTTTTTATTATTTTTATAGTACTCAAATCTTAATATGGAGTGTTTAATTATTTTTAATTGATCTGAATCATAATAAATAAATTTAAATTTATATATGATAAATTTATTAAGCCTTACAAAAATATTTAGTTGGAGAGAGAATGAGAGAAGATAGGGTTAAATTAGCTTTATTTTAGGGACTATTTGGTTTCAATGTTTATCTTAAGTTTAATTGATTTTATAAATCATGAAAATATAAATATATTTGGGCTTGATTAAGTTTATTATTATAATAATTTTACATTACTAATTAATTTATACAAGCACACTTTTATGCATATACATAAGCTATTAATCTTTTAATTAATTTGATTATTAGTTTATGTTTTAATTAATTCATCATAATATATATATATATATATTAAAAATAATAAATTAGTAAAGCACTTATTATATATTAATTACTTACTACATATGATTATGTATATAAAATCTCATTATTTGACTCTAAGAATAAATAATTAAAGGCTTTTTATTTATTTTTTTATTCATAATTTTTTTTAATTCTTTTAATAATAACTTTAATGAATAATTTTAAAATTTATCACTTTTTATTATTGATTTTTGAGGTCAATAATTAATAATTTTATAATGCAAATTATGATATTATGGACTATTTGAATTTAACTCGGCTAAAAAAGTTTAGCTAAGCTAAGTTTGTAACAACATGAACTATTAGCATATAAGTATTATTTGTTCTCTATTTAGGACTATATTTTAGTGTTCCTAATTTATTAATTTATATTGGGGATATATATATATATAAATTGTTAATCCTTAAACCTAAGACAACAAGTTATTAAAAAGTTTGGAAAGGTACAAGTGGGGCCCGATGCCAGGTTAGCAAGACTAAACTAACATCATGATTAATTTTTTAGTCGCATTATCATATTGAGTGATCTAAGATAAACAACACATAATCATCAAACTAATTTATTTACGGAATACAACATATCAAAAATAGTGTCTTGATCGAAAGATCTTGAATATTACAAACTTAAAATAAATAAAATAAAAAGTATGAAAATAGCAGAAACAATAGTAATCTTTGGCTCTAATGCCTTCATTACAGGGTTCCAATGAGCTCCATATTTGGGCAAGTTTCAAAAGTGCAAGCATTTGAATATCAGTTAATCGTGAGACTAAGCACCGTATAATATCAATATTTACATCTATGCGAGAGCAAAAATACTTTTGACGAGAAAGTAAGGAGATTTACAATTTATTCATACAAAACTTGATTTAACTGTAATAAAACTTAAGATTAAGAGAATTCTTCTCATAAAAATAAATATAGAATTTTCGTGTTTGATATTTGGTACAAATATGTAATTTTGTTAAGCAAGTACAAAATTGAGGAAATTGGGTGTTCAAATTTAGTGTTTCATAATAATTTCATATTCCCATATATCTACCTCCTCAAAGGCTTATTAGTATATGCCCCTTATGGCTCCCGACATCAGATAACCTGGTCCTAATAATTATCTAATCAAACTAAAATATAGATCAAGAGTCAACCCATGCAACATAGTTATCAAAACTTATTCATATATTATTTTATGTGATACTAAAATTGTTGTTTTAAATTTGTGTAAAATTGAGCATAAAAGCATGCAAAAACAAAAAAAAAGAAAGACATAATGTACCTTAGCAGTCATTCAAAAGTTGATTTTGTAATAGCCCAAATTCTTAGGCATTAAGGTATTATCTACTTTGGTTTAAAAGGCCTTATGATTTTATCCTTAGAATATAATTTTCTAGCAGTCACCCATCCTAGAAGTACTCCTACTTAAGCACTCTTAACTTTAGAGTTATTATCAAGAACTCTATTATTATTTAAAAAGACGTCTTGATGTTTAAGAATTCTATGTAATACTAATAAAGAGGGTCATTACAATTTCCTTAACTTAAGTAACTACATCCTCATTAATATTTACACACTGTTCCAAGAACCATCCATTGAGTAGATATGACTAGAAATGACCCTATGGGCTTAAGAGGTACCTCTAATAATATAACACCTTAATCATCATGGGTTCAAGAGGATACTCACATAAAGTTGCATTTTGCCCTATATGGCACTTAGATCCTATTTAACACCATATAGCTTGCTCTAATACTATTTGTAATAACCCAAAATTTTAAGCACCAAATGTGAGGACCCAATGCTGGGTTAGCAGGAGCTAATCCAGCACTGGTTTTGGGATAAGTACCTTAGTCGCAGGATCATATTGAGTTGTTTAAAAAACAAAAAATATAGACATCAAATATAACTCATTTATTTATTAATTCATAAGTTTTGATTACAAATGTTAAAATAAAAGTTACAAATTGTAAACATAGTCAAAAAGTAATAAATCAGCAGGTATCAATATTAGTATTACTTAGTTCTTAGCGCATTTCCTCTAGGCTGAAACTCTTGATCTGGGTACATTTCAAAAGTGTAGGTATTTGAATATCAGTTAGTTATGAAATTAAATATTGATAGATGTCAATTTTATAACTACTAAATAATAAGTAAAATAAATAATAATTTGATAGAAAATAAAAATCTATATAAATCTATTCTTGCGAATATGTT
Source organism: Gastrodia elata (assembly GCA_016760335.1). Lineage (NCBI taxonomy): Eukaryota > Viridiplantae > Streptophyta > Magnoliopsida > Asparagales > Orchidaceae > Gastrodia > Gastrodia elata. Next base: position 7,262,936 of record CM028682.1, on the reverse strand, counting down.
TCAATTGTACTCAAACTTTAGCATAAAAATAGTTGTTGTCACAAAAAATATAGAATTTTAGCATTTGATATATGACGCAAAATATAATTTTGTTGGGCAAGTACATAATTGAGGAAAATGGAGTTTTATTTTGTGTTACATATCCCAACTTCCCTTTATACTTACCCCCCTCAAAGTACCGGCTTCTTATGCCTCCCAATGTTGGACAGTCTTATCCTAGCATTTTTTAATCAGACTAAAAATAGATCAATAGTGAACCCGTGCTACTCAGTTATACAAACTTTTCATATATCATTTATTGTGACTTATATAATAATTTTTATCAAATTTGTGCGATGTTGAGTGCAAAAGCATATTAAACAAGAGTAATAAAAGACATTCGATACTGTTCATTTGTACTCAAATCAGAAAGTCCAAAGTCAAGTATTTGTAAACTTTTGTACTTGATAAGCAATTATTTAAAAACTTAATAGTTAATTTATTTGATAATGATAATTATTTATAAGAAAATAAATTATAATTACAAAAAAAAATTATAATAATTATATAAGAGAAAATTGATCTTTCTTCATTCTCTCTTTATTTTTTTGAATTTATCATTTCTATTTCTTATATAATAACAATTATAATAATAACGATATTAATAATAATATTTTTATTATTTTAATTATTATATAACAATAATACTAACTTTATAATATAAATGTACATATATTTATAATATGTAGTAACATAATAATAATTTTATTATTATCATTAATAATAATAATAATAATAATAATAATAATATATATATATTTATATGTATATAGAAAAAAAATGAAAGAAATAAAAATTACATAAAATAAGAAATATATATATATATATATATATAAGAAAATGATAAAAATAAAGTTGCAAAAATTAGAATATATATAAAAAGAAAGAAAATGACAAAAATAAATATTGCATAAATTAATATATATATATAGGAAAAAAAGAAAATGACAGAAATGAAGATGACAAAAATTAGAAAAAAAAAATGACAGAAATAAAATTTTTTTGATCAAAAGTACTTATTTTTATGTTATTTCCATTATGGAGTAGGTAGATTACAAAAATGTGAAGTTTACGCAAAACTGGGCACTGGAGCTACGGTACGCTAGAGTGCTCGCTGGCCGAGAGCCAAACGCAACGGCGCGTTGTGGCGTGCTTTGGCATTGCGGCACACTGTGGTGTGTTTTGGCGCTGCGGCACGCCGCAGCGCCTCTTGATCGAGAGCTAGGCGCTACGGCGCCAGACTTCTCGAAACGTGGGCGCTGCGACGCATTATAGTCAGATGCTACGACACGCTACGACACCAAACTTCTCGAGACATGGGCGCTGTGGTGCACTATAGCGCCCCTTGACCGAAAGTCAGGCGCTACGGCGCACAGTAGCACCCGTCGTTCATTCTGCATTAAAGAAAGGCGGGAGGTTTATTCCATGTCAACCAAATACTCCATATTTATGGCACCTCATGAGTCATGCCATATACCAATCAAAAGGTCTTTTCGAAACCTTTCAATTAATACCTAAATTAGCATAATTGGAGCACCCTAACATCAAATGATGTTTTAGTTGCAAGTATACACAAATTTTCATGATTTTTACTATGCATAACTATTTATCTTTTGGTGGAATCAGGCTTGGATTGAGCACTTATGAGCTCAATCGAACTTCTAGATTTTTGCACTCAAGGATTAATAGACAATCAACTTGATGGCATGATTGAACTGACAAGAAAGGAAATATCTTAGTTCAGCAAAAAATTTGAAAATTTTCTTTCTTGCATTTGGGATGAAGCTTCAACATACCTTTCCTTCTCCATCTCTCAAACTTCCTAAGTGCAAGCTGAGAGATCAAATCATGATGATTTTGATAAGGAAAGGGGGTATGAGCTAAATTAGAGGATAAGAAAGTGGTAGAGGATTCTTTAGTTGCAACAAGTGAGAAAGATGTGCAAGTGGGGAACATGGACTTGGCTTGAGAGGGCAACATGCAGTTTGTCTGAGTTTGCAAGTGGAAGAAAAAAAGGGTTTGATTTGGGGATAAACTACTAGTGGAGAAGATGACAGGATATGTATGTAGTAGGCCCCACTTGTTAAACTAATTTAACTATTAAATATTATTTTAATAATTAAAAATAGGCAATTAAATGCGCTATTAAAAATCTCAAATTTTCACATCTAACTAATTTGAGGGTGTGAAATTTAATGGTGAAATCTGATTTTTAATTGGAGATCAAATTAATTATTTTAGGTTTTCTAGTTAAGAAACTTCATTAAAATTAATCTATGACATGCCACACAAATTCTTTCTCTCAAAATTCTCCAAAATCTCTCTCATGGTACTCTATCGTAAGCATTTTTAATTTCAAAAAGATTAAACAAAGATGTTATCTTTATTTACATTTCTCCATCAAACCTTTTAGCAAGTGGTAGCTTTACTTAGTATAAAACCAAATTATTCGTGAAATATGAGTATCATTCATAGTATGTATTGAATCGCTCTCTCCCAAACTTTTAACATGCAATCTAACAACTTAATTCCCTTATAATTTGCACAATTGAGAGTCACTTCTATTCTTATAAATATGTATAATAATATTCATTTATTCATCTAGTTATTTTAGTCTTTAAAATAACATTAATTAACTTAGTAAGCTAAGAAATTCTTTTATAACCCAAATATGTCCACACATCGATAGGGATGTCATCAAATTTTACCATTATTTTATTTAAAGCATTCCAAATCCAATTTTACTATCCCTCCAAATAAAAATGAATTAGATATAATTTTTATAATCATCAAAATCATTCATATTAATTATGCTAATATAACATTCACTAAAAAGTTTAGCAAATTAATCAATCTTTTTATAATGTATATCTATTCCTAAGAAAACTTTTTACTTTCATATTTTTTATATATTTATTTGTGTTAACAAAAGTTAAGCCTTATTCTTCTAATTCTTGCCCAAATATCATAATTTAAAACCTCTATATCTTTTTTTTCTCTCACCCATTTTGTTCTTGAAAACATAAAATATTCTCCCTATATTAATCATAATATCTAATAGATTAAGAACTTGCAAATGAAAATACTAATATTTCAACTATCTAATCTATTTAATGCTACTAACTAACTTTATTTACCAGTATTCATCTACAATAAAAGAATTCTTGCTTATTGAACACTAAAGCATAGATACAGATATAATAGCCTTTGCACACTTTTCATTACATTAAGACATCACTTTCAAAGGAAGCCTTAACTCAACATAATTTTTTAAGAGATCCATATTAAGAGAAAGATCCAACAAAATTTATGATCCGATGGAGGCCTCTTTCTTTCTCATCCGAGAACTGGCAGTGGATGTAGTTGGCTAAAATATGTATAGCTAACAATGCTAAGAACATAGTTGAGTGTTTCAGACCCAGCTGAAGCACCAAAGCATCAATTCGTAGTTCCTTACTAACAAATAGTGCCAACAATATGGAATTTGCTGCCATCTACTTTAATCATTAGTTGTTATTTGAACTAGAGAAATTACAATGTAAACTTAACAGCATCACTGAATGCACCATGCATTAGAGTAAATGTGCCCAGCTTGTTAGAACTTATAAAATATTTGTATTTGGCTCTCCAATGAATGGTTGAGCTCAAAATCAACTAGAAGCCGAACTCAAGCTTCAGTCTCACTATGTGAAATCGATCATACTTAAATATATGTAAATTGTAAAGATTTCTGCATAAAGAAAGTAAACATCTTCTCTTAAAAGATAATCATTCCATATTTTAAATAATATAAATATTTTACTTATAAATTTATAATAGGGAATCCAAGCTTCTTAACGTGTTTGTTGGTGAACAATAAGCTTTTTGACAAACTTACAACTCCTTAATAATATAACATGTAAAATGATCCCAATAAATAAATAAATAAATATAAACAGTAACAGTTAATGAACTGGAAAACAATAGAGAGCTGCTCTCCAATATCAAAAAAAAAAAACTTGCTAGTCAACTGTGAAGGCTTATTATCTGCAAAACCCGGACACGAATCGTCTGATTCCTGCGAAGTCCGCCGATATCCGAATATCTCGGAAAGCGTCACCCCCATTTCGAGCACACAAAATGTACAATGTGCTCCGATTGTATGTCACCATTAGTCTGGCATAAAGAAAAAGAAAGATTGAATAGTGAGACAAAAGAACTAAAATTTATTAAGTTCTGTACAACTGTGAATTACTTAATTGATGAAATTACAAAAGAGGAAATGCATATACATTTCATTGATGCCCAACTACATGTATCAGAATATGTTTGAATAAGGTATGAGAGGAAAGTAATAATATGGGATTATTTAATGCATAATAAAGTATAGAATTTCTTCACTCTTGTGAGTTTATAATGTTTTACTTTATTTTTGCAATAACACCATCAAGCCTAGTTCCACATGCGCAAGACTAATAATTTTTTTAGCCATCAATCTTTTACTTCACTTTTGTAATAAAAGAAAATACTGTGTAAGTTCTTCAATGTTACAAGGAGAGAAACATTTGTTGAGAAACTATAGGACCAATTATATTATATGGGGTTGAACATTGGCCAACAAAGAAGAAACTATTGATAAAATAAGTGTTTTACATAGATTAGAATGCTTGCGTGGATAAGTGGATATACTCGCAAAGATTAAATGAAAAATGAGTTTATTCATTGCAAGGTTGGTGTGTGGCTCCAATAGCAAAAAAGAATAGAGAATGTTGTCTTAGATGGGACGGGCATATTAAGCGTAGATCATGCAACATCCCTGCTAAATAAATTGAGTTAATGAATTTTGTACATATTAAAAGAGGAGCAATGCAAAAAGAGGTATGGGAAGAAATTCCTATGAATAATCTTCTTTATTTGGAACTTAGAGAGAGGCTTTCTTTTCTTATTGTGTAATAGAAGCAGAAGATTCATGTAACAAAGCCCCCACCTAGTGGCACTAAGACTTGGGGTTCTTGTTGTTGTTATTGTTTATGGTTTTGGCAATTTCTTAACGGAGGAATAATGTAAGATACAAAACAAATTAACAAATAATTTTACCAGTTCAAAAGTAGATTGATTATTTTACAAATTCTTTCCTTAAGAATCATAAGAATGAGATTGATACTTCAAAACTTAATTATTACAATTACCTATGTTTAAAAATTATTTTATGTTGGGAATCCAGCTCTTCCTTTATGGCCAAAGTCATAGCCCAAGCACATGCGATTGTGCCCAAGTGCGATAAAGTATGTCCAGGCGTCGAAACTAGCACATGCAGACTGAGAGTCGAGCGCCAATTCAGTAGCACCTGTGAGAGAACAGGGCGCCCAAGCACCGCTGATCCAACTAAAACCGCTAAGAGAGGCTGCATAGGCGTTCGAATAACAAATAATTCATTTACAAGCAAACCCAAGTGCCAGACTAATCCTGATACCAATTAGCCCAAGGGCTGGGTGCACACAGGCATCAACCGCAATTATAAAAGACCATAAACCGGATTTTGGTTAAGATTGCCATTTTGGGTAAAATTAGAGGCGGCTAAGAGCTATAGAAGAAACACCAAGGGAAAAAGAAATTTGGTCACTGTTTCAAGACCTTGGCTCCCGATGAAAGGCAATGTGAGATCTAATTTCAAGGTATGAAGACTAATTTTCTACTCTCTATTTGGTTAGAAGTGTTGTGTTAAACTTTCTCACCTTCTTCAAGTATGGCTTGGTTACGGAGTTAAATAGTGTAGATTTTCCTCTCAAAAGTGGTTTTTGCACTATTAGTGCCATTCGGGGAAGAATTTGAAGATATTGGATCATGTTGAATGATTGTGTATAATTTACTCTAATGAATAAAGAAATGTGAATGTATAATATTTTATGTTGTTTGTTTGATTTATCTTGGAGTACAGCAAGGTTATAGTAGTTTTGTGACCATCATAACTTAAGGCTCGTCTTGTGTGAGTTGGTTAAGCCCAAGGCCCAATTTATCCCATCAAAGTCGTATAAAAGAGAGGTTCTCCGTGATATGATTCATTGAGAGTAACAAGAGACAAGATTACCTTAAATGGTTTTAACTATCATGGTAAATAGAAAATAAAAGAGTTGCTCTATGTGAAAATTTATTATCTATCGATGTTTGAGAGCAATAAACACGAGTACAAGACCGACAAGGAATGGGAGCTTCCCATCCTTAAGTTTGTCGATGCATTCGACAATTGGTAGATGATAAGTTTTGAACTAGAACAAAATACTAATGAAAATGTGGAGGAAGCTTGAAAAGCTATGTGCTAGGAACACTGACAAAAGCAAGTTATATCTTATTAAGCCTATGCCTATGTCTGACAACCTGAACATATTTTAGGGGATCACCAACAGATTTAGCTGGAATGAACATTAGCTTGAGGATAAAGTCTATGGTATGTGGTTGTTAGATCTGCACATAATGGGGAGATCACCATTAAGTTAGTAAAGAACAATATTTTGAATGCATGAGGAAGTCTCAGGGAGCCTCTACATCACAGCAGGATGTACTCATCACGGAATAGCACTGACGGAAACAAAGATAAGAGTAAGGACCGATGAAAGAGATACACTGATTTAAAGTGCTTTTATTGTGGCAAGAAGGACCACACCAAGAAACATAGATAGAAGCAGCAAGATGGCAAGAATAGATATAAGAAGTCTAAAAACGTCAAAGACTAGCACAAAAATTCAGCGTCTCACAAGAGTATTTGATATTTTATGATGACACCATCAATTTAGCTTGCCAAGATACTAGTTGGGTGATTGATAGCGGAGCATCTATTCATGATCCCTACATGTGTAATTTCTTTTCATCCCAGCGATGAGCATTAGGATGGAGAATGACGAAGTTGCCAAAACTGTAGACATTGGGAGTGTGCAACTGGAGACAATTAAGCACTCCAACTCTAAAGAAAGTGAAGCATATGCCAACATCTAGTTGAATTTAATATCAACTGAAAAACTTAGCTACAAGGGATAGTGTCACACATTTCATGATGGGCAGTGAAAGCTGTTCAAGAAATCGCAGGTCGTAGCTCGATAAAAGAAAATTGCTTTGTTATATGTTCTACAAGAAAAAGTGGCAATCTTCGCAAGCTAAAAATCAATTGCAGCAGCTAGGGCACAGTAGATTGGGCTATATGAGCAAGAGGATGCTGCAAATAATGGCCAATGAAAGTTGCTAGCTGATGTGGACAAAGTGGCTTTGAAGGAATATCAGCATTGCTTTGCTGGAAAATAGACAATAGTGACTTTCAAGGGCTTGAGTCACTAAAAGATGGGAACTGGAGTTGGTTCCTTCAGATGAGTTTGATCCGATAAAGACTCCGGCATTGGTGATTTCTTATTTTGTTACTTTTACTGATTATTTTTTCAGGAAATTGTGGTTTTATATGCTAAACCAAAGATCTAGCGTGTGAGGCCTTCATATAATTCCACACCAGAGTGGAGCATCATAGACATTTATAGCTGAAGTGTGAGCACACGGACACTGGTGGCAAATATAACGATAGTTTTGAGAATTACTACAAGGCTAATGGGATCCGTCATCGAGGACACCTCCAAAGACGCATAGTTGAACAGGCTAGCAAAGTCGATGAATCAAACTTTTGTGAAAAGATGTGGTGCATATTATCTCAGTTTGCAACCACTAAGATCCTTTGGGATGAAGCACTGAGTATAGAAGTGCGTGTTAAACCTTTTAGCATATATGATGTTGGGGTTTGACATTCTGGATCGAGTGTGGCAGAAACGAGAGTTGGTTACAACCATACGAAAGTATTTAGGTGCAAGGCGTACACGCACATACCCAAAGACAAAGATCAAAGTTGGATGCTAGGACAATGAAGTGCATATTCCTTGGATATATTAGGAGTGATTTTGATTATAAATTTTATGATTCTGTGTAAAAAAGCTGATCCGGAGCCAAGATGCAGTGTTTATTGGAGACCAAAATATTTAGCAAATTGAGAAGGCTAAAGTTAAAAGAGCAATCTGCATGTGATTTCACAGACCTAGAACCAGCACCAACACAAGGAATATTAATTGATCAAGGAGGATAGGCTAAAGGTGATGATGAGGGTAAGGTGGATGCAAATGTATGTGGGCAAATTCCTTCAGAGGAAGCTAGTAATAAAGCTCAAGAAAGTGGACCTACTCTTAGGAGATCAATAAGCCAGCGGCAACCATCCACTTGGTACTCTCCAAACGATTATATTATGGTTCCTGACATGAATGAGCCTGTGACATGCCCGGCAATTGTTTCTATCAGAGTAAAAGGAATTGTTGGAAGCGATGCGAGAGATGATGAAATCACTCAAGGATAACCAAATGTATAGTTTGGTGAATTACCACAGGGGAAGAAAGCACTTAAATGTAGGTAAATTTTTTGAGTAGAATGAAAGTGATAGAGGAGGATTGCAAGCTCAGTAGTTGTGAAGGCTTGAATATAGAGAAGAATTGACTATGTAGAGATATTTTCCCCTATTGTGAACATGTCATCCATCAAAGTAATGCTGCCGTTAGCTACTAGTTATTGCCGAAATGTAGAATAACAAATGTTAAAACTGCAATTTTTCATGGAAACATGGATGAGAAAATTTATATAAAGCAAAAGGGATTCAATGTCAATGGCAAAGAGAATATAGTGTGCAAGCTTTTAGCTACTAAAAGCTTGTATGGGGAAACAAGAGGTTTGAATCATTTATGCTGAGCTAGGGATACAACAGAATATCATATGGTCATTGCGTGCTCCTTAGAAGGTACTCAAATGATGTTTTTGTGTCATTATGTTGCTATATGTAGACGACAAAAGTTGGCGATATGTCAAAATGTACGAATAACTGGTTTCTTGAAAAAAAAGTTAGCCAAGTCATTTGTAATGAAAGACTTGGGACCTGCAAAAAAAACTATAGTATGATAATAATTCAGGAAAGGAGCAAGAAAAAAATGTAGCTATCACTAGAGGATGAGCAATGCCGAGGTGTGCACACCTCTTGACAAACACTAAATAAGAAGACGTCGAATCAGTGTCCCACAAGTGAAAATCCCTAAGCCCAAGTACAAAGTATTATCATAACCCCTAGAGACTCTAGACAACCCCTAAGCCTTGTATAAAATCCATAAAAGTGTTCCCAAGACCTAAACAAAATATGAAGAACTATGTGCTTGTTAGATTTTTGCCTTGTAACTTCGGAAATCAACAATAACAATAGCTCTTAGTCCACTAAATGAAAAGTCAGCTATATGAATCACTTATCTCTATTATGCTTGATCAAATAACAACTTAGTCGTAAGCTACAAGTATGCGAGATCATTACTATAGTTCTATGTCATATTGTTTTTTGGGTTCTCTTCCTCCATTATTGCAATGTAATCCTCTTCTTGACATCAGAAAAATTGATTGACTTAGCATTCCTAACTATTGCACATAACGATTAATGTTTAACATCTACAAACCATCAAAGATGTATATCCCTATACTTATCGTCGACTAGAGTTACTAAAGCCTTTACTACATATAAACTCATCTCTTATCATATATTTTCAAGTGTACCCACCCATACATCTTAAAATTCTCATCCTTGTAATGCTTATAATAGTATGCTTATGACTTCCCAGTCAACATTTTGCTCCATATAGCATTATTAGCCTGATAGTTGTTCTATAAATTTTTTTCTTTTAAATTTGAAAGGTTTTTATTATCACACAGCACTCAGCAGTGCCCTTTCTTTTCATCCAGCATGTCTAGAGTCTACAAATCATATTGCCCTATATTTTGCACTTTGTTGTATGATAGAAAAGAAGCATTCGAATTTGTCATTCTTCGTGATAAAATTTCTTCAATTGTTAAACCTTTAACAATATAACTTACATCTATTATATTTGCACTCTACATATTCTGTTATTAGACCCGTTAATAAAAAGAACATTAACATTCTAAGCACTTCTCCACAGCTCAAGTCTTGCTTAAACCCCATTTATAATCTCCTTAATAAGAAGAATACCATCTGCAAACATTATGCATGAAACATCTCTTAAATTGTTAAATACGAACATTCATAATTATACAAAGAAATATAGCTTGAGCTGATCATACGACTTTGACAATCCTACAAGTATATTAGTCTTTTAAGAAATGAAATTAAAGCAAATAGTAAATAATGTTTATAAGTTTTTCCTATTAAAGTAATTAATCTCATAGTGAGTATCAAATAATTTATAATTGTTTTCCCTTATAAAACTATCCAAGGGATATTGATCTAATTTTTCATCAAAATACTATAAAGTTAGGAAAAATCATAAGCGAAAGCACTAAAGATACTTGAATGTGTGCATCACGAAATTTATTTCAATATTAGTATAATAATTATATATGGTTAACAAAACAAATATGAAACTCATTTGCAAAGAAATAATTTAATTTTTTATGTTATCATTCTTAAAGACAAAATGATTAGTGTTAAATATATTCATTATAGCAAACACTAATATCAATACTTTAACAAGTAACAAAAAAGTGAAAACCCCACAATTATGATTATAGTACTACTACATTGCTATTTTGAGTTTATCACTAAAATAAGCATTAAATGAATCTCGAAAAGCTAAGTACTTCGTATATGCTAATATTTAAAAATCACATGTGACTTTATTAATTTTTTTAAAAGTTGGGCAAACTCAACACAAGTGATGTATCTAGCAAAATTTTATCTATAAAAAATTTTAAATGCCTAGAATGTCAACTCAACTTAACATTTTAAGGATATTGGAATCATGATGATAAAGTCCTTGATGAATCTCATACAATAAAGATAAGGTCTGCAGCAAGTTAATAATGAGTTAAGCATTTCATAGTCAAATCAATTTCCACAAATACAAACAAGGAATACTATAAAACAAACCTCGTGAAGCATATAAAACCATTTTCATGTTGATATATAGCCTTAGCTTGAAATATGAAAAAAATGCTATACGTTCAAAATGTTGAGAA